>BSBK01000381.1:0-1311918 GCA_027943335.1 Chamaecyparis obtusa | reverse complement strand
TATATGTATATGTATGTATGTATATATGTATATATGTGTGTGTATATATATATGTATATGTATATATATGTATATCTATATATATATATACTTATATATACATACATATATATATATATATATATATATATATATATATACATGTTTCTTATGCACAACTTTTAGATATTTCATTTCTTATCACGTTGCAGTTGTCATCTCGTTTCTCATTTCTTGTTTTGGCAACATAGGTACGAATTCTATTTTATAAATTGATTTTTTTCTATATTATTCTATTTTTTATTGGCTTGCACTATTTTATCCATCAATATTTTATGTTGAATTCATTTACAAACAAAGGAAAATTATTCTGACAAGTGAAAAAAGATGGAGAGTGGGAGGGGGAAGGAATTTCTACTTTCTCTACACTATGCATGTATCCTTCCTAGATGGGCATATGGCATTCTACACATTGGTTCATGTGCCTGGTTTGTGGTGAAACATTTTGCATTTTTTTTGGTTCACTGTCAAAACTGGTCCAGGACTTTAGTAGCTGAAAAGCCTCAATTTTTCTTATTGTGAATTGAACAAAGTAGAATTGTTGGTAGGTGGAAACTTCAACTTCAAGTTTATCAATCACCCAATAAATCTACAAGCCATCCTTGCACATGATCTTCATATTTCTCTGCTACAATTATTGCTTTCTCGATAATCCTGATTTCACTGAATTGAAATATTTTTGTTTTTTGTTTTTTTTTATGGGTTTTGCAAGTTAAGAATAATCCACCATTTTCTATATGATGCTTCAATTCTATAGGATGTTGGGGGTTTTTCATCTTTTGAGTGGAGAATGATTTCCATACATTACAAGCAAGTTAATTCATCAATTCTTGATGATTAAAAATTGGTTGAAGAGCATTACTTAATGGTAATTAAAATATTATTAATACATAACTATATTCAAATTGATGATCTCCTCTCAAAGAAAACTTAAAAATATCATCACAAGAAACCCAATGCTACAAAACAAGAAGGGGAGTTTAGTTTATAGATTATGTTTTTACGAGATAATTGTATCAAGGTGGTTTTTTTTTAATGCTTATAATACTTTTATATGGAAAGAATTGAGCCAGAGGTAAGCTTTTGTGCACATGTAGATATTTTATGTATTTGAAATGGTTAGATACAAAGACAATTGCTTTAAAATTATAATTTTTTTTAAGTTATCGTGTTTACTTAAGAGCTTCTAATAAACTTGTTTAAAATGTTTGTGCATTTTCTAGCCTTATAATTTTGTTTTCTCTTGGACCAAAGAGTTTTGAACCTAAAATATTTCAATCTAGGAGTCTTGATGGGGGTGGTGAATTAGTTTTGATGAATTTTTACATTTGTGTAGAGATCATGGGATCAAGAAATAGTTCACGAGGTACACACCACAACAAAATGGTGTATCAAAGAGGAAAAAGGTCCATAATGGAGATGGAAAGGAGTATGTTAAGGCTAAAAACTTGTCTAATGATTTTTAGACTGAAGTAGTTGTGTGTGAAATATATATTTTGAATAGAAGCCATGTGACGAGTGTTAAGATATAATTCCATGTTGATACTGCGAAGAAGCATGGATTCGTAAGAAATATTGTGTATATCATCTAAGAATATTTGAATGTATTTCATATGCTTTAGTTCCATGTAAATTAGAAGAAGAAATTGAATGATAAGAGTGAAAAAAATATCTTTATTGGTTATAGTGAGCAATCAAAAGCATATATATTATATAACCCCATTTCAAAGAGGAAGAAGCATGGGAAGGAAATGTTGATAGTGTAGTCACAACTATAGCACCAATACTAAATAGTAAAGAAGAACAAGAAGAATTCCAAATGGTCAATCAAATCAACGAAGACCAAGCACTCCACTAAAAAATGTTGTGCAAGGTCAATCATCAAGTCATCCTACTGCAAATGTAAGTAATGAGTCGAATTCTTCACCTCCCTCATAAAAATGTAAGAAAATGAGAAGTTTGAAAGAGATGTTTGATCAAGGAGGATAAAAGTTGGATTCATAATAAAAAAATGTATTCATTCTCTCATGATTTTGTTAATTTACTTGAAGGTAAGGATTGTATTAGTGTAAAATGAGTTTATAAAATTAAATAATGTAGAGGTAAAATTGATGTTACACCTACCATTTGACCATACTTCTATTTCAAGTTTGGATTCTCTTATTTTCTTTTTAAGGGTAGGTGCACATGGTGTTCTTTAGGTTTGAGTTACGTTGTTTGGTCCCATCATTATGTTAGTGACAATTTTATATAGTTCTTCCTTCCAATAAGAATATACTTTAATTAAGAATATCAATAATTACTAAGTTTGTCAATGTGTGTGTTTATACCTTCTACATTATTATTATTATTTGAGGTCACTTTTACAATAACAAATATTCGTGCATATGTATTCTTCACTTAAGATTGATTAAATAATTAATGCTTATAAACTAACTATTATGAGAATGTGTATGTAAACATATATATCGAAATAAAATAAACTTTAATAAGAATTTTAATTAAAACAATTGTGTTATATAATAATAGTAATAATGCTATTATAAATTCATAATATGAGTTTTAGATTATATCGAAGAAGGTCTTAGTAGCAAAGTTAGTGACATTTGGATGTTTCTTTTATTGCTGGAGTTAATTGGTCTTGAAATTGGAAATCTTCTTAAATGGGCATTGCATGAGTTTTCGGGGAAAAGAGTGCTTGATCCGGGAACGTTTCCTATGATTGGCTGCATGTCTTTCCTTTTAGGCGTGCATGTCCTTGATTTAGGGGAGAGCGTCTAGTTTTAGGGCATGATCTCCTCTTATGTAAGTGGGAAAAGGAGGGGACTGAGGGAGCTCTCGAACCAGTGGAGTGGCAAAATTCCTCGTCTGGAAGAAGGATCATTGTGGGTGAATGGGGGTGGATACCACAGTAACCTTGATAAAATGGAAGCATGGTTTGGATCGTCGATCTAGAGTTTGATTGATTTTGCAGCTCATTCCCCCTCCGTAATTCTTGTGATCGTAAGATAAGAAACGCAGTTTTCATTGTGATATTGGAATTCATATGTTGATTGATATCGAAGAAGAGACACTTTGGTTTTGCTTAATCTGCTTTGGGTTCTTTACTTTATCTTTGCGGAGTCCATCCCTAATCAGAACTAGCTTCAATGGATAATCATTCAACAGTTGTGTAATTAAATCTGTATCGGAAACAAAAAAAAGGGAACAGATATCTTAAATATGAAACCTTGACGATTCATCGTTTGATTTCCACAGTCTATATGGTCAATGAACCAAACTTATAATTCAATAAATTTCCCACAGAGAATTCTATGCATTGGATCAAACCTTGAATGTTCACTTTTGGTTGGCAAATTACCTCAATCTGATATAGCTAATCTTAGTTAACTTTTGCGAAAAGAACCAGTCTTGCTCTTCTCTTTATTTATCACTTTAACAATTTCTTAATCAAATAAAAATCTTCGATGACCATATTCTTAACTGGATCATACACCAGCATTTTCATCTGCATTAGCATCCTCAATGCATCCTCCCCAGTTGTTGTCCTCTTCAATTTCCACGTGTCCTTAATTGAAGCTCAAGCGATGTGTTAATAAAACCTCACCAATCTTCTCTCTGCAATACACCTAACTTATTTTAACCCCACCGATAAGATTATTGTTTCATGTCTTTGAGTTTTTCTCTGTTAATTAAACCTCATAGGTTTTCAGCTTTCTTTGTTGAGAGGAATTTATGATGCCTTTGAACCATTTTCTTTTGGGCACATAAATTCCATTTTAGTCAAATACCATAGACCTGGTCTCTAAAGATTATAGGATTAAAGTTATTTTTAAGGGAATCAATTCCTCCCTTGATTAGGATTCTTAACTTATGGTTATCTTTAATTTTTTGGTTTGTTTTTCTTATTAGAATAAATAAAAAATTAAGTATTTGTAGATTAAATGAGCTTGTTTTATAAATTTTTCAAAAAAGAAATTGTTTATTAATCTAAAAATATTTTAGATATTTAATTCTTTTTATTAGACTATTTGAATAGATTTTCTATCTATATATATATATATATGTCACTTGAGAATAGACTATTCGATGGGCTTATCCTTATTTGTAATCATTTATATACGAATAGTTGGTAATGTAACATACATTTGGAGTCAATTAAACATACACGAAGTATAGTTAAAAGGTTATTTTGTATCTATCGATTTTATTCTCTTAGAAAGTATTAATAAATGTCTATTAAGTAGGTCTCTTAGACTCAATGGTGATTCTTGTGACGTATATGTGTAGTGTTATTTGTTCATTAAATAATCATGGATATATATATATATATATATATATATATATATATATATATATATATATATATATATATATATATATATATATATATATATATATATATATATATATATATATATATATATATATATATATATATATCCTTTAGATTGGTGTTATATTTTTTGTGTGATTAATTTTATGTTATCATGTTGTATACCCTTGTGGATTCCTAGGTTAATCCTTGGATTGGATGTTTCTTGTTGCGACCTTGTTTTTTATGTTGTGTGGTGTGGGGTCTTGTGTTATCTCCTAACTTGAGGGAGTGGGCCTCAAGGTCCCATGTGGTTGGGTGGAAATAATTTTATCCATCGAGTATTTTTCTAGAGTTGGTTTGAGATCCTTGGTTGATCTTGATACTTCACTATGCTTCTCACACAGCTTCTTTTTCATGCAATCAAATGATTTCTATGATTCATTGTATCTTATGGTGGAGCTTCGTATTGATGTAATGATGTGACATTCTCTATATCATCATATCTATGTATTGATGTAGTGTTGTAGTCTCTATGAGGAGATCATTGTAGAATGCATATGTAAATGTATTGCAGTGCTTACTTATAATTTGTAATGTACACATGTATTTTTATGATTACTTGTGATGTAAAGGAAGAAATGGATAAGGATGTTTGTCCTTGATTTGATCATAAGACTTTATGCAATATTGAATGAATTTACTTATAATGTAATCTTTTTCATAGGTCATGGTGGTCTTATTGTATTAGTCTTGTATATTATATGTTGCTACTAGCAACGTCAGGGGACCTAAGAAGACTTTGTTATTTGATTGATGCTTAGCATTCGTGTTTGCATTTAATGTAATGTATCATTAATGAGTTAACACTATATGTACTTATAATTTTAATGTCAGTTGGATTATTTATTCTTTGTATCAAAAAAAAATGTTTGTAGTTACTTTAGTTTATTGAGTTGTCCTCTCAAGTTCCCCGGCGGGGCGTTACAATTGACAACCATAAGGAAAAATTAGTAGAAAAAAGGTTTTGCACAACAATATGGTATCTAGACTATAATGAAATGTTTCCTCCAATTGCTAGACTTGACTATAGAGTTGTCCTCTAAGGCTCCCTAGTGGGGCATTACAATTGACAACCATAAGACAAGATTAGTAGAAAAATGTTTTGCACATCAATATGGTATCTAGATTATAATGAAATGTTTCCTCCAATTGCTAGACTTGACATAGTTAGAACTAGTTTAGCTATTGTTGCATAAAATGATTGAAATTTTTTTAAATGGATGTAAAATCAGTATTTTTGAATGACTTTCTTGAAGAACAAGTTTGTGTACAACACCTACTTGGTTATGAGGTATGTGGGCATTAAAATAAAGAGTGAAAATTGAAAAAAGAACTTGATGATTTGAAGTAGACACCTAGGGCTTGGTCTAGTCAAATTGTTTCATATTTATTGAGTGATGGAATCAATAAAAGTAGTAGTGAACTCTCTCTCTCTCTCTCTCACACACACACACACATGTATGCATGTGCATATATATATATATATATATATATATATCTGTGTGTGTGTGTGTGTGTGTGTGTGTATGTATGTATGTATATTTAAAAAATCTTGTTTTAGTTGTTTTTTTAAGGCAAAAGTGGACTAGCCACTATATATATTAATATATAAAAAACTTATTCAAAGCTCAATCAGGAAAGAACTAGTAAGAAAAATCAATATCCCTGCCATATACATATGAGAATTACAATTGGGTTATTTTAACTGCCAACATATCATATCGAATATTAACCCAAAGTACTTCCAAAGTTTGGCTGGATGCTAATTACAATATAGCTAATAAAAAATTGTCATGTTTACATTACATAGATTGATCAAAAAAACCTTATTCTTCCTCCATGTCATTGGGGCCCCGAGCAGCAACTTCTGGCTAGGATCGAGGAGACCAACCTGATGATTCAGCCATTTTGCCATGACTATGGTGGCCAACCTATTCAACCACATTCCAGTCATCGTCTAAGTCACCCCAACTAGACGTGTTTGCCTGTTGGACATTATGGGTGCTAGGCCAACCAACCTCTTCCGCTGGATGGTAGTTTAGATCCAAGGCACCCACCACTTGCAGGGCCAACTGTTCACAGATGGAAGAATGACTACCCAGCCTTGATGGGACATTAGGGTATTCAAATAGGTCCATTAGAGCATAGACTGTTACTCTAATTCATGCCACCAAATCATTCCCCAATATTGTATGAGAGGTACATAGGGCATGTTCAAAGTAACGGTTGCTTTGTTTCTCCAATGTGTGCTTAATGCAATCATACACCACCATGAAGTCATGGTTAGTAAGAAGAAGATGGTGGGAGAAGAGGTCACCAACCAACACATCACTACACCACAAATCATACTATTGCATTGCTTTTTTTAGTGCACTATCCTTCAAGGATGATGGTTTGACAACTTTGGTTGCAAGTATCTCTAATAGATGGACTGATTGTAGAAGGTCCATGGCATTGGACAAGAAGATAGAGACAATTTATGATGGGTAGAAGAAAATTTTGGTCTGTGGTGAAAGATTTTCCTCTCCAGTCGCTATTTGAATAGATATTCTAATTATCTATGAATGACATACAAACATAATCTCCAATGTTGTGTCATCAACTTGTAGTGGCAGAACCTCCTCTACAACACTTGGAGATAGGTGAATAAAAAGATTTTTTGGAAGAATTTCGTAGTGATACCTATCGCATTGGACACACTTTTCACAAATCTCCTTCTCAAACTCCATTTTACCTCTTTGTAAATTGATGCATTTGGTAAAAAATAGAAGTATTTAAGAATGTAGAGCTTGAATAGGTACGATTTTGAGCTAATAAAGAATCCCCATCGATCATGCTTAATTAAATACTGTACTGGATTTCCAGCCCTTTGAAGTAACTTCACACAAGGTAACCCAAAGACAGGCATGTGAAATGTACCACAAATTGCCACCAATCAACTAGTGCATACCATTTGTACATATGGGAGAGGGAAATCTAAATAGGGAGGTGATGCCAATTCCATACTTGTCTGGACAATGAAAGTTGAGGTGATGTATGATGTACTAATTCATTTATAAACACTAGCCTCATCTAACTCCCCAACAAGTGGAATTGACATCCCACACATATAGGCAGATCCTTTTTGTTACCGTCATCTTCCCCTTGTGATGTCACAAGGATGATATCATGTTGTTAGAAGATTTCATATGAGACAAAATCACTCTTTGCATCTTGATGTCCTTGCTAATGATTTCCTCTGGAGTGTGTGAAGCTAATTCAAAACCATCGCATCCCAAATTAGCTAAGTGATCAGCCAATGCATTTCCTTCCCTTAACATGTGTGAAATATCAACCTCTAAAAAAGAATCTAGAAGATTCTATATGTGCTGAAGGATATATGCAAGTTGCCAATTGTAAGATTCTCTTTTTATGCAAGCATTAATTATGATCATTAAGTGTCCTTCGACCTGTATGTGTTGAAAACCACCTTTTTTTGGCAAGGACAAGACCAACAAGCAGAGCGTGGGCCTCAGCCATGTTATTTGAACCTTCAAGAATTGGGGAGGATTTGATCACCAACACTTTACCTTGGTGGTCTATGATAAAAATCCCGATGCTTGACTTTCCTGAATTACCTCATGAGGATCCATCAAAATTGATCTTAACAATCCCTTGAATAGGAGGCAGCTAGTGAACTGAAGCTCTATCCTGTGATTTAGTTACTGGATTTTGGTGACACCAACCAATTGGTATATGGATACCCCTCCATTCTTAAACAATAGCACTGTCCCAAGTAGACATTACTGGATTGCATTTTATTTTAAAGTGACTAGCATTTATCACTTCAAATATTATTCTTTCAAGACCTATAATAACATCTTCAATAGAAGAAGGGTTGTGACAAAATATTCTTTTATTAAACGTTCCCACCATATTTCCCAAACCACATGCGTCGGGATACATTTCCATAATCCAGAGAACAAGGAGTTAGAATATAACTCAGGCCATGATTGAAATAGATCCATAATTTATTAGGAAGAGGAGTGGAATATTGTAATTTTCCAAATGCAAACAACCAACATTGTTGTGAAAAAGGACAGTTCAAGAATAAATGGTCAGCATCTTCAAACTCTAAATTGCAAAGCAAACATTTGAAAGGTTGTGAGATATGAAATTTATGCAGCCTGTCACTTGTAAGTGTCCTATTTTTTAACGCTATCCATGCAAAATAACCTGCCTTAGGAAGGGTAACATGATTCCAACAATCAAACTGTTGTGGGTTTCAAGATCCCTGTAAAACCTATTTTACTTAATCAAAAACATGATTCCAATAGAATAGTAGAAGCAACAAGGAGCTAAGATAGATGCTTGTTGTTGAATGATTCTGTAGCCTGCTTTGATAGAATATTTTCCATTTTTCCCCAGAGCCCAAAACAACTTATCTGCTTTGCTTGACAAGTATATCACTTTATCTGAAAGAATTTTGGATAATCTTTTTCTATCTTGAATAGAGATGTGCAATTCACTTAGATCTTTCCAAATCACTTGCCTAGAGAATAAACTAATTGCTAAGACATAATCTACCAAGATCTTACCCCAAATACTTTTCGAAGAAGAGTCAATGTCCTCAATTGCTTCTAATTTAAATAATGGAGGTGCACCATTCCACGAATCATGCCAAAACTTTACTTGTTCACCATTATTTACTTCCCAAGGCATGAACTTGACTACTATCTCTCTTGAAGACATCATGAAATCCCAAATTACCAAACCTTTAGGGGGGGTCTAAGGTAGATAAAACTCTTGTAGGACAATTACTATCACGATACTTTTTCTGCATGATTTGGCACCATAAATTTTGAGGTTTGTTATACAATTGCCAAACTATCTTACCCCCAAATGCTTTATTACATGTTGACATATCATGAACTTCATCCCCCCAAGGTTTTGATTTGTGCCATATATTATAAGGAGATAAGCAGGATTTTCTTCTCCCCATTCATATTAGTAGTCCATAAAAAATATCTCAATAACTTCTGAATTGTCTAGATCACTGTTGAAGGAGCCTTGAGCACTGATAGATAATAATTTGGTATAGCTGATAGCACCATTTTTATAAGAAGTATTATGCCTGCTAGTGAGAGCCACTTTTCTTTCCAAGCCACTATTCTTGATTTAATTCTTTCTATGATAGGCATCCAATAGCTTGTCTTATTTGCCCCAATGAGAAAAGGAATGCCAAGGTACACAGGGGGAAGAGAATCTACTGAAAATCCCAATATATTGACGATCCTATTGGAGATAATCTTATTGGTATTAAACAAGTAGGCCTTTGATTTGTGATTGTTAATTTTTTGACCTGAGGTTGAAGTGTACAAATCCAATGTATGTTTGATCTGCTTAGCTTCTGAGACATTGGATGATCCAAAAAGTAATGTGTCATCTGAAAAAAAGGTGTGTGTGATTGATATTTCGGTCCCCCCTATTGTAACTCCTTGCCAACAACCTAATGCTTGTTTGTTAAGGATTTATCTATTGAAAGTTTTAGCCGTAAGAATGAATCAAACTAGTGATAAAGGGTCCCCTTGACAGACCCCTTGGGTGGATGAGAAGAAGCCCGCAGGTATCCCATTGATTAAAACTAAAAACCATGCACCAGTTATGCAAGCTCTAACCCATTTACACCAACTTTTAGCAAAACCAAACTTCTGTAAAAATTTGAACAAAAAATCCCAACAGACTCTATCATATGCCTTCATCATATCAAGTTTAATGACAAAGTTAGCTATTTTATCACTATTAATCGAATGTAATGCTTCATGAGCCACTAAATCCCCTTCCATTGTTTCCCTACCTGATACAAATCCTCCTTGTTCTTGGGATACAAGTTTTGGAATCAAATACTACATTCCCAAATATATTGCCTTCAAAATGATCTTGTAGATTGTGTTACAGAGTGAGATTGGGCAAAATTCTGCAAAATGTTTGGGTGACTTGACTTGAGGAATGATGGTTATGTTGGTTGTATTGAAGATTTTTTACATGGTTTTACTTTGTTTGGATTTTTCAATAACACCCAATAAGTCTCGTCCAATAAAATCCCAACAGGCTTGAAAAAATAATATTGTGACTCCATCTAGGCTAGGTGCTTGATCTGGGGGTAAAGAAAAAACTACTCTTCTAAGTTCTTGAATTGTGAAAGGGGCCATTAATGCCATGTTATCAAATTTGGTAACTAGTGAAGGAATAGCGTCCAGGAGTTCAAGTGTGGGGAGATCCATTGAATCTAGGTGGCTAGTTGGAGCAAGCAAATTGGTAAAAAACCTTACCCCTTCTTCCTAAATTTCTTGAGCATTAGTTATTAGATTTCTAGTATTTGCATTGTTGATGGAGAATATACGATTTGTAGCTATCTTTTATTTAGCTAAGGCATGAAAGTATTTTGTGTTCTTATCACCCTCTCTTAACCATAACTCCCTAGATTTTTGCCGCCAATATACCTCTTCTCTAGAACATAATTCTTCCCATTCTAACTGTAATGTTTTTTAAACAGCATAAGAGTCATTATCCATGCCTAATTTAATGATCTTATCATATATGCCCCCCAATTTTCTCTTAACATTTTCTTTCTCTTTAAAGATATTTTTTAACACTACTTCATTCCATTTTTTAATGTGCTTCTTGGTATACTTCATTTTGCAAGGAAATTGGAGCATTTTAGATCCATAGCAATGCGGAGTACCAATCCACCAGTGTTTAATTAGAGGGATGAAGTTTGGGTGGCAAAGCCACATCCTTTCAAATTTAAAAGATGGTTTGTGCTGAGATCTTTGATCTATCAATGGGAAGCCAACTTGTAGAGAGATGGGAAAGTGGTCCAAACCTTGTATAGACAAAATATCTAACTGAAAGGTGGCATTGGATAGCTTCCAATCTTGTGAGATAAGGAATCTGTCTAATCTGACTACAATCTGAGCAAAGTTAGCCCTCTTATTATTCCATGTAAATGTTCCTCCAATAGGCTCAATATTCATTAGATTATTATTTTCTACAAAACTCACAAATTCTTGGATGGTTTTTAATGGAAGGAAAATACCCCCATTTTTTCTAATAACTTAAAGATGGCATTGAAATCCCCACCCAAAATTATATGTTGATCATTTTGGAGCTGAATAACACAGGTCAGATTTCTCCACAATCTCTACTTGTCATGCGTTGTTGTGGGACAATACACATTAATGAGTATAAAAGATATTTCAGATATGGTCACCTTAAGTAATTTCTAGCTATCATTCTAGTTTAAAATCTGGCCTTGCACTTGTTTGGTGTCTCATAAGACAGCAATGCCCCCTGAGGCACCAATCCCCTCCACGTGGACTAATTTCTAGTTTTCCCATTTACCTATTGTTTTAGTTGTTTTTTATTAGAGTAAAATAGGTTTTAAAGGGGCAATTAAAGTTAAAGGAAGGCTCATTAGCTCTAAAGACAAGAGCAAGGAATATGTAATCTCAATCTAAATAAATGTATGGCACAAGATGAGAATGCTCATTAGCTTTTCTTAAAAGAGCAGTGTATTTAAAAGATTAATGAATATTTGTGTTCAGTATCATGGAGGTATGCCTCCATTAATCTATATTAAAGAGGGAATGCCCTCTTCAACTCCATCAAGTGGAGCTTTGTAATCCTACACTTGTAGGAACTCTAAACTTGATATATTATTTCTGGACTAAAGTCCCGGGCCAGACTAGAGGTTTTGTTCCCCGTTCTTTCCTACCAGTGCCTGTACAAATGGAGGAAAATGTAAAAAGATAAATTTTAAATAAATAAAATCAAGGCTTCGGTCGTTTACTAATCAAAAAAAAAAAAAAAAGGTTTTGAAGGGACTAGAAACCCTTTACAAATAGATTTTGAGGGGGATTTGGAACTCCAAACACTAAAAAAGATTCAAAAATATAAAACAACAACAACCCAAAAGAAAACCAACAGCCAAACATAAGAATGTTCAAAGCACAAGTTGCTCTAGTAACAGGCAAACAACCTAACCAAACTCTAGGTTTTATGAGGCTCCCTGAACTTGAAAATTATAGATTTTACCAGGCACCCATAGCCTTACATGGGGTTTTGATAGGATCCCCTAACCTAAACATGGGAACAAGGCTCCCATAGCCTTTCCTGACCAGCCTCATAAAAATGATCTTCAAATAACCAACTACAGTTGAGGTGTTTTTAGAGAACCCCAAAACCCTTGTGGGTTTTAAAATGGCTCCCGCAACCTTCAAAATCAGCCTCATAAATTTGTACATTAAAGAATCAATTGAAATAATAATGGTTTTTAAAATGTAACCCAAAACCATCATGGGGTTTTGGAAGGCTCCCCAACCCGAAATAAATAGCCTCAAGAGGTTGAACAATTAAAAACTAGCTGGAATAAAAATGGATTTTATAATGGAACCCAAAACCATCTCAGGGTTTTGAAAGGCTTCCTAAACCTAAATGGGGTTTTGTGAGGTTCCCCAAACCTATAGATTAGGTTTTGACATGGCTCCCAAAACTAGAGAAAATATAAGAGCAAAGACCAACCACCAACCAATCCCTGGCCTGGCAGAAAAACTCAACCCCACCTCCATAGGAGAAAAGCCCACCTCAATAGGGACTGGTGAGATAAGGAAAACCAAGTGAGAAGTCCCAAAACAAGATCCATCCCACCACTATACAACCAAGTGAGAGAGAATACCACCAATAACCACCGAACACTTCTTTCCACTAGAAACAAACCACCTCTATAGGATCTGCCTTCACCTCAATAGGATCTTCCACCTCAATAGGAAATAGGAAAGAAGAGAAAAGGAGCAAAGTGAACTTCATCCGCCACATAGCCATATGATGAAAACCCACCTCTATAGGGGTTTACACCTCCACCTAGAGAGCCAAAGAAAGGAATAACCTAGCCAACAACAAGATCCCACCAAAGATAAACCACCTGAAAGAACAAGGCTCCAAAGAGAAAAAAAAAAAGTAGAAAAACTCACCAAAAGAAAAGGGGGGAAGCACACCATGAGAGGAGACACCTTATGAGCATAGGTGCTACACCCCACAAGAAGAGCCTACCAAGGAAAACCATCACAATAAAGGATCCCACTGGATAGAACAACAACTCGAAATCCTTCCATAGGTACTTCTCCAAGCCATCAAAAAGAAGGGGACCTAATGAACATGGGACCCAGAGTACAGGAAGTCCAAATCCAACCAGCCTTCCAAAAACCCCACAATTTCTCCCATCTCCTGCTACCAATCTAGTAAAGAGCAGAAATAATAGCACAAACCAAACCCAAAACTGAGAAAGAGCTCCTGTCAAAGATGACAAATGTCATTAGACAAGAGAAAGGAATCGTAGAAAACCCCTTCCAAATGACCGCACTAACTCCACCACACTTGCTGATAGAAGCAAGGCCGACCAATAATAGGAAAAGTAGAAAGACATGATAATAGATGTTTTCCCATCTATGAACCTCATCCCAAGGTGAACCCACAATAGTGGGTTACACTTTTTTGCCTAAATGGACACTGAACTCTACATTTTGAAAAAAAACTTTCAGATTCAGATGCATATTGTCGTTAAACTATTTGAAATCAGAAGATGAAGTAAATTAGAGTCTTTTAAGATTTTTTGTCTAGATTCTAAATATATTTTTTATTTTTATTTTTGAATTAATTTGAATGGTTTTTTCTTTCTCCCACAAAATCGGTATGTTGCTGAAAATGAAAGAGTTACATTGTTTTCGTAGAGCATAACTTTTTTTCTAAAATAGATATCAATGTGATTTTTTCAAAATTAGTTTTGTAACATCCATATAGAGGTAATGCAATTGCTTTGATTCTATTATCATGATTATTTCATAGTTTATTAATGTTTGAAGTTGACTAAATCGTAATTTTGACATACCTTGACTACATAGCTTATAACTTGTCATGTATTTTTCCAATTTCATTTATATTTTTTTTTATAGAAAAAGAACTTAAATACCTAGGTCATAGATTTTTTTTAGATTTTTTTTTCTCTCATTTACTATTTTTCCATAAGCATCAAACATAGAGGTAGACATATGGTGAAATATCTATGTTTAGTAAAACTAAAAATACAAAGTCATAATAAACTTAATATATATTAACATTATAATCATTGGAAAGATTTTTCTCAGTAGTACCTTACCACATAGATAGGCTTGTCAAATGGATTCATTTGATCTCCCAATAGATAAAGTCAAAGTGATTTTTTGTCAGCATTTTAATAGGTGTGAAGGATACTCCATTGCAAGTATGAATGAGGAGTATAGATGTTATATCAATGTTTTTTTTAATCTAAGGGACTTTGAGCTAACCATTTGTAATTAATTCCTTTAGATGGAACCTCTCAAGGCTTAAATAATTATATTTTATTAAAAATATGTTCTTTCAACAAAAATCAGCATATCTAAAAAAGTGTAACCCACTATTGTGGGGTCACCCCCCAACACAATAGAACAAGCGAAGCACCTTGTGATGGAAACACAAAAAACCCCTTGGCCAAGAAAACAAAGCTAAGAAGGGGAGTTGACACCACAAACACAACACCATGACAACTGCCCTCAGCTCCAAGATGAACAAAATACACCACCAAACTTGCACAACAATAATTAGGCAATAGAGAATCCATCCACGCACCAGGAAACTCCCCATTACCACCATCATCATCCTCATAAATCTTCATCGGCAAGAGCCTCCCTTGCTGCTCCTCTAGAACACACACAAATCCTTAAATTTAAGCCTGCTCCTCCTCCTGCTCATCACTAGCCCCTTACTACTAGATCAACAATTTATTTTTGATTAAGTAAAACAGGTTTTATAGGGACCCTGAAACCCACAGCAGTTTAAAGTATAAAGAAATTCAAGAGAACCAAGCAAAGAGAAACATAACAGAGTAGCTAGGACAAGCCACCATAGGGCCAAACAAGAAAAAATAGACAAAAGAAAGCATAGCCAAAAGAAAGAGCACCATGACCAGTTATGCCAAGCTCCTGAGCATGACAGTCGCATTGCTTTCAAGGGCCTCCATCAGTTGAACAGTGTCTTTAATGTTCTTCACTTGGGAACCTTGTGGATCAATTTTTTCCATGTTCTTCCTAGTTCTATCCTTGGTTCTTTTACCTGGTCCTTTAGTCAGATCCTTATCCTCCTTCATGGTCCTCTGCTCGGTCTTGGGGTCCATTTTTTCTTCCATCTTTTTGATCAGCAGCTTAAGGTTCTTGTTGGATATTTTAAGGATGTTAAAAAATTTCTCTACCACTCCCTTGAGGGTTTTTTCCAGACTTATCATTTTGGATTCCATGTTCAAGACCCTGGTTTCCAAACTTGGCTTAATCTCTGTGGTCTTATCCTTGTCCAAGCCCTGAATTTTTTCCTTGATGACCTCGATCTCGTGGTAAAGCCATTTGAAAGATCAAAACTGATCCAGCATACTATTTTTAGTATTGTTGAGAAAATCCATGTCCATCTCCCTAGCTTTATCACTAAGCACAACCAGTGCAGGGTCTATCAGTTCTTCCTTATGGACTTTTCCTTCATTGTCCTCTAGAATCTAAGGATAGACAACTTCCCTTATAATTCCCATGCACACGGTGTTGATATTGAAATTTCTCCAGACCTTTTTACCCCTCTCAGTGTCCTGACTATTATACTCCCCCCCTTAGGCTTCTTCGGTCTCATCAATCCTTATGGGTGACTAGTTAGTGCCCTGCTCATCTTTATCTTCAGTCATGGGGGCTTGATTTTAAGTGTTAGTGCATGGGGACTGAGGAGGAGGGGTTTTTTCCTCGCTGATAGTGAGATCGGTCAACAAGTGGCTAGAAAGGTCCTACATTGGTTTGGGGGTGTCCTCCTTGTCCTATTCTTGCATAATAGCGAAATCTAAAATGGCGTTTCCCACTTCTTCTTTCGAATCCATTTCTTCCTCCTTTTCATTATACTCTTCCTCTGAGTTAGCCTTCTTCCTATCCTATTTTTTGGAAGTTAATTCCTTCTTGATAGATTTTAGGGGACGTTTCTTGGATGGGGAGCCCTTGCTCTATTTCTTGACATCAATTTCCTCATTGTCATCTGAAGGAACTCCCACAGAGGAGCCTGAAGGAACATAATCTGAACCAGAGTATTCACTGATAGCCTTGCTATCCCCAATTTCCTTGCCCATGATTTGGGTTTTAAAGAATTCGTATAACAAAAGGATTAATCCTTCATGCAAAGCAGGATTAGCAATTTTCTTATCTCTAAAACCAGTTATATTCTTGTTCATTGAAGAGAAGAGATAATACGGAATGGAAATCTTGAAACCATGCCTAAAATGTTTAAGCAAGATGAAATGATAAGTGTGGATTCTGTCAAACCTGGTATCCAGGGTAATGTAGTAGACGAGGGCCTTCAAGACATACTGTCAGAGCATCTTCAAACTCCCAAGAAGGTAGTAGGTGCCCGCTTTAACAATGGCTTTCATCTCATTGTCATCCCTCGCGAACTTTTTGACAGCCATGTCGAAAAAAATTTGGTCTCTATAGAATTTTTCCTCGGTGGTAGGAATGCTAGTGACCATAGATATAACCTCCTCCGTGACTATGAATGACTTTCCATCAATCTCCACCATCCCATATTTCCAGGTTTTGACAAAGATTTTTGTGATGTCCTTCCTGCACCCATGGAGTCATTCAATAAAAGTGGTAACATCCCCTTTCTGTAAGGCATTCTAGATTTTTGTTCACTTCTTCCATTTCTCACTGTCACCCTCCGGCTCCCTTCTTAACCTCTCCCCAACCATGGCTTTCATGATAGCTCTGGTAAACCTTTGGTCCTGCCGAAAATTTTTGCTTGCCTTCTTACTTACATCAACAACGCTCTTTCTAAAAGTAGGTTTTTTTAAATGAATACAAGATATGGGGAAGGGGGCCCTAAAAGAATATGGAGGTGACGTGTTATTAAAACTCATGCAACTCCGCCACAACTCACCTTGAGTGAAATAACTTCTCCTAACAAGCTTGTTGCAGTAATAATTATTATTGGGTAAAGCCGTAGTACTTTGAAGATCACCTCCATCCAGAGAATCCAGCTTGACTTTATGGAAAGTTTCATCATTGTGCCTTAAGTAGTAAGTTTCCTTGCTGGCAGCCAAAAAAGTGATCCATTCAGTGTCCTAGTTGGAAATAGAGATAAGCACGTGAATATAAAGGTCAGCCTCTGAGAAATAGGTCCAAGTGGTGCAAAAAGTGATGACTAAAACAAGATGAAAATCACGTCTGCAAACCTAGCCGAGGGAGAACCAATAGTTGTTGCTTTGTTGAGAATCACACATGGCTATCACTATCTTTTTAATTGCTATAGAATAGAAATTTCTTCTTCTGACAATCAGCTTGAGTGAGCTAATGAGCTCACTGGGATACTTTGAAGTGACTAACATCTCTTGCTGGGAGTACAGGTAGCCTAGATGGTTTTTTGGGTTCCATCCACAATGTTTCTACTTGCTTCCTCTTGCCTTATCTGACTTGCTCTCTTTCTGCCTGGGGATTTGAGTTTTTCCCCAACATCGGCTCTATTTTTGCTTCTTGTAGCTGCAGGAGAAACCAGGGAGGGATCTCTGATTTTGGATCTCTTTTTGCTTTGAACCTTTATCCATCCCTCTTTTTCCTCTTTGTATTAAGAAAAGAGCTCCTCCATCTTGGTGAGTTGTTTAGGAGAGATAGAACCCAAAAGAAAATCCATTTGTTAGACTTTGTGAGTCATGTGTCTCAGGGCGGTTGCATGAGTCCGAGAGGCCACCAAGTATACCCCTAGCTAGGCTAGAATATCATTCTTCTATAGGGGATTATAAGGAATCCGAGATGAAGGAGGAAAATGTAGAATCAGGGCACGAATCACCCCCTTCCCCTAACCAATGTTAGAGGTGTCATCAATGGAGTCTTGCAAAATATTGACTTCCAAGTCTATGCCTTCAGACCGGGGAGACTCCTTTCTAAGAGCCAAACTCTCTTGACCTGGTTTGGTTTTCTCCTTTCATTCCCCAACATGAGGGTTTTGCATGTCTTCTAGTGAGTGCGAAATCATCTAATTTTCCTTTGGCTTATCCTTTTTTTTTCCATACTTTGTGATTCGAGACCTCTGATTCAGAATGAGGATTGGCAGTCTTCCTTGCAAGGCGTTCCAAATCATTACCTGACTTGATCTTTTTAATAGCTAAAGCTTTCCTTTCTTTTTCCAAGTTCATGCGCACTGGACACGATCTGGCTTTATGTCCCACTTTCTTACAATGGAAGCATGTAAAAGGGATACTTTCATAATCTAACTTTTGCAAATGTTTTCCCAATTTAGATTGAAGAACAATGATTTTCGGCATATCTTGGCCCTCTTCCATCCCAATGCAAATCCTAGCATAGGTGGGGTGGCTTTTAGCCACAATCACAGGGTCAATTGAGAGTAGAGTACAAAAGAATCTAGCAATACCATCAAAGACGTCTTCTACCCAGAATTCTAAAGGGAGTAGTGGGAGTCAAACCCACACTGAGGCTTGGACGAAGAAGAATCATTGAGATCTAACTTCAGGGTCCATTTTGGCACCACAAGAGTAGCCTTGCCTATTGACCAGGTGCCCGCACAGAGGATTTTGTCTAGGTCTTCTTTGCAAGAAAACTCAAAGGAGAGAAAGCCCTTCGCCATGGCCATGATGAGGACTTGCCCCTTAAGCTCCCATTTCTTTTTTGCAAAGATTCTCACTATATATATGTTGTGTCTAGACCCCACAAATGTTCCTACGAGAGTGTGGTCCATTGAGGTGATATTGTGATCCACCAACTCATCAGGAATTTCCAGAATAAAATTTCCTTTCTCTTTATCAGAAAGATCCTTTATAAAGGGGAAGGAAGACTTGCCTAAAGGTTGAATGCCAAAAAGGGTTGACCATCGGTGATGAGAGGCTTTATCGCTCTGATCCATTGTCTGAGTCTTTGGGGCCGAGGGGAAGAGGAAGGGTTTCCTTCTCCAGCCTCGGCCGCCTTACTAGGGTCTTTCTGCTTACCCCTTGGGTCCCCTTCCGTGTACTCTTTGTTCCCCACTCCCTGATCTGCAATGACGCCATTACTAGCAGCATGCTCAGCCTACAACCCTAAATTCCTGCCCACATTCAAATTCAAAAACAAACTTCCCCCCGCTCGCCCGTTGTCACCATTTTTTCTTATAGTATGTGTAGAGTTAGATCACCAATTTGTTGGTGCTTGAGTGTTGATGACTTAATTTTCATGATTAATTTTTCTATGGACATGTTTAAGTCAACAATGATGAAAGAATTTAAAATAATTGATTTCGGCTTGATGATATACTTCTTAGGCATTGAAGTTGTGTAATCTAATAAATGAATTTTTATTTTTCAAACTATGTATACCAATTATGTATTGAGAAAATTTAGAATTTAGAATTGTAAACCAACATTAATTCTTGTTGCAATAGGAACAAAACTTACACTTGGAGACATGTCTGCTCTCAAACTCTGTACACCTGGAGACATGTTTGCTCTCAAACCTATGGGACTCAAGTCTACAATTACAGAAGGGATAATAACTGGGTGGATCTCACTTGAATTTCTCAGGACCTGTCTCCTTTGATGATTTCTCTCAATGTGGTCACTCTCTCTCCCAAGCAGGACAAGATTATTTGGGAGGATTCTTTGGATGGGAATTACACTGTGGCTTCTGCCTATTCTTCGTTGACCACCCAAATCCATGATTTGAATCCGTTGTGGGCCAAAGCTTGGATTCCTAGCCTCACGCCCAAAATTAATGTCTTCTTCTGGCTCCTGCTTCAGAACCATATCCTTACTATGGATAATCTCATCAAGCATGGGTTCCAGTTCACAAACAGATGTGTTCTCTGCAAATGTCAAGAGGAGTTTGTGGATCACCTTTTCATTCATTGCTCCTTTGTTAGTCAAATCTGGCAACTCCTCTTTTCAGTCCTAAATATCTCATGGTGTTTTCCCCTACCTTTCAAAGATCTCTTCTCCCAATGGGTCTTCAAAAGGTTTGATCAGGACTTCAGATTACTCTGTACCTGGATTCTTCCTCATTTTTGTTGGGTGGTCTGGAAGGAGCACAATAATCGCATCTTTCATGACTATTCCTCTCCTTCTAAAATTATCTTTGAAAAAATCATTCATGTTGTTAAGGAGAATCTTCTCTACTATGGTAGATCTAACCTTCTTGCAGGAAAGGCATGAGATGCTACTTAGGAAAAAAGACAGAACTGTGTGTGGGCTAGTCCTCCGACAGGTTGGACCAAAGCCAACTTTGACGATGCGGCAAAAGGGAATCCTGGTCTTGCTGGTAGAGGAGGAATAATCAAAAATAGCTTTGGCATTGGCACCATGATTGTCAATCTCCCCTTGGGTGCTCAGATGAATCACTATGCTGAAGCCTACGTGGCTCTTTAAGTTACCAAACTTGCTAAAGTTCAGGGGGTTAAGTGGCTCTAGCTGGAAGGTGATTCAATGAACATAATCAATTGCCTCAACCTTTCTCACCCTCCCTCTTGGACTATAGCCAACATTATAGCTGAAACTCGGGCCATTCTTAACTCCTTTGATAAGATGTTCATCTCCCATGCGTATAGGGAAGCCAATGGGGTGGCAGACCGGTTCACCAACTTGGCTATCACTAAGGATGCTAAGCTAACATGGCATAATGGTGATGACTTTCCCAAAGATGTGAAGAGTATCCTTGAAAAGTAATGACTCCAGCGTACTGAGGGAGAAATCTTACAATCTTAATTCCTCGTTTGGTGGGCGAGTGTTGTTGCTTCTCTTCCACCACTATTGGATTTGTTCTATCTTTTGTTCATCTTCTAGGTAGTGCCTTGGCTATCTCTAGCCTGGCCTGTTCTGCCTTGTTGTGGTTTTCCTATCTTGGCCTTTCTGTGGTCAGCTTCTTATTTGTTTATGTTCTAGACTTGTGGGTTTCAGGCACCCTGTAAAACCTATTTTACTTAATCAAAAACTTAGAAAAGAGGAAAAGGGGTAAAATGTTGATCCAACTTTGTTTAAGAGACTTGTTGGAAGTTTAATGTATCTCATAGCTACAATGCCTAATATCATGTATGGTGTTATCCTAATTTCAAGGTTTATAGATTCACCTCAAGACTCTCATTGGCAAGTTGGGAAAAGGGTACTAAGATACGTTATAGGGAAAAATGGATATAGAATTCTATATTCTAAAACAAATAAATTTAATTTAATTAGTTATAATAATGGTGATTGTATAGGTAATGTTGATGATATGAAGAGTACTTCTAGATATGTCTTTCATTGTGGCATAGGTGTAATCTCATGGACATCAAAGAAGCAAGCCGTAGTGACACTATCATCAGTTGAAGATGATATTTGTGCATTAATGGTTGTTGTTTGGTTGTTTGATTTGAATAATCATAATGAATTATGTTTTGATTTTGAATATAACCATAAACTTATGACTTTACTGGTTTGATTGAATTTTTGTTGTCCTATCAATTTATTAGCTTTAATGGTGGCCTTATAGTTGGTTTTTATCTAATATAGGTGGAAGTGGGTGGATATTCCCATACTTGTTTACTTCAGTTTGATCAATGTGGTACAATGTGTTGTACTTGGTTCATTGGGTGACATGAGTATCTATAGGAAATATCAATGTTGGATCTGAGTGGGCCATTTGATGGGATGGAATGTCTTGTCCACTAATGACACGGGTTATCATATTTTGTGTAGAATTTTAAAAATTGAGCTTTCTTGGATTATTTTTTTGTATAGTTATATTTGTTTTGTCCTTATTTTGGGTGTGGGTTTCAATGTTGGATTCATTTGCATAGCATCACCAATGCAATATGGGTTCTAACACTTGTCAGATGAATATACTCTAACTTGTAGTATGTGTACTCAATGGAACTCTATTTTGACAAATATGTTTATATAATGAAAGGCTTTTGATGTGTGCAATGTGTGGTACAACTAAGCACTTTAAATGGTTCTCTTGTGGACACATGTTTATGACTTGACTTCTCTACTGTGGGATCTATATATATCTACAAGTATCCCCAAATTAGGTCCATGCTCCAATACTAACTCATCTCCCCTATATTATCCATAACATATCTATATATCGATGTACCTATTGCACCTCATTGGTGTTTGATCACTAGTTTTTATTAAACCCTATAAAAATCACAATGTACCTTGTAGCCATTTAAAACATTTTCCAATAGCTTGTTTCCAATTTACTCATGAACAATTCAAAGACTTACTTGACCAACCCAAAATCAATCACGAGTGTCGCTAAATTGAGTCATCGTTACTTCCAATATGATGTAGAGAGAATGGAAGGGAAGATGAAAAAGTAAAAATATACAAAGAATGATCTCCATACCATGTGCTTTTGAAAAAAAAGCTTAAATTCATTTTAAAATTAACAATATATGGCAACATTTTGTTCCCAATTGACATGGAATTATTATACAATTATGATGAGAAAAAGAACAACTCCCATAAGAGATGAGGTAAAGATCATTCAAATAAATGGATTAATAAGTTAATAGCTTTGTACAATACATAGAGATAATTAAAATAATAATAAGTCAATAGCTTTGTACAATACTCCGAACTCATGAAATTCAGAATAATGTAGCTATGTGCTGCTGGAATGTTTATATAATCATCATTTTAAAATTAACAATTTATGGCAACATTCTGTTCCCAATTGACATGGAATTATTATACAATGATGATGAGAAAATGAACAACTCCCATAAGAGATGAGGTAAAGATCATTCAAATAAATGAATTAATAAGTTAATAGCTTTGTACAATACGTAGAGATAATTACAATAATAATAAGTCAATAGCTTTGTACTCATGAAATTCAGAATAATGTAGCTATGTGCTGCTGGAATGTTTATATAATCATCATTTAATTAATCTCCATGTCAGGAACTAAGTTTCAAGCAAAATGGTTTTGTGAGCTCTATGAGCCACAAACATCTTATCCCATCTTTACGCTGTACTGTCTTTTGTTGGGTATAGTCCCTTGCTAAAATCCACACAACGTTGAAGACAAAAATGACTGTCAATTTCCAGTATAAGTTTTGCTCAACCACACACTTCAACGAGATTTATTAGCAGTACCGACAAATTGTTACTATTATCTTCGGATAAAACATCTCCGATTTTAGTATTCATTTTCAGTGTAGCTTTAGAGCAGTTTAATTTTTTTATCTTTTATTCTATACGTATTATAATTTTCAAAAATTTCTTTTGATAACATAGGATAAAAACCTGCTGCTAGCTTCAATTCGTAAATTTCTGCTTTTCGATAACAACAACTTGGAAAAAGGAGAGCGGAGGAGATAAGGATAAAGCTAATCATAAAAGAAGTCTTCAAAAGCATTTTGGAGGAAAAAGTAAGAGCATTCAATCTACATTTCCTACTCGATGAAATTATAGCAGCCAAATTTTCTAAATTTTATGCAATTCGTAAGTCAGATTTTTTTTAATCCAATGGTCTTTTTCAAGAATAGTAGCCTTGTGAGTGCTAGCAATGAAAATGTTCAGAAAGTAGATTTACTGTTTTAAGAGATTTAGTAGAAACATAGTGAAAAAAAAAATGGTCTTCTAAAATATGATAAAAATCATTATAACACTCACTAGTACATGACCAACTATATGTTGCCGACATATCCATATCAACATACGAAATCTACCAAGGGAACATATATGAACAAGGACTTCAAAAAAATTCATGGTTATTTACCAAATTTGCAAAGAGAATACATATAAAAAAGTTATTCCATACATAGATAAAAAAAATTGTCTCTACTTCCTTGATCACGTATTTCTACAGAGGGACTAGATTAAACATAGGCAATATAACAGAGAAATACAATATAAGAAGATACATTAAATCTCGTAATAAACTATTTTCATAGAGGAAATGTTTGTGTAGAGTTTTTACTCTACAGACGTTGCTTCTTTAAGTAGTTTGATGTATATGATTGATGATAGAGAAAGGATTAGGAAGAGCTCGCTGCATTGAGTGGAAGTAAGAATATTAAAAACTGGTGAACCAAATCTTTATAAAATAATGCTCCTTGCTTCGGATTATGGGCAATAACACTGTTACAAGATATAGTTCCTGCTATTGAATCCATACAAATCCTTATTATAGACTGATTTCAAGGATCTGAAAATAAAGTCATTATACTGTCTCTAGTTCGTTCTAATGATTAAGGGAGCCAATGGACACCTAGAAAAGTAAGAGGTGGAACTCTTAAAACGAAGAGGCTCAAAGAAATGAAATGAGATCTCTTGGAATGCAATGGTTGCAGGAGGCACATATAATGGATAATATAAAAAACCGCTAGATTTTTTTTTCAGCAAATGCAAATGAAATGAGTAAAGAGCAAACTCTGGAGCATTTGAACTCTGGAACACTTGATACTGTACATTCAACTCTGGTCCATTCGATGGTAAATAAAATGGAAAAATGGAAGAAAATTCATTTACACAATTAAAAATCGATGGCATCGTAGACATTTTTGTTGAAATTGTAGTACAGACTACGAGTAGAAACATCTTAATTGTACGAGTAATGTTCATAACATCACACCCATAATAGAGCACTACTGCTCACCCAAGTACTGCTTGGAAAATGTGTAATAAACCCTTTGTCTGAATGGAAAGATGAATCTTCTTTACAGACAAATGAGAACTATACAAGAAAACGAAAAAGGAAGACTGTTCTTGCAATTATATATACAGAAAAGGAACTATTGATTGATCTCAAGGATCACAATAAAGTATGTTCATCACAATAATAAAATCTATGTCTATCATTACTAGTCTCAAAAACGTACAGGATGTCTACATTAACTATTCCAACAAGTAATACATAAAAACATAGCGTATTTAACTTAATTCTCTGAGAAACTTTAAAGCGGATGTTGAAGAAGTACTACAAAGTGTGGGGAGCAGACTGTTGATCTTAAGACAGGCAATAACCCGAAACACACAATGCTAAGGAAACACAAATATTGAGCAAAACAGAGGATAAATACGAAGACACAGAAAATTGTAGCAGACAACAGAAATGTTTTCACACACAAGATACTTTTATTCAACTTTCTTTAAGAAATTGTAGCACTCAAGAAAACTAAACATTATATGATTCCTTTTGACGGGTTGATAAACTTCACAACTAAAAGTTGTTAATTCTCGAACAAACTAAAGCAAACTGATCGTGTAAATGTTTATGGCAAACAAAAACGGTGCATGGGCATTCGCATGGCAAGTCTTCGGCTTGGAACTGAACGACCAACTGGGTCGGCATCAGTTATCTACACAGACGAGCTGTGGAAAAGAACGAGTAATAAGCTCGCTCTGCCCACATTTCTAATTATATCTATCTTTAACAAAATCCCCATCCATTTCTACCAAAGTCTTCAATCGTTATGTTTGCTATCCGTGGTCATAACAAGCCCACTAAATGCAGCTTCCATGCTGGCAAACGAGCTTCCTTCCTTTCCTCCGACTGCACATCTCGCTTTCAAACTCAAGTCTTCCATATTCCTCCTCACCAATCTCCCCTCCTCTCCATCCATTACTTTTCCCAGCACGCTCTGCAACTCCGCCCGGCCAACCAATCCATCCGCACCTTTGACGGCCTCCAAACCCACCATCCATTCATTTACAATTAACAAGCAATTCATTCGCTGCTCGGCATACAGAGGCCAGGCAACAATGGAGACTCCGAACAAAACAGCCTCCAGCGTAGAATTCCATCCACAATGAGAAACAAAAGCTCCCACCGCCGGATGCGAAAGAACCGTAACCTGTGGAGCCCAAGAAGGAAGCACTAGTCCTCGGCCCTCAACACGGCTCAAGAAATCCTCGGGAAGTACGCTGCTCAACTCCATTTCCAAACGAGAAGTAGCGTCACTAGAATTGCAAATGCCCCGCACAACCCAAACAAAGTTTAGGCCGCTCGCTTCAAGCCCTAACGCAATTTCCATCAACTGTTGTGTGGACATCAGCCCATGCGACCCAAACGACAAGAACACCACCGACGCCTTAGCCTGCCTATCCAACCACATTTTTAGGCGCTCTTCTCCTTTCCCGTCCGCCTGGGGCAGATCAACCGACCGCATAATCGGTCCAACTGCATGTACTGGCAGTACGCGGTCGATTTCTCCTACGCTTCCGGACAGCAACGCATGAATTGTCTGAGCTTCCAAGGCGTGAACTGTATTCACGAGGATGGCATTCATAGCTCGTAAAGGAGAGCAGATGCGAAGGAAGCCATGAAACATTGGAGAGGACTTGTTTTGCAGCAGATCTGGAAAATCGTGCTCATGGAAGGGATTCTTCCAGCCCGGGATATTCACAGAAGCCGGAGAAGCCTTGTTTCCATCTGACGGATAAAGGCGAGGGACACACAACATGAAACAAAGGCAGGCGGCAGAGTTTGTAAACAGGACATAATTGGGCAAGCCCAGAGAATGAGTCACGTCCAGAGTTGCCCCGTGGAAGAGATCAGATATCAACGCACGTACCGGCGAGAAAGGGCGGTTGGGCTGCTGTAGAATCCTCAGATTTTGCTCTACAGCAGGCATGGACTTGGTGATCTGATCCAGAAGGGAGGTCAAGGCATCTTTTGTGTCTTCTCCGTCGGAAGGGATCTGTGGAAGCTGCATTTGATGGATTGTATTGGGATTGGAGGAAAGGAGGTCTGAAACATATTTAGCCTCCAAGGGGGAAACGTTCCAGGAGGATGTGATTAGGGTTACGGCAAAACCGTGGGAGGAAACGAGGTTTCTTGCCAGCTCGAGGAAGGGAATAAGATGGCCCAAACCCATAACTGGATAGAGAGCAACATGTGGCCTTGAAATTTCACTACCCACTTGGTGATTCTCCATTCAGTCTTTTCTTTTTCTTTTCTGTGAAGATGTCTTTCTCTGTGCCAATATATAACCAAATACCATTGGAGTTCCTGCTAAGTTTTAGGCTGACGGAATCACATGTCTATATCAAAGTATACAAAATTATTTATATAGGATATGGAAAATTTATATTTACTATTATGTCAAGAGACGTCTAGAGTCATATAAAATCATAAAGATCATCCAAACACTGTCAGCCATTCATACTTTATCAGTATTTTGTTTGTCGTTTACATGTCATTGTTTCCACCCGTTCGTTCTATTTCCCTTCCTGTATTTTCGTATGACTGCAGGTTTTCGACCGCTTCTTAGGACTCGAAAAGCGTACGGCTACTTTCCGTTTTTAATTGCCCTCTCACTGACTTCAGTTTCGGAAATTTTTATTGGAAGCAGCTAAGCTATCTACAAAATTATTGACGCAGTTAAGCTATCTACAAAATTTATTATTGACCAAATTTCAAAAACGAGAATATACAATTGATTTTCAGAAAAAATTTAGTATCAGTTTTTCATGAATATTTTGTGATCGACAATCACAAAAAAATTACTGTAATTTGATAAATCTAGAAAAAAAAGTTTGATATTTATTTTTGTCTTTGATACATTGTGTAAAGAGCTTAATCTGAGTAGTAGCTATTCAGCAAACTAATCCGTAAAATATATAAATTAAGTTCGAAAAAAATACTAATATCCCCTTGATAAGATATACGTTTTAGTTTGCTATTTAGACGTTGTCGCTTAGCCCGTGGCATTTTGATTTTTCTCCCCACGTGTTCATTTTTGTTTTGTAGTCCATTCTTTTTTTTCAAATTTAATTAACCCATAGGCTTCTTATGGGGAAAAACAAGTGGTCGGAAATTTGTCTCACGCAAATAACCAACACCATAAGAGAGCAAATATCGATCGGAAATTTGTCAACACAATATTACGGATGCCTTTTTTTGTTGTATGTCAGTATTCCCCTCTACATTGCCATGGAGGGCACAGAAAATATCTCCACGGTGGCAGTGAAATCCTGTCAATCCCACGTGCTTCTTGAGGAAGTGCAGCGATTTGGCTTGAGCTTTGCACTGGAGCCGACTGAACTCAATACTCCATTGCAAACAACAATATGCGTTGCCCACAAGGAGACCCAATCCAAACATATATTTTTCTCAATCCATCACACGATCCTAGAAATGGTAATAAGCATTACCAATGAGAAGATCTACATCACTTCCACTTGTATAAATACTCTCATGGATTACATTTTTTTCCCACACATTACATTACATCTAATGAATTGGAGTTGCAGAGAAAATGGGGAAGGCAATGGCAATAAATGTGTTGTTTCTGTACTGTTCTTAGTCGTCTTCCTTTCTGGTGCTCTGATGAACAATTTGAAAAGTAACAGTGAAAAGAGCAGACTATAACTGAAAAACAGAGCAGAATATAATAGAGAAAACAGAGCTGAATACTACAGTAAGACGAGCAGAAACAGAACTGAGTATTTGGCAAGAAGAGAGCCGTTTAGAAATTGTATTGCAATAAACTTGCTTTCACTTATATATACAATGCAAGAGGGAAACTGAATTTATAGACCTGTTGTAATCTTCTGGAATTTTCCATAGAGGCTACGTTAAGAACAAAAGAGAATTCTGGAGAGTTCTCTACAAAAGCTACGGTGATGGTAGTTAGGAATAATCTAGAATATCTGGAGTATTCTATTGGTTTAAGAGAGTTCTAAAATGAGCATTAAATGCTCAGCTACCAGCATTGTTAATAAACATTATTCTAACACTCTCCCATAATATTTATTTGGAGAAAGTAGGTACTTCTTTGAGTTGTAACAAATTTCTGAGTTTGACAAATTTTACAATAGATAATGCTTTTGTAAATATGTCAGCTACTTGATCTTTTGTTCCACAAAATTGTAGTTCTACCTCTTGCCTTTCAATTAAATCACGAACAAAATGATGATGTACTTCTATATGCTTGGACCTAGTATGATATACTAGATTTTTTGCTAGCTTAATAGTGCTTTGATTGTCACAAAATATTATTGTAGGAGCATCTTGAGGATGGTGGATTTCTTCAAGTAGTCTTCTAAGCCACAATGCTTCTTGAGATGCCTTTGATGATCCAATATATTCAGCCTCTGTAGATGAGAGTGATATTGTTGATTGCTTCTTGCTGCTCCAAGAGATTGGTCTTGATCCAAGATGAAAGATGTACCCTGAAGTTGATTTTCTATCATCAATATCACCTGCATAATCAGAATCTGTATATCCAACTAAAGTAGGCTCTCCTCCATACTTGTACTCAATGCCAAGCTGATAAGTACCCTTAATGTATTTTAGTATTCTTTTAGTTGCTTTCCAATGCTCAATGTGTGGATTTGCCATGTACCTGGATACAATACCAACTGCATATGCAATATCTGGTCTAGTTATAGTTAGATACAATAGATTCCCAACTAGCTGCCTATATAGTTTTCTATCTACCTTCTTTAGAGTAGAGTTGGCACTTAGTTTTAATCCAACTTCACTTGGTGTATTAGATAGTTTACAATTGCTCATATTAAACTTTTTCAATACATCAAGAGCATATTTTGTCTGAGAAAGCATGATCCTTTCTTCTTCTTGCCAAACTTGTATGCCTAAGAAATAATGCATCAACCCTAAATCAGTTATTTCAAAAGCTTGTTTGAGTTGATCCTTAGTTATTTCAATATTATGTGTGTAATCTTCTGTAATGATCAAGTCATCCACATATAATACAATAATAACAACTTTATCATCACTATATTTCACATACACATCTGAATCAGCTTTACTTCTTTTGAATCCTACATCTATGAAGTACTCATTTATCTTGGAGTACCATGCCCTTGGTGCTTGCTTAAGACCATATAATAATTTTTTTAATTTACACACCAAATTTTCTTCACCAACTTTAACAAATCCTGGTGGTTGTTGCATGTAAATTTCTTCTTTTAAATCACCATGTAAAAATGCACTTTTTACATCCACTTGAAAAATTTTCCAACCAAACTTTGCAGCTAAAGCAACTATTGTACGAATGGAAGTCATTTTAGCAACTGGAGCAAAGGTTTCAGTATAGTCAATACCTTCTGTTTGTGAGAAACCTTTAGCCACTAACCTTGCTTTGTGTTTTTCAATATCTCCATCTGATGTGAACTTTGTTCTATAGGTCCACTTGCAACCAACCACATTTTTTCCTTCTGGAAGTGTTGTCAATTCCCACATTCTATTTTTCATCAAAGAGTTGTACTCTTCTTGCATCGTTGCTTCCCATTCATCTTTTCCTTTTGCTTCTTCATATGTGCTTGGAGTATCAACCTGCATCACCTTAGCCATGAGAGCATAGTTAGCAAACATATTTCTAGGACCTTCTTGATAAATTTCTTGAATACTTCTAGTTTTCCATTTATTTTCTTCATCACTTTCACTTGATTCTTCTACTTGTGTCCTTTCTCCTCCTGCACAAGATTGCACACCTTGATTTTGATCATTAGTAGAGGTAGACTTATCTTCTTCAAACAAGATTGGAAAGTAAGATAATGTAGGAGGATTATTACTTTCAATATCTTCATCAAACCATACATTCCTTTTGATATGAATTTGATTTTTTTTAGGATTGTATAACCTATATCCTTTTGTCTCCTCACTATATCCAACCATTATGCACTTCTCACTTTTCCTTTCAACTTTGTTCCTTCTTTTATCAGGAATGTGAGCATATGCATTACAACCAAAGACTCTAAAATGAGATATTGTAGGCTTTCTTCCACTCCATGCCTCTTCTGGTGTTATGTTCAAAACTACCTTAGTAGGTGTTCTATTCAAGATGTATACAGCAGTATGAACTACTTCAGCCCAAAATTTAGTTTCTAGATTTCTAGAGTGAAGCATGCATCTAGCCATTTCTTTGATAGTTCTATTTTTTCTTTCAGCAACCCCATTTTGTTGAGGTGAATAAGAAAATGTTGATTCTTTCTTTATGCCATGCACTTTACAAAAATCCAAGAAGGTTTTATTTAAGTACTCAGTCCCTCTATCTATTCTTATTATTTTTAGATATTTTTCACTTTGTTTTTCAGTCATAGCTTTAAACTCTTTAAACTTGTTGGTGTCCAAAATGACGCTTATGCTCTAATAGACTACCAATATACCCTCAGATGGATTTTAGGAATGGTTAACTCTAAATGTTATGAGGTCTTAGGGTAACTAGACCAACTATAGGGACTTAATATGCCCTCTTCTGCTTCTGGCTCTGCAAAACCAAGGCGGGTGCACCTAACCTAGTATAAAATACACTTCATACACCAAGAACTAGGTTTGAATAACAAATAACAGGATAGTAAGAAAGTACTAAGTGTTAACCACACACTCATTGACTCTCCATTACTATGGGTAGGAACCTTACACAACCAAATGCTGAAAAATTAAGGAATGGTTCTTAATTTATGTGTTTGAATCATAACAACTAATCAGGACATGTCAACAAAGAAGTACTTATCTAGGCCAATGCCTCATCCATTGGGCAAGGTTTCTTAGATAGACTACACACACACACACTAGAATGTATCTGAGATTCAAAGTCATAAACACATTTACAATCTCCTCTACTACTTATAGAATATCCCTACATAGACAAGAGATAAATCTAGGTCCCATCTGAAGCATCATTTAATCTAATCCTAGATTAGAACTCAAGAATGAAGACCTATACATAAATTGTTATGCAGTGAACTGAAAAGTTCAAAATCATCTACGTTGACACAAGGGAGAGATGAGAATCATGTGCCTGCATTAAGTATGAAGAATCCTCACATGTATACAATCCATCCAAAGGAAACCTGCTTGCAAACTATAGCTTAGACCTGCAATTTTCTTTTTGTTGTCAAAATACACCTAAACAGATCATTACAATTCAGACTGGCAGAAGACTCACAACCAGAAAAGTTTGAAAATCTAACTCCCAATAACCCTTGAAAATGATCACAAAAATCCCTTTATACCAGGGTTACAAAGCAAGCATAATGATCACTTCCAACTCAAAAATTCAAAATCACCTAACCCCACCGAGGAATTAACACAGACATGACAGGGGTCAAGCCACAGCATGCAAGCTCAAACAGTCTAATCAACCAGCTGCAAACACTTCTCGAGCCAAGATTGTAATCATTCCTCACGATACAAATCCCTCTGCAATCAACCGTCAAGCACCCTGGACCACACTACAAATGGCAAACCAATCGCTTCTCACCAAACAGGGTCGTTTCTGCATTGAATTCCATAAAAATGGTACCCTCTATCGCTGGAAAACTCTTAGAAATTCAAACCCAAACTGCAACGGTCACCATGCGAACTAGCGGGCTTGTGTTTTTAACCATCCAAACACCTCAGGTTAACTCCGCAATGGCAATGCCAAACAGTTGTCACATGATCACATAGCCCAGAAATGGGCTATGCGAACATGCGACACGCCACTTCCCATTGCCTTCTTCATAACCACCGACGCTGCCGCTGCCACAAAAGGGTTTGTCGCATGTTCGCAAGCTGAAAAACTGGCTCACGCGAACATGCGACAAGCCACTACCATGCACCCTGCCGGTTGTCATATCACCACCAAGATACCCTAACCTGGGCCCACATTCAAACCTATCATCTTGCCAGCTCGGACCAACCGGAGATCACCATGACACCACCTGCCAACAGGACCACCAAACAAATACAAACGGGCCCCAGCACACGTGGCACCCTGTCGCATGATCGCATAACCTAAAGACAGGCTACGCAAACATGCAACAACCCGTGAACCATCACCCTGCCGGTTGGCACGTTACCGCTGAATGTCAAACACGCTCGGGCACTGAAGACACGGGCCCCGCTGAGAAAAACCACATCACCGATGCAGCCAACCAATAAGTAGAAGGCACGTCGGTAAGACTGGCATCATGGGCCCACCTTAGAACTTCACAACCGTGACGTCTGGTGGTTAGTCGCATGATCACATAGCCTAGAGATGGGCTATGCGAACATGCGACAACCTGCAAACCGTAACCGCCAGTATAACCGCCACCGCTACCAGCACAAAATGTTAGTCACATGATCGCATAGCCTTGAAAAAGGCTATGTGAACATACAACTAACCACTACTTACCACACCTCAGTGCTGCCAACAACCGCCACGTGTCACGCCACCATTTGCTGCATCCAATAGAACACTGCCACCTCAGCAACCGAAAGATGCCCCACATCATGAAATGCCACCAAGCCCCAGGGACACGTGGCAAGCAGTCGCATGATCGCATAGCTAAAAATTGGGCTATGTGATCATGCAACAACCAACCCCAGGCTGCCACATCACCACCTCAGACCATCAAACAGCAACCACGATCGGGCCCCATGCACAAGGAAGGAACCGGTCGCATGTTTACATGTCAGAAAACTCTGACATGTGATCATGCGACAACCAATAGGAACATGTGCCTTCGCCTCCCCTCTGACATCGGGCCCACCTACTTGAAACAAACAAATCAACGGTAGGCGCATGATCGCATGGGGTGAGAATATTCCATGCGATCACACGCCGACCGTCAATCTCCTCCCTCTGCCGCTTGAAAAATCTAGCCCCACCAACCAATCGAACTTGCGCAGTTAGAAAATGCCAACAAACAGGGCTGAAGTGCGGGGTCGAAAACACACAGGGTTTTCGGCAAAAGATCGAAAACACACAAAGTTTTCACAATGGCGAATGATCGAAAACACACAAGATTTCTGACACCAAAAGACAAGTGCACAAAAGCTGGAAGGCAAATGTCAAAAACAATGAAGGCTTTCACATAGACCGAAAACATCATGGATTTTTAAAAATACTGTGGGTTTTCGACACTGTGGCAGATTTTAAAAACATTTCCTGCAGACCTTGAAACTCGAATAACTTTCTGATTTTGCGAATCAGGAAATGTGATTTGGGCTGGAGCAAGGTGATACAATAAACTACCAGGGGCTAAGGGCATACATCATGAAACACTATGGATTTTCTTTGCAAGTTAAAATTGAGATTGCAGGCAAAGTAGGACACTTAACAAAATTTGCAAGGAAAAGAGGCCATTTTCAAGGATTTTTGCTATGACAGAAAAATGGCCTAACAAAACTTTTGAAATACTTCATCCTTCTTTTGTAAAAAATACACCCAAATTTTTCTAGTATAGTCATCTATAAGGGTGAGAACATACCTTGATCCTCCAATTGAAGGTGTTCTAAAAGGACCCATTACATCACTATGAACTAAATATAGAGGAGTTCTTGCCCTCCATGATTTACCTTGTGGGAAACTTTCCACATGTTGCTTTCCCATTGCACATCCTTCACATACCTTATGGCTTGATGAGATTTTTGGAAGTCCATGCACCATATGTAATTTCTCCATAAGCTTGAGACTTTGATAGTTAATATGTCCTATTCTTTCATGCCATAACCTACTCATATCATCATATTTGGCAATAGCACACAAATTCTCATCTCCTTTGTTAGAAATAAATTCTTGAAATTTATATAATCCATTCTCCATTTTACCAATCGCAGTCACTTTATAATTGTTGTTCACATCCTTGATTAAATATTTGTCATTATAAAATTCTATTTTATACCCTTGACTTGCGATTTGAGATACAGAAAGTAGATTTGTTTTTAATTCAGGAACTAACTTCACATTTTTTAACACTCCATTATCAACTTTAACATTTCCAGTCCCTTCAACTTCTAAAGTACTATTATTTCCCAAATATATTTTCTCTGCACTACTTTCACTTATTGATGAACAAATTGTTCCTTATTATGAGACATGTGATGTGCAACACCAGAGTCAATAACCCAATCATCCTTGAAAGAATTATTTTCGTTAAGTGCAACACAAAAAGTATTTCTTTTAGAATCAACAAACTTTGTTGACTTATTTATCTTCTTCTTTGTATCTCTATTCTTTTTGAAACATTCATTTGCCTTATGACCCATTTTGCCACAATAAGTACATTTCCATTTACTTCTATTATAATATGTACTTTTATTTTCATTCTTCCAATTTCTTTCTTTAGATTGGTTATCTTGTGACTTTTTATAAAATTGTTTTCCTTTTGTTATGAATGCCTGAGATTCATCACTAAATGATTCTCTTTCTTTAATTTGTCTTTTCTCCTCTTGAACTAGCTTAGCACATAATTCTTCAAATTTAATACTTGTTAATTTGTCTGCAGTATCTAATCCCCTTATAAATGATTGATAAGATCCTAGAAGACTTTGTAATATAATTTGCACAAAATCTCTATCATCTATATCAATTCCAAGAGAAGAAAGCTCATTTTTCTTTTCCTTCAATTTACTTAGATGAGGGACTACTTCTTGTGAACTTGATAATTTCATATTATATAACTCTGTAGTGAGAGATAAGATCCATACATCACCTGAATTCTGGTATAGATTCTTCAAAATTTCCTATACTTTAACTCCATTTCTCTCATTACGAACTTCTGGAAAAACTTCTTCTGAAAGTGTAAGCTTGATTAGTGATGCTACCTTTTTGTCTTTTTTATCCCAATTTTCTTGATCCTTTCCTGGATTTGCTAGTCTTTGTTCACTACCAATAACAATCTCATAGCAATTTTGAAGAGTTAGAGTAATTTCACTATGGGATACCCAGTCATAATAATTCTTTCTATTCAGTTTTACTGTAGGCAAAGTAGTGCCAAGAGAATCCATTATGTTTAATTCCCTCTTTTTTAGATGAGAATGAAACACACTTCAAATCTTCAATACCAAAAAAAAAAATGAAAATTTCTCACCAAATTTGTGTAGAGATTCTTTAATCTGCCCTCAAAATGTCTTAGTGTTGCTCCACCAATTTGCAACCTGCAAAAATCAAAACTTCACACTAACAAATCCCACATCACATGCCCAAGATTTAAAATAGCTCTGATACCATGATGAACAATTTGGAAAGTAACAGTGAAAAGAGCAGAGTATAACTAAAAAATAGAGCAGAATATAATAGAGAAAGCAGAGCTAAATACTACAGTAAGACAAGAACAGAAATAGAACTGAGTATTTGGCAAGAATAGAGCAGTTTAGAAATTGTATTGCAATAAACTTTCTTTCACTTATATATACAATGCAAGAGGGAAACCGAATTTATAGACCTGTTGTAATCTTCTGGAATTTTCCATAGAGGCTACGTTGAGAACAAAAGAGAATTCTGGACAGTTCTCTACAAAAGCTACGGTGATGGTAGTTAGGAATAATCTAGAATATCTGGAGTCTTCTATTGGTTTAAGAGAGATCTGAAATGAGCATTAAATGCTAAGCTACCAACATTTTTAATAAACATTATTCTAACATACTCATTCATTATTCTTCTTTCTCAGATAACATAGAAACTTATTCATTCTTCTTCTTTCTCAGAAAACATAAAAATATACTTAATGATATCATATTTGAAATTACATGATAACAAGTGGGTGATGCAAATATTTGCGAAAGTTTCAGTGGTACTTTTAGTGGGGAATGTTTTCCTTTTCCATGCGCTTATGTGTGCATAGAAAATGAAAATGCACTTGATGGAAACTGTCATTCGAGCTCAATGGGATTCACTTGTTTCTATAAATACCATGCAAATAAATAATAATAATGGTAGAATTGAGGACTACTTCAAGAGCTAATCTCATTTGAAGAAGCAGTACCATTTTCCTTAGCCTTGGCATTGTTTTGGCTCTTCATAAGTAGCTTATAACATACCGAGCACAAATTCATTGTTTTAGAACATCCAAAGAATTCACAATATTGGCGCATAGGATGCCCTTTCTCCTATGATTGGAAATTGACAAAGCTGGCCATTCCTATTAGGATTGAGATTTGAAAACCTACCTGAATATTGAATGATTCCAATTTTATATGGTTGGTTTCACAATCACCCATAATACCACTTGACTATTTCAGAGGTCTTGGGAAATTGCAGACAGATGAATAATTTCAAACCAACTTTTCATTCTTAGTTAATAATTGCAATAGCATGAAGCTTCACTTTATTGTTCTGATTTTTCTCTTATTAATGCTCTTGAGATTTTGTCATCTAAATGGTGCGATTGAAAGATCATTTGTTTGCCTTGATATTTCTAAGAATTTAGGGGGTTATCACAAATTCCATAGGGATAGAGCTTGTTGGGTGTGAAGTCCGACTATTCAGTTCATATTCCCTGACTGTTCCTTTCTTCTTCCCATATTTGTCTTCTCTTGAAGACTATTGTATAAATATGAGGGCAAAGCCCTTTGTATGAAAGTTGTAAGTTGTGATAATAAAGGTTCCCACTCTGCTTTCTGGTGGACGTAGCCAAATTGTTGAACCACGTTAAAACTTGTGTCTTTGTTTGTGTTCACAATTTTTCTGTTAACTTTACAGAGCTTAGGCTTGTTTTATTATTTTATTTTCTTCTATCGAATTCGTAGGCGAAGATAGAAATGTGAAAATTTAGTTTATGAAAAAACACTTAAAAATCTAACTCATGGTGTATTTTAACTCTTGTTGTATAACTGATAATGTTTTAATTTTTCCTAGGAGAGTAAGTGGATTGGGTCTATTAAACCAATATTTTAATCTACTATTGCAAAATTGGTAATATTTTAATTTTTTTTAGAGTAGATTAAGGCCCGTTTGTTTGCTGGAATTAGACTGGACTTAGGATTGTCAAATCCTAGAATTGACATTTTTAATGTTTGTGTTCAAAACATGAAACTGGGATAGGGATTTGTTAATTCCCATTTACACCCAAAACCAGCATTTGAATCTTCCATCTAAATAGGTCCAATTCCACTTAAATGAAAATTCAGGGTGAAGCAAAATTTATAATATTTTAAAATCCATATACAAACAACATTTTTCATCTTCTCATTATGAATTCCAGGTGAACCAAATGGTTCCATCCATATTCCAAAAACCATTTTCCAGATTTAAAACTTCAAGGACAATTCCAACATTATTTAATTCCAGCAATCAAACAGACCTTATCAATCAAGTGGTTTGGTTTGTTTTGCTTAAACCTAGATCAATCAAGATCTGAGTTTGGTTTGTTTAAACATAAAGTTAAAACGTTGTTATTTAAGGTTATGTTTGTAAAGAAGAGCTTCACTCCCTTTATAAAGTGCAAGATTTTTTAATTAATTCAAATATGGTAGGGATTTGGGAGTTATTATATAATTTTTGCAGCTTTAGGGCCTATGTTGATTTTAAGAATTAGTTATTCATTTTGATTTGCATGTAAGACACTAATTATTATTTTTTGTTGCAAGGCATAGTCTTTTTATTAGATTTAGCAAAATTTCATTAGTATATTATAATGGTGACGTTGAAGGTTGGGATTTTTTTTATTGGAAAACCTATCAAATTTTTAATTATCCTGTTAGAAAATCTAAGTGATTAATGGTACCAAATTCAAAGTGTGATTCCGAGCATCTTCAATCGATCTCACTAGTAAAATTTAGTTTTAAGATCCTTTTAATGATTTATATACTAAAATTTAGTTTATGTTCTCTCATAATTGAAATTTGTTACTAGATATCCTATGAACACAAAATGATTAAAACATAGCGAAGTCTTATTTTAAACCAGTAGAGTAGAGTAATTTGTAGTTTGTAAACAATAAAGATAATATATTAATAATATAGTGCCTTCAACAATATTAATATGACGTGGATTTGTTTTCCGTTCTATAAGTTTGCATTGAATTTTCTTTATACAGATCATAAGATGGCATTTTTCCTTAATTAAGTTGTTGTAGTTAAAATTAATACAAATTTTGGTAAAGGTGAATCATAGAAATAGATTAATGAAGATTTAAACAAGTTATGAATCCTTACTAAGGCAATAAAGAAAGAGGGAAAACCATACAACTTGTTTTATATTTTTTTTCCTTCAAGGATTTTTTAATTTCTATTGGAAAATTTTAACTTTGTCATTTATCGTCTTGAGGATTTTATTATACAATTTTTTTGGAATAATTTTTCCTCTCCCACAATTATTCCATTGTCCCTATGAAAAAAAAATGCATTTGTTAAAGCACAATATTTTGAGTTCAGCATATTTTTTACATGTCAAATGCTTTGTTTCGATAACTATCTACCATGACTACAAAATTTGGAAACATTAAAGATATTTAATGTTTAAATGTGGCACTAATAATATTTAATTGGGTGTTGTTTTAGAGAATGCAAGGAATTAGTGTGCATCCCAATCACTTCACCTTTTATAGTGTCCTCACATGTGACTCGCTTAAATAGTTTGAGTTTAACTTTTAACTATAATTTCCTATTGTCGTATCCCTTGGACCTTTTATAGGTACAAGCGCTAGTACTGTTACATTTACTTAGAAGCTTAAAAGTTTTTAGATTATAAATTTAAATGATCAAAATATTTAAAAGCATTCTTCATTGATTTTTATTGTTCTTTTCAAACAAAATAATAATGCATGTCTTCTTTATAAGCTACCTAAGATTCCTCTTTTGGAAAGATTTTTTTATATACTTTTATTAATATACATATAATTTTATTTAATCATTCATAATATTATTATTTTTTATCAGTAAAAGGCCGAAGCTAAATAATTTTATTAATTTTTAAATATATACAATATTCTTCATTCAGTGCGGGCACTAGTAGGAAAGAATGGAGAAGAAAACCTCCATTCTTGCTCGGGACAAAGGTCCAGATTGTGCAGAAGGAAATAATTACAAAAAAAGAGCAGATAGGGGCATACCCCTATTTACAATGTCCTATTGCCGTACACAAGGAATTTAATACATAAAAGAGCGGATAGGGGCATACCCCTATTTACACTGTCCTACTAATATACAGTATATAGCCAAATTTTGGCTAAATTTCCTTACACTAGCAGGAGAAATTACATTAGTCCTTCAACTCTATCCTGCTGGTACTATTTTCTGGAACCTCCTTAAAAAACTTGCAAAGAAATCTGCAAAACCACTTTGATTGTTTTCCAACCAAGGTTAGTTATATTTATAATAAATAATCCAATTATACCGAGGGTGCCATGGTTGTTCATATGAAATTTTTCTTTCAACAATAGTTAGTTTAAGTGTTTAGATGTCTCAATCCCTCATATATTTTGTTGGCTTCAAATCATTCTAGCCTACCCACCGCACATAAAGTCCCATAAGTTTCTCCTAATCTCTTATTATACTTTTTGTTGGCTCCGAATTCTGATCCTTGTTAATACCTATCTAAAATGGCTACTCTATATATTTTAACAGGGGGCTTTACCCTTTTATCTATGTGTTTAATTATGACCAATTTCTGGTTTACATAATGAATACCTTTAAATTAAAAGGTATGCTCTTAATAATCCATGGTCCTGTTTGACTGTTCCTTCTTAATTTAATTCCTCTACATGAGATATAAATCTACCTAAGGTTTAATCCTTTTTTTATTAATCATACTTGTGTTACTTTAACTGACATGCAACACATATCATATTGAGAAGAAAAAGTACCACATAATTCTTGAAAGATTCATCATTAAATTTGTTTGATTGATACTAATCTAGGATCATACAAATGGGGAAAAAATTCCTACAGTTCATTGAAAGCAACCTATACTAGATTTAAGACAATTCCTCCAAGGCTTTAAGATTCTTTGGAGAGACTTCATTTTTCTTCCTTTTTAAAGTTATAGCCTCATTCCCAATCATGCTCTCCACCACTTCTTCATCTTCTGAATCACTATAGCCTTCCCTATCTGTGTTCCCAACATCATCTTCAATCCAATAATTGTAAAACCAATCTCCATCTTCTGGGGCCCTAACATGAAAATAATAGAGGAGAAAATCTAGATTCCTCCTAATGATAGGACCTCTAGAGAGTAACGTTGCTAAGTCCTCAGTATTAATGATTGGGGAGGAAGGGGCTGGCCTACCATTAATCATAGGAGTGTTGTAGAATCAGGGTTTTGTAATGGTAAGATCTCCCCTTATATTGTGAATGACTAAATCCAGCCCCCCAATGTATTTTAGCTTAAAGAGGTGAGCACAGAGTCTACCAATATATGTCTTCCCAGGATCAACCTGGATAGTTGATGCTATAAACATAGCGAGAATATCAGAGTTTACTCTATAACGGTCCTCATTGTTGATGAATTCTGGTCCTAGGATCCTGCATACCTTTTGGGAGGGTTGGAAAAAATGGTGTATTGCATTGATAACCACCTAACAATTCCCCTAACAGAAATTATCATGAAGTTAGAGTTAAAAAATCTTCAAGGAATTCCTAAATCTCAGAGCTTGTCATTAATGACTTTCAAAAATGAAAAGAGGTTTGACAAAGTATGGCCAAAGATGAGAAGAAATTTGGAGTTCCTATTCAAATACCTTCTCCAAGAAGACGTGGAGAAGGAATGGTTAATCAATTATTGGCGAGAAGAAGGTTTTGATATCCCAGAAGCTTTGGATGATGTCGAGAAGGAAGACCTCTGCATCAGGTCTCTAGAGGTTAAAAGGTGCTCTCGCTTCTCTGGGAATTATGTGCAAGAGGAGGAAATCATCATAATCATCTATAAGAATGAAGGGAGTTGGAGCTGTCAAATGGTTCAAAAGGATTAATGGTGCTTCGGTTAAGTTTCTAAGAATAGGGCTCTTTTTGTAATAAGAAAGTTTAAGGTAGAAGTTTATATCCAGTTTTATAGCTTTAAGGTGAAGTAGTATCTAAATCATAGATAATAATATACCCTTTGCTATAATCGTTTATATGATTCAGTATTAATTCCCTTTTGGCTTAATAGAAAATGATGGAGAAATGTATCTACATGTAAGAATTGCACTCAGAAGACTTTATTGGTTATATAATCGACAAAACACTTATATTATTAATGATTCTTAGTAAAGGCATATTATCAGCTGTTTTAAAAGGATTTCTATGGGGTAAATTTAGACTATTTAAGATCTCAGTATCAGGATTTTCAGAAGGGCATCTAAATCAATATAGAAAGTACATATGAAAATAGAATGTTTTAAACCATTCTTCAAAGTATCAAGGAATATATATCTTTAGTATAGTTATTCTTTAAACCTAACCTTCCTTTAATAGATTTTTCACAAGGCAACTTATTTAGAAAGTTAGTATATTTAGAGGTTATTTAGGCTAAAGAAGCTCATTAATAGCTGCTGAAGTTTAAATATGTTTTTCTCCTAATATTCTACTCCTGTATAAGCTAGGACAAACTCTTAACCCTTTTTTTCATTTTTGGTCGAATAGTATTTATTGATAAAAGCTAATCAGAGTCGGTGTTTCCATTACTTTTCATTTTTTTCCTCTATAATATAGGTATTCAATTTGATATATATATATATATATATATCAATCTATATGTATATGTATACAATTGAAATATAAATGGAATTATTTATATTCATGTATTTGTATACATATAGACATATATAGATATATATTGTTGGAAATCTATTGGGAAATGTGATGCTGAGAGGGGGAATGAATCAGATATCACCTATTGATCCATTTTAACATTACTGAAAACTTGCATAGCATTATCACAGACTTCATCAATGTAATGAAACTAATAAACTAAACAGCATTCATGAAAGTACTCATAACACAATAACTTGGTTACCCAGAAACCCTTCAAAGGTAAAACTGGGGTGGGGATGACACCCACAAATCTTCACTACTGCAGTATAAAGTTTACATGTTAGGGCTACAAATTTTATCACAAAATATGATCTACCCTGTGAGGGGTTTGCCCTGTTAAGAGCTTAAAGACTTATACAATCTACCTTGCAAAATTATTTTAAGACTTACAACTAAGTAAGCACTCAATCAAGAGATTAAATAAGGTCTGTTAATACCACCCTGTTAAGAGATTTACCCTGATACACTTGCTAGAATGTTTTAATACTTGATCCTTTGGTCTACACTATATGCTGATTACATATCTTCTCCTTCCAGTATTGATTTGATCTTATCTATCAAGTTTATCTCTGTTATGTCCTTCACTACTTTACTCTGTTTCACTCGATCACTGAACTCTATCAGAATACTTCACTGATCTGAAGATATTCTCTCTTTTCTTTTCATTCCTCTCATTCCTTTCACATCCACACACACATCTATTAGGGTCCAGAACTCATCTTATATAGACAACTGAATTCCTCCAAGTTTTGAGATCCACAATCCAAATTAACTCATTTTTCCACTTAACCTTTCCCTAATTCTGATTGGCTCCAAGTGTTGCATAGAGATCAATGATTACAAAATAGAAGCATAATTACCTCCATGATTTCCTCAACAAATAGTAATCTAGGTGATTGTACCATAACAAACACATATGTTAATTCTAGTTTGCTCGGCATTCACTAATCTTTATACTCTGGCGCTCAGCATTGTCTTCTTTACATAACTCGGCAAAAACTCACTCGGCTAATACAAAACTACTCGGTGACCATTGGTTTACTCAGCAGTGACTATTGCTTGGTAAATGTACATTACATGATTTATCCTATACATGATGACTTGGTCGCAATGATGACCAACCAACATTTCCTAGATAATGACTAAGTGTAAGACACTAATAGATAACAAAATTGTAGGGATCTACAATCTCCCCCTTTGACATTAGTGGCAAAAACACTTTGTCATGACATTTACAATACATTTACATACATTTACAAGAGTACTTAGTACTAACAAAATACTCCCCCTAAAATATATACATATACAAAACTAAGTATATCATACCATTTTGTTCTACTTCTGCTCTTTGATTTTGTTACCTCCCTATGTGCCTTGATATGTCATTTTATTATTTCCCCCTTGTTTTTGGCACTTTTGATTTCTTCATTAGTAGGAAGCTTGCAATGTTTCTCCAAAAATGGTTTGTGAAGCATCATAACCATGTGTAATGCAGAGTCACAATTGAATGTTGCAACTTTCAAAACCTCTGATGGGACTTCTAGCTCAATAGCTAGGTTGACTAGGCCCTCGGCAGTAGAAAGATGAGGATCTTTCTGTATTAGTTCCTTAGCCTTCGCTAACTCTCTCTGGATGACCTCCAGGTGAGGTGTCAACATTGTTTGAATAGAGAGTAGAAGAGCCCTTATCTTACCATCATTAGCCATCAACTCGGCTATCCTTCCTTGAGAATGTAGAAGCTTGGCATAGTGTTTGGAGCTAGAACTTGCATCCAAAATCAATGAGTGACCAGTAGACTTTATATCTAGTTGTAGTCTATCTACCAGCTCCTAGTTATCCTTGGTAAATTCTTCTACATTGCACATTTTCTTGTACAAAGATTTTTCATTCAATACAACTCCTTCTGAATCTGATATTTGGGTAGAAAGTTCTACCTGCTTCACTGCTATCTCGACAGAGACCTTATTTAGTACCTTTGTCTCAAAAAAAATTTCTAACCACTATAACAACTTATCATTTGATTCAATTTCATCATCTGTCACTTTCTTGACTATGTGGACAAGTTGTTCTAGTGTGTGGTCAAAGTCATTAACATCAATCATGTCAAAAGCATCAATAAATATACCTTTTGTCTCATGCAGAACTTGCTTTTGCTAATGTTCCCTTCTTAATTCTTCCTGCCTACTTTTCTTCTTCAGTAAGTCTTGAAATGTCTATATCTGTTCATATGATAAGTTATATGTGTCCCATTTCAAAATCATAATAAATTCTTCGAGTGTCACCTTAGGTGTAGAAATTTTCATCTTCTTTTTCTATACATTCTTCTTCGGTGTATTCCCACTCAGCATCTTTACAAGAGCTTTTATTGCCTCTTGATCCTTAGGCTCTTGGATGTTGATATCTATTACCTTCTCTTCTTTTCCCTTATCCTCCACATGAGGGTTTACAATCACTAGTGCAGACTGATCTTCTTTTTCTTTCTGTGACTCCTCGATAGATGTAGACTAAAGTGCAGTTGTCGACTGATCTTGTTCCTCGGTAGTGCTAATACCGTCTAACATGTCAACTGTAACAACTTGAGGATTGACAGGGGTTGTGTTGACAGTTGATGTGTCATAAATTTTTGGATAATCCAAGACTTGTAATAGCATAGTGTTATTGCCCAACAAAGATGTAGCGGGTGCTTCCTCGGCTTGTATGTCTTCCTCGATCAATACCTGATTCTTTACTGGGGTATCCTCAGTGATGTCAACAATAGTTATTTTAGGTAACTTCTGACATTTCTCTTCCTTGGGAGATTCTTTCTCCTGAATATGTGGATCATTTACATCTTCTTTATCATCTAGCTCAGCACCCTTAGATGTGCTAGCATCCTGATGTGCACTTTTGTCAATTAACAGACCAAAAATAATCTTCCAAGTCCTAAGACTTTCCTGAAAAACATCCTCAACCTTGTGTTGAAGGATAGAGTAAGCTCTGAGCTTAGGAATGAATATGTTCCTATACTGTTCCACAACTTCCTGAATACTAGCAGGGGAAAGGTCTGATGCAACCTGAGCTAATGTGCTTTCCCTTATCTACTTCTTGATCATTAGGGAAAATTCCCATTTATGGGCAACTATCTCATATAACTCATTAGGGATCAATGATTACAAAATAGAAGCATGATTACCTCTATGATTTCCTCAAAAAATAGTAAACAAAATATATATGTCAGCCAAAATGTTTTACCTAGGTGATTGTGCCATAACAAACACATATGTTAATTCTGGCTTGCTCGGCATTCGATATCTCTGGCACTCGGCATTCATTGTTCTTTATACTCTAGCGCTCGACATTGTCTTCTTTACATAACTCAGCCAAAACTCACTCGGCTAATACAAAACTACTCGGTGACCATTGGTTTACTCGGCAGTGACTACTGCTCGGTAAATGTACATTACATGACTTAGCCTATACATGATGACTCGGTCATAATGATGACCGACCAACATTGCCTAGATAATGACTAAGTGTAAGACACTAATAGACAACAAAACTGTAGGGTTTATATATATATATATATATATATATATATATATATATATATATATATATATATATATATATATATATATATATATATATATATATATATATATATATATATATATATATATATATATATATATATATATATATATATATATATATATATATATATATGAAAGATTGAATCATGAAGGACTATATAAATATCTATATAAATGTATGTATATGTATATGTGTGTGTGTGTGTGTGTGTGTGTCTATATATATATACATACATCCTCACCCTTTACCCAAACTCTTACAGCCTTCACACCTTGCAATACATGGTAGTAAAGCACTACATACACATATTTTGCAAGGTGGTAGACATATAGTGGGTTCTTTTCTTCTTTCTCGTATTTCACTCCTATAATGGTATACCCGCGCTTCAATATTTTGACATATTTTGAATATTCATCGCTATAATGTATAAATGACGTAACCATGGTAATAGAAAGTTTCATCTTCAATGTAATACAACCCATCTAGCACAACACACAATAGAATACGCACCTTCTAAGTTTTGGGAATGTTCTTTTATTACTACATCAAGCGTAACAAAGATACCACCCTAACTCTTCTGCCCTTACTTTTTGACATTCACTTCCTCTTTGTCATCATCCACTGAGATAAGTTCCTACTGACTCTCTAGAATGGGAGTGGTGGGTAGCTTCTCCCGCCAATACGCTATTACTCTTTCCCTTTCACCTTGAAAATATGTAACTCTTCTAGATACTAGTGACAGTCAATTCCAAACAACCCAAAGTCTTAAAGAAATACAAATTTGTAAAAGAAATACAAAACTGAAAGAGAGATAAATTGTTATATTAAGAGAAATAGAAAATTTAAGGATAAATTATTCTACTAAGAAATTATTGATTAAATGACTAGATTAACTAATTGATTATGGATGAGTTCTAATTACCTATAAAACTACGTAAATGTAAGAAATTACTATATATTTCAATAAAATCATAATCTAAGTAAATTGATCACAAATTATCTATGTGAACTATTATGAAATAAAAATAATACAATGAGAAGAATGAATCGGTCATCTATCACACATAACATGAATCCCATTAGGTATGTACTTGTACCCATTTAAAATGGACATAATTATGGAAGAAATATTTGTAAAAAGGACATAATTGGGAAAGATTGTATATCAATGCATGAACTCGTGAGAAAGGGTGGTTGGTATGTTTTAGTATCCTTTGATTTTTTTATACCATAGGCATGGACTTGTGTTTTTTATCCAAAAGAAAGATAAAGATATCTTTAGCATATTCTCCATCGAAAGGGATCTGTGTAAGCTCTATTTGACGTACTGTACTGGGATTGGAGGAAAGGAGGTCTGAAACATATTTAGCCTCCAGAGGGGAAATATTCAAGGAGGATGTGATTAGGTTTATGAAAAACCCATAGGCGAAAATAAGGTTTATTGCAAGCTCAAGGAAGGGAATAAGATGGCCCAAACCCATAATATGATAGAAAGAAACATGTAGCCTTGAAATTTCACTACCCACTTGGTGTTCCTCCATTCACTCTTTCTTCTCCAAAATTTCATTTTCTTACCAAATTTTCTAACTGCATGAAGATTCCTTCATTTCTTTTTCTTTTCTATGAAGATGTCTTTCTTGTCATTTGACAACCACTATTTTTTTGTGAAAATATATAATAAAATACCATTGAAGCTTATTGAGAAAATTAAAAATAGTATAAATAGAGTCAAACAAAACACTTTAAGTATATTGATTACATAGTAAAAACAACACAGTGGAGTATAACTATAAAATAGGGAAAAAATATAGCAACTTTGTGATAGGATCACACTAGCTCCACACTTCTTTGTTAGGACCTTCCTAGATTCCTAACTCATCTAACTTCCCAATATTTTGATTAGGGTTTGGCAAGGCATTCTCTTATCTCATTTGGACCTTTCCTAATGTCCTCAATCAAAGAAAAACTTCACTCCCTCCTAGGTTCTCTATTAAGGTTCCAAACATGCTCTTTCCCTTTAAGCTTCTTTCACCATAGCAAGTGGGTTCAACCCCCTATGAAAGTGTATAATCTTGCACGAGTGTGGAGGTTCTCAATTTAACTTTCTTACAAGGTTATTGCTTCATGTTTACACTTCTTTCAATTCCTTTTCTACAGATCTCTTCAAACTATCAATTTAGGCCTTGTAGCCCTTGAGCCCCTATTAGGTCTCCTACTCCGAGATTTTAGGCTTTTGTCATAATTTATTCTTAAGGACCTTCCAACATAACCTTGGATTCTCCAATTAGATATGAAACCCTAATATATTTTTGGGGTCTTGGATCTCCTTGCATCTGTACAGCACCCTATCCACAAAGTGAGGGTTTAATGAGGGTTTTAAGGACTTCTAGGAGCTCTTTATTCAATGAATTGGGAATGCTTCCAAATGGATTGGACAAGGATCTAGATCTTTAGTAGGACTCTTTCTAGTCCCAATAAACATCTCCAAGTTCTTGGATTCACAATTTATAGTCACCCCTACAACTCAAATTCAACTCCCTTGTTTCTAGTCGGGCATTAACAAGGCTCGCCTAGGGAAAGGTAACAAAATGAAGAAAACTCATCTTCTTTCCTCCATCTTGACTATGTACATTATACATTGAATCCACTTCCATGTCCCAAGAGTCCATGATGAACATACAATGGAATTTTATGGGGGAGTCATTTAAGACTGCTACCTATGTATAGGCCAGTGAACTGGCTAAAAGAAAGAAATTAAAATAGAACAAACTAACCTAATTGAAAACTCACAAAACTCTATAGAAATGGAGGGAAACACTTATACCAATAAAAATTTACAATAAAACTACTATATTAATCCATCTGATTTTATTGTTGCTTCAACATAGTAAGACTATGGCTCCACTGTCTGAATAAGTAATTGATTACAATATAAAAATGTCTCACAAAACATCCAACCTTGGGATTTGAGCCTCAGGAGGTTTAAATACTCCTTTACCATGTGTGTGAGGTGATTGAGGTCTTCAAATGACCTAATTCCTTTTTGGAGACCTCTAGGACAAAAGTTGTCGAGCAACTTTGCAAAGTTGCAAAAGTTATCATGACAACTTTACAATTCTTGTATTTCTTGTTATCCAAAACACTCCACCCTATCTAGAATGACAAGAAAACCTAACTTAGGCCAATTTAGGATTATTTTTTCCTACTCCACACATTTTGGATTCCTTTGGCATCTAAGACCTAGTTTCACCTACCTAGGTTCTTTAACCAACCAAGTACACTCTAAGACTAACTTGAGACTCAAACCTCACAAACTTAATCACCACTAACCTAAAGGGTCAAAAACACTAAAAAGACCCTCTAGGAGTCTTCCCTAACTAAATAAATTGGCTAGAGTTATTACAAGCCAAATTTTTCAAGGCACTTGACTAGTACCTTAGGTGCTCCTACACCATTCACCCCTAACAAAAGAAATTAAGTGTCATTTGATGGGATCAAGTTAGGATTTATGCCAAAATTGTGAAACTTTTTTTCAAGTATCCATGTAGCCTCGAATTCTTCCATGCCTAACAACTTGATGAGGTGTTCCATAGACACCTTGTGACAGGTATTTTTAGCTACCCTAGAATTTAGGATTTTCTCAACCTGTGGTCTTGATTTGGATGGTAATGTCAAACCTTTTGCATCCATGGAAACATTAGATTGTCCTTGACCTTCTACTGGGAATGGTCCTTTATATGGCACTAAGTCTACGACATTCAACATCGAAGAGAGTCCTATGTCTCTAAGAAAATACACTTTATAAGTATTATTTCCATACTTAGCTAGAATTGCACAAGGTCCTAGTATTCTCATTTGGATGTTATTAGACACTCCTTTCTACAAAATTTCCTTGTTCAAATGGACCATAACCAGATCTTGTATTTTAAATTAAAGGTCCTTCCTCTCATCAACTTTTTTCTTGATTTTAGTGGTGCTATCTACAAGTGCTTGCTTAACTGAATCATGTACCTCTTTCATGGACTGAGAAAAGTCATTTTCATCTCCACTTTTGGGTTCCTTATACCCTAACTCTCTAAGATCACAAATACCTCTAGGATGAATGCCATAGGCTACTTCAAAATGGCTTTTACATGTGGTCCTATTAACAGTGTCATTATAGGCAAATTTATCTTGAGGGATGACTTGGTCCCATGTCTGTCTATATTCTTTGGTGAGATACCTTAGAAAATTGCCCAAAATCCTATTGAAAACCTAAGTATATCAATCAGTTTGGGGATGATAAGAAAACCCAAAAGAGAGGTTAGTGCTAAGATTTTTCCATAAGGTTTCCAAAAATGACTCATAAACTTGGAGTCTTTGTCTGATACAATACTCAATGGTAGACCATGAATCCTTACTGCTTCCTTGAAGAATAAGTTGGTAATGTGACAAGCATCATGAGTAGTCTTATAGGGCACCAAATGGGCCATTTTTTCTGAATCTGTCCACAATCACATATATGCTATCAAAGCCTTATTTTGTCTTAGGTAGACCAACCACAAAGTCCATGCTGAGGCACTCCCAAGGTCTATTTGGGATAGGGAGAGGTTGGTCAAGCCTACATTGGATGATGTACCTTTATCCTTATGACAAACAATGGAAGACTCCACATAATTCTTGATGTCCTTATTCATTTTGGGCCAATAATAATATCTCTGAACCAGTTCTAAGGTCTTGTTAACTCCAAAATGTCCACTAAGTGATCCATTGTGTTTTTATTGGATTAGGTTCTCTCTCATTGAACCTCTAAGAATGCGGAGTTTTCCTCCCCTAAACAATAGACCTTATTGAATATTAAATTCAGAATGCTCACTGTGAAAGTGATTTTGAGATTCTTTACATACCTTATATGCAGTTGAGAAGTCCTCATCATTTGGATAAAGTTCCTTGAAACTGGTTATGCCAATGCTCCTTAGTTGTACCTCTTGTACTGTTAGAAACCTTCTACTCAAGTATTTTCTACCTTGTTGGCATGTCCTTTATTATTCTTAATGTTGAATGTGTAAGCTTGAATATACTCAACCCATTACATCTGCTTGTGACTAAGTTTGTCTTGGAAATTGAGGAAACTTAAGGCCTAATTTTCAGTGTATACCAAAAATTCTTTTGGGAGGAGGTAGTGTCTCCATTTCCTCAAAGATTTCACTACAGCATATAGTTCCAAATCATAAGAAGAGTACTTCTTCTTTTTGTCATTAAGCTTCTCACTGTGAAATGGAAATGTTTTGTCTTCTTGACTGGGGACTACACCTATGGCAATGTTGTTAGCATCACACTCAACAGTGAACAACTTGTCAAAACTAGGTAGTATAAGTATTGGTTGTGTGGCTATCTTCTCTTTCAAAGTCTTAAATCCTTTATCTTCTTGTTCACTCCACTTGAACTTATCCTTCATTCCTCCCTTTATAGTATCTAACACTGGTGCACATTCCTCACTGAATTATCTAATAAACTTCCTATAGAACTATGCTAAGACATGGAAGATCCTTACCTTAGTGGCAGATATAGGAGCTGGCCAGTTGACTATTGCATCAACCTTGCTTGGATCCATCCTCAAATTTTCCTTTGATATAACAAAGCCCAAATAGACCAACTCATGCTTCAAGAAATCACATTTGTCTAGATTTATTGTTAGCTTCTCATCATGTAGCCTCTATAAAATAGTTTGTAAGTTCTTAAGGTGTTCATCTTTTGTCTTGCTAAAAAGTAAGATGTCATCAAGGTAGACTACCACAAATCTACCTATGAAATCTTGCAACACTTCATTCATAAGTCTCATGAAAGTAGAGAGGGAATTTTTCAAGCCAAAGGGAATTACTAGCCACTCATACAAGCCTTCGGTAGTTTTAAAAGTTGTCTTTCATTTGTCTCCCTCCTTGATCCTAATTTGGTGGTAACCACTTTTAAGATCATTTTTTTTTAAACTACCTTGCTCCACCTAAACAATCCATTAGGTCTTTTATTCTAGGTATGGGGAGCCTATACCTTATAGTGATCATATGTATAGCTCTAGAGTTTGTACATAGCCTCCATGTACCTCCTTTCTTTGGGGCTAAGTGTATGGGAACTGCACGAGGACTCACACTTTTCCTAATCAGACAATGATCAAGAAGTTCTTGTATTTTCTTTGTAATCTCTTCATTTTGTTGTGGGGTCATCTTATAGGAAGATTTGTTTGGGAGTGAGGCTCTTGGAGTAAAGTCTATTTTATGGCTAATGGATCTCTTAGGAGGTAATGTAGTAGGTTGTCCATCACTAAAATTATCTCCTTGTATTGACCTAGTAGTTCTTGCACCTCTATGGGAAGTTCTAGCTTCTTGTCCACCTTCTCAACTTTAGGCTTCAATAGTAAAGAAAATCCCACTCTTTCACCTTCTTCTAGTGTATTTAAGAACTCTTTTTCTCCTACCAAGAGTACATTAGGCCCCACTGGTTGGGTTTCCCCTTCTTCTAGAAAAGACTAAATTTTTAAGTAACCCCATCTTTCTTGAAAGTATAGGCATTTTACTTCACATCATGTATGGATTCTCTATCAAACTACCATGGCATCCCTACTAAAATATGATAGGAGTCCATAGGAAATACATCACATAAAACCCTATCTTTGTACCTTCCTATACTGAAGTCCACCCATGCTTATTCATTTACTATCACATGTTGACCCTTCTTTAACCAGGTTACCTTGTAAGGGCTATTATGAGGTATTCTATGCAACTTTAGTTTAGTGACTGCTTCCTCAGACATGATATTATTAGTGGAACCAGAGTCAATGATTCCTTTACATACCTTATTAAGGATCTTACACTTGATTCTAAATAAGGTTCTTCTTTGGCTTGGCTCCTCCTTTATGGGTTCTTTTATGAGTGTTCTCTGGATCACCAAGTTCTCTCTTATCTTAGAGTCCAAGAGCACTTCATTTGGCTTGTTGCTAGATGCCTCTTCTTGTACATAAGAAACTCTCTTCTCTCCTTGTGTTGATGACCCTTTCTCTGGACACCTATATTTTGGATGTCCATATTGGTTGTAATTATAGCATCTCATAGTTGCAAAGTAAGAAGGTCCCCTTCCTTGTTCTCTCATCCTACCTCTTTAGTTACTATTGGAACCTCTACCTCTATTTTGTGCACCTCTATAACTACTTTCTCTACTTTTTTCAGTAAGCTTGGATTCTCCTTATGTTCTTTGCTCCATACCTCTACCCCCAAAGTTACCTTTGTGTCCTCTACCATCTATGCCCCTACCTCTTCCTCTTGTGCTAGATTCATGCTTCCTCTTTAGTTTTTCCTCTATCTTAAGGGCCAACTAATAACATTTTTTAATTGTATTTCAACTCCACATATTCAATTATTCTTGAATATTCCATCTTAAGCCATTGATGTATCTGGATACCTTAATGCTTTCTCCTTTTGTCACATTGGACCTTAGGAAAATCCTTTGGAACTCCTCTTTGTATGAGGTGACATCTCTATCTTTTTGCCTCAAAGTGTGTCTTCTTCTACACAATTGTATTTCATAATCCTCTGGAAGATAGATCTCCTTGACCTTGGCTACCATCCCTTTCCAACTAGCTATAGGGGTTTTTCCTTCTTTTTCCCTTTCTACTTATACAAATTTCCACCAAGTCAATGTTGCTCCTCTCATCCTTGCCTTAGCAACCTTAAATTTTTGGGCTTCACTCACATTCTCACACTCAAAGTGATTTTCCATTCTTTCAATCCACTCCATGACATGTTCTACTTCCATCTTTCCACTAAACAATGTCACACCATCTAAATATTTTCCTCCCAAAGCCTTGATTACTTTAAGGAAGGTCTCTTCTTGTAGCACTAGATCAGGTTCACGTATCTCATATTCTAGATCTTCTTCTTTGAGCTTTTCTTTCTCTTCCAAGAGGTCTTTGTGATCTTACTTGTCACTTCCTCTGTTTTGGAGGCTACCTCTCTAAGATTTGCCTCCAACTCTGCCAGCTTGTCCCTTAATTGTTGGTTCTCATCTTCCTAATCCTGCATCTTCTTAGCTAATTATGCATTATTGTGGATTCACCAAATGACTATGTCTATCATGCACTTACTTTCTTTCCCAAATCTTTGTTTCTCTGATACCAATATGATAGGATCACACTAGCTCCACACTTCTTTGTTAGGACCTTCCTAGATTCCTAACTCGTCTAACATCCCAATATTTTGATTAGGGTATGTCAAGGCATCCTCTTATCTCCTAAGGACCTTTCCCAATGTCTTCAATCAGAGTAAAACTTCACTTCCTCCTAGGTAATCTATCAAGGTTCCAAACATGCTCTTTCCCTTCAAGATTCTTTCACCAAAGCAAGTGGGTTCAACCTCCTATGCAAGAGTAGAATCTTGCAAGGGTGTGGAGTCTCTCAACTAAACTTTCTTAGAAGGTTTTTGGTTCATGTTTACATGTCTTTTAATTTATTTTCTAATAATCTCTTCAAACTATAAATTTAGGCCTTGTAGTCCTTGATCCCCTATTAGGTCTCCTACTCTGAGATTTTAGACTTTTGTCCTAATTTATTCTTAAGGACCTTCCAACCTAACCTTATATTCTTCAATCAGATATGAAACCCTAATATATTTTGTGTGTCTTGGATCTCCGTGCATCTGTACAACACCCTATCCATAAAGTGAGGGTTTAATGATGGTTTTAAGGACTTCTAGGAGCTTTGTGTTTAATGAATTGGAAATGCTGCCAAATGGATTGGCCAAGGCTCTAGATCTTAAGTAGGAATTTGTCTATTCCCAATACACCTTCACAATTTATAGTCACCCCTGCAAGTAAACTCAAATTCAACTCCCTTGTTCCTAGTCGGGCATTGACAAGGCTCACCTGGGGCAAGGTCACAAAATGAACAAAACTCATCTTCTTGTCTTCATCCTAACTATGTACACTTTACATTGACTCCGCTTCCATGTCCCAAAAGGTCATGATGAAGACACAGTGGGATTTAATGGGGGATTCATTTTAAGACTGCTACCTATGTACATGCCAATGAACTGGCTAAAAGAAAGAAATTAAAATAGAACAACCTAACCTAATTGAAAACTCACAAAATTGTACAAAAATTGAAGGAAACACTGATACCAATAAAAATTCACAATAAAACTACTTTACTAGTACCTTAGGTGCTCTTGCACCACTTTGGAGCACAAAGAAATTATAATTTTTATATTATAAATCACTACAATTTTTCTTGCATACATAAACCAAAGAGGCTTCTATATTTATAAACTTCTTGTAGACCTCTATAATGTTCTGTAGAAGCTATGGTAAGGATAGAAAGGAGAAATCTAGAGTCTTCTACACTATACTATTATTTCAAGAAAGTTCTAGACTATATAATAAATGCTCACCTACTAAGAAGTACTATGGAATAAAATAAACATTATTCTAACAACCCCCCCCCCCCCCCCCCCATAATATTTAAATGGAGAGCATAGGAACCTCCTTTAGTTGTAATGAATCTTTGAGTTTGACAAATATGACAATAGATAGTGCTTTCATAAATATATCAACAATTTGATCTTTTGTTCCACAAAATTATAGCTCCACCACTTGAATTTCAATTAGATCTTGAACAAAATGATGATGCACTTATATATGCTTAGACCTGGCATGATATACCAATTTTTTTTGCTAACTTAATAGTTTTTTTATTGTTATAAAATATTATAGTAGGAGAATCTTGTGGATGGTGTATGTATTCAAGTAGTCTTCTAAGCCACAATGCTTCTTGAGATGCCTTTGATGAACCAATATATCCATCCTTTATAGATGAAAGTGACATTGTTGATTTCTTCTTGTTTCTCCAAGAAATCGGTCCTGATCCAAGATGAAATATGTATCCTGAAGTTGATTTTCTATTGTCAATATCACTTGCATAATAAAAATTTGTATATCCAACTAGAGTAGGTTCTCCTCCATATTTGTACTCAATGCCAAGCTGATAAGTACCCTCGATGTATTTTAGTATTATTTTGGATGCTTTCCATGTTCAATGTATGGATCTACCATGTACCCGAATATAATACCAACTGTGTATGCAATGTCTAGTATAGTTATAGTAAGATACAAAAGGCTCCCAATAAGTTATCTATATAATTTTCGATCCACCTTCTTTGAGTAGAGTTAGCACTCAGTTTTAATCCTACTTCACATGGTGTATTAGATAGTTTAGAATCACTCATGTTGAATTTTCTTAATGCATCAAGAGAATATTTTGTTTGAGAAAGAATGATCCTTCCTTCTTCTTTCCAAACTTGTATGCCCAAGAAATAATTCATTAATCCTAGATCAGTTATTTCAAAAGATTTTTATATGTTGATCCCTGGATATTTCAATATTATGTGTGTGATCTCCTATAATAATCAAGTCATCCACATATAATACAATAATAAAAACTTTATCATCAAGTTGTGTTTTACATACACATCTGGATCAACTGTTGTGTATGTGAAAATGAAAGAAAAAAGAAATATTTCCATAAAAATATGTGAAAATGAAAGAAAAAGAATGAACCCAAATAAAATACTGTTCAACAAAAACTAAAGGAAAATAAATGAGCCCAAGTAAAAGAATCATTGGTATTTTAGTTTTTCTATTTTTTAATTAACTAATAAATGTGAGCAATGGTACATTTCATATGCTACATAGATGTTTCCATGGAAACATTTGAAAGTTAAAAAAAACAATGAGCTTGAATTAAAGACTGATTGACAAAGACTAAACAAAAGAATGAGTCCAAGTAAAATAATTATTGATTTTTTAATTTTCTTCTATTTTTTAATTAACTAATAAACATGGCCAATAGTTCATTTCATATGTTGAATAGACATTACCATAGAAACATGTGAAAACTAAAGAAAAGGAATGACTCTGAATTGAAAAATGACCAACAAAGACTAAAATAGATGAATGAGCCCAAATAAAATAAATGTGGACATTCTTCTATTTTTTTGTCAAGTTATAATAAACAACTACTAATTTTTGAAAAGGGAGCCCTCAATTACCCTCATTTGGTGCATTATTCTCCTCATCCTAGTTGGGATTTTGATGTTTTCTGTCTCGTGGATGTTGACAATTTTCAAGGACCTATCCTGGTGGTTGGTTGTTTCTGGTTAAGGTTGTTGGCAGGTTTTGGGACGTTCTTGTCCCTTGGTGGAGTTTTTTTCTTTTGTTTCCAATTTTTTGGAGGACTCTCATGGTCTATTCTATTGATTCTGGGGTCCAGGTCAAAACCCTGTGTAATGGTTTGGGGACCTTAAAACCCCTTGGATCTCAATCTGTAGTGATTGGTTCAATGATGTAATTCTTTGGCCTTAGATGTTGGTTTTTTAGGGGCAACAAGTGCTTAGTTTATCTTCTTTCTCTAGGATGTAGTTTGTTTGTTAGTTTTGGGAAGCTAGACCATAGTTGTTATATTTGTGGCAGCGTTTCATTTCTGGGTGAGTTCTAGATCCCTTTCAAAATCTACTTCTAAGGGGTTTTGGGTGCCCTCAAAACCTATATTTACCTTAATCTAAAATTGTTAATTTCCAAAAAGAATGAGTCAATGATTGACAAAACTGAAGGATTAGATTGAACTGTAATAATCTTATAGATGTTTATCACATGTATCTCAAAGGTTTCTATTGTGGAGTTGAGAAATAGGTAGAGGTGGCATATTTAAGTGGGACACACATTACTTCTAGATTAAATAAATAAATGAACCAAAGTAGGCCATGCATACACTGATTTAGTCTCAGAGGAAATTACAAACAAATAATTTCATTGATTTTTAGTTTCTCTCATCCATGCAAGCATTGATCATCGAATCTAGGTGGCCCTCTAAAAATCATAGATTGTCGATGGTCATTTCTATCATGTGTGGTAACTACATTCTCCAAGCCAATTCTATCCATCTTGTACCTAAAAAACATACTATAGAATCACATCCGTCTAGCATCAAACATCAATAATAAGACATAAATTTGATACAAATATGGAGGCATCAATAATTGAATTCCACCTTCAGTGGTTTGGCATGTTGCAAAATACCACATGGTTGTCGATGTAAGAGTGTGTAATCATCAATCAATGTAGGCCTATTAATTGAGACCAAAACAATCGATTGGATTGATGATTACCACCTAAAGATTAATGACAAAGATGGCATCCTTTAAAATATTGCTTAAGGATTCTTCCAAAAAAACCTTTTAATCTAGTTCATATTTTAGTGGCCAATGCATAAGAAAGCCATCTTAATTATAACATTTAACACAAGAAAAGTAAAATTTGTGTGGAAAACAAGTCCAAATGGATAAAAGCCAAGCGGGCTATGAAATTTCAAGGCCACATATGACACTCTACCTAGCTGTGACTAAGGGTCTCAGCCATCTTATTCCATTCCTCGAGTTCACAAGGAAGCTCATTTCCTTCCACACTCTCACCATAACCCTAATCACACCCGCCTTGAGTCTTTACCCTACACATGCTAAATATGTCTCACAACTCCTCGCTTCCAATCTCCACATAATAAATCAGGTAGAGTTTGCAGAGATTCCTTTGGACGAACAAGATAACAAAGATGTTGAAAAATGTTTTTTGGCAAAAATAAGTAGTTCCATGCCTATGATGGAACAAAGTATGAAGATATTGCAACAGCCCAACCAACATTTCTCACCAATTTGTGCATTGATATGTGATCTCTTCAATGTGAAATCCTAAGGGTTTCTTGAGTCGTGTTGAGGGCCGCGGAGTAGTGCTTTCTTCCTGGGATGCCCAGTTTTCTATACTTTCACATCCTATTTTGGGAGACTTTGTTTCTCATTATGGATGGAATTCTATGTTGGAGGCTATTTGGTTCATAGTTCTCATCATTTCTTAGCCTCTTTATGTCGAGCAGTGAATGAATTGCATGCTTGTTATGAATGAATTGATGGTGGGTTTGGACGTTGTCAAGGGAGCGGATGGCTTGATTTGTCGGACAGTGTTGCAGAGTGTGCTGGAAAAGATCATGGATGGAGAAGAGGGGAGATTGGTGAGGAGGAATATGGAAGAGCTGAGTTTGAAATCTTGATTTACAGTCACAAGAAAGAAAGGAAGATCGTTTACCATCTTGGAAGTTGCATTTAGTGGACTTTTTAGAGGCACCGAAAGATAAACATAATGATTATATAAGCCATCTTCATGTTTCTCCATTTAGGTTTTTTCTCCAAAATTTTGTTTGCTTCCTACACTCTTTCAAGCAAGTGCTCAATTAGATAAGTGAACGAATATAACTTTCATTTCATGGACAACCACTTCCCTTATCTAAGAACAAAAAATCGAATACAATTAGACTTACATATTAAGTTTCATGTTGTTCAAGTCACATGTGGACATAAAATATGAGAAATTGATGTGATATGATAGGGAAATTTTATATGCACTATTGACTTTTATGTTTCATCTTGTAATATTATGGATCTTGAAGAGAAGGTTTTTGGAAAGTTTGAGGTAAAATATAATGCAAATTCTATTTTAATACCAGACTTTTCATTGGTCAAATAGTCAATATTAGCAAATTTTCATATAAATATGGAGGCATATTGATGAAAAATTAAAAGGTTAAAATTGCATTCATTAGATTTAATTGAGGTAGGAAGAAATTTGTTTTGACATATAGTCAAGACTGGCCTTTTTTTTAGCTTATATGTTGTTATTCTCTTAAACATAATAAAAAAGAAGAAAAAAATATGTTAATTATAGTACATTAATGTTAGAAAATGGACAAATCATAAATATAGCAAATAGTTTGGTGGTCAAATATGTAAGATTAGGAAAAAAAAAAGGAGTGGACAAAAGGAAAGAGGGAAGGAATGTAATTCATAATATAGTAAAAATATGTTAAAAAAAGATAAATGAAGAAATTTTGTAAATTACAAATGATATATATTTAATTTTGAAATAAATCAATTTAAAAATACTCATTTATAATTGATTGTCAAAAACAATTATTTATAAGCAATGAAGTAATATTTATTACAAATAAAAGGAACCAGGAATAATTAATTAAAAACTACACTAAAATAGGTATTATATAAAACTTAAAGTCTTAAGGACATGAAAATGATTTCCATGAAACTACAATGTAGAACCACATCTCTCAAAATATTCACTAGATTTCCCTAAAATATGCAGATCCAGATGATCCATTGTTCCCAAAATATTCTTAGATTTCAGTGATTTTTTCTTTATGTGCTAAATTTTTTCTCATCAACTTTCCTAGTCGATGCTCTGCCCAATGTTTAAATGAGCCCTCTCAATCACAGAGCATAGAGATATATAGTCTTAAGTACTGAAATAAGTTATTCTTAACAATTTAGAAAAAAATATTCATAAAAGCAGAGGATATTTAAATCACTAAGAAATCTTATAGCAAATGAAGAAGTGCTAAGAAGTTGAAGAAATTAATACACACAAAAACTACTACACAACGAATAAATCTTTCTATTCATTCAAATGAGGCTACAAACCCAAGGAAAAAAACTGATCAGAGATCAAAAATAAGAAAATTATTACAAATCATCTCAGAGGTACAAAAGTCTTCTATTGTTATGTTTGTTTTTCGATGCCTATAACAAGATCCCCAAATGCAACTTTCATTCTGGCAAATCTTCCTTCCCTTTCTGTAACTGCACATCTCGCTTTCAAACTCAACTCTTCCATATTCTTCCTCACCAATCTCCCCTCGTCTCCATCCATAAATTTTTTCAGCACACTCTGCAACTCTGCTCAGCCAACTAAGCCATCGGCTCTCTTGACAGCCTCCAAACCCACCGTCCATTCATTCACAATCAACAAACAATTCATTCACTGCTCCCAATAAAGAGGCCAGGCAATAATGGGGACTCCAAACCAAATCGCTTCCAACACAAAATTCCATCCGCAATGAGAAATAAAAGCCCCCACAACCGAATGAGAAAGGATCGCAACCTGAGGAGCCCAGGAAGAAAGCACCACTCCCCGACCCTCAACACGCCTCAAGAAATCCTCGGGGAAAACCTCCCCTTCCAAGCTAGAACTGAAACTAGGTATACGATTACTATTATCTCTAATGCCCCGCACAACCCAAACAAAGTTTACGCCACTCGCTTCAAACCCTAATGCGATCTCTGTCAACTGTTCTCTGAACATCAGTGTGGATAAGTGATGCTGGAAGAGCTGCAATAAAAGTTGTTTTCAGAATTTCTTCTTCTTTTGTAAAATCTTCATTTGGTATCAGAGCTTTAGGATTGTGAAGCTTTCAGGATGGCAAATAATTTGCAAATTCCAGAATTTAATGGAGTTGATTATCAATATTGGTCAATCAAGATGAAAACTTTTTTGATAGGAAAAGATTTTTGGGAGATCATTGAATCGGGATATGAAGAACCTAAGAATTGGGAAGATCTCACAGCTAATGAGAGGAGATTGAAGAAGGAAGCTGAGAAGAAGAATGCAATGGCTCTATTTCACATTCAAATGGCTCTTGAGAAGAGCTTGTTCCCCAGAATTGTTGATGCACAGACAGCAAAGGATGCTTGGAAGACTCTAAAAGATGCTTACCATGGCAATGACCAGATCAAGGTTGTGAAACTACAAACCTTGAAGAGAGAATATGAGAATTTGAAGATGAAGGAAAGTGAGAATGTGGGTGATTTTTTTGTAAGAGTCAAAGATGTGGTTCATAAAATGGCCACTTTGGGTGAACCTATGAGCTAAGAGCATGTGATACAAAAGGTATTGAGATCTCTAACCTCAAAATGGAATACTGTAGCAATTATTATTGAAGAAAGTAAAAATTTAGCCACCTTGTAGTTTGATGAGCTAGTTGGATCTCTCATATCACATGAGGATAGAATAAGGGACATTTCTACCAACATTAGTGAGAAGGCTTTTGCTTCCCAATTGCAAATTTCAAAGAATGATGGTGCTAGCAGCAACAATAACAACCACAAAAGTTAAGGAAGGGGTCAAAATCAGAACTTTTCAAGAGGAACTAGAGGAAGAGGAGGTGCTCAAGGAGGAAGAGGCCGAGGTAGATTTGATAAAAGAAACATTCAATGTTACTATTGCAATCGGTATGGACGCTATGAGAAAGAGTGTAGGCTAAAATCAGGTAACAATAATGCAAATTATGCTCAACAAAATGAGGATCCTTCCTCTGGTAATTTATTCTTGTGTTATGGCAAAGCTGAAAATAATATGAGTGATGTTTGGTATTTAGATTCTGGGTGCTCTAACCATATGTCTGGTAACAAGGATATTTTTTCAAAGCTTGATGATGGGTATAGATCCAATATTACTCTTGGTAATAATAATACGGTGGAGGTTGCAGCCAAAGGAGCCATGGAAGTTCAGACAAAAAAAGGTATAAAAAGTGTTCAAGATATCTATTATACTCCAAAATTGAAGCATAATTTATTGAGTGTTGGGCAGCTATGTGAGAAGAATTATAGAGTTGTATTTGAAAATATGAAATGTACTATCTATGATAAGAATCAGGGCAATAAAGTGATTACAGTTGTTCCTATGACAAAGAATAGGATGTTTCCCTTGAAGTTTGGTGAAAATGACAATCAGCTTGTGAATATGTCTTATGAGGATAAAAGTTGGTTGTGGCATCTCAGGTATGGTCATTTGAATTTTCATAGTTTGAAGATTCTAAATGCATTGGTTCTTGGATTACCTAAGGTTGAAGAGCACAACAAAATTTGTGAAGGATGTGCAAAAGGGAAGCATGCAAGAGAATCATTTCCAAAAGGAAATGCATGGAGGGCTCATCACCCACTTCAGCTTATTCATTCTGATATTTGTGTTCCTATGCAAACAAAAAATTTGGGTAAGTCATCATATTTTATCACTTTTATTGATGATTACTCACGCATGTGTTGGGTTTATTTTTTTAAGACTAAGGATGAAGCCCTTGATACATTCAAGAGGTTTAAAGCCCGTGTAAAGAATGAGAAAGAAAATACAATCAAATGTTTGAGAACAGATCGTGGAGAGTATTGCTCCAAAGATTTTTAAAATTTTTGTGAGATGAATGGGATCAAGAGACAACTCACAACTTCTTACGCACCTCAACAAAATGGAGTGGCTGAAAGAAAGAACTGTAATGTGGTAGAAATGGCAAGGAGCATGTTACAAACCAAAGGTTTGAACAATACTTATTGGGCTAATTCAATTGCTACAGCAGTCTATATTCTCAATAGGAGTCCTACCAGTTCCCTAGACAAGATGACTCCCTATGAAGCATGGTATGAGAAAAGGCCTAATGTAAATCATTTTAAAGTTTTTGGTTGCTTGGCTTATGTTCGTATACCTGATCAAAATAGACAAAAGTTAGATGCTAAAAGTGAATCATGCATTTTTGTGAGTTATAGTGAGGAGAGCAAAGCTTATAGATTGTATAATCCTATTACTAATAAGATTATTGTCTCAAGAGATGTGATTTTTGATGAAGGGGGAGTTTATGGTCATCAAAAAGGCCATGTTGAAAAGCCAAAATCAATTTTGGATGATATTATTGCTAATAATAATAATGAGCAGCCAACTAATGAATCTATTATAGGATCTCCAAGCCTACCAAGCAGCCCCTCATCAATTCCAAGTGGAAGTCCATCCTCAAGCCCAAGTTCTACAAGAAAGGTAAGAAGATTAAGTGATATTTATCAGAGAAGTCAAAATCAAGAACATGAAGAAGATCCAATAGGTGAGACAGTAAATTTTGCATTACTTGCTAAAGCTGATTTTGAGCCATCATGTTTTGAAGATGCATGTACTAATGAGGTTTGGATGCAAGCAATGAATGAAGAGATGGATTCTATTGATAGGAATGAGACATGGGAGCTTGTAGAGCTTCCGCATGAGAAGAAGAAGATTGGCACGAAATGGGTATACAAGGTCAAGTATAAGAGTGATGGGAGTGTGGAAAGATACAAGGCAAGATTGGTTGCTAAAAGTTTCACTCAAAGGTATGGTATTGATTATGAAGAAATTTTTGCACCAGTAGCAAAACAAGAGACTATTAGAATGCTTATTTCACTTGTAGCTCAAAAGAAATGGACTATTCATCACATGGATGTGAAAAGTGTCTTTCTAAATGGGTACTTAGAAGAGGAAGTATATGTGGGACAGCCACAAGATTTTGAAGTTAAAGGCAAAGAAGATCATGTTTATAAGCTAAAAAAAGCTTTGTATGGCCTCAAGCAAGCACCACGTGCATGGTATGCAAGGATTGATAGATATTTTCAACAGAATGGCTTTCAAAGAAGTAAGAGTGAACCTTCCCTTTATTACAAGCAAGAAGGTAATGATATTATCATTGTGAGTTTGTATGTTGATGATTTGTTATATATGGGTAGTTGTTCTAAGATGAAAGAGGAATTCAAAGTTGCTATGATGAATGAATTTGAAATGAAAGGTTTGAGTCTCATGAAGTATTTTTTGGGAATGGAGGTTTATCAACGTGAAAATAAAATTTTTGTTTGTCAAACAAAGTATGCAAAGGATATGCTAAAGAAATTTGATATGGCTGATTGTAAACCTCTTTCTACTCCAATTGCTCATGGAGTTGTATTATGTAGAGATGATGGTGCTGATATTGTTGATGAGACATCATATAGAAGTATTGTTGGTAGTTTGATGTTTCTAACTCACACAAGGCCTGATATTGCTTACTCAGTTTCATTGGTTTCAAGGTATATGACAAATCCATCAGAAGAACATATGAAGGCAACCAAGAGAATTTTGAGGTATGTAAGAAACACTCTCGATTTTGGAATTCACTATTCTTCTAAAAAATTTGAGCTTGTTGGCTTTAGTGATTCTGATTGGGGAGGTAGTTTGGATGACCGAAAATCTACATCTGGTAATTATTTTTCTTTGAGCTCCAGTTTAATCACATGGAATTCAAAGAAGCAAAGTATGGTTGCTCTCTCTTCTACAGAAGCGGAATATGTTGCAGTCACTTCAGCAGGCACACAAGCTTTATGGCTCAGAAAGCTTTTTGAAGAAATTAGTGAGATTCAGGGTCAGCCTACTGTGATTTTTTGTGACAACATTAGTGCCATTAAATTGGCTAAAAATTCGGTTCATCATAGCAGGACAAAACACTTTGATTTGAAACAACACTTCATCAGAGATTTGGTACAGAAAAAACGGTTGAATTGAAGTATGTTAACACAAAAGATCAAATTGCGAATATTTTCACGAAAGCTATTGCAAAAGATCAGTTTTTAACACTCAGAGATCAAATTGTTAGCCCTCTCAGCATCAAGGGAGAGTATGTGGATAAGTGATGCTGGAAGAGCTGCAATAAAAGTTGTTTTCAGAATTTCTTCTTCTTTTATAAAATCTTCAATCAGCCCCCATGTTCCAAATGACGCTAACACCACCGACGCTTCAGCCCAGCTGTCAAGCCACAGTTTTAAGCCTTCTTCTTCCTCATTATTTGCCTGGGGTAGATCAACGGACCGCGTAATCGGCCCAATCGCATGTACTGGCGGTAGGCGGTCGATTTCCCCAACGCTTCCGGACAGCAATGCATGAATTGTGTGAGCTTCCAAGGCGTCAAACGTATTTACAAGAATGGCCTTCATCGCTCGTAAGGGAGAGCAGAGGCGAAGGAAGCCATGAAACATTGGAGAGGACTTGTTGTGGAACATGTCTGGAAAATCGGCCTCACGGAAGGGCTTATTCCAGCCAGGGATATTGACGGAAACCGGAGGAGCCTCGTTTCCGGCAGACGGATAAAGGTGAGGAACAGAGAACATGAAAGAGAGGAAGGCCGTGGGACCAGTGAAAAAGAGATAATTTGGCAAGCCCAGGCGGTCAGTGAAGTCCAGAGTTGCCACATGGAAGTAATCTGATATCAACGCTCGAACCGGAGAGAAAGGGTGATTGGACTGTTGTAATATCCTCAGATTTTGTTCCACCGCAGGCGTGGACTTGCTTATTTGTTGCAGGAAGTAATTTTGGGCATCTTTGATGTCTTCTTCGTCGAATGGAATGTATGGAAGCTCTACTTGATGGATCGTGGTGGGATTGGATGAAAGGAGGTCTGTAACATATTTAGTCTGAGAAGGGGAAACGTTCCAGGCAGATGTGATTAGGGTTACGGCGAAACCGTGGGAGGAAACAAGATTTCTCGCAAGCTCCATGAAAGGAATCAGATGGCCCAAACCCACAGTTGGATAGAGCGCCACATGTGGCCTTGAAATTTCACAGCCCACTTCATGATGTCTCTCCATTCACTCTTTTTTCAGCCAAAATTTGGTTTCCTTGCTACACTATTTCGAGCAAGATCATGATTTCATAAGTGCAAGAAGATGCCTTTCGTAATATTAACAAGAGTACTCTTCTGTGAGATTACAGATCCAGAATACTGCCTGTGCAAGCCGACAAGGAAGATAAGGAAACCCATCATCTACGAAAAAATGTAACACTACAAGAAGTAACTACAAGAGGCATGCTTCTGTCAATTCCAATATTTTATTTCAACAACTATAATTATATTATATTATTAGATAATTAAATGCCTCTGTCAATTCCAATATTTTATTTCAACAACTATAATTATATTATATAATTAGATAATTTTCACTATTCAAGCATGCCTAGACAAAGAAATTTTTGAAAAAGTCAACCCAAAAATTTAAAGAAAGAAAAATAAATTATAAACATACCATTATAAAAACTAAATCAAATTTGATCTTTAAGAATAATTAGTTTTAAATAATTGTTTGCCTTCAAGTATGTATGTGTAGATATCTAAAAATAATGACATTTGGTCAATTTAATCTTATTTCATCTAATTTTTGTCATTTAAATATTAATTAAATAGTATTCTACTATTCAATCAATATTTATCGATTTTCCTTTAATCTTACAAAGTCCTAATTGTTATATAAATAATTACCTTTAATTATTTACCCACACTTGGTTCTCTTCCTCCAAATAATTTTAAAAAAAAATATTTATTTAATTTATCTTGTCATATGTCACATCCTTCTACGCTCACTTAAACTCTAATCCCCTTCTTAATCTTTGCTTAATCTTTCATTAAGCATGTACACACTTTAAATCTTTGATTAAGAGTAGTCAACTCCTATTATCACATCAAGCACATGGGCCCATGCACTTGGGCACATGAGCTTGTCTCTACTATGTGCCTCATTTGTCACTTCATGTAGGGATCTAGGAGTCTCATTGTGTGCTATAAAAATAATCTTAAAGTATGTGAGTGGTACACAAAATTTGACATTTATTATTCTTCCATTAAAAAGTTTGAGCTAGTTGATTATACAAATTCTTATTGGACTAGTTTAGAGGATGATATAAAACCCATCTTGCTATGTTTTCTTATTTGGTTCTAAAGTTTTATATCCAAGTAGTAAAAGATAGACAACCATGGCTCTCACTTATGCAAAAGAAAAATGTATTGTAACAGTAAAAACAATTTGTTAAAAGCCATATGGATTCAAAGGATATTGGAGGATCTATGGTTGGCTCAGGAAGATTCAAAACTATTTATTGTGATAACAATTGTACTATTACAGTGACCAATAATATTATGTTTTGTGTGCTAGATCATAATACATAAAGATCTGACATCATTTCATTCGTGATTTGGTTTAAATATGGGCAAGTGGAATTGTAGTGTTGTCTTAAATTTTGAGCAAGTTGATGATATCTTCACCTAAGCTCTTCACATAACCAAATTTATAAATTTGAGAAAGTAGTCAGGACTTGCACTCATTGGTCATTCAAGAGGAGAATAAAATTGTATGATCAATCCAAAACTTTTATCGATATTTTCTCTCATGTAGTATTTTTGTTTCTATGCACACTACTCTAGATTTCCTTATTTATTTTAACTTGCATTCATGCCTTCAAATTGCATGCTACAATTTTACTTGTTTGCATGAAATGATCTAGTTTAGTATCTCTTTTTGCTTCATTTTTTTAAGGATCATAGTTGATAATGTGGAAACAAAATTTGATGTATTATTTTTTTAAATGATGCCTTTAAATAGGCAATACGTAAACCAATGATAATTCTAGGATAGTTCCAAAAATAAAATAAAAAGTAAACTAAAAGATAAGTTATGTAATACACCAACATTCCCCTCTTATTACATTAATTCTAACAAGAATGGAACATTGCAAGAATTTTGAAACCAACCCTTCTAGAGACTTTGATGAAGCACCTTCACCAATCCTCCTCGCTCACCCAGAAAACACCAAACTGAATGCATCAATGGATATCCTAGCTATAGAATCTAGAACCCCCTGCACAACATGATAGAACTTCAAAGTGGTCCCATCCTCCATGGATAATAAGATACATTTCCCATAAAATTATACATCTCATATGAGTGAGTCTAATGCATCCTCTACTAGTGCACATGAGACACCTTTCCTCTGAAAGTCCACATCTCCTTCGAGTGTGTCTAATGCCTCCTCAAGTATTGTGGAAACAAACCCTCCTCTTGTGCACAAATCACCAATCAAACATTTGCAAATGAGATGTCTTTCCGTTGAATGTTCACATCTCCCTCAAGTGTGTATAATATCTCCTCAAGTGCTTGACAAATATTCAAGTCATAAGAAAAATTTCCCCCTTGCCCCTTGAAATGACAAACATGATGACAAGCCCCCTCTTTTCTTTAGAGACACAAATAGGGTGATTTTCATGCAATAAACCATCCTTGAGTGAGAAGCTAGCTCAGGATGACAAACAACCTCCTACTTCATTTTCCTCCAACCTCTAATCATATCTTCTTTACAATTTATTCATTCAATGTCTCATTAGAATATCGAGATAAAACCACCATGAATAGTAGTGTAGATAAAATGTCCACCATTTTTTCATTTTATTTTTTAATCTATTATATTGGATTAACCTGATGCAATCAAGACTGGTGAGATCTCAAAAGAGATGTCCAATATTGAAGCAAGAGCCAACACAACGGAGAGAATAAGAAAGACAACAAGATGCAAGAAAACAATAACAACTTTATTATATGATGACATCCAATTCATCAAATTGCATTCAACATGTCGGGTTGAAAGGCCTTCCCGATTACAGGAACATATAAAGAAGAACAAGGTTCGGATCTTCAATCGATCATGAAAACCTCTCTAGCGATCCTCTCTCAACTCTCTGATGCACTTCAACCTCTCAGGGCTACTTTCTACTACCACCACTTAGTTACAACTGTAAACCCTAAATCTATATACATTAGCTTCCATAGGTCGGCATTCAAACTATTACATATCCCTAGACAAACATAATAGACCAAGTTGGCCTAGATCCAAATTAATTACAATTAATTATTTCATAAGGTGTGATCCAACCACCAAGTCATCCACACATAATTCCACCTTGAAATCCATGACACGTGCATCCAATGCTCAAAATCATCCACTACAATCCTTCGTGATCAACTAGTGAACTCAACTGTACTAGAGATGGGAAGAACACAAACAGTCAGCAACGATCAAACCAAATCTCCCAAACCACGCCATCTGAAAAGGTGCGATCATAGGCATAGCCTCCATGAACAACAAGGAACAAACCATTTTCATTGTATACACCAAAGATCTCCACAACTCGACTGCATACAAAATCTCTACAAATTGCTCCAAATAACAAGGAACTCCACCAAACATCACAAGGAGTTTCCTCCAACCACCAAGGATCCAAGATTCCCTTGCATCATATACCTAGGGTAAATAGAAAAGTGTGTCCCACACTTTGATCCTACAAAAAACCAAATCACCACCTCATCTTGACCATTAGTTTCCCAATCCTCGAACGCAAGAAGATAGACCAGTGCACAAGAAACCTCCGCACTACAACCAACTAGTCAACACACCAACTATCAATAAAAAATTGGTCAACATCCATGCCACAAATATTCTTAGCAATAATAACACCCATACTACACAAAACATCAAAATCAACCACCTCAACAAGGTCATCACGTTTAGCCAAAGGAATCTCAATTCCAAATTCAGCAACATCAACCTCCTCAACATCACCAGCAATCTCATTAACAACAACAAGATACTCTACAAGTTTCACATCAGATCCAACCATCTGATCGTGAAAACCAACTATCTCAACCTCAAAAAGGTTAGAGTCAACTTCCTCCAAGTCTACCTCAGTAGTAGAAACCCTAACTTGCCTTCTCTTCAGAACAAGCCTCCTAACCAGACAAATAATCCTCTTCGTAACTGGTAAGTGCCAACTACAATTTAACCATCTAAGCTCCTCAATCTTATCATAAATTTCCTCCAACTTCTTCTCAAGTCGGCTAAAGACTATCTTCAACCAACCGATCAACATTTTGTATCTTCTTCTTCCCTTCTCTCCCAAGGTGCAACTTCCTCTGATCAGTGATCTGATTGCAAGATTCCAGCCACCTCACATTTGGTGATCTGTTGAACATCTTCACAAATTGCCTTGATACAGTGATTGGTTTACCAAAAAAGGAATTCTTCAAGGGTTTCACCTCCCTCCTGGGTACATAATCAGGAACAACTCTCCTCTTATCCATCCTTGCACAAATCTTGTGCAGTTGTAGGTCAAATCCACACTCTCCCACCCCAAAACAAAACACTCACATGATTGCAAGCTCAGGAACAACAATATATCCCTTCAAGATCTACAACTCACTCATACCATCACAAGGACTTAACTTTCCAACACAAATCTCTTCTAACCACCTTACATAAGTTATTTGATGATGCAGGTCAGATCCTCGATTATTCCACCCCACAAACACCAAATCTAAAACTTTGCAAGTTCAAACACAAGGATTCACACCACTGCAAGATCAAACCATGCTCTGATACCACTTGATGCAGTCAAGACTAGTGAGATCTCAAAAGAGATGTCCAATGTTGCAACAAGAGCCAACATAGCGGAGAGAAAAAGAAACATAGCAAGATGCAAGCAAACAACAACTTTATTATCTGACGACATCCAATTCATTGAATTACATTCAACATGTCAGGTTATAAGACCTTCCCGATTATGGCCACATACAATGAAGAACAAGATTCAGATCTGCAATCGATCATGAAAATCTCTAGAGAGATCCTCTATTAGCTCTCTACTACACTTCACCCTCTCAGGGATACTTCCTACTACCACCACTTAGTTACAACCACAAACCCTAAATTTGTATACATTAACCACCATAGGTTAACATTCAAAATATTACATATTCCTAGACAAGCGTAATAGACCAAGTTAGTCTAGATCCAAAATAATTACAACAATTAATTATTTCATAAGGAGCAATCCAACCACCACGTCGGCCACACATAAATCCACCTCAAAATCCATGCCACACACTTCCAACGCTCGGAATTCCTCCACGATCAACTAGTGATCTCAACTGAACTAGAGATAGGAAGAACACAAACAATGAGCAAAGATCAAGCCAGATCTCCCAAACCACAACAAAATCTCTACAAACTGCTCAAGACAACAAGGAACTCCACCAAACCACAAGGAATTTCCTCCAACTGCCAAGGATCCAAGATGCCCCTGCATCATTACCTAAAGACTAAACCACACTAGATGAACATGATCAAGCTTGTACAGTCCATATTCTATGCTATACTATTAATTTGTGCCCGCTAGTAATGTGTTTGTTGCTTCCATTACCATGTAGTTCTATTTTTCCAAGCACACTTATATATATATATATATATATATATATATATATATATATATATATATATATATATAGAGGATAAGAAATGGGTACCTAGTTTTACCAAGTCATCATGTCAACTGCATAACAAAAATAATTTACATTATGAATCCTTGGCTTTACACATATGGTATCTCACATAGCATTTTTCTTATAATGACCATCAAAATCATGATGTTGCTTCTTGAAATATCTTGGAAATAATTCAATACCTCTTGTTTGTCCCTACCCACCATAAATTTCTTTGCATCAATCAAGATTTGGATGGCCAATGATCTCGTGAAATCTAAAATGGCATTCGTAATCAACTTGTAGCTTTTTTTAACAAGTGTTCTTCTTCTCTTAAACCACATCGATTGGTTCTTCAAAAGCATTTCTATCTTCCTAGTCTAGTTTAAGCACATAAAATTTTAAAAACAATTACAACATGTTGGTAAACTCTTCAAAACCTTTTTCCCTAATGTCCATGTGCAAAATTAGGTAGTTTGTTCAAATCACTTCTTCAAACAAACTCTAATGTATCAAATATTATCTTCAATATTTTCATCTTATATTTCATTACTTCTCAAATACGTAAGCATATTAAGAGGAAAATATTGGATGGAAAGGAAAATTAATGGTTTAAACCAAGTTTTGTTAAACAAAATATCAAAAACCCTAAAATATGAAATATAATTTACACCAAAACAAATCTTAATTCATCCCAAAAGTAGAATCAAATATTTTTAGTAAAACAATTCAAATAAATGTTGCATGCAAAACCTGCTAATCAGCCAAATTGAACATCCAATTTATTTCTACTATTGTTTAAGCATCTAACTTGCCTCCTTGAAATAGATGAGGATAATAATTTGAAATAATATTGTTCTATATTTCCATTCTCATTAGATAACCCACGTTTCATCCCAACAGATATCACCGGGTTTAGATGAAAATATAATTTTCACAAATTCCTACACGTAGCATGCAAAATCTCCTCCTTAAACTAGTTACTCGAGTCTCAGACATCAAATAGATGTTGATGCTCAAGTACATGGTAGGATCTCTTCATGGCTAGCTGAAATCAAATAAATCCTCTTCATCGCAGCAATCTACTTCATCCCACATGCACATACTTTAGTTTGTGCTTTGATACCAGTTGATAATGCAAAATCAAAAAACTTAATGTATTATTGATTCAAATGATGCATTTAAATAGGCAATACATAAACCAGCAATAGTTCTAGGACAAATCCAAAACTAAAAACCGTACTAAAATAAAAACTACATTATGTAATATGACAACAATAGTTTTATGTGTTGCATAATAAAATACAAGTAACAACAGCTATTTTTCTATGTGCTTTTCATATAGTCAAATGCATGAGCTAGAACATTTTATAATAAAATAAAATAAATCTTGCAAATAGATGTGTAGTGAAGACTTTTCATGAGTTATTTATTTTTTCTCTTTGTAGCTAATTCATTCCTTTTGAAAATAATACAATCCCTATTTATTTTATATGCAATTTTTTGAGTTTGTAAATAGTTTATTACAGTTTTGACTATATTTTGCATTCTCAATAGAGTGTTAGAATAATAACATCCTTTCTTATAAGTTCATGCCATGGAACTATGGTGGAGGATTATTATGTATGCAAATAGCCAATCATAACTCAGCTTTTGCCAAGATTTGTTTTCCATTTGGTAGTTCCTTCAGTGAAGTTGCATATTTTTAAGATAAATATTTATTTATTTATTTTTGGCAAATTTTTATTTACATGTGTTTATGGTTGCAAGATATTAAGGGAGGTTAGTATATTCTCAATGCAAGAGAATGTGCACATCCCTCAAGACATTGATTTGGGCTTTACACAATAGTAGACATCTGAAGGTGAAGATATTTGCCAATTTTTTGGCCTTCACAAGAGTGTAGGATTTTCAAGGCTAGAGAAAGAGATTTTAAAAAAAGGAGTGGGCACAAAAGGCTACACACGATGATAGAGAATAGTTGGTTGGGAAAACAAAAGTGTCAAATAATAGGCAATTAGGATTTAATATTTGTTGCATGCATGTGAAATTAAAAATGGAAGGCACTAACTAAATATTTATTGTAGTACAATTCCAAGAAAATGCAAAGAAATGGAAACAGACTATCATTTTCACCAAGGATTTTCCGTCTTAATAACCATAGTCGATGTCACTTGGTAAATAATGAGAGAAAATTTTGATTGGGAATGAGAGTCCATGGCGTTTTGGCTAAGAGTTTGTCTAATCATGAAATAGGAGAAGATTATGTAGACTGCGATCCTCATAAGGATTCTTGAAAATGTAGAAGAGAAGGTATTTTACTAGATCCTACCTACTTGTCTTCTCTCTATGAAATTTTTAAGTTTGGCCAAGAGCTTTTTGAGTTGAAACCATCGACTATAAAGTTTGACAGATTTTTTCTATTTTTCTTTTGTCTGCACCATGCTATAGTGTTTATGTTGACAAAATTATTTTTATTTTTAGAATTAGAACTTCTTCACATTCAAAAATATCTATTTGAGGTCAATTGACCTTGATTTGTTTGAATTAGGTCTTAATTTATGTCTAGTTTGTTTAGGATATCCATAAAATAAAACAAATAGGCTTTGTAATATTTTTTATTGAGTCAGTACAGAAAGGGCCCTAATCCCAAATTATAGTAACACAGAAAATTCACAAAATAGAAATAGAACCTAGCTTTAGGCCATTATATTTGAAAGCCCCTCAAAAACCTACACTACCTAAAATCAATCAAAAATAACATTGTAATATTTGAATCCACATCCAACCCTAGTATAGCACTGCTACTAATAGTATAGTCAATATATATGTTCATCAATAACAACATAAAGTATCTACGAGAATAATTGTTTAGCAAACTATGATCACACCCAACTAGGTTGAGGCCCTTAAGTTTAACATAATCCTTAAAATAGTAACTAAACAGAAGTCCAACTAGTACTAATAACATTGTCCAGCATAAGAAATGAAATAAAAGCCATAACAACCTTAAGGATTACTATCTTTGATATCATTTAACTTAGTGATCATCTCCTAGTTCCTTGAGAGACTCTTCAGATCACCCATCCAGTCCTCATTGTCCTTGTTTTGTGCCTCGTTATCACTGTGGTCATCGGTTTTCTGAAACCTTCTTTGACTAGTCACCACACCAAAGATAGCTTTCTTCATAAAACCATCCAAAACCCTGCACAAAGAAGAGATAGCACTACTAAACTTCTATTTGGTAAGGGTAGAGATAGCACTTTTTAATTTTTTTGTGTTAAAACCAAGTTTAGAAATCTACTTTATTGAAATGGTAGAGAGCAACCTCATGAGGTGTGAACCTTGATTGTTTGAACATTGGTTGGTTTCACTATAGGAAATTAGCCACAAAAATTCACACAAGAGTCTTCCCTAGGACTAAAGGTGGTGTTAAATTCTTGAAAAATATCTAATTTTTTAATTCAACTCTTTCTTGTGTAAAAACTTGTGAAAAATCTTTGAGCCATGGATTCTAATGTGAGGTTTATATAGAAGAACCATTAGATTGCATTTTTGGATGACATTAAATGTTTGAGGAGAAATATGTTTAAGAGCCCTTTTGTTTTGCATTTGGAGAGGGGTATTTTAGAGTTGAGATTGAGAATGGTGTTCAAGACAACTCTAGTTATTTTAATCATGTCATTCAAATCATTTTAGAGAAGACTTTATAACAACTAATAATAACTATCCCATGAACTCCTAAATAGCATTGATGGTTAATCCAATTTTATTGAATCTCAAAGAAGACAAGGATATAATAAAAGTAGCAAGAAAAGTATTGATTAAGCTAGCATTCTTGGGTTGGCTCAACCAGATCTTAATTTTGAAAACAATCTTAATTCATGCTTTTATCTCGCCAAATCGACACTTCCAATTAAAAATGTTGAGGTGGTTTGTTAATAAATTCCATTTATTGTGGTCTCTAATGCACATATAGGCTTGGGTAAAAATTATTTTCTTCGCGAATGTGATTGGGGTTGACCCATTAACAAGATTTGAATAGAGATTTACTCTAACAAGTGCCAAAAATAGTGGTGACAATTAAGTCTAAAAATTTCAAATGTTGTTTTAGTCATTTAATTTTTGGTGCTTTAAAGGGATCACTAATTTGGGCTCTTGGGTGATATGAGGTAGGATGTTTTGGTTTCTAGGTGATAATATAGTAATGATGTTCTTTATTTACCCTATAAATGGGACCTTGTAAACACTACATGCAAATCATGCAACTAAATACTATTAAATTATATAGTTTTAAAGAAAAAGTGTATAGTCCATAAGACCATAATTAATTTATACAAAATAAATAAATAAATAATTTAATTAAATAAAAATAAGATGCTTATTTGTATTATAAATGGAGAAAAATGATGTTAAAGATGTTGAGGACTAATTCACCAATATAAGTTAGAATTTTAGGACCAAATTAGACAAACATTTCAAAATCTACAAAATTGACTATTCTCTACACTAATTAAAATCTACACCATAAAAATTGTTGTCTATGAATATGAAAATATTATGGTACACAAATTTGAACCTACAGTTGATGAAAGGCTAAAAGCTTCCTAGTTTGCAATCTCCACCTTATGTTTTTACATTCATCATGATGTTTATTCATTTAGGTGTTATATGGGATTTATATATGTGGTGTAGTGCACTATGTCATGTCATGTAAATATGGTCTTAATTTTGGTTTAAGGTTTTTTTAGTCTTTTTCCATCTAATAAGGTCATAATAGACCATTTGAAATATATTTAGAGTCCTAGGTGGTCATTTGTCCAAAGTTGTTCAAAAATTGCAAAAGTTGTCAATGTTTCTTTCTTGGTGTATTAATCACACCATAAGGTATTTTTAGCCTTTTTACGCTTGTTTGGACATAGTTTGGGTCTCGTGTGGTCCTTTTTGGGTCACTTGATAAGTTTTACAAAAGTTGTCACTGTTGTCGAAAAGTTGTCATTACAACATTTCTGTAGAAATTGTCATCTTGGAACAAATTTGTTTTTTGGGAAAGTTCCAATTTAAATATCGGTTTGTAATAATTGGGAATGTTGGGGGAATGTGTGTGTGTGTGTGTGTGTGTGTGTCCGTGTCTGTGTCTGTGTCTGTGTCTGTGTATATGTATGTATGTATATATGTGTGTGTGTGTAGATAATATATGTATATACATATACATACATGTGTGTGTGTGTATGTATATATGTTATTTTCGTCAACCAATGGTTGATTTTGGTGTATTGTGAAGGAAAAATCTATAAAAAATAGCATTGTTCTCTATAATTTCTATGTTCAGACGTTGTTACAAGCCCGTGTACAGCTTTGTATGGTTTGCAAATGCACCAAATCCTATTTTAATTGATGGACGAGTGAAATAGATTTAATTTGTGGTTGTTTGAGTTAAATCCATCTAGTATTGAAGGAGATATTGATATTTTATTGAAACCAGCTTGTGAACCTAGGGTTTCAAGGGTTTAAAGAAAACCATGTGTTGCAACCCATTACACCAGTAAAAAAATCTCAAAATCAGTAGAATGGAAGTTCATTATGTATTTTTAATGCTCCTAGAGTTGTAGAGGCAGGGGATGAAGTTTGGGTGGTTTTCATTAATTCCCTAGCCTAATATCTCAATGTATTAGGCTTGTTTTGCATGATTAGAGTGAGGGTTTGGTAAAAAGGTTAGTTGGTGAGGGTTCCAATTGATGTGATTGGTGGATTCAGACTATATGTGATCTTTTTAGATATCTAGTGTAGATTTTGGGAGTTTGATATGATAAAATCCATTAATTGCCTCGTAAAAGTGGCCTAATTAGGCCTACATGCATATTACCAGTCAATTATTGATTGATTTGTTACAAAGAAACCCTATGAAAGTTTGAGGTATGTTGTGAAAGGCCCAAAATGGTATTTGAATCAATGATTATTTTTTGGATATCTATCCTACATTAAAAGTTGTGTGCAAAATTGTTAGTTGGGAGGCCTACTAAGAAATCAAGCATGTTTATGAAGGAAGCCAAGTAGGTTGGGAAAATATAATTTGTTTGGGTCATTGTTGGTATATATGTGTCATTTCTAGATGGTTTAAGGTGTCTCAAGTGGTGGATGCAAGTTTTGAACCCCAAGTGCATCATTGGATTTTTGAGGCCTTATAGGAGTATTAATCCATTGTAGGAGAACCTTGCATTGGTAAATATTGAGAGTGGAGTTTTGGTTGGATGTCGAAAATAAGATGATACCATGTTTGTTCAAAGCTATGAAATTCCAAATGTCTGTTCTTGTTATAAAATCTCCCTAATTGTGATTGTTTTGAGTCTTGAAGAGGGAATGGAACCCTTAGTTGTGAAATATGCATCAATGGTATGATTTCCATGCCCTACTCTGCATCAATTGGTATCATATCCTAGGTTTGATTAGTAGGGATTAATTTTTCTTGTCATGTTTAGACAAAGAAAAATGTCTCCAAAGGGAAGTGCAAACCTTGCTAGGCAATTGAGATTGATGAGGGAGTCTCGAGATCCTATTTTGGCAATACTTGCAGCACTAGAAATAAATCAACATAGAAGTAGGGTCACTAAAGAGGAGAGTTACCGATAGGAAGAGGATGAGGATGGAATCCCTCAAGATGAAGATATGAATCCTGAAGATGCAAGGATGGAAAGGATCTTGAAAGCAATCAAAGCAACTGATCACAAGGCCAAGCTAGAATTACACATGTATGGAGGAAGGATAGATGGAGAGGGAATCCTAGATTGGATAGGAGTGTTGGATAATCACTTTGATTGTGAATATGTGAAAGAGGATCAAAAGGTGAAGGTGGGAAATTCAAGCTTGAAAGGACAATCTTTTGTCTAGTGGGATTTTGTGCAAAGTGAGAGAAGAAGAAAAGGGAAAACCAAGATAACCTCATGGGATAAGATGGTGGAAAAGATCAAGGAGAAGTTCCTACCAAATGACTAAAATATCCAATTGTACAAGAGGCTGCAAAATATAAGGTAAAAGGGCATGGATATATAAGCCTATAGGTAAAAGTACAAACCTGTGTCACACTTTTATAAAGGAAAAGGTCAACAACATGCAAATTTTTCAACTTTAACGACATAAAAGTGGCATTTGTGTTTAGAATTTGAAGATAATGTAAACTAATGAAATGTGTAAAATTTGATGAAGTTTATGCTTATAATTTTTTTATAAAAAATTGAACAAAAATTGACATAGTTTTTTAATTTTTGAAGTCCATTTTTTTATTGCTGAAATATGCTGAAAATCTAGGGTCTAGTTCCCACCAAAAAACTATACGCAAATAATATTTTTTTCCTCTGATTTCAGAATATGTTTTAGATGACATGTATAGCTAGTGCATAAAAAAAGAAAGATTGGGTTTCGGTATATATTTTGTCTATTATAACTATCCAAAGTTGGTGTTACCCGAAATCAACAATTTTTTGTTCCCATCAAATTTTCCCTATCAAATCTACACCATTAAAAAAAATTATATATTCTTGAAGAGGACTCTCTCCTCTAGTGTTAAATATAAGTTTTAAATTTTTCTGACATGATTTGTTATTTTTTTTTTCGAACGAGCGTGTTCTTAAATGTTAAAATACATACTTGAAGTATTTTCAACTTAAATAATTATATTATATGAAATCAAAACATAATAAAAAATACATGACCATAATCTTGACTCTAAGCTCTACAAAATGATATTTTTAGATTTTACAGAAAGTTAAATTTTGATAGAGAATTCATATCCAGAAGTGAAAACTTCTGAGAATCACCTTTTTTTGCTTATTTAGCTACCACATGGGATACCACTTAGATAGGTTCGGCCGGAACAAGTTCAGTCGGAACTTTGGGCGACCAAACGCGGTCCCGTGGATGAGCCACCCAGCCCATTTTTGGGGTTTATATAGTTTCTCATGGTTCCATCCTAAAGGGTTTCAGTCGAAACTGTTCCAACCGAAACGGCTTTGGCTAGAACTCCCCCGCCACATGGCACCTTATGTGTGCCATGTATTTCTGACTGAAACCTGTCTAGTCGAAACTATTCATTTGGGGCCGCTTTGAAATTATAGGTAAATGATAAAAATATGTCGTGCCCAAAACTTATATGCCATTGGTGATAATGTGAAAGAAATGGACAAAAATTAATAAACCGTTGGAAGATGGACCCGGGCATTGGACCCAATTTTAATAAATGTGGGGTGATAGGGTCACTCCCATATGGGTAAAATATTTGCCAATTCACGAGTTGCTGACAGGAGACATTCACCAAATGGCAAATAATCGCCACTAAAGTTTTCGCTAGAACGGGTTCAGTCGAAACCATTAAAAATGTCCTCTAGTGCGACACATCTATGTACTTTTACCCCTATACTAGAGAATTTTACAAGTTGAGTAGAAGGGAAGTACATGAAGAAGAGGATGAAGAAAAGGTGGCAAGGTATCTCAATGGATTGAGGTACAACATACAAGATGAACTAAGTCTGACTACACCAAGGATAGTAGAAGAATGTTACAAGTTGGCCATCAAGGTTTAAAAAAAAATCAAAAGAAGACAAGAGAAGCAAGGTGCGGGAAGAGGTAGAAATCCTAGAGGAAGAGGTTCCTTTTCTACTCCAAGGTAGTATATGAGAACCAAGGAGATACAAGAAAAGTGTAAGAGCAAGGTTCCAATCAGAGAAGTGGATTTAGAGGAGGAAGATCATGCTTTAGAGGAAGATTTGGTAGAAAAGGAAGAGGCACAAATACATTCTCAGGAAGGTGCTATCAATGCAACAAATTTGGATACCAAGATTGTCAATGCCATAAAGGATGGACTTCTACTTCACTTGGTGAAGAAAGAAGGATTCAATTGGTACAAGAAGAGGATAATGAGAGTGTGAAATCTCCTAATCAGCTTGTTGCTCCAAAAATTGGAGAATCCTTGATGGTTAGAAGAATACTCCTCAAAGAATTCAAGGAGAAGGAGCCAAACCAAAGAAAAACACTTTTTAAGACCACTTGCAAGTGCAAAGGAAAGGTATGTAAAATAGAAATAAACTCTAGAAGTACAAATAACATAGTATCCATAGAAATGGTTGATAAACTTAAGTTGGAAAGAATACATCATGAAACACCTTATAAAGTGTCTCAGTTGAATGAAAATCAATCTATTTTGGTGATGAGTTGAGTTTAATATGGGTGGTTACAAAGATAGGATTCTATGTGATGTGTTGCCTATAGATGTGTGTCACTTGTTTCTAGGAAGATCATGGTAGTTTAATAGACATGTGATATATGATGGTAGAAATAATACTCATGAGATTGAGAAAGATAGCATCTCTTTTACCTTGACTCCTTTGGTACAGAGGATAATAAAGGACAAGGTAAGGTATCAAAGGTAATAACATTGGGGGAGAAAAAGTTTGTAAAGATTAAGTAAAAGGATCCTAAGGAGTTTTCAGTCACTCCTACCCTTGAAGGTATCAAAACAGTAGAACAAGAAGACAAAAATCTTGTAGCCATTTCAAAGCATGTGAATGTTGAGATAATAGGTATGAAGCATGATTTTCCTTTAGAAGGAAATGGTATTGAGTTGAGAACCAAATCTAATAAAGAGAAGGTCAAAGATGAATTATTTGTGGAGATTAAAGAATGGCTTGAGAAGGACATTCAGGGCATGATAAGAAAAGTTATTTGTTATTTGATTTCAAAAGAAGTTAGTGGGGAGTCCAATCCTGTCAGTACAAAAAAATTTAAACCTGATGAAATAGAGATCTTAGGGGAAAATAATTTGAAAGAAGAGATGAAGGAACAAGGTGGAGTGATTCAAGGTGAAGTACAAGGGTATATGGGTAAGTTCAAGCATGAAACAAAGGTAAGGAAGAAGATAGTTCAAGGTATAGATAGTTAAGGTATGTTTTTAGGTGTTCAAGAATGTTCAATATCAATTTCAAATGAGGGAAAGGTCAAAGAGCGTCCATCAAGTCAATTTGTGAAGATGGAACAATGTCTAGGTGGTAACAAGTTCAATAGTGCAAAGAATGATACTAATCTTTAATACATGATCCAATGGAAAAGATAACCATATGAAGGAGCATTTGGAGAAAAAGAAGGTGAAGAAATCAAGCATTATCTATGACAATATAGTCCCCAAGGGACCTGAGTTCTTTTTCAGTCTGGGTGTATGGTGTAGGGGCACCATGTCAAGTCATGTAAATATGTTCTTAAGTTTGGTTTAAGGAGTTTTGTGTCTTTTGTCATATAATAAGGTCATAATAGACCATTGAAATGCATTTAGAGTCCTAGGTGATCATTTGTCCAAAGTTGTTCACAAATTGCAAAAGTTGTCATGCCATAAGGTACTTTTGCCCTTTTTACACTTTTTTAGACTTGGTTTGGGTCTCATGTGGTCATGTTGGGGTCACTTGATAAGTTTTACAAAAGTTTTCATTATTGTCAAAACATTGTCATTACAACTTTTTTTGCAAAAACTATCATCTTGGAACAAATTGGTGTTTTGGGAAAGTTTCAATTTAAATTTTAGTATATATGTATATATATACATATATATAGATACACACACACACACACACACACATATATATATATACATATATATACATATATGTACATATGTGTGTGTGTGTTTTTTATTATGGTAAAAATAGGTTTTGAATGGGCCCCGAAACCATATACATTCAATTTTTTAAGGGAACTGTAACCCCTGGAATATATGAAGAATTAGCTTAGATCTAAGTGAAACAGCTAGGGGAAAAAGAATAACCTTACAGTGCCCCCCAGCACATAATGCCAGTAGAACTACCAGCAAAACAACAGCAGCCAAACGAAAGATACACAGAAAGACTCAAACTGTTGAAGCCAAACGTGTAAAGCCAACGCTTTACAACAACATCAAGTATCTAGGGTAAACAGGCACCCTAAACAATCCTAGGATTTTCCTTTGCCTCCCTTCATCTGGGAGCGGAGAGTCATATCAAAATGTAGAGGGGACTTTTTATTATGTTTACCTATAACAGTAGTCCATCCCTCCTCTACCAAAGAAGCTTTCTCCTGCCAGTCAAAGGCAGGAGAGGAGCCAACCACAATAGAACCAGTAAGAGAAGTCTGGACATAACCTATAGCAGCCACACAGCCAATGCCAAACTTCCCAGCACCAGCAGGAGCTTTCGAAATAGAACTAGCTGGAAGGAGGCCAGTAGACCCAGCAACCTCAGCAAACAACCCAGCACCTGTACTACCAGCAGAAGGAACAGTACACCCAATAGAGTCAGAAGTAACAAGAGGAACACCAGCAATAGAAGTATTACTTCCAGCAAGAACAGAACCAGCAAAGAAACCAGTAGACACAGAGACCCCAGCAAGAACAGAACCAACTGGAGAAACCCCAACATCAAAAGAATTGTTGGCAGACAAACCAGCTAAACCAACAAAAGAGACACCAACAAACAAAGTAGGAGAAGGAATAGGAACAGCCATAGGACTAGAAACAGGGCCAACAACTTGCTCAACCACATGCGCAAAGCTTCGAACCTTCTCCACCGTATAGTGCTGAGAAGAGGCCCCCTTCCACCACGAAGCAGGCTTATTATGTCTCTAAAGATCACATTGAGAGGCAACATGACCAGTCTTAAAGCATCTTCTACATCTGAAGGGGAGGCCTTCATAGTCCAATTGTTGAATCCAACTTCTACCCTTGGGAGAAAAAAGTTTAATCTCCAAAGGCAGGCCTTTAGAGGTATCAATATCCACCAGGATATGAGCATAAGTAGAATGGAATAAATGTAAAGATTTCTCATCCACCATTAACATTTCCCCAATAGCATCCCCCACAATCTTCAGAATGGAGTCAATCCAAAGATGGAGGGGAAGATTAGGAAGCCTAACTAAGATAGGTTGCAAATCAAACGATTTGGAAGATGGAGAAAAATCAGAATGCCATGGCTTCAGTAATAGCATAAAATGATCCTCCCAGCTAAAGAAGTTTTCACATAAAATAATATTCATATCCTCAGCATTGTCAAATTTAGCCATGAAAAAGCTTTTTTCCATAGGGAAGATATGGACTATACCAGAGATTAGAGGTTCCCAATGACTAGAAATCCAAGAATGAAGATCAGGCAAAGAGGGTCAGAAACCCTTGAATTTGCAAATAAACCCATGCTCAGAAAAAATAGAGGTTGTTGTGTCAATCTCAAAGAGAGTATCCTCATCTAGCTCAACAAAAATATGGGGGCTGACTAGAAAGGCACTACAAGGAATAGTAGCCTTCCAAGTAGCAGCAGCCCCCCGAACGTTGGTTGTCACAGAAGCCCTAGCCGAAGCAACTAACGTCACCCCAGAAACACCAATGAATTGCGAACCCCCAATAGAAGAACTAGCAACTGGTGATCCCCCAGCGACTAGTGTCGCCTCAGCATCCAGCAAAACCCTAGAACCTCCAGCGACCTTCGGGGCCTACAACTTCCCAGGAACACCTCCAGCAAGAGACGGAACCCTAGCTGAGACAACCGGTGTCCCACCAGTAGTTAGCGAAGCACCAGCAACCTATGAGCCCCCAATAGAAGCACCAGCGCCTGGCGAACCTCCAGCGACCAGGGTCGCCCCAGCACCAGCGACCTTCGAACCCCCAGCAGAAGCACCAGTGACCTACGAGCCCCCATTAGAAACACCAGCGAACGGAAAACTCCCAGCAACCAGCGTCGCCCCAGCACCAGCAGAATCTCTAGTGACCTTCGGACCTCCTACAGAAGCACCAGCAACTAGCGAACCCCCAGCGACCAGCGTCACCCCAGCACCCGCAACCATTCCAGAAATTTTTTCCTCTGCTTGTGTGTGTGTGTGTGTGTGTGTGTGTGTGTGTGTGTGTTATTTCCATTGACCAATGGTTGATTTTGTGTTCTTGTGAAGGAGAAATCATTAAAAATTAGTATTGTTCTCTATAATTTCTATGTTCAGTTGTTGTTACATGCTCGTGTGCGGCTCTGTATAGTTTGCAAATGCACCAACTCTTTTTGTAATTGATAGAGGAATGAAATAGCTATAATTTGGTGGTGGTTTAAGTTGAATCCATCTAGTATTACAGGCGATATTTGCATTTTACAGGAACCAGCCTGTGAACCCTGGGTTTTGAGGGTTTGAAGACAAAACCATGTGTTGCAACCCATTCCGCTGGTTAAAAATCCCAAAATTAGTGGAATGGAAGTTCATTATGTATTTTTAATGTTCCTAGGGTTTGGGAGGTAGGGGATAAATTTTGGATGGTTTCATTGATGCACTAGACTAATATCTCAATGTATTAGGCTTGTTTTGCATCATTAGAGTGAGGGTATGGTAAAAAGTTGAGTTGGTGAGGGTTCCAATTGATGGGATTGGTGGATTCAGACTATATGTGACTTGTTTAGATCTATGGGGTATATTTTGGAAGTTTTGTGTAGAAAATCCATCAATTGCCTTATAAAAGTGGTCTAATTAGGCCTACAAGCATATTACTAGTCAATTATTGATTGATTTGTTACAAAGTAACCCTATGCAATTTTGAGGTATGTTGTGAAAGGCCCAAAAGGGTATTTGAATCATTGATTATTTTGTGGCTATCTAGCCTACATCAAAAGTTATTCCCATAATTGTTAGTTGAGAGGACTACTAGGAAATGAGGTTTTTTTATGAAGGAAGCCAAGTAGGTTGGGAAAATATGAGTTGTGTGGGTCATTTTTGGTCTATAAATGTTTCCAAATGGTCTAAGGTGTCCCAAGTGGTGGATGCAAGTTTTGAATCCCAAATGCATCATTGGAGTTTTGAGACCTTATAGGAGCATTAATCCATTATGGGAGAACCTTGCATTTATAAAGGCTAAGAGTGGAATTTGGTTGGATGCCCAAACTGAGATTATGATGTAGTGGAATCTTGGGTTCCTGGCGATCTTACTAAATCTTGGAGGAATCTCCTTGTGGACTGATGGAGTTCCTTGTTCTGGGCAGTTTTTAAAGATTTTGTGTTTGATCAATCTATGGAGATCTTCAGCGTGTGCAATGAAAAGAGTTTGTTCGTAGCTATTCATGGAGGTTATGTCTATGATCGCACCTCTTCAAGTGGCGTGGATTTTGAGATCTGGAATGTTTTTTATTAAGGTAAAAACAGGTTTTGAATGGGCCCTGAAACCATATACACTCAGTTTTTGAAGGGAACTGTAACCCTAGGAATGATAGGAAGAATTAGCATAGATCTAAATGAAACAGCTAGGGGAAAAAGAAAAAACCTTACAGCACCCCCCCAGCACATAAAACCAGTAGAACTACCAGCAGCACAAATCCAGCAATACAACAGCAGCCACACAAAAGATAAACAGAAATGCTCAAGCTACTAAAGCCAAACGTGTAAAGCCAACGCTTTACAACAACACCCAACCTAAGATTTTCCTTTGCCTCCCTTCTTCTGGGAGCGGATAGTCATATCAAAATGTAGAGGGGACTTTTTATTATGTTTACCTATTACAGCAGTCCATCCCTCCTCCACCAAAGAAGCTATTTCCTACTAGTCAGAGGTAGGAGAAGATCCAACCACAATGGAACTAGTATGAGAAGTCTGGTTAGAACCTACAGTGGCCACACAGCCAATACCAGACTTCCCAACACCAAAAGGAATTTCCGAAACAGAACTAGCTGGAAAGATGCTAGCAGACCCAACAGCCTCAGTAAACAAACCAACACCAGTACTACCAGCAGTAGGAACAGAACACCCAACAGAACCAGGAGTAACAAGAGGGTCACCAACAACAAAAGAATTAATTCCAGCAAGAGCAGAACCACCAATAGAAATGCTAGCAAACAAACCAGCAGATCCATCAGAAGTACTACCAGCAACCAAAGAAGAAGGAACAGAAACAACCGTAGGACAAGAGACAGGGCTAGAAGCCTACTCTACCACATTCGCGAAGCTCCGAACCTTCTCCATAGTATAGTGTTGAGAAGAGGCCCCCTTCCACCACGAAGCAGTCTTATTATGTCTCTGAAGATCACATTGAGATGCAATATGACCAGTCTTAAAGCATCTTCTACATCTGAAGGGGATGCCTTCATAGTCCAATTGCTGAATCCAACTTCTACCCGTAAGGGATTCAAGTTTAATCTCCGAAGGCACACCTTTTGAGGTATCAATATCCACTAAGATACAAGCGTAAGTAGAATGAAATAAATCAGAGAATTTCTCATCCACCGTTAACATATCCCCTAAAGCTTCCCCCACAGTCTCCAGAACGGAGTCAATCCAAAGATGGAGGGGAAGATTAGGAAGCCTAACCCAGATAGGTTGCACATCAAATGATTTGGAAGATGGAGAAAAATCAGAATGCCATGGTTTCAGCAATAGCATAAAATGATCCTCCCAGTTAAAGAAGTTTTCACACAAAATAATATTTCTATCCTCAGCATCATCAAATTTTGCCACAAAAAATCCTTTAGCCATAGGAAAGATATGGACAGTACCAGAGATTAGAAGTTCCCAATGACTGGAAATCTAGGAATGAAGATCAGGCAAAGAGGGCTAGAAACCCTTGAATCTGCAAATCAACCCATGCTCAAAAAAAATAGAGGCTGCCGCATCAATCTTAGAAAGAGTATCCACATCCAGCACTATGAAAATATGTTGGCTGACTGGAAAGGCCCTACGAGGAGTGCCTTTAACAGCAATGTGAGTGGGATTCGCAACAGCCCTAGCAGGAACAACCAGCGACCCCCTAGCAACACCAGCAACCTGCGAACCTCCATCAAAATAACCCAACAAACCCCCAGAGACCAGAGCCTCCAAGGCCTGCAACTTCCTAGTAACACCACCAGAAACTACCGGCAAACCCCAAAAACCTTCGGACCCCCAACAGAAGCACCAGTGACCAGAGAAACCCTATCACCAGCAACCACCGAACCCCCAGTAGAAGCACCAAAGGCCCTCGATCTCCTAGCAGAAATAACCAGCGACACACCAGCAGCCGAAAAAACTCTAGCAACCTGCGGACCCCCAATAATTGCACCAGCGGCCGGCAAACCCCCAATGACCAAAGATGCCCCAGCAACTGGCAAAACTCTAGAACCCCCAGCATCCTTTGATGCCTTCACCTTCCCAAGAACGCCACCAGCAAGAGGCGAACCCCTAGCCGAATCTACCAACATCGCCCCAACAACCAACAAAGCCCCAGCTACTGGCGAAACCCTAGAACCACCAGCTCCCTTAGATGCCTGCAATTTCTCAGGAATGCCTCCAGTGGGAGAGGAACCCCTACCGAATCTACCAGCATCGCCCCAGCAACCATCAGAAAATTTGTGAAGGCCATAAAATGAATTGAGATCTGGAATGTTATTTTCTAATTGGTTATGTTCTTCATGTCACCGGTTCAATTGTGTTTACCAGTTGGTTGTTGAGGATTGTAGTGGGAAGTTTTCGATCGATGGAGATGAATGACGTGAATCTCGAGGTGGACCTATGTGTGGCTAACTTGGCGGTTAGATTGTGCCTGATGAAATAATTAAATGTGGTAATTATTTGAGGTCTAGGTCGACCTAGTCTAATACGTTTGTCTTGGGATATGTAATATCTTGAATGTCGACCTATGGTGGCTAGTATGTATAAATTTAGGGCTTGCAATTATAATAGGGGGGCAGCATGAGTGTTAGGCGAGCAAAGATTTGAGAGAAGGTTTCTCTAAGGTTTGAGAGATCGGGATGAGTATCTGAGTCTTGTTTTCTTTGTATATGGTTGTAATCGGGAAGGCCTTACAGCCCGACATGTTGAAGGCATGTTTGATGTAATTGGATGTTTCTTGATAATAAATATGTTATTTTTTGGTCACATCTTGTGGTGTTTCCTTATTTTTTCCATCATGTTGACTCTTGTTGCAAGATTGGACATCTTCTTTGGAGACCTCTCTGGTCTTGGTTGTATCATATGATACCCTACTTATTTAAAGCTATGAAATGCCAAATGTCTATTCGTGTGATGAAGTCTCCCTAATTGTGAAATTTTTGAGTCTTGAACAGGGAATGGAACCCTTATGAAATCTAGTATCAGTGGTCTGCTTGTCATGCCTTGCTCTACATCAATATGCCACTTTTCTATACCTTTACCTAGCTAGGCTTCTTTGAACTCCTAAAATCTACCCTGTAATTATAAATCAAATTTCTAAAATGGACATCTTAAAGGTTGGTGTTCTAGCCAATCAAACACTAGTATTTGTTCTAGTTTGGATGTTTGAAGTTACACATTGGTGAAAACCTAAACCTAGGTTTGTCCCAACACATTATAGAATGTATAAGCCTTATTTTTTATCCTTTCAAAGGTTTCCGCACATTCGCTCTTATTATTAAGTTTTTTCTCACTCTCTTTACTGCTACAAGATTATTAAAAGTCTCTAATATTGAAGCTTTTATATAGCTATCTCTATTGTTTTGTCAACATTAATATTAAATGTTGTCACATTTCAAACCAAACCCATTAGCATAAGTGAATTTAAACATTTCCAATTGAAAGTGAATGTACCATCATTTTCAAACCAATTTACAAAATAGTCAAAACACTTGATATTTTTACCTCCTATGTGAATAACATTTTTTTAAAAAATTGAAAATATGCAAAAAAAAATTAAGGAAAACAATTGATTTCATGAATGTGGGTGTGCATGTGTGCCCGCGCATGTGTGCATGTGAAAACAATGAATAAAGTCGTTGTCAAACTACTTGCATAGATGATAATCAGTAAGTTCATAATATATGAATAATTACGCTTGAGATTCAAGACCAGTAATGACCACCATGGAAAAGCATGTAGATCATAACCCAACAAACTCATGCTAAAACATAACTTAGCTCAAGTAAAACATTCTAATATAGAGTTCACAAGCTACAATTATTGTGTTTGTAGATAAATCAAAATCAAACTAAAATTGAAATCTCTTTTTCAAGTTACTTGCATTGAAGGAGAGTATTTCATTTCCAATCCAACTATTGTTCCATAGTTAAAAGCTTCTAGCAGGTTATTAACTTTTTTTATAAAAAAAAACCTTACTATTTGAGTATCAATTTTGAATTAAGGATTATATGCTATGTGTCTTATCAACCTTGTATGAAAGATTTTATACAAATGAAGTGTAAGAAGTGTACATAGAATTATGTCATATATAGACAAGGATGAGGAGGTGAGAAAGTAGGAGTGGAACTCTGACTACCCCTCCAAAGATGCAACATTTATGGGCTCACTTGACAAGTGTGTAATACATACGAATGCAATAGGTGTCTCAAGTGATGAGAACGTATGTCTCAACCAAGTGAGGTGAGACAAAAGCATAATATAACCTAAGTAAACTTAAGTTGTGTGTGAATAGGTCAATCCTTGAAATGTGATTATCTAGTTAATAAGATAATGACTCTATGTACACTAACACCCTTCATTAAGTACAACTTAAGGAGTAATGTATGCATGATGATGAGTCTCAACTACTAGGTCATGTTAGGTACACATGACCAAATTTATCACAAAGCAAAGAAAAAGTAGAAAACCCAACAGGAACAAAACTCATCTCCACAAGAGAAATGATCTGTGAAATGAAATGTACATTTGAGAAAAGATAAGTGATAGATGCAAGAAATCAAAAAAATACCAAAATGACACTCTAATGATGGGGCTATGTGCAAAAATACAATATGTGAAGGAATATTCTCTTGTTGCTATAATTATGAGTTGGAATTAGCCAATATCAAAAAGAGTGAATTGGCATTGTACATTTGTATATAATAGACATTATTGTGTTCATCATTATTTGACTTGTGGAAGGTTATTGATTCTAATTTTGGCTCATTCACAAATGGCCAAAATGAGGTCAAAGTTGAAAAATGGGTCCCCAATTGGCTACTCTTAGAGGAAACACTGCAAAATATTTAGAATCCAAATATCTTGTTAAAAAAGAAATTTAAAAAAAATCATTGTAAAAGCAAGGTAGGAAGGTTGAAAAATGGATCCCCATTTCTTACAAGTAGAAATGAATGGCAAGAGGAAACATTACAAAATATTTAGAATCCAAAACCTCTTGTTAAAAAAAGGAAAATTAAACTAAAGAAAATTGTTGCAAAAGCAAGGTAGGAAAGTTGAAGAATGAGTCCCCATTTCCTACAAATGACAACTATTAGAGGAAACATCATAAAATATTCATAATCTCAAACCTCTTGTGAAAAAGGAAAACTTTAAAAAAAATTGAGAGAATTGTTGCAAAAGCAATGTGATTCAAGTTGAAATTAAACTCAACTTAGAACATGCAAAAGATAGATTCTATATAACTAGATGTGAATGCACATGAATTTAAATTGAAATTAAACTCAACTTAGAACATGCAAAAGATAGATTCTATATAACTAGATGTGAATGCACATGAATTTAAATACTCTTCTAAGTGCAACAATTAATATCATGAAATAGTGAATCAACCAAATACAAAACATTGTATCCTACATGCATGCCTAGGCATTGCTCTACTACCAATGAGCATTCATAAAGCTCCAAGCCCTACAATCAACATCCATGGCCTTAATAGAGATACCAAAATTATTTGATATTCTTTTCTTTTTGTTCTCAATTTTTTCTTTTTAATTTTTTTATATATTTGTTTTTGCTTCTTTTATGATTTTTTTTTAAGTTAGATTATCCAGCAATAAAGTTTATTGTCTAAGTTATGGACAACTATTGACATGTAGAAGAACTAATAGGAAATAAAATTTTGATTGCCTAAAACTATAATGGACCACCTTAACAAATTAGAAAGTATAATATGCAATAATGCAACTCATGCATCTTAGATAAGCCTAAAATGATTCAGATAGACCTAAAAAAGATAAAAAATGGTTTTAATTTTTATAAAACCCCTCTAGAAACTAGGTAGATGAATTAGAAGAATTCTAGAAAAATGTCTCAAAAAAGTGACATAAGTGAGCTTGGTCACACAAGGTTCTAAGGATAAGGAAAATAAGCACAATCAAATTTTTGACATAAGTGAGATTGGTCACACAAGGTAAGAATTAGGATAAGGAAAATAAGCACAATCAAACATAAGACAAGCTTTAAAACACAAAAAATAAGCAAAATACTTAGAGCTTGAAAATATTAATTTCAAGATTACTCTTAATTTATGTTGTAAAGCATTAAGTAGGATCAACTAGATTGTTTGAGTATGGAGGTGGACTTTCCAATCCTTGAGCTCAAAAACTCAAATTAGACACAAAACAAACACATGATTGAGATGTCGATTATGTAATATTAGACGCTAAGGTGGCGTATAATCACTCTAATCCATCCAAGTGAATGTTTGTACATTTGAATCATTATTGTCAAAAAAAAATTGAAATAATGCACAAGTCGGGGGTAAAGGTACTCCCTAATTTGTGTGGTTATCATACAAAGATGGCAATTGGTCTTATAGAGTGCCTCCTCCAACAACTTGCATTTCATTAACCACATCTTTTTAACTACTCATTCCATGCACACAATCACCAGATTAATAACATCAAACATTACTAATCAAAATTGTGAATATCTCTGACAAGCAACATTATTTTCTTATATATCCATAAATTTTAAAAATTATGTTTCATTATTACTAATCATTGAATTAAAATCTGTTCAATGATAATCAATCTCATCATTTTCAAAATGTTTAGATATTTCATAACGTTCAATATTATTTTTTTTAAACTTTCATATGTAATACGCGAGAGACAGCCTCCAACCTCATTAGAAAATCCATACCATTCTTCAGTTTTAGCCATCACCCTCCAATCACTTTTACCAAGGAATTGATATATATTTAAGGGGTCGATGTCATGTCTAAAGTTCCTCCTCTGGGATATCCCCTCCTTGAAAACCAAGATATGTGAATTAAGCTTCCTTTTGGCCCCATTGAAGGAAAACCCTATTAGAATTATTATCCAATATAACCACCTTCTATACGCATTCATATCTTTAAAAAACTTCCCCTTGTGCCTATCTTTATTACCTCAATCACCTCAATGTAGCAAACAAAAGGCTAATAAGCAATCAAAAGACTATATCAACCAATATTCCTACATCCATCCACCAAGAAAATGGTATACAAATCTCCAAGAGCTTCACTCATAGAAAAGGAAAGCCACTCATTGTTGCATTCATAAAGTGCATGCTACCATGTTTCTAATGAGATCCCTGACTTCCCTCTCGATGGAACCCCTAAACAAGATTATTATAAAATTAGAATTAAAAATACTACAATTGGGAAGAGTAATTCATTGAATCTACTAGTTAACTAAATTGTCTTCAATTCTCTCCGGCCTTACTTAACCCCATCATTTCATGTACAAGTGCATCAACTCTCTAATTGATACATTCCTCTACATATGTATCGATCAATCCATGCAAATTAATGTATTCGTGTGTTTTTTGATGAGTGATAATGAAAGTAGACGTAATGGTTGGATCATTATCCAAGATTTGACATGGCACTTGGGAATTGAGCATGATACACACAGATCATGGCACTACAACTAAACCACGCATAACAACAATTATGAGGACAAGAATGATCTAGAATGCATGAATCCAGAAGGGATGATAAAACAAAGACATCAAGCCAACACAAACATAATAGTCAAATTTGAACCTGAGATTTATCTCTTTGCACCAAACTCACACGTGCACAACCATCAAAAAGGAATTGCGGAGTAAGAAAATGGTCAAAATGTCTACAAGAGAGCATTTTTACAAACATGATTGCCACATTAAAGCTTACCAAGTTGAGTAGCATTGTCACAATGACCTAGATGATCTAGATAATTGATAATCCAAATGCAAAAGTAATAGATCTAGATTATTTGCCGACAAAAAACAAGACAGCCCTATGCAAAAGTAGTAGATCTAGATTATTTGCCCTCAAAACACAGACAGCCCTGTTCAAATCCAAAGCAAGATATTGCTTCAAAGACTTGCATGCAACATGTGTGCGCTAAGGCAGTTTTCCTTTAATCAAAAACATGCGTGTGCTAAGGAGAAAGCAATAACTAAAGCATGTTGTAAGGCAAGGATGATTAATACCTCTATAAAGCACCTTGGTTAAAATGAGGCAAGGAAATGGTGTGCAATTAGCAGTCCTCTTTCCGATTCGCCTGTGGTTAAGTATACAGTACAAAGCAGGCTTCCATGCTAGCAGTTTTTAGACAAGTAAAACATCATCCTTGCCTCACACTTCATGGATGCTATAACTACTTTCCTTCATAAACATCTAAATACCTTGATATAATTCAATCAAAAAACAAGTCATCCAAACTGATTAAATTTCAGAATATTTAATACTAATAATAATAATAATAAAAGGAATATCAACTAACATGCACTCAAAAGTCAGACAATTCAAATAAATCTAGACGTTGATACTACATTCTACATTGTGTATATTAAACATTTAAATACCTTGATATAATTCAATAAAAAATAAATCGTTCTCAAAGTGATTGAATTTCAGATGTACCTAATAAAAGAAAAGGAATATCAGCCAACATGCACTTATGAAAGTCGAACAATTCACATAAATCTAAAGTTAACACTACATTCTACACTGCGTATATTTTGACGTGCATCATTTTTGGAAATTGCTTCACTTTCAATTAATCTACCATATCTAACGAAAACAAATCTCGTTAAAAAATAGGATAGAATCTGTTGCCAGTTCATCAAAAAAAGTTTCAACGAAAACCCATACAGTTACGTATAGAATCTGCATCTAACAACTAAAATTTGCTGGAGGGCACTTTAAATTAGAATCCCGAACTCCTTTGGCTAAACTTTCATAGGCTACCTGCAACACGATTTTTTGAAGAACTGCTGTTATAAACAATGATAAATGTTGAACCTTGATTTTATGATTCCGTTGAGTTAGATAAGCCACAAAACTAGTTTCCAAGAATCGGTGATCTTAAACGTTGATAAAAAATGTTCCTTCGTTACTTTCATGATTCCATCAAGGATGCAAAAATTTTAAAATACATAATCCAAATGCCATAACAATGAAAGAGAACATATATTTTAGCGTTACAAAAATCAGAAATCTATATTTCTCATCTTGGTGCTCCCGACTTCATCATATACCTTTGCTAGAATTATCATCTTACTGCCTTCAAGTCTTATCAATACAAAAAAAAAATCGTCTCCTGAGCAAGATCAAAAACACTATTTTACTGAGCTCCAATCAGGATATGAAAGTCATGTTTAAAATGAGATGAAAAACTCTTTTTGCCGACAGAATTAAAAGCCTCAAAAATGCTACATTACTTGCATAGCCTTACCAAAAAGGCTTGGCCTAAAGGCTAGTGCAAGGCACAGCACATAACTACTAACATGTATGGTACAATGAGCTGCCAATTTCCATGAATAATCTTTTAGACAGAATGTTGCACCTGTAAAGCTGCTATGTTGCACATTGCATGGCGAGTTCATGGTTACAAAGTACTTAACGATGAATCCTCTGACCAAGTACCAAACAATGAATCTTCTCCAAGATAAAATTGTAATGCAAAATTTCACATGGATCATAGCCTAGAGCAAAGTTTTCAAGGTCCGTCGATTTAACATCCTCCCTGCTAAGTGAGGTCCTGCTACGATCACAGAAAGTGGACTGAAAATACCAAGAAGAGAAGACTTGTAAAATGGCAAGATCAGGTCACAGCAACCACCATTGAATACAGTTACAACAAAGCAAAGTCCTTAGGTGCCAACATGAGGATTCAAGCTAGACTTGGGCAATTACAAATGACATGTATACAAAGGCATATAATGTACAGACTTCCGTAGACCAAAGCAATGTGAATTCTCAATCGCTACCTAACCAAGGCAGGTGTTGTTTCTAGCTTTAAAGATTGCAAATCCACAGGCTGGATAACACTCAAATTGCGCAAGGAAGAGTGGATGAAAATATTTAGGAAAATATCGAAATCATGAGAGCTTTCAGAGCTATGTATCCTCGCTACCAGTGCACAGGAATCATGTTTCTCTTTGACTGAAACTATTCAAGACAGGTCGCAATGAAGCAGATTTCTGATGTGGCATACTTACAAATAGTGCTCTGCAAAACAAGACCATAATCAGATTACTTGTGCCTCACCAAGTGTATACATCAGTTTGATATTTATTAAGAATGCAATAACACTAGCATAGATATCTTAAATACATTTATCTAAAAGACACAGATATTAGCCTTGAGGCACCTATCTAATAGGTTCCCACCTCTCAGCATCTTATAATAGATGTATTTAAAATATCTATGCTACCATACATTTTCATTTTCAAGATCTAAATAATTGAATTGGTATAGTAACCTAAAACACAAATACTAATAATGTGAAGAAAAAAAAATTTACTTACACTGTTATAATTCCCACTAATGAGTACCAAGCCCTTATTCAATTAACTATCCATTAACTCCTACAAATACTTTTAAAAGGAAGTCCGTTCCATAAAGTATGCCGTTATTTAAGTCCCTTTAAAGTTAATAGTTTAATCTTCCATCCATGTACACTCTTCCCATATAAAATACACTCCTACATTTTTGTTTAAGTAACAATATAGGCCACCAAAGGGATTTTTGTGAACACACACCATTACATGCCCTTGTTGTCATTAGAGTTTGCCCTCTTGGTATAAAAATAGAAAACGATTTACAAGAAAAAGGCATGTCAGAAGCAAAACTTGGAATGAAAGGAGTTCGGTCAGAAACATGTGGCAAATGAAATCCAGAATAATAAAATCACTCTATGCTCAGAAACAAATAGTAACTGACCTAGTTACAGGCCACTCTTCAACTGGCTTTTCCCCAGATTCTAAAAATCTCTGTCAAACGTAGTTGTACTTATTTTAAAAATATATTGATGTTGTATATGGTGATGTAAGAAGTTAAAAACATAATGAAGTAATATGCAATCAGATATAGAGTGAAGGAACTCTGATTCAACAAACGGCAGGTACTTTTACAGCCTGCACCATTCTCAGAAGATAGTCAAGCATGCCTTGGCATAATCATAAAAAAGAGTGCAGTGCTCCCAGGGTTTTAGCTCATTGACATCCACTTTTCACAAGCCCATAGATTATGAAGGCTATGATAGGTACCATGTTATACTCAACATCTGCAAGTGCCATGTAACAGTTCTGAACGTATTTCTTGGGATGCTGAAATTGTATTGTTCCCTATCCCAAGCTAAGTCTTCCTTAGCAATTATATTAAAAATTAATTATTTAGTATTTTTCTTGAAATAAAATTATGGGGAAAATATTAAATAATTAATATATAAAGTGACAGCTAAATTAAATAAAGTCAATAACTGATGGAACTGTTGTACGGGAAAGTTCATATAATAAGAATGGCTTTGGGAATTGTGGAAGATATGACTTGAATAATTATTTCCCTTTGATTTGTGAAACTCGCAACATTGTTCTCTGGATTGGAGCTGAGAATCCATTTTCCTCAGTGTGAGACCTGACCTAGATGGGACTTGGAGGGGTCAAATGGATTTCTCAGTTAGGACTTTTTATGAAGAATTTACAGAGATTTCAGTGCATCAATTGGTGACTACTGTTGATTACTAATGCCAAACATGTTGATCCGCCCCCAAAGGCTGGAATCAGTTGCCTGAATCAGTAGGCCAGCTATTGGATGTGTAGGCAGGTAGGAGGAATAATAAAGTAGCAACCTTTTTTTGGAGGCTTATACCCCCTCCCTTCCAACTGACCCCATACGGTTTACAGAGATCTCAGTGCATCAATCATTGAATATATATCTGAGCAGTGATACATAGGCCCATATCATATTAATCTCCAAACACCAGCAGTATCGAAGTCAGAGCTTCAGCGTATGGCACGAAGATAGTCACAGTGTGGCTACTTCCAATATATCAATAATTATTTGTCATTTCTGGGTGGCGTAAAGATTCTATTTGTCTTTTCTAAAGCCAGAAGAAGATTCACGTGGAGAAAAAGGAGAGCGGTGTAACTTTTACTACCAACTGCACCCAGTATTTATCAAACGTGTTTATCCCCAATATCGGGTCTGGCCTCTTCTATATGGAGTTTGGCATCAGGTTTTGTCATCTTCTTAATTGCGTTCAGGCCTGGTTCCTTCTATATCAGAACGGAGAAATACTAACAGGAATATTTGGGTTTGAAACCAGATTCACTTGTACCGCACAAACTCGTCCCAATATTGGATTTGCATTCACTAAACCGGTCCCCATTGCACTGCAAGCAAAGGTTTGATACTTCCTGGAAGTTACACTGTCTGTTCTAGAAGAACAAACACGGAAGCTTTCGGGTTCAATTCTGAAATCCTGTATTCATCATTCAGTTGGAATCAGGGTTTATTCAGAAGGCCATATCGATTATATCTGGCATCTCTGATCAGCATATTGAGTGCTCTCCATTGACGGGTTCAATCTGAAACTCGTATTTACCAATATCAGGTGCTGCTTACTATCTATGCCAATCTTTGACCAACATCTTATCTGCATAATGAGACACGGAAGTGACAAATATTGGAATACTGGGATATGCATCTTTACATTCCAATATTCTGCATAGGAGGTGACAGGAAGAGACAAATTAGAGGAGGCATTATCACACATGGCAAAGAATGTTATCAGAAGCTACTCTTTATTTCCTGTTCATCCATGATAACCAGGTAACCTCTCATGGGATATGAATGCTTAAGTTGAATTCATTGATGTTTGCAGAATTATTTTATCAGTTGCTTTGTTTATTTGCACACAAGCAATGTTGTGAACCCTGGAAACCAAAACTTAGCAAACTTCAGGAGATTATATCTGGCATCTCTGATCAGCATATTGAGTGCTCTCCATTGATGGGTTCAATCTGAAACTCGTATTTACCAATATCAGGTGCTACTTACTATCTATGCCAATCTTTGACCAACATCTTATCTGCATAATGAGACACGGAAGTGACAAATATTGGAATACTGGGATATGCATCTTTACATTCCAATATTCTGCATAGGAGGTGACAGGAAGAGACAAATTGGAGGAGGCACTATCACACATGGCAAAGAATGTTATCAGAAGCTACTCTTTATTTCCTGTTCATCTGTGATAACCAGGTAACCTCTCATGGGATATGAACGCTTAAGTTGAATTCATTAATGTTTGCAGAGTTATTTTATCAGTTGCTTTGTTTATTTGCACACAAGCAATGTTGTGAACTGTGGAAACCAAAACTTAGCAAACTTCAGGAAAACACTGAATATACTAAAACTGACCAACTCAAGCAGTTGCATGAAAACTATAGTTGGGAACAGCCAGGGAACTTTACAGAATTGTTTTCACAATGTTCATATACACACTCTCCTTGGAAATTTCAAACCTATTTTATTCAGGATGCCCTCACAATCCTAATAGAGATCGATTAATTTAATTATCACCTATAAAGCAATCCCTGCAATAATTTGAATAACTTCCTCAAAAATTATACTGCAGGTCCCTCCACACAAAATGAACTATCCTTCATAGCCACCTAACCTGCATTGAGAGCCACCATAAGGGTATCGTCCTTGCATTAGCTATCAAGTAATATGTGCTCGGGTTTAGATCTTAATTGAATAAACTACTCACTAGCATTGTTCCAATTTATTACAACTTATCATTGGCATTTATTCCTTTTGATTTTGTAAATTATGGTGAAATTGCAGAGTGCACATTTTCTTCTCAAATTTTGAATGTTGCATATACAAGATTGAGTTCGAAAAAGGTGTAACCTTATCCACACACCCTAGCAAGAGTAGCAACGTAGAACCTTCTAGCTTGTTTATGGTTTTCCTGGTCCGCAAAAGCTGAGAAACTTTTGTGATCAATTTACTCAAGAGCATTAGAAGAATTTGGTCCTTAAAGTATTTCAGCCCTTGACCTTGCTTCCACATGGATCAATGTATTCAAGAGCATTTGAAGAATTTGGTCCTTAAACCATGTCCCCACTATAAGGCCTCAAAGGTTCAAGTATACAAGTTGAACTGATCTTCACTGCAAACATTTAAGTTGTAGCAGCAGTCTCTTTGCTAAACATAAGAATCCTCTCTGCACCACTTCTCTGTGCCTGTCTTGTCTCCTCTGAGTCTTGTACTTCCAAGGCTTGTTTATTGCTATACTCTTATAAAGTATAATCTATAATTCAATATATTTTGTAAGAATGGTACTAAGGTTTTTCCCTCTCTTGACTAATCAGATATTTAACTCTGGTAAATTGTCCATGTTATCAGCTTGATTACAGATGTTGGAAAATCTTTAGAAGAGTTGGATGTGTAGATTGTGGTAGACATGTTAATCAGCTCATGGTTGGAATACTAACCTAGCATTCTGAGCCATTGCCAAACTCTAAATGTTTCCGAATGAAGTTAACCACAACCCTGTCACCTGCAGTCTCTACATTAAATATAAGAATCCACTCTGCACCACATCCTTGTGCCTATCTTGTCTCCTCTTAGTCTTATACTTCTAAGGCTTGTCTATGTGCTATGACCTTATGAAGTATAATCCTAATGATTCAACGTATTTTGGAAGAAAAGTTCTAAGATTTTATCCTGTCTCAAGTAATCAGCTATTTTACTGTGGTAAATTGTAATTGTTTTCAGCTTGATTATAGATGTTAGAAAATCTTTAGAAGAGTTGAATCTACAGGTTGCAGCAGACATGTTAGTCAACTCATGGTTGAACGATTGACCCAGCACTACCAGACATTGCCAACCTCTAAATGTTTTAAAATAAAGTTAATGGTGGACCTGTCACCCACACTTGGCTTTCAGCTTCTTTTTCCATTTAATCCACCAAGGATTTCTGTATAATCTGATAGGCATCTTCAATTGGCATTCCACCCTAAATATTGAAGAAAGTATCATCTTCCCAATAAAATGTTGTTATCGTCCACATAACCGCTGAATGTGGATGTATATACAACCAATAAATGTAAAAACTCAAATTAATACAGAAACAACTAACATAAAAAATTTCCCAACTAGTTTGTGGCCCAAGGGATCCCAGGAGGTAAAAACAGTCGAAACAGATTCAATTCAGTTATGAACAAAAGCAAATGGAAGAATGATAATAAGTTAAATAACAATACTCGAAGGGCTTAAAAAGGAAAGATCGATAACAATAGGCTGTGGTGTTAAAACCATAATGCAAAGTTCTATCAGGAAAGTTCTGTAAAAAAACATTCAAATGGTCAAATATATGCTGCACTTCAGCTCATTCAAAAATACCTATGATACATTAATATATAAGTATGGAAGACAAAAGGACATCACAACACTCATAATAAACAACCACCCACCATCTGATGTTTTGTATGCTCTATATTTTCATTTTCTGGAAATTCTACAACATACTTTAGAAAAATAAGGCTGACACTGTCAGATCTTAGCAAAATATATAATTTGTGCCTTGAGCATGTGTGCTTGGCAAGGTCCTGAAACTTATGGAGAAGACAGAATGTGGCACCAAGCACTGCCATTGTACTGTGATATTACCACTGCCATCATACTAAGAGATTAGCAAATTAACAAATCCTCCTAGATTAATCATCTCTTTGATAAGAAAGTTGTTAAAAAAGATGTGGAATGATGATGGCAAACTGAACTTTTGCAAACTGTTTCTCTTTGCTCGATGTGCATTTGACTTGATTTACTCATGCCGGCATGTTAGCATCAAGATTGACCTCCACTAGTTGAATTTCTCCTGCAACATCACATGTGCCCAACAAAGGTAAACAAAACTGGCACGAGTTCTGCATTCAAGACTAGATGTAGACCAAGCTAAGCTAGAAGTTGGGCTCAAAGACATGTCTCCAACCTTCTTACTGATATAATATTGGCTATATCGTAGAAAACAGACCTCTGGTGAAAATATAAGGACCTATCTTATCTTGGTAACTTTGATCTCTTGAATGTTTGGTTGAGCCCTATATTATAAGGACCTATCTTTAGTAATTTCTCCATCCTATAGGAGCTAACAATTTCACTCAATGGTTATTCTATCCCCAGAAGTTCATATCTTTTCCCATGTGTCATAAAAGCCATGGATAAGTTTTGAAAATTGAAAGCAATTGTTCCTTGTTGTTTAAATCACTGCACACCTAAAACTAAACCCATTCCCCTAATAGGGTTAGCAGACATTTTTTAATCTAGTTGATGATTTCCCATTTATAGTTTCATATGATGGCATTTACCACCACAAGGGAGATTTTCACATTAGCTATCATTACTTGAAAATTAGAAACTCGTTAAACAAAAAAATGAGCTCATTAGAAACCTCTATTGATGAAGTTGAGTGTACTACCAATATCAATTAACACTTTCACATTTTTTACTTTTAATATTACCAATTACTTGAGGGTTTGTGGTGCACATGAAGAGAGATAGCAGTGGTTTTTTTTCCCTTGGAATCCTCATTCTTAACTTTTGCATTTGATTCTTATTTTAGATACTTCTCCCTCTTCTTAAACCTCATTTTTTTCCCACTACTAGAAAACTTATGACCCCTTCACCATTTACTATCACAATTCCAACATACGGTTTTTTTCTCTTTTATCTCTATCTCTTTGTTGAGGAGAGAGTTTTTATTACTGAGAAGTAATTGGTAAAAAATTGATTGTATTAACAAATGATCAAATTGATCATTATAAAGAATTTACAAGAATAGAAAGTTTCTAATAAGAAACTAAAGAAACGATCTTATGTACAATATATTACATAGATGACCATTAAAGTAATTAAATAATATTCTAATACTCTCCCTTAATGGCCAATCTGTCAACAACACCAAGCTGCCCTCTGAATTTAGCAAACTTATCTGGGCCAAGAGGCTTGGTGAGAATGTCTGCAGTCTGATCCACAGCAAAAACATACTACAACTGAACCGATCCGTCTTCAACCAAGTGCTGAATGTAATGACAATGAACATCCACATGTTTGGTTCTTTCATGGAAGACCACATTCTTGGTGAGCTTGAGAACACCCTCATTATCAGAGAACAAGGGAGTCGAATCTGCTTGAGACATATGCATATCCGCAAGCATATGGCAAAGCCAAACTGCCTCACAAGCTGCCTTAACTGCTCCTCGATACTCTGCTTCTGTTGAGAAGAGAGATATTGTCTGCTGCTTTTTACTAGTCCATGTGACTGCACCAGATCCCAAACTGAACACATATCCAAAGGTTGATTTCTTATCATCAACCGAACCTGCCAAATCTAAATCTGTGAACCCAATGAGTCTAGGATCATGACTCCTAGTGTTAAGAAGTCAATAATCAAAGGTGCCCTTCACATAACACAACAAACACTTCGCTGCTAGCCAATGATCAGCCTTAAAGGCTGTCATGAAGCGTGAAATGTAGCTTACTGCAAAACTGAGATCAAGTCTAGTGGTAGTGAGATAGATGAGACTGCCCACTAGTCATCTGAAAGTGGTTTCCTCAACAGGAGGAGAATCAAACTTGGCTGATAACTTCAATCCTTTCTCCATAGGCGTGGAAGCGGGTTTACAATCCTGCATTCGAAACCTGTTAAGCAAATTCCTGGCATACTTAGACTAGGAAAGAAAAATGCTATCACCAGTCTGCCAAACCTCAACACCTAAACAATAATGAAGAAGTCCCAAATCTGTCATATCAAAATCCTTGCACAGGTCTTGTTTGATATCAACAATAAAATGTGTTGAACTGCCAATAATGATCATGTCATCCACATAGACAACAAGAGAAAGAACATCATCACCAGAATGTTTGATATACAGATTACTATCAGAAGGGCAACGCTAAAAACAATGAGCAACCTAATACTTATCAATCTTGATGTTCTACACTCAAGGGGCCTGTTTGAGTCCATAGAGTGCTTTTGTGAGTCGACATACTTGGTGTTCTTTGTTGGCAACCTTGAAACTAGTCTCGTCGTGTAGACTTCTTGCAACTCATCGTTGAGGAACACACTATTAACATCCATCTGGTGGACTTTCCATCCAAACTGAGCTGCAATGGCGAGAAGAAGACAAATTGTACTCATCTTGGCAGTAGGAGCAAAAGTCTCCTCATAGTCAATGCCCTCTCGTTGTGTGAACCCTCAAGCACCTAATCTAGCCTTGTATTTATCTAAGGTACCATCTGCATGATACTTGACCCTATATACCCATTTGTAGCTAATGGGCTTCTTTCCTAGAGGAAGATCAGAGAGAACCTAGGCGTTATTCTTCAGAAGACTCTGGTATTCTGCATCCATTGCATGTTCCCAATCTAGAATCCTTGTTGCCTATTTAAATGTGTGAAGCTCATAAATACTATGAAGGTTGGCCATGAGAGAAAAGTTAACTGTATTTTGTTGGTTGCCTTATTTCTAGAAGATCTACCCTCAATGAGCTCATCAGGACGAAGATAACCGATGGTATTAGCCTGTCATTGAGGCCGAAAAGTAGATGTGCCAACATCAAGAGGAGGAATACCTGAAGCTAGAGGTGGAAGAGGATCTGCAATAGGTGGAAGATTAGCATCATCCACAGGAAAGTCAAGTAGAGCATCATCAAATTCAGAATTTGCATCATCCCTCCCATCAAGTGAGCCCAATGGAAGACGAACAGCCAAATCAGAAGCCTTCAAAGGTTGATCCTCTAAATTTTGCTCAGACGAGGAAAGCTGAAATGGTCCTCGTTCTTCATCAAAGACAACATCACAACTGAAGATAAGACGATCAGTGTCTACATCAATCAACCAATAAGCCTTATGGTTGTCACTATAACCTGTAAACATAAGCTTCTGACTCATGGAATCCAACTGAGAGCGTTGGGCATCTGGAATCCATACATATGCTAAAGAGCCAAAAACTTTCAGATGGCTGATCCTGGGTTTGCGACCAGTCCAGGCTTCCTCAGGAGTCTTCCCCTTAACTGCATGTGTGAGTGACTGATTAAGGAGATAGATTGCAATAAACATTGCTTTTGCCCAATATTTCTAAGGAACATTTTTGTGTTTCATCATTGATCTGGCCATTTCTGTAATGGTGCAGTTTCGACGTTCTACAACGCCGTTTTGTTGACGGGTGTAAGGTGTGGTTAACTAATGCTTTATGCCATGTGTATCACAGAAAGTGGAGAAAGCAGTAGAACAAAACTCTGCCCCATTATCAGACCTAAGAGATATAATAGAACAATGAATTTTTTTCTACTAAGGCCTTAAATTTCTAAAATACAGTAAAGACATATGATTTACATCTAAGAAAATACACCCACATTTTATAACTGAAATCATCAACAAAAAACAAGAAATACTTGCACCCAATAACAGGAGTATTCATTGAACCACATACATTAGCGTGGACCAACTATAGTACCTTAGAGGCTCACCATGAGTCACCATCCTTGAACAGTGTCATGTGTTGCTTCCCACCACAAACTCGTTGATTCTGAGTTTGAATTTCAAGTAGGCCATGTACTAAATCTTCCCGAACAAGCTGAGCAAGATAATGAATGTTCAGGTGACCATATTGTTGATGCCAAAGACTGCTGATAGAAGATGATTTTGCTACAAAGGCATGCTCAAGAGAATCACCTGTATCTACAAGTCTGTATAGACCATGATCCTCAATGCCAACAATTAGAGTAGTGTGTGTCGCACGATCAACCATCGAACACTTGTGTGCACTAAATACCACATCAAGCTAAGGAGAATGCCACATGATCTAACTCACTGAGAGTAGGTTTAGTTCCATGCCAGGAACGTAGTATTACATTGAGGAAAATGAGATTCCTCCCACCAAACTGTATCTGAACGTGGCCCTTGCCAACAATAGTATACTCTTCACCTCCTCCAAATATGACTAATTAGTAAAGAGAGATAATTTTGTAAACCAGTCACGCCTGTGAGTGAAATGCCGAGAAGCACCAGAATCTATATACCAAGCAGAAGATTTCACATGGTTTGCAAGTCTTTTAGCCATAAAGGCATAAAAGGCAAATTCTTTCTACTCAGCGTGCTCAGCAACATTGGTTTTAGGCTGAGACCCTCCCTGCTTCCATCGTTCGGAAGCCAAACGATTGCGACAATCCTTGAGCAAATGGTCATATTTATGACAATAGTTACACTTAAGCTTCTTCTTCTTCGAGCCATCCTGAGACTGACTGAAGCCCTTTTGCTGAGATGACTGAGATGGCTGAGATTTGCCTTTATCCTTGTGAAAGGATTTAGCTACAAAGGCATGCTCTGACGAGGACGAGGTGGCACTACTAACAAACTGTTGTTTCCAACAATCCTACTGCAAAAGTTTGGTGCACAACTCTGGAAACTTCAGATCAACATTAGTTGAAGTAATGTTGAGAGTTTCTATAAAGTGCTCGTAAGATTTTGGTAGACTCTTCAAAGTGATGGCTACCATATCTTCTTCCTCCATTTTCCAACCAATAGCTTTGAGTTGATCTTGGATGTCCTTAATCTTCGTGAGATGCTCTTGTAAGGACATGCGTTCATCCATCATGATGGAGAACAACTGGTTCTTCAGGAAGAACGCTCGGCTCTTGTCAGATGTCTCATGCAACTCCTTTAGATGCTTCTAGATTTTTGATGCTGACTTGCCAAAAGGAATCTAAGGCAACTAATCATCTGTGACAAAGTTTGAGAAGCATGACAGCTTCTCGATTTTGGTCATCAAACTTGTCCTGCTCTGCTTGGACTGTGGTAGGACGAGTCTCTTTGCCCAAAACAAGATCATCAAGGCGATGATATTCAAAGATTGTCAACATGCATTGCTTCCAAGCATTATAATTTTTGTCATTAAATCTTTGACTGCCTTCCAACATTAAGTTGGTCAATGACGCCATCTTGCATGTTTCCCAATGCACATAAAACAAAAAATCAAAGAAGAAACTAGCACGAAATCTAAAGCATGAATCCCAATGCAAAAAATAGAGGCACCTGCAAGTACAAACTTCAAAAACAATGAAGTACAACTGGCACAAATTTCAAGAAAAAAATCGGCTGACCTAGAAGAATTTGACGAAGACCCAGAAGAGATCTCAAAAAACCCACAAGGACTCTGTAATCAAAATAAAATTTTGGTTGGTATGGAATTCGAGGCGCGAAAATTGAGGTGCCCAGAAAAATCTGAAAGCAACCCAGTTGAGCTTTTGAAAAATCCACCAAGAACCTATAATCAGATTTGCAACCCGGCCAAAAAATCAAAAGGTTCTGAGAAAACCCTAGCCGGTTGAGAATGGTGGTCTACAAAAAACAAAATTTCACCTCGAATCTGAAAAAAATCAGTGGGAGTGCTGATCTAAAGGGCATCACCATAGCAATGGTCGTCGTCGGCCCTAAAAAACTAGAAAAAAGGAGCAGATTTGCAAAACTATTCGTGGGCCGGAGAGAAAAGCCGCACAGACCTGGTGTCTGAAAAAATAGGTCATGAATGATCATAAAAGATGACAAAATGGTCAAAAAACCACCAATCACGGCCAATGAGGAAGAGCAGGCACCTGTTACAGGTCCTTTCCTCACACGTCGACCTAGTAGAAGTAAATAAAATGCCAAAAAATGAGCTTGAACGCGTCGTGATTCAGAAGAATGATTGTTTTTGAAGAAAATGCAGCCCGAAAAAAGAAAAAAAAAGAGAGCCCAAATCATGCGGAAGAATGCACGAAAAAGTCTGCAATTGTCTACAAAACGAAAATGGTTGAGTTGCAAAGATGACTTAATGCAGATAGAGGCCACGAATATCTGAAAATTTATCAAAAAATTTAAAAACCATTAGCAAGGCTTTGGGACCATATTACTGAGAAGTAATTGGTGAAAAATTGATTGTATTAACAAATGATAGAATAGATCATTATAAAGAATTTACAAGAATACAAGAATAGAAAGTTTCTAATAAGAAACTAAAGAAACGATCTTATCTACAATATATTACATAGATGACCAATTATATTTTAATAGTTTTCTAATTTCTATTAGGTTAAAGTGTCCATGTTTTTGTCACTAGGATTACTCACATTTTTGTCATTTGCTCTTTATGGTTTCTCCTATATGAAGCATTTGGTGGTGTTTTGTTTCTCAATATTCAATGCTAGTTGCATTGCTTTCCTAACTATACAAGGTTCCAACAAACGAACATGTCAAATTTCGTCCTTAAGTCCACTGGCATACATTTATAGCATTTGATAAGGTGTCACCTCAAGAGATTGAATTGTCAATCTTAAATGCTCAACATTATATATTATATTCAGCTACAAACCTTAATTGTTCTAAACTTGGTAGTTGAGTAAAATAGAATCTAATGCATGGTTGCTCATAGAAGGTTACTAATTCTTTACTAAATTCTTTCCAACTGAACATTTGTCCTTTCCTATTACTCATCCTCCATCGGCATTATTGGTAAGGTCCTGATTCGAAATATGGCAACACAATGTCAACCATGTATTATCTAGCATATTAAGAAGTTTAAATTGTTCTACGAGGCTTATTGCATTTGTAACAAAAAATCTATAAATGTTTATCCTTGGTATGAATAATTGTCGATCTTGAAAAGGTTCTCCTATTCCTGACTTTGATTAATTAGAATTGTGCTCACCTTGGTGATTTTTGGGGGGCTTTAATTCTGATAATAATCACTTCTTAAACGTATCTAAACCCTCATTTAAGGATGTTACAAATGGGTCAAACAACGTATCCTTAATGAAATATACATTGTAACACAGGCACTGGGGAACGTCGGGACGGGTTTCCAGTATGGGGAAAAAAAGGGCTTCAATTTGGGGACAATGAGCGAACGGTGGCGGGGGGGTAAGGGGGGGTGTTGTAATGTGCTATACATATAGTACTTGAAATGCTAGTTATGAAATGATGCATAATAGTATAAAAACTAATAAATTATAATACCAAATACTTAAAAATAGCAAAATTGCAACATGAATATCAAAAATATCATAAAGATGATTACAATGAGTAGCATGATATCAAAACAAGTACAAAATCATGTACATACATTCATAAATATGCATATGTAGTGTGTGTGTGTATATGTGTGTAACAGTGACCTTTATGGTAGCCAGTAAACCTCCTTTCTATCACAAGTGTTGCAGCTGCCACTTTTGCTTGCAGAAACCCCCGGCGACGAGATGGTGGTGCGAAGGCAGTGGTTGGGGGACCTGGGAATGCCAAGTCCCTGACCCGAGTGCGTGGGGGTTTGGGTGTGGGGGGGACGCATCCCCATGTTACATTGGAAATGTACCACTGTTTCATGTCCTTGTGGAGTTCTTTCCTTAATTTTAGGTGGTGGAGAATTAAAAGGGTTCTTAGATTTTATATTTGTGGAAATGTCCTCTAATCCTAAAGATGGCAGGGGTTTCATTATGTTTTTATTTTCAGATATAATAAAGTAGGATAGTAGTATATGGTGTGAAAACGTATTTGATGGTTGTCTTTTGACCAAATTTTTACCACTAAATCAAATAACTTATTTTATGTCTAGTAATAAATTACAAAGAACTAACCTTGCCCAATCTTCAATAAGTTTTCCAAAACTGCAAAATTATAAAAAAAATCTGAAAATTGCAGTCTATAAAGCAAATTAATGAAAAAACATAAAATGTAAATAACTTATGGAAAAGTTACTTTAAAACGTCTAAATCTTTCCTAAGAGTTCATCTAATACATACCTCAAAACCCAAAACAAAATCAGGTCAAAATTTGAAATGGTCCATAAGTTGTGGTAGAAACAAAAATATTGGCCCAAATCATAGCTCTAACACCGATATTTCTTGAAAATAATAGCAAAAAAACAGATATATATAGTAGACCACTTCAAGGGGTTGGTGACCTCCAATGTTCAAATAATAAAATATGAATTCAATGTTTAATGATATGATGGTTTGGAAGAAACATCTCCTCCTCCTCCCTTATAGGCTTAACTATGCAGGGACATACCCTTTCATCCTAATTACAAGTACTTAAGGTACCAATTAAAGTGACATTAATTTTAATCAAGATGCAAGTGCTTATCGTTATTTTACTTTGGAATATATAATATTTATTTAAGAATATATGATATTAGGGTCATACCATCCAATGCCTCTCACACCTTCACAAGTCATCTCAAAACTATTTTGTGATATACAAATTGAGTCTCAACAACCTAATGTTACATAAGAAAATAAGTTAAAAACACAACATAATGTAATTAAATATTTCATAAATTAAATTTAAAATAGATTCAAATTAACTTCAAACACTCTAAATTTCAAAAAGTCCTAAAGATGCCTTGTGACATATAATGGTTTGTCACAAAATTTTGGATTTCCTCACCCTAAATGTATATAGCTTTCACCCACTCGATACGAATGACAATTGCTTGCATCACCAAGCTACAACAATGTTCGTACATGATGCCATGATGTCCAACAAATGTACATGTACCTTTCCTCAATCAAAGCACCTATTGCCCTACAATGTCACATTGTCCGTAACAACTTGGAGAACAATACCGTGACCCACCATCTCTATGGAATCAATAAGCATTTTGGAAACGAATTATGCATCCTTGATGCCCCTCACAATCAACCACCTTCAAAAACATTGCCCCCTTGGGAGACACTACATTGACATTTGTTAAAAGTCATTTTTTGCAATATTTCCTTCTATCAAAAACTACGGAAACTCCTACTTCAATCCATGAATCAAAAATTGGTTTGAGTAATGTCTACAAAAAAAAACTTTTGAGCAATTATGTGGCCTTCACCTTTTCATATCCAAGACCTGAGTAACTAGAAGGTGCACTACTATTGTCGCTACCATTTCTACCAATAAGGTGAACTTAACAAGTTGAAAGGAAAACCATTGACATAAATGTAACATGCAATTTTTTTTCATCTACAAAGCTTCTTATTTCATTTTGAAATGCCTTAAGTAATGGGCCTTTTTAATATATACATATATTGAACAATTAATGGGCCTCTTTTTTCCAAGAAAAGAGATCTTCTTGTATAGAGGGTGTCTCCAAGAAAGAATGTTAAGAGGCCATTATTAAAGGAGAATTTGTAGGTGGCTTCAATGATGTTTTTCTTTCTGAAGGATGAGATTTTAACTCTCTTTCACTTATAGCAACAACCTCTTGTTCTCTAATAAACGTCATGATTTGTTCTTTTGACAACCTTTCTTGTTTCGCCTTCACAAATTATAATTTCACATGCACCTATAGTACATAATGTGCTTTTCTTAACTATATAAACTCTTAGATTGGACCCCCCAATTGATTACAATTCCAAATAAAAGCCCCACCTCCAAGAAGTTTTTCAAGCATTGTAACATATTTCCATAGAGAACATATTTGATTGTATTTAAATTGTTTGTTTCCTTGTAGGCCCGCTAAACTTGAACTAGAGGTCCTTTCAAATAGATTGTTGTTGAAAGAAATTACAAAATTTTTAATAGATATAAAATGCAACCCTACAATATGTATAAACCAATAGAAGTTCAACACAAACCCAGAAAAACATTTTGAAAAATCTTTAAAACTCTTTTTTCAAAAACTTGAAAAAATCACAAAAAGAACTTTAATTTTTTTGTCAAAGAAGTAGAAGAATGAGTTAAGCTACTTGTCTTAGATCAATAAACATCCTTTGTGCAAGCTAGACACATCCCTCTAGTATTTTTTTTTCTCTCCCTTGAAAAACTCAAAAATGCAATCAGTCTTTCAAAATGTTTAATGGCAAAACAAGAATGAGTTTGTGTGAAAATATGCTTGTTTTGTCAAACAAGAAATATAATGGGTGCATTTCACAGTTGGAGGGTCTTTTAAGGTTTTGATTTTATGTTTAAATATTTTTAAAAATACATTTTTTAAATTATGTGTCTAGAGGTCGAGGAGTGCCCAGGAACAACAACGATGTGCCATGTTTGCTCATGTGCAATCCTATCACTAGCAATACCCAACCCAATTGGGTACAAGACAAAAAGCCCTAAGGGGAGAACCCGGTAACTTTAGTTTTTGAAGCACAAATCAAGTCAAAGGGCATAGCCATCTATTTAGACAAACTTTTCGTGGCTTTGAAGGTTGTCTTCAAATATCTATTGGTTCAACAAGAATTTTGGTAATACCAAATTTTGATATCAATCTTTAAGAAAAAAATTAGATTGCAATGCAATAGCCCTTCCTTGTAACTTGGTTTTTGGAGTACAAATCAAGTCAAAGGGCATAACCATCTATTCAAAAGAAGTTTTTGTGGCTTTGCAGGTGTCTCCAGATATCTATTGGTTAAACACTACATTACCCTAAGTTTCAAGGATAGGGAAACGGATTTCTAGGACAATTTTTTTTTGCCATTTTAGGGGACAGAAGGGATGACAAAGGAGATGATTTTATAAAAAATAGGGAAATTTTAAATATTCATATGAAACCATGGATAAGCATGCTTATATACATTATAGAACCTTAACAGATAGCGCTTGTGTTAAATAATTCAAATTGAGAGTTGACATGAGAGTCGAAGTCAAACAAATTATCAAAACTCAAACATTAATACTATGGGGCAGCCAAGGGACACGTTTCCAAGTTTTCGAGACATCCCCATTTCCGGGACGCGTCAAATTATGTCGGGGATACGTCCCTGGGTAACACTAGTTAAACAAGAACTTTGGTAGTTGTTTACCATACTTTGATATCAATCTTTAAGAATTTTGGTAATTGAAGAATTTTGGTAATATCATAATTTGATATCTATCTTTAAGAAAAAAATTTGATTGTAATGCAATAGCCCAATCAACCATTGAAAGAACGTGGAAGATCTTCACTCTAATCTTCTTGAGAGCTTGATCATTAATGCACAACCTCCACATATCATTCTTTGGCATGGGCACAATGGGGCAGCCAAGGGACACGTTTCCAAGTTTTCGAGACATCCCCATTTCTGGGACGGGTCCAATTATGTCGGGAATACGCCCCTCAATAACACTAGTTAAACAAGAACTTTGGTAGTTGTTTACCCTACTTTGATATCAATCTTTAAGAATTTTGGTAATCGAAGAATTTTGGTAATATCATAATTTGATATCTATCTTTAAGAAAAAAATTGGATTGTAATGCAATAGCCTAATCAACCATTGAAAGAAGGTGGAAGACCTTCACTCTAATCTTCTTGAGAGCTCGATCATTAATGCACAACCTCCACATATCATTCTTTGGCATGGGCACAATGGGGCGGCCACAATGTGAAAGGGTTGTACCTAATATGTCCTTTTTCCACGAGTTCTTCAACTTGCCATTGGATCTCTTTATTATCAAGTATAAATTGCAATTTGAAAAGGTAATACGAAGAAGTAATTAGATGAGAAGTATCCTCCATCAGGGATTGCTTACAAATTTAAAATGCTATCTCAAAAGATCTTTCTACTTCTCTAGTATTTTGTTTCAATGTTGTTTTTCAGTTTAATTGGTTGGCACTAATAAGTTAAAGATTTCATCCCAGTATGTAATATCTGTTTAGATTGATATTTATAACAATATTCTTGAAATGTTTCATAGATATTACATGTCAATAAAGATAAGAGGTAGTTTTGGAACTAGACAAAAAGTATGCTACATCAAGTATTCCTTGGGAATTCCAAATGCTCTCTCAAAGGATCCTTCTATTTCTCTAGTACTTTATTTCACTATTGTTTTTCAATCTTAAATTGTAGGGACCATTTCCAATATGCAATATCACAGATATTAAATGTCAATAAATATAAGACTGCCTGAATTAAAAAGCACAGACCACTAATGCTATTATATCAACAAGGGTTGCATATTGAAAGGTTTTAATTTTGAACACCAATAGGCATTAATGCATGCCACAATTCTCAAAAACTAAGCTAAGCATTTGCACAGTGTATGGATGAGATTAAGGCATTAGAGTGAGTTATAAGCTAATGAGAATACTCCTATAATAGTTCTGCATCTGCAAATCTCACTACTAGCATACCAAATTTCTCCATTGCAAGGTGCAATTTCTATGCTTTAGCATTATATACTTAGTCCATTGGAATAGCAACTTATAGAAATTTTGGAAATCACTAAAACAGTATGGAAACAAGTAAGACAATTATTATAACACTGAATTACCTCAAAGAAACCCACTCGTAATGAGTGAAAACTCCAGCAGAGTGAGCTGCTCCAAGCCCTCAATCATTGTACTTCAGTATATTATAGATGATAGAATGTCTCTAAAATGGGCTCATGGCACTCAACAGAACTCTACATCAATATCTTGTATGCAACTCTATGAAAATCTTGCTTTACAATTCCAAACAATTAAGCATAACATGAAGAACCGCACAAGCACCATCTTTGCACAATAGTTTGAACTTGATTTTATAATCTCCATGCTTCAAAGTGGGTGTTTTCCATTGACTAATAGAAGATGAGTGGAAGAGACAACATCTCTAGCTATTGCCCTACCCTACAAGACAAAATAGTTGAACTACTAGTTCCACAAACAAGTAGTCATGTTAGCAAGGCATGTACAAAACAACCAAGGTAGTGACATAATTGCCTCCTCCATGAACCAACAAATGGGTGTTTTCCATTGACTAATAGAAGACGAGTGGAAAAGACAACATCTCTAGCTATTGCCCTACCCTACAAGACAAAATAGTTAAACCACTAGTTCCACAAACAAGTAGTCATGTAAGCAAGGCATGTACAAAACAACCAAGGTGGTGACATAATTGCCCCTTCCATGAACCAACGGTCATGTAAACTACCGGCCCCTAGCACATTTGACAATTTGGTCACCAATTGTAAAATACTTAATTTCTTCATATGCTCCCCAATTTTCTGACTTTGCTGAGATGTTCCATACAAAGAAGGTCATTTTCAGCACTAACAACTGATCCTTGGCTTTGAAACTGATTTACCAAGGAAATGTGAGTCTTTGGCAACTTTAACTGAAAGTGACATCCTTTCTTGCTCAAGCAACTACTTTGACACAAATTGCAAATCATGTCACAAGTTCAATGGCAAATTTGATATTTAAATTGCTTCAGAAGATGTCATGTTCTTCTTGCTTCCATTGTCAACAATGACATGTGGCAGTTGTCAAATGACAAATTCCTTGCTTTTTCAAGATATGAATTAGAAGATCTATTTTCCCTCATCTTGTGCCACTATGGTAGAACACAACACTTCCATCTATCCAAATGGGAATTTCTAAGTATGGAATTCTTCAATTGAGCGGCCAAAAGTGTTGAATTTTGGTAGCGGTGACAGAGACTTATCTCATATCATGTGTATATTTATTTGTGTTACTCTTATGGTTATCGCATCTTCCTTTACGACTTCAGCCGTTGTTGGAGGTTGAATTCAGTTATAACTGGCAACGACTTCCGAGTTGTCATATCTCTCCGCGTTGGCTCATAACTGTTGCGTGATTCATTGAATCCACCGTGTGTTGATTCCCACCTCACTCTCTAGGTAGGCTTTCCTTAGCACGGGAGCTTTCCTCTTCTGGTAACGCTCACTATGGTAATGCTTCACCTTGCCGGTTGTAATGCCAGGCAAGGTGAAGCGTCACCATATGCTAGGCATTGCACCTTAAGGCTGAAGCCTCAAGTCTCTACTGCACATGTTGAAGACTCTTCTCCCAAGAGAGAATCATGTGATGAACCTGAGGATTTTAGTTTCATCTCTGCTTTATCCAGCAACATTCCTACCAACTGTGACACCTGGCTGATTGATAGAGGAGCTTCACGTCACATCACAGGTTACCATGATCACCTTTTCAACCTCAGTGAAAAGGATTCTCACCTTCAAGTAATCATTGGAGATGATGCTAGTTATTCAGTGAAAGGGGCTGGCTGTACTTCTTTCCAACTTGATTCAAGCATTCCTCTACACCTAAGTGATGTTCTATTTGTTCCTGGCATCAAAAGAAACCTGATTTCTATTTCAGCTCTTGAAAACAAAGGATATCATGTATCCTTCATTGATGGTAAGGTCTTGGCTTGGAAGAAGAACTCTAACTTCACTTCAGCTCGTGAGATAGGAGTTTGTCATGGCAGCCTCTACAGACTTTCAACCCGGCCTATTCAAGCTCTTTCTCTTTGTTCCTCAAATCCAAACATTCTTTGGCACAAGACATTTGGTCACTTGGATTTCAGAACCTTGGCGTCCATGGAGAAGGCTGTCATTGGTCTTCCCAAGCTGAAGAAGGAGCATGAAGGTATTTGCAAAGGATGCGCTCTAGGTAATAATACTAAAAGCACATTTCATAGTAGTGAATCTAGAGCTAAAGGTGTTTTAGATTTAATTCATTCAGATTTATGTGGCCCCATGTCAGTTGCATCCCTTAGCGGTTTTTGGTATTACATTAATCTCATTGATGATTTTTCTCGGAAGTGTTGGATCTACTTTCTTAAGTCAAAAGAATCAGATGAAGTGTTGTCTTGTTTCAAAAGTTTCAAGGCCCTGGTTGAAAATTCCACTGAGAAAAGAATCAAGACCTTAAGATCTAATAATGGTGGTGAGTTTGTATCTGGAGTCTTTCATAGCTTTTGTACTGATGCTGGGATTAAGAGGGAGCTTTGTGTTCCCTATAACCCTCAACAAAATGGTGTGGTAGAAAGGAAGAACAGGACCATTGTTGAGGCAGCAAAAGCAATGATTCATGATTAGAATATTCCTATGTTCTTGTGGGCTAAAGCTTGCAGTACAGCTGTCTTTATTCAGAATCGCAGCCCACATCAAATTTTTGGTAACATGTCTCCTGAACAGGCCTTCTCAGGATCAAAACCAGATGTTAGTTTCTTCAGAATATTTGGCTGCCCAGTAGTGATTCACATTTCAAAAGAGAAAAGGTCAAAATTGGAACCTTCAGGCAAGAAAGGATTCTTTGTTGGCTACAGTGACTCTTCTAAAGCTTTCAGAATTTATGTACCTGGTCAAAGGCAAGTTGAAATCAGCAGAGATGTCATCTTTGATGAAGACATAGCTTGTGATCCTCCCAAGGAATGTGAAGTTGTAGTTAATGAGGAAGATCTTGAACTCCCTCAAGATTCCACCATGGCTGATCCGAACTCTCCTTCAGAAGTTGAGAGGGAGTGTGAAGATCTTGTTGACCCTGCTTCTCTCTCTACACCTACTGGTCTCACAGGTCCCCACTTCTCTTCCACCAATAAAAAGAGACCTCTATGGGCCAGAAATATTATGGAAGAGGCTACACCTTTTGCAGCTCCTCAAGGGACTTTCAGAGAAAGCAAACAACCTCACAAGTTTGCTGGTTATGTTGAGTTGATGAGTCACATTATTTCATCTGAACCTCCTAATGTTGAGGAGGCCTCCAAACATCTAGTATGGAGAGATGCTATGGTGGAGGAATACAAGTCCATTATTCAGAATGATGTATGGGACATTGTCCCTAGGCCTCAAGACAAATCAGTTGTCTCATCTAAGTGGTTGTTCAAGATTAAACATGCGGCTGATGGGAGCATAGACAAATACAAGGCACAATTTGTGGCTAGAGGCTTTTCCCAAAAGGAAGGCATTGACTATGATGAGACATTTGCACCAGTGGCTCAATACACCTCCATCAGAACCATCATTGCCATAGCTGCAATCAAAGGCTGGAAACTCCATCAGATGGATGTGAAAACAGCATTCCTGAATGCAGTCATTGAAGAGGAAGTCTACCTAGAACAGCCAGAAGGATTCATCATCCATGACAGAGCATCTCATGTGTGTAAGTTGAAAAGAGCCTTGTATGGACTCAAACAAGCATCACGTGCTTGGTATGAGAGAATAGATAAATATCTTTTGGGTTTAGGCTTTCAAAAGAATGTAGTTGATCCTAACTTATACTTAAAGCTTCAAGATGATAAAATTCTGATTTTAGTTCTATATGTAGATGATTTATTTCTCACAGGCTGTGATGATCTCATCATCTTGTGTAAAAGGGAGCTAACTTAAGAATTTGAAATGAAGGATCTTGGCATGCTGCATTATTTCCTTGGCCTTGAAGTTTGGCAAAACTCAGATGGCATCATCCTAAGTCAAGGGAAATACGCTACTGATATTCTGAAAAGGTTTGGTATGTTGGACTGTAAATCCATGGCAACTCCTATGGAAGTGAATCTGAAGAAGCTTCATGATGATTCAGTCAATTCAGATTTGGTTGATCCTTCTATGTACAGTCAACTCATTGATTCCTTGATGTACTTGGTCAAAACAAGACCTGACATATGTTTTGTTGTCAATACGTTGAGCCAATTCATGTCTGAACCAAGGCACCTCCATCATATGGCAGCCAAGCATGTGTTGAGATATGTTCGTGGCACCATTGGATATGGACTCAAGTATTCTTCTTCTACCAAGCTGAAATTGCAAGGATTCTATGATTCAGATTGGGCAGGTTGTGTGTCTGATAGGAAGAGTACTTCAGGTAGCTGTTTCAATCTTGGTTCCGCTGTGATTTCCTGGAGCAGCAGGAAACAGTCTTGTGTAGCTCAAAGCACAGCTGAGGCAGAATATGTGGCAGCATGTATGGCTGCTAAAGAAGCTGTTTGGCTTCGAAAGTTGCTTGGAGGATTGTTTGGACAGCCTCTCTCGAGCCTTCTGTTATCATGTGTGATAACCAAAGCTACATAAAGCTTTCAGTCAATCCAATGTTCCATGACAGGTCCAAACATGCGGAAATCAAGTTTCATTACTTGAGAGACATGGTACAAAGGAATGCAGTTGAACTGAAATACATTCCTCCTAAAGAACAAACTGCAGACATCCTCACCAAGCCACTTCCAAGGGTGAAGTTTTGTTATTTTCGAGAACAGCTTGGTTTAGTGGAAAATGAAGCTCTTACTGAGAAGGCACCTCAGGCAAAGTGTTCCATTTCTCATATGCATTCTTCTCTGGGAGAAGTTTGAGGTGAAAGCCCTTGACCCACCCTCTACGTGTAGGCAAGGTGGTTAATGCATTCTTCTCTGGGAGAAGTTTGAGGTGAAAGCCCTTGATCCACCCTCTGCAAGTAGGCATGGTGGAGTCACCCTCTGCGTGTAGGCAAGGTGATAATACATTCTTCTCAAGGAGAAGTTTGAGGTGAAAGTCCTTGACCCACCCTCTGGAAGCAGCCATGGTGGGAGTCACTTATGTGAGCTCTAAAATTTTGTTTTTGATCTTTGAATGATCATGTTGAACATTTTGTTGTGATTATATGATATAATGAATCTTTTGTCATTATGTTTCTTTCACCCTCTAGGATGAGCTATGGTGAAGTTCCTTAGTTAATGATAACTAATTTTCAATGTTCAATGAGACTATCTACTGATATTGTTTTGCTTGCAGTTGAGCACTTTTATTTAGGTGTACTTATCCGAAAGTCTCTCTCTTGCTAAGAGGGAGTGTTGAATTCTGGTAGCGGCGACAAAGACTTATCTCATATCATGTGTATATTTATTTGTGTTACTCTTATGATTATCGCATCTTCCTTTACGACTTCAACCGTTGCTGGAGGTTGAATTCAGTTATAACTGGCAACGACTTCCGAGTTGTCATATGTCCCCACGCTGGCTCATAACTGTTGCGTGATTCATTGAATCCACCGTGTGTTGATTCCCACCTCACTCTCCAGGCAGTCTTTTCTTAGCGCGGGAGCTTTCCTCTTCTGGTAACGCTCACTATGGTAACGCTTCACCTTGCCAGCTGTAACGCCAGGCAAGGTGAAGCATCACCACACCCGGTGTTTGCCTTCGGATCATCTTCTCTCTATCAAATATGGAATTTGATTATTTTGTCGCATTGCCGTGAGGTGAAACCCGAGACGAGCAGGATAGAAAGGCATACATTTTTGGGTGTTTTCCGTGACATGCTATTTTCCATATTGTAATTGCCGTGTGTGAACATTGGAACAAAAGGAAAGGAAACTTTAGGCGTGAGGCATCTTTCATCTGGCCTGTGTGTGATACTTCATTGTGTCTACCATGTATGCATTCTGGGTGTGCTCACGATGCTTGTAACTGAGGTAGCATTTCTGCAGGAGTGCTCTCGTTTTGCATGAACCTTCTCACGGGTTGAATGTGCTCTCCACAGATTGGACTCCACAGATTGGACGGATTCTGGCATCATCTGTGCGACCTGTGTGTTTGCTTGTGTGCTCATTCAGTGAGCTAGATTTCCTACCGTGTGTTCATTCTATGAACAGTGTTTTCTTTTGAGTTCATCTTTGTAATCCGTCTGTGTTAGTATCTTCTATCTCTGCGGAAGATTTGATGTATTGGATTTCACATTTTTCATATTAATAAAGGGGTACTGCTTTGTAGGCTAGGTTGTTTCCCTCTACCAAGAGGGTTTTTCCCAGGGTAAAGAGACTGTGTATTTTGTATCTTGTTTTATTCGTCTTTCTGCTTCAGATTTTCAACAAATAGAACTATGTAATGTGCACCAATTGCTAGATTTCAATTGCTTACTTTGTACTTTAGATAGTGTGTCCTTCTTTTGGGGTGATGACACAAAGATCCTTTTCTTTATTGCTCAAAGTTCACTCAACTCTAAACTAGGTAGTTTTATTCCTTTGTACCAAGCTTCTTGTACTTGCACATCGTAGATAGAAACTCAATTGCTTCTTGTACCAAGCTTGGTCTAAGGCTTCTTGATCTAAATCTTGGTCTACGACAAGGAATAAAACTTAGGAATTGGTCTAAGGCTTGGTAGATAGACATTCACGAGTCTCAAGACCAAGCTTCTTGTACTTGCACATCGTGCAAGTGTGCATCTTGCATACAACATGCAAAGAATAATTCACATGGAAAATCGCAATGATAGTAGAATGTCATACAAACAAATGCACCCATGACACATATCCAAAGCCTAGAGATGCCCAACTTACAACACACTGAAATTATTTCAAATTTATTATGAATGGAAGCAAGTGACAGAATGATATCAGCACAAATAAAAATACCCAAACTGCTTAAGAGAGAAGACGAACAATGGGGACTTGTTTGTAATGGCACAAAGTAATTTATATTTATATTAAACAAGTTTTGCGCTGTGAAACACAAGGACACATTCCCTGCCTCAAAACTTGGCTTCCCCGTCCCCTAGACCTTTTGGGGACAATGGGTTGCCACGGGGACGTCCCCTCCTATCCATGATACCTGTTCAATGCTCTGAAACACCAGGAAACATCCCTGACCATTTGAGGACATCTAGCCTTCCTGGGAACAGATAATCGTCCCCTACAACTGGGAATGCCCCACCATTAAAAAACAAAAAAAGTTTTAAAAAAATTAAATCTCGTTTGTTCATATACCTTCGTATGAGAATCAAACAATATATCAAGTTTCAAAACCCATCCCATATCATCCCCTATCCCCATCTCCGAAACGTCGTAAAACATAGGTTTTGTGAATAAATATCCAAGAGGTCATATGTATTGTGCAAGATGCTCATGCCTATGCTTGTCTATTTGGTGCTCATCCAAAGAATCACTGTGATATTGATATACAGTTGTGGAAGACAAGAGGCATAATGGCAACTACAAGAGCTGTAACAGCTCACTTTCTAATGGCTCATTTCCTCTATTTTTTTGGTTTCTTGAGTCACCACAGAACAACTGAACAAAACAGGGCTCCCACTATTGGAAATGTGTGCCATAGAATAGGAGGAATTATGACTTAGCAGTTTGACAATGTGTGTTTGGGAAGGTTTTGAAACTTACGTCATGTGTTATGAAGCAATGCCATTGTATCAAGATGATCAAATTGCTAGATCTTTCTGAATCCCCAACAAGAAAGAGGTATATCGTATGTTCCAACTTCAGGCACATAATTTACCCTTACAGAGGATAAAGAACCATTCCCATTCATCCATGTAGATGGATATAAAAAAGGCAATAACAAAAGTTTGGTTGAATTGTATTCAGTTTGTATAACATTCGATTCAACTTAACTCTCCTTCAAATAAATTTGACCAACTTTTCATGTTAACGTTATAATTTTCCAGTGGCAAACATAATTGACAGCCATCTGATTTTGTTCATCACTAGTTCATATGTAATTGTATAACTTTATTGTGTTAGATAATAAACTAAAAGCAAACAAAAAACATATTATATACACCAGCCCGTGTTATATCTAGAGGTGATTGTCCCCAAAATCGTTTACAACAGTCCTTGCTCCATGTAAAAGTAACTGTCCCTAATATATATTCAGTACATTAAAATTCACTCTGGGACATAATTTTTTGAATAATAAGACCACAATATAGAAGACCTGTAACATCATAATCAACCCGAACACAGGATAATGGGTCACCCACAGATCCAAAAGGTAAATTACATCTACAAATCCAAACCAAGAATCAAGGAAATAACTCTCAAATATCTCCTAGTGAAATTGCAATGATTTAAAATTTTGATATAGGTGGAATTATCTTTATTATACAAACAAAACCCTCTTGGCAAAGAAATTACCAGGATGCAAAACGCTCAAAGTGAATGGTTATCATAAAATGAATTCGGAGATTTGCAGCTGTATAAAGCAGTGGATATTGTTCCAATTAGGAGAGAAGAAAAACAAATTTTCTAAAACTAATCCAATCTTACTTCCAGAAGCAATCAATATTTAATGGGTATTAGCAAAGGATTTTTCAGGAAGACGGCCCAGCCCTGCCATAAGAAATTTTAGAGAACTCAAAACACCAATAGGAAAAAATCATATAGGGAAATCCTTCCTTGTGACTGTCAAAAGGCAATATAAGCATAGGAAGAGAGCAATGCGATTGTGAGGGTTACGACCTAGTAGGCAGGTTGTTGTCATGCGTAATACCCAAGTTCAAACCCCAGATGTGTGTTAGAAAACAAGATATCCACGTTTAAACCCCTGTAGGCGTAGAGCACTAGTATGTATGAATGTTCAATTCAGAAGCAGAAGGTCCATTCTGTAACCCAGATTGGCACATAGCACTACTACGTGAAAGTAAAATAAATTTAGAAACTTGGCCAGAGGGTATTTCAGAAAATTAGGAAATCTCTATCTGTGGAATCAAATTTTTAAAACTTAAAAAAGCATTAGAGCGAAGATAAACCAGGAAAAAAAAGCGCACCTGTGCTGTTCTCCTCCTTCCCATGCTTAATCTTGGCAAGCTCCAACTGAGTTTGCATAAAAAGATGCATCCTCTGCAACTCCAAGTCCTTCATAAACTCCATCCGCTGCTTCTCCAGATCCATTATCTGCTGCTGCTTTAATACCTCAATCCGCTCATAGATTTCCCCAAACTTCACAATAGCACTCGCCACCTCCTTGAGCGCCACCCCATGATCAGCCTGCTGCTGCCTCCTATCATTCACCCAGCTCTCAGTCATATCAGGGCTCTCCGTATTGTTCACCCGCTGCTGATGACTGTTGTAATTATTAACCCCTACATTGGGAATACCCAGCTCGGGAGAATGGGCAGCTGCAGTGAGCAGAAGGGGTGGAGCAGGAAGAGGAGGAGGAGTTGGAGAGAGGTGATTAGGGGGCTTCTGAAGCTGGACTTGGTTCTTCCTGGAGGGTCCTATTAGCTCATCCATTCTGTTAAAAAGTCCCCATTTTGAAACCCCACCGCTCAAGATCCTGCTTTTCTCCACCTTATACTTCTTCTTGAGCGTATCCAGACGATTCTTGCACTGCACATCAGTCTTCGGCTGTTTGGTGTTATTTCCGGGCCTTGTATTAACAGCCTCTGCCACTTCCTTCCAGTGCTTCTGCTTCAAATTACCGCGGTTCAGCTCCAGATAACGATCGCCCCAGGCTTCGATCAATGTCATAGTGGCGCCCTGGCTCCACACATCGTCTCTGCCGCCGGCCCGTTCGGCGGGTGCTCCCGCCGCCGCCAATGCTTCTCCGGCGGTGGCGCTCCGGAGAGGCAAGGACAGGCTGAGTCCGTTCGAAGACGCTACGCCGCCCTCCATTAGAAGAGAGGAGAAAGGGGGAAAAGGAGAGGATGACTGGCGAAACACGGCAAAAGTCACAACGTGAAAAAGGCTTTCGTGGGCTCTTAAATTTTTGGCGACAATGTGGGAGACGATAATGATGTAGCCGGCGGTCTTCACGGTTCACGTTCTCTAGGGCCGGCGAGATGAGGCTGTGGGCCCGAGGTTTTCATACACACGCTGCCCGCATCTGTTGGAGTAGCTTGGGTGGCTTAACTGTTTGCACAAATTTCATCCCGGGTTGGTTGCAAGGAAAGAAAAGGTGAGGTCCTTGTGATGCTAGGGGAGGAGTACGATAGTCATTGTGTTTAAAGAGTAGTGCATTTTTAATGATGTTTAATTGAATTTTCATAATATTTGAATTTCTGATTAGCATTTTAGAGATGGAACTCTTAAATTGGTCTAATTACACACAATTGGCCCAAAGAGAAGAATTGGTATTCTTGAAGAAGGGGGTCATAAGTTCGTATCATATAGGGGGTAAGGTAGGTATGCTTTATATTTGAAGCATAGTTGCGAAGTAATCCCATATATTAAAAGTCATATGTTGACCTAAAAATAGATTAACCAATATAATGTACTATGAAAGAATATGTTCCTTTCTCTTCATTTTGTATATAAACAATTGGCAAGTTGACCATAGTATAGTGTATTAGTTGTTCAAGCCTTCCCCTTAGCTCCTTTGGTTTGATAAATAGTACAAAATTCTATTATGGCTATTTGATATGTGAAATGCCTTGAATCTTGTAGTCCACTTATCAAGTAGCTTTCAAAATCCCTCATTTTAATTCCCATCATATGATCACCTTGAATGTTATTGTAACAACTTGCTTTCTACATCTCAAGCACCCCAATTTCATTACAATCCTCATCATATGATCACCTCTCTCAAATCCCTATAGATATTAAAGAAACTCGGGTGACTAGTCATAGGTGCATCATGAAAAGTCCTCACTATCTTCACCTTAAGTTATGAAGAAGACACCAAATAAATTATATCATTATATGTGATCAGCTCATTAAACACTATGTAACTATCATCATGAGTTGTGCGCTTCATGACTCTTGTTTCTCATTCATCTTTGACATACTCTAATGCAATTAATTATCTCCAATTAGAAAAAATATCCACTAGAGAGCATAGGCAAGGTCTCCTACAAAAGTACATCAACAACTATATTCTTCGTCCCCTCGGCATATATAATATCAAAATAATATACCTACAATTTGCTAACCCACTTTTGTTGTCTATCATTGGGATCATGTTGGTTCATGAAGTACTTGATGTTGTTGGCATTCAATTGATGATAAACTCACTCCCAACTAGTATGGTCTGAATTTGGCCAAGGCATGCATAATGCCCAACATCTCTCTATCATAAATAAAATAGATCATCTCCGCCTCTTAACTTTGTACTCTCAAAAGTGATGGAGTGTATCTCCTGCATCAAAACATAACTCAAAAGGCTTGGAAAAATCATTTTCAGACCACTCAAAAACCCCCTTCTTGGTAAAATCTATAAGCAGAACTACGGTCTGTGAAAAGCCACTGACAAACATCTCATAGAATCTGCACATATCAAAGAATCCCTTAAGTTATGTACAATTCGTAGGAGCAGGTCATTCAACAATAGTCTTGATCTTCCAAGGATCAAGTCTCATTCACTTTGCACTAAAAATGTGACCAAGATAAAGAAGCTTTTTCAACTAAAGTCACATGTAGACTTCTTATTATAAAGAGACTTAGTCTCCAAGATGCTCAAGACCTCCTCAAGATGTTGCATATGCTCCTCCCAAGTCTTACTAAAAATCTAGATGTCATAAAAAATATCAAAACAAATTTCACCAATTATTTTTTGAACACCTTATTCATACAACTTTGGAAAGTGGATGGAACATTTGTCAATCCAAAGGGCATCACCAAAAACTTAGAATGTTCAAAATGGCACCTTGAAGCAATCTTCTCAATATTCTCTTTCTTCATCTAAATATGATGGTACCCTAACCTCAAATCTATTTTGGAAAAGTATTAAGCCCCATGCAACTCATCAATTTAAGGAATTAGATACTTGTTCTTGATTGTCTTTTTGTTCGAGGCCCTGCAATCAATACATATTCATATTGTTTCATATTTCTTCTTCGCCAAGATTACTATTGATATGAAAGGACTCTTGTTTGGTCTTATATTCCCATCTCTAGTTTTTTCTTAATTTCCTTTTATATTTCTTCCTTATGAAACTTAGGGTGTTGATAAGGAGTACTAATTATCGACTTGGCTCCCTCCTCCAACTCAACAACATGTTGTATTCCTCTCTCAAGTGGAACTCCATGAGGGATACTCCTAAACACCTTGCTATTCTTGGATATCCACCTTTGAACATCGTGATGTTAACTATTATTTTATTAATCTGAAATTGTGGGAATTGATAGTATGATGAGACACTCTATTGCCCACTCTACATGATCACGTATAATTAACCATTCCATCCTCTTGAGTGATACCACTTTAGGCCCCTCATTTGAAAGTCATCTGAGCATTAATTTCCTTCCTTGGTGTATGAACCTCGTTTCTAACTTTTATAAGTTGAAAGAGAAATCTATAAGTGATGGCACCCATGCCATACCAAGAATAAGCTCATTGTCCCCATAACAACTACATAGAATTCATCTTTCAACTCATAATCACTCAACTGCATACTTAGACTAGAGACCTTACAAACTTACAAGAAAGCTTATATGTTTTAGCTATAATCACCTTAAATCTATCACTCTCTTCAATCTGCAATCCCTTCTTAGCCACAAATCTCTCATTAATGAAATTATGTGTAGCTCATGTATCAATCAAAGCAACTACTTTCTACCATGTATTGAAGCTCTCACCTTGAATATCATTATCTTTTGAGCACTATTGAGTTATGTAATGGTCCTATAGTCCTTGGACTCTTTTTTGGGTGAATTTTATTCTTCACTTCTCCCCAAAGCAGGTTGTTGTTCTAATTTTTTTGATGTTGATTCATCAGTAGAAAAATACTCTAATTGCCTAGCTTTAACTTTCATACCACATCTATGTGATGAATCCCAAGGTTCTCTACAATGGAATAATAATTTCTTCCATTTGAGATCATTCAACTACTCACATTCCAACCTATTTAGATCATTCCATGGATGATGAAATTCCCTTTGAATTTGTTTCTTGTTTTTGTCCTTCTTATTTGGGAATCCTTTGTACTAAAATTCACTTCTAGAAGTAGAAGTCCATGTCTATAGCCTTTTTTATGGCCTCATGTAAAGTGTTTGGATTAAAAGCCTTAATTGACCCTATTAATGGATCTTTTTGTATAATAGAAAATGGTGAGCAATGTTAAGATGTAGATTACTTGCCAAGTCCTATATACATTGAAATATAAGACCACCACAAAGTGAATCTGATTAGAGCAACCAAGAGAGCAAGGGTGCCAATGTGACATCTACATAATGTAGGGTTTTGATTCCTAATAGATGATAAGGAAATAAAATTTAAATGATAGATCTGGTCTATAAAAGTAAGTGCAAGGGAAAAGAAGTAAGAACAAGTGCACCTGGAAACAAGATGGAGAAGGTAGGACTTAATTTGAATCTGCATTTGACTGACGCTAGAATCTCAGAATCAGTTGTAACTTCAAATCTGGAAGGTAAGGACCTGAATCTTTTTGCATCTGAAATTTCACTGAAAAATGGTAGGCACAAGTTGACTTGTTGGGAACAAGTCAAATAGTCGACTTGTTCCTAGCAAAAATTGATGAAACTTTCTCAAAATCTGAAATCGTACCTACAATGCCTAGATCTAGAATCGCAGCTCTGCAACCTATTCCTTCACATAGAAAAATGGGGAGAAAGGTTGTGGAAAGGGGTTTACCTTGGTCAAACCCATGTTTAAGAATCAACCTTGAAATTTCATAAGGAAAGATGAAATAGAAGCTAGATCTGAAACATAAATCACCTTATACCTTGATGATGCAATGCTTCTTTGGATGTGATCATAAGTGTTGATGCAAAATCTTGAACTCCACAAAAACCTAATAGAAAATCATGAAACCAAATCCTTGAATAATGGATGGTGTAGTTTACCACAATGTTTGATGAAGAGGGAGAAAAATGCCTTGAAGATCTTGAGGATTTTCTTGATTGATTATGTGAGATTATGGATAGCTTCTTTAAAGATTGTACTTGATTGATGGATACCAAATGAGGGGAGAGGATATCCTTTTGTACTAAACTCCCTCTATTTCGGGGCTCAAATCTAATCCAGGCCAACTGTAAATCAAAATCTCGAAAACAAACCCCACCATCAGGCTCTGGACAAAATTTGAGCCCAAAACCTGAGGGACAAGTCAGGTACTTGACTTGTTCCCAGGGACAAGTCAGCTAGTCAACTTGTCCTAGGTAAAATTGGTTCAAATTTCATAGGGATGTAGAGGAAGGTGAAAAGAAGCGGGGGGGGGGGGGAGAAAATTAAGGTTGTTGTGAGGTTAGGGTAGATCTTGAAAACCAAAAATAAATGAATAGATCCTAGTTGAGGAGATGAATTATTTGATTCTAGCACTCTTTGAAATAAGGGCCAACCTCAAGTTTTGAACAAATAATGTTAATTTGAAGGTCCAATGTGTGCTAGAAGAACACAAAATAAATGTGGGAAACATATTCACTAAAATGGGGATAAAAATGAGCACATAATAAGGGTGCTAACTTTTTAGGATGATACACTTTCAATCCATCCATTAAAATAACCATGAGATTATCTCTGAGAATATTTGTGATTAGCATTGTAATACTCTAAAAATATTCAAGATAAATATCTACTAAACATCATTGCTTCAATTATGTCATGTCTTGAAATGTATCACCAAACCCTTTTTCTTCAAATTTCTCAATCAATCTCTTCATAAAATTTGCATAAGAAATGATCTTATCACATCCCATGATGTCACCACTCGTGTGTAATGTCATCAAAGTATATCATTGCATATTGAATGGCCTCTTCCTTTGCATAGGATTGAGCTAGAAATAAGTGACTACCTTCTAAACCCAAGCCTTGGCTAAAGTCTTCACTGAACCATCATAATAAGGTAGAGTCAACTTACCTAACTTCTTATACAAGTCATAGTTGTGTACTTTTTTGCTAGTGTGAGGTATATGTTTCATTTTGACATCCATGCAGTCTCTAAGTGAAATGGGAGCTTAGAACTCAAGACATTCACTTTCCCAATCTTATCGAAAGTGATTCTAAAAATTAGTTATCTCAAGCTCATTATCACCATGTATTGGTGCCCTATGCGAAAAGATAGGCTTGAGAGGCCTTAAACTGATAATTCCTATTTTTTAATTTACATTCCCACCATGTTTTGAGTTCTCTCCTTGGCCATTTTTGCCTCAATGGTTGCCCCTAATGTTCCCTCTATTATTTGCTCCAATATTTATTCACATTTGTTGAGCCACCATCTCTATTGATAGATCTAAATGTTGGTTTTGTTGGTGTGCCCTTTTTTATGTAGTGTGTTGCCCCTCTAACCAAGGCATCCAACAAATAGAGATATATTTCTTCTATTAGGTCTCTTACATATTTGTCACCCATATTTTATGTGTTACGCCTTCCTAAAGCCCTCTATTATTCTACATTTAAGTTGGAAGTAGACATATTTCTACAATAATGTACTAGAAATGGTGGTTTCTTATGACTCGATGTATCACTTTTTTATCATATTGTACCCTCCCAGATGGCTAGATACAATGCTTTGATGGAATAGTAGTATGTTGTCTTATTTTTTTGGTTTTGTTGCCATGTATTGTACTTTTAGATTATTTTATATTATAAGCATTTAATATTGCAAGTTATTCCATTCTTATTTGTTGTAGTCAATCTACATTTCGTGCAATAGTGTATATGTAAAATATAGATTTACTACAACAAATAAGAAGGGAATAGCTTGCAATATTAAATACTTAAAAATTGCAATGCTTTGAAAGTACAACACAAAAAATAAATTAAGTATATCGAGATGGAAAAATATGATTACAAACGCAAATACAACATATGAGCATTTGTTTGAAATAATAATAATACTATAGTAGTATTGACCAACAAATACAACACCTAGTAACTCTAAGCATCTCTAAAAAATAGCTCTAAATTGTACAAGTAGGTGTAATAAAGTTAAACAATTAAAGAGCTCCCAAATTGCAAGTTTTTTCTTCCAAATCCTAATCACTTGCCCTAGCAACCTCACACCAAGCCCAAGAAGTGGTACAACTAACTAGAGAAGAGTACACCCCACCTAAGAAAGAGTAGGCCCCCCCAAACCAAATAAGAAATGTGAATCCCAACAATGTTGTTAGTGTAGGTTTTAATTTCCTAGTTGGTTATTATTTTCCTATTCCTAGGTTTTGCATACACATTTAATTAAGCTTTATTATGATTAATAATGTGAGTATTAGTGTGAGTGGGTGCAAGAAGTTAGCATCTTCCATGGAAGTTGTGCTTGTGTTTTTATGCTATTATGGTGGTCTCTTCCCATTGGTTGTATTTTCCACCTCTGTCATCAATCATTTCATATATATTTTCACTCTTAGCTAGTCTTGTTATTCCCTTTAATTCCAAATTATATTGCATTATAATTGCAATTTGTAGATTTTGCTCTTGCATTCTCCTAATGTTATTATTCTTCTCTGATATTTGTAGTTCTCTCTTGGAAACTAAATTTGTGTTGTTATTTGTGTCATTTACATTCATAGTTTTATTTCTATTTGTTTTTACTAGTTAGTTTGGGTTATTCATGTTTTAAGATTCTAGCATGACATTAGAACTAGTCTAGTGCAAGAATAGATTTTAGTTCTTTATTTGCGATATTGTAGGGGGTGATAATAAGTTTTCTATAGGTTTCCTAAAAACCTAGTACACTTTTCACTTGCATTTCCATATGAACTCGTGAATCAAAAAAAATTGAGGGAAAATTATAATCTCTTTATTTTTTTGATCAAATATTTTGTAAAATCTGGGTGTTTGCAACATTCTAGTAATTGTGGTGGATTTTTTAGTTATTCCATAGCATCTAGAAGGCTAAAAAAAGTCAAATTTGACTTTCATTTCACCAAAACTAGAGCACATAGATTTAGAGGAAGATTGGATGTGTTTCCATTAGATCTATGTCTTCTACTAGTCAAATCAAAAAAATATTTTCTAGGTTCTTTTGTCAACGCTGAAAAACTATTTAGGTATATGTTAGATTTTGCATATATTGATTAGATCAAGAAAATATTTCTATCAAAAAGTGTTGTGTGACTATTTTTTAGTTGGTTGTATATATTTCATATTGAAGTTGGTGTTGTGAAGAGCTAAATAACTATTTTTCTAGATTTTGTATTGAAATTTTAGCCATTGTGAGCCTTGACACTATTGTAACATGGGAAACCTTTGTAATTTCACTATGATACAAAGTGTCAACATTACAATATTTGGTGAGGGGAAGGGGGGTGATTTCTAAGACTAGTGGAAAGAGGGGTGTCCCTTAATTTCTTTTATGTATTCATAAGTTTAGATAGCATTCCATTCATGAGGGGTTAATCATGTCTCTTGATAATTACTTTCATCCTTCTATTGTCAAGCTAACTTAAAGAAGTATTTGTCCTAGAAATAAGGGATAAAGAATCACTATCTTAAGAAGGATCTACTGCCCTATCTTTGTGGACTCATTCATGAACCATGCGAACAAAAGAATGCATGGTTTAACAACAATGAAACAGTATATGGACTAATATGTATTACTATTTTCTAGGATACTATATATCACACAAAGAACATTGAGTTCCCTTTCACTACTTTGATATCATCCAACAATTGTGTGGAGACATTAAATATTCATCTAAAAGTAATGTTTCCTTGGATGAGAAGACTCTTGTCGATGACACCGGAACTTTTGTTGCCCCATCTTATGTGGACACATCCTTTTGGGATGATCATTTTATTGATAACCCATCTACATCTATTGTTTCTTTAGAGTTTAGTGTTACTTATTTAAAAGGCTTATAAAGAATCTATATAGCAGGATATACACAATCTTGCAGATAGAGCTTTGTGGGATGAATTTTTTATAGGTGTTTCAAACTTGTTTGTAGAATCTTATATTGAAAATTTTGGAGACAATATAGATTACATACATCTTCTCTTTGATATCTTCATGATTATTTTTTAGTTGTTGCGAGGGAACATTTTAACCTTCTTCTTCATTCTCTACATGATCATTCCTCACAATTTGACATGAGTGTGGATACTTTGGCACAACATTTGGAGGAGGTCTCCCTTCCTTTAAAGAAGATACTTTATTTTTTGGATTATGTTCTACATTATTTTCTAGGAGATTTTTAATTGCCATCTTCAGTAGTGTAACCTAGAACACCTAATTTGATTGTGATAACTTTCAATATCTACATTCATTGGGAAAATTTTAGAGACATCATACATTTTGAGTTTTCTTCCTACATATTCCTTTTTGGAATGGGGATTTCCAATGAATACACTTTTGGTACTATTTCTTCTTAGGGAGAGGGATCTTGTTCAATGCTTATGGACCATCTTCTACATCTAGTTCCTAGCATCTACCTTTGGTCAAGCACATTGTAAGGAGTGGGGGGACACTTTTTCCTTCCACTTCATTTCTCTCTCTACTTCGTGGGGAGGTATTTTCTCTCACTTTTGGGGGTGTTACCTCTCTATTTGCTGGGGGCTTCCCTTTTGTCTTAGGGGGTATTTCATTATCATTTTAAATGACTTATAAAGTCATATCTAAGTTTGATGGTTAATCTTTCATAAGCATTGTTAGCACCTTGTGAAATGAGCTAGTATTTTTATTTTCTTCTCCAAGGTTCATAAAATTCTCCCACCTGTGTTAATGTCAGTTTCATAATTTTCCTACTGTTGTTCATATATATCCTCCTACACATCATAATTCACCATGATTTTTGACACAAGATACCAAAAATTGGATTATAATATCATTCTTTAGACTTTGCAGCAAATTTTGAATTCAAATCATATATCGAGTAAACATCTTCATGTGTTATCAAAACTAAATGAAGGATGCTAACTTAAAAAATCCACCAAGGCGACATTTCACCAAATTTGTGTGTCCACCATATCAAAAAGAGACATATTGAAGGAACACCACAAGCCGATGGGATGCAAGATGTGTCACACTGAAAGGTAAAGCTACACCAAAAATTTACTCATTGAAGAGACATGAATATACTTTCACCAAAAATGAAGATAATACCGATATTGATACAACATTGAAGATCTACTATGGTTGAGAAGTATCACATCAATGGGTGAAGCTACATAGAAAAAATATATGTCGATGAGACCTACGAAGTTCTTCATTTTAAAAAAAAATTAGGATGCCGATACCAATATGGTATCATGTATCTAATATATGAACAACTTGATTTACCAAAATTGGAGGGTCATAAGTTTTTTATGAGACATATGTATGTATATTATCAATAAAATTTGCATTAAGGGAACTTCAAATGCCTACTAAGGCTAAAATGTGTAACACCAAAAGATGATTTTATATCAAAATGTATGACTTTTATGAGACTCATTAGAAATATCATCGAAAATGTAACTAAAGGCACTAGATGATGGGATACTAGAAATCTAATAAGGGTTTGAATTTCCTTATCAACAAAGAGGTTTTCAAAGAGACACACAAGAATGCTTCTCTGAAAAGGTTCACATTAGGGAAACTTTGAATGCCTAACAAAGTCATAGGACATCTTATCAAAGAGTGGTATTATATAAAAACACTATATTTTGATGTGACATTTGTAATGGTTACTTGGATAAAGTGACATCAATATAGTAACATAGATCTACTAGGTGAAGAAAATGTCTTGTCATAAGCATTTATTTTATTGAAAAGGTAAGGAGATCTACTAAATTATTTATAAATGATTGATGACACCATCAAAGAGTTACAATGACGTATATTACTAATAACTAAAAAGGGAACAAATGATATTGATAAGAGATTATAAAGGTCATATCGATAGAGTAATACCTTCGATGAAGGTATAAAGGCTGAAGAGAGAACATATCCATCTTTCTAAAGTGTAGACCTACATCAAAATACAATTATTAATATGATGTATTAAAGTCTCATCGAAAAGATGTTTTCGGAGAAACATGAAGAGTAGAGGAAAGCCAAAAGGTGTCTTGGTAAAATAAAAAGCTTTATTGATAAAATATTTATTGATGAAGTGTCCAATCATCTCATTGACAATGATAATCAAAGGCAAAAACATACATTGAAGGTACCTGATTTTGCCAAGATAGAATTAGGGTTCTTGTGAAGAATAAAAACATGAAAGCTTCATCTATAAAAGTTTTATACTTCTTGCCGATGAATTGAAAGTTGAATGATCATCAATATAGCCTTTCCTAGTCTCTTTGATTAGCCATAACCAAGCACTAAAAGATAAATAAGAGGGATATAACACATCAAAGAAGGATTTATTAGTCTCATCGATACTAGGAACAATGAATAAAATAGTGTGGTGCGAAGAAAAAAGTAGTAATTGTCATTATGTGTCATATCAACATATAAATTTGAATATAAGCATTTAATGATCATTCTAGTATTGATGAAAGGCTACACAAATGAAGTCTCCCTACACTAATTTGAGGTCATTACATTCAATTGTGCACAATTAACATCCTAGAGCAAAATTGAAGATGGTGAGAAAGCACAATGCAAAGAATTATAAGAGAGTTGCAGAGAACCAGCCTATAACTGTTTGCACAAATCAAGTAGGTTTTTAAATCACACTGATTTTGTTTTCATTCCTAAGGGAAAGAAAATGGAAAGAACCTCAAAGAAACCTAGGGAAAGGAAATAAAAAGACTAACCATATCAGATAGAAAACCCTGAGGAATTTAAGGACAAAAGACACAAAAGAGAGGGTAGGAACTTAAATCAAGATTTGATAGAAAAAATCCCCAAGTCTGGCCCTAAATCTAAGAGATTTGTGCAGAATAAACATGGTTTTGACAAACTGGGAGATAAATTTTAAAATCTTGGAGATATGTGGACAAAGCAATATTGAGGCTACGATCTCTTCATGTATCATTATAAGGGATAATTCAAAGTCAAGCCAATTTGCAACCTTTAGATATACAACCTCTGAAAACTGGTAGCTCCAAATGTAGATTTGATGATAACCATTGCTAAGAATTATGATCCTAAAATAAAGGCAATTCATGATGCCCACAAAGAACCCTTTATTCCAATCACTAGGGACTACAATTCTCGAGTATTTGATTTGGATATTGATCATGATCAACAAATTGTAGTAAATGACTTGAAGTATGAATACTACAAGCTTGAGACAATATACAAAAGATGGATGTTGCATGTTCCCATGCCAAGAGATGATAAGAATCTTTGAGTGTTTGATGTAGATAATATGCCTCCATATGATGTCAACCTATTTGAAGACTACCTCAAATGTACATATTACTTTGTAGGATAGGTATTGGGTGTAGAGGCTCCTCCTCTCATGGATATTACAAAAATGGTATTGGTTGTAAACATTAAAACTCTAGATGCTAGGCTTTTTTATTATGCTCGGTATTTAGTAGACCAGATTGTCCATGGATTAGAGGCAATAAAGAAAAATATAAATAATGTATATTTCAAATGTTATTCCTTACTATAACACATGTTTTCATATGTTTCTTGAGAGATTTGTTTATGGACAGGTGACTTGAGGGTTAATGAATATGATAAACAAGGACTTAGAAAACTATTTCAACTAAGGACTCCTCTCAAGGATAGTAGATTCCCTTGGTCCCAATATGTGAACTTTGAAGAAAATATTGTCAAACCTTTGATTAATTTTCTTGGCCACTCTTATGATCATACATTAACCCTAGAGATCAAGAGATTCTTAAGGCCAAAGGAATATGATGATAAGGGGATAGCAGACCACAATTGGGGAGATTGATATTTTTATAAGGACTTCATAAAGATTAGGGTGTTTGGATTTGAGGATACCCCTTATGTATTACCTAATATAGTACCCAACATAATTACCTACTTGGAGATAATTAGACAATTGGTTGCATCCAACATAATGAATCTCAGCTCCTATGGGAAATAGTCACTCATTCCAAGGTCCTCGTGTTTTGGAGATTTTGTTGTTTTGAGCACAAAGGGTTATGACCTTTTGGATGGTAAGTTGTCTCATTATAATATGTCAACATATGAAGTTAGGAAGAATTTTGACCTAGAGGGATTTATCAATCAGGATAAGGCCTCTTAGAAACTACGCTCATATGAGCATATCCCATTGGTGCAAGATGACCTTGTTAGGAATTTTTCAAATCCAAAGGCTACTAAGAAAATAGATGCATGTGATAAGGTCTGCAAAGTGGAGGATTGGAAGAAGAATCACAATTTATCTAATTTGAATGCCTTTACAAATGTACACCCCATAGCTAGAGCCAATGAAATGATAGCCCATATTGAAAATGTGATTGTTGGAGTGCCCACATATGTATTCACAAGGGGATCTCAAAGGCCAAAGAAAAGGGGTTTCCAATATGTGACTCCCATTATCCATCTCTCACCTCAACCAAAAATTGGATATAATAGTGAGGAAGTTTCTACAAGAGAGAAAATGCCTATATAGTTTGATGAAGCTTCAGAAATGGGCTCAGATCTTGACGAAGACAAAGAATTTTTAATAGCACCACCCCCTACATATGAGGCTAATTATTTGAGGCAATTGGCCTATAAGAAAATTATTTCTACTAATAATTTTATTCAGATTGAATAATTCAAAAAATTTATGTATAAATATAAGGAAAGACTATTGAGACAAAGGGTGAATAATATCACCCAAGAAAATGAAGAGGACTTGTTAGAGGAGCTGCAAACAAAGGTAGAAAGAGAGATGAGAAACATGACACCTAAACAGGGAAGGCAATTTTTACAAGATGCAAGTATTGTGATGTATCCAGGATGGAACATGACCTCATCCATTGCATTTGATGGCTTTGTTTAAAAACAAGACAAAACAAAGAAATTATTTCTTGAGGATGTAGACAAGATTTATACTAGGTCACTGTATGACCCTAAGAATAAGATTTTGCTATAGTGGGCACTATATCCTCACAATAAGAGACCAACTCGTATAGATACAAATAAGGCCTTTGGTAACATTTCAGTGTAAAGAGTAGGAGAAATTGATCTACTATACATTGCATATTTGGGAGTGAATATTGCCAAATTCAATAAGGTAAAAGTAGAATAAATCATAAGAGAAAGGGATGCCTACAAGGTGAGATATGAAAAAGTAGAATAAGAGAAGCAACAAATGCAAGATAGGGAAAAATATATCTAAAATGAATGAGGGCCATCTTATGAACAAGAATAGAGAGTGTTCTTAGCCTTATAGGATACCACATATTAGAGACCTAGAGCATAAGAGTTTGAGAAAATATTGGAAGAAACGAGCCAACACACTAAGCAAGTATTGTATAATTTGATGTTTGAGCTAGTCAAATACTAGTTCAATACTATGATGGTTCACTCTAATAACTTTTAGAGTACATGTTAGATATAGAATGAACTAAGAGAGGGGGGTGAATAAGTGAATACATGTAATGAACCAATTCAACCACTAATCTAATTACGCTTTTAAACAACTTCCATGCAAGTGTAACTATGCAATAGAAGTAAAGTGATTCAAACATCCACAAAAGCATAACAAATAAAACCACTATTTTTATCATGGAAAACCTTGTCAGAGGGTGAAAACCATGGTGGGGATGACACCCACAAATCTCTTCACTGTTGTAAAAGAGTTTCCATGTTAGGAGCTTACAATACCCTATTAAGGGTTCACCCTATTAGGAATGAATAATACATTGTTAGAAGTACCAAAAGATCTGTTAGGATCTACCTAGCAAGAGGATTTAGGACTCCAGTTAGGAAATCACCCTATTTTTGGATTTATATAATAAGACTTATTAAATTCCACTTGATTAAGGGATTTAACCTACTAACCTATTAGAGTTAGCCTTGAGCAATGAGCTTAAATAATTGATCTGTGAATGACACTACTTACCTGTCAGATCCAATGTAATCTCTTATCTTTGGCACACTATACTACCTCTGTCTCTTATCACAACACCGAGACTCATGATCACAACACTAAATCATGTGATTTAGTTCACCTTTATACTATTGTTCTTAAGTCAGTTAGGACTTGAAAACATTTTACAAGTTGATCCACAATATTGACCTAACTTATGGAAAACTGTGTCAATCATACCTAACATGTCAATGCAAAATGTATTAACCAAAATGTATTGACATGTCAGCATAAAAATCAACCACCTCTATCATCTGATCATCAAGAACCAATCATCACACTCCTCAAGTTGTCATATAACTCAACCTCCATGCAAAAAATTCTCTATTACTAACTTCATGTTGATCAGTCAAAACACTTAGCTTATTTTTCCTTACCTGTCCATCCAGTCGATCGGTATCTACAACCTATTCATGAATTCTGATAGTTGTAGAGTTGTCATCAATGAAAAACTTATAAATCATCAAAACTCTGCATCTCAACCCAAAAATCCATCATAATGCCAACAATCTCCCCCTTTAGCATTGATGGTAAGATGTAGTGAAAACTACTATAGACTACTCTACCTTTAATCACTAAACACTTAACATCATTTTCAGTGCACCGATAACTCCACCTTTGATAGAATGAACTTCAAAACTGAAATCATCTTACCTAACACAATTTGTCAAAAACATCTTTAAAATCAATTCTGGCTGACTCCAAAGAACTCTCTCATGACTTCATCAAGTGATCCATAACACTAATCTTATCACATAGGATATAAGCTATCTCCTCCATAGCCTCAAGATTGCTCATATCAGGTAACCCAAGACTCACCTCAAATTCTCTCACCTTTTGTTGCATAACATCTACTGAACTTATCAAATAGGTCTATAACTCCAACAATGAAGTTATCCTTTTATCTTGTTCTACTTGTAGAGTCTTCAACTTGTGATTAACCAATTTCACTTGTGATCAATAGGTAATTATTGATTGTGTAACAGGATCACAATTAGCTATCAATGACTTAAGCTCCTATTGAGCTTCATTCCTTCTCAACTCTAAATCTTTAATAAGCAAAGAAAAATTAAAAAAATTGGCAACTAGATTACCAACTTCCTTCAATTTGTCCTTCACCTTGTTTACTTGATTGGTAAGTAGCTTATTAATATATCCATTAACTTATTATTCCTCTTCTTTTCATAATTCATCTCTTCTCTATATTCTGTAACTTCCTCCAAACTTGTAACTTCCTCAACGATAACACTGATCAAAGTATCCGACTACTCAATCAGTGTAGCATTAGGATCATAGTCAACTTTAGATACAAGATCTGCCAGAATGTCCCCAATTAACAAAAGAACTTGTTCTTATTTCATCTCAGCTCTAAGATTGTACCTTTTTGCTTTCAACTTCATTATCTCTGACATTCTCATTAGTTCATTGGAGATCATCTTGGTAACATTAATTAGTCCTTGTATGACCTCAACATTCTCATTACTAAGATCATCTTCAAGTTCTTCCTCAAGAATATCTAGAGCCTTGCTCTTCATCTTGTAACTTGAACTTCCACCAACATCCAATTTCCTCTTTACTAAATGTGCTGCAACATCATCTTCATGTGTCTCATCTTTATTTACATGTACACCAATTGTAACCTCTGTAACAACTTCATCTTTTTTCTATTCAATTGTAGCAGTTACAACATGTATCTCAACCTCTTTTGTTTGATCTTTATGTGCACACTCTTCTCTTTGTACATCTTCAACTTAAACAATAGGAACTTGTTATGGAGTATCATAAGGTATATCATTGATAATTCCTTCAATCACTTGTTTAGTAGTAAAAAATTCATCTATTGTTAACTCTTCAATGATAGGCTCTTGAGCTTGTTTCTCTTCCCGAGTATATTCCACCGGTTCATATTCTTTCTCCAATTCCTTCTTCATAATACCAAGAGTCTTATCATGAACTACCTAAGATTCACCAATGAGTATACTACATACTCTGCTTCTTGTTATGAATTTAGGTCTCATAGCCTCAATTGTGAGCCTCAATTATTCTATAGATAATTTAGGCTTAAGTTGAATCAATGCATGCTCCAACATTTCTCTATATTGTTTTAGAACATATCTCCACTTAGCATCAATATTCTTGTAAAGTGATTCATGTATCATCTTATTTACTAGGTCCTCTACAAAATGTATGAAAACTATACACAATAAAATCTTCTATCTTTTTCTTATCTTCATCATCACATCGGTTGGCATCAAACACACTTTTATATTGTCTAATTTTATCAACACTATTAGATTTCCTAGTCTTAGGTTTGACTGATTTCTCAGTTGTCCTGCCAACAATCTTTGATGTTTTTCCATTGGCCCTCAATTGAGCTTGTTCCTTTTCATAATATATTTTAGATTCTTCTTCCTCTATTGTATCCTTCTCCCTACTCTTTCCCTTTGACTCTTTGTATCCTTGTGTCATTCCCTTCTTTCTCTTGTAAGTTTTATGATTAGTTTTAGGTGTCTTCTTTGTTTCCTTTTCCTTTTCCTTAACCACAATAGGTTCATGTTGAGTTGTTGTTTTCCTATTTTCTTTTGTTCTTGTAATATAGGAAGGAGTTTACTTTAGTACTCTGGAGCTTCTAGTAGCTCTTCATGTTACCTTAGCGGTTGTAGAAGATACAACCTCTACTTCTTCCTCTTCTACAACAACACCAAAAGTACCAACTTCTTCAATCAAAAACTTCTGCCTTATCTTATCCATCATCTCCTTGGTAATGCCACTCTTCTTGGCCAGGTCATCATCGTGTTTCCTCACTCTTCTTTCTATCATAGGTTCCATTAGCCATGAATAAATTTTCAGATAGGTTTCTTCATAAGTACCAAACCTGGGAGTACTAACATCAATTGGTTTGGATAGTAACTCATCAACATGAAGTGATACAATATCAACATCTACCTCATAACCCATTGGTAGAGACCAAGATGTTCTTGGTTGCACCATTTGTATCCTGCATGTATCGGTATCCACAATGAAACATATCTCCTCTTTGTACTTCTCTACTATACCAGTTGGGATCATTTTCCTCTCATGCATTTGTTTCAAAAAATATTTGAAATAACCCTGCATAGAACTGTTGAAGTTATTTCCTAACACCCTTATACATTCCTTAATTTGCACTACTACCAGTTTATCGGTTGACCACTGAATATTACTAATACCAGGGAAATGATTTTTCAAATAGAAAAATATACATACTAGTAACAAACCATACTTGAAGGTTTGTTTCTTGTCTTTATTGATTCTCTCCATGTTCAAAAAGAATTGACTCCTCATGACCTCACATAGGTTGTACTATACATTCTCCTTCACGATCTGATATGCATCATAAATACCACCACCAGGCACACCGTTCAATCGGCTCGATTGATACACTTTGTAACTGATTACCATAGATGCAAACTTGACCTCAATGTCTTCAATGTCATTTATTGTCATATCCTGTTGATCTTGTTTCAACTTTGTTAAACATGTAACCTCATCTGCAGGAATCATTCTCAAAACAAGAACATTACCGATCGCACACAACCCAGTCACTGCATGAATTATCTCCTTAGTTATCTTATGCAACCTATCTAGCTGGATAAACTGATTGTGCACATGACTCAACACATATCTGATTCATTCAATTTTGATATTGTTGAGTAGGTCAACAATATAGGTAAAACCTATGTCGCTAAAATGTTTTTGTTCCTCTATAATCCATGATCATCACACAGATTGGTATAAGAATTGAAGATAGCATTTGATCCAAGATCCTCAATCTTATAGTGGATAAATGATCTTATGTCTTCACTCAACAATACACCATGGGGTATCGAAGACAAAGTGCATGCGGGATCATTCTCTATCGCCTTCATAGGATGTACCTTGAATACTAGCCTTGATTCCTCAATAATTTCAACCAACACACGAGTAGCCATAATGTCAACAATAATTCACTTCACAAAACAAAGAAAGGAACCTTTGCAACACAGACAAATATCATTTTGTTTGCCGATGAGGGTTCTTCAACACTGCTTCAATTCAAGCACAATTTCATAGCTTTTAATCTACAAACACTTCAAATTGCCTTAGTATCATTTACAAGTACTCTTCTTAGCTCGTAGAATGCATTGTGACAAATGAACTTTTCTTTTTCCCTTATAATGTTCACTTACAAGTGTTGGCAAGTTGACTATACTAGTACATATGACTTGATATGGTGTTTTCATTATGACAACAAAGTCATATGATGTTTTGGAGTCAACGCTTATGATAAGAAGATCAAAAATTGGCTAAGTGTTGAAGATTGGATAGTGTACAAAGTACCTAAAGGTCAGAGCGTCAATGCACGTGCATACGACATAATTATGGTATGCACCCTAGAAATTAAGTTGGTAAGACCATATTCATGCTAAGTTTAAGAGCGCATGATCAAAATATTCAATATGAGGAAGATACAGAGAGTTTAAGTTGCACAAACAGTGAATGCTAGAGAAGAATAGAGTGAGCAGCCGACAGTTGGTATTTTGGTTAGTGGTTATATTATTATGTTGTAAAGGCTATGCACCTATTGTAATTAGGTTGTAGACATATAATTATGTTTGTTTGTAAACATTCTTGAGACAATTCAATTGGAAGCATTGTATGTAATCGGTTAAAGGGCCGACCTAGTTAATTGTTTTGTATGAGCATATAAATATTAGATGCGCCCTTGTAATTGGACATGGAAGTTGATATAGAGTTGAAATAAGAAGAGTAGAAGTATGTGAAGAGTTGTTAAGATGTATTAGAGCTTTGCAAGAGGTCAAAGCATCAGTGCATCAAAGGAACTAATTAGACAAGCAATGTCATAGTGCCAATTCATCTAGCAGATATAGTGTGTATCTGAGATCAGAAGGTTGTAGCCTTCACCACTTGAGAAGTGAGCTCTAGGATAGTGTGTCGACACCCCTAATAGGGTTATTGTAAAAGACTCCTAACAGGGTCTGACCCTTGACTAGGTCACTGTACTAAATACATTGTAAAGAAACTCCCAATAGGGTTAAGGATCTTCTAACAAGGATCATAAAATACTACAGATTATTAGCGGGTGTCAATTCCAATCGGGGTTTTTACCTATTTGGGTTTCCTCATAACCACATTGGTGTTATGTGTTGAGTTCATGTTTCTTATTTATGTTGATGTTCATTTCAATACTTAAGCATTCAAGTTAAGTTTAAGAAGTAAAGTAAAAAGATTAAATTAAGTGAACACTGATTCACCCCCCCTCTCAGTGTTCCCATTCCTAACAATTGGTATCAGAGCTCTGGTCCCCAGCAAAGAAGTTTAACCACTTTAGGAGATCATGGAAAAAGCAGAAATGAAACATCTGAAAAGAAATCTTGAAGCTGCTCTTGAAGACCTGGACAGATTTGAAAAAGAAATTGAAGAACTAAAAGAAAAAGTCAATGATCCTCAAGTAGTTATCAAAAGGCTAAGAAAAGATTTGAAAAATTCTCTACCGGTGATTTAGGGATAATGATCAAGAAGCTGAATGAAGAAAATTTGTCCCTGAAAGAACTGAATGAAGAATTGGATGATAAGCTAACTAACAATCAGGAAGTCTATGATGAACAGATCAAAGAGAATCTTCAATTGAATGAAGAATTGAGGAAAGCAAACATGGAAATCTTGGAGCTAAGAAACAACAAGGAAAGCTTGGAATCTGAATTGAAAGAGGCTAAGAGTCACATTAATAAATTACACATAAGCAAGGATCTGATTGAATCTCAACTGTATGCTTGGAAGCTTAAAGGAGATACCAGCGACATCAGATTCAATGAAGCACAAAATTAGATTGACAACATGCGAGCAAGAATGAAAGCACCAGAAGACACCACAGATGGTAAGGCAACTGGAAGTCAAACTAAAGATCATGTTGAACCATCCAAGAATGAGTGCAAGCTAGTAGATCAAATCTGTTATGCATGTAACAAGCATGGACATATAGCAAGGAACTGTATAGAGGTAAGACCTTTAAATGGTTACTATTATTCATGCAATAAATTTGGTCATAGAGCTATGAATTGTAAAACAAGTCAGAAGAACAAGACTCAGCATAATCAGAGAAATCAGAATCATCCAAATGTAAGAAGTTCTCATAATGTTACATGTCAGATATATAACTATAATGGTCACTCAGCTAGACAGTGTAAAATGGTAACCCATGTCAATGCGTCGGGGAATATAAGGCCTCCAGTTATTTGTCACTCATGTAACAAGGCTGGACACATCTCAAAGTTCTGTAGATCAAGGATGCAAAGTTAGGAAAGCCCTAAAAAGCCAAAAGAATCAATACTGGATACCGAAGGTGAAGTCAAGTTTGTGAAAGCTTCAGAAGATGTGAGCTTGATTTGGTCAGAGGCAAAGAAGGATAAGATTGATGAGAATGTATTGGATGCATCCATAGTGGACACACCCTCTACATCTGGATGAATGACCCTCAGGGTCATAGGGGGAGCTAATTTAGCTCTAAACCCCTGCATGGCTAGTATACTCACCCTCATAGTATGCGCCTTTGAACTTAACCTCTTGGAGACTAACATAACCTATGTGCAAGAGTGCACTAGCTAATTGATTACACAATGAAAGATAGAAATTATCAGTGACAACCTGGTTTACGCAGCAAGCATTAATGGTGGAATTCTTACTTTAAAGTACACAAAAGCTTTTAGATCTCTCATTGCATTTGAATTCAGAGCGACTGGAGAGTAGAGGAGCCCTAGCATTTGATTGTGAAGGATTGCAGATTGATTCTCCAGTGATTAGCAGTGCATTTGATCGGTTGTGGAAGCCCTAATCCGTCGCGTCGATTCATAAGTCTTTGAGATTATTTAGAAAGTGATATACAAGTAAGTAATGGCTACTCCCATTGTATTTGATGTGGTGGAGAAGACGAGATGTGTGTTTAAGAGGCATCCATTTAAATCCACACTAGACGACCTAGAAGGTGCATTCTCCCGCACTCCCATGGGTGTTATGCATGTGGAAGATATCAGGGCATACATATATTGCAAGAAGGAACCAGTAGGTTTGGATAGAATAAGAGTGCACATGGAAACAATGATAAAACCTGATAAAACCTTCATGGATGAGTATGCGTAGTTGGAAAATAATCCTATAGTGGAATATGCTACGACATATGAGTTCTATGAGTCGAAATGGATCAAGATCCTACTCAGTAGGATCCATGATGACCTATTTTGGATAGGTGAAGTATCGGTTAGGATAAAAAGAGATCTAATTCATGATATGACAGTCTTTCTAAGAAAGGCATCGTTCTTCCAACAGGCAAGGATGTGAGAAAACTGGTTGAGCAAACTTGCAAATCAAGAAGTGATAGGCACAGAATGACAATAGATCCTATAGAGGAGAAAGACATCAAATTGATGTCCATGATACTAGGATATAGGTTCCAGTAGAGTAAACAGTGTGTCAGGGACCACCATTCTAGCAGCAATAAGGTTGGTAAGAGAGAATGGAGAGTTTAATTTGTGTGAGATCTTGCACGCACAACTAATAGATAGCATAAGAGCCATCAAGCATGACAAAACCAAGATATTCAGGTTTGGGTCTTTAATAATCTATATGTACTTCCATATTCTTGGAAAGGTGTTTGATTTGTATCTAGACAAATCTATTCCCACTATGCCACAGATATCCTTTAAAGAAAGTACCCTTAAGGATTACATGGAATTAGAGTTGAAAACATTCAGAGTGAGAATGCAGATGAAGTATAGGATACCTAAAAAGATAGTTGAAAAATACAAGGATAGTATTTGTTTCATGGTAGAGACTGATACAACATGCATGGAGGCTATTGAACCAAGAACAAAGTGGATTCATCCATTGGGATATGAAGTTGAAGAGCCTATTCTAGAGGCTTATGCTCAAGTTATGTTGTCAACACCTAAGGACCTCAATGAACCTAGATGGGGAACTTATGAAGAGAAAACAAGAGAAGAAAATGCTGTATTGAACATCATAGAAACAAAAAGAAAAGTTACCAAGGTTACTTTGGAGATTTTGAAAATTCATGGAGTTTCTCAGCAGACCTAGACAAAGCAAGGCAAGAGAAGATTTCTTTGGAAATAGAGACCACAACTGCAACAAAGATAGAATATGATGATCCAAAGATGAAGAAGGTGAAAATTGAGAAATTGGATGATTCAAAGGGTAAAATAGTTGTTACCCCTCCTGTGCCCACAAAAACAATTGACCTTAATGCTCCTCCTGAGTATAAGGCAATGTCTAAGAGGAAGAAAGAGATCAACACTAGTCATCCATCCTCACGAGCAACAAGAAGCAAGAAGAATACTCAAGTACCTCCAGAAGTAAGTTTCAAACCTAGTCTTAGTGTGTTGAGTACAAGGATTATTGATGAAGGCATGATAGATCAAGTAGGGAAGTTCTATGAGAAGTATCAAAGATTCATGGAATGATTGTCAAACATATGCTAAAGTTTAAAAAGATAGTCCTAGAACTAAAAACAATGATTCCAGACAATGTATGGAACATTTTGGAATTCTTGAAGAGACAGGCAAATGAGGAAGATTTGAGAATAAGAGAGAAAATTCTAGATGAAAGTCTCCCGGCATGTTCTCTTGAAGAGAAATCCATGTTGTTAGATTTGGTGAAACCACACCTCCAGACTAAGACAAGAACACTACATATCATGGATAAAAATTATGAGTTAGTAGCTAAAGAGATAGAGAAAGCCTTTGAGAAGGTATTCATGAACAAACACATGTATCCATCTACTGCGCACACAACTCAAGTGCCTCCTAAGGAAGCCAATGAGTCAGAGACCATAAAGGTATCAATGACAGGTCCTCAGGATTCAATGCCTACAGTAGAAACACATACATAGGCAGAAAATTCTGCGCCCATGACAGAGTCACTAAAAGATAACACTATCATCATTGACAATGTAGAAATAGCCATGGCAGACACATATAGAGACCTGGATAAGTTTGAGGAAGCTTTTGTGAGCACACAAGAAGCTAAAATCCTTTGTGGTAACAATTCACCCAAGCCACAAGAAGAAGTACACATTGAAGATATAACAGATGAAAAAAAAAGAAGAGCAAGAAAAAGAGGAAGAAAAGATGGAAGATAAGAAAGAAAAATAAGAGAAAAAAGGAAATGAAACAATAGATAAGCCATCTATTGAAATGCTAAGCAAAGTAAAGCAAGAAGTGATGGATAGCACTCCTATCACTCCCTCAGCATCATTGTTGTCAAGCTTGACACTTGAAACCACTAGTTTGGACTCATGGGGAGAAGAAGACCTGATCAAGTTCAATATCTTAGCTATGGAGAAGGCCAAGGAGAAATAGGTAATGAGGAATCTCCTCCTTGTAGAATTAGTAAATATCCTAAACAACTTGTTACCAACTGATAAGAAAGTGTCCAAGGTACACTCTATTGATGATGTAAGTGCAATTCTTTCACAGTTCAAGAGTAATTTCTCTAACTTGGAAGAATCAACATCATTAGTTGCAGAGGAAAAGTATATGAAGAAAAGACTAAATGAGTTGGTTAGTAATTTCTCACTAGACCTTAGTTCACTCAAAGTTGGACAAGAAACTTTGAAAGAGTTTGCAGCACAAGGAAGGAAAATTATTGCTGACTGTATGAATCAAGATAAGTTGACAGCCAATCACTACAAGAAGATTCAAGAAGTAGAGGCCATGATTGAAAAAGTGAGGAAGTCAGTAGAAGATCCCTCTACTAATGTAAACATGTGTAACAATGTATATCAAGGACAGATTGAAAAATTTGAGAAGGCAGAAAAGGAGATGTCAAAGATAAGGGCTAGGCAGACTCAGCTTAGAAATGCTCTTGCACCCTCCCTAGATGTGTTGAATCAGAATATCAAGGAGATCAATGCCACCATGGTAACATATGATCAAGGTCCTAGTTTAGATTTGGAGAAGATGGAGAAACTACAATATGCCTTGTGCGCCCATATCCAAACAATCAATGCATTGATTGCATTTTGGAAGCAAGAGATCCAAAATTTACAAATTGCATACCCGAATGTACTTTCAGTGTAAGTACTTGTACAGATCCAGTTTTGTAACACCTTTGTCATTAATGTCAAAGGGGGAGTATGTATAGAATATGGAGCCATAGATATGTAAAGAAAATGTATAGTAAGAAGATATAAGGGAGATATAAGATAGAGTATGATTAAGTGTTTTTTGTATTAAGGGACAGTTAGTAACTTTGCCATATTCCTTTGTTGCCATCAATGACAAAGGGGGAGATTGTTGGGAAGTTGACTATATTGGTGTATATGACTTGATATAGTGTTGTCATTATGGCAAAAAAGTCATATGATGTTTTGGAGTTAGCACTTATGATAAGAAGATCAGAAATTGGCTAAGTGTTGAAGATTGGACAGTGTACAGAGTACTTGAAGGCCAGAGTGTCAGCGCATGCACATATGACATAATTATGGTATGTGCCCTAGAAATTAAGTTGGTAAGACCATATTCATGCTACGTTTAAGAACACATGATTAGAAGATTCAGCATGAGGAAGATACAGAGAGTTTAAGTTGCATAGACAGTGAATGCCAGAGAAGAACATAGCAAGCAACCGATAGTTGGTATTTTGGTTAGCGGTTATATTATTATGTTGTAAAGGCTATGCGCCTATTGTAATTAGGTTGTAGACATATAATTATGTTTGTTTGTAAATAAACTTGAGCCAATTCAATTGGAAGCATTGTACGTAATCGGTTAAAGGGCCGACCTAGTTAATTATTTTGTATGCGCATATAAATATTAGATGTGCCCTTGCAATTAGACATGGAAGTTGATATAGAGTTGAAATAAGAAAAGTAGAAGTATGTGAAGAGTCATTAAGATGTATTAGAGATTTGCAAGAGGTCAAAGCATTAGCGCATCAAAGGAATTGATTAGACAAGCAGTGTCACAATGCCAGTTCATCCAGTGGATATAGTGTGTATTTGAGATTAGAAGGTTGTAGCCTTCACCACTTGAGCAGTGAGCTCTAGGATAGTGTGTCCACACCCCTAACATGGTTATTGTAAAAGACTCCTAACAGGGTTTGACCCTTGACCAGGTCACTATACTAAATACATTGTAAAGCAACTCATAACAGGGTTAAGGATCTTCTAACAAGGATCATAAAACACTAGTACAGATTATTAGTGGGTGTCAATTCCCACCGGGGTTTTTACCTATTTGGGTTTCCCCATAACCACATAGGTGTTATGTGTTGAGTTCATGTTTCTTATTTATGTTGATGTTCATTTCAATACTTAAGCATTCAAGTTAAGTTTAAGAAGTAAAGTAAAAAGATTAAATTAAGTGAACATTGATTCACCCCCCGCCCCCCGCCCCCCCCCCCCCCCCCCCCCCCCCCCCCCTCTTAGTGTTCCCATTCCTAACAACAAGTAGTAATAGTCAAATAGAACCTTTAACTGATTGCAATGGTTAGTACATAAAAAGGTCACCAAGTCAAAAGAAACATTATGTGGTTGCATAGAATCATATATATTACAATATTCTTCATCATATTGATCCATATCATCAATAAGCATCTAAATATGTTGATAAACCTCACCATGCACACAACTTAGGGGACCAATTATTGATCTTACTTGATTTTCTCCCCTTAAGCCCATAGCTTTGACTTAGTCTAATGATGAATTCTCCACATTACCTGATGTTGTGCAGCTCTTTGTCAATTCAGAAGAAATGAGTTTACCTTTCTTAGTCCATGTTTGCTTCATCTGATTTATGATTTCTTTGACATTTGTAGTTTTCTTTCCTTTATCATTAACATGCTTATTCACCAGTTGCTTTTTAATTTTTCTTCTTCTTAGCTATGCAAGATCTAGCAAGATGTCCAATCTTTTTGAAATAGTGACAAACCATACATGTTTGTTTCCATGGTCTAGCATTGACTCTACTAGTTCTCATCCTGCAATTCACTGTTGTGTGTCCATAATTGTGACAAATAAAACATTTAACATCCAATCAATTGCTTTGTTGATTAGGTCTTTGTTGGTTGGTGTTATATGGCCTTTGACTATTGAATTTATTCCTGCACTCATTAGCCTTGACTATACTTATTGTAATGATACCAATTACTATGAAAGAAAATAGATCTAGCATTGTAACCTTTAGATCTACGATAAAAATTTCCAGATCTAGGAATAGATGCAATAGGTCTATTAGGTCTAATAGGTCTAAACCTAAAAACATTAGCAATATGAAATTGCTTGTGACAATAAAAATATATCGGTCTATAATTTATCTTACCATATTTTTTGTTGTTCACCTTAGGTGTTGACTCTTCTTTTGCATGGTTCTCCTTTATACCAGATGACTCACAGTTTCAAAATTTGAAAACCCTTAACCTAGTTTCTCACCATTCCTCCTTTGGTTTGAGATTTGTTCATAAATTTTAGTATAAATCTTATTGAACTTGTCCAAAAGGTCATTGGTTTCTTCAATCATCCTTTCAACTTTTCATTCTCTTTTCTCAGATCCTCATTTTCTCTTAAGATATGGGTATTTTCTAAATTTGTATCATGTAGTTGTTCATGCAAAATAGTAGTTTTTTTGTTTAGATATGAATGGTTCAACCATCTTAGCTTTTAAGATTTCATCTTTATATTTGAGAGCATCTTAGCTACAACCTTCTTTGCTTCATCTATCATTCTCCTTGATTCTAACTCCCAACCCATTCTAATTCCAAAGTTTTCCAACTCTCTCTGCATGTTTTTCTTTTCTTGCTTCAATTTATCCAACTCCCTATGCATATCCTTATTTTCCTTGGCTAATTGCTCATTCTTCAAGACCATAGCTTCTACATTAGATTCATTAGATCTACTTTTCTCAGATAGGTGTTTAATGAGATTTTGACTCTCATTCAATTATTCAACCAGTTCTTGTCTTTTATCCCTAGGTTTCTTCAATTGATCTTTAAGTTTCTCAATCATGTCTTCATCTTTAGCAAGTTGTCTTCTATAGGCTTTTGTGTTTTCCTCAAGGATCTCTCCTAATTTGTTAGGCTTCTTATAGGAAACTAGGCTCTGATACCAATCGTTAGATATAGAAGACACCAAGGAGGGAGGGGGGGGGGGGGTGAATTAGTGAATATAGGTAATGAACCAATTGAACCAATAATTTGATTATGCTTTTAAACAACTTCCATACAACCAAACATGCAAGTGTAACTATGTAATAGAAGTAAAGTAATTCAAACATCCACAAAAGAATAACATAAAACACCATTATTTTTATTGTGGAAACCCTTGGTAGAAGGTGAAAACCATGGTGGGGATAACAAGCATGAATCTCTTCACCACAATAAAAGAGTTTCCCTGTTAGGAGCTTACAATACCCTGTGAATGAAACTACTTTCCTATCAGATCCAATGCAATATTTGATCTCTAGTGCATTGTACTACCTCAGTCTCTAATCACAACACTCAGCCTCATGATCAGAACACTAAATCATTTGATTTAGTTCACCTTTATACTGTTGTTCTTAAGTTAGCTAGGACTTGAAAATATTTTACAAGTTGGTCCACAATATTGACCTAACTTATGGAAAACCACGCCAATACTACCTAACATATCATCCCAAAATGTATTACCCAAAATGTATTGACATCTCGGCCCAAAAATCAACTGTCTTGATCATCTAATCATTAAGAACTAATCAGTGACACTACCAGTTCACACTTATCATATCACCAAAATACTAACTCACCCAAAACATTGAGTTATTGATTACAGTTGTAGAATTGTACTTACCTGACCTTGGTAAACCACCAGGAACAATTGAACTCCTCAAAGTGTCATCTAACTCGATTGTCATGCAAAAAATTCTCTATTACTGACTTCCTTTTTACTGGTCAAAACACTTAGCTTATTTTTCCTTACTTGTCTATCCATTCTATCGGTATCTGCAACCTATTCATGAATTCTGATAGTTGTAGAGTTGCCATCAATGACAAACTCATAAAGCATCAACACTCTGCATATCAACACAAAAGTCCATCATATTGCCAATAGTACATATGCTGGAACATTCAAAGCCATTAGAGATCATGCTAGACTGGGAGATAGGATGAAACAAAAAGATTCTATGTGCCCAGATGATCTTAAAAAGGATAAGAAATTTCTCAAGAAACACCAAAAGTTTCAGGAAGAGTTGGTAGAGGACATGGATTGGTTAGAAAAGGAAGATACATGTGAAATTATTGCCATGCTCAATAATGATGATGGAACACTGATCCCTTTGGAGCAGTTGAGGAGTACACTAGCTAAGGATCTCCCTTAGGCGTTGGACAATATCAATAATGAGATTCATGTCTTACACAACATGAAGGTGATCATAGACAAATTATACATAAGGGAGTATGTCATGTTGCACCTATTCACCAACATCAACACCTACAAGGAGTGAGATTATATTGATCATATTGGAGACATTAATCTATTCCTTTTAAGGAATTAGGATTTGTTATTATTAAAGAAAATATTTATAATTAAGTTGTGCCTTTTCACCGAAGGGTGTGTAGTTTCAATTAGGATTGGTCTTCCTTATATAAGGAAGTTATTTTGCAATTTCAAAGGACATCATCTGAATTATCAATTACTATTATCATCATTTTAGTATTACAACATATGAAATTTTTATATATCTTCTGTAGTACTTCATTTCAAGTAATATAGATACCTTATTGTTGTTGTGCAAGAAATACTAGCACATGCTTTTATTTATGCTTTACTTTCTATTTGGTTGATACAATCATTATTATCTCAAATATTTTATACTCAATTTTGTGCTCTATTTAATTAATTTATTTATCAAGGGTGAAATAAGTTGATCTTTGTGTGCTTGTGTGAATTACTCTTTCAAGGAACTATATTTGCATCTAATCATAGAAATAATAACATAGTATTCTAAATTATAAATGAGATAACAAACAAATTTACATTAGGTTTAAATTTAAAAATGATCTACCAAAGTATCATAGAAGCAGAATAAACATCATCTGAATTTGTACCCTATAGAAAAAAGGCACTAGTATCATATATACATCTTACATTTCACTTTAAAATTTCATTGTGGGATTAGAAATTAAAATATCAATTAGAAGGCCATAACTATACATATATGTAACCAACTTGTTAAATTTCTTTAATATACTCTCATTTAATAGAAGGTACACTCACTTGGGTAATAGAAGTGTTGAACCTTTGGTATTCATGTCTATCATTGATGTCAATGGTAATCAGTGTATGTTTCATTTGCAGACTCAGTTGTATTATGGTTTTCTTAATGATGACACATTTGCAAGTACAATAACTTCCTATCACACAAGAGACAGGAACTCTAGTTCTGATTTTGCACAGCTACAAAAATTAACTATTATCAGTATTCGGTCTACAAAAACTAAATGGTTTTTAATATCATATCAATATTGATGATCGTCATGTAGTATTTTGATATCAAATATATTTATATATATAGATATTGGTTATTAATCAGAAGTGATTTGGAAGACATTAATTTGGTCGACTTGGTCAAATATCAAAGTTGTTGGCAATATGTGAAAGATTGATTCAATTCTAAGAGAAATTAGTTTTCACTTTTGAACCAATTTGTTAGGAAGAAATTGGTTTTATTAACAAATAAAAAAAATTGAATTGAAAGCATATATATTAGAGTTGATTCATGTTATACTAACCAATTCTTCATATAAACAAAAATATTTATAGGAATTAGTTCCTAAGTTTTTTGGTGCAAATTTATTAAACCGATCTGTTTGAATACATGTAATTGTTTTGAAAAAGTTTTTTGAAAATATCGACATGAATTAAAGTATTCATAAACAAGTTGAATCCACAAGTCAAAGAGTTAAAACATTTATATGATTGAAGAAGTCGGTCATTTCTTTTTTATTCGAATAAAGTTCAACTTTGTTTAAAGGTGATTATGATCAGTTTAATGAAATTTAAGGACAGATTTTAAAAAAATGATTTTATAGAGATGGTATTATGAAGGAATGGGTTATGATCGGTTATGATCTTCAAACTTTGTTGACTTAGTATGAAAATGATATTTTTTTATTCAAACCATTTTGAGGTTCAGTTTTATAAGTTTCCAAGTGGTATGGATAGTTTTTGAGATATGAGATCTATATAATGAAGGAATATCAACATTGGCCATTTGAAGAAAAGGACAATGCAGATCATATTTAGAAAACACAAGTCTCTATTTTGAGTCAGTTATATTGGAGTGCATATAATGAAGATATGATGGTTCTAGTTCAAGTACATTGCAGATTTGACAAATGAAAAGTTTCTGAATGGAAGTCAACAAGAAGATAACTAAAGATTGAATCAAACTTAGCTAATGATTATTTGAACATGACAAGAAACTTGATATTATATTGTTTGATCAGTTTTGGAATAGTTGCATGAATTATTTTTTTGTAATCAAATTTTGTAAAGTGACATGGATCCTTCATTGATAATGAAATGTAGATTTTGTTGAATCTATTATGATTTAAAGGCATTATCCTTATTCATTATAAATTTTGATTTGTATATCAAAAGTGATACTTAAAATTCTTTGTATAGCGATAGAGTAACCCTCTGAACATTTTATTCTCAAATTGTTTAAGGGAAGTGGGTGCTTCTTGTTCTTGTGAAGTGGGTGCTTCAAGAGATAGGGATGGGTGTTCCTTGGAGTTGTAGCTCCTAAATGTAAAATGGTGTTGGTGCTTTCTAAATTCATAGCTCTAAAATTGATTGCCTCAAAGGCCTAATAAAATAAAGGATTGAAGTGGGTTTTCACCCTATGGGGTTTTCCACTATTAAACATTGTGTCACTTTGTTATGTATTGTCTATCTTACTCATGAGTTAAGTTTCATATCTTGTAATTATTTCAAGTCTTTAAAATTGATGTAAACCACTGAATCACCCCCCCTCTCAGTGGTATTTGTATTCCAACAAGTGGTATCAGAGCAAGGTTCCCTATGTAAGGTTTAACAACCTTGGGTAGGTCTTGGTTAAGTGGAATACTTTGTCATCATGGCTGAAGATAGTTCTTTGAAGGTTCTAATAATTTATGGGTCAGATTATGCCTTTTGGGAAGTAACGATGAAAACATATTTGTTGTCTATCAATGTTGATGTATGGGCTTTAGTTGTAAATGGTTATAATTTTCCTAATTCTTTACCTACAGATGCTAATGCTAAGATGGAATATGAAATTGATGCAATTCTTAACAATTTGTCTAAAGATATTTTTGTGAAGGTAATGCATTGTAAATATTCCAAAGAATTATGAGACAAGTTGAGAAAAACCTATCATGGTAATGATCGAGTTAAGGAACAAAAGATACAAAATCTGAAAGCTAGATTTGAAGACTTGAAGATGGGTGACCACCAAAAAGTAGAAGAGTATTTACTCAAGATAGATGAGACAGTGAATAACATACGAGGACTTGGAGAAGAGATTGAAGATGTTGATGTTGTAAAGAAATTTTTGAGATCACTACCAGAAAAGTTTGATTCCAAGATCTCTATCATAGAAGAAGCCATAGATATTAATAAGTACACTATGGAAGATATTCATGGAGCATTGGTGGCTTATGAGATGAGGAAATCCGGCAAGAAAGAATCTACAAGAAAATAAGCAACATTCAAGGTTGAAAAGAAGGTTAAACAAGATTCATCAAAATCCAAGGATCTTGAAGAACATCTCTTAGGAAGGCTAAGGAAAGGTTTAGGTAAATATAAAGGTAAACTTCCTTTCAAATGCTTTAATTGTGAAAAAATAGGACACTTTGCATCTAAATGTCCTCTTAAAAATCATGATGAAGAAGATGATAAAAATGAAAGGTTTAATAAGAAGAAGGCTTATAACAAGAAGAAGTTTTATTTTAAGAAGAAAATATTGATTGCTAATGTGAAGATAGTGAATCTAGTAGTTCTGATTGTGATAATAATGAATTTTTATTCAATTCTATAGAAACTACTAGTCAAGAACTTGAAAGTGATAATGATGTAGAACTTGTTGAGGTTGATCTTGAATGTGAATTCTTTTACGCACTTAAGAAGATCAAAGAACTAAAAAGGGAATTGGACTTACAAGGAATTAAATTATTAAAGAAAAATGAGGTTTTTGATAAAGAATCTAGGGATTTAAAACAAGTTGCAGATTTGAAACTACAAGTAGAGAAACAAAAGAGGATTATTTTTGTTACTAAGAATGAATTAAGTTCTAAAGATGAGGAATGCAAAAGGTTAGAAAGTGAAGTAGTAACATATAAAAAGAAGATTGAAAAGTATGATAATACTACTTTGGAATAAATGTTAAGGAAACAAAGAAGATCAGATAATCTAACCAGAATAGGATTTGAACTTGGACAATGTTATAGTAAGAATAAAGATAAACCTCTTTATGAAATATATAAATTTGAAAATAAGGGAACAAATGAGAAAACTATCAATTCAAAATCAGATTGTGTTCTTGATTTTAAAAGTGAAGATTTTAGTCAAGTTTCTAATGGTAAGAAACATGTGATTTCAAATTCTTCATTCATGGACATAAGGTCTCAAATTAGATTTACTCCTTTCTTTGATGGATATTGTTTCTTGTGTCATCAATATGGACATATACTAAGCAATTGTAGATTTACATCAAAGAGATTTTCTAAGTTTCATTTTGGTTATTCCTTTCCTAAGGTAAACACTCTAAGGTGCTACAAATGTAATCTCTTTGGTCATAGTAAGAAAAATTGCAGGTCTATGTGGTTTCAAAGAAGACAATCATTTGCGGATTTAAAACTCAACAAAGGCTTGGAAAAATCAGAAATTAACATGGTTAAGAAATGGATGCCTAAGATTGTTGATAAATCTATATTTGTGCAAGTTTCTTTACATTCAAAAGAGAAGGATTTGTGGATCATAGATAGTGATTTCTCTAAACATATGACAAGTGATAAGAAAAAGTTTACTAAACTGGTAAGCTATAAAGGTGGTTGTGTAAGCTTTGGTGATGAATCTTCTGGACAAATTAAAGGCTTAGGTTCTTTTGTGTTAAGTGACAAAATGTCTATTCATGATGTCTATTATATTGAATTGTTAAAATACAATCTTCTAAGTGTTAGTCAAATTTGTGATAATGGTTATGAGGTTATGTTTGATGATCATGGTTTTCAAATCAAGTTGAAATCAGGGGAGATGGTTGCATCAGGTAAAAGGTCTAAAGGAAATGTGTACAACTTAAAGGATATCACAGATACTAAGAATCATGAAGATATTTTTCTTGTGGTACAGGTTAATGAAAGTTGGCTATGGCACAAAAGACTTGGACATTTGAACTTTGATAACTTGGTAAGAGTTAGTAAGCATCAAAATGTAAGAGGTATGCCACAAATACACAAGCCAATAAATATTATTTGTGAAGGATGTTTGCATGGTAAAAAAACAAAGGTTTCTTTTGCATCTAAAGAACACTTCTCTTCTAAACCATCACAATTAGTGCATACTAATTTATGTGGTACTACAAGGACAATGTATAGTAATGGTAAAAAAATACTTTATGTTCTTTATTGATGATTACACCAGGATGACTTGGGTAACTTTCTTGAAACATAAATAAGAAGATTTTATAAATTTTATTATTAAAAATGGTGGAAAAGGAATTATATATGAAGATCAAATGTTTAAGGTCAAATAAAGGTACTGAGTTCACTTCAGAAGAGTTTATTAACTAATATGAACAACATGGCATCAAAAGACAATATGCAACACCCAAGACTCCTCAACAAAATGAAGTTGTTGAGAGGGAGAATGAAACTGTGAAAGAAATGGCAAGGGCTATGTTGGATGAATCCAAACATCCAGACATGTATCGGAAAGAGGTTGTCCATACAAAAATTCACACACTAAACATGGCACAATTCAAAGTAAAGACTAAGTATACTCCATATGAACTTTGGTATGGTTATCTTGCTTTTGTTAAGCATTCAAAATCTTTGGTAGTAAATGCTTTATTAAAAATTTGGAAAATAACATTGGAAGCTTTGATTCACATCGTGATGAAGGTATATTCTTAGGATATTCTTCACAAAGTAAAGTTTACAAATGTTTCAATAAAAGGTTGAATAATGTTTTTGAAAGTGTACATGTAAAAGTGGATGAAGTCGTGCAGGATAAACATGAAGAAAAGGTGGATAATAATCTTGATCAAAAATTTGAAAAAGATGAGGTTAAATCAGAATCTAAAAATAAAGTGGAAGAGGGTGAAGAAGAAGCAACAAATCTAACTAATTCTATTGTAGCTACAGGAAGAATAGACCAAAAATCTCAAGGTCCTGTCACAGATCTGATAGGATCAAAATTTGTAGGTAAAATGTTAAAGAAATATCATCCTCAAGATTAGATTTTAGGGGACTAAAAGGAAGGTATTCAAAAAAGGAGAAGAACATCCAAATTAGGTGAACATGCTAATCTTTCCTTGCTTTTTGAGATAGAACCTAAGAATTTTAATGAAGCAAAAAAATGATGAATTTTGGATAAAGGCTATGGCGGAAGAATTAAGTCAAATAGAAAATAATAAGACTTGGGAGTTAGTACCTAGACCTAAAAATAAAAATGTAATAGGCAATAAATGGCTCTTTAGAAACAAATTGGATGAGCATGGTAAGATAGCATGAAATAAAGCAAGATTAGAACTTTTGTATGCTCAAATATAAGGTGTCGATTTTGGTGAAACTTTTGCACCAATTGCTAGGCTTGAGAAAATCGAAATCTTTCTTGCATTTTCAACATTTAAAGGTTTTAAAAATATGTCAAATCAATGTTAAAATCTCATTCCTAAATGGCTATCTTGATGAAGAGGTTTATATGGTTCAACCATAAGGTTTTGAAAGAAAATAATTCCCTAATCATGTCTACATGTTAAAGAAAGCACTCTATGGTTTGAAACATGCTCCTAGGGCTTGGTACTCAAGGTTGGATCAATATCTTGTTACAAATAGTTTTAAAAGAGGAGGTGTTGACAATAATTTGTACATTAAGGTTAATGGTGATGATGTTCTTGTGGTACTTGTTTATGTTGATGATGTTGTGTTTGGTTCTAATGATGATGCTTTAAGTCAAGGCTTTTCAAAGTTTATGCAATCTAAATTTGAAATGTCATTACTTGGGGAATTGTCATACTTTCTTGGAATGTAGATTTCTCAGTTGGAAAATGGTGTCTTTTTATCACAAACTAAGTATGCTAGAGAGATGCTTAACAAATTTCATATGGAAGATTGTAAACCTATGGGAACACCAATGGTGACATGATGTAAACTCATTAAGACTAATGACTCACCTAATGTTGATCAAACATGATATAGGTCTATGATTGGTATTTTTCTTTATCTGATTGCTTCAAGACCTAATATTAACCAAGATATATGTCTCATTGCACGATTTCAATCTTCACCTAAGGAATCTCATGTAAATGTAGTCAAGAGAATTTTTAGATATGTTAAAGGCACTTTAGATTATGGGCTTTGGTATCCTAAACATGACGATTTCAAATTTGTTGCTTATACTGACTCGGATTGGGTAGGTTATCTTAATAACAAGAAAAGTACTTCAGGGATAGAATTCTTTTTGGGTAACATGCTTGTATGTTGGCATAGTAAAAAATAGGAAACCACTACTCTTTCTATTACAAAGGTCGAGCATATTGCAACATGTTCTTTGGATGGTTCAAACTTTGGCAGATATGAAGGTGATTGTTCCTAAACCAATTCCTATCTTTTGTGATAATCAAAGCACCATCAGTATTTCTAAGAATCTGGTTATGCATTCACGTACAAAGCATATTGATATTTGTTATGATTTCATAGGGGAGCATGTTTTGAATGGTAATGCTGCTTTGGAATTTATTCCTTCTGCTAATCAGTTGGTTGACATTTTTACTAAGCCATTACCAAAAGAAGTGTTTGAAGGGTTAAGAATGAGATTGGGGGTTCTCTCCCTCTCTTCTTTTGCATAGTTTCATGAGCATGTGATAGGATTTAGGGGGAGATTTCATGTATATTCTTGTCTACATTTGAAACCATTGTTAACTCTCCTTTGTGATTAATGTCAAGGGGGAGAAAGTGCAATGCACGTACAAGAATGGTGAGTATGGTACAAATTTATTTTGATATGATATAGGATGCTAATGTGTTAAATGCGATAGTGAAAATGTGTTTATGGTTATCTTTGAATGAGGGAGCATTGCTACATGAGTTAACATCAATGCCAAAGGGGGAGTTTGATGAACCTTCGGTATTCATATTTGTCATTGATGTCAATAGTAATCAATGTATGTTTCATTTGTAGATTCAGTTGTTTTATAGTTTCTTAATGATGACACATTTACAACTATAAGAACTTCCTATCACACCAACGATAGGAACTCTGGTTCTGATTTTGAACAGCTATAGAAATTAACCATTATCAATATTCGGTCTACAAAACTAAATGGTTTTTAAAATCTAAATCAATATTAATGATCATCATGCAGTATTTTAATATCAAAGATATTTATATATACATATATTGGTTATTAATCAGAAGTGATTTGGAAGACATTAATGTGGCCAACTTGGTCAAATATCAAAGTTGTCATTAGTACGTGAAATATTGATTCAATTCTAAGAGAAATTAGTTTTCACTTTTGAACTGATTTGTTTGGAAGAAATTAGTTTTATTAATAAATAAAAAATATTGAATTAAGTAGATATACTAGAGTTGATTCATGTTATACTAACCAATTCTTCATATAAACACAAATATTTATAGGAATCGGTTCCTAAGTTTTTTGGTGCAAAGTTATTAAACCTATCTGTTTGAATACATGAAACTGATTTGAAAACCTTTTCTAAAAATATCGACATGAATTAAAGTATTCATAAACAAGTCGAATCCACAAGTCAAAGGGTTAAAACATTTACTGGATTGAAGAAGTCAGTCATTTATTTTTTATTCAAATAAAGCTCAAATTTGTTTAAAGGTGATTATGATCGATTTAATGAAATTTAAGAAGAATAGATCTAAAAAAATAATTGTATAGAGATGGTATAATGAAGGAATGAGTTTCAATTATGATCAGTTATGATCTTCAAACTTTTTCGACTTAGTATGAAAATGATATTTTTTCATTCAAACCATTTTGAAGTTTAGTTTTTATAGTTGCCAAGTGGTATAGACAATTTTTGAGATATGAGATCTATATAATGAAGGAATATTGACATTGGCCATGTAAAGAAAAGGACAATGTAGCTCATATCGAGAAAACAAAAGTCTCTATTTTGAGTTGGTTATATTGGAGTGCATATAACAAAGATATGATGGTGCTAGTTTGAGTACATTGCATATTTGACAAATGAAAAGTTTCTAAATGAAAGTCGATAGGAAGATAACTGCAGATTGAATCAAACTCAGTTAATGATAATTTGAATAAGATAGGAAACTTGATATTGTTGTTTGATCAGTTTTGGAATAGTTGCATGGATTGTTTTTTTGTAATCATATTTTGTAAAGTGACAAGGACCCTTCATTGATAATGAAATGTAGATTTTGTTGAGTCTATTGTGATTTAAAGGCATTATCCTTATTCATTATAAAGTATGATTTGTATATCAATAATGATACTTAAAATTCTTTGTACATAGCAATAGAGTAACCCTCTGAATATTTTATTCTCAAATTGTTTATGGGAAGTGGGTGCTTCTTGTTCTTGTGAAGTGGGTACTTCAAGAGATAGGGATGGGTGTTCCTTGGAGTTGTAGCTCCTAAATGTAAAAGGGTGTTGGTGATTCCTAGAGTTTTATCTCTAAAATTGATTGCCTCAAAGGCCTAATAAAAGAAAGGATTGAAAGTGGTTTTTCACCCTACAGGGTTTTCCACTATAAAACATTGTGTCTCTTTGTTATGCACTATCTATCTTGCTAATGAGTTAAGTTTCATATCTTGTAATTATTTCAAGTCTTTAAAATTTATGTAAACCAATCATTCACCCCCACCTATTAGTGGTGTTTGTATTCCAACAAGAAGAACCTAAAGTGTAGGGAAAAGTAGCCAAATTTAGATTCATTTTGTTTGTTGGCCAAAACTAGCTTTCAGGCTTGAACATAGAACTTGGGATATTATTAGAGCCCAACAACCTATAGTTTTGAGCCTTAAAAAATTGGTGACTCTACTGGGGAAGATTGAGATATAGAGTGAATCCACTTGTGGAAAGAACTTAGAGAATAAATACTTATTCCTCTTGAAAAGAGGTGGCATCTCTGAAAAGATAAATTTATACATGAATGGAATCAAATAGCTTGTGAAGCAATAAGAACCAATAACATAAGTTTGAGGTTAAAATTCTCAAAACCTCAACTGTGTATGTTTGGTAGATCTCTAAGATAGGGATATGCTATTGAACATTTGGAGCTAAATTAGAAAAGGAACAAAACCAAATAGAACAAAAGAGACACATGATTGGAGTCCTCAAAATAATTTAATGGGTTTTGAAAAGGAGAGAAGATTCTCTGACAGAGAAGGTAAACCCAATGATAAATTATTTAAGGATTTCATTAATAATGAAGATTTCCATTCACAATAATAGAAAGACATTCAAAGATATTAAGAGGAACACATGAGTCTAACTAATATAAATAAGGCCTATACTAAGAGAATGTGTAGAAGCCAATGGGAAGAGTCTCAACATCACTCTAGCAGACATAGAACATTAAATGACCCTCTTGGATTTATCTCTCTAGGGACGTAAAATAGGCACTTAGAAGATACTCAAATAAATCTACTTGACCCAGATGAATAGAGATGACATATTGACTATAAATTACAAAATCAGCTACAAGATTTACTTGCCACAATACATAAGCTAAAACTGATCGAGAAAATGAGGGATTGGCCTAAGAAGCATTAAATATTATATCTAATATTTGTATACCAAGTAACTATAATGAACCACCAAATGATGATATAAATGCTACTCCTGTATATCAATAGCCATAAGTACACAATATTCAAGGATCATATCAGGATAGAAGAAGGCCTACTCAAATAGATATGCTAAGGAAGGTAGCTAAAGTCCCACATCCACCTAGGAACATTGTATGTGAACCTACAAGAGTGATGGGTAGGAATAACTAGGGTTTCAATAGACTTCACTACAACCACAAATATGATGGATATAACCAAAACACCATGTAAAGTGGATACCCACAATATCAACCAAACCCCTTTGATAATCCATATCATTAATTTTAGCAAGGATGTCAATATGGACCATACTAATATGATCATCATGGACAACTAGTCCCCTTGTACACTACCAACCACACCATCCAAAGATGCCCCCTCATAATTATCACTATAATGGTGTAGATCAAACCAAACACATTATCAACATGGCCTTTGTGTTTTCTCCCAACCTTGAAATCAACTATGCATTTTAATCCCATATTCCCTGAATCTGAGATAGACTATGAAGTAGAAACATGAGAAAAAATTCAAATGGGCATAAATTTTTCCATTTCTTGAGACCAGTCCAAACAGTAGTAGAGGATTTATATGACACTTTTAAGGGTGATAGTGAAGCAATCCATACAAATTAAGATGTGGAAGTTGTAAATGAATTAATGGGTATCACTACACCTTCCTCTACATAGGATGAAGACTCAACAAAAGAGAAAAGAGAGCTGATACAAAAGATATTAGACTTGGATGCCTTAGAGTGATTAAACTATGAAGGGGATGAAGAGAATCCAAAGTATGAAAATGACCAAAATATGGAGAAATTAGGCATATTACAAATGCAATCCAAAAAGACAAAGATAGATTGTGGCAAGACATCAGCAAGAAAAAAGCTGGGAGGAAGTCCCTCGCAAAGTTAAGATCAAAAGATGGAAAAGCAGTTAGGAAAGTTAAAATAATTACTCTTTTGGAAAATGGGAAGGGAATCACCCTTCCCTAGGCACCATGATGTTCCTACCATGGAATGTTAAGGGTTGGAATGCCCCTTACAAAAAGTGTCTAGTCAAGAAAAGGATCGACTTGACTAGACCTGACAAAGTTATGATCGAAGAAATAAAACATACTACAAATAAAGTTGTGGCTACCTTTAAAAGATTCAAATACTAGAAAGTGGAGGCTATTCCAATAGTTGGTGTAGTTGTTGGTCTTTCCATTTTATGAAATTCAACAAAAGTGTGCCTCAATCCCCTTGGGAATGGTCAGTCATGGATGAGTGGTAGGGTAATAAGTTTGGAAATTATCATTGTTTATGGCCTAGTATCCTATCCATGTAAAAGATCTTTGTGGAACTAGCTTGATGACTTCTTTGGTGCTTCATAGGGAAAAAAAACACTTACAAGAGGGGATTTTAATGCCATCCTATTCAAACATGATAAAAGAGGAGGGATTCCCAAGCTGGGATAAACACAACATGGTTTTGAAGATTACGTTTATAGGAATAATATGTTGGATGTTGAGATTAGAAATGGGAAATACACTTGTAACAATAGAAGATTTGGCTTCAAAAACATAGCTGAAAAGTTGGATAATTTTTTCTTTCTTAGGGACTTATCAACCTTTCATGCCTCCCTTGAGGAATCAGTCCTCTCTTGCTCAAGATTAGATCACTAACACATATAATTGAGCTTATGCATGGATTCCAAACCTTTGAGAGCCCTTTTAAATTTGAAAATATATAGTTTAGAGATGGAAATTTCATAAATTTGGAAGCTTGGTGGAAGGAAGAAGAATATATAGGATCCAAACTTTTTAGTTTCATGGCTAAATTAAAGGAAATTAAAAATAAAGTTATGGATAGGAACAAGACACATTTTAAGAACATTTTTGAGTAAAAAACCAAGATTGAAGCAACCTTGACTGAAGTAAATGAATAAGTTTTAGAAGTGGGAATGGAATGAAAGATTCTTGAGAGAAAATGAATTTCTAGTGGACTATGAAGATATAATGGATACGGAAAAAATCCTTTGGAGACAAAAATCAAGGGATATTCCATCGAAATTTGGGGATAAGAATACTAAATACTTCCATAATATCAAAAAAGAGAAAAGGGACCTGAACTATATCAAAATATTGGAACTTGACAATGGATCAATATTGGTGGATCCACGTGTAATCAGGAAAAACATAGTTGGTTTCTTTGAAGGCCTTTTGAATAAGGGGGTGGGTTCTTACATTAGAGATCAATCAATAGATCCTCACTCATCTTATCCATATTATCAGTACAAACCAGAACAAAATGCTTAACAAAAAAAATTCTTACACGAGGAGGTAGAATCGACACTATATTAGTTACATCCATATAAGGCTTTAGGACTAGATGGATTTCTTGCTACTTTTTTTTTTTTTTTCAAAAATGCTAGCATTTCTTGGTAAAGGAATTAGTAGATGCACTGGAAGGGGAAAAAAACTTAGGTAGGTTGCTAAAAGAAGTCAATAATACCTGCCTAGCTATCATTCCTCAAAAAGAACATGCCACTAAGTTGGAAGACTTCAAACCAATATCTCTTTGCAATATAGTGTACAAAATTATGTCAAAAGTGCTAGTGAATAGAATAAAAAAGGTCTCTCCTAGCATAATTTTAGAAGAACAGTCTGGTTTTATGCTGGGAAGATCCATAATTGATAGAGTAATTAGTAATTATTTCCCAAGAAGCTATACATTCCCTCCACTGCAATAAATTCTCAGTTATGCTAATAAAACTAGACATTAGAAAGGCATATGACAACGTGGATTAGTCTTTTTTATGTAAAGCTTTGAAAACATTTAGGTTTAGCAGTCAATTTGTCAATTGGATTTTTGAATGTATTGTTACCCCTCGAGTCTCAGTTCTTGTAAATGGGTATCCAAAAGGTTTCTTCAACATCTCAAGAGGGTTGCGATAGGGAGATTCATTATCACCTTTTTTGTTTATAATAATGGAAAAAGCCTTAGGTAGGTCTATAAATCACTTAGCAGAAAATGGAATGATTAATAGAATAAAGGTTTCTAGAAATATCAGTGTAATACATTAGTAATTTGTTGATCTAATACCATGCTTTTTGGTAGCTCAGAAAAGAAAGAAGTTGAGTGGTTCAAGAGAATCCTCTCTACATATGTAGATGCCTTTGGTCAGGAAGTTAATTATAAAAATCAAAAGTTTTCTTAATTAATACACAAGCTAGGAAAGATCTTAGGATTATAAATGAGAAAGGATTTAGGACATGATCACCACCTTGTCCTAGCTAGGTCTTCCTTGGAAAAAGGGGTAAGGAATACCAAATATGGGATCCACTCAAAGATAAGATGGACAAATGACTATGCTCTTGGAAAGGAAAATGGTTATTAGGGGCAAGAAGGATTGTAATGTTGAGGACAATAATATCTTCTCTTCCAATATACTTTTTATCCTTTCTTTCTCTCTCTCTATTGGGGCTAACAAGGTTTTCATTCAAAAAATGAGAAGGTTCTTCTAGTAGGGACTCTTTGAAAAGCATAAATGGCTCTCATTTTTTGGGAAAATATTTGCAGGCTGAAAGACTATGGGGGTGTGGGGATGAGAAATCTATGGCAAAATAAGACACTAAGGGCCAAGTTGGTTCAAAAATTGATCAGATTTATGCAACTTAAATGGGAAACTATTATACAAGATAAGTATCTGGATGTAAGTAATGGAATTGATATGGCCAGAATAAGAAATCCCCCTATAGGTTCCAAGGTGTGGAACTTCATAATAAATTAAAAACCTCTCATATGAAAATTCCTCTCATGGGACATACATAATTGGGAAAAAGCTCTATTTTGGGAAGATTCTTGGTGTGGCTTTCCAAGCATTGACATCCTAATAGACATTAGAAAAACCAAGAGATATATTAAGGAACATCAAGGCAACAAATTAAAATATTATATTAAACCTCAATAGGCAGATTTGTAAGTTGGATGGGAATGGAAGGATTTGAATTTATTTCCACTACTAAATTAGGAAGTATAGTCTTTGCCCAATATCCTATCATAGGGGCAAGTGAATTTTAGATCTGGAGAATATGGACTAATTTGGGAAACATCCAAGAATGGAGAATATAATGTGAAAGACGAGCATTATTTGATATCAAGTGGTGTTGAATTAACTAATACATAGATTCTTATGTCCCTATGTTGGGATAAGCAGTGTGTTCCAAAGGTAGGGGCCTTTGTATGGTCTACCTTACAAAAGAAAATATTGATTGCAGAAAGATTTAGAAAATTGGGTTTTGAAGGGTCCTCAAGGTATGTCTTGTGTAAAGAGGAGGAAGAATCAGTTGATCACATCTTCTTAGGGTGAAAATTTTCTCAAGAGTGTTGGCAGCGGCTGTGTGCCAAATTGGGATGGAGATCAATGCTCCTTAATGATATTATAATCCTTTTTTAATGTTGGCCAAGAGGATTGAATACATGTTCACTTAAGGGTTTATGGAGGATATGCCCTTCTCTACTAATCTGGTAATAGGAGAATATTTAATGATAAGGAGAAATCCCTGAGTTCCTTTCAAAATAAAGTAGAATAATCTACAATGTAGGTGGTCAATAATAAGGTAACTAACATACCACAAAAGTAGGCCACATTCTCCAAATGGGATGGAAGGATGAGATTTAGCTAGAATGGGTTAGAAATCCCACCCTTTGTTGGAAATGAAAGGAATCCAATAAAACAAGGAATCAAGAAATATGGATCTTCCCAAAGATAGGATGGTACAAAATAAATTTTGATGGGGCCTCAAGAGGAAACTCAAGTTCTTTGGGTGTAGGTTGCATTGTTAGAGAGTGGGAAGGAAAGGTGATAGGGAGAAGGAAAATTTATTTGGATGTTAACACCAAAAATTATGCAGAATTTAATGCCCTAACCATTGGTCTTATCCTTTGTAAGGAAGTGAAAATAAATGGAGATGATGTGGAGGGAGATTTAGCTATAGTAGTAAACATAGTTAGGCTTGGTAGGATGTCTAATTAGAAACTAAATGCAATATTGGAAAGAGCTCTAGAAATCTTAAAGGATTTTGAGTCATATACAACAAACCATGTATATAGACAAGTGAATCAAGAAGATGATATTCAAGCTAATGTTGTTGTAGAAGGGAACAACATCAATGATATTTTAATTTTTGTCTCTTAGGTGGTAAGGAGGAAGGTATACTATGGAGTCATTGCCAACTATACATGTAATGTCCAAATTCAAATTGATAGACGTTGGCGAGGGTGGGATACTAAGGAGATCAAATACATAGGATAAAATTATGGAAAATAAAAGTTAAGGTGGCAGTAGGATTATTCATGAGGTTGAAGAATTATAAGCTGAGCCAGACTAAGTAAGTTGTGACATGGTAAGTATCATGAACCCCACATAAAGATCTAGAGAATGCAAGATATTAAGACACTAATTAACACTTGGATTGCAATCTACAACAATAAGAAAACATGACATCTTGTACATGCTGACAAGATCAATATGGAGACTAGTAAATGTTCACCACAATTAATAATGATGGTCCTCAGGTGTTAAATCATCATTTGTCAAGAAGGAAAATATAGTTATTTTTCCTAGTAGAGTGGAAAGAAGGCTTAATTATCGTAAACATGGAATCTACCCTCAAACTTAAGCTAATTAATGATGCTTGTTAGATGAAATTTTCAAGTGAAGTAACCCATGAATTTTAGTGTAGAATTGTGAAGAACATTTATGATTTAGACCTCAAAGTAGTCAATACCATTTTAGGTGATGAATGTATGCATACAGAGCATAGGTTTAGGGTCAACTCTAACATTCCAATGGTGTTTGTCTCCATTCTACTAGTAATGTGTCTATCAAAATTTGAGGCTATGTAATTATGTAGAGGAGTCTTTATTAATGAGATTATTTGGGACTTGAATGTGACTATGAATAATGTGGATGATGAGATCATGGTGACCTACCCTAAGGGCTACTACTACTACTAGACAGAATGAGGGATGAACACAAAGAAAAGGATGAGGTGATAAAAAAACCAATTCTATCCATGAAGGACATAAGGGCTTTTGAGGAGAGGAAATCAGTGATTGCAAGAAACATAGATTTCCTACAAAAATGGATAGGGTAAAAGGCAACTGCAAATAATTAATGGTGGAAGGAGTATTAAATGGAGGAGGATTATGAGAACTTCACATTTGAGACAAAATCTAAGACTGATCTTTAGGAAGAGAAAGAAATGGAAGGCCAACACATGATAAAGAAGAGAGATATACCTAGAAAGTCAGACACTAGGAGGAAGAAGGGTGCCAACAGGTTTGATATTCTACAACTCCTGGTAATTAGCTTCCCCCTCATGAGGATTTTTACTTTGTGGATCACATTTTGATTCAAGATAAGAAGAAGGAATAAAATAACAGCTTAAAGAAATAATAGATATTGCTTGTATGTATATTAATATAGTACAGTATAGGAATAATATGGGTATAACATGATTTTTTTATTATAACATACCTATAGTTCCATATAAATATGTAATGTAAGACCTTTAGGAGATGGGGAATTTTTTGAGTCATGCCCAGAGACATAGATAGGCATAAGAATGATCAAAGTAAAAGTAGGAGGTTTTTGTGACTGGTTGGCTATGGAATCATGCCTCCATTAACATTATATGCATCTCTATTTTTTGATTAATATAAATGACAATAGCCTATTACTTAGCAAAAAAATACGCTAAGAGATATATTAAATATTAGGATTATACATTAAATATTATATATGGCTAGGGTTCCCTGATTAGGATTATGTCTATGATTATGGTTAGGGTTTATGTATAGTGTAGATTGTAAAAACCCTAATCCTAACTATTATGTAAACCCTAATCCTAAATCCTAAACCCTAATCTTAACTTAACCCTAAATTATAGCCCTTATAAAAAATTAACCCTAAAAACTATCCCTAAGAGTTATTGTAACTATAAATCCTAACCCTAATCTCTAATACTAACCCCCAATTCTAATTGTAAAAAAGATCACAACCCAAATCCTAAACCCAACCCTAACCCTAAATATGGTGTAAAGTTAAACCCTTTTCCTAACCCTAATCATAAATCATAACCCTAACCTAAACATTGACCTTAATTCCAACTGTAATTTATAAACCCTAAACCTAACCTTAATCCTAATCCTTACCCTAAACCCTAACCTAAACCTTTCATCTCTATCCTAAACCTAGACTCCAACTCTAATAGTAAGACTATGACATAAACCCTAAACCTAATCATAATCCTAACAATAATCATAATCTTAAACTATAAAGCATGAACCTAACCCTAATCTTAAAATATCACCCTAATTAAAACCCTACATGTAACTAGAACATTAACTATGATGTAAACCCTAACTCTAATAGTAAACACTAATCCTAACCCTAGCCCTAACCCTAATAATAATCCTAATCTTAATCCCTACATCCTAACCTTAACCCTTACCCTAATCAATTTCCTAAAACTAACCACAATATTAACCATGATATAAACCCATATGAAAATTTTAATCATAAGCTTTAAACACTAATTCTAGCACTAACCCTATTTATCCTAACCCTAATTGTAATACTTGAACCATGATGAAAATGTTACCCTAACCATAATTCTAACCATAATCTGAATCCTAATACTAAACCTAAACCCTAACTCAAAGATTCAAACCTAACCTTAATCCTAATTCAAAATAAGATCATAATATAAACCCAAAACACAACCCTAACCTTAACCACAACATAAAGGTTGACTCTTTTCCTAACCATAATTATAGACACTAGCCCTAAAGAAGCCTAATTTTAATAAATCCCTAATCCTAATTGTAATACTAATAAAGACTTAAAAACCCTTAACCAAAATCCTAACCATAAACCCTAAATCAAAATCCTAACCATAAATTATTGCTAGTCTTCATCCTATGTTTTGGTTTTTAGTTTTCTTATTATCTTACCTCTTTTAAGACCCCTCTTTACTACCTTAATGGCTATTTTGTAATGGGTTTAGATCCTTTCTTACTTTTTATAATAAAACAGACCATTGGTTCAACATCCAACCACACAAATCAATACAATATTTTGTCATTTAACCTTCCTTTTTTATAAAGTGAATGAGTTAAGTGGTGTGATTCATACCAATGACAATGCTATCACTAGCCAAACTCCTTAAGTTCAAGTCAACAATGGTCAATTAAACTCTCCATTCCTCGATTGGATTATTCTATAAAAACATTAGTTGGATTTAGATCATTAATCAAGGTCAAATGTGTTATTCTGAGTCCATGCCATCACTTTTTAGTTGAGGTAGATTAAGAATATCATAGATTTAGGTTTGATAAATTTCTCTATTTTTTTTTCCACTTTTAAATTCTTACCAAGCTTTGAGTCAATGAGCCTTGTACAATTTCTTCGGTGCCACCATCTACTACTAAGGATGCCTTTGCTTCATGCAGGAGTCATCATACTCATAGCCACACTGTCTATTCTAGGTAGGTCTTTTGTAGGTCTCCTCAACATAGACACCATGGATAATCTCCCTTGTCATGTGACCGATCTTTTATTTCTCAACATGGTCGTGGCACTCTTAATTAACCTATCAATTGAATTTTCATTTTCAAGTCTTGTCATTTCTCTTATTCGTTTGGTTGATCAAAAAAAAGAAAAATACAAAGGAGTTCCATTTGTACAACTCTGGTTGATCAAAAAGAAGAAAACTACACAGGAATTCCATTCTATTCCATTAGCATGATTGCTTGTCTTTTAGCTATAGTTTTTGAATCAATTGTTAAATGTTATGATTCCATTCCAATTTTTATACAAACTAATATATTCTTTTTATATAATTTAATATTAAATAAATAATATTCATCATTAAAAATGTATAGATGCTAAGTCTTCTTTATTATTGAAATAATAAGTGTTTATTTGTCAAAACCATAAAAAATAATTAAAAATAAAAATTACCACTTAAAATGTTTCCAGAATATTAGATGAAAGATTATTAAACAAGGTCAACTCCTTGTTCGATCAAGCCGTTTCGTGTGCATGAAGTGTTTTTTATTAAAGAATTTAAAAAAGTTGATATATAAATAATGAAAACCTTAAAAAAACTAAAGTCAAATGGGAAAATTAATGTAAACACGTTTTGGCAGACCGTCATGGCTCTTAACAACCAGCTAGAACGTATGTTTTATAAAGAGAATAATGATAAAAAAAACGAAGTGTCCCCTTCATAAGAGATACGTTGTAGTTTGCTGTTTACACGTTTCCTGCTTGGACACCCTGCATATTTCTTTGTTTTCCTATCTTTCTTCTATTCTTGGCCGTGGTGAAGTTGGAGCATATTTCTGTGCATGAATTTCTTCTGATAAATTCCAGTAATCCTGCTCTATTGCTGTCACCTCAGCTGTCTTTTAGCCCTGCGCATCAGGTAAGAGGCTTATTTTTCTCTTCTTTTTTGGGTAAGGAATAGCTTTTTCAATTTTCTAAGCCTAAAGTAGATTGCTTACGATCCACAGAAATGGAATGCCTCATTTACATTTGACAACTTTAGGAATACATTTCAAACCAAAACATTCTGGTTTAGTCATTAAATTAAATATTACTGTTTTAGTTTCTTTTTTAATTATATAGAAATTGGTTGATGTTTGTAATCAGAATTTTTGTTCTAAGAGACCTGATCTATTTTCTGATAGCTTTTAATTGGCATTTTTGGCTTGAATCACAGATAAAGTGCGATCTAAAGTTTTGAATTAAAAAATTATTTTGGAGTCTCATTCAAAAATATTATTAGAACACAATCATTTATATTTATGGTAGAAAAGTTTGAAATTTAAAGATTATTCTAAATTTCAAAATAAATCTTTTTGAATTTAAGATAAATTTTTTTTTAACTTATATTTTTAAGTCTATTAAAATCAAAATGCTTCAATCATTATTCTTTTATATGCAAGCAGTTCAACACTTACGACAAAAGTTGTATTTTTTTTGATTGGTGATAATTATATTTTTTTATTAATCCTATAAAATACATTGTTGTTCATCATGAAAACGGAAAACTAATTGTACTAGATATCAATCCCTCCCTACCTCTACTACCATAAACTACTACTATTGATATCAAACAAAATCCATAGAATATTTCTTGAGCCTATACAATATGAGCAATTACTACCATCTAAGATTTCAATTTAAGCCCATGCCTATACAAAATGGGCAGGCCTAGTTCCTAAACCTGATAAATATCTGAAGTAAACTAATTAACAAACCCCTTCATTAACAAAAATGGGCTTACTCTGACTGGAGCTATTGAGCGAAATAGTACCAAACCCTATTCAAAAACTTTAACAAAGATAACTAGATACACCTATTTGCTGACATTGACCTTATAGATAGGACCCTTGGAATTTTTAGGGATGAACATGCCACCCTTTGTGTCCAATCAGGTCTTCGTGTCTCTCCTTTTCTCTAATTCCATATGATGCTTCTCTACCTCCCAAACCAACAAAAAATCAAGCAACATATCCTATCCTCCCCTTGCGTCCACTATACGGTCTGCCTTCCTTGTCAAAGAGCTCCATACTAGAAAAGACTTAAAGCTCGGAGTAGTTCCCTCTACTGCTCTCCAAAATTTGTCCTTTTCCCTTAAACCCACTCCTAGTTCTACCATAGATAAGATTTGGATCATTCCCCTTGATCATTGGGGCTTCACACAAGCTTGCATGACCCTTAGGGTCTCCTCTTTGGATCCCAATTAAAGTGCCTATGTGAAGAATGTTGAGGAAATATCAATGTTAGTCCTAAAACAATGGTTAGTCTTCACGAATTCTTTTCCCATGATCACATCAACACATTTCCAAAACTCGGGGTCATCTATTAGGAAAATCCCCTTCAATATCTTCACCCTCACCTTGCCCAGCTAAAAGCTTGCAACTAGCTGAGAGTGTGCAAAGAAAAATTGGCTTTTATTTCTTATTGTTTGACACTTTGAAACCTAAATCACCCAAGTACTAGATACCAAATATGCAAGTTGATTAAATTAGAGAGCAAACGTAATACCAAATTCTGCCCATAGTTTACAAAACTTCCTCCAGACACTTATAAAATAATTACCAAAGCACACCACCATTCTTCCATGTCATTCTTTCCATGTGTGGATTTAATGGTTATGTAATTTCTCATAATTATTTTCTTACTTACCACCTTTCCTTCATCAAATGATATACATTAATTTCATAATTTCTTTTGGTCGCACAAACTATGAATGGGCGGGTGCAAGTAAGTTTAAATTTGAATTTGGAAATATAAGTTGTTTCCCCTTTATGGGCTTTGATTGCAAACAAATCTAGCCGAGACCCCTTCCTCCAAGACCCCACACATTTGATTAGCATTTCTAAATCAACTATAAGTCCTCCCCATCAATGTCCCAAAAATCTTCAACTAGTTCTTCCTTACCTTTATCTCTCAATGCAACACTAACATTTAACATCATGTCAGCTACTTCATTCCCTTCTCTCAATACATGAGTTACCTTAAATTCTTCAAAGGATTCCAAGAGAGATTTAATTTGTCAAATTTACTTATTGAGATACCAAACTCTAGACTCACCTTTGACAATTGCATTAATTATAATTAATGAGTTGACCTTCCAAATGAAGTTTGGGAACTTGCAAGAGCTTGCCATTTTGATTGCAAAAAGAGCAGCCTAAACCTCTGCCTCATTATTAGTTCCATCTAGTAATCTCGTCACCTCCAACATCAAAATACTACTAGTCTAATCTCATACAACAAATCCCACACCAGAAGGGACCGAGTTACCCTTTGAAGCTTCACCAAAGTTAACATTTATTTATCCTTTGTCTGGTGGAATCCATGACATTGTCTTTATTGAAGAAGGAGGATTAGCCTTTAATAGGATAGAAGTTGTATCTTAGCATAAAAAAAGAGTAGTGACTAGAATACTACATCAAGAATTTATAATACGTATTATTATAAAGGAAATTATATTTTTAAATTAAAATTTAATTCAATATCATAACCATATATGATTAATTAGTTTAGAGTATTTAGTGATAGTACATGAGGACATAATTTCTAAAATAAAAATTTTAGAATAAAAAATATAAAAGGATTTTTTTTTTGTGAAGCTTTCATCAACCAAATAAAACCTAAATCATATCAAGGAGGGACTTAGCTTTTTATTTGGTAAAAGACTCGGGCCCTTTATAATTTAAGTTTTATTTGGTTGCATAGCCACATAGTTTTTATTGTGGCTAATGAATGAACATAGTTAAATGTTGACACTAAAATTTTGATGCCTCAAGATCAAAAGGGAGTTATCATATCTTGTGACTCATTTTGGGAGCTATCATATCTTGTGACATGCACTATGATGGATCAATTTTACAAATTTAGTTTAGATCTAGACACTTGTGAAAATGTCTCAAACTTATGGAAATGATATATTTTTATTTTTGCACAAGTCTACATTCTATTTTACTTTATTCTTCCCTACTTCCTCTATTTTTTCTAATATCTAAAAAATAATATTTTAAAATAAATTAAGAAAATTACAACTATATAGTAAGGGCCATATTCTCCTAGTTCAACCCCTAAAAATGTATGTATATTCTCCAAGGATGAATCTTCATATCTAGATTCATCTTAGAATCAAATGTCATATGAATAATGTTTGAATGATAAAATTGATGTTATTAAATGATTGTAAATGCAATCACCTAGTGATAAAATTTAAAATTATATGTTTAGTCAAATTTATGAGGAAAAGAAATGGTACAAGCTTGTCAAATTTAAATGTTTTATTTTAAAATGCCAAAGATCAAATCCATAAGTGTAAATTCACTTTGTCAAATTATTAGAGTAGACCAATTTATATGTCATCATTTTTATTCCAATATACACAAAAAAAGTTATTTGGAGCTATAGTTCAAAAAAATGTCAAAATACTGGAAGCCTACCTTTTAGGCATCAAGATAAGAATGATATTGAATCAAGATGGGACTGAAATTCTTGAAGCTAAATATATGGATAATCTCAAAAGATAAAAATGATATTGAATCAAGATGGTTAATGAAATGCTTGAAGCCAAATGCATGCATAAGCAAAACAAATGAATAATACACGAGAATGTAGAAAAATATAAATAAGGTGTGGATAAAAGATTAAAAAACTTATGTAAATGGAAGAGTGACAAAATGGAGGAAACAACTTAAAATTTGCACAATATTGTACACCATTTATTGATAGTCAATGTATCAAGGAATTCTTTCAAAATTGGTATAAACCTAAATGGTAAAATTTAATGGCTATTAAAATTTTATCATATATTTTTCTCCTACTTCAAGGTGGATGTAGATCACATACTAAAAATGAATATTTACAAGAACATACAATTAAAGTAAAATTTCTAATGAGAGTGTTAGTTATAGGGCATGCCCCCTACAATTGGTTGCATCCATAAGATATGAGCACATTTTGGAGAGGTGAAAACAACATTTAAGAAGTAAATATAAGATAAGAATTTCAGATGTAATTATATAAAGTAATAATTGTAAGTGACTGTATCATGTAATAAGCATGTAAATTTGTAGAATGACATGTGTGGTAATCATATGAGTTGAAGTTTTTATGAAGAAAGGATTTTTCCCCAACATGGGAAAAAATGAATGTTGATGTGGTCTTTAATAGGAAAAAACACCCATGTTAGGAGAGGAGAAAACAAAATTTGAAAAGTAAACATATGACAAGAATGTCAACATGTAATTATATAAATTTAAAATTGTAAATGACTTTATCATGTAATAAGTATATAAATGTATGGAATTATTAAGTGTGGTAATCATATGAGCTAGAGCTTATGTGAAGAAAGGATATTTCCATGAACATGAGAAAACACTGAATGGAGATGTGGTCCTTAATGGGAAAAATATCCATGTAAGCATATAGTAATATAGGAAATGCATATGCCCCTGAGGATGCAACATAATCATGTAATGAGTGATGGAAGGTGACATGTTTCTAGTAGTAATGTACTTAATTGAGCATGAAAGTACTAGTAAATAGGGATGGTATGACATCCCAATACATGACTATGGTGATGTAAGTTAAAATTTCATGGGGAGGTAAAAAATATAACAGATGTAATTGGGGTTGAAATGAAAGCACAATGTGTAAGGGGGAAGCAATGATTCCCTTAATGTAAACATATAACAATGAAAATATAATATATGAGGAAATATATTTGACTGCAATATGGTAGTCTAGGATCAACACATGTAAGTTCAAAAAAAAATTGTGTAGCAATATACAATCATGGAAAGTAATCAATGGTAAAAAAATGCAAAGAATAAGAATCATAATATGATAAATATCATATAATTATGATAATAAATATGGAAAAAATATAATTAAGAAAAAATAAAGTATCATAGAGGGTATAAAGATGTATAACAAGTATCACAAAAATAAGGGATATGGTAAATAGATAAATTAAAGTGGTGGGGCAAGGGATATAGCATCATAAATGGATGAAATAGGTAAATAAGGCATGAGGATGAAAAAGGTGAAGTGAGAAATAATATATAAATAGCTAGAAGCAATTTTTTTCTCAAGGGAAGACAATCACGTGAGAAAATATCAAAGATGGAATGAGAAAATAAAGAATAAAAAATGAAACATAAGCAAGAGGCCAATATGAAAAAAATAAATATGAAAGTGTACATATATTCTATAAGGAAACTCATGAGTCAAAAAATTAACTTCTGAGGTTGCACCATTTTCTCCAGTTGATTGTGATTAAATAATTATCTAACTCATTTTTTCCATCCCAATAGAAATCATAATTTTCATGGATTCATTCTTTTCTTTTTCTTTGTCTTTCCTATTTCATACATCTCTTGTTGATAAGTAATTAGTTGCACACATATGGTGGTTTCTACTTATTTCACGTGTAGCCTATGACATTATACTCAAAACTATGTTGATATACAAAGGCATTAGTTATTTGTAGATATTCACAAAATCTATTGAAATATTGAAGGAAATTGCATCAACATTCAAATATTTGCAATTTAAGGCAGACCAATATTTATATTAGATAGATTTTTTTGCCTTGTTTATGGGGAATTTTTTTCCATGGGGTTGTCCTCTTCTTTATAAGTTGCATTGTACTCAAATATCTTATAAGGATTTTATATATTGACCTACTTATTTTCCTCACCTAAGTTATGATTAAGGGAGTGCATTGGTGTAGATTAATCACTAACTTGATAAGCACACAAATATAATGTGAGTGTGGTGAACTTAAAAATATATACCAAGGTTTACTTCAAATACAATACAACATTAATATCATTAATAGAAAATGATAAAAAATAATTGCACATAAATACATAAGTCCACTAGATATATGTGGAGATCCACAAGGGAAAACCCATGGTGAAAATAGATTCTTGGATCTATTGCCCAAATCCATTCTCAAAAAGATAATAAAGAACTTGTAAAATATTTTGTAGGCACCAAACCATAAGAATACAAACACATGATAGAGACACCAATAGAAAAACAAATTTGCATACATATCAACAAATAGGAGACACTAATACCCTAATTCAAGAGTTGGGAACCAGCTTAGATAATGAGGCACCTACCTTATTTACAAGAAAGAGATACAAAATATGTATTGTGTGGACATTCAAAAATAATACTTCAACATCTACCTGATCTATGATACATTAGGAACACTCCCATAGTTTTTTTAAATCTTATTTTACATATTTCCATACATCTTTGCTACTCCTAACTTAGTAAACAACTTGCACAAATTAGTCTCACTTCTACAAATCACTCACATTAAAATCAATATCCACAAGTTAGATACATAAAATTTTCCTTATGTCAAACATGTAGTTGGCTCTATCCTAAGCCAAGACATTACACTAGGAGTAGGGACAAACTATTCCTTACCCAACACAAACTCACCTAATCCCAAACTACCTTCACATACTTCCTCTGATTGGTGCATATTACCAGTATATGACACATGTAACTACATGAACATCAACACAATTAGTGAACTAACATTATAAAAAATCTATTAACTATAAGTTTTAGTTTGGTTGAATAAATACTTTGAAATTGGGGAATAAAAAAAATTCATTTATCATTATTCTTTACTTCCAAACCATAAGCCATAATACATTTTATGGTATATTGTTGTACCACACATCATGCCAATATAACTAGGTGCACATACTATCTTTGAACAACAAACCTTAGAAGTATACCATAAATACATCCATACAATAACACATATGGTAGACAATAGGAGCAAATAATATTAGAAAATAATGATAACATTGAGAGAGCTATCAAAATTGAGAGAGTTATCAAACTTGCTTGAATCTATACTTTAAATGCTTTTCATTTTATTGAGGAAGTAATTAATATTTTAGAAAAATTCTATACAAACCTTGACATAAATGATGAAACTGATAGAGCTGGACTTTGACATTAATGACAAAACTTTATTTTTGATAGATAAAAGTAGCAGAAGGGTGCTGGCCCATAGAACAGAGGACTAGTAGCACATTAACAACATATTAATGTAACCAGTCAAGTAGCAGTAATAGGATAACAGTGTTCAGCAGTTCTAATCTACCTCTATCAAAAACAAAGGTCACCTTACTAAACATACGAAATAACCCAGAGTATCTAGTATCAAAAGTATCAAATAAAGTATCAAGTAAAGTATCAGTAACCAGCCACACAGGGCTAACCAAAGAGCAGTAAAAGCTAATAAAAACCCCATTCACACAATTGGGGGACCTAGGGTTAAACCCTTCCAAAATTGACCAAAACATAGGAACTAAGCTAATTGTTTCCACCCAACTGCTTAGACAGTAGAGTAGTCACCGTTCTTCTTGGAAGAATAGGAGGAGGTCATTGTTGTCCTCTTTCACTTCTAGAGTGCCACCCGCCAGCTTATCCTGCAAATGACAAAGAGTCATCACCGATGCATGCATAATTTTCAAACCAAATTTATTGGTTAGCCTGCATTGGTTCATCAGCTCATGCACCTTATTCTTTATCTCAGTAATTTCCTTGTCCAACTTCTCAAACCTCCTCTTAAGGGTCCCTTTGAGCTTGTTTCTCTCCTCCAGGGCTTCAGTGTTGTGAACAAGGGAAGGGGGCTTCTCCAGAGGATTGTGAGTAGGGCTTAGGGATGGGGAAGAGATGAAGGGGACTTCCATGGTAGGTTTGGGTTTGGGGATAGGGATATGAGGGGGGCTCATGTGGTCTTCCGAAGAATCATTTATGGACTCAGTGGATTGGGAGTCCTTGTCAGACATGGAAAGCTCTTTAGTCACCGTTTCCAGTAGTTTTGTTTTGCATTGCTCTTTGGCCAGTCTATTAGACCTCCTTCTACCCAACCCACTCAGGTCCACCTCCAGGTTGACCTGGCTTTCCAATAATTTTCTTTTTTTGGCCTTACAGTCGGTCTCTGGGGGACTCATCCTCCTTCCTATTTTTCATATCCTTAGACTTGGAAACATAAGACACATCCTAGGCATCCTTCTTGAGAAATGGATTTTTAACACATTTTTTCTGACTCTTACCCTCTATGGTACCAGGAATAGCCTCTTGGGTAACACGGATAGACAGGGAGGAGGACTGGGTAGGGTTTTCAATTTTGGCCGGGGAATCCTCCTATGTCATTTCCTGGATAACCAGGGGGGCTGAGGTGCAGGACAAATGGCTTTGTGGAATTGATAAAGGTAGAGGAGGAGGCCCTTGTGAAGGATAGGCATTTTCTTATCAAGGTTCTCCTTGATGTCAAGGATGTTGCTTTCAATGGAGTGCAATAGGAAGAAGGGGATGGATATTAAATCTTTGTTCCTCATGTGGTTTAGAAATGGTAAATAGTAATAGTAGAAGACAGTGAACTTACCTTCCAAAGTGAAGTATTTCATCACAATGAGGCAGATTTTTAGCCAGAAATCTGGCAGCTCCTCCCTGTTGAAACCCCCCTGCTTTTTCACTGGTATCTCACCGTCCTTGAAGAACTAGTTAAGGCTAGTTGGGTCTAGAGTTCAGCTGGTTTTCTTGTATTTTCTCCCTTTCATGGATAGCCCAGTCTCCTTGGCTATCACCTCCTTATTCAATTGGAAGTGAATACCACTGACAGAGACATTTCTATTATTCTAAGATGACACGAACTGTTTGGATAAACATTCATCATGCCCGCCCTTCATTCTCTCCATGAAGCCCCAAATGCCGCTCTCCTTGTAGTAATGAGTCACCAGCGCATCCGAGGAGAAGATATCATCGATTTTATCGGGTTCAATGTAGAGAGTGTTGCCTCCCATTTCAATATTCAACCCCTCCTTCACTAGAATAAGCTGATAATCACAGAATCGAGTATCTTTGCAAAACTTGATAAACCCTTTGCAATTACAGAAAATCCCTGAATGTAACTTAAACTGCAAGTTTTGGGAAAAGTTTTGGGAAACGGGCACCATACTACCAAATCCAATGAATCTCTAGGTGCCATTAATAGTAATAATAGCAAGGATACACTTGGTGTCCTCTTTGGCCAAGTAAGCCCTTTGATTTGGACATCGTCTACTCCACACGTTTAAAGGGTAATTATGATTCTTTATGGGAAAATGGTTTCTCTTTTCCATAATCACAAAAATCATCGGGACACGCCAGCACATGATCCAGTGAGGATTCACAATGAATAAAATATCATGGCACATTTAAACTTTGATATTCATTTCTCCCCCAATGATTTTTTGAGTCACCAGAGGTAAATCACAAACCGTCCTCCAATTGCTGAGTTTAGCTTGCCTTAGACCCATTGTCACCATTGAGTCAGCAACAAAATTCCTTTCCCTATACGTGTGAGTTATGGTGGTGCTCTGGAAGCTACACATCAGCTCACCGATCTCCCTAATGATAGGTCTAGCCTACCACCCCACACTAGCACCACTTTTGACAGCCTCAACCACCACCATGGAATCCCCCTCGATTGCTAGCTGCCTGACATTCAAATATTTTACAAATTCAATCCCCCAGAGAAGAGCCATGCCTTCTACCTAAGTGACCGTGCTGTTGTTGATAGGACCAGCATAGGCTAGCAGGCAGTCACCCCTATGATCTCTCAAGATGCCACCCCCACCTTGGCTTATATTATTTTCTACCCCGTCGAAATTTAATTTAATCCATCCTTTGGGGGGGGCACCCATTTGGTGGCTTTTCTAGCTATTTTTTTAGCATCATCAAATCTGGAGAACTTGACAAGTATGTTCCACCTATCAGCAAAACTTACTTCCCAAGTAGTAGGAGGGTAAGGAGGGAGCTTCCATTTGGCCATCCTGACATTTTCGCACAAGAGCTTAGTCCCAATGTGGAGGCAAGCGTCGGAATTGATACTCTCCTCTCTGAAGATCCTATTGTCCCTCTCCTTCCAAATGGCCCAGCAGATGTTGGGGGGGTAGCAACCACTAGAGGAGCTGGAGGAGGGTGTGATTTGAGGGGGCTCTCTAGTTATTAAATTGATGCAATTCTTTGCCCAGGGCCCACGGGATACCTAACTTGCTTATAACTCCATGCCATAAACTGGAAGCATAGTCACAGTGGATGAACAAGTAGCTCATAGTTTCCTCTTCCTTCTTACATAGAATACATCTATTCTCCATGGGGATGCCCCTCTTTATAAGGTTATCTTGGGTTAGGACCTTACCATGCATTAACGTCCACCATAAGAAGTTAATTTTAGGGGTGAGCTGGGGAATCCAAACCCTCTTCTAGTCTTGCTAGTTACCCACCTCCTCCAGAAGTAGATTATAAGTAGAGTTGATAGAGAAAGTACCCACCTGGGTGGGGGCCCAAATAATTGAGTCCTTAAGACCCGAGATTCTAACCTTAGTAGTTTCCATGAGGTCCTTGACTGAATGTTGTAGATCCGGTCTATTCCTTAACCACCTAGGAATGTCCTCCCAATCCCTGCCAGTGATATAGTTAGAAGCTCTGTTACCCAGGATAGGTCTGAGGTGATCCATTAGGGGTTTAAAACTATAGCCTAAAATAGGTTGGTTTTCTATCTAGTTGTCATTCCAAAACCTGATGGATCATCCATTTCTGATTTGCTAGAGAACACCTTTAGAGAGAAGGGTCCTACATTTGCATTTTTTCATCCATATTTTGGAGCCGCTGGGGAGGTTTCCATCTTGGAACATTCTTGTATAGGGGTGTCCTTGGAGGTACTTGGCTTCCATAAGTCTGCACCAATCTGCCTTTCCTTCTATAAGCTTCCAAGCCACTTTCGTGGTAAGGGCTTTATTCATCAGCCCAATTTTCCTTAATCCCAGGCCACCCATTCTCTTCGGGAGGCAGACAGTATCCCAATTCACTAGAGACATCCTCTTTTTTTCTTCTGTTCCTACCCACAAAAAAGTCCTCTGTATCTTTTCAAGTTTGTCCGCCATGTAGCCTCTAATTTTAAAGAGAGAAAGGAAGTAGATAGGGATTCCTTGGAGAGTGGAGGCCACGAGTTGTAGCTTACCAGCATTGCTTAGAAACTTCCCCTTCTAGCTAGCAAGTTTCTTCTGGGTTCTTTCCAAAATAGAATTCCAGAAATCTTGGGACACCTCTTTAATAGTAAGGGGGAGGCCAAGATAAGGAAGGGAGAGAGGCCGCAAGACAACCCAGGATTCGAAGCACCTTATTTTGTGTCTCTATGGAGGTATTAAAGAAGAACAACCCGCTCTTCTGATAGTTGATGCACTGCCCTAAAGCCCAACTGTAACTTTCCAGAATTAGTTTCCACTGCCTGGCCTCGATAACTAAAGAATAACCAAAGAGGAAGGTGTCATCCATAAACTGTTCGAAAACCACCTGAGGACTAGTGGAGGTAGGTTTGATGCCCATTATTCTCCCCATGGCAGACAACATACAAAGGTTTTTGCTAATCACATCAGCCACCATAATAAAAAGGTAAGGGGAGAGGGGGTCCCCCTGTCTAAGACCCTTCTCAGGTTTAAAATAACTACCAGGGGATCCATTCACTAGCACAGAAAGGCTAGCAGTTTGAGTACATTCCTATATGATCTGGATGATCTTCTCATTAAACCCCATTTTAGCAAGAATTTTAATCAGAAAGGACCAATTGACTTTGCCATAAGCTTTGGAGATATGCAGTTTAAAAGCCATACCTGGGACTTTGCTCCTATCCATAGAGTGTATTATTTCATGGGTGGCTATGGCCACATCCAGGATCTGTCTTCCCAGCACGAAGCCTTTCTGAGTAGTGCTTATAATCTTGTCCAATAGAGGCTTGATTATGCCCACCAGGATCTTGGTGAGGATCTTATAAAAAGTATTGCATAGGCTGATGGGCCTGAAATCCATCATAGTGGTAGGATTGTCATGCTTAGGAACCAACACAATGTAGGTTTGATTATGTTGCCTGAGGATGCGACCCGTCCTAAAAAAGTCTCTGGCCCCCCGAATAACATCGGTCCCCACAATGTCCCAATACTCCAAAAAGAACGCCGGAGGAAAGCCGTCCGGACCAGGGGCTTTATAAGCACCCATAGCAAAAATCGCCTTCCTAACCTCTTCATTCGAGACCCACTCCATGAGCATGTTATTGTCACTAATCATTATAGCACTTTGGATGTGGTCCAGGAGTTGATTTTATATGCTGTCCGGGTAGATAGGACACACATTAGAATACAGCTCCTTGAAGTAGTTGACTGCCACCAGGTTGATCCCATCCTTTTCCTTTACTTCATTCCCTTCTTTGTCCTCAATAGCAGCAATAGTATTTCTTCTTTTATGGATGCAGACAGACCTATGAAAGAATGTCGTGTTCCTATCTCCTTCAGTAAGCCACTGGACACGAGATCTCTGCTTCCAGTAGATTTCTTCTCTTTTCAGGGTTTCCTGCCACTTATTCCTAGTCAGCTCCTCCTCGGCCTGGACCTGGGGAGGGAAGTTACCAGCAGTCAACTGTGCCTGGAGGGAGTCAAAGGTTCCAGACAGTTCCATGTTTTCTTTGCAGAAGTCACCAAAGTTATGCTTGCTCCATCCTTTAACCTCCCTACAGATAATTTTAAGCTTTCAGGCTATTTTGAACATAGCAGTACCCTTGATATTGGTCTTCCACCAAAATTTCACTTGATCCCTAAAGGATGGGTGAGAGCACCACATAATTTAAAATCTGAAGGGTACCGAGCTGACCTTGGGGGCGTCAAACTAGCAGAGGAGGAGGGGGTTGTGATCCAATGTTGTTCTAGGGAGGGAGGATAGAGAGGAGTTCAGGTAGAAGTCCCATGAAGAGGTGGCCAAGGCACAATCCAGTCTCACCTGGATGAGGTGGGGGCCTTTCCTATTATTGGACCAGGTGAAAGGGTTTCCCTTCAGATTGATGTCAGAAAGACCTATGGAGGAGATAAAATGAGCCAGCTCCCCCATACTATCCAAGTAATCTGCCAGACCACCACACTTTTTCGAAGGGTAAAGGGGGGTATTGAAATCACCAGCCAGTAGGAAATTCGCAGAGCAGTCCTGATCCAGATAGTGGCCAAGATCAACCCATAGAGAAGCTCTACCTGAATGGGTATTAGGAGCATAGATATTAAAGGTAGTCCACTCGGAACCATTTTTCCTGAAAGTGGCAGCAAGGTAGTTGGGAGAAGAAGCAGCTAGCAGACCAGATAACCTATTGGGGTTCCAGAGCATGGCAATACCCCCAGACGCCCCCACAACTTCAGAATAGAGAAAGGCCACCCCCGGCCAGAGCTTGGGAGCCAGGATAGCAAAGTTACTAGCAGACATCTTGATCTCTTGGAGGATTAGAACATCAAGCTTGAGGTCGAAAATATAGTGTTTGACAACACTTTGTTTAAGGGAGCTGTTAAGTCCCCTCACGTTCCAAGAAAGATAATTCATTTCTTACTTTTAAAGCTAGATTCCAAGGTTTGTTGCTTACTGTATGCACCCAAAAATGGTCACCTAGACTTTGGGCCCCATTTATTTGATTTATCAACCATGAATTAGTTTTATCAATAATCAATATTTTTCAACACTATCAATTTCTTAATCAAATCTTAATTTCGATCATATATTAGATTTTTATCCTATGGGCTAACCATTTTATCCTAAGTCTTTATTTAATTAAAAGAAATATTTTCTCTCCTTTTATTAAATAAAAAGCCCCACCTTTTCTTCTTATCCTAAGTTGCACAAATAAAGCACTATTCTTATTTTATAAAAAGGAAAAAAAATACTTTTTGTCTCATATGAACATAAAGTCAACTCCTATTTTCCTATTTGAGAATACTTGTGCACATGGATTGCTCCTCTTTCAAGCTCCACCGTTGATTGAGACTTTTGCCTCTTAATCTCCATGGTCCATTCCTTTGCATTTCTTATAAAAGGAGAGCTCTCTCCCTCATTCTAAGACACTTGTTTTATGCTAACTTTATGCTGCAGGAATTCTTGAAGACTTTGGAGCTTTTTGGAGATCATTGTTGCATTACATCTTAGAGTTCCTCATTTGCTTCATAATTTAGCTTCCATTCTTGCATAGTAGTTCATGTTTATGCTTTCATAGTTTAGATTTCACTTTCAAGCTTTAGAATAACTCACATAGCTTAATTAGGGGATTTGTAATCCATTGCTATTTCCTTTCATAGCTGCATTGTACTTTCATTTTGATAGATTAATCTTGCATATTCATATTAGTTTGCATTGCATTTTCATACCTTGATTCCATTTGGGGATATTGGCATTGTTGCCCTTGTCTTCATTGTGAATCTCTCATTGTATGGTTGACTAGCAAGGTCACAAGTTTGTAGCTCTAGTTGAGAGCAAATTCATCACAGTCCCTTGCAACTCCATGCATAGAGAGCTATGAGCCGCTTTGTGAGGCCTCATTGTTGAGTAACCTTGCATGTAATGGTTCATAGAAGTGTGGTCACTTTTCCACCATACATTTTTGGCACCCACCGTGGGGCAGAGTAGATAGACTTTGTCTTTTAGTTTCTTGCATTTTCGTCATTTTTTGAATTAATTTTTGGATATTCTGCATTCTCTATTTTTCTGTCTCAGAGTATCGTGCGACACTTCTTAGTTATATCGCATGATAGACCTTATAATACGGGTGTGACACTTCGAGCAAAGGAAGAATCACCTACCAGTATTAAGGTCTGTCGCCTGGCATCGTGTGAAGTATCCCTTGCATGTTCTAAAGTGTATCGCCCAGACTGAGGTATATCACTCGGGTACAGGAAACTGTGTCACGCGATTCTGGTGAAGTTTGGGGTATATCGCCTGATCTGACAGAGAGTTGCAATTTGAGTTTTGTTATCCGAATATGATCATATTTAATTTGTTGGTTTACTTTATTGCATTTAGATAGATCTAACTTGTATTTCTTAGCCTAGATTAGTCAATTTTTTGCATTATTTCCATTTAGATTTTGAATTTCCCTAACCATAATTGTCTAACAAGTTGTGGTTGTAGGAGTTTTTCTTGAAGGAGATTGCCATAAATTGCATACTAAAGGGCTACTAATGGTTTTTGTAGGGCTGCCCAAAGCATAATCAAAAGCAAATTTATTTATTTTTTCAAGTGTTTGTGATTTATTTCCTTTCAAGTGTGGCATCTACTAATTGTTTTAGGAATCTTAATACCTTGTGGAAGAGACTTTGAGGTGGTAGGAGAAGTATGCTCTTCACCTTTAGGTGAACCAAAAAATCTTGACCCATCTTAATATTTTGGAAGCAAGGGGGTAATTGAATATTTGCTTGGTGTGTTTGGGAGAAGTTTTTGAGATAGGGGAGTATGCTCTTCACCCTTGTGGTGAACCAAAAACCTTGAACCTAAAAAATCATCCATTCTTTGTTTAGTTTAGGATCCTTTAGCGGGACTACTCTTGAGCAATCAAGAGGAACGACCCAAGTGGGGACAAGCTTTTTGCTGGCTATTCCAACTCGCTATAATCTCAAGGCTATCAAAGACACAAAACCTTGGTAGACATAACACTTGTCTTCACCTGATGTGAGTAGCTCATGGGATTGCAACCATGGGGAAAGCATTGAGCAAGAATGCTTAAGGTACTCTTGAGGCCGCGAGGTCTGAGTCCTCTATGAGGAGCAAGAGGGGTGTTATGAACAGAAGCCCTTACTAAGAACCATAGGTTAGAGGCCACCTATTTTAGCCGCTTATCTTCTTAGTGCAAGGATTGATCCAAGTGGACTAACCTGGATCACCCCAAGATACTCACCATATGTGCCCCTTTTGGTTGTGTTGTTTGACACTTCCATGACAAAGCCAATATCTCTTGTGGGCAACCACTTGGTGTGAGGCAAGGGGGCATCAAGTTATGGGCTAAGTTGATGAGTAATGAGCCTTGTCTTGTAGGTAGATATTGCTTGAAGTGTTTGTTAGGATTAACAAGGTAGAAATAACAATTATGTGCAAATATAACTAATATCAGAAAATAATAAACCACACAGAATAGAACACAAGACACACAGATTTAACGTGGTTCACCCAATCCCTGGGCTACGTCCACCAACAGCGAGTCCAATATTATTATTATCCAGTGATTACAACCTGATTACAATCCGTAATCCCTTACAGCCCAATTCTGCCGCAAGTACTAAAATCATACATCATGAAAATCCCTAACCCTAAGCCATATTATACAATATTTTCCCGCTTTAGGGTTAGAATGAGTTATAAGTAGTCGGCCCAAATGGCTGAAAAAGTAGTCGGCCTCAAAAAAAATTTTCCTCGGGGGCTGCGCCCCTGAACCCCTGCTCTTGGGGGCTGCCGCCCCCAAACCCCCACTCAGGGCCCGGCCCGGCCCCGAACCCCAGCGAGGTCGGGAGGAAAAATGTACAGTACTTTCCTGGATAGTACTTTCCTGATTAGTCACCACAAGCTAACAATCTCCCACTTGGTGACTGATCAGTATCCACACTATACTAAAAAACCTCCCACTTGGAGACTGATCTTGTAGCAATACCACTACCCACATGAGGCACCCACTGGATTGAACCACCTTGGACTCAGTTGTTCCTTTATTTTGGTCAGTCTAGAAGACCAACTGAAGCATAACATGAGTTCAACTTCTCCCTTGTTACTACCTTTGTAAACATATCTGCTGGATTATCATCAGTATGAATCTTTTCCAGCCTTAACTGTCCATCATCCAAAACTGATCGAATGAAATGGTACCGCAACTGTATGTGTTTTGTCTTTGAGTGCAAAGCAGAATTCTTTGCAAGATGAATGACACTTTGGCTATCTGTATGTAGAAAATTATCCTTTTGTGGATGTCCCAATTCTTCCATGAAGAATTGAAGCCATATCATCTCCTTGGCTGCCTCTGTAGCAGCAACATACTCTGCCTCTGTAGTGGATAAAGCAACCACCTTTTGTAGTCTAGAAATTCAACTCACTGCTGTCCCACCAACAGTAAATATATAACCTGTAGTACTCCGCCTGCTATCTATATCTCCTGCCAAATCTGAGTTAACATAGCCTTGTACAGTAGTAGTAGAACCCCCAAAGTGTAAACACTTACTAGATGTGCCTCTCAAATATCTGAGAATCCATTTGACTGCATTCCAATGCTCAATACCAGGGTTACTCATATAACGGCTAACGACTCCCACTGCGTGTGCAATATCTGGCCTAGTACATACCATAGCATACATTAAGCTCCCTACAGCTGAAGCATAAGGTACCTTAGACATTTTAGTCTCTTCTTCTGGTGTCTTGGGACACATATCCTTAGTCAATTTCAAATGACCAGGCAAAGGTGTGCTGACAGCTTTGGCATTTTCCATAGAGAAACGTTGCAACACCTTCTCAATATAATCAGCCTGAGATAGAGACAATTTCCTATTTTTCCTATCTCTACAAATTTTCATACCAAGGATTTGTTTTGCTGCCCCCAAATCCTTCATAGCAAAAGATTTTGCTAACTGTTGTTTCAACCCCTTAATGTGATCCATGTTAGACCCAGCTACAAGCATATCATCAACATATAAATATAAAATAATGTAGCTATCATCATCCAACCTCTTAAAATAAACACAATGGTCAGAATGACACCGACTATATCCATGCCCATTCATAAAAGTGTCAAATTTAATATACCATTGCCGAGGTGCTTGCTTCAAGCCATATAAACTTTTCTGCAATCTGCACACCAAATTCTCCTTACCCTTGACCTCAAATCCTTGTGGCTGAACCATATATATTTCTTCATCCAAATCACCATGAAGAAAGACTATTTTAACATCAAGCTGCTCTAAATGCAAATCTTCAGTAGCCACAATACTTAAAACAGTACGAATAGAAGTCATTGTAACAACTGGAGAAAATATCTCATCAAAATCAATACCATGTTTCTGGGCAAATCCTTTTACGACTAATCTAGCTTTAAATCTTTTCGTACCTCCATCCTCTTCTTTGATCCTGTAAACCCATTTGTTCTGTAAAGCCCTTTTACCTGCAGGTAACTTACATAAATCCCATGTCTGATTTTTCAGCAAAGAGTCCATTTCATCTGTCATTGCAGACTCCCACTGAAGCTTTGTATCCACCTGCACAGCTTCATTATAACATTCAGGTTCACCAGCATCTGTTAACAGAATAGAATACAAAGATGGAGAAAATCTTTCTGGAGGTCTACTTAGCCTTGTTGACCGTCTAACACTCACTGGGGTGTGTGGTATTTGTTGTTGCTGTTGTTGCGGAGCATAAGGAACTACTGGAACATGAACTTGTGGAGTATCATCCAGTACTACATAGTCATTTTCTTTCTTCTCATGCTGCAGCAACAGATCTTTGTACAATACTTTCTCATTGAATATGACATCCCTGCTTCTTACAATTTTATGATTTTCAAAATCCCAAAGCCTATAACCAAATTCATCAATGCCATACCCAACAAATACACATTTCTTTGACTTAGCTTCCAGCTTGGTTCTATTTTCAGAATCTATAAGTGCAAAAGCTTCACAACCAAAGGTTTTGAGAAAAGAATAACTCACCTTCTTACCACTCCATGCTTCCTCTGGAATACCACAGTCCAAAGGAGTAGAGGGGCCTCTATTGATTAAATAAATAGCAGTGTTCACTGCCTCTACCCACATATTTTTGGGCAGCCTAGCATGCAACCTCATACTCCTTGCACGCTCCATTATTGTCCTGTTCATGCTTTCAGCCACTCCATTTTCTTGTGGAGTCTTTGGTACAGTTTTCTGCCTACGAATACCATTAGAGGAACAATATTCTTCAAATTCTGTGCTGCAATACTCACCACCATTATCAGATCTGAGACATTTTAACTTTTTACCATTCTCATTCTCAACCAAGCATTTCCATTTCTTAAAAGTTTGAAATACATCAGATTTCTGTCTAAGGAAATAAATCTATACTTTTCTTATTGCATCATCTATAAATGTAACATAATACAGAGAGCCACCAAGGGAAGATACCTGAGCTGGTCCCCATACATCTGTATGCACAAGCTCTAATCTCTCATTTTTCTTTTCCTTCCCACTCTTCACAAAACTAACTCTCTTTTGTTTTCCATAAACACAACTTTCACAGAAATCCATATTGACACATTTCAGACCAGGTAAAACTTTCTTTGAATGAAGTAATTTCATACCTTTTTCACTCATGTGCCCGAGTCTGTTGTGCCACAGTGCTGTGTCAGAATCTACAGCAACAGTTTGATGTTCTTCCTGCTCAACTGCAGCCACTGTTCCTGAACATTCATTATCTTCTGAAACAATTAAAGTAGAAGGAACAGTATGACCTGTACAAAGATATAAGGTGCCTACTTTCACACCTTTTGCTACTACTAAGGAACCTTTTGAAACCTTCCAATTTTTATCATTAAAAGTAACTGTGCAACCCTCATCACCCAGTTGCCCTGCTGAAATTAAATTCCTACTCAGCCTTGGAACATGTCTTACCTCTTGTAGTAGCCAATGATTCCCATTCTACAACTTAATCTTAATTTTTCCCTTTCCAACAATCTGACAGGGTTCATTATCTCCCAAATAAACTAGCCCAAAATCCCCTTGGACATAATCAACAAAATAACTTCTATGGGGTGTAGCATGAAATGAAGCCCCAGAATCTAAAACCCATGAATCATCAATACTTTCTAAGGACAAGAGCAAAGCATCCTCCTCAGATTTGTTACTTACCACATTTGCCTCCTTGTTTCCATCATTTTTGTCTCCTTGATCTTTTTTCTGAGACCAACAATCTTTCTTCTTATGACCTGGTTTTCCACAGTACCAGCAATCATTTGGCCCTTTAGATTCGGACCTCTTTCCCTTTGATTTTCCTCTTGATTTTCCATGATTTTTAGAGTTTTTTCCTCTATCTCTTGTTCTGCCTCTGCTTTCTGTGTTCAATACACTACCCGATGTGGATGCCCTTGAGCTTTTCCTATGAATTTCCTCACTCAATATAACACCAATAACATCATCATACTTTAGGGTATTAGAACCAGAAACAGAATTACTAACAGCCATTACCAAGCCATTCCAGCTTTCTGGCAAAGAACACAAAATCAAGAGAGCCCTAACCTCTTCATCAAAAGTAATTTTAACTGAGGTTAATTGACTTGTAACTGTATTAAAATCATTCAAATGATCAGTAACTGATCCACCTTCTACCATTTTCATATTAAATAAACGCTTCATAAAAAATACTTTGATTGAAGCTGAAGGCTTTTCATACAACTTCGCTAGGGTTTCCATCAGATCTTTAGCTGTCTTTGCTTCAGTAATATTGAATGCCACCGATTGTGCCAGTCATAGATGAATACTCCCCAGTGCCTTCCTATCCAAAATATCCCAATCCTCTTGAGACATTGATTGCTCTTTCTTGGCTACTTCCTCTAGTGGCTGCCATAGATCCTTCTGATAGAGATAATCCTCCATTTGCATCTTCCATAACTGAAAGTTCTGCCCATTAAACTTATCAACCTTCACCCTACCCTCGTCTGCCATTTCTCCCACTTAATCGAGAGACTCTCCCACTAACTCATGAGACCTGCTTCAGAGAATAGATGAAAGAACAAATGAAATAACCTCGCTCTGATACCACTTGTTAGGATTAACAAGGCAGAAATAACAATTATGTGCAAATATAACTAATATCAGAAAATAATAAACCACACAGAATAGAACACAAGACACACAGATTTAACGTGGTTCACCCAATCCCTGGGCTACATCCACCAACAGTGAGTCCAATATTATTATTATCCAGTGATTACAACCTGATTACAATCCATAATCCCTTACAGCCCAATTCTGCCGCAAGTACTAAAATCATACATCATGAAAATCCATAACCCTAAGCCATATTATACAATATTTTCTCGCTTTAGGGTTAGAATGAGTTATAAGTAGTCGGCCCAAATGGCCGAAAAAGTAGTCGGCCTCAAAAAAAAATTTCCTTGGGGGCTGCACCCCCGAACCCCTGCTCTTGGGGGCTGCCGCCCCCAAACCTCCGCTCGGGGCCCGGCCCGGCCCGGAACCCCGGCGAGGTCGGGAGGAAAAATGTACAGTACTTTCCTGGATAGTACTTTCCTGATTAGTCACCACAAGCTAACAGTGTTCTCGAATGTGCTAAACCAGTGTAAACGTTCTCAACATACAAACAATCTGTAGCATTCATAGGGTGCAATTTTATTTTTGATATCACAAGTGTTTGTCTTGGCAAGGTTGCTTTTGCCCTTGTTTCAAGTGTTTGAAGACATGTTTGATCCCCTACTGTTTGCAAACCTGTCCAAATGCTATTAAATTTGTGATTGAAATCAAACATTTTCACCCTAACATTCAGAGAATCCAAAATCAGACCTTAAAAAACTTGAAATTTTGCACAAATTGGTCAAAAACTGCATTAGCATCGCCTGCTTAAGAGAGAAATATTGCGTGATAGTTCACCTAGAATTGTATCGCCTAACAGTTATTAGGTCTATCGCCTGCCAGTTTTGAGGTCTATCACCTAGCATCGCGCGAAGTATCACCCGGTCTTAGGTATATCGCCTGGTTTGCCTAGAGTTTGTCGCCTAGATATTTTCAGCAGTATTCTTAGTTTCAGTCATTGAGTTGCTTTTAGTACGACTTGGCCTTTGAGTAGGTTATCTGACCTTGCTGTTAGAGACCTATTTTGACTGCAAATTTCTAATTTTAGCCTTCTAGGGATCATTTCAATTGATTTATTATGTTACCTTGAAAATAATTTGCCAAGTTAGAAAGCTATTATTAGTGAAAAGTTTATCTTTGAGATTATTGATTACACCCTTGGAGAATTCTGATCCTACTATTGTCCAAATCATTTTTCGTATATCTCAATTTCAATTTGAATTTTGGCTAAGTCCAACCTCCTGATTCAAAAGTGCAAGGGTATTCACCCTTTGATTTGAAGCACCTCTTTGACAGTGTTGGTGACGCCTTTTATTTTTCTATCTTTTCATCTTCTCTTTGGACAATAGAGAATCTCAATTATCCTAGGTTGGAATTGACACTTTGAGAGATTGACCCATCATTAAGAATCTCTTTCTTTCATGTTAGTTACAACAAGGTACCAAGTCAATCAAGGGAAGCGACCCCCTGTTGCCTTTAGCCAGTTACCACCAGTTAAGACTCGTTAACAACATAAGGGAAAAGAACCCCTTTTCGATCAATCTCCTAAAAGTGAATCTGAGGTGTGTTTTAATCCAAAAGGTAATCCTAGTGAAGTGAGAACCTCTTTAGCACCACTTTCATCAAGTATGGACATGAGTTACACTTTTTCTTGACAACAAAGAGAAGCCATAAATCAAACTCTTGAGGATATTTTCCAACGGCATGGGAGTACCAGAGTGTATGGCGGTTCTTCTCATGCTAGTCCACCCGGGTCACCCCCCAACAACACAAGGTATTTTGATGCTCATCAGCGAGCTGAGAGACATTATAGGCAAACTCACTCAGATTCAGGGTCACAACACAAGGACCAAAACAATGAATCTAGTGACCATCACATCAATGCAGCCAACGCAATAAGGCATTCAAGACAATCTTCTCCACTTAAAGATACCTCTCGATATGCAAATACAAGATTGAAAAGCATTGAAAGGGAGAAGCAAGCCTATCTAGATGAACAAGCTGCCAAAAAAGAAAAATTTAGACAACTAGAAGAAGAGGAACGTGCATTATTGGACATAAGAAAAAGAGTCGCCCAAGAAAAAGAAGATAGGCTCTATGCACAACAAATCCAAAATCAATTTAATGGGAGGGGTACCAATAGTGGGACCAACTCACCCCCATCTACCCCTTCACCAAGTCCTAGAAGAAGGTCAAGGACGCCCTCAAGGTCCCCAAGTCCTAGAGGAAGAAGGACTTCAAGATATGATCACCATAGGAGACAGTCACCTCATAGAATTTCAAAACAACCCTCCCAATGAGCACATCATGGTTCATGACATGAAGGAAGTTATGCCAACTTTGATAAAATGGATTTTATGACTATGCAACAAGAACCAGCTTTTCAGGCATATGTGGAAAGATATGTGGAACAAAACAAGGACCAATTCCTAGAAAGTCTCATCAACAAAGGTGCTAAGGTCCCATATAATTTTGATGTCCACCAAAAGATTAAGAAATAGAATCCTTCAACCAATGAGGTGATCATGCAAATGCAAAAGGATATAGAAAGGATGAGGGATCCTAAGAGCACATTTAATTTGGACTCCATATGTCCCAACCCTATAGACAAAAGTGTGGTAATGATTGAATTTTCTAAGAAGGTTGAGTTCCCGACTTATGACAAATATGATGGCATTGGTGATCCTCATGACCATGTTAGACAATTTTATATAATGAGCTTTGTTTTTCATCATGAAAACTCCTATTTAATGAGATTATTCCCAAGGAGTCTAAAAGGCCAAGCTATGGAGTGGTTCACCAACCTTACTCCTCCAATGAAGACATTTAAAGAACTTGTCCAAAGATTTGTCCAACATTTTGCTTACAATCTATCTAGGTCAGTCACAATGCTTGATTTGTGCAAACTCAAACAAAATCAAGGAGAACCTTTTGTCACCTTCTTGCAAAGATGGAGATGGTTATGCTCAAAGTATCCTAGGACAATTCCTAAGGAAGAAAGAATAGACATCATTTTGAGTAATTTAATACCAGAGCTAAGGTATGAGGTCAGGAAGATCCCATTTAATTCTTTTGATACCATGGTAGAAGTGGCATGTCACATAGAGGATGTCCTAAAAGAACAAGGAATTTTGGCTAAACCAACTAATAACAACAATGGCCAAAACAACAATAATAATGGTAATAAGGACAAAAAGAACCCTTATTGGAACAAGAATAAGCAAGTGGTCAATGATGGAGTTGTTGACTCATCTCAACCTAAGAATGAAGGAGTTCTTAATCTCTCCAATGTAGTCCAAGCCATGAAGCTACAAACATCTTCAGTAGAACAAGAGAATAAACCCAAGTATGAAGCAAGACCTAAAATAGAAAAGAGGCAATTTACCAAACTTGGGGACTCCTATGCAGACATTTTCAAGACGTTAATTGCTCATAATTTGGTGCACCCCCAAGATCCTGCAAAGCACCGCATACCAGATCCTAAGCCTCATTGGTGGGATGAGAAGGCCTTTTGTGTCTTTCACAATGGAATTGGACATGATATAGAAAATTGTTTTAAACTTAAACATCTTGTCCAAGATCTCATTAAAAGTGGATGATTACAAGTTGATGGTTTAACCACTAATGCAGATCATAAAGCTTTTAAAGAACCCTTGCCCAAATATGAGAAAGGAGAGAATTCTAGCAATAAGAATGGCAAGGCTGCTATTAACTACACCTACACAAATGCGGAGAATATTATTAACATGCTCGAATTTGCTGATGATAATGTCAACATGATGAGAGGGAAAGAATCTTATGGATATGATGTTGATTCAAATCCTATACCTGATGAAGGACCTGTTATGGTACTAAGAGGTCCTCACTCATGAAGGATGTCTGAACCCCTCAATGCTATCACTAGGAGCCAGTCTCAAGCTCCCATTGTTATTAGAGGTCCTAGATCTAGTAAATCTAAGCAGCCCATGTCAAAAGGTGCTCTCCCTAAATTTTCCATTGGTCCTAATTTGAACTATAACCTTATTGATCAATTACAACGCACACTACCGCAGATATCTATTTTTGAGCTTTTGGAATTGTCCCCCAGGCATAAGCATGTCCTTGAGGATGCTTTGCGAGCAGCTAATGTCCCTAATGATATAGATATAGATCAATTCCAGAATATGGTCAACCACTTGGCTAGCCCTCACTACCTTACATTCTCAGAAGAAGATGACAAGTCATTAAGCCACCCACACAATTTGGCCCTTCATATAGAGGTTATGATCCACAAGACCCATGTCAGGCGCGTGTTGATAGATGGGGGTGCTGGGCTTAATATTTGTTCTTTGAGCTTATTGAAGGCCTTGGGTTATTCAGAAGAAGTCATTGATACAAGGAAGAAGATAACTATCAAGGCTTATGATGAAGTAGAATGTAGTTCTAAAGGATTGGCTGTTCTTCCTATCCGAATTGGTCCTGTAGAGAAAGATATTTTGTTTTAGATTGTTGATGCCAGTCCTTTGGCTTACAATATTTTGTTAGGTAGACCATGGATACATGAGATGCAAGAAGTCTTGTCTACTTATCATCAGTGTGTAAAGTTCCCTTACAAGAGAATAGAAGTCTGCATACCTGGGGATAGCACACTGTCAGTCAACACAATTTCAGCAGGGTCTCACATTCCTTTGAATAGGGAGGCTAACACTTTTGATACTACATTTGAACAATGCAAGAATAAATTCAAGACCATAGATCTTGGTATGGGGGATTACAAATTGGATTCATTCACAAAATTGCCAATTTCCCCTAGGTCTTATGGCCAACCTTCTCAAGAAATGAAGCCCTTGTCTTCGGCCATGACATTGTTCGATAAGTTTGTAGAATCCTCAGTTCCGATTCAAGAAGAAAAAGAAGAGGTTGTCGTTAGGGACTGGATCTACTAAGAAGAGAAATACCTACATAATGAGAATTTTGCACCTTCCCCTAGAGCTTATGGGAGAGGGTATACATTGGTCAAGAATATGGGTTATCCAAGACATGGTCCCCTTAGTCATAGGTTGGATGCTAAGGCTGAACCTCTTAACCATGCCCTTTTTGAATGAAGGAATAAGTCAACAGTTGGCTTAGGTTTTGAAAATGAGAAACAAAAAAGTGTCCCTGTGTCAGCTGCGACAGACAGTGACAATGACTTAGACTACACACCTAATCTTTCCAATCAACAAGACATGTCTGATGATTGGGTGCCTTCAACAAATCTCCTTTGGGGAGATTCAAAAGATTTGACAACTGACAATACTCCTATCCTAGTTGCGATGGATAGTGACTATATGAATGCTAGATTGACAATGGCAAGTGTTGCTATCCTAGTTGCGACAGATAGTAACAATGCTAGTACATCACAAGGCCCAAATAATGATTCAGAAACAGACTCACATGAGTTCGAATGGGACTCACTTTCAGATGCAACAGTTGATTTGGACATGGATGTTGTCCATACTTATAGTACTCAACCTGATGTGACCAACGAGCTTAGTGTAGGACTAGAGGATTGTACTCCTCGAATTGCCTTAGTAGACGACGCTTCGTTTGGTAGGACAAATCCTGACTCAGGTATCTTAGGAGGGGACTTGATGAATCCTGATTGTATGGTCACCAGAGATAACACCTTCCACATAAACAATGTTGAACCAGTCATTGAATTACCCCTTGTTCACTACGACCTAATTGACTGGTCTCAGCAACATCAAGAGCCTGAACTCCTCACTTTTCAGAATGACTATGAAATTGCCTACTATCTGAATGCTCTTGAACCTGTAGTCTCTTCCACCAGTGAACCAACAACAAGTATGACAGAGCTTGATATTAAGTACCTCAGTCTAAAAATAAAAGAAAAAGAAAAAAGAAAAATATGTCTGATGGCAAAAACCACTTTGTGGCGGTGTCAGAACCAAAAATAGTAAAAAGAAAAGATGTATCCGAGGGTGAAAACCTCTTTGAGGTGCCTAAGGATGGGTTACTTAATAACTTGCCAAGTTACTTCCAAGATAGGTCATCAGTTCTCATTGAGCCTATGCAACCAGTGAATGTGAATACAGAAGAGGCTCCCCAAATAGTGCACCTAGCTCAGTCTCTATCAGCTGAAGAAAAAGAAGCATATACAAAGTTTTTGCTAAAGAAGAAAATCAACTTTGCTTGGACATATTCAGATATGCCAGGACTTGACACTAATCTTATTATGCATCATCTATCTATAGCTCCAGGAATAAAACCGGTTAAACAAAAGTTGAGGAAAATGCATCCTCACATAGCTCTCCTTGTTAAGGCTAAATTAGAAAAACTCCTCAGTGCAGGATTTATTAGAGCTATCGATTATGTCAAGTGGATCTCAAACATCATTCCAGTTTCAAAGCATGATGGATCCATTCATGTATGCACATACTTTAGAGACCTTAAAAAAGTGTGCCCAAAGGATGACTTTCCACTCCCTAACATAGACATGATAGTGGATATGACTGCGGGCTATGAGATATACTCTTTAATGGATGTCTTTTCCAGATATAACCAAATAAAAATAGCTCCTGAAGATCAAGAGAAAATAGCCTTCACATGTGCATGGGGAGCCTATTGTTGGAACATCATGCCATTTGGCCTAAAGAATGTAGGAGCAACATACCAGTGAGCTATGACCACAATTTTTCATGATATGATTCATAAGAACATGGAAGATTATGTGGATGATACCTTGGCTAAATCTAGAAAATGGGACACACACCTTGACGATCTTGAAGTAATTCTAGATTGCATGGCACAGTTTCAGCTTAGATTGAATCCAAAAAAGTGTGCATTTGGAGTTGCCTCAGGTAAACTCCTAGGCTTCATAATTTCAGCAAAAGGAATAGAGGTTGATCCCGAAAAGGTCCAAGCTATATTAGATATGCCACCTCCAAGAAATGTTAGTTAGATGAGAAGTCTTCAGGGACGACTCCAATCCATAAGGAGGTTTATTTCACAGCTTGCAGATAGAGCACAACCATTCAATAAAACATTGCATAAGGGAGCCACATGTGCTTGGAATGAGGATTGTCAAAAGAGCCTTGATCAAATAAAATAGTATTTGGCTAATCCTCTGATTTTGATGCCGCCTATTCCTGGGAAACCATTGATTTTATACATTTCAGCAACAGAGTCTTCCTTGGGGGCATTGTTGGCTCAATTAGATGATACTAGGAAAGAAAGGGCCATTTACTACATTAGTCGTACTCTAGTATCTTATGAGATCAATTATAATAACATTAAGAAGTCTTGTCTTGCAGTAGTGTTTGCTTCCCAAAAGTTGCGACACTATATGCTTGCTCATACTATACATTTGGTTGCAAAAATTGATCCTCTTAAGTACTTGCTTAGTAAGGCTTCCCTCACGGGTAGGCTTGCCAAGTGGATGATGGTTTTATCTGAATTTGATATAGAGTACATTGAAAGAAAGGCCATAAAAGGGCAAGCTATTGCTGACCAATTAGCTGACTTCCCAGTTAAGGATAGTATGCCTATTTAGGTAGAATTCCCAAATGAACACATACTGTATATGACTACCTGCACTTGGAAGATGTTCTTTGATGGTTCCCACATGCAAAATGGATTAGGTGCTGGAGTATTATTTGTCTCTCCACATGGGTACAACATTCCAAAGTCTTACAAACTTTTATTGCCATGTACAAATAATATTGCTGAATATGAAGCTTTGACCAATGGATTGAAAATGGCTATAGAATGGAGCATAATAGAATTACATATCTTTGGGGATTCACAGTTAATTATCAACCAAGTCAATGAGGAGTATCAAACCAAGGATGATAAATTGGTACCTTACAAAAAGATGGTTGAATCATTGAGACGTTACTTTACATTTGTGACATTTCAATAGATCCCTAGGATAGAGAACAAAGTTGCAGATGCTATGGCCACATTAGCTTCACTCCTTCAATTGGAACAACATGAATCAAGATTCAAATTCCTAGTGGAAGAGCTACACCATCCCATATTTGACTCATCTAAAAGCCATATCATTTGTACCTTGGTTAGTCATGAGTCTTCCCGCTATGGTGCTATCTATTCATATCTACGTGATGGCATCATCCCTAACACTTTCAACCATTCTGAACACTGAAACCTCATCTGTAATGCCTCTCGCCACACCCTTATTTCTAGTGATTTGTATAGGAGGGGTTTGGATGGGACACTTCTTAGGTGCTTGGAAAAGGAGGAATCCAACCAAGTGTTAGCAGACATCCACGAGGGTATTTGTGGTGGACATTCTAATGGTCTTACCATGGCCCAAAGGTTGCTTAGGGTTGGGTATTATTGGCCCACAATGCAGACAGATGCAGTAGCTTTCTCTAAGTCTTGTGAGAAATGTCAAAAACATGGAAACCTGATTCATGCTCCAGGTAGGGAGCTAATTCCTTCCATTTCTCATTGGCCATTTCAGCGCTAGGCCTTTGACCTTGTTGGGCAAATTCACCCCAACTCATCAGGTGGACATAAGTTTATCATCATAGCTACTGATTATTTCATGAAATGGGTAGAGGCAGTCCCTCTTTCTATTGCCTCAGGCAAAACAGTTTCCCTATTTATTTTGAATCATATCATTTGCCGATTTGGAGTACCTTATGAGATTATTACTGATAATGGAGGTCAATTCAAGAACAAGGACCTAAAGCATTTATGCAAGAAGTTTAAAATCAAACAACAATGGTCCTCTATCTATTTTCCATAGGGAAACGGACAGGCAGAAGCCTCTAATAAAACCATTCTTAAAATCCTTCATAGAACAGTACACAAGAATGGTAGGGATTGGCACTTACAAATCAATCCAGCACTATGGGCCTATAGAACTAGCATTCATACACCTATAGGAGCTACTCCTTTTGCTCTTACCTATGGTGCTAAAGCAGTGTTGCCTTTAGAAGTAGAGATACCTTCACTTAGAATCTCTCTGAAAGGTTTGATTACAGATGAGGATTACCGCGCCATGAGGTTACAAGAACTAGAACTTCTAGATGAGAAGCGTAAGGCTTCCTTTGATCACATGAGAGTATATAGGAAGTGTATGTCCAAAGCATTGAACAAGAAGGTTCACCTTAGGGAATTTCAGATAGGTGATCTTGTTTTGAGAGAGAACCCTAAGAATCAACAGAACAGAGAACAAAAGGGCAAGTTCGAACCTAATTGGCTTGCACCATACATTATTATAACAGCTTTTGGTACAGGTGCATATTTACTGTCGAATGAAGATGGAGAATAGCTCCCTAAGCCCATCAACATTTTTCACCTAAAAAATTTCTATCCTTGATGCCCATTTTTGTCTGGGGGCATCCTTTGTACATATTTTATGATCCTGAAAAAATACCAAAAAATTCATATATGATGCTGAAAAAAATCCTAAAAAGCATATACAGTCCTGAAAAAATACAAAAAAATAAAAAAATGCAAAAAATTTAAAAAAATAGAAAAAGTGCCTTGGTGAAAACTTGGAAACAGGCGCCTTGGTAGCAAAAATACAAAAAAATGAAAAAAGAGAAAAATTACAATAAAATCTCCAAGTGGTGAAAACCTGGAAACAGGCGCTACTTGAGGCCTTTGCACCCCTATTTGTTAGCATGCGTCCTCGACACTTAGCCACTTTCCATCATGCCTTGACCTTATTTGACTTGGTCTGGAATTGGTCTTTACCTTTGTCTAGGGGGCATAACTGTTTGCATAGGTCCTTTTGGTGCATTTGTCTCTTGGGGCATTTCACAACAGGTGTTTTTCAACACCACCCCAACAGTGTTTTTCAACACTACCCTTGTGTCGAGTGTTTCTTAACACTTATCAGATGTCTTACCCAATAGTTTGAGTGTAATGTGATATTTCTCATTGGCAAATGTGATAACTAGAGTTTGACTCTATAACCAACACACACACACACTTAAACAATCAAGTCTATTGAGATATGTTGACTTTATTTTTCTTTGTGTGCTGTCTATGAGGATTTCTTTGATAAGTGGTCTCTCCCTGAGAAGTTTTCGATGATGCATAGCTAGAAGATTGAGGGTATGAGAACATGTTTTATTTCTTTATTTGCTTGTGGGTATATTTCATTGATCCCAATTGTCATGAGCATTTTATGCTGGTCTTACTTGACACTATGGATTGACAAGGTATTATCCTTGACTATTGTGCGAGTGCATGCTTCTAGTTATCCTGACTTTCATGTGTCTTGATACAAGCATAATCTCGCCATATCAAACTTAGGTAATTTCATTGCATTAGTCATCTTGACCCATATGTCTTTGATGCCTAGGTGGGATTTCCACATTTCTATCTGATATAGATCATATTCATATTCACATAGTCATACTAGTGTGCATTGTATGATCTTATGACGCTACCAATAAAGCTCAATGATGATAATTAGATGTCTATAAGCGTTGTGACCTTGCAAGTTAACCACTTTCATAGTAGCTTGCATTTTTAGGTTCATGATTAGTCTAGTGTTGCATTTTGCATATGGAGAGAGCGCTCCTTTTCATCATTTATGGACTAGTCGATCAACTGTGTTCATCTTCTGATTCTTCTTGATCATGTCTTTCACTTCTTGTCTTTCACATCACATCCTTTTCTATTCCTATAGCATTTTGACTTTTTGACCAATTTTCAAAACACCTCAAAATTGCACAAAAATTGCACCCCTAGCTAATTTCGATGTCCTAGATCCATTTTTGGACTCAAAATCAAAATCCAAGGTTATCTTGATTGTCAAAATCATGTTTCAAAATTTTCCCCTTCTTCTAAGCAGTTGACTGACTTTTTGAGGCATAATTTGATTTTCGATGGACTTTCTTCCTTCCATGTCTCTCAAATTTTCTAGTCTTTCATTCACGCTATTTCTAGTCTTCTATTTCTATTCTTCTACTTCCTCACTAGGGCATGTTTTCATGGCCTATTGGTTACCCTATTGACCTTTACCTTCGATTGTGATTTCATTTTGATTTGATCATCTTTTATCGATTTTCTGTTCTCCTTTATCTGATTTCAATTTCGATTCTGAGGGGGCAGTACCTATGGGATTCTCATCCCTGATTCTCTTGATTTTCCTGATTCAGACATCTTTTGTGAGATTTTGCTCAAATTTGAGATTCTTATCTCTTACTTTGAATGTGATCCCAAATCGACCTCATGTTCAAAGGCCTTTGTTTATGTTTGTCTGGGTGTGATCCCGAATCGACCTCACATCTGAGTTGTTTTGTGATCCCAGATCGATCTCACATTTCAACTTCATTCTTTGACTACATGTGTTCCCAAATCGATCACACATTAGTCAAAGAGAGGCAAATGTATGCACCCAAAAATGGCCACCTAGACTTTGGGCCCCATTTATTTGATTTATCAACCATGAATTAGTTTGATCAATAATCAATATTTTTCAACACTATCAATTTCTTAATCAAATCTTAATTTCGATCATATATTAGATTTTTATCCTATGGGCTAACCATTTTATCCTATGTCTTTATTTAATTAAAAGGAATATTTCCTCTCCTTTTATTAAATAAAAAGCCCCACCTTTTCTTCTTATCCTAAGTTGCACAAATAAAGCACTATTCTTATTTTATAAAAAGGAAAAAAAACACTTTTTGTCTCATATGGACATAAAGTCAACTCCTATTTTCCTATTTGAGGATACTTGTGCACATGGATTGCTCCTCTTTCAAGCTCCACCGTTGATTGAGACTTTTGCCTCTTAATCTCCATGGTCCATTCCTTTGCATTTCTTATAAAAGGAGAGCTCTCTCCCTCATTCTAAGACACTTGTTTTATGCTAACTTTATGCTGCAGGAATTCTTGAAGACTTTGGAGCTTTTTGGAGATCATTGTTTCATTACATCTTAGAGTTCCTCATTTGCTTCATAATTTAGCTTCCATTCTTGCATAGTAGTTCATGTTTATGCTTTCATAGTTTAGATTTCACTTTCAAGCTTTAGAATAACTCACATAGCTTAATTAGGGGATTTGTAATCCATTGCTATTTCCTTTCATAGTTGCATTGTACTTTCATTTTGATAGATTAATCTTGCATATTCATATTAGTTTGCATTGCATTTTCATACCTTGATTCCATTTGGGGATATTGGCATTGTTGCCCTTGTCTTCATTGTGAATCTCTCATTGTATGGTTGACTAGCAAGGTCACAAGTTTGTAGCTCTAGCTGAGAGCAAATTCATCATAGTCCCTTGCAACTCCATGCATAAAGAGCTATGAGTCGCTTTGTGAGGCCTCATTGTTGAGTAACCTTGCATGTAATGGTTCATAGAAGTGTGGTCACTTTTCCACCATACACTTACCTGCTGCAACATCCCTTGTGGTTCCTCATGATCTTCCTACTCTATCTAAAGGTCTACCCCATGGTGTTTCCATTCCCACATCTGCCTTTCTAGGCTTGGTTTTCTTCCTCTATGTTTTCCATTCCCCCTCATCATCCTCCAAATCCAGGGAACTAGAGGGGCTCTTCTTTACCAGCTTCAGGGGGGTTTTGCATCCATCTTTAGGGATTGCACCACCAGATCCACTACAATGGTAGACTATTCCACCATAGCAGGGCTAGTCACTAATTATTCTGGGGGGGGGGGGGGCGTCGAGGTGACTGTTAACAGCTCCTCCACCATCTGGATTACAGGCTCCTTCATGGACGCAACCGATTCCAGGTTAGGGCATCCTTCCTTCAACACCTGGGTGGGGATGATCTCTCCTTCCTCCAGGGCCAGGTCTTCAATAGCAAGAATTTCTAGTTCCTTAGACACCAAGGGTGGCCTAGATTCCACCTTCACCTTCTCTTCTTCACCTAAGGGGGGAGGACCCTCAACCACACCCTTATCTTTGTTCTTTTTTTTTCTCCCCATTTTGGAGGACGTGCAAGTATCCCTACTGTGACCCCTGCTATCACAATTCTGGCAGAATAAGGTAGCATTCTCATACACCAGAGCTTGTGTCCATCTACCCAACTTTGATTTCAAGATGATAAAGTTGGGCAGGGTTTTATTTAGGTTAACATTTACACAAAATATGGCAAAAACCAGTCTGGACTTCGATCGAGTCACCTGGTCCACAGTGATGAAAGAGTTGAAGGAGTCTCCAATCCATTTGAAGACCTGCTCATCCCAGTACTCAAGAGGAAGCCCAGGGAGATGGACCCAAATTGGGGCCGTTCTAGTTAGGTCCATCATCGGATTGAATCCGGGTTTCCATTTTGCAAGGGCTAGGAAATGCTTTCCATAGACCCATGATCCTACCAACACACAAGAAAGATCCTCAAGAGTGGTAAACTTAAACAAAAAAAGTCCTCCCGACATAGATGAAACTAGGATAGAACCCTTGATCTTCCACTGAATAGTCACCCATTTCCTCACCATCTCTATGGTAGGGCGAAAGTTGAAGAACTGACCAACTAAAGATAGCTGAAAGTCCACCATCATTTGATTCACAACTGTATCCAGGAGTGAAAGTTCAACACCCTCCTCAGTCTGAATGAAATCCACCAGCAGAGCCTCCAAAGATTGTTGAGCATCTCCAACAAGGGCCCCTTTCTAGTTGGGTTTTGAGGGAGAAAGTGGGGTGCCAGTAGAAGATGATGCATTTTGAGATACCCCTATTGACTTAGATGCTAGGCCCGTGATAGAGGATATCACGAGAATAGCCTAGGGTCCAGTACCAGCAGGCTGGTCGGCCAGGGGGACAACATCTCCCCCAGGGGAGGCAGGCATGGGGGCCTTCAGTTTGAAAATCGGGTTGGGTGGGAAGTTGTAGAGCAGGAAGTTGCAGAGCGGGATAATTACCTTCTCATGTTGCAATGGTGCCTTGTAAATATTTTTGAGCTTTGTGAAAAGTTTGACAAAACTTTGTTAAAAAAGATCTCCATTCTCTTTAATGAAAAAACTACAAAATACTCACCCTATGATTGATACACTTGTTTAACAATAATATCTATCTATATAACATTTCATCTTTCTCAACAAGATATATCTAACTATCATTTTTTCTTTCTCTCCCCCACTTCAACATCAATGGAAAAGGGAGGCATGGAAAATTTCTCTAAGACTTTCTTTCCCCCTGTCTAAATAAAATCCCATGCAAATTGATACATTTTATACATCTCCATAAGAATAAATTTATACTTGTGATAGGAAGTCAATGCTCTCTCTCTCTCTCTCTCTCTCTTCTCTTATCTAAAATAATACTCTACCTTTTTTTTACCATGGTCGTACCTTTCATCTTTTTCCAAAATGAGTAAATAACGATGAGTCATTTCTATTGGATCAATCACTCTTCTTGATTTAAGTATGTAATGCAATATGAGTAGATAATGATCTTATAAAATTATGTTCCTCTTGATTCCTTTACCACACCTTTTTAGACCCATTCATCTAATTAGAAAAGGTGTTTTCCTTTCTAACTAGTTTAGATTCCTTCATAAAATTACTTCTACACTTATAACATACAACATTAAATCCAACCAAACTTGAGAAAATATATTTATTATCAAAAAATTATTCTTCCTTGTATACTATGCCTTCTACAATCTACTAACTTACATCCATAATGATTACAATTAAAATAAGAAATAGAAAATTAATGATTGAGCATAGTATTGTATTTTGGACCTCCTAGATTTTGTCTTTTAGATCTCCTCTTCTACATGTAGACCTAAATGAACCCTTCAAATTCCTCTATGTTACCTTCTATCATTTGAGGCTTATAAGATCCTAATCTTTCAAATCCGTATTAATCATTATCTTCTTCACTTTTCCTCAAATGAAATATTTAGTATCTTTAATAATTCTATTTTTCTGAAATTTCCAATAACAATCTTAATATATGACTCTATCTACTTGCATGTAATATCATTTAGGATCTCGGTAGTCTTTCCAAAATTTAAATTTTTTCTTAGCTATCTGTTCAAACTCTCCAAATTCTTTCTCAAGGACACAATTTTTTCTTTAGGCCTTTCATAGTCCTTATCTTCATTCTTTATTTTTTTATGACATTATTTCTCCTTTTTATTTCTTCCAATCAAACTTTCAAATGTATGATCATATTCTCTAATTTTTCTTTTTTCTAGTGTTCACTAAAATTTGTAATCCTTATTTTCCTATTTATTTCTTAAAATTCTTAATTTCCTTTTGAGAATGATGAATTTATTCTTCAAGATCCATTTCAACATCTTCATTTTTGGAAAATATTATGCATCCCTATCTAGGGTTTCCATCACCATGAGTAGAGCCTTTTTACTTTCACTCCCAAATGTGTGCTTATTATACTCATGAAATGAATAACCATCTTTATTAGAATAGAATCCATTCCTCTTCTTATGTTGTGACATCTTGTCACTACCTATTATTGAAGGAACAATTTGAAGAATTGTGCCCAATTTTACCAAAAGAAACATTTGGATGGTATGTTACCTTTATACTTTCCAAAATTTATTTTTAATCTCCTTAAAAAGTTTTCTTTTTATGGATCTAAATCTTAACTAAAATTTGAAAATCCATTCTCCTTTGATGCCTTAAAATATGCCTCTAGGTTTCTTAAGTTCTTATCATTCACAATCCTCATCTTATATGGGATTAGAATTCTATGTGACTCATCTATTGTTAAACTATTTAGATAGATATTTGAATTCTTCAGTTGCAAATATTTTTTTAATCCAACTTAGAGGGAATAGATTTGAGTATATTTTTCACAATTACTGATTCTTTCTCTTCATCAATTCTTTTGATGGTATTGTCAAATTCTTCAACTTAGAGTAGGTATGAAATGATATTTTCTCCCTCCTTCATCTTTAGATTTTCAAATATTCCTTTCTAGGTCTAAAGTTTTACTTTTATGACTTTATCATCACCTTCACAGGTATTGTAAAATTTGTCCCAAATCTCCTTTGCATTCCTCTAGTATATTATCTTCAAAAATTTATCCAGAATTAGATAAACCACATAAAACAAAATTAGTTGATTCTACATTATTTTTGCACACTCTCCTTGCTTGAACTCTTGGGAGATTTTTTAGAATATCATTACCATTTGTAATAGATTTACAAATATCAAACCCTAAATCTATCAAATAGGCTTCCATCCTTACTCTCTAGAAAGCACAATTGGATCCATCAAACAATGGTGCCTTGTGTACAATATAAAAGGGTCAGTAAGGTAGTTGATCTGATTCTCTATTGAACAATCAAAAGGAGGATGTCTCAATAGGCTCAATAAGGCCTTGAACATTGAATGAGTCAATGATCCTTCATAATAATGAATATGGAAAGTTGGAAAAGGGAGAAATGATATGAGTATGCAAAATAGTAGGCTAAATAAACTTAAACATAGATAAATTCAAGAAACATAGATAGACAAAAAGAAAAAGGAAACCTGTAATGACTTGAAACATAAATGGGAAAGTAGAACTTACCTATGGTATTAATTTAAGCTGAAAATACAAGGGACAAAATCAATTGTCCATTATGTTCCCAAGAAAAAAAAGTCTTTGCCATTATGTTCTTGGCAATTTTGGTTGAAACTTTCAAGGTTGCTCTGTCATATCTTGGTATTTTTGTAAAAGTTTTGAAAGTTGTGCCACTTGTTCCTACACAAAAAAATGGGGAAGAAGGTTGTAGAAATAGGTTTTACTTAGTCAAACCCATATTTTAGGAACCAACCCTGAATTTATAAGAGAAATACATAAAGGAAATATTGTTGACATGAAATAGAAGCTAAATCTAAATCATAAATCACCTTATACTTTTATGGCATAATGCTTATTTTTAAATGTAATCAAAAGTGTTAATGTAATAATCTTTGACACCACCTAAAAAAATTAAAGGAAATCATGAAAGACAAGGTTACCATGAATGTTGTAGTTTTCCATAATGCTTGATGAAGAAGAAGAAGAATGGTTTCAAGACTTGAAGAGTTGGATGCTTGAAGGCTTTGATAATGCTCTTTAAATATTGATCTTGGTTTCCAAATGAGGAGAGATAGGGCATTTATATACCTCTTAAACACTTAAAGATTCAAAATTGAGCCAAGTAGACCACATGGCCTAATTTCCCACCAAAACACTATATTGTGGCCACAAACAAAATTTGAGCCCAAACACAGGGGAACATAATGGCTAGGCCATTATGTACATAGGAAAAATCACCCAAACTGAAATACGGGGTTAGGGAGACAAAGTAAATGTAAGAATAAGAAGAGGTATATAGCTAGGATCAAGAATAATAAACATTAAATCTTGAAATCACCAAAATGGGGCCTGATAAAGCATCCAATTATGGGTCCTAACTTTTTAGGATGGTACATTTAGTTCCCACTTTAGTGGGAGTATGAGAAAAACTCATGCTCATGGTAAAGTAAATCAATGCAAAGGAACAATCTTGTCAAAGTCAAGGGGACAAGGAAACATCAAGCCCCTAAGTGACTTAATTCTCCATCAAATACAAAACCAAGATAAAAGAGGCATCACTTGAAAGAGAGATAGAGAAGGAGAGAGAGAGAGAGACATGACTAACTATCCTAGTAAGGTATTTCATCACTATGGATCATACAAAGAGAAAATATTGCTGTAAAAGATGGAATTGATAGTCTAGCAAGATGTGTTATGCTAGTAAACCCATGCAAATGATAGGTCAAATGGTCTAGAAAATTATTTTATGCTAGTCAAACAATCCTAAAAATGTATGCAAAGGAGAGGTCAAATGGGATAGCAAGTTGTGTTATGCTAGTTCAACTAATCCTAAGGATAACCACTCAGAACTCATTGTATCCACATAAATCCACCAAAAATGTACAAAGAAGAGTAATCTATCCATGTAGAAAATTATATTATGCTAGTGTACTCTACTTGAAATGCCCAAAGTAATCAAAATATCAACCATAAGGAGGCCATATATTCCCTCCCTTGAGATGAAAAAAGAGGACTATTAAATGACATCTTTAGGAAAAGAGGAACACATATATAGGACCTTTAACACCAAGGAGGTATCCCACAATAAACACCCAGTCCAATCCAAATAGGTCACAACTCCTATGAGGTCAAGGAAGGGACAAATGCAAAGAGATATCACGCAACCTATTTAAAGGGATCCTTTAGAAGGATTATGAAAAGAGGATGAAGAAATATTTGATTAATAAAAGGGAAGAATTCCCACCTTCCCCATTGCTAGATAAAGGGATTCAAAAGGATGACACACTTTTATCCCCAAAGTAAGGGATTTGTTTACAATGGATAACCAATTGTAGACAAAGGAGAGGTTATTATCAAGGATACTTGCCTCTTGTATAAGCGATAATCCCTAGTGTAAACATACAATTATATGTAAGATTTTTTATCACATGATAAATAAATGCTACTTAACCAAGGGAAAATAGATACTTAGAAAGGATGAGAGATTGACATAATACCCTTTCCCCCCAAGTTGGGAGACAAAGATAAGGGGAATATTATGTTGCTTACAAAGTATGATCACACCTAAATTGTACCACCATGAATGAAAATGAGCCCCTAGTGGAGAGGCTAACAATGTTAGATAGTATGTAGCAACATAATAGGAACTTAAATATTATTAAAAGTAATCATATTGAAAATTAACTCATTGTGTCATGTTAGGTGAATGATGTCATAATCAATATGTTACTGAATTTTGGAATGCAAAGCTTGACATTCATTAGTAGAGTAGTCATGATATCAATGATACATGCAAAAAGGAAGATTCATAAGGTTTTGTCTATTCTTATTTTTTTTTAGGTTGAGTAATCAACTTAGAATGAAGAAGGTTAGACAAAATTATTTCTTGATTAAAGGTAGACATAAAAGAAGTGTTAGATGATAAGGAAAGGGATGTAGATAAAGGAGAAGGTTGGAAGCCAAACCCTTGAAGAGGAAAGTGTGCGGTAGATTTATCACGAGTCTCATCACTTTTTTTCATACATCCTAAACCATTTTGAAGATTAGTAGTTGAAATGTTAGGAGAATCAAGTTGAACAAATGACACATTAGGTCCTTTAAATGGTCTCGTATTCAACCTAAGAACTTTGCATTCTCCCAAAAAAGATGGCATAAAGTCTAATGACCCCCAATAATCTTCTAAAAGGGAACTTATAAGAGAAGAATAATATTTAGGAGGAGAAAGTATGTTTTGTTGAAATGGTGTTGGACTCAATGAAGAATTAGATTCAATTTATAAGCAACTTTGTGATGCATCGACGAGAAGGGTATACATTGTATTATTATAAATTAACTTCACTTTGAAAGGAAGCGTCAAAGGAAAACATTGTATGACATGTAGCCATTGTCATCCTAAGAGAAGATTATAATTAAGAGCACTAGACATGTCATGGATAGGAGTAGGTAAAGTGACATGACCTAATTTTGGAGGTAAAGTGATAATACCCAAGGCGTGTTTAGAAACATTATCAAATCCATGGATAGGAATATAATCATGTTGAATTAATGAAGTGTCCACCTTAATTTTATGCAACAAATCAATGCTACATATATTAAGACAAGATTCATTATCAATTAAAGTTTGAAAAATAAGATTACCATTGATAAGGACAACAATTGCAAGAGAATCATATTTTTCTTGAATTTCCATAGAAGGAAACACATCTTGAGAAAATGAAATTTGAGCTTTATTATTGGTCTCATTCATACATTCCAATATAGAATTTATATTATCTTACACAAGAGGTGGGATAGTCATTTTTCTTAAGGATTTTTGTAACACTTTGTGATATGTAGGTGAAGTTTGAATAAGCTCTCAAAGAAATATATTGGCATGAGTAACACATAGTTATTATATTAGTTATTATATTAAATCATATTCCTTTCTGTAAATGCAATTCAAAATTCTATTCAAATGATAATTATAGCTTTTGTATCCCTTTTATTTCTTTATGAGTATATTGTGAATATACAACCTTCTAATTAAATTCTTTTGTATGCAAATTGCCGAATACACTATGTTCGATTTCTATATGTTTCAGCCAATGATCATTTTGCATATATGTATAAGAAAATTTTATGAGTCACATAAATGATAAGATGTGAATCATTAATGAGTCATGTCTTATCATTGACACGACTCTTCATAACAAAAAATTCGCTATTAATACAAATCGTTATTGAATCGATATCACATAACCCGATAATACCATCGGTGATAACATAACAATTTTGATACTTAAACCAATACTAATTGGTATTCATTGTAAGTCAATAATCATATATAAATTGGTGATCATTAATTTATCATTAATGATAATTGATGGTTATAGATCTATCACTAATGATAATCGATTATCATCAATTCATTACTCATGATAATCGATAGTTATAAGATGCAAATATTTATCATATATATATTAATATATATTCATATATGTATTATATATACTCATTTATATATTTATCTTATCGACACTATCATATATTTTGAGGGAGATGAGGTGCAAGTGGAAGCATTGGCTAAGAAGCAGGAAGAAAAGGAGGAATAACCTTAGGATTTTCACTACCCAAAACTTGAACAACATTAACTTGGGTATTATCCTCAAAGGATTTTCTCAAAGGTTTTATTTATGACAAGGAGAGAATCATGAGTATTATCCTCTTTCTTCAAGGTATCGTCATGATGGAGACAAAATTTAGAATATGGATAAACACAACTCATTAGTGCTTCATTAGTAGAAGGAAGATTATTAAAATGAATTAAATAAATGTTAGTTATACTAGTCTCCTCTACCACAATATCATATTATATGGAATTTCTTTCATGGGGGAGAGAATAATTAACATTGTTGTCTAATGGTTCATCCCAAATAGGGGAATCATCAAGAGTAGGAACATTTCTATGAATAAATCACATTTTAGGAGGGGAATAATCATAACTCTCTAAGGCTTCATCCCTAAAGGGGGAGTCATTGAAATGAATAGAAGGTGAGGTATCATGAGGGAAATTGTCATCCTTGACTAAGATATTCTCATAGGGGAGGCTCATATTAGGAGAAGAGTTGACATCAACCCTCAATGCCTCTCCCCAAAGAGAGATTATTGAGAGAAAATTTGAAAACATCTTCTTGCAGTAATACGTCCTTATGAAGAAGAGAATAGTTGGGAGATATAAGAGAAGAAAAAGCAACATCACATGTATTAATTTGTTTCTTTTTAGTGAAAACATAATGTAGAGGCAACTTGATGGGATGATGTTTTATCTCAAAATTGACAAAATGATTTTGGAATAATGCCATAAAAAGTTTTTGCAACATGAAAAGGATGAAAGTAATACATACACATAAAATTAACATACATGTGTAAAGTAACAATGATGCATGAAAATATTTTTTTTGGGTACTTTTTAAATGAAAATACAAGAGTTAAAAATGTGCATATCTTTTTTTTTAAAATTTGAAATGAATGATAATGACATGAAAAAATTATATCTAAGACTAAAAAATGAGAATTACAACTATTATGAGTTAGGTTCACCAAAATGTACGTACAAAAAGGGGAAGAAAGGTGGTCAATCCAATTCCCTATTGCACAATAGGAAGAAAGATGATTCAATAGGCTCAAGATGGCCTTGAATATTGAATGGGTCATTGATACTTCACAATAATGAAGATGTAAAGTTGGAAAAAGGGGAAAATGATATGAGTATGTAGTATAGTAGGCTAAGTAAGCAAATGTAGGAAAATTTAGGAAATACATATAGACAAAAAGAATTAAGAAATTTGTAATGACTTGAAATAGAAACTAGAAAGAATACTTGACTTGTGGTATGAATATGAGATAAAAATGTAGGGTACAAAATGGCCTAGCTATAATGTTCCTAGCAACAAAATGTCTCTGTCGTTATGTTCCTGACAATTTTGGTTGAAACTTTCTGGATTGCTCTATCAGATCTTGATCTTTTTGTAAAAGTTCTACTAGTTGCACCACATATTGTTGCAAAATAAAAAGGGGAAGCAATTTTTGGAAAGGGGTTTTCCTTGGCCAAACCTCTATTTTATGAATCAAACTTAAAAATGTAATGAAAATACATAAATGAAAGATTGTTTATATGAAATAAAATCTAGATTTGAATTGTAAATCACCCTATACCTTGATGGAATGATGTTTCTTTTCATGTAATCATGAGTGAACTAATGCAATATACTTTGACTCCACAAAAAAAACTTAAAAGAAATCATGAAAGACAAAGATTTGCACCATGAATATTATAGGTTTCCATAATGCTTGATGAAGAAGAAGAATGCTTTGAAGACTTCAAGACTTGGATTCTTTAAGACCTTGAGAATTATTTTAAAATCTTGATCTTGGTTAACAAAATGAGGAGAAATGTGCAGTCAGAGATTTGGGTCAAGGGTTAGGGACTATTGGAGAAATGACTCATGGATGGACCTCTCCTTAGTGGATGAAGCACTCAAGCCTTTGATGCTGGAACTGATAATCTAGAAGGTTAAGTCATCTAGAGAAGATGAGCTATTTTGGGTTATTCTTCCTTTTGGTATCTTCACTGTGGCCTCTTGTTCTGAGCTCTTACTGAAGCAACCGAATCCTCTCCCTTTCTGGGCTCAGGTGTGGGACAAAAGTTTAATTTTGAAAATTAATATTTTTTTCTGGCTAGTTTTGCAGAACAAAATTCTTACTATAGACAACCTCCAGAAATGTGGCATGATTTTGAGTAATAGATGCTTCTTATGTAAAAAAGCTGAGGAGTTGGTCTTCCATCTCGCCATTGAATGCTACTTTGCTTGGGAAGTTTGGTGTCTTTTGTTACAATGTTAGTAGATTAACTGGTTTTTTCCCAACAATATGGAGAATTTCTATATGTAGTGGAGAAAAGTGGAGGTCCCCATGGATATTCAGTTGTGGAACCTCATTTATGCCCATGTGATATGGAGGTTATGGAGAGATCGCAATGACAGAGTTTTTAGGAACATTGAACTTCCACCTATGGTGGTTGTTGAGAAGATTAAGAGAAGTATCAAGGAAAACTATAGATCGTCGACTGGCAGGAACCTGGACTTCAATGCTGGTGTTTTCAGTGCTGGGCCCACAAATAAAAAATCAATTCAAAGGGAGAATGCCATCTGGCTCTCTCCTCCGCCTGGATGGATTAAAATTAACTTCAATGGCACTGTGAAGGGAAACCTGGGCCCGATGGGTTGTGGTGGTCTCATCCGTGATGACATGGCCAATTGCCTTGCTACTGTGGTGATGACTATTGGTGTGCAAAGCAACCACATGGTGGAAGCCATGGCCCTTCTTCAATCTCTAAAAATTGTTAAGAAGAATATGGCTCAAAATGTTTGGATTGAAGGAGATTCAATGAATATATTAAAATGCATCAATGATAAGACTAAACCATCATGGTCCATTAAGGTGATAATCGAGGAGGCCAGGGTAATAATTAGGTCCTTTAAACAAGTCATTATCTCTCACATTTACTGGGAAGCAAACTGTACCACTGATGAGTTGGCCAACTTCGCGGTTAAATCCAAGGACATCATGATCTAGCACGATTATAGCAACCTCACCTTTGATATGAAAGCCAAGCTAGATTTTGACAGATCTCAAAGCAAAAGGGTGGATTGGGCGTATCTCAAGAAGTTATGATGATTAGACAGATTTTAGTGAAATCGGGTAATATGATTAGGGAAAGTGGTGCCTTTCCCAAGATTACTAATTGCAGACATGAGTTAAATTTTGTTAATTTCAAAGTTTCCTGTTATTTCAACATTTGGTTTCTCTCTACTTATGTTACTGTCATTGTTAGCTCTAAGATCATGGGTGGTGGGCTGAATCATAGAGAACCAAGGGACTGTGCGAAATGGAAAAAAATGCTCAAGGTCTGGGAAATTCTCACTAAGGGGGGTCTTACTACCTATATGGAATGGTTGCATGGTTCTAAAGATAGTGCTATGAAAATGTTTGTCGATTCTTGGAAAGATGGGGCGGTCACTATAACTGGTATCACTGTGAACATAATTGAGGAACTCATTGTTGAGGTGTATGGGCTTAGCCTCAAGGGCATCAATTTTTACAAAGATAAGAAAATATCACAAAAGGCCATTCATCACTTCCTCAAAAGAAAGGATGAAAGGAAAACTGTGGTGAAAGATTCTAGTGGGTGCTATGATGTTGCTGCGTTTAAAGAAATCTGGGTGACGGTTATGATGGCGATTATGGAATATGTTACCCTGGATGGTAGGTTTAAACTTGCCCATTCCTACCATTTTGTGTTGCTCTGTCATTTCCGTCATAAAACTAGGGTGTCTCTGCCTTACTATATCCTTTAGTCCCTTCGCCTTAGTATTTCCCAACATAGGAAGAAGGAGAAGAAACCCATTCTACATGAAGGGCTTATCCTTCTTATTTTAGAACATCTTAAGAAGAATGCCAGCTCTAGCCCTATCATCTCTTCACCCAAAACCTCTGGTTCAGCTAAGAAACACATTAGGGAGACTTTTGTTAAAGAGGAGAGTCCTTTAGGAAAAAAACTTAAAAAAGGAAAAGGATGCCGGTATGGAAATAGATAACACTGTGGATAGTGCGGATGGTTATGAAGATACGATTGATTCGACTGAGGAAGAGAGTGATTCTTCAACCTCAGTTTTGAACACAGCTTCTGGGGATAATGAAAGCATAGAAGAGGATGCTACTAGGACTATGGAGGTGGGGAATACCTTTGGGATCAAGAATAATAATGAGGATGACAAGAATGAGGAGGATGACAAGAATGAGGAGGATGTTGGTGGTCAACAGGTGCCTATCTTGGTGGAGTATGATAGTTATGAAGAACATGATGTGCCCATCTCCCCTAAGCTAGAGGTGATAATGGAGGTTGGTTTGGATATTCAGAAGGATGCCACGGATGCGAAGAAGATTTCCCTTGTGCGGAGATGGCTTCCCCTGGGGTGGAGAAGTGAATGTTCTTGTCAATTCTCAGAACATCCCCTTTATCAACACTGTGGATATGCAGGAACAAAATGTTCAACTACTCAAAGAGGATATGGACGAAAAAATTGACCCTCCCTTTGGAGTTCTCTAGACTGCTAAGGCTGCTTCCATGTATTCATTTCGGTTATTGAAATGGGTATTTCAGGAAATTAAGAATTTAAATTTAAAATGTCGTTCCATTTCTGCTAAAGTGGATTCTCTGCAAGAAAGGCTGGAGTTTGGTTTGAACACTGTGGATGGAAACGTGAAAAATGATAGGGACAAGAAAGTGCAGGAAATGCAAGTTAGAGTGGATACACTGGAGAATGCCATGAAGAAACACATGCAGGATAATAATTTGTTCATGGGTTCTACCATGGACTACTTTTTTACCATCAAAGCGGAGCTGGACACTGGCTCCCCCAGTAAGAAACTTGAGGAGGATGTTGAGGACTTGGAAGAGGAGGGCCCATGTAAATGTACTAGGTTTGCAAAAAGGAGGAAGATCCAAGAAAGAATCTAGGAGATATCTGACTTCAATGTTGCTATAAAGAAGGTCTTTGAGGCGAAGAAGGAAGCAGATGAAACTCGTAAATAGTTTTCTTAGTGCCTTGGGTCCCTGGTGCATGCCTTTTCTTTTTTTGGTTCTCCTTGGTTGTTGGTTTTTTGCTGGTGTTTGGTTTTGAGGTTGTTTCTGTGGGTTTTGGTTATGGCAGACTGAATCCCAGTCCAGTTTCTCTTTAGTACGCTTAAACGCTAAAACTTTTTTCTCTAACTTGTACAGAGTTTCAGGTCCCTTTAAAACCTATTTTTTCCTACAATCAAAAACAAAATGAGGAGAGATAAGTTTTTTATATGCCCGTCAAACACTTTGGGATTCAAAATTGAGCTAGGCTAACCATAGGACCTAATTTCCCACTAAAACACTACATTGAGGCCACAAAAAAAATTTGAGCCCAATCACAGGGGAACATAATGGCTAGGTTGTTATGTTCCAAATAACATAATGGCTAGGTTATTATGTACCTAGGAAAAGTCATGAAATTGAAATGAGGGATCAAGGAGGAAGATAAAATGTTAGAATAAGTAGAGATAGGTAGCTAGGATCAAGCATAACGAATATTAAATCTTGAAATCACCAAAAATGGGGCCTAATAGAGCATCCAGTTATGAGTGATAATATTTTAGGATGATACACCTTGTTTGAAGAAAGATGTTCTTGACCTATTGCATGTCTCATCTTAGACATATCTCAAACTCTTAAGCTTCTCCAAGGATCTTTTCTCCAATACCAATTGTTAAGCACATAATATATTGAGAGTGGGGGTGAATTAGTATATGTTAAAGTTTTAGGATCATTGCAAATATAATAGCACTATCTCATTGTATGTGTTTTCCAAATGCAACAATCTCTTGCATTTATATTGAGAAAGAGCCAAGATATATATATATATATATATATATATATATATATCTTCACTAGTATTGACTCGTAGTGTTTATCTGACTGAAGCTACAAAACATCAACACTCCCTCTTAGCTAGGGAAGATAAAATCCATCAATCTAAAAGAGCAACACAACGTTAATTGTAAAATTTTATTTTGATATCACATTACTGTGATGTCAGAGATATGGACTGATTAGGAATATCAAGTCTCATGATATTCACCATAACTCATAGATTTATAAATATCATTTCATGATATTGGGAGTATTTGTCACAGAATATCAAGTTGCAAGATATTCTCCAAATACTCAGAGTAATGGCCTAAAAAACATCAAGTCACATGATGTCCACCAAGTACTCAAAAGTTTACATAGATATCATCTCATGATATTGGGAGAATTGGCCTACATAATATCAAGCCACATGATATTCACCAAGTACTCAGAGTAATGGCCTACCAACATCAAGTCACATGATGTCCACCAAGTACTCAACAAAATTATAAACATATCATCTCATGATATCAAGAGCATTGGCCTGCAGAATATCAACTCACATGATATTCACCAAGTGCTTAGATTAATGGCCTACCAACATCAAATCACATGATGTCCACCAAGTACTCAATAAAATTATAAAGATATCATCTTATGATATCAGGAGCATTGGCTTGTAGAATATCAAGTCGCATGATATTCACCAAGTGCTCAGAGTAATGGCCTACCGACATCAAGTCACATGATGTCCACCAAGTACTCAACAGATATCCATAGGTAATGTGCACTTACCATAGGAACATTCACATCATCTATTATGATCTATTTCAGCCATCACAAGATGTCTATCACAATAGAAGATGCCATCTATTATGATCTATTTTAGCCATCACAAGATGTCTATCACAACAGAAGATGCAATATATCATGATCTGTTTCAACCATCACAAGATGTCTATCACAATAGAAGATGCCATCTATCATGATTTATTTCAGCCATCACAAGATGTCTATCACAATAGAAGATCAAGTTATTATAAGATTGTCACCTTCAAATAACTTTTGCAAATACAAGTGATAATCATTTGGAAGTCGTCACTTCCTCATGATTTACACATGGGGTAGGCCCATTAAAAACATTCATGATTCATTAGTATAATAACCAATTATATCAAGTTTACCTCAAAAGTGTTTCACCTTCAATAGTGAACTCCCTCTCAATCAAGATTGTCACACGTTGAATGAACCATCTACTCCCTCTGAAGCTCAAGTTTATCAACTTCTTGACCTCTTTTGAAATGTCAGACTCCCTTTACACATCTAGTCTCAATCATCAATTTGTTTGCAAGTACCAAGTTCTTTCTCCCTTGAATGAAATTATCTTGTGCTTCTGTCCTGAAGGTATGTCAGAGAGATATTACAAATAGCTCACTAAACTATCTCGACAAGAAATACCAATGGTAGAAGCATACAATATTTTAATAACCAATAGTATAGCATGAATTAAAAAACATGTGCATAAATAAAATATGAAATACTTATCTTTTATATATTTCAAGTATTTCATTCTGTAAGGTGAGCCCATGTAGAAAATATCATGCAAATTCACAAAATGATGTCCCCGTTCTTGAAAATTACCATAATTATTCACATGATCTTTCTTGAATATCCAAAGGTTCTATACACTATGACAACCCCTTCAAGCGGTTAGGATTTTAAAGAAGGAACCTCACTCTTTTACAGATTTTTGCATAGACCCGTACATAGTCAGTTATAAATTTTGAACCTGACCTTTTTTCTCCAATCGCTCTAGTGAGGTTGTTCTAAATTTGTTTATTACCAACATATCCAAAATTTAGCAAACTCCAACGGTGTATTTGGGAGATATGGTCTTAATACTGAGACTGTATTTTCTGAGACAGTCACACATTCACCATCAACAAACTACTCTCTTACATTTGCAACTTGGTTCTGATACCATGTTAAAGTTTTAAGATCATTACAAATTTAATAACACTATCTCATTGTATGTGCTTTCCAAATACAACAATCTCTTGCATTTATATTGAGAAAGAGCCAAGAAGAGACACGTCCCTTCATGGGACATGTCTATTCATTATTATGTAATTAATATAATGACAATTATGATTACACACACAAAAAAATAAAATATCTCTTGAGTATTATATTAATTTCTCTAATATTTACATAATAATAATATATATTATTATTATATATATGTATATATATTAAAGTATATATATACATCTCATATATATATATATATATATATATATATCTATATATCTATATATCTATATATCTATATATATCTATATATATATAGATATATATAGATATATATATATATATATATATATATAGATATATATAGATATATATAGATATATAGATATATATATATCTATATATATATATATATATATAGATATATATAGATATATAGATATATATATATAGATATATATATATATATAGATATATATATATATATATATATATATATATATATATATATATAGATAGATATATATATATATATATATATATATATATATATATATATATATATATATATATCTATATATCTATATATATATATATATATATATATATATATATATATATATCTATATATATATATCTATATATATATATATATATATATATCTTCACTAGTATTGACTCGTAGTGTTTATCCGATTGAAGCTACAAAACATTAACAATATATACCAAATTTAACTTAAAATATATAATACAAAATTAAGATCATTACTATATCTCGCTTTAACATTAAAGTAGAATTGAAAATGATAAAATAATCACACATAAATACACATGAGGACACTAGACATATATGAAAATAGAGAAGGAATAAACCATTGTAAGAATAGTTGTTTGCATCTACTATCCAAATCAAGCCTAACAAAGATCATAAAGAATTTATAATTTTATTAGGCATCAACCCACAAATATTACAATTCAATATGGTGATTTCAATCCCTATATATATTTACATGCACCAATGCATAGGAGGAACCAATCCCATAATTCAAGAACTAAGAACCAACTAGAGTAATGAGGTACCAACCTTAATTACAAGAAAATGATACACAAATATATTATGTGGACCTTCACAACTTAGACTTAAAAATTTATTTGAGCTAATATAGACATTGGAAGTCACTCACAATATATAAGATCTACACATTAGTTTGCACACTTCAACATATCAATGTTGTTTCTAACTTGGTAAATAGCTTACACAACTTTTAGTTACTTATAACAATCACTTACATTGGAATGAACCTAGCTTAACAATTTATATAAATTCCAATGTTAATTAGATTTGAGTTTTAGACTAAAATATTTTTACAATATCCAAAATTAGGCCACAAAAATTCCCTTGTGCCAAACACATAGCCCACTTGGTCCTAAAGCTAACATAATACACTGGGAGTCTAGGGGAACACTATACATTAGCTAAGACAAATTCAAATATTCACAAACTACCTTCACATGCTTCCTCTAGTTGGAACACATTTGCATCCATTAGCACATGTAATAGGAATATCAACCTCTAACATAATTTTATTTTTGGATTTATTAGCATGGGGGGAATAAATTTATTTTTGTCACCAAAACCAAGTGAGACAAAATAGGGCTTTTCTTATTGCCCTTAATTGACACTTTTGAGGTTTCCCTCTACTTCATTTTGCCCTTTTTAACAAAATTGGGGTTATAAAAATTCTACAAGTTTAGTTTTTAGAGGGAACATAATCAGAATCTTCATTATTTGTTTAAATCAACAATCAAATGTTGATTGTTGATGTGTGGGTTTCCATTTTAATAATAGTTTATTCATTTTCCATAGACCAATATCATCACTATTATACACGGGGAAAGCAATTTCCTTAATCACATGGGTTGAATATCTAAATGCCATTAAAGTTTGGTCTTTTATCCTACTTTTCTTCTACAATTTTTTAAATATGACTATTGTAAGAAAAGTCTATTTCACTATGAGCTCTGGCCTACCATGGTTGACAATTTAGTTCAAGTGTAGCCCCAAAATTATTTCTCCCTAAAGAATGATAGTATCTTATGGCCAATTTTTTAATAAGGGAATTTATCTTCCTATTTAGATTTGATTATTGGAAATGAACCTTCTCTCTCTGTTGATTTTCCTTTCTCTTGGAAAGATAGAAGCGTTTCAAAGGGTTGTCCTTCAATATTATAGTTGATCTAAGCTCAAATCTAGTTGGTTTCCCCATGGAAGGGGCTTATTTTTTGAAGAAACACAAATGAAACTATCAGGACTTTAAGGAATTCCTAATGAAATGTGAAAATATCACCCTTCCACAAAATAAGTTCTGAGTGGATCTTCTATCAAAGTGAAAGGTGGTGGCAAAGGTTTCAATGAGACACATCACTCTAGACAATATATTTAAAAGGTTCCATTATCAAACCTTCCAAATATTTAATCATTTTAGACATAGAATCAAGATGATTTTATCTTGATAGATTCACTCTTCCCTATCTCAATCAATTGTGGTTTCTTAGTCTAAACCTAATGGGTTACCCCTCCATAACTATAACTCAAGCCTCATCTTGGTCTATAGTTATTTAGAACGTATCACTAATCCTTCTTTAATTATAGATTTAAACCAGTCTTTATGATTAATAATTGAGACCCTCTTCTTTATTTATGATTAGAACCCTCCCTCTCTAAAGGTGCACTCTTCTATGTTAACCCTCAACACACTGCTAAGATGAAGAACCTTTATACCTTTTTTCAAGTCTTAAAAAAGAAAAAAAAAAAAGAATTCACATAACCCTTAAAAGATACTCCATATGATTCCTCTTCCACCTAGTCCCCTTATTCTAATTGGTCATGTGAATAATCTCATCCCCTCAATTATGGGCTCATCCCTAAGAATTAGTCTCCTAATTTGGGTGCCTCAACTCAATCTCCTTTTTCTCCTACTTCTTACCTAATATTTATAGATTAGTGATAAGGTAAATGAATCATCTAGGGCTTATAATATACAAAATTAAATCATTAAATGGTTGCTATCTTAATTACATATTATGAAGAGAAAGACAAAAAATTAGAGGCTTTAGTCATGGCCAATGCCAAATTTATGGATTATTCTTCTGAGGTGACCTAGACAATTTCTCAAGGACTTCCTAAGAGATTTGATAAGCTAGGATGATGCAATTTATTTAAAGATAATATGGTATTAGAGGAGGAAAGGAAGAATATGGAGAGGACCATAGCTAACATCGAGGATAAGAAGAGAAAAATGATGAAAAATATGGAAGACCTTGTTGCTTTCAATAAGGAGATGATCAACAAGTTGGCAGTCTCTATAGGTTCTACAAAAGGAGATGGAGAGGAAATATGCCATGTCCAATAATTTTAAATTGGACAAGGCTTTAGATGCTACTCTGGCTAGGCCTTTTAAAAAGGAAATCTTAATGTAAACTCTAATGCTACTCACTCCAAGGAAATTTATACTAATAGGGAGCTATCTTTTTTGGACCAGCTGAATATTTTGAATTAGAAGTGACAGGCTATGAAGGGCCTTAGTCTCTTAGTAAATTAATAGTTGACTTTTGTATTAGTTTGGTTGTGTTCTAGTCCCCATTCACTTTTTGTCTAGTCATCAATTTTTTTACATTTCTAGCTCTTATTTTTTTATCATCTCATTACTTGTGAAAACCCTCTTTTTTGCTTGATGGATGTTATGAAGTAGATTTAAACCCTATCTAGATTTACTTAATCAAAAAATTGAGAGAGCTACTAAACTTACTTGACTATGTCCTACAAATGCTTTGTATGTCATGGAATATAAGTAACTAAGACTTCAATAAAATTCTAAAAACCTTAACATCAATGCCAACATTGAGAAATCCTTTGACATTAATGACAATATTTTGTTCAAAATAGCTTAGTTGGCCTATAGTTATGACTATGTGGATAGTGAAAATAGGCAGGACATTTCTCCTTTATATAAACCACTCCTAATATAACATCTACCTCAATATATATGTTTTGTATACCTCGAACATTCTCCCAAATGTATAGGTCTAGATTCATTTGTTAGAATTGAATAATTTTTTCTTCCTAAGTACTATTTACAGCCAAGTAAATATTTCCTTCCTCTCAATATTTCACAATTTAGTAAGTATTATAATATAAATTGATGATAAACAAGTTAAAGTATATAAACTAGTTTATGTCTAGAAATGAACTCTAATCTTTAATTCAAAAGCAATTATTATTAAAGATAAGTCAAATTAATTTATTTAAATATTATATTTTAGCTCATAGCCTATTTTTTAGCCTTTTTTCTCGATAGTTTTGCTTTTCTAACAATGAAAAATAGTATAATAGTCACTAACCAATCACCCATTAGGATTGATGAGACCGAAGAAGCCTCAGGGGGGAGTATAATAGTTAGGACACAGGGAGGGGTAAAAAGGTCTAGAGAAATTTGAATATCAACATTGTGCACATGAGAATTATAAGGGAAGCTGTCTATCCTCAAATTCTGGAGGACAATGATGGAAAAGTCCATAATGAAGAATTGATAGACCCGACACTGGTTGTGCTCAGTGATAAAGCCAAGGAGATGGACATGAATTTTCTCAACAATACTAAAAATAGTATGCTGGATCAGTTTTGATCTTTCAAATGGCTCTACCACGAGATCGAGGACATCAAGGAAAATATTCAGGGCTTGGACAACAAGGAAAAGATCACAGAGATTAAGCCAAGTCTAGAAACCAGGGTCATGAACATGGAATCCAAAATGATAAGTCTGGAAAAAAACCTCAAGGGAGTGGCAGAGCAAAACTTTAACATCCTTAAAACATCTAACAAGAACCTTAAGTTGCTGATTAAAAGGATGGAAGAAAAAATGGACCCCAATACCGAGCAGAGGACTATGAAGGAGGACAAGGAGCTGACTGAAGGACCAGGGCTAGAACCAGGAAGAATAGGGAGAAAATTGATCCACAAGGTTCCCAAGTGCTGAACGTTAAAGACACTGTTCAATTGATGGAGGCCCTTGAAAGCAACGTGACTGTCATGCTCAGGGGCTTGGCATAACTGGTCATGGTGCTCTTTCTTTTGGCTATGCTTTTTTTTATCTATTTTTTTCTTATTTGGCCCTGTGGTGGCCTGTCCTAGCTACTTTGTTATGTTTTTCTTTGCTTGGTTCTCTTGACTTTCTTTAGACTTTAAACTGTTGTGGATTTCAAGTCCCTGTAAAACCTATTTTACTTAATCAAAAACAATGAAAAATAGTAACTTACCTTATTTTTTCCCATAAAATTCTAAAACTTTTTAAAAATTAATTAGAAAATTTCATAAATACTTGAATTAGAAGCTTTCAAGAAAAACAAGCTCAACTTTTTGGAAGTATTGGTTCATTCATTAGACTGAAGTTTTGATTGAAGAATTTCTCGAGAGAACATAGTTTTTCTCTAAATGAAAAACCCATAGAGTGAAATCTTAATGGGAAAATCCTTGTAGTGAATTGAGCTTTATCCAATGAAAAATCTAATTTTTCTAGTTGGGTTCTACGAATGCAGGCGGTAGTTTTTAGAATGTATGAAATGCCATTGAATTATATGGTTTTTGGTCTTATTAGTCTCCTTTTTGTACCCTTAAATTCCATGATCGGTCCAGTCATAATGAGCTTCTCTGTATTCAGGATGCAATTGAGAAACTAGCATCTTCGTTGCCGGGTGGAATGGAATTATGGGCATAAATATAGGCATAATAGTTTTGATTGGAGCTTTGAGATTTTCTTTTGGGAGCTAGGCTGAGAGGTTAGTTCTTTTGGATTTTTTGAAAAATGTTATCAACGCTAAATTGTCAAAAAGTAAAGCCATGTTGTGAGTATGAAGGATACTAATATTGTAGATTTTGGATAGATCTCATTTGAATTTTGTAATGATAATTTTTTTGTGTTGATATCTTTTTTGTTGATAATGACATCTCTTCTTTTTTGGTTCTATTTTTTTATTGAAATTTTTTATAATATATTATATTAATTTAGTCGATAGATTATTTGTGAGAGTCTTTTTGAAATAGTTGGAAACTTTTCTGATTTATGATATTGCAATGATTTTTAATGTTCTCTTTGTTTTTGACATTTATAAAAGTTCTCCCCACTTAGAAAACCTCAAAAGACTCTCACATTCCTCAGTGGTTGATTGTTCTCAGTTTCTTGATGTATTATAACACTAAACAACTTTTGGATAGTTGGATATTTAGGCACAAAGTAAATATATATGCATATAAAACATATACTTTATTGGAAATTTGTATAGGTTGCTTCTATTTTCAAATGATCTTTCCTTTGTAATTTTTGATGAAATTTGATGAGTTTTTATTACCATTAATGAGTCCATGCATTCCAAATAAAGGTGGAATTAATTTAGTCTCTTCATGAATATCCCCTCAATTGAGGGTTTGATGAGCAAAAGTTTGTGGAAAAGATAAATATCATTAAGAATTTGTACAAAACCATTAATGATCTAATTTAGGCATTGTACAAAATATTTCACTTTCTTGAAAAATCAAAACTTCTATGACTTATCATTGCACGTACAACTGCTAGTTAAAATTATATTATGATAAAATGTATATCTAAATAATTCCTCTTTATTACTACAAAACTCAAATGAATTATACATACTATTTAAAAAAAAATCTTACTAAATCTTTAGTATTTTTTAAATATATACCACAATAATACTTTTAGAATATTTTAGATTGTGCTTTGTGTACCACAAAATGAACATTCAAACACCGCCCTCAACTCAAGACTGCGTCCCTCAAACTAAAATTTGTAAAAATTCCCTCTTGATAGTGTAGATACATGCAAATATATGAATATCATGTATATGTAAATATTTAATTAAGGAATAGCTGCCCCACAAACTAAATAGCTGAAATTGTGGTCTGGTGTACTGTATAAGTAAAAGATGCCTTCCACTCGGCAACTGTGCATTTGATGTATACTGTATGATGACAACATCCACCGTCCAATCTCATCTTCTGGTACAAGTTTAGGGAGTGCACTACATACGGTTTCCAAACAAATGAATTTGATTATATGGCTTAAATAGTTTGAACAGGTAAAGTAGCCAAAGAGGTGTAAACGCTGTAAAATAAATCTTAACAAGACTCAATCTACCCAGTTGAATGAGTTTTAGCATTAAATTATAATATTGTATAGTAAGCTGTTGTTTCTAAAAATTGATTGTGGTTTCATTGTTTTATTAATCTTTAGAATCACATTTTATAATCTATTATCAAAATAAAAAAAACTGAAAGAGACTGCACAAAATATACGTAAACAAAAGTGATTAGAGGTCATCTTTGTACTGCAAAGTGTCCGACTGGAAATTTATATATAATAAGACAATGAGACCTCCAAGAATATGTGGCGCATAAATTAACACCAAACAAGTGGAAGAGGTTGGCAAATGAGGTTAACTTATGACATGACATCAAACAAATTGAAAGCATGATACTCATATTGTTAATATAAACTAAACTAACCGCTGAAGAAACAAAGAAAACAGATCTATCAAACACTCCAAAAATTCTTCCTGTAAAATCCCATCTCATGTGCTGAAGCGCCAAACATATGCAATTGCAGCTACAGCTCTGCCTGCCAAGGACTATTGCTAGAGATTACTTGCTATTGCCATGCTCATCTACTGCATAGTAACCTGCTTATTATGCAGGCACCGGCTGGCATTATCCTGATTGCAATATGCTAAATGGAGTAAATTTTTGTTTTCATTGTATTTTCATAACATTCACATGTTAAGAAAGCCCCCGAAAAGTTTATTCAACAGGTGTCTGCAGAAAAAGAAATAATAGGTGATTCTGGGTTTAACATGCTTAATCAATAGAGTTTTTAAGGCTAAACCTGATCACTCCTGTTGATCCTGAAGCTGAACACTTTTTACAGATTCATTTCTGCTATTTCTGGAGCATTACATGAATGGACTCGGGTATGGTATTATACAAACTGTTTAGGAATTTACTTGCATGAACACATACTCTAAGAGCGTGCGTTTTAAAGGTTATATGGCTGATCGACAGATTAAAAGAATTAGTGAGACCATCCATCATTATGAATGTATGTATGCAGTGTACATATACTGGAACTATAACCGATTGCATTTCCATTGTTTCCTGAGCCTAAATGATACCATACCTATCATTTAGCTTAAAGCCTAGACCTATGCGACCCTTGAGCTTGTACAATGTATTACTTATCACCTTTGCACCGACATCAATTCTTGTCAATCATTTACCTTAAACCATAAATAGTGGTACCCTTGGAGCTTATACAGTTTGTTACTTGGTCTCAGTATAGTTCTTACCAATCATTTACCTTAAACCATAAACATGTGCTACCCCTAGAGCTTACATAATTTATTACTTGATCACCTCATCACCTTAATCATAGTTTTTATCATGCAGTTACTTAACAGGATCATTTGATGCCTCTAATTATCTTTGACTTTTCTTGGCTGAAAGGTAAACATGGACGAGGAGTTCTGTGTCTACCTGTATTTTATTCTTTCTAATATTTTTTGCGTGGGTTTTAACCTAGGCATGGTAAAGCCGTGGAGGAGCTTTGGTTCAAGCCGTTTCCTGCATCTTGGGTATCTACTCACTCTACAGGTGGAACGTGAGATTCATTTAATGTGATAAGTCTAATTATGTTGAAGACCCTATTCATTATCTCATAGATTATATTCTAGAGATTCATGGTGTTTACAAGCTATTTATGTTGGAGATAATGTTTATTTTGGGGATGTATATAAAAATTGCATTGTTCAAGATAATATTCATTTATTGAATCTTCTAATTTGTTGAACTTTTCATACATGAAATCTTCTGTTAGTTTCTAGATTTTTCTTTTCAGAAGTTTTTATTAATCATTCTAATGTTTTTTTTGTTTGAGATTTATAGGAGATCCATAAATGCAGCAGGCTCTCTTCTATTGTTTAAACAAAAAGAAACAACAAGCTGTTATGTAATCTATTCTAATACTATATATATTTCAAATGATTTTAATTTGTTGTGCTTTTATATTTTTTTTACAAGGAAATGGATCAAAGCAGATACTAAAATCATAAAAAACAATACGAAGGTTACATTACTGCAGCTAAGAAAAGGATCAGCTGTGCCATCACAAGAATGAAAATTGCTTTCAAAACAAAAAGATTACTCAACTCACCAAGGAGTCTAATCAACTCTCAGCACAATCTGTAGTCATGATAAGAATATGACTCTTTTTATTCTGTGTATCTAGACAAATTTTAATGCTCGGTAAACTTTTCAATTGTAGCCCTAAAACGTATCTTCTTCAGCTCGTCAACTGCACAGACACGAGCAACCCATTCAAGAAAATATAGTTAGGAATTCTTCATGGAAAGAGATTTCTACCAAGATAGTGTTGCAAAACCTTTTCCAGGAAATGTAAATGATATTATAGCAAGTTAAATAGTCATGTAATAATAAGTTTTTTTCGGATGGGTTTGGATTCAAATCTTTATGATTGTAATAGTTATTTTTTTAAATGTAATTTTGTTTTTCTATAATTTTAAGATCCGTTTCTTCTCAATTTTTGCTTCTTGCTGTTGTTATGTTATGTTTCATCCTTGCGACAATTTTTGGAAATTCCTTTAAAACCCTATTTGAACTCATAATTCCTTCCAAAAATTCATATCGTATAGAAATAAAGTAGTAACTGTTGATGTAATATGAAATAAATACCTAACACAGATCCGCCACAAGAACTTGGATCATGCTCTATGATGACTTTTTTTGCGTCTAAATCAACGTCAACCTTCACAACTCCGTCGAAAGCTCTCAGGCATTTCTCTATATCAGCTTTATGGGATTCCCTACATGTTCCCTGAACCTTGAGCTGTGTTGTCGCCATTGTGGCTTTCTGTTATCCTCCAAAATTCAATTTCAAATCAAGATATAACTGTGAGAAAAACATTCACATGCGAAGTATGAGATAATAGGACTTAAAAAACAAATATTGATAAATAGGAGATATTTTTTACAGCAAGTCAAATTGTGATATTGCTATTAGAATTCACTTCTATGAGCATCACCTAGATACAATGAGTGATAAGTATTTTATTCATTCTCAGAAGAAATATAGGTCAATGAATTTGATTCAAAAAACTACACAATTGAATTCTAATAGCAATATCACAAACCCTAAACCTAATTTACTGTAGACTCAGATGGTGTCCTCTTAGTGACATCAATCTAATGAGAAAGAACAATTACAGAAAACCAATTAATCTTGTGAAAAAGAAGGAATACAGATAAAAGGATCTGATGGGTGAGAACGATTACACAAAAAGCAGTTAAATCGCAGTACTTTTATATGGTATAAACTTTTCTAAACCATCAGATAGCAGAAGCCTGTAAAGTGATATCAAAATTCATGGATTGAATTGCGTAGAAGTAGATCGAAATTCTTAGATCGTTTCCAGGACTTGCAGGTTCACTTACCTTACGCGTTGCTGGACCGGCGTAAAATCGGAAAATTGTTTGTAATAGCTGAGTGATGGGACATTTTTTTATGTTTTATAGTTGATTTTTCATAATTTCCAAAATAATATTTTTTATTAAGATTAATTTAGGTTTTATTTATATGTTTCGATGTTTTTGTTAACCGAGTTTTTATGTAATTCATCTTAATACAATTCCAATTCTAATTAAATTTTAAATTCAATTAAATACTAACTCTTATTTTAGTTCAACTTTTATTATAATTGAATTCTAATATATCTTTTTAAAACTTGATTGAATCTCTAAACTAATTCTAAGACTATCACTTATCTTTATTCAATGCTAACTTATCCCTAACTCTAATTAAATCATACATGAATTTTAGTCGTAATCCTAATCTTAAGCCTAATTAAAATACTAACCCTAATTAAACCATAACCATAATCATAATTCTAACCTTAACTCCAACTCTAATACTAATTCTATCTGAATAATAATCCTAATCTTAATCCTAATTGAACTCTAACTCTGAATATAATTGAATTGTAACCCGAACTCTAACTCTAATACTAATTCTAATTGAATCGTAATCCGAATCCTAATTGAACTCTAACCTTGAATATAATTGAATTGTAACCATAACCCTAACCTTAACTCTATAACTAGCCCTAGCCCTAACTAAACTCTACCCATAACCATAATAGTAATTGATTTATAACCCTAGCTTAAATTAAACTGTAATTATTATTAAACATTAAATCTAATTAAACACCTTAATTAAAATTTAATCATAATTTAACCATAACGATAACCTTAACACTATAATAATTAATTAACCTTAATTTTTATTAAACTCGAACCCAAATTAAGTCCTAACCCAAGTTAAACACTATCCTTGATTAAATTTAACCATAACACTAACTAAACCATAACCCTAATCAGAATCCTAGTTGAACCCTAAATCTAAGCATAACACTAACCCTTATCCTAATTCAACCCTAACCCTAATTAAATATTAACCCTAACTTAATCCTAACCCTAAGCTTGACCCCAACCCTCTTTGAACCACAACCTTAACCATAAGTGTAAGTCTAAGTGAGCTCTAACCATAATTACAATTTTAACCTTAACTTAGTCTTAAACTTAACCCCGTTTGTACCCTAACTAGTAGTAACTCTAATTGAACCCTATACCTAATCCTAATTCAATTATTACCCTAATCAAATAGTAACATCTATTAAACCCTATCCCTAATCAAACCCTAGATCATTTATAGAGCTTGCATGTTCACATACATTACACAGTGTAAAACAAACATTATATCACACCATACTTTTTACTAAAACCAATTTAAGCTTTATTTATATATTTTAATATAATTTTGCTAACTTAGTTCATTATGTAATTATTATAATTTAGAAGATTTTCATTATTACATTGAGAGGCATCCTTAGTTACATATAAAAGTTCATTCACCTATGTAACAAAAAATAATAAAGTAAAGCAATTGTGCTCCTTTATTTTTGTTTTAATATTAACTAAGCTATACTCTAAGCCTAATTAGACTCTAACCCTAACTGGAATTGTAATGCAATTATAATGGGTGTGTGCCCTTTTTGTGCTTAATTAATCAAAACACTAAACTCTAACCTTGATTGAAATCTAACGATAACTATAATCATAAGTGAATAATAAGTATAGTGTGAATTAAACTAAAATTATAATTGAACCTTAACCCTTATTGAACTCTAAACATAATCCTAATTGAAGCATCATCATAATTAAACTCTCACCCTAACTATACTTTTAATTGAATCCCAACTCTAACCTTAACATTGATTGAACCCAAACCTAACTGAAATTAAACCCTAACCATGATTAGAAAATCCTTAATTAAAGGCTAACCCTAAGCCTAATTATATCTTAAATATATTCATAATCCTAATTGAACTCTAAATCTAACCCTCACAACCCTTATTGTTGTAAAGAATTAAAAAAAGCGATGATGATATCATGATTGATTGTGATTGGTTGGTTATGTTGTGATGTGTTCACCAACATGTAAATAATATCTTTTACATATAGAAGAATTAGGGAAGGTAAGATTCTCTTCTTAACCCCAAATTCCCAAAGGAAAGATCCAAATTGATTAACCACAAGAAAATGGTCAATGCATAAATGAATCAGTCGATTAGTAATAAGAAGAAAAAGGAAAACCTTACATTCCATTTTGGAAGAGAGTGTTAAAATTTTAATTGAAATGAATTGAAGGAAAATACTAACCTCAAAGTATAGCAGATATGGAAATTGCTATTTTTTGGTGTCTGTACTAAGTTTTTGGAAATTTTGCAATCGAATCTGGAATAGAAACATAGAGATAGAGAAAACCCATAAATCTTTTTCTTTTCTAATCCAGGTTGACCTTGACCCAAATACAGGGAAGAAATCGTGCCCCTTTATGTCAATCTTGACCTACACTACTCCGATAGAAATTCTATTCGTGGATCCTGAAAGTTTGTTGAAAAGGGTATCCGAATTTGTTATGTAATTCGTTGTTTCGCACCTGCACCTGCAAGAAAAATAGTTTTGATGTTTGGATGAGGGGTTTGCCTTGGTCAAACCCCAGTTTTGGAATTAACCTTGAAATAGAATTGAAATTGCAGTAATAAACAAAGTAAATAGAACAATTCATCTTGCTTACACTAGTACATTTGACCCACTTTTTAGACCAACATTTTCGATTAAGCTATAAAATGATTTTCCATGGTCGGTTTATAGAAGAAAAAATTGATTTTTTTAAAAATCTATTCCTGTGTTGGTCGGAATTACAACCCTAAAGAGTGGTCGTAATTCCGACCAACACGGGAATAGAAGTAAAAAAAAAAAGGTCAAATTTTATACATATATCCCGCCTACGGCCGACACATTTCATTTTATTTCATTTTGGCATAGTCCGCAAGAAAAGGAGTGTTGAAGGAGGTGGTATAAGGTGGGAAGATACACTACATCGACACCGCATGCATATATGCAAGTAAGTTCAAACCAGTGGTTGAATATCACGGAAGTACAGACCGGTGAGCAATAAACTCTTCATTTTTTGCTATTTCATTGCTTAGTTTGGTGTGTTAATTATGAGTTAGTAGGTTTTAATTGTGTTTATTCTTTGAAAATCTACTTTGCTTTGAAAATTTGTACGCCTGGTGTTAATTCTTGTGTTTATCCGGCTATAACAGTCTTAAGTTTTTGTTAATATATGGCAATTTGGCTCGAACAAGGGGTATGTCTGAGGGTTTGACTCCTCTTAGATTGGTTGTCTAATGGTGAATCAAGTGTTTGTTAGGATTAGAATTGATTGGAAACAACACATTTTAGAAGCCCTAGAAATAAGCGTTTGGAGAGACAAATTTGGGGATTTATTATCTGGAGCCCTTCTCTACATCCAAATGATTTTTAATCAAAATTAAAGGACATATTTCCATAGCATACATATATAGCATACTTCAGATCTAACTCATTACATCCTCAACTGTTTGGCACCTTCTATCATCCAAAGTTGGTCTGCCATCCAACCTCAAGCAAACACAATACACATTTTAAAAAGTCTAATTTGTGGTCAGCCTAAACATAAACAAGAGGGAAAGTAATTTCCTTTACTTTGCATTTTCATCTAAGTCAAAATAAAAAACTGCCTAATAAGAAATCCCTCACTTGGGGTGCTAAGGTGCTCAAATGTCTGCCATTGTTATAGAGAATCATATGGAGATCATACATCCCCCCAAAAATTCCCAAGCCATGGTTTACATGGAAGGATTTCTAAGGCCAATATGCATATTCCCCATATCAAAACCCAATAACTTTGTTGATATGCATGTCATTGAGTCTAGTGCAACAGAAGTGAATTCATGTGTTTTAAGAAAAGAATCAAAAGATAAATGTAACAGCCTTCAACAATTTTGTGTATTCAAACATCCAATGGTCTGTTCACTTAAAAAATTCAACTCATCTGGATGCATCTGTGTTTTATCCTTTTACTTACAAAAATATCACTTGAAATGTCAAACATGTAGTAAAAAATCATCGGTCTGTTTAACATGCAGTTAAAATTTATAAGCTTTGCCTGGTTTCTGACAGCTATCCAATGTCTATATTGTCAACAGATCAAAAAGCACACTTGAGCATATTCATGTTAAAATGGATAAAAAGCTGCCTTTTGTCCAATTTTTTTATTACAGTTCTATGATATTCAAGTTATATGATTACCAACCAATAAAAGGACCAAAAGATTGTTAAGCATCAAGCTCAATTTATGTCTGCCCTCGAAATTATATATTGAAAACATATGAAAATGCATAAGAGCATATTTGTTGTCAAAATAGATAAAAGGCTACCTATGGAAGAAGTTTCCACAATGTGAACTGACAATGAAGAAGTTCCCAACTTTGTATCCTTGCCATTTTTTTTCTAAAGATTGAATCTCCTCTCCTTTATGGAGGTTAGAGTAACTTTTTCAAATTGGTTAATTCATCTGTACATTATAGGATGGCAACAATCTCAAAAAATGGTAAAGAAGTACCTTGATAACAACACTCAGAGGCACATGCATAAGGCAATAATCATGGATATTCTGGTGTGAAGAAAAAAATAGCTGGCCTTTAAGATTACGAAGATAAAGATTACACAAGTTAAATTTGCCTTCTAGAGGTCAGGCCACTGGAAAAAGAACATATAAATCCTATCCATATTTACAAGCATCATAATTCACAAAAATGAGAACATCTCTTCTCAATCAAGCAGTATGGTGGTCAGCCCTTCGCGCCTTCACCCGATTCCTACTAAAAGCTTTATATTGGAAACTTAAATTTGAGTGAATTGGCCATCTTTTTAATGCTCACATAAGCCCTACCTATAGAATGATTACACCCATCAATCCCAGGGTACATATTAGCTTATACTTCATATATATAAACTCACACTTGTACATACAAGACATCAAAGCCTTGTCCTCTGATGTTTGACACAATTTTTTGTGTGGTACAAGGAAGATTTGGCTAGGTCAAATCTTCCTTTGTGCTAGCAGTCTACAGAATTAGACCTTTATTAAGAATTCATCATATTAGATTAAGTAATTCTGACCAACACGGGAATAGAAGTTAAAAAAAATCAAATTTTATACATATATCCCGCCTACCAACACATTTCATTTTAGTGATATCAGATTTCCACAATCCATATTAACAATTCATGTGCATTTCTGGATTTGATTGTGTTAATTTTTGGTATCAACGTTTCGGATCACACTCCATGATCCATCATCAGGAAAGAGAGAATGATGAGAATTTTTGGTATCAATGTTTCGGATCACATTTCATTTTATTTCATTTTGGCATAGTCCGCGAGAAAAGGAGTGCTGAAGGAGGCGATATAAGGTGGGAAGCTACACTAGGTCGACACTACGTGCCTATATGCAAGTAAGTTTGAACCAATGGCTGAATATCACGGAAGTGCGGATGGGTGAGCAATAAAATCTTCATTTTAAATCTTAACTAATAGATTAAGCATATTATTAATATGCTTAATGTTCCTTTTAAATGCATTTAACACAAAAAACAAAATTACAAAATTGAACCAATGACATGTTTACAACAAAGGTCTAATAGAACTCCCAACAATTCTTAAACATACTTTATCTGATATGATGAATTCTTAAACAATTAAGGTTGGAGTAGACATAGTTATCACATAGTTTTTGTGTGGTACAAGGAAGATTTGGCTAATCCTTCATTCTAGTAGTCTACAGAATTAGACCTTTATTAAGAATTCATCATATCAGATAAAGTATGTTTAAGAATTGTTGGGACTGGTCCTTTGGTGTGTATTAAACATAATAGAATTTTTAGAATATTATATCATTCTATTTCTTTGTTGTAAACATGCCATTGGTTCAGTTTTGTAATTTTTTTTTTCTGTTAAATGCATTTAAAATAAAGGTCTAATTATGTAGACTGCTAGCATGAAGGAAGATTTGACCTAGCCAAATAAAAGTCTAATTCTATAGACTATTGGTCAGAAAAAATCTTCACTGTCTTCTAATTGTCTTGTTTATATACTAGCATTTGAATGGAGCATTAAGCATAGTAATAATATGTTTAATCTATTAGTAATAATATGCTTAATCTATTAGTAATTATCCCCATTTAATCTACCAATTACTAATAGTTTTTGTACTTTTAATTCTTTACAAACAGTCACTACCAAGAAATAAACTTTTAATTCTTTACAATACATCATTGCTTTGTCAAATAGTTGGCAAGCAATGATGTATTCAATATTTCTAAAGTGCTTCAAAAGGCTTAAACTCACCAATAATCTTCACCAATACACCCCCCATCCCACCATCCATACCCATCCACTCATGTCAAGATTTTGTCCAAAATCATGTTGAATCCAAGCAAATGTAAGTCAATACACCAAATATATCACTTAAACTCACAAGATCTTGACATGAGTGGATGCGTGTGGATGGTGGTATGGGGGGTGTATTGGTGCAGGGCACCTAGGCCATTCAATTTTGCTTTGGGACTTGAGTTCTATATTTTATTTTTCTTTTTAATAAAAGATGTCTTCTAAATTCCTAAACCATCCTATGGTTTGGTTTTAGTCCTTCTTGTGTGGAGGTGTGTATGGTCGAAGAAGACAATGTAATGAACTACCAAGCAATAAACTTTTAATTCTAAACAGTTACTTCTCTGCTCGTGAAGACACAGTCTGGTGTTTATATTATTAAACTCTCTATTCAATGCAACATTGATAGGAAAAGAATTCATTGATTGGTATTATAAGTTTTGATCATTCCATGTACTGATTATATTGTTTTGAAGTCTTAAAATCAAAGAATTTCAGTCCTTTTATTGACTGTTCATGTACAATGCTTGGCGTGCAAACAATCTTTGTTGGAAGATGTGGCCCTAACTCACATTTTTGTGGTTGGGATTCAATGCCACTGTGTGAAAGGTGAATTAAGGAAATGCTTTATAAGAGTTCAAAGGCTTAGAGTTGCAAAGGTTAGTTTTCTTTTTGAATAATGATGCCCTAGGTTGAATATTTCATATGTATTCAACCAAACAAGATGAAACTCGACTGCAGCAGCAAACAAAAACCATGTGGGATCAAGTTGTTGGATGAACTAGGCCCTTAGAGTTCATGGGATTGCCATATATTAACAAAAACTTAAGACTGTTGTACAATCGGATAGACTGCTAGCACAAAGGAAGATTTGACCTAGACAAATAAAGGTCTAATTTTGTAGACTATTGGTAAGAAAAATCTTCATTGTATTCTGATTGTCTTCTTTATATACTAGCATTTAAATGAAACATTAAGCATATTAATAATATGCTTAATCTATTATTAATTTAATATGCTTAATCTATTAGTAATTATCTGCATTTAATCTTCCAATTACTAATATTTTTGTACTTTTAATTCTTTACAAACAGTCACTACAAAGAAATAAACTTTTAATTCTTTACAAACAGTCACTACAAAGCAATAAACTTTTAATTATTTACAATACATCATTTCTTTGTCAAATAGTTGGCAAGAAATGATGTATTCAATATTTCTAAAGTGCTTCAAAAGGCTTAAACTCACCAAGACTCTTCACCAATACACCCCCCATCTCACCATCCACACCCATCCACTCATGTCAAGATCTTGTCCAAAATCATGTTGAATCCAAGCAAATGTAAGTCAATAACACCAAATATATCACTTAAACTCACAAGATCTTGACATGAGTGGATGGGTGTGGATGGTGGGATGGGGGGTGTATTGGTGTAGGGCACCTAGGCCATTCAGTATATCTAAGTTTTTTACATGGCCATTGATACCATTATTATCATGTAATTGCACTTCAAAGTTCAAAGATGCCAAAAAGATGTAAAATTGCATTTTTATGCAATTATGGCCTAAAGGGATAAATGAGGGTTTAGTAGAGGTTTAGGTAATTTAGGGGATTAGGATAGGAACCTAAAACCTTTTGAAATGTTAAAGATGATGCAAGAAAGATTAAAGTGGTTGAAGTTGACAACTAGTTGTCAACTAGACAATAATGCAAATGAATAACTAACTGTAACAGTCATATAACTGACTGTGCAGGTTAAGAAGAAGTTGAAAATCAGTTTGTAAGGGGATTTTGGTCAGTTTTGTGCATGATTTTTATGGGAGAGGAGTCTTAGAGGTTTTGGGGAGGTGTGTATGGTCGAAGAAGACAATGTAATGAACTACCAAGCAATACACTTTTAATTCTCTACAAACAGTCACTTCTCTGCTCGTGAAGACGTAGTCTGGTGTTTATATTATTAAACTCTCTATTCAATGTAACATTGATAGGAAAAACATTTGAATTGATTGGTATTATAAGTTTTGATCATTCCATGTACTAATTATATTGTTTTGAAGTCTTAAAATCAAAGAATTTTAGTCCTTTTATTGACTATTCCTGTACAGTGCTTGGTGTGCAAACAATCTTTGTCTTGAAGAACCAATGATTTCCTAGGCTCTCCCACTTTCTATGAATTTAATGTGACTTGTGGGAGAAACCTTTCCTTGTATTACCTAGGCCTATAAGTGTTTATGCAGGGAAGGTGAAAGGAGGCAAGGAACAGTGATTGTCCTGGGTGAAAGACATAGGAAATGGTGCACTAGACAACACCAGTTATTGGCCTTGCCTTGTATTATTTTTCTTCCAACTTTTAAATTACATTTCTATTGCACTACTAATGTTGTTGAATATGAAACCTTCATTCCAAGTTTGTAATTTGGTGTTAACAAGGGAAAATAGTAACTGCAACATCACTACCAAGATATTACAACAAACTTGCAATTTTTTCAAGTATACTTACAAACATTAGAAGTCTTGTGAAGAGTCTTGGTGAGTTCAAGTGATCTTTTTTCTATTTTTTGACTAAGCGATCAAATTTGGGGAAGAATCAATGTAGGCAAAGAGAAAGAGAGAAAAAATGGTGCAATATAATTTTAGGAACAAGTTGGCCCTTGGCCCAATTAATATTGCTCGCAATCTCATTGCCAAAGTGGCCAAAGACTATGTTAGGCTGATAAAATATGGGGATTCTCTTTACTATTGCAGGACCAATAGTTGTCTCAATACGATTCATGTTGCAATGCCCAAGCTACGAGATGGGAAAGAGAGGCCCCCTTGTAGGATTCATGTTGCAATGCCCAAGCGAATTGCAATGACCAAGGAAGTTTGACAAGAACAAGGAATATGGCTTAAACAAAATGGGAAGACATCTTTCTAGCTTGGGCATGGATCATTCGACAATTAGCTTCATAATAAATGAAGTAGATGAGAGCTGAGCAATTAGCTTCCCAAGAAAAATCTCATAAATGAACTATGTGTACCCCAATTTATGTGCCCTTTGTGCGTACCTAAATGATTAATTGAAACAACAAGGCTAAGGCTTAAAGAAGTTAATTTTGCATCACAGTTGTAGTTGTTGCAGCAACAGAGCATCAGGTGCCACCTTTAGCACAATATGGTTACTAGACAAGTCTGTATTTTTTATGAAGTTTGGTCTTTGTAGTTTCTGTTCTTGTTTCCTTAGTACCTTTAATGGTAAGTCATCTACTTCAAATTTGTACAATGACCATACTTTATAAAACATACAGACCTGTCTAGTGATCATATTATGCTGAAGCTGGCGCCTGATGCTCTGTTGCTCCAACAACTATAGACTGTGATACAAAATTAACTTCTTTAAGCTTTACCCTTGTTTCAAATATATCATTTAGCAGAGAGGGCACAGGAATTGAGGTACACATAGTTCATTTATGAGATTTTTCTTGGGAAGCTAATTTCTCAACTCTCATCTACTTCATTTATTATGAAGCTAATTATGGAAGGATCCAAGCCCAGGCTAGAAAGATATCTTCCCATTCTGTTGTGGATAGGTGTTTCATAAAACATACATACCTATTGCACGTGCATTCCAATTCAGAGTGAAAAAATCTTATTTTGGATGCGGGGGAGAGAAGCCAAACACATAAAGAACATGCACATAAATACGACAGCTGAGAAACATAAATGTAGGCATCATGGTCACAATTTTTGAAGACACAACATAATTGAATGGTATACCTAGACGATGCAACACAACTACCACTCCTCCAGTTCCAAGTTGACACTGCGGGATCCAAAAACCATAGATAAGGAATAAATTTAGAGAGTGAAGGAGGGCTGTAACGACCAAAATAATACAGGGTCCCTATATTATTTTGGTCATTATGGCCCTCCTCCTCCACTCTCTAAATTTATTCCTTATCTATGGTTTTTGGATCTTGCAGTGTCGACTTGGAACTAGAGGAGTAGTGGTTGTGTTGCATCGTCTAGATATACCACTCAATTATGTTGTGTTTCCAAAAAATTGTGATCATGATGCCTACATTTATGTTTCTTAGCTGTTGTATCCCAAGACCCCTTATGACCCTTTACGACCCTTTACGAACCTTAAGAAAACATCTTAGAGGTCTTAAAATGTCATGAAGGGTCATAAGAGGCTCCTAGGAGGGGCCAAATGAGCTTCCACCTTCACGTGGTTGGCCCCATTAAGTAGAGAATGTTAAAATATTCTCGAAACAAAGAGAAGCTCAATAATTTAAGGAGAAGCTCTATAAAACCTTCACAAATATCCCTTCTTTGGCCTCCACTCATACCTCTTCTCAGAATTTAGAAACTTTGGATATTGTTTCTCATCCATGCACAAAATGTGCTAGTGATCATTTGGTTAGTGCTTGATAACACATTTTACATCATACCTTTTGCTCCTTGTAGGGTTGGGATCATACAAGAGCATACTGGATTTAATTCATAAATGCAAACTTCGAGAAAATAGAGTTGTTAATGTTTCACCTGCATTTTTTGAAAGTGTAAGCCCAATGCTCGTATAAAAATCTCAATGATGATCATAATCAATGATGGAGAGTTATCATGATGAAATGGTTGGAGTACCTTGTATTCAATAGATGTTGGCAAGTGATCCTTCTTAGCTGCTGCTGTTTTAGATTAAAATACATACCAACAACAACAACTAAGAAGGATCACTTGCCAAATTTTATTTTGTATGTGAAATTTTGGGAGTTGCATTTGATACTTACGCTAAATAATGTACGTTGTAATTTTCAATTTTCATTACGATGTCACTTTTTATTGTGTCAATTTTCAAATATATATATATATATATATATATATATATATATATATATATATATATATATATATATATATATATATATATATATATATATATAATAAATAGTTAAATTAGACTTACTATCCAAATTGGACAAATTATTTTTGATGTACATGGCACTTGGAGTCAAGTGTGTCTCTAAACATTGTGTGCTTTCCATATTCTTTAAGTGTTCTACCACAATTATATTCGTCAAAGATTGAATTAGGGATTAAGCATTTTCTGTCACAATTTTATTCGTACATTGATGAGAATCAATGATGGAGAGTTTTTAGATTATGAGAAGACGTATATGGAGTGGAGGCCAGAAGGGATTTTTGTGGAGATTTTCTAGATGTGGAGATTTTCTAGAGTGGCTATATACATACGAGGGTTTCCAAATTGATTACCAGTGCATAGATGATGATTCAGTAACCTACGTCTATAAAACCTTCACAAATATCACTTCTTTGGCCTCCACTCATACCTCTTCTCAGAATCTAGAAACTTTGGATACTGTTTCTCATCCATGCATGCATGAAATGTGCTAGTGATATCATTTGGTTAGTGCTACTAATGAAGAATATTCCAACTTCTACCATTCACTTTCAAAGGTTTGTCTTAATGGATGTAATTTTGTACTAGTACCTTGTATTCAAAAAATGTTGGCAAGCGATCCTTCTTAGCTGTTGTTGTTTTATAAGGTTTGTATCCATCCCTACCAATATGTTGTAGTTTCATTTTCTAGATGCATAAGTTAGAGGGGGCTTACAATAATAAATCATGTAATGTTGTTTTGAATACGAAGAACACTAGAAAAATTGAATCAATAGAGGAGGAGAATGAAGAGGATATTGATGCTCCGCTTAGTCGTTACCTTAGAAAAAAAAGCAAGAAACCAAAAAAAAATGATTGTAATTAACATTTTTTGCTAATGAAAGAACGATGTCTTAATAGATGTAATTTTGTACTAGTAAATGTTGATGAATGATGTGTTAATGAATTATTCATGAATGTTGTGTGTTAATGAATGTTATCATGTGATTATAATGATTGAATGTTATATTTCAAAAATGGATAAATGAATGAATGTTATTAGATGTTAATGGGGAATTTAGAGTGATGTTAGGGGGGGGGGAGGGGCCAAATGAGCTTCCACCTTCACGTGGTTGGCCTTGTTAAGTAGAGAATATTAAACTATTCTCGAAACCAAGTGAAGCTCAAACTAAACTAATGACATAGATTCAATGGTAAAAAACACCTACTTCTTATTCCATATTATTTATCATTCACTTTAAGAAATATTTTACTTCTTAAACATGTTCATCAACCAATCTGCATCACCATGTTCATCAAATTAGATTTATAGATAAAAGAGTGAATGGGGAATTTTTACAAAGCACTTACTTTTAAGCCTAACAATCTAGATGAAAAATTATTAGCTGCCTTTGAATGACTCATTCTAATGTTTCTTCCTACCCCTTTTACTTCCCTACTACCTTGTCTTAGGTAGCTGCCTTCTTATGAGTTTTTTAATTGATTATGAATGATGAAGTTTATGGCTGCACTGCTACTGATAAGTTTTATTTAATGTGTTGTATAATGTGTAGGTGACAAGTTGATCTCACTCATTAAGGATAGAGATGCCCCATATATATTTTCATTCATCACCTTCACATGTTAATATTGCATATAGGGAGTTAAAATTGTCTAAAAGTGTCACCCACTCTTGTCATGGATGCCTGCTCTTTATTCCTAGCATTTGGCTATCCTTAATTGTTATGATCTTGTTGATCTCTATTTTTTTCACCGTGACTACTCTCCTCTTAAACATATGTTTAGGTCTATTTTTTTATAGAAATGAAAAGATCTCATATCTTTGAAACAGTGAGATTATCCCAAGGACAATGATGTCTAGTGTTAGAATAATGAACACCATGAATTGGTGAAAAACCCATTGAATGAATCTACCGTATCAAGAAAATTAATCTCCATCTTAAAAAATGAGAGCTTAGAAAATAATCCTTAGCTAAAGCATGAAGATCTTATAACAAAGGAAAGCCCACCTCTTATCATGAAACTTGATGTTTCTCATATAAATCTTGATGTTTAGAACCATGATACCCACTTTTCTTTGATAAAACCCATTGTTCCACTTTTGAATACACTTCTTTATCATCTATCTACTATTCTTAATAAGCAACCTTTTATTTATTGTTGTTTCTTGAATGAATCTCACTGCTTACTCATTATGGATTGCTATTTACTGATGAAAATCCTTTGTTCTTGTTTAGAAAATGCTTGTTCTACTTGAAAATTTGCACTACAACATAGCTTGTTGTTCATGAATTGCTTCACCGACATTTATGATTTGATTGAAGGCTTTAAAGCTTAGGCATGATCATACATCCCTACTTCTTGGGAAGAATATTCAGCCCCAAAGGTAAAGTTTATCCTTTGGTTCCTTTTCTTTGTATATGGTTCTCATAAGAAATTGTGCACATCATATATAATTTACTTTAATCAAGTTTTGGAGAAACCCGTCTTGCACTTCCACTCTCTCTACATTCTTCAGTTAACTATGTTTCAAATAATTTTATCAACCATCTTGGAATGCTATTTTTATTGTGTAGATTGATTCATTTGATTCTGTAATACAATAACAAACACTCATTTTAACTATGTAGATGTTGTGTGTCAGGTATTTACTTTCAACTAATAACAAGATATCTAACCTGACAAAGGTTAGTACAATAATGTAAACCTCTTGTGAGTAGTTGTTTTATAATCTTCGTATGAAATTTTTTATACAGTTGATTTTATCATAGAACTGATGATTTTTCTCACCCACTGAAGGCTATGGGAAAGAAATCAAGCCATTATCATTATGATTTGTTAGCAATATTTTTCGTGCAACTCATACATTTTTTCCCCATCAACATTGTTTACTCCATGACACCATGTGTGCATGTGTGCTAATTTAAAGTTTTAATTGTGTTTTTGTTCATCTTTAATGTTTAGTGTATCATTTTTTAGGGTTGCCTCTATTGACTAGAAACCACAAACTTGCTTAAGTATGCTCACCTCATAGGTTATTCTAAGCATGAATTGGTGATCAAAGTTGAACTCCTCATGTGCCTTGTCCAACAAGGCTCAATACAGAAGATGACTAAGATAATTAGTGGGAATGATGCACCATGTTTGTTTGAGTCTTCTCTTAATTCTTACGCCAAACTCAAATTAAGAAACAAAAATTCATGGATCAATGAAATTTTCTTCGAAGGCTGCAAAACATTATTTTATTGAAATTTTTTCACTTAATGAGGATGAAATTCAAGTAACAGAAAATTTTCTATATATTTTGATTTGTTTTGAACAAGTTATTATAAAAAACTTATTCTCGCCATATCATAGTGGGGGCCTTTACCAAAAGGAGAGAGAAGGAAACTAGACATAGCAACTCTCCCAACAAAGATGATCCAACATGTCAGACAACAATCTACCTCAAGATGTAATAACTTCTTACTTCCAAAGCCCCCCTCAAGGACTCACCTTCTAGTGCACCTAGTGCTTCCCAAACACCATATCTTCACCCAAGACTTCAACCTTATTTTCAAATTCATAAATCATCTCCTTATGGCCTATCTACCATGTTCCATCAACCCAATAAGTTTGGATAACAAATCCCTTACCCAACTCACACCTTTAGCCCTTAAAGCTAGTAGCCCTTACTAGTCATTAATTTGTCTTTTTCTCCAGCATTCCCCAAACAAATAAGGAAACTAAAACATGATTTAGATACCATTTTTGGATCTTCAAAACCTCCCCAAGATTTAATACTAACTCCTTCGGATCATACCAAGATCCAATACCCTTGTAACCCCCAAACTAGGCCTAATTCTCCTCATTTACAAAGAAACCCCTAACTCCACTTACTCTCATGACTCCAAAGGATGAAAAAGTCTTTCCTAGTGTTTTGAAACATGAGATTTATCTCTTACCCATTTACCTAGCCACTAAACCCTTAGTTTTAGGGTCACACCATGAGGGTTTGATAAAAAAGACCACTCCAGGCCAAACCAACTGCATAAACACTTCACTATGGACCCCTACATGAAGAATCCATTACCAAACCCTTCCATCTTTGAAGAAATCCACTTCCCATTTGACTGGTGTCTATTCAGGGCATGTTCTCTATCAACAACCACAACCACTTTGTAGTTCTTCAACTACATTCTCCAATCTCCTGCACAAAATAGACATGAAACAAGGACTATCTTACATGATTCTACTCTCCCACCAAATACATTAACCACAGAGGGTGGGAGAGTTACAATTTCATAAAGAAAACTTCAAATTACAAGACTGGTTGTACACTACCAGACACTGTCTCAAATACACCAGTCCAAAGTTCTTGAACTAAACCACGATAAAATGATAAAAATAATGCAAGGGAATGTGAAATACAACAAATGAAATATCCTAAATCATTCCTATGCCAAGATCACACTCTAAACTAACATTAGAACTCGTTGTTTCTGACTATACCCATGGAACAAAGAAAGGATTTGCAGAGAATAATTTAAGTTTTATTGATTTAAAACTTCTACAATGCTTTGTCTTCCATCACCCACTCTACATACTCAAATTACCTCATCAAGTGGAAGGAATTTCTTGTTAAAATGTAATATTAGTATAAATAGTATAATATAATATAATATAATATTAGTATATAATAGTACAGTATTATAAAATTACCTCATCAAGTGGAAGGAATTATAAAATAATATTAGTATATAATAGTATAGTATTATAAAATTACCTCATCAAGTGGAAGGAATTATAATATAATATTAGTATATAATAGTATAGCATTATAAAATTATAAATATAAATGTACTATAATATATTAATAGATTTGATAATATATATATTTTTTAAAAATGGATTTGATGTCACTTTTTTGACGGCCAAAGAATATACATTGAACGAGAGTGCTATACATTCGATGAATATTCTGACCATAAATAATCGCTATTTTGACAACCACATCAACCGAAATACCTTAATTTTGACCAACACTATATTGTTATTTCAACCAACATTGCTCGAAGAGATAAAAGGTGTGTAGGATAATTCTTCCAGATTGAAGAGATTATTTTGACGACGGATTAGTCGATACTTCGATGACTATAGAGGTCGAATATTAGACAAACATATAATGTGTCAAATAATCGACAAAAAAAAGTTTGACAACAATTATGGTCATTTGGTTGACCAATTGTCAGCTAAAAATCAACTAATCATCGTCGAAAATCTAGCTAAAATTTACTATTGTTATGTTGAAATCCTTATGGAGGATTCAAATCCTTGAATCCACAAGTATGGATGCTCCAAATGGATGTAGAATTGTAGGATGTAGGATGTAGGATGTCTCAAATCAATTGCCTTTAGATCTTCAACACCAATCTTGAATGGATCTTGGAATAGGAAGAAGCTTGAATGGATATGGATGGAGAAATCTTCAACAAGAGGGCTTCATAGAGCTTGAATCCTTCAATGGCTACCAATGGATCTCCTTGATGAATTGAATCTTGAATGCTTGAATGCTCACTTTGATAAATTATGCATAGATGATCCTCCCTTTCTTTTTCCTTCTCTTTTCCTCCTTAAAATAAGAGGAGAAGGCTTCCTTATATACTAGTCTAGGACACCAAATTCTAGAGAGGATGACATATGAGAAATATATTCCTATTAGGCTCATACCCTTAGAAGTGGACCTATATTAAATGTCTTTTAAGAGTCACCATTTCAAAGCCCGAAGCAGCCGACCTGGAAGCGTGAAAGAATTCTTTCCAAACCTCGACATCCAAAAATCTTTGGAATTTTAAATTTAGACCCTAGGTCAGGGTCAAGGTCAACCTTGACCCAGAAGGTCGACCTTGACCCTGAGGTCAAGAACCTCAAAAAATCAAATCAAGATACCAAAAATAGATAGGAAAGAAGTGGAAAACAGGGCAGGACAAGGTGAAAAACTAGATCCAAGTCAAAGACCCATTCAAGGCGTTTGACATGACCCCAAACTAGTTACTTGGAGGGCTAAACTAGTCCTAAATGGAAGTACTTCCATTTTTTGATGGTACATTTAGCGCCCACTTTAGCAAGAGTATGGATTTAATGCAAAATCTTGGTAAAGGAGATCATGAAGAAAAATAAAATCTTATTGAAATCAAAGGGACAAAGAAATCCTCAAGCCCCCAAGGACTCAAGTCTTTATCAACCCCAAGATTACAATAAGAGAGACATCACTAGAAAAAAGAGAGAAGAGGGTGTGATTACCTCGCCCAATGAGAACCTATGTCCCATTGTGAATCACACAAGGAAATAGTGTAACTAGAAAGATGGAGTTGAACCACTTAATGAATGTGGCTACTCACTAGTCAACCCATCAAGGATTCACCCTCAGGAATATTCTATTCCAAAAGAGAAAAGCTAAAACAAGAGAGATCTAGTCTTAAGGACACCTACCAACCTTAAGGGATCAAAACTTTATAAATTGAAACTGGAGGGATCAAGAGATCCTATAAGGTAAAAATCCATGCTTTAAGGATTAGTCTCTAATCCATAAAGGGAGAAAAAAAAGTTTTAAGCACGAAAATATTTTGGAAGTGCGTGTGTGCAAAAAGTGAGAAGAGCATATGCCCCCATGTTAAATTCATTGCTAACACTTTAACATGAGCAATGGCTTGAATGGAAACATAAACAACTCCACTGATTATGTTTCCACTATGAGATGCTCCCAAGCAAAGACAAATCAAGAGAAATACCACATAAACATATAGAGAACACATAAGGGATCTACCTATCGTGGGGTCAGTATGATCATAAGATAATATATATATATGATAATATTGAAAATGAATTGACATCATTCCCCAAAGAAAGTAGAACTACAATCATAATGGAGGAAAGAAAATGCAAGAGTTACGAAGAAGAGTCCCTTTAGACCATAACATGGAGACCAAAAAGAATCAGTTCTACCAAGTTGCAAATCCAAGTAGACTACACAAGGAAAACATTTACGAACAATAGCACAGGTACAACATAACATGAAAATAACATATAGAAGAATAGAGATACATATAGAGGAATAGTACAATAGGTTTGATTCCTTTATCACCTTGTACCAACAAAGTAACAAGGGTCGTATAAAAGAATCTAGTAAATATTTAGCAAACACATTACGGGAGAAACACAATACAATAGGAAAATACACAAAAATCTACAATGGAGGGTAAGCCAATCAAGCGCATCACCTACTCTCCCCATCTTAGTCTATATCATTTACGGAAGGTGAGAAACTCACAAGAGGGACTATATCTAACACAGTAGGAATACTAGCCAGTTCCAAACAAGGATCCTCTAGAGAATCATGATGTTTGATACTAGGTATAATTATCAATTGTGTTGAAAGCATATTAGGTAAATTAGTATCAATAGTCTCATATTCATCATTAGCATCATTAGGATCATCAAGAGTATCTTCTTCATCAAGATTAATCAAAATAGAATCTAAGATACAAATAAAATCATCATAATCATTCATCTTAACATCATTATTAACATTAACTTCTTCCAACACATTAGGCATAGGCTAGTCAAAAGAAGATAAAGAACTTTGAAGAATAGAGGCACGGGCCTTAGCTTGAGCCTGACACTTCTTACGACATTCATTGGAAAATTGGTTACGTTTTGTCTTGTTTGAAATATGTTGAGAACTAGGAGGAACAACCACCGGTTCCTTCATAGGTTCTATAGGAGGATTAGTAGGATTCTTAGTAGGCTGAAAAGAAACACTAGGAGCTTGATTAGCATAACTAGAAGCAATAGATAAAGGAGGTATGGAAGGTGTAGGCAAAAGACCATGATTAAGATCCATCTGAGACATGCTTAACTCAACAATCTTGCAATGTTTATAGGCTTGATATGAGCGAAAAATGTTATCAGGTCGAGAAGAACATGAATTAGGTAATGAAGGCCAAAATACATCAAGGGTGGCACAATCCCTAGGCCTAGAAGGTTGATATAAACTATGATTAATCATTCATTTTCATTTATTCATCATGAATGAATTTAATACACTTATGGATAGGAGAAGCAACACCATGCATGGCATTCAACCAAGGAAAACCAAGCTTAACTTGAAACTGATCATAAGTAGGGAAAACAACGAAGGTAGTGTCCACAACTTTACCACAAAGTTCAACATGCAAGTTAATCTAGAACCAAATGATGGATAGAGAAAACCATTAAAAGTTTGGATCTACACATTAGATGTATCATAACAATCACGTTGTAATTTCTTCATAATTTTTTTTTCTTCAGTAATGACATTGACTAAGGATGTAGGATCAACAAGACAACCATGCATAGGTATCTTAGAAATCCTAGCATAAATGTAGAGAGGACCATCATGATCTTTAATAGTCTCAGAATCATCAAAGGTGATCAAGAGTTCCCTAGGTCTTTTATTCTTAGGTTGTTTTCAAGGTTTAGGATGAGGTTTTGATTTAGGCTTAGGTTGAGGTGGAACTTGAAGTTGAGATTGAGATTGAGGCTGGGATGGAGATAAAGGTTGAGACAAAACAACATGCTCCACATGGTTAACAATATGATTGAGATCATCCATCTTTGAATCATAAATAATATCCACAGAAGATGGCTGAACAGTGGTATTAGTATCATGTGTAGGCAAAGGGTTCATATAGATTTGGAGGTTTTTATTAGGAGGATAGACATATTTATTCCCACTACCATCAAAATTATCAGTAGATAAAGTGTTAGAATCAATTAAGTCTTGAACCTTATGTTTTAGAGAATAACACTTCTCAGTATCATGGCCATTTTGACAATAGTATTGACAAAAGGCTTTGGGATCAAAGGATTTGGATGCCATCATAGTAGGTAAAAGAGGTCAAATAGGAGGCAAAGTAATCATATTAGCATTCAATAATTTACTCATAATAGAATGTAAAGATTCAAAAAGAGGAGTAAACATACGATTCAGATGAAAAGCAGTGGATGCAAAAGTGGCATTGTTGGATGCAACAACAACTTGATCAACAACTGCATTTTCTTGCTTATTTATCTTGACATAGTTGTTAGGTTTTTGAAACTTTTTGGGATTAGGAGCATCATCACTTTTATCAACTGGAACAGGAGCCATTGGAGTGTTGCTCTCAAATTGACTCACTTGTAATTGATAATGATGAAGCACTGCACAAAGTTTTTGAAAAGAGGTAAATTCAGCAAGCATAATCTTATCTCTAATATCCTTATGTAAATTTGAAATAAACATATGTTGAATATCAATATCAGGAATAAGATAAGAAATTTGAGCATACAAATGCTTAAATCTACCAATAAATTCAGTCAATTTTTCTTTAATATTTTGTTTACAATGCATCAAATTAGTTAAGGACACTTGCAGGCCAATGTTAATTTGGAATTGTTGGATAAAGGCATTAGAAAGTTTTGGAAAAGAATCAATAGAATAAGGAGGTAAGGAACAATATCATTGCAAGGTCTTATCACGAAAATTTCTAGAAAACAACTTGACTAAAATCCTATGGTCATGAGCATAGTCACTACAAAGGATTTGAAATGTTTTAACGTGAGTGATATGGTCTCCCTTACCATTGTAATTCTCAAGATGAGGTATATCATCTTGCTGAGGAACAGGAGCATGAATAATATCAGGGATAAAGGACTACCCATGTCACATGTAGGAATGCTAAACTTGGATTGAGTTAAGGATACAAGTTGTTGTTATAAAGAGGACACAATTTGAGATAGACTAATGATTATGGAATCATTAGAAGAAATAGGAGGCATAGAAATATTAGGAACATGAAGAAAAGTGTAGGAAGTGGCGGGAATGCAAGATACAACTGATGGAACACTTGGAACCATAGTTGGAAGAGGGTTAGAATAGGTAAAAGGAACATGATGGTAAGAAGGTTGTGAGGTAGGTAGAGACAGTGGTGGAACACCCATAGGAAGATATGGAAGAGATGTAGTCACTAAAGGAGGAGTATAAGTAGGAATGGTAAAGGAATAGAAGAAGGTTCCACACTAGTGATAGGAGGAGTGAATCCTAGATCTTGAGCTAAAGGTTTAATATTTAAATGCACAAGATGAGTGATACCACACAAGAGATTAACACCTTGATCACTATCCCAAAGAACTTTCTTAAGAGCCTCTATAACTTGAATAGAATCTTGATTACGGTTTTATTGAATAAGCCAATTTCCCATTTTATCAAGTTTAGTTGAAATTTTTTGGACTTGTTCAGGAGGAAATCTTAAAGCATCATGCTCATCATGAGATGAGTGAGAAGAGTTATGCTCCATAGTAGGATTGGAATCATGAGTGATCAAATTATCATCCAAGATCCTAAGGAAAGGAGAGGAAGACTCAGGACCAAAGGAACCCATAAGTCTGCAACTTCTTCTAACTGGGATATTATAAGTAGGACTAGAGGTAGTAAAACACATACACCAATGCAATACAAATGAACTAAATTAGGAAAACACAAGGCATGAACAAATAAATGTTTTTGTATTTTTGCTTTATATGATTTTTTTGTTTTATTTTTGAAATGTAAACGCAAGCACATAAAAGAAGGCTAATATAATATACATGTAAGATCTAACATGAAATGTAAATCCAACACCACAAAAGAAAGAGTTGTCGTAAGCGGGTTCACCAAAATGTAAAGAATAAAAAAAATGATGATGATTGATTATGATTGGTTAGTTATGTTGTGATGTGTCCACCAACATGTAAATAATATCCTTTACATATAGAAGAATTGGGGAAGGTAATATTCTCTTCTTAACCCCAAATTCCCAAAGGAAAAATCCAAATTGATTAACCACAAGAAAATGGTCAATGCATAAATGAATCAATCAATTAGTAATAAGAAGAAAGAGGAAAACCTTACATTCTATTTTGGAAGAGAGTGTTAAAATCTTAATTGAAATGAATTGAAGGAAAATACTAACCTCAAAGTATAGCAGATCTGGAAATTGCTATTTCATGGTGTCTGTACTAAGTTTCTGGAAATTCTACAACTGAATCTAGATCAGAAACACAAAGATGGAGAAAACCCAGAAATATTTTTTCTTTTTTGAGCTAGGTTGACCTTGACCCAAATACAGGGGTGCAATTGTGCCCCTTTATGTTGACCTTGAACGGCACTGCTCCGACGAAAATTCTATTCGCGGATCTTGAAAGTTTTCCAAAAAGGGTATCTGAATCTATTCTGTAATTCCCTGTTCTGTACCTACACCTGCAAGAAAAATGGTTTTGTTGTTTGGATGAGGGGTTTGCCTTGGTCAAACCCCAGTTTTGGAATTAACCTTGAAATATAATTAAAATGGCAGTAATAAATAGAGTAAATAGAATAATTCACCTTGCTTATGTTGAAACCCTTGTGGAGGATTCAAATCCTTGAATCCACAAGTATGGATGCTCCAAATGGATGTAGAATTGTAGGATGTAGGATGTCTCAAATCAATTTCCTTTAGATCTTCAACACCAATCTTGAATGGATCTTGGAATAGGAAGAAGCTTGAATGGATATGGATGGAGAAATCTTCAACAAGAGGGCTCCATAGAGCTTGAATCCTTCAATGACTACCAATGGATCTCCTTAATGAATTGAATCTTGAACGCTTGAATACTTAAAAATGCTTGAATGCTCACTTTGATAAATTATGCATAGATGATCCTCCCTTTTTTTTCCTTCTCTTTTCCTCCTTAAAATGAGAGGAGAAGGCTTTCTTATATACTAGTCTAGGACACCAACTTCTAGAGATGCCGACATATGAGAAATAAATTCCCATTAGGCTCATACCCTTAGAAGTGGACCTCTATTAAATGTATTTTAAGAGTCACCATTTCGAAGCCTGAAGCAGCTGACCTAGAAGCAAGAAAGAATTCTTTCCAAACCTTGACATCCAGAAATCTTTGGAATTTGAACTTTAGACCCTAGGTCAGGGTTGAGATTGACCCTAACCTAGGTCATGGTCGAGGTCGACCTTGAACAAGAAGGTCAACCTTGAACTTGAGGTCAAGAACCTCAAAATCTTAGAGAAGGATACCAGAAATAGGTAGGAACAAAGTGGAAAATAGGGCAAGACAGGGGAAAAACTAGATCCAAGTCAAAGACCCATTCAAGGTGTTTAACATGACCCCAAACCACTTACTCAGAGGGCTAAACCAGTCCTAAATGGAAGTGCTTCTATTTTTAGATGATAAAATTGTAATGCAATCCTAATCCTAGTCCTAATTTTTCATCATAAACCTAACACCAATTTTTACTCTAACTCAACCCTAACCCTAATTTCACCCTAACTGTAAACTTGACCCCAACCCTATCTATACCCCAACTCTAATACTAACCAAGATTTATCATAGAATCCTACTCCTAACCTAACCCTAATTGAATCCTATCTATAATCCTAAGCAAATAAGTGACCCCAATCGAATCATGAGCCTTGTTAAACAATAAACATAATGATAAGTCTAACTATAATTGAACCCTAATCCTAATTGTAGCTCTTATCAAACCCTAACCTTGACCCTAGTTAAAGACTAATCCTAATTGATTTCTAACCATAACCCTAATTGAATCCTAATACTAACCTAATTTCACTCCTAATTAAATTCTCACTCTAACCCTAATTAAATCCTAACTCTAACCAAGCCCTAATTCTAATGCTAATCATAACTAAACTCTAATGTGAATACTGAACCCTAATTGAACCCTTACCCTAAACTAACACTAACCCTTATCCCTGTCTACCCTTAACTCTAATCCTAACCCTAATTGAATCCTAATAGAATTCTAATGTACATTGAACTTTAATTGTTATCCTAACCCTAACCCAAACCCTTACACTATTTAATTCCTAAACTTGATTCAATCCTAACTCCAATTGAAACCTAATCTTGACACTTTATTTGAACCCCACCTCTATTATTAACTATAAGCCCAAGTGAACATTGACCCTACTCAAAGTATAACCTTAGTTTAATCCTAAGCATAACTCCAATTATATCCCAACCATAGAAGTAACCCTATTTGAACCATATACCTAACCCTAATTTAATCATAACAATAATTTAATAGTAACATACGTTAAACCAAAACTCTAATTGAAGACTCGATAAATTATAGGACACGCATGTTCACATAAATTATTGGTTGTACAATCGATATTATCTTGGAATATATGTTGTAATTATTTTTAATTAGGGGAAACAGGTTTTAAAGAGGCCTTGAAACCCTTTATAAAAAAATACTACCAACACACTAAAAAAACAAAAGCTAAACAATAATTGTCCATTAACAAACCAAAAGAGAATGAAAAAGGGTCAACAGACCCAACACTTGTTGCATGTTGTTTAAATGTTCTCCATTTTTATGAATAACATCAACATTGATATTCAAAACATTATGGACAGTTTTGTCTTCGAAATGCTTACCTTTGTCATGGCTATGAGTCATGGTAGAAGGACCAAGAATAGGACCCCTGCCCATGTCTTGATGTACTACCACTTATTTCTTTCCTCTACTCTTCATGCTCATATCAGGAGAACTGAAATTGTCCTTGGAAAGACCTTGGAGGGCTAGGGTCCGCTCATTAAGTTGTTTAAACCCATCAATGCTAATTTGCATGGTTTTACAACTAGTTTCCACCATAACCCTCAACTTATCCCACACCTTGTCAAGAGAATCTTCTATATTCTTTATTGATTAGGTTGTAATTGGTCAACAATAAGACTTTTTTAAAATTTTAAAGTTGATTTTTCATAATTTTTCTAAAACATTAAAACTAATTTAACTTTTAGAGATTTTTTTATCATTTTGTTTACATGATTTTTATCTAATTATTATAATGATATGATTATTATGATTAAATGAGAGGTATGCCTTAGTCCTAGATATAAGAGGTCATTTATCTATGTTCACTAAAGAAAAGAGTTTCAACAAAATGTAATTGAAAAATAATTCTAAAGAAACATAGCTTTAAAGAGCTTTAAGCTCATTCTATTTTCTCTTGAAAGCTATTATTTGTCTTGTAGTGATCTTTTTAACTATCAATGTAGATTTAAATAAAAACATGATTCACTAAAGTGTGTATTTGTAATAATGTGATGCTCCAGATTCAAGGGAAAACCACTAAGGGAATTGAAGGAGGCCTACTTGCAAGAACCCTTAAAGAATTGAGGAAATTCTTTGTGTACTATTGCTAGAGTGCCTCTAGATCATTCTACTTCACCTGCTACTCTCTACCCTATGGTCGATGATGTGGGAAAATATATTTCACTCATAGGTATCAAACCTTGTTGTCCCATGCTTCTCACCACCAATCTGGTGGTGGAAGAGGTTTTTGTAGGTGGCAGTCCACCTCTCCACTATGTGAGAGCTTAGCCTCTAGCTAGGGTGTGGGTGATGTGGGCCCGTCTATGGGTGATGGTACTGGATGGCTAGATACTAGTGGAAATAATAGCTATCCAAGCTCTTCCAAGTGGTCCTTGTGTTTATCACTTACAATATATCCTTCTAGGAAGGAGTAAGAAAAAGGGACTTGGGAGGTTGCAACAGAGGAAGTGTGGCCCATCTTAGATGAAAAATCCAATGCTACTGATGTATGGGGTCCCAAAGATGATCAAGATCCTCCTTTTTCATCCATGGTCACTGCTTTAGATGCTTAGAAACTTTTATGTAATATTTTCTCTCTAGTCTTAGTCTATGTTTCACATCTCGGGCCCTACTCGTGTGTTTTATGCTTTTGTAGGGTCAACCCAATTGACTCCAGAGGGATAATCCCATATACCCCTATTTTTCTTGTGAACAGTATAATTTTATTTTAATATTAATGGATATGATTATTCATAAAAAAATGAAAATATGATAACCATGATTTTGAAGCAATTGGTGACTGATTGGATGTAAGAATTTTAAATATCAACATAGGACTTTACTAGCTCAACATTGCATCAAGTACACATGCTTATTTAGGTCATGAAAAAGGATTCTAAAACCTAATATTGGTGAATAGTAATAGATTTGAACATTGGTCTACATAACATGATTCAATAGCCACCATAAAAGAAAAATGATGCAACTCTCTCTCTGGATTTTGTTGAAAATCATTGTAGCCACATTTGAAATGTTTTGTTTATCTGTCATGGCTACTTTAACATCGAGCATTATATTTACTTTTCATTATCGTACATTTTTCATTTGGTTAAACATCCTCAACTATTTTATCACCTTTTATAAAGTAATTTACTTTTGCATTTACAAAATATTTATTTAATCTAAAATTAGAGTACAAAATTTGTTGTCTAAATTAAGATGTCATATAATTTAAGTTTTGGAAATAATAGCATACATAATTACTACTTGAATGTAATCAATTCTAAGTAGATTTTAATCTCTTTAAGGTTTTAGTTTCCATATCCTTATCACAACAAAGAATCCACAATATAGATTGGTTGTACAAGAAATGATTGAGTCATATACCTATGTATCTCACTTTGTTTACCATTTCAAATTGTTATAAAGTTATTTTTTCAATCTTTGATTGAACTTGTTTTAGGCCAAATAAACATTTTTCTATTGCATATAGTTCAATAATTAAATTACATGAAATTATATACAATTTTTTTAATTTGTATTTCTCATATTATTTTTATTAAAGGAATATTGGTTTTGAAGGGACAAGAAACCCTAACACAAAAAAAAAAAAAAATGTAGCTACATTTTAAGGTTATATATTATAATATATGGTATTACAAATAAATAGAAAATGTTGTTGGGTGTGAAGTCCGACTATTTGGCTCATATTCCCTGACTATTCCTTTCTTCTTCCCATCTTTGTCTCTTCATCTTCTGTGGAAGGCTATTGTATAAATATGAGGGCAAAGCCCTTTGTATGTAAGTTGTAAGCTGTGATAATAAAGGTTCCCGCTCTGCTTTCTTATGGATGTAGCCAAATTGGTGAACCACGTTAAATCTTGTCTCTATTTGTGGTTTCCAATTTATCTTTTTATTTTACAATTGGTATCAGAGCTGGGAAAGTTCCAAAGAGCAGGGTAGTGCAACATGATGCAGGGGAGAGGAAGAAGCATTTACTGCTCTTCTGGTCAAAGAATTTTTTATAAAATTGAGAGGTCATGAGAAGTTCAGATATATTTTTTTTGAAGCAGTATGCAACTATTATTCACCAGTATGGGGATGCTAATGAGCAGGTTGCTCTGACAGTTATATATTTGAGACATCAAAATACATACCAAGAGAATTCTACCTCAATGGCATTGTAAAATGCCCCTAGTTACATTTTCTGCAGAGCATCAACAATCTGGAAAATCACAAGGTTGTAGAGGTTTTACATGTGTTGACTGTGGATTATTTTTGAGAATTCTTCGGCGGTGTTTTTTGCAAATGGACAGATTTTAGACCTTGTCAATGTGTGCCACTTGTAGACATAGAATAGGTGTAGGAAATTGTCCATAGAGCCTATGAGATTCAAACATATGTTGAGTAGAAAGGAGAGAATCCCATGGATTGGGAAAAGACGTTTGTTGGGGAGAACTCATAATAGGATATTAAAGTCTCTTAATTTCCCTATGCAATATTACCAAGGTGTTTTTCAATAAAGGACATTGTATTTAGCATAGCGGGCTTTGCCAAATTTTGTGGGTTTGAACCATTGCAATAGATTCGGATATCAACAACCCCTTCCTTGGAATTTGGGGATATGAAGGGTGAATTAGAAAGGTTCAGTTCAATTTTGAGATAGAGACAACTAGATAAAGGAGCTGCCAAACTTAAGGGGCTCGTGGTGAGCCTCAGCTAGCTAGTAACCTCATATGCTAGTGTTGGTGTTATGATTTAATCTATAGCTCATGTGTCAAGAATTGTGAAATGAGTGATTGTGCTGAAGAAACCAGCTTGACAACATGTAAGATTCTTGTAAATGGCTCATCAAGAGAAGGTGCCCGCAAGAAACCCTTTACCTGTATTGGAAAGAATACCAAAGCCAAGAATGGCAAAAGTTCTATCGTGGATGCTTGTATTCAAAGTATTGGGTGTGTACTAAAAGTGAACAAAAATAAATTATGCAAGTGGAAATCCGAAGGTATGTTGAATATGTTATTTTGTGCTGGTACAAACTACAAGCTAGTTGTTTTGACAAGGTATTGTTGGAAGAAGGTATTGTCATGGGAGTGCCTCCTCTATCTTGCAAGCAGAGAATGATATTATAAGCCTTCTTTGTGGTGGACAATAGAAATGGGCATTATTGGAATCATTTTGTAACTACCCTGTGGATTTAGCTCAAAATTTTTAGTTTCAATCCTCTCTGAGTGAAGGACAGAGGGAAGTGCATGGATGTTTCTTTAATTTTGAAAGAACAAGTATTGCTAAGTCTGGTTTTGGATGCACGCAAGTTGATGGTCTATATGGAATCTGAAGAGGCATGTATGATCTTGAAATTGATTTTTTAGTTCCCTTAAGTTCGAGGGAAGATGAAGAGTCTCAGAGGTGGACATAGTATGCTCTTTCTATGTTGGTTGCGTAGTCAGTTGCTTCTTTGTCTACAACGACACATATTGTCTGATAAATGATGAGGCATATTAATGTCTTGATTTTAATATAAGTTTTTATAATGTGGACACACTCTTTGTGCTTTGATAAAACATTCCTGAACACTTGTTGTAATTATCTTGTGAACTTATGCCAGAAATAGCTAGAACCTACTAATCCTATGGGTAGTGTGTATGACATGTTTTGCTTAATACTATTTATAGAATGTAGTATTTCATATAATTGTTTTAAGCTATGCTCTAATATTTGAGTAAAAGTAGGAATGTTATCTTGCATGTATATTCCGGATGTTGCTAACTTTTCAGGAAAATGAGGAGCGACGCAAGGAGTGTTGATCACTGCATTCAAGGAAGAAGATAATAAAGACCGATCATGGTAGAGAAAGCGCATATTCAGTTCCGTTGAATAAGTCACACCTACAAAGGAGTTTCAGAGAATATAGGGAATACAACTTGCTATATTTCTTGCAAGTTGTTATTCTGTTACTTGGCAGTAAATGTGTTATGTCATGGTTGTTCTTCCGCCTTCTTTTCTGGTGATGTTTGCTTAAAAATTTTATGAATTTTTTTAATAAGGATCCAATCCTATATATATCGGATCTTGGATTATCCTAGGAAGCTAATGAGAAAATAGATAGTGTTGATTTAGACTTAGAAGTTACTTTCCTGTTCTTCATGGATTGTTCAGTTTTTATGTAATCAAAGAAGAATTTTAATGGAAGAAGGATTTTGAAGCATTTGTTGTGTTCTTAGTTAATTGAAACCGACTAAGGGGGCCCACTTGGAAGGTGGAATAGATTTAGGTAGGATTTCATTTCCTGCAGTTGCCTATTTTCAGATAGATTTACTGTATTAGTCCTGCAGCATTGTTATTGTGAAGTTCCTGCAGCACTTGCAGAAAATGATCATAGTGGATGTTCTGAGTTGTTAATTAGTTTAAATTCATTCTTGAAGCTTCCTATAATTATCTGTTATTAGCCAAGGTGTTTTTACTGTTCTGTAGTAGCAGCATAGATTCTCCCAATGCATTTTTACTTTCCTGCAGCATAGGTGTTATGACTCCTAAAGGAACTTAGTGCACAAACTGTGCTGGCCCATTTCAAGTCCTATGTCCCTGGGTTGACAATTCAAGTGTATTTCATGATGGAATAGATAATCTTTAGAATAGATATATTATCTTAGAAGGAGAAGCAATGGTGTGATTATCTTCATCTATTGTGAAATCGTACATTTTTTGCGCCGTTCCTAGGAATGGTGTCAAGCTAGGAACCTTCATGAGTCATTTATTTTCAGATTAATTTGTTAGTTAGGAACTGAAAAGTTGTGAGCTTGCTTAACAAGTCACCAATTTATTGCATGCATCAAAGAAGGAGAGATGTCCATGGTAGATTCCTTCCTAAGAATCCTGTGAAAGCAAAAGAGGAATTTGAAGAACCCGAACTGCCATTTCTAGATGCAAGCCTAGAGTTTACTGCATCATCCTCTTCAGTAGAAGAAGACATCCATAAAACATTTGACCTCCATCTATTTGAGGAAATATTGGCCAGCTTCCATACTAACTCCAGTCCAGGACCACCTGCTGTTCAGAATCCTCCAACAATTACCAATTTTCAGCCACAGTTTCAATATCCTACAACTCCAGCTATGGCAGCTCTCACATTTCCATTTCCAATACCAAGTCTTGTCAATAATCCCAATCTCAAAAATATACCTACATTAGCATTACCAAAGTTTTATGGTCTGGTCACAGAGGATCCTGATACTTTCCTATTTGAATTTGATATCCTGTGCCGAAGCTTTGACTATAATAATGATAGTCACAAGCTAAAATTATTCCCATCCACACTAAAAGAGTCAGCTTTAAAATGGTTTATGGGCTTGGGGGAAAATGCAATAGCAAATTGGGATGATATGTGATGCTTGTTTCTTAACAAGTATAAGGAATATTGCAGGGGAAATGATTCAAAAGGTGATGACATTTTTAGAATGTCACAATGGGAAGATGAAACATTAGAAGATTATATATCTCGCTTCCTATTCAACTTACAAAAGAACCCACAACACACCCTGCAAGAGGAGTCCCAGAAGCTGATTTTTCTTAGAGGAGTAAATGAGAACTATCTTGAAGCATTGGATTTGATGGCAGGAGGAGATATATCCCAATCTTCATGGGATGACCTTTAGAAGATTTGCTAGAACTACTCTAGGTCAGCAGTAAAGAAAGGAAGGGGGTTTCGCTCAGTAATAGCCAAAGGAAGTGGCTCTGGTATTTTGAAGATGGAAATTTCAAATTTGTTGTCTGATTTCAAATAGGACATCATCAATGATGTTGCCACACATTTGGATACAATGGCTACTAAGAAGAAACATGCAGAAGCTAAGGAGCAGTTAGCTGAATACTGTCCACACTGCCGGAAGCAGAAGAAAGATTGTCATTGCAAATTGGTCGCTAATGTGGAAAACCAACATCTCCCAACTGAGTACCTAAAGATAGAAGGAGAAGATGAGCAAGTATTCTTTGTTTCTCAACATCAACCATGGGCCCCACGTCAAGGTATGCCACAAGACCCTTTACAAAATTCAAATCCATATAGTAATCAATGACAAAACTATAGTGTCCAAGGTCCTCCATAATATAATCAACCTAGTTGGAACAATGCTTGGAAAAATAATTTACAAAGTCAATGGTATCCTCCATAGTTCCAAAACCAATGGCCACAATTCCAAAACCAATGGCAACCACCCCAAGGGAATTGGTAGTCTACAAACCAATGGAGAGGACCTCAGCAATGGTCTAACAATACTGGATACCCACCTTTACCACCTCCAACAAATACACCTGCAATAATGCCATCTCCTACAAATTCTGGACCTCAAAAATAGACTTAGTTTCCTGCACAACCTCAGCCAAATCCAAATAACCAACAACCACAACAACCAATGTATGTTGTTGATGCTCAGCAGTATCCTACTTATGCTCTAAATGTTGCAGATATACATTTGAGATCTGGTACAACCTTACTAGCACCTGAACCACCTTTAATAACTGAAATACCAGATCCTCCTACAGCATCAGCACCAGCAACTTCTCTGCCAGAAGTGGTTTACCCAGCAAATGTAACTAGTACAATTCAAACTCAAACTGTAGTTGAACCTCCTTTTCCACAAAAGCTTATACAAAGTAAACCTACACAAACAAAGGAGCAATCTTTTGACATTATTGACCAATTGAAGAACATGCATGTCCAGATTCCTTTTTTCCAAGCTATTAAAGATGTTCCTCTTTATGGCAAAGCAATCAGAGAAGCCTATCTTAAAAAGCCTGGGAGGAAGAAAAAGGACCCAACCATAGTCCATGTAATAGGACAATTGGCTGACATTATGTTAGGAAAATTGGTTATTCCTAAATATTTTGATCTAGGAACTCCAGTTGTGAATGTGATTATAAATGGTCAGTTAGTCAAAAATGCCTTGATTGATCTTGGTGCTGCTATAAATGTAATGACCAAGGATACTATAAAAAAGTTGAACATGGAAGGAATACGGGCTACCCCAACAATTTTACAACTTGCTAATAGTTCTACTGTCACTCCTGATGGAATGATAGAAGACATAGTAGTAGCCCTAGATTCTCTAGAGTACCCTATAGATTTTATGATTCTATCTCCAAAAGTCAACTTAGCTGGTTACCCTGTCATTTTAGGATGACCATGGTTAGCTACAGCTGATGCAAATATAAGTTGTAGGTCAAGAAATATGACCATATCAGATGGACAAGCAACAAATAAATTTGTCTTGTATCCCCCAGCACAACCCCAACTAGATTTAAGCACACTTGTATGGCCAGATTTAGGAGATGGAGAGGAGTTAAACTCTGTAGTATAGCTTATGATGTTACATAGACAGTGCTTTCTCAAGTTGCAAGAGGAAGATTCAGTAATTCAGAATATTCTTAATAATACTTGTGTGGTAGAAAAGGATATATCTGTCAGCTCTATGTTGGAACTAACTACATATGAGGAACATATTGAGAACTATTTTCTGCCTAAGGAACCAAATATTATCCATCATCTTTTACCATGTGAACTACATACAAGTCCAATCTCTAAAGTTTCTATGGTTAATCTTACAACTACTATTGAGTTGTCAAAAGACCATAATCTCCATGTTAATAACAAACTACCTCCCAAACAGCTGGAACAGTTAACACAACTTCTCCAAAAATATGAAAAGGATTTTGCATGGGATTATGGAGATATGAAAGGATTAAGCCCCACATTATGCACACATAGAATATATATCAATGAAGGGTTCCTACCACTCTATCAACCCCAGAGGCGGATTAATCTAGCACTCAAGGAAATAGTTAAAATTGAACTAAAAAAATTGCTTGATGCTGGTTTCATATACCCCATATCTGATAGCCAGTGGGTCTCACCTCTGGTTATAGGACCTAAAAAGGGAGGGAAATGGAAGATTTGTGTAGATTACAGAGAATTGAATAAGGCAACAAAGAAGGATCATTTTCCTTTACCATTTATTGATCAAGTTCTGGATACTCTGGCTGGTAAGAAATATTTTTCTTTCCTTGATGGATACAGTGGTTATAATCAGATAAGTATAGCTCCAGAGGATCAGGATAAAACTATATTTACATGCCCATGGGGTACTTTTGCATATTTTGTATTGCCATTTGGCCTGTGTAATGCTCCGGCAACATTTCAAAGAGTTGTAATAAGTATTTTTGCTAACATCTCACACGACTGTATGGAAATATACATGGATGATTTTACAGCATTTGGAGTAACCTTTGAGGAGGCTTTGAAAAATCTTGAAAAGGTTCTTGTTCAATGCAAAGAACATAACCTATCACTTAATAGTGAGAAATGTTTCATGCTCATGCAGGAAGGAGTAGTGCTTGGTCATTTTATATTAGCAATAGGAATACAAGTGGACCCAGCCAAGATAGAGGTAATCCTAACATTGCCCATACCTAATAAACCAAAGGATGTAAGATCTTTTTTAGGTCATGCTGGCTATTATAGGCGTTTCATTCAAAATTTTAGTCACATAGCTAGTCCTTTATATAAGCTGCTGACTAAAGAAGTTGAGTTCATTTGGACACCAGAATGTAATGAATCATTCCTGCAGCTTAAGAAACTCCTCACCACAGCACCAGTTCTTAAGGGACCAGATTGGCCTATTCCATTTCATATCCATACTGATGCATCAAACTATGTTGTAGGTTTTGTATTAGGACAAAAGCCTACTAACCTTGAATATGCAATCTATTATATTAGCAAAAGTCTCCATGGTCCTGAAATAAACTACACAGTAATTGAGAAGGAAATTTTAGCTGTAGTTTATGCGCTGAATAAATTTAGACACTATGTCACTGGCTATCCTATTTTTGTTCATACTGACCACTTAGCTATAAAGTACTTGATGAATAAACCTGCTGTAATTGGCCGATTGGCAAGATGGCTACTATTATTGCAGGAGTTTGATATTACCATTGTTGATAAGCTAGGAAAGGCCAATGTAGTTGCTGACTATTTGTCCAGACTTCAACTTGCTAATGAAGATCCAATTCCAATTGAAGATACATTTCCAAATGAGAATTTATTCCATATAGCAACCCATACACCATGGTATGCAGATATAACAAATTATCTTGCTGCAAACAAAATGCTAGCACACTTCTCCCAAAAAGACAAGAAGAAGCTTGCAGAGAAAAGCTTTCATTATTCATGGATTGATAACAATCTCTTCTATACTGGACTAGATCAAATCATGAGGAGATGTGTCAGGAAGATGAAATATATGACATACTACATGCCTGTCATGATGAACCATGTGGAGGCCATTTTGCAGGAAAAAGAATAGCATTAAAGATACTTACCACTGGATATTATTGGCCAACACTACACAAGGATGCAAAAACTTATACCACTAAGTGTGACAAATGCCAAAGAATGGGATGGCCAACAAGATCAGATGAGATGCCACTCAATCCATGGGTTGTTGTAACACCCTTTGACAAGTGGGGTATGGATTTCATAGGGCCAATTGACCCACCATCAAATGGTAAATCCTATATCTTAGTATGTACGGATTATTTAGCAAAATGGGTTGAAGTCAGAGCAATGAAAAATGCAAGAGATGAGAAAGTAGCTAAATTCTTATATGAAGAAATATTCACATGCTATGGAGTTCCCAGAGAAATTTTCACAGACCAAGGAGCCCAGTTCACATCAAATTTGATAACTGAACTTATGAAAGAATACAACATAAGGCACCAGAAATCCAGTCCTTATCACCCTCAGGCAAATGGGCAAGTAGAAGTCACCAACAAGGAAATTCAAGCTATTCTAACAAAGATAGTGCAACTACATAGAAGGGATTGGAGCAGCAGATTAACTGAAGCCGTTTGGGCTTATAGAACAACATGGAAGACAACAACTAGATTTACCCCATTTGAACTTGTGTATGGCAAAATAGTAATGTTTCCCATTGAATTTGAACATAAAACATCACGCACTGCTCTGAAATTAAACATCAGTCTTCTTGTAGCACAAGAAGAGAGACTTCTCCACTTGAACTCACTAGATGAGATGAGAAAGACAACTTTGGAAAGAATAGAGATCATCCAGAAAAAATGAAAGAAATGGCATGATGCACATATCAAGAATAAACAATTCCAAGTAGGAGATTGGGCTCTACTATATGATTCCTGATACAAGGAGACACTAGGAAAATTGCAGACTCGGTGGTTAGGACCTTATGAAATTTAGCATGTATTCGACAATGGAGCCGTTCAGCTGACAACCATTGATCCAGTCCAGTTCAAGCTACTTGTAAATGGCCACCGATTGTGACTCTATCATAAACCACAAACCAAAGATGAGTTCCTGTAGCAGTTCCCACCAAGAAATTTACCAACTCTAATGGATACAGTTCCTGCAACGGAAGGTGCAAGCCTTCTTCCTGCAGCCAAACCATAGCAAGCCTTCGATGCACAACACATAATAAAACCTCATTCCATATGAGGTCCATTCTTTCACTCACTTTTCATTTTCTTCTTATCAATTCATCTCATTCCTTTGTCTACCATCCACTCACCCTCCACATCACCCACAAATTCTATTTTTAATGCTTTCAATAAAACATGCCATCTGCAACTTTTCAAAAATCACCAGACTTCACCAACTCATCAACTTGCATGCGGATGAGCGATTTAATAGTTCAAGGTACACATTTTACTTTCTTCTCATTTTTAGCCCATAGGTTTCAATAATTATATATAATACTACATTAAATGTATAGTATAAGCCTAAAGCCAGTTTCCCAATCCTATGCGAAAATTTTTAAGTGTGGACACTTGTCAAAATTTTGTGGGGGGCAAGGGAAAGTGTATTTGTTTCCAAATGTCATCTCCACATCACCCTAGTCATGTCCATGTTATATGCTATACTTTGGTTGCGATCTGTTTTAATTTTTAAATCTTTATTATATCTGTTGTACCTTGTCATTCTGATTTTGGGAAAGATCTCCTCAGTTTGACATGACTTAAAAGGACTATCATTTATGCAAAGAACACTCCTAGTTAAAACATTGATGTCCTTCATAATTATTTTTCATGCCAAACATAACAGAGCTATGTTAAGAGAATGTGGTATTGGCATTTCTCAGAAAAAAAAAATCATTTTGAATTCTGAGAAGAAGGTATTTGCAAAGTGTTATCAGGGTGGTGGAAATAGAGAAATTTAAAACTAGGCATTTTGAGGATGGGAGGTCAATTTCAGAGACATGAGCCAGTTAACCATGGTACTCTACTAGCAGATGTGGAAGCAGTCCGTACTTTCAATGCCTGTGGATGGCTTGGCTACTTCCTGCAGTTAACATAATACAATGACAAAGTAGCAATGGAGTTTATGAGGACATTTGATGAAGGAGAAGCCACAGTATGGGGATTGAAAGTGGTTGCTACTGAGGAGCGGATAGCAGAAGTCACAGGACTACCAATTAGTGGAGAGCATTACCCAAATGAACATGATGCCAGGTCATCGCGGGCATAGTTTTCTCGACCGGGTGACCCTCCATTGGAAATCTCAAAGCAAGGGTGTAAGAGACTCTCTCTTCCAGTACCGTATTCAGAATTGGAAAACCATATCATTCGGTATTTGACCTGCGAAGGTAGATTTTTGAACTTACACGCTCATCATTTTAAGCTGCTCAGTTATGTAAGGCATAACATTCAAGTTAATATTCCAAATTTCCTTTACAATATGTTGTGTATAAGTGCTGAGAAAACTCAAAAAGGAAGTGAAAACTCTATTTCTCATCATGCCCTAGTTAAACTTTTAGTTGAAAGGTCTCTTCAGGATTCTTCCCCTGTTTCATGGGCGAAATTTGTTGAATCTAAAACCTTGGAGCCTCACACCAACCCTGTCCAGCAAAATTTAGGGAATGAGGAAGAAATTGAGGGGCCTACTTAGAATCCAGCTGAAACAGACAAAGAACCAGTATTACCTCCTAATGATAAAATTATTGAGCCTATTTTAGAAGGTGATATACCTAGCTCTATCATAGATAAAGGCAAACATAAGGTTGATGAAGGAAGCCCTAGTTTTAAGAAGAAGGAAAAAAACCCTACTGTTCAAGTGACAAAGAGAAAGAGGTCTATTCCTGTAGCAACTAATCCTGTAGCATCTACCTCAGTACCATCTAGACCAAAATGAGCCCTCAAAACAATAGAGGTTAAAGAGGTTCCTGTACATTGAAGCCCTTTCATGCAAGGTCAAGTCTCAAACCCTCATACAGAACAATAGGTTGAGAATATTCCAGATGACTCTCATGTACAGTTAGAACCCCAAAATGAGGAGGCATGTGAAAATAAGCCTGATAGTGAAATACCACAGGGTGATCAAGAAATGTGTGAGCCAAATCCTGCTATAGTTCCAAAAAATGCCCCTGAAAGTGTTCAACCTACTTCTCCACCAGTCCCTGTATACACTAATGTTTCTATTATACCTTATAAATCCTCCTGGTACACCCGTTATTTCCAGAAAATTGCTAAGGAGCAAAAGAAGAAAGCCATGGCTCAAGAATTTCCTCCGTCTACAATTCAATCTATATTATTTGGTTTGTATAATCATTTCATCTTTCAAAAGACCTTGTGGAAACAAGAGAGAGACCAAATGTACAAAGTAATATCTGATAAAGATGAGGAAATTGAATCCCTCAAGGAACAACTTGAAAAATAGGAATAGAAGATGAATAAGGTTCTAAAGACAACTAGCCAAGTGATGACCTGTAGATCACCACCAAGGGTGTATTCTATTTGTCTCAAGGAACAGTTTTTGTTATTTCAATTAATGATGACAATCAAGGATATTGACTATGAATTTAAAACTACTCAAGATTTCTATAATGTGTATCAAACTCTGCCCACATGGCAGAAGAATTTGTTGTGTGAACTCTATTTGCATAATTTCATAATTCCACATGAAACATAGTGGAATCCTTTGCTTTACATAGGAGATGTTCCCCTTAGGGCTTTAATGTCTTGGATGCACAATGAGAAAAACTATGACTAGTAGTTAAATGCCTACAGGGATCTTGAAAAGTTTGAACCTTTGCCACTACGGGCTGAATCACATAAGCCTGATGATCTTTTAAGAGATTGGTTCACATTAACCTATGGGAAGCCAAAACCAGAAATCAGGGCTAAAGTGTTTGCAGAAAGAGAAAAGGTTTATAGAGATTACTAGACACTCCCAAATTTCACACAGCAAAGAGCTTTTTTAGGAATTAGGAACAGGGGGGGCTGACTGCCAGATGCCTTTAGAAAGGTAGAACCACACAGTCCTATCAATTATGAGGCAACTATTCTTAGGGTGGCTAAATATATACAATTGGGATGACAGGTCATAAAAGAACTATGGATTCCCTTATCCTTTCAGCCTCCTACTCTTCTTTGGCCTCTTTATGATAATAGTACTACTAGACTGGACATGTTGATTGAGGAGCACAGAGGTGATCATTGGGAGCGCAGTAGAGGATTCTACTACACCTTCAGAAGTGGGAAAAAGGGGAGAACCTCAGTTGGAGACTTCAAAGCAATGGCAAAGAAGTATAATGCTTGAGGAAAAGCATTTGGATAGTGGGGGGCAGATGATGAGGCATATTAATGTCTTGATTTTAATATAAGTTTTTATAATGTGGACACACTCTTTGTGCTTTGATAAAACATTCCTGAACACTTATTGTAATTATCTTGTGAACTTATGCCAGAAATAGCTAGAACCTACTAAACCTATGGGTAGTGTGTATGACATGTTTTGCTTAATACTATACATAGAATGCAGTATTTCATATAATTGTTTTAAGCTATGCTCTAATATTTGAGTAAAAGTAGGAATGTTATCTTGCATGTATATTCTGGATGTTGCTAACTTTTTAGGAAAATGAGGAGCGACGCAAGGAGTGGTGATCACCGCATTCAAGGAAGAAGACAATAAAGACCAATCATGGTAGAGAAAGCGTAGATTCAGTTCCGTTGAATAAGCCGTACCTGCAAAGGATTTTCAGCGAATATAGGGAATACAACTTGCTATATTTCTTGCAAGTTGTCATTCTGTTACTTGGCAGTAAATGTGTTATGTCATGGTTGTTCTTCCGCCTTCTTTTCTGGCGATGTTTGCTTAAAATTTTTATGAATGTTTTTAATAAGGATCCAATCCTATATATATCAGATCTTGGATAATCCTAGGAAGCTAATGAGAAAATAGATAGTGTTGATTTAGACTCAGAAGTTACTTTCCTGTTCTTCATGGATTGTTCAGTTTTTATGTAATCAAAGAAGGATTTTAATGGAAGAAGGATTTTGAAGCATTTGTTTTGTTCTTAGTTAATTGAAACTAGCCAAGGGGGCCCACATGGAAGGTGGAATAGATTTAGGTAGGATAGATTAATTTCCTGCAGTTTCTTGTTTTCAGATAGATTTACTGTATTAGTCCTGCAGCATTGTTACTGTGAAGTTCTTGCAGCACTTGCAGAAAATGATCATAGTGGATGTTCTGAGTTTTTAATTAGTTTAAATTCATTCTTGAAGCTTCCTACAATTATCTATTGTTAGCCAAGGTGTGTTTACTATTCTATAGTAGCAACATAGATTCTCCCAATGCATTTTTACTTTCCTGCAGCATAGGTGTTATGACTCCTAAAGGAACTTAGTGCACAAACTGTGCTGGCACATTTCAAGTCCTACGTCCCTAGGTTGACAATTCAAGTGTATTTCATGATGGAATAGATAATCTTTAGAATAGATATATTATCTTAGAAGGAGAAGCAATGGTGTGATTATCTTCATCTATTGTGAAATTGTACAATAAATATGGTTGGGACAGTGCAAGTGTCATTTGTTGTGGATAATCCAGATGGCTGGGGACCTCTCGAAAGTCCTATTTTCATGCCTTATGCACCATTCTCCAAGGATGAAAAACTTGGGAGGGTGGCAGATTAGAAAATGAATTACAATGCCAAGCCTAATACTAGGAGTGGGCAGGAGTATTCAGTAATTGATGAGGCTAGTTATGCAAGGGCAAGAAGAAGTCCATTGAAAAGAAGGCTATGAAGGAGAGGAAGTCCAATGTAGTAGTATTAATAATTATTTAGATTATGGATAAATTACAGCTTCAGGTATAACTGTTCAGTGTGATGTTTGGTATCAATTTTTTAGATTTTGTTTTTTGATACCATGAATAGTATGGTGTCACATTGCAGTGGGAGTTTTTGATATGGTAGCAAGAATTTTTTTTGTCATGAGATGGTTTCCTCCATGTGATTGGAGATGATTTTTATTATGTTATGTTGGCTCTTGATTCTAGATTAGAGCGTTGGCATGATACAGGTTCTCTTGACATGTTTTGCTCTTTGGAGCATGAGTTTTTTAATTTGTGGAGATCAAGTTGTTAGGTTGTGTTCCCAGGATATGCAAACATGTGGTGGGAGTTTTGACAATTGGTCTTGTTAGTGCTCTTGGTATCGATTAGTTTGGTGGATTGACCATGGAGGTGCTCTTGAAAACTAAGAGGCTTGGGTGAGGCTAGAGTTCTCTTGATTTAGAGAAAATTTGTTGAGGTAGTTTCTCTTTGGAGGTTTCAGCATGAAGATTGAGGAGCCTACACCTATGGATGGACGTGAGTTCATTATGGACCTAGATGACATTGTTCTTGGATAAGAGTCATTGTGACTTGGAGTATCCTGGAGGATCATTCTCACTCCCTACTCTTGGTCTACTCGACAGATTTATCTCCTTGTGCTTTTGGGTTTAGGAGATGGTTGAGATTGTTCCTAGTTTTGGAATGTTTTTGAGTTTGGTCTTATTGTTTAACAAGAGCTTTCATCCATGTGGTTGGGTGTTGTAAATGATCTTATTTAGGGAGGTAAAGGAGATCATACTTGGCACAACTGAGCACTTGATGGTATTGGTAGAAGGATGAGTTATGATTTGCATGATTCCAAGAGTTTTTTGAGGTAATCTATTGTAGTTGTACTTCATTGTTTTTTAACTACAATATGTGGTATTTTTTATGAGGACTTGGAAGATGTCATGTGAGGTTTTGCAGCAAGTTGGTTGTGGTTTTCAGATCATCTCAAGTTATTGCCACACCTTTTATGTGCTGATTGGTAGATTGAGTCAACTTTTGGTTGACATTGCTCATACAATTTGGATTGGTCTATAATGATCTTCTAGGTTTTTGCATGTCAATGGTTTTTGGTGTGTTTTGTTGGAAGATGTAATTATTTTCTACATGGTGAGTTGTATGGGCTAGATATGCTGGTTATAAATCTACTGATGTTGTATGGTTAGTTGGATGTGATTAGCAACTAGTTGTGGTTGCTATTTCAGTTATGCAAATTTTCTATTGGCAATGGATTACCATGGTATTGGTAAAGGAAAGCAGAGTTTCAGTGGGAGGTTGTTCAGATGTGAAGTCACAACATCAGTCAAACTTCAAGTGGGAGATTGTTGGGTGTGAAGTTCGACTGTTCGGCTCATATTCCCTGACTGTTCCTTTCTTCTTCCCATCTTTGTCTCTTCATCTTCTGTGGAAGGATAATGTATAAATATGAGGGAAAAGCCCTTTGTATGTAAGCTATAAGATGTGATAATAAAGGTTCCTGCTCTGCTTTCTGATGGATGTAGCCAAATTGGTGAACCATGTTAAATCTTGTCTCTATTTGTGGTTTCCAATTTATCTTTTTATTTTACAAATGTAATATTACTTTTGTGTTCATTAATATGTCATTTTTAATTTCTAGATTTGGTATGCAATGTCTTGCCATAGGTTATAAAATTTTTGACAAGCATGAAGCACAAGCATGTTCAATATGACTAAAGCAAGGGAATTTGAAATATCTGAAAATGATTTTTTTTTAAAAAGATGGATTATGATTTTCTTTTTGACGATAACATCTCCCTTGTTATGTGTTTGTAAGCATAAATTGTAGTCAACATAACAGTTTTTAAGAACATGCTTAGCTATAGATTGTCATTGAAACTTGTATTATCTTTAAGATGGTTGGGCCATTTCAATCAGGTCATTTCCCCCCCTAAACTATTACTAATATGTAACTTATATTTATTAAGATAAAAAAACTTTTTCAATGTAGAAAATGATGAGCTTGGTTCTTGAAGCTTGTCCATTTTGAATACTCATTCTAATGATCTTTTATATGTAATCCAATCTAATGTAAACAATTACAAAGTTGTTCAAACTTGTCAATTTTCTTAGCCAATTCAGCAACTACTTATATTTAGTCCTGGTTGATGTAAATGGTTGCTAGATTGATAATAGTGTAAAATGTACTTACGTTGTTATATAAAAGTAGAATGTGTGGTATACATGGGATATTATTAGCAATATCACTTTTTAGAGATCCAAAACCAACTTTGTTTCATAGAACACATGTACACTCATTTATTAATATTTCATTACTAGTTGGCAATAGTTTTACTTTGCATGTACAATTTTTTCACTTCTATTGTGACAAGAGCTATCAAGTTGTGTCACTTTAGTATACACACACATTTCTATATGCATTGACATTGCATTCCCACTTTTTCTTTGTAGGGAATCAACTATTGGGTCATTCTTTTAGCTTGCACATGTTTGGTTGTCAAGGCAAGTAATGAATTTTAAAAATAAATGACTCTCACATCCTTCTTGTCAAAATCAATAATTAATTGTTATAGCTCCCTCTAGCTCAACATTTGAAAACTAACCCTCTAGCTCAAGATATTGCTCCCTCTAGTAATATCTTGGATATTAGGGAAAACCCTGAAAAACCAACCCCTATTCTCCATCAGGGTCTCTCGCTCTGCCTCTCAATTCCACAAGGCCATCTGCCCTCCGCCCCAACCTCCCCTTATTATTTAGTAGGTCACCCAGGAGGACTCCCCTTTGAAAAATGACAATTCATTCATGAAATCCAGGAGGTGGATCTTGTCCCTAAAGATGATAAAAGCCGCAAAAGGTGTGTGAAAAACCCTTTCAAAAGAGGGGAGGAGCTTGAGGAATCCCATGTCTCTGAGTCCCTAGATACTAAAGATTTGAAGGAGTCTGACAGTACCCCTGAGACTGAAAGAAAGCCCAAAAAATAGAGGATCTTGGATAGCCAGGTCAAGTTGGAGATGGACTTAGGCAGCTCTAGTCGCTGCCAGTCTAATAGAATTGCTAAGGAGCAATGCAAAACTAGAATCAAGGGAACTACTTCGATGGAGAAGTCCCTGTCTGAAAAAGACTCCCATTCCACTGAGTCAATTGAAGGCTCTTCTGATGACCACCTGAGTCTGAACAGGACTGGCACCACTCTCCCTCCCAACCCCCAGCATAACATGGAGGTTCCCTATAGCACTACCCCACCCCTGACCTCCCCTCATGATTTGCAAACCAAGTCCCCTACTACCGAGCACAACTTTGCACCTCTGGATGGCAATGACAGATTTAAGGGTACCCTTAAGCTGAAGTTCTCTGATTTGGACAATGAGATAGTTGGCATCAAATAGGACTTGCAGGAACTCAAGAACCACATTTTGATCACTAACAAGTTTTCTCTTAAGGTCACGCATGCTTTGGCTATGACCCTCTGCATTGTGCAGGAAAAACTTGCGGGTGGCAAACTGGAGGCCAACAAAGACAATAAAGACCTGTTCCTATTCCTACAGGAAGAGTGGGCCATGACTCTGATGTCTAAACATCTAGGTGGGATATCCTAGCTGCTGTTGTTGTTATGAGGTTTTTATTTTTGTTCGGGCTTGGCCCTAAGTTCTCTTTGTTGGTTTCCTATTTTAAGGTTAATCCTCCTAGTTTGTGGTTTAGCCCTGCATGGCATGATATTGTTAACTTAGTTGCTACTACTTTCTTAAGATACTCTAGTTCGATCTTTTTAAAAAGAACTGTGATGTTTGTTTTTTATAGAGGCAGATTAGACCTTGTTTTTTTTCTGTTGTTAAACTGCTGATAAATTGCTCCAGACTAGTGCTATTAATATGCTATTAATGTGCTTCTAGTCCTCTGTACTACAGGCCAGCACCCTCTTGCTACTTTTATCTATCAAAAACATTTGAAAAGTATCTCCTATCTTGTTTGTCCATAATTGATATTTCTATGTTAGGGATGATTAAAATTATCTCAAGGACTCTTTCCTATATTCTTTCTTCACCTTTCACATTCCTCAGTCAATCTATGTATAAAGAATTTATAAAACACAATACAGTAAACCACCGCCACCCTCTAGAGCATTAAATTAATATTGTGCATATGCATTAGAAATATATATAGTAGATACATACAAATCACATGACTAAGCATTGCTAATCTTAAAGTCATGAGATATTTTTATTTTATGACATCTGAATAGAGTCATGTGAATTTACAAAGCAATCTTTATTTTGTCTCTTAGGGCCTTAATTATGTACTAGACTAAAAGAACTCTCACATCATCAGTATTCAAGGTTAGTAATAAATTGTTATAGCTCCCCTTGGTTGAGAGATTCAAAGATATCTGCTATCTATTTTTGTCTACACTTGCCAATTCCATGTTATTACTAATTAAAATCAATTCCTCCTTCCTATCATTTCTATTTGTATTTCATATTTTTAAGTTAGTACATACTTAAACAACTCCCACTGTAAGATTTCTTTAGTTGATCAACCAATTGACCAATATACTTACAAACACATCTCTATAGAATGAAAATGTGCCACAAAATCTAATTGTAGTAGAAGCATACAATTCACATGATTGAGCACATATAATATTAATTGATGAAGCTCTAAACAATGCAAATTGCTTCCAAATTGATTCATTCAAGTTCAAATCTGATGATTTCTTATTTGATAGAGTCCATGTTTTTCTTCATTGTCGATATATACATACATACATACATAGATATATATATATATATATATATATATATATATATATATATATATATATATATATATATATATATATATATATATATATATATATATATATATATATATATAAAATTGTTTTAAATTAATAATTTTTCAAGTTGGTGTCTAAAGATGTTTTTTATTAGGTAAAATAGGTTTTACAGGGACCATGAAACCCACAATAGTTTAAAGTCAAAAGAAAGTCAAGAGAACCAAGAAAAGAAAAATAGAACAGAGTAGCTAGGACAGGCCACCACAGGGCCGAACAAGAAAAAATAAAGAAAATAAAGCATAGCCAAAAGGAAGAGCACCATGACCATTTATGCCAAGCTCCTGAGCATGACAGCTGCATTTTTTTCAAGGGCCTCCATCAGTTGAACAGTGTCTTTAACGTTCTACACTTGGAAACCATGTGGCTCAATTTTCTCCCTGTTCTTCCTAGTTCTAGCCCTGTTTCTTTTACATGGTCCTGTTAGGCCATTTTTCCAGTCATTGCAAAATCTTGTAAAATTGGCCTCTCCCTTGCATGATTTTGTTAAGTTTCTTGCCCCGTGCTTTTCAGTGTTGTCACCTTGCTTCAGCCCATGTCGCGTCTCTTACTTTGCAAAACCCAGAAAGATTTTCATTTTCTAAGGTCTGCGGGAGCAAACTTTAAAAATTCTGCCTCAGTGTCAAAAACATGCAGTGCTTTCAAAAATCCATGTTGTTTTCGGCTTCCCTGTCACCTTTTGGTCTGTCGTAATTCCTGTGTGTTTTCGATTTCTCACTGAAAACATTGTGTGTTTTCGCCCTTGCGTGTCTTCTTTTCTACTGACACTCCTTGTTCTTTTGTCTTAACCGCGCAAGTCCGACTGGATGGTGGGCCCGATGTCAGAGGGGGGACAGGTGGCATGTTCTTATTGGTTGTCGCATGGCCGCATGTCAAACTTTTCTAACATACGATCATGCGACCGCTTGCCACCTGTCTGTGTGGGTCCCAGTTATGTAAGGTTGCCTGGCGGTTTACTTTTCTAAGTGCGCAAGTGCGATGTGTGGTGGGACCTAGTTTTCAGATTGGGCAGAGGGTCCTGATGTGTCAGAGCATCAAATGTTGTCATTAAAGCACGAGGGTTTTGTCAGAGCCATGCGCTTTTGCGACAACCATCCGATCTTTCAAAAGGGTAGAGCAGAGTGTGGTCCCGGAGGCGGTGATGTGGTGGCTTTTGGTTGGCTGTCGCATGATCCTATAGCCCATTCTTAGGCTATGTGATCATGTGACTGATTGACGCGTGTCCTTCTTCCAAGTGGCATCACAGTTGCGGAGTTAGGAGTGGGGTCTGTTGCAGTTTGGTGTGCCTGAGCGTGTTTGGTAGTTGGTGGTGATTGCTAGTGGTTAGTCGCATGTTTGCATAGCCTTTTCCAAGGCTATGTGATCATGTGACTAACGGTTTACGGTGCTCCTTGCGGTGGTGGTAATGGTTATGGTAGTGTTTACAGGCTGTCGCATGTTTGCATAACCCATTTCCAGGTTATGCGATCATGCGACAGGGTGCCATGTGTCCATGGTGGTTGCGGTAACGGCTCGGTGGTAGGTGGACACGTGGCAGTTCCCGGTTGGACCGTGTTGGTGAGAAGTTAAGTTTTGAACGCAGGCCCAGGCTTGGATTCTTGGCAGTGTTTTGACGGCTGGCGGGGTGCATGGTAGCGGCTTGTCGCATGTTCACGTGAGCCAGTTTTTTGGCTTGCAAACATGCGACATGCCCTTTTGTGGCAGCGGTTTGGTGTCGGTAGTTGGAGATGGCATGTGGATAGCAGGTGTCACATGTTCGCATAGCTCATTTTTGGGCTATGCAATCATGCGACCAAGCATGAATTGAGGCCCATTTTCCTGTGGCAGTCAAGGTCGATGACAGCGCGATTGCGCGGCTAAGGGAAAAGCAGTTTGAGAAACTTAAAGCCCGTGAGATGCTTGTGACCGTTGCTGTTTTAAGTTTGATTTTCTATGAATTTTCAGCGATAAAGGGTACCATATTTTTATGGAATTGAATGCAAAAAAGACCCTGTTTGGTGGCAAGCGATTTGCGGTGTGGTCTAGGGTGCTTGGCAGTTGTTTGCAGAGGGATTTATACCATGAGGAATGATTATAATTCTAGGCTCGAGAGGTGTTTGCAGCTAGTGTTTGTGACTGTTTGAGCTTGCTAAGTGTTCTCAATGGCAGGAGGTACCGAAAGTCAATTTTTGAGTGGCTGGAGTGGGCAGAATGGATTGTCAATTGCCATGGCTCGACCCCTGTCTTGTCTGGTGTTTATTTCTCGGTGGGGTTAGGTGATTTTGAATTTCAAATGATCATATGCTTGCATTGTAACCCTGGTATAAAGGGATTTTCATGATCATTTTGAGGGCATTGGGAGTTAGATTTTAAAAACTTTTCTATTGTGAGTCTTCTGCCAGTCTGAATTGTAATGTCCTATCTTGATTTTTTGGCAATTTGAAAGAAAGTTGTAGGTTTGATCTGTAGTTTGCAAGTAGGTTTCCTTTGGATTGACTGTACACACTTGAGGATTCTTTATACTTAATGCAGGCACATGATTCTCATCTCTCCCTTGTGTCAACGTAGATGAATTTTGAACTTTCCAGTTCATTGCATGATAATTTGTGTATAGGTTTTCAATCTTGAGTTCTAGTCCAGGATTAGATTAAATGATGCTCCAGATGGGACCTAAATTTATCTCTTGTTTATGTAGGGATATTTTGTAAGTAGTAGAGGAGATTGTAAATGTGTTTATGGCTTTGAATCTCAGGTATATTTCTGGTGTGTGTGTGTGTAATTTTTCCAAGAAAACTTGCCCAATGGATGAGGCACTGACCTAGATAAGTATTTCCTTGCTGACATGTCCTAATAGGTTCTTATAATTCAAAAAACATAAATTAAGAACCATTCTTTAAGTTTTCAGCATTTGGTTGCCTATAGTTCTACCCCATAGCAATGGAGAGTCAATGAGTGTGTGGTTAACATTCAGTACTTTCTTGCTATCCATTTATCTGTTTTACCAGCCTAGTTCTCGGTGTATGAAGTGTATTTTATACTAGGTTAGGTGCACCCACCTTGGTTTTGCAGAGCCAGAAGTAGAAGAGGGCATATTAAGTCCCTATAGTTGGTCCAGTTATCGTAAGACCTCTTAGCAATTTTGGAGTTAACCATTTCTAAAATCCATCTGAGGGTATACTGGCAGCCTGTTAGAGCATAAGCATCATTTTGGACACCAACAAGATGGTGACTCTACTGGGGAAGTGTTATGCATGTTCATCTTAACCAGTAGGTCATCATTGGAAAATAGGGTTATCCTTGTCCCTTGTCTCTCTAACTTATTGGAGCATTTTCTGAAGTCAAGAAATTTCATTGTAATATTCCCAATACACTTGGGTGGCGACTCAAAAATCTTGGTAGCAGTACTAGTCAGTGATTTGTTTTGCAAAGATGAGTTATAGAGGTTCCAGATCTCAGAGAAAGAAGCCTCTTAAAGATATAATGGAAGAAGGCATTCCAAGTACTTCAAGGCCTAGTCAGACAAGGGGAGGAAAGAAAAGAAGAGGTGTTTCTCAGACTTGGAGAAACAAGAAAGATACCAGAGATGAAACCCAAGCCAGGCCTAGTCAAGAAGAAGATAATTCAAAATATGAAGAGGCTGCTATTGACTTGGGATTGAATCAGTATGAAGATGAAATTCAAGTGGGAGATGATGAGTCAGACACTACACTCCCTAAATTAGAAGAGATCTTTGAGGAGGTCTATGAACTAGAAAGAAGAGTTCAAGAGCAGCTTGCCATTAGGCAGTAGAGAGAAAAGGATAAAGAAGATAAAGTAAGACAAGCCATGATAAGGGTTGATCAACTAAAAAGGAAGTTACTGGATTTGGAGGCAATTAATTTTGTTCCAGAGCCTGAAAGAGTGGAGGAATAGCCTATTGTGCAAAGGACACATGAGGAAACCAGACCAAGAGATAAAGGAAAATAGAAGGCCATTGGAGTTCAGATCAATGAACAAGCTGTTGTTGATAGAACTTCAGATCCAGGACTGAAATTGGATTCAGACCTTGAAATAGCAAGAAGGAAGAAAGAGATATTGGACAAAGAATTAGAGAAAGCTGAGTTGGAGGCTTCTGCTACAGAAATTAGGAAAAAGATTGATTTTCTCAGGCATACTTCAGGACCTTCACATGTTGCTGCTTCCTTTTTAGGACAAGGTGGAAATCATGATAACAATGCAGCTCAAGCAAATGGTGTACCGGGTGCTGCTAGGGTTCCTAATGGTTCAAACACAAGGACATCTACATCTCAAGGAATGGATCCACTGCATGGAGCTCCTATTCATGAAAGGTACAAACAACTTACCTTCTTTGGTATTCCTGGTTATCCTAATGTAATCCCTGATGAGATTAGAAAAAAGCTTCCTAAATTTACTGGAAATAATGTCATCACATGTGAAGAACATCTAAAAAATTTCATAGATGTAATAGATGATTACAATATAGAGCCTGATGATGTTATCATGAAGCTATTTGTACAATCCCTGATTGAGGATGCTAGGGATTGGTTTAGAGGGTTACCCCATGCTAGTATAGGGTCATGAAATGGATTTAAAAATTGTTTCAAAGAACATTATGGTGATAAGACTAATGAGGGTTTTATCTTGAATGAATTCAATAATATAAAGAAAAATCAGAATGAAGAGGTCCTTGAATTTAATATAAGATTCCAAAAGGCCATGCACAAGCTCTTGCAAGTTATCAGATTAGATGATAGGGTATGTCTTGTGACATACTTGAATGCCTTTGATGCAAAGATGGGATATCTCTTGAGGGATAAGAACCCTAGAAGTCTTGGGGAGGCTTACAAGTTGGCTATCAACATAGAGAGCAATAGAAGAATATCAGGGAAGATAGGAAGAAGAGATGATTGCAGGCCTCAAATGCAGAGTAAGAAAGAAATGGGAAGGTCTACTGACTCTAAACCCAAAGAGGATAACAATCTAAAACAAATTTTAAAGGCTTTGGAAGGTTTAAAGCCTAGAGAAAGGGGAAACAACAGGGCCATGACTATGGAGAGGTCAGCTCCAAACAATTTTAGCAGACAACCAAGGATGCAAAATTATCCTTACAACACTCAGTGGAAAGATGGCAAGCCCATTCTCCCAACCAAGCAAGAAAGGCCCGATGGAAGGATCCATGATCCTTTGCAGAGGAATTCAGTGAACATGACTAGTGATATTCCATGGTGTGCTATTTGTCAATCTCCTCATAGTCCAGAGCATTGTGTCATTGCTTTGAATTTACCTGATAATCAAGAAGGTGAGGAGCAGTATGATAAGGAAGGATGTGGTATGACTTCTTCACATGCGTGGGATGAAGCTGACTCTACTGATGATGAAGAGGGAGAAGAGTTTGATGATGTCAGATGTGGTGTAGTAAGGGGTGAGGAGAAAGTTTATTTAAGAAGACCATCAGATGAAGAAATTGCTCAAATCACTACAGACATGGTCACTCAAGCTAGAAGCAATTACAACTTGAGAAATAGGACATTTGAAAATGCAGGTGGTAAACCAGGCAGTATGTTCATCAAGAGGACAGAAATTAGTGCTCAACAACATGAAGAAAAGGGGAAGGGTGCTTGTGTTGCTGACCAAGTGAAGGTAAAAAGGAAAATTATGCCTGTTATAGCACCTAGGAACAAAGAAAAGACATCAGATGTTGTTGTTCCTACCTTTCAAAAGGAAGAGGAATCCTCTCTCAAGGACAAATCTGAGTCCACAAAAGATAAAGTTGTCACTATTTTTGAAGAAGACATGAATAGCCAGAAGTATGTTCCAATAGATATGTCTAAGTTGCTTTCACAGATCACTGTCAAGGTTCCACTTTTGGAGATGATGAGAATAGAAGCACACAAGGTCAAGGCCTTAAATTGGGTGAATGGTGTTTCTTCTGCAGGAATCCAAGAGGTGAATAGAAATGACAAGCATGTGGCTTCCTTGGAAGACACACCTGACAGTAAGAGTGAAGAAATTGTTTCTAAGATCCCTTAGATTTTCTTGAATACAAATCTTGTAAATAGTGCATCAAGGACAGTTGATCCTTTCTTCTTGTCCCTTGTGATTGATGGTAAAATATTGAAGAACTGCATGATTGATTCAGGAGCATCAAACACTGTCATGCCTGCAGAGATCATGAAATCATTAGGACTAAAGGTTGATACACCTCATGGGAGATGCCAAGCTATGGACTCAAGAGAAGTGTCAGTTATTGGTACCATTAAGGCTCTGCCTTATAAATTAGCTGCATTTCCTAACAAACAGTTGACTATGAGTGTTCTTGTAGTTGACATTCCTCCTCAATATGGAATGTTATTATCTAGAAAGTGGAGTGCCTCTATGGGAGGAAGTATTCAATGTGACCTGTCTTTTGCCACTTTTGACATTGAAGGAGAGAATGTGAAGGTGTCAAGGGAAGCCAGAACTCCTCATATGATTGAGGAGAATGAAAAGGATAACATGAATTATTTTGTTGACACTGACATTGGTTCATTCCAAGTTCAGAGGAAAGAGATGCAAGAAAGGGTCAGGCCTATCCTTTTGGTTGATGATGAGAATAACATGGCAGAGGGTAATGTCTTATGGACATTATATTTTGATGGAGCAAGTTCTAGAGAAGGTGCTGGAGCAGGAGTATTGTTGGTATCCCCGAGTGGTAAGACTTTTAAGTTTTCTTTCACTCTCTTGTTTTCTTGCACAAATAATGTTGTAGAATATGAGGCCCTATTGATTGGTTTGAGACAAGCATCAAAACATGGGATCAAACATCTTAGGGTGATTGGTGATTCTGAGTTAATAGTATCTCAGATTAGATCAAAGTATGCATCAAAGAATCAAAGGCTGAAACAATATAGGAATGTTGTATGGGATGAAATTGAATGTTTCAGTGCCTTTGGTATTGATTGGGTGGATAGAAGCCAAAACAGGATGGCGGATTTACTAGCAAACATAGCCTTAAGGCCAAAGGATGTTACCTTTGTGGGGATATCTAGAATTGAGTGTAAGGCCAGGCCTTCTATTCCAAATAATGTTGAGAATTGGCAAGTATTCTCTGATGCTGAGGATATATTGAGGTTCTTGCAGTGTGAGTCTCACTTTGATGGTCAGGAAATGGACTTCAGCACTTATGTAGACAGCAAAGATGGAAAAGAGAGGTACTGCAACTAAAGCCAAATAGGATCCCAAGGGGATTGGTTTCTCTTGAGAGAGCATTTGATGATAAAGAGAGGGCTTGTTTAGCTAGAATTGCTGACAGGGTAAGTGATTTGGAGGAGGTAAATCTAGAGACAAGCCAAGAACCAAAGAATGTTTACATAGGTAAATGTTTATCTCAAAGAACTAGAAGAAATCTGATTGATCTTCTCAAAATATTTAGACATGTCTTTGCATGGTCTTATGAAGATTTGAAGGCATATAGAGAAGATCTCTTTCAAAATGAGATACCATTGAAGGAAGAAACTAAACCCTTTAGGCAGAAATTAAGGCCTGTGAACCCTACTTTGGCACCGAAAATGCAAGATGAACTCAAAAAGATGATGGATGCTAGTATTATAAAGCCTATCAGAAATTCTACTTGGGTGTCAAATTTGGTTCCAGTCAGAAAAAAGAATGGTGACATTAGGCTATGTGTTGATTTTAGAAATCTGAATGTTAACTCTTTGAAAGACAACTATGGTCTCCCTAATATGGAAAACATGCTGCAAAGAGTCACTGGATCAGAGTTGATGTCCATGATGGATGGTTTCTCTGGTTATAATCAGGTCATGGGCAAGGAGTCAAAACAATTCAAGACTGCATTCACTACTCCTTGGGGAACATATGTTTATGTTAGGATGCCTTTCGACCTGACAAATGCAGGAGAAACTTTTCAGAGGGCTATGGATGTAGCTTTTGCTGATTTCATAAACAAGTTTTTAGTGGTATACCAGGATGATCTTACAACATATTCAGAAAAGGAGGATCAACATTGTGAGCATCTAGAAAAGATTTTCATCAGAGCTCTGGAGTATGGGATATCTTTGAATCCAAAGAAGTGTTCTTTTGGTGTTATAGAAGGCAAGCTCTTAGGACATATTGTGTCCAAGGATGGAGTGAGAATTGATCCTAAAAGGGTTATGGCAATAGACAGGCTTTCACCACCAAGAAATGTTAAAGCAGTATAGTCTTTCTTTGGGCAGGTAAATTTTCTAAGAAGATTTGTTACAAATTTTGCAGAAATTTGTATTCCCATCTCTGGAATGTTGAAGAAAAATGCAAAAGTAGAATGGAATGAAGGAGCAAATGAGTCTTTCAAGAATATCAAATAGGCCATCAAGGATGCCCCTATTTTAAGGACCCCTGATTATGGTAAGCCCATGCAGATTTTCTCTTTTGCTTCTTATCATACGGTTGCAGCAGTCTTATTACAAAAGAATTTAGATGGATTTGAGCAACCCATATCCTTTTTCAGAAAATCCTTACATGCAGTAGAACTAAAATATGACATCACTGAAAAGCAGGCTTATGCCTTAGTCAAAGCATTCAAGGCTTTTAGGTGTTATCTTGTGGGAGCTAAGGTAGTTGCTTATGTCCCTAGTGCTGCTATTAAAGACATATTGGTGCAACAGGAAGTCTCAGGTAAGAGATGTAGATGGATCAACAGGATCCAAGAATTCAATATAGACATTTAGATTACAAAATTGGTGAGAGGCCTAGGCCTTGCAAAGTTGATGGCACAGAGTAATCTGATTGCTAATCATGTGAATATGCTAGAAGAGGAAGAAAGGCCATATGTTTGTGATTTGGACTGTTGTGATTGGTACAGAGATGTCATCAATTACTTGCAAAAATTGTTTCTTCCCCCTGACATGAATGAAAATAAGAGGAGGACTATCAAGTTACAGTCAGCAAGGTATGCCATTATCCATGGTGAGTTATGGTGGAGAAGCAATGAAGGAGTATTGCTGAAATGTGTGGATCATGAAAGATCTAAGACTCTATTGGAAGAAATGCATCAAGGTGTGTGTGGAGGGCACTATATGGAAAAGACCACAGCCCACAAGATTCTTAGGTCTATATTTTGGTGGCCTACAGTTTTTAAGGACACACATCAGTTTGTGAAGAAATGTGATGCATGCCAGAGATTTGCAGGAAAGTTAAAATTCAATGGGAATTTTCCACTCAGGCCTGTCTCAGCTCAGTCTCCTTTTCAGAGGTGGGGTATTGATTTCATAGGTGAGATTCCAAACAAGTCTAGTGGTGGGAATTCCTACATACTAGTGGCGACAGACTATTTCACTAAATGGGTTGAAGTTATTCCCACTAGGAGGGCCACTAGTAAAGTTGTTATTGATTTCATGATGTAGAATATTCTCACTAGGTTTGGATGTCCAGAAACAATAGTGGTAGACAATGCAATGTGTTCTAGATCTCAGGAGTTTGATGATTTTTGTAAGAAATATGGGATACACATTTCATTTTCTTCTCCATACCATCCACAAGGGAATGGCAAGGCTGAATCCAATAATAAAAGCTTGATCAAGATTCTCAAAAGGGTGTTGGACAGAAATAAGAAAGCATGGGACTCAAAGCTTTGGTGGGCATTGTGGGCTGACAGAGTGACTATAAAGAAGGCCATAGGTTGTGCCCCATTTGATCTAGTCTATGGGATTGGAGCTAGGTTACCTCATAATAGTCTATTGCAAATGTATAAATTCATCCAGGCATATGATGAAGACTTAGATGATGAGATGAGACTAAGGATGGATGAGTTAATCTAGTTGGAGGAGGTAAGAAGGGATGCAAATGAGAAAAATGAAAATCTGCAGCGACAGTGTAAAAATTTGTTTGATAGGAGAGCAACTCAGAGGAGTTTTGAAATTGGTGATCTGGTCCTGATGTGGAATGCAAGGCTGGAGGATAAGGGAAAGCATGGAAAATTTGATCCTATTTGGTTGGGCCCTTATCTGATTGAGAGCAAGTGGGGAACAGATTCATATATTCTAAAAGATCTAACTGGTGGCACTTTGGAATTGCCTGTTCATGGACAATTCCTAAAGTTTTACTTCTCTTGAAGTATCTTCTTCCATGAGCAGTAGTCAGGTTTCTTCCCTAGGTCTCTTAGGGTTGTTTTTGGTTTGAAATTTTGTGGTCTGCTCTTCCAGTAGATTCTATTTTCTCATTGTATCTGCAGGAGATACATGTCCCCAGAAAGAGCCACTTTTAGGCCATTTTTCCAGTCATTGCAAAATCTTGTAAAATTGGCCTCTCCCTTGCATGATTTTGTTAAGTGTCCTGCCCCATGCTTTTCAGTGTTGTCACCTTGCTTTAGCCCATGTCGCGTCTCTTACTTTGCAAAACCCATAAAGATTTTCATTTTCTAAGGTTCACGGGATAAAACTTTAAAAATTCTGCCACAGTGTCGAAAACATGCAATGTTTTCGAAAATCCGTGTTGTTTTTGGCTTCCCTGTCACCTTTTGGTTTGTTGTAATTCCTATGTGTTTTCGATCTCTCACCGAAAACACTGTGTGTTTTCGCCCTTGCGTGTCTTCTTTTCTGCTGGCACTCCTTGTTCTTTTGTCTTAACCGCACAAGTCTGACTGGATGGTGGGCCCGGTGTCAGAGGGGGGACAGGTGGCATGTTCTTATTGGCTGTCGCATGGCCACATGTCAGACTTTTCTGACATGCGATCATGCGACCACTTGCCACCTATCCGTGTGGGTCCCAATTATGTAAGGTTGCCTGGCGGTTTACTTTTTTAAGTGCGTAAGTGCGATGTGTGGTGGGACCTAGTTTTTGGATTGGGCAAAGGGTCCTGACATGTCAAAGCATCAACGATTGTCGTTAAAGCGCAAGGGTTTTGTAAGAGCCATGCACTTTTGCGACAACCATCCGATCTTCCGAAAGGGTAGAGCAGAGTGTGGTCCCGAAGGTGGTGATGTGGTAGCTTTTGGTTGGCTGTCGCATGACCGCATAGCCCATTCTTAGGCTATGTGATCATGCGACCGGTCGACGCGTGTCCTTGTTCTAGGTGGCATCATAGTTGCAGAGTTAGGAGTGGGGTCCGTTGCAGTTTGGTGTGCCTGAGCGTGTTTGGCAGTTGGTGGTGATTGCTAGTGGTTAGTCGCATGTTCGCATAGCCTTTTCCAAGGCTATGCGATCATGTGACTGACGGTTTGCGGTGCTCCTTGCAGTGGCGGTAATGGTTACGGTAGTGTTTACAGGCTGTCGCATGTTCACATAACCCATTTTCAGGTTATGTGATCATGCGACAGGGTGCCATGTGTCCATGGCGGTTGCGGTAACAGCTCGGTGGCAGGTGGATACGTGGCGGTTTCGAGTTGGACTGTGCTGGTGGGAAGTTAAAATTTGAACGCGGGCCCAGGCTTGGATTCTTGGCGGTGTTTTGATGGCCGGTGGGGTGCATGGTAGCGGCTTGTCGCATGTTTGTGTGAGCCAGTTTTCTGACTTGCGAACATGCAACATGCCCTTTTGTGGCAGCGGTCTGGTGTCAGCAGTTGGAGATGGCATGTGGATAGCGGGTGTCACATGTTCGCATAGCCCATTTTTGGGCTATGCGATCATGCGACCAAGCATGAATTGAGGCCTATTTTCCTGTGGCAGTCAAGATCAATGACAGTGCGATTGCGCGACTAAGGGCAAAGTAGTTTGAGAAACTTAAAGCCTGCGAGATGCTTGTGACCGTTGTTGTTTCAAGTTTGATTTTCTGTGAATTTCCAGCGATAGAGGGAACCATATTTTTATGGAATTGAATGCAGAGAAGACCCTGTTTGGTGGGAAGTGATTTGCAGTGTGGTCCAGGGTGCTTGGCGGTTGTTTGCAGAGGGATTTGTACCATGAGGAATTATTACAATTATGGGCTCGAGAGGTGTTTGCAGCTGGTGTTTGTGATCGTTTGAGATTGCTAAGTGTTTTCAGTGGCAGGAGGTACCGAAAGTCAATTTTTGAGCAGTTGGAGTGGGCATAATGGATTGTCAATTGTCGTGGCTCGACCCCTGTCTTGTTTGGTGTTTATTTCTCGATGGGGTTAGGTGATTTTGAATTTCAAATGATCATATGCTTGCATTGTAACCCTGGTATAAAGGGATTTTCATGATCATTTTGAGGGCATTGGGAGTTAGATTTTAAAAACTTTTCTGTTGTGAGTCTTCTGCCAATCTGAATTGTAATGTCCTGTCTTGATTTTTTGGCAATTTGAAAGAAAGTTGTAGGTTTGAGCTGCAGTTTGCAAGCAGGTTTCCTTTGGATTGACTGTACACACTTGAGGATTCTTTATACTTAATGCAGGCACATGATTCTCATCTCTCCCTTGTGTCAACGTAGATGAATTTTGAACTTTCCAGTTCATTGCATGATAATTTGTGTATAGGTTTTCAATCTTGAGTTCTAGTCGAGGATTAGATTAAATGATGCTCCAGATGGGACCTAAATTTATCTCTTGTCTATGTAGGGATATTTTGTAAGCAGTAGAGGAGATTTCAAATGTGTTTATGGCTTTGAATCTCAGGTATATTTCTGGTGTGTGTGTGTAATTTGTCCAAGAAAATTTGCCCAATGGATGAGGCACTGGCCTAGATAAGTATTTCCTTGCTGACATGTCCTAATAGGTTGTTATGATTCAAAAAACATAAATTAAGAACCATTCTTTAAGTTTTCAGCATTTGGTTGTCTGTAGTTCTACCCCATAGCAATGGAGAGTCAATGAGTGTGTGGTTAACATTCAGTACTTTCTTGCTATCCATTTATCTATTTTACAAGCCTAGTTCTTGGTGTATGAAGTGTATTTTATACTTTGTTAGGTGCACCCACCTTGGTTTTGTAGAGCCAAAAGCAAAAGAGGGCATATTAAGTCCCTATAGTTGGTCCAGTTATCCTAAGACCTCTTAGCAATTTTGGAGTTAACCATTCCTAAAATCTATCTGAGGGTATATTGGCAGCCTGTTAGAGCATAAGCATCATTTTGGACACCAACAGGTCCTATAGTCAGCTCCTTGTCCTCCTTCATAGTCCTCTGCTCGGTCTTGGGGTCCATTTTTTCTTCCATCTTTTTAATCAACAACTTTAGGTTCTTGTTGGATATTTTAAGGATGTTAAAATTTTGCTCTGCCACTCCCTTGAGGGTTTTTTCTAGACTTATCATTTTGGATTCCATGTTCATGACCCTGGTTTCCAGAATTGGCTTATTCTCTGTGGTCTTATCCTTGTTGTCCAAGCCCTAAATTGTTTCCTTGATGTCCTCGATCTCATGGTAGAGCCATTTGAAAGATCTAAATTAATCCAGTATACTATTTTTAGTATTGTTGAGAAAATCCATGTCCATCTCCCTAGCTTTATCACTGAGAACAACCAGTGCAGGGTCTATCAATTCTTCCTTATGGAATTTTCCTTCATTGTCCTCTAGAATCTGAGGAAAGACGGCTTCCCTAATAATTCCCATACGCATAGTGTTGATATTAAAATTTCTCTAGACCTTTTTACCCCTCCCAGTATCCTGACTTTTATCTTCCCCCTGGAGGCTTCTTCAGTCTAATTAATCCTTATGGGTGACTGGTTAGTGCCCTATTCATCTTTATCTTCAGTAACGGGGGCTTGATTCTTAGTGTTAGTACCTGGGGACTGAGGAGGAAGGGTTTTTTCCTCGCTGATAGTGAGATCGACCAACAAGTGGCCAGAAAGGTCCTGCATTGGTTTGGGGGTGTCCTCCTTGTCCAGTTCCTGCATAACAGTGGAATCCAAAATGGGGTTTCCCACATCTTCTGAGTCCATTTCTTCCTCCTTTTCATTATACTCTTCCTCCGAGTTAGCCTTCTTCCTATCCTATTTTTTGGAAGGTAATTCCTTCTTGATATATTTTAGGGGCCATTTCTTGGATGGGGAGCCCTTGCTCTATTTCTTAAAAACAACTTCCTCACTGTCATCTGAAGGAATGCCCACAAAAGAGCCCGAAGGAACATAATCCAAACTAGAGTACTCACTAATAGCCTTGCTATCCCCAATTTCCTTGCCCATGATTTGGGTTTTAAAGAATTCATATAACAAATGGATTAATCCTTCATGCAAAGCAGGATTTTCAAATTTCTTATCTCTAAAACTAGTTATATTGTTGTTCATTGAAGAGAAGAGATAATACAAAATGGAAATCTTGAAACCATGCCTAAAATGATTAAGCAAGATGAAATTATAATTACGGATTATGTCAAACCTAGTATCCAGGGTAATGTAGTAGATGAGGGCCTCCAAAACATACTGCTAGAGCATCTTCAAACTCCTAGGAAGGTAGTAGGTGCCCACTTTAACAATGGCTTTCATCTCCTTGTCATCCCTCACGAACTTTTTGACAGCAATGTCGGAAAGTTTTTGGTCTCTGTAGAATTTTTCCTCAGTTGTAGGAATGTCAATGACCATTGATATAACCTCCTCCATGACAGTGAATGACTTGTCATCAATCTCCACCGTCCCATCTTTCTAGGTTTTGACAAAGATTTTGGTGATGTCCTTCCTACACCCATGGAGTTGTTCAATAAAAGTGGTAACATCCCCTTTCTGTAAGGTGTTCCAAATGTTTGTTCACTTCTTCTATTTCTCACTGTCACCCTAGGGCTCCCTTCTTAACCTTTCCCCAACTATGGCTTTCATGATAGCTTTGGTAAACCTCTGGTCCTACTGAAAATTTTTGCTAGCCTTCTTTCTAACATAAACAACGCTCTTTCTAAAATTAGGTTTTTTGAAATGAATACAAGATATGGGGAAGGGGGCCCTCAAAGCGTGTGGAGGTGACGTGTTATTAAAATTCATGCAAATCTGCCACAACTCACCATGAGTGAAATAACTTCTCCTAACAAGCTTGTTGCAGTAATAATTATTATTGGATAAAGCTGTGGTACTTTGAAGATCATCTCCATCCAGAGAATCTAGCTCGACTTTATGGAAAGTTTCATCATTGTGCCTTAAGTAGTAAGTTTCCTTGCTGACAGCTTGTAAGGTGATCCAATCAGCATCCCAGTTGGCAACAAAGATAAGCGTGTGAATATAAAGGTCTGCCTCTGATAAATAGGTCCAATTGGCACAAAAATTGATGACTAATACAAGATCAAAGCCGCATCTGCGAACCTGGCCGAGGGAGAACTAGTAGTTGTTGCTTCATTGAGAATCATACATGACTATCACTATCTTTTTAATTACTATAGAACATAAATTTCTTCTTCTGACAATCAGCTTGTGTGAGCTAATGAGCTCACTAGGGTCCTTTGAAGTGACTAACATCTCTTGCTGGGAGTGCAGGCAACTTGGATGGTTTTCTAGGTTCCATCCGCAATGTTTCTACTGACTTCCTCTTGCCTAATCTGACTTGCTCTCTTTCTACCTGGGGATTTGAGTTTTGCCCCAACGTCGGCTCTATTTTTGCTTCTTGTAGCTACAAGAGAAACCAGGGAGGGATCTTTGCTTTTGGATCTCTTTTTGCTTTGAACCTTTATCCAACCCTCTTTTTCCTCTTTGTATTTAGCAAAGAGCTCCTCCATCTTGGTGAGTTGTTTAGGAGAGATAGAACCCAAAAGAAAATCCATTTGTTGGACTTTGTTAGAGTCCTGTGTCTTAAGGCAGTTGCATGAGTTCGGGAGGCCACTAGGTTTACCCATAGCCGAGCTAGAATAGCATTCTTCCATAGGGGATTCTAAGGAATCCAGGATGAAGGAGACAAAGGTAGAGCCAGGGCACGAGTCACCCCCTTCCCCCTAACCATTGTCATAGGTGTCATCAATGGAGTCTTGCAGAATATTGACTTCTGAGTCTATGCCTTCAGACTGGGGAAACACCTTTCTAAGAGCCGAACTCTCTTTACTTGGTTTGGTTTTCTCCTTTGGTTCCCCAATGTGAGGGTTTTGCTTGTCTTTTGGTGAGTTCAAAATCACTAGATTTTCCTCTGACTTATCCTTTTTTTTCCATACTTTGTGATTCGAGACCTCTGATTCAGAATGAGGATTGGCAGGCTTCCTTGGGAGGTGTTCCAAATCATTACCTGACTTGATCTTTTTAATAGCTAAAGCTTTCCTTTCTTTTTCCAAGTTCATGCGCACTGGACACGATCTAGCTTTATGTCCCACTTTCTTACAGTGGAAGCACGCAAAAGGGACACTTTCATAATCCAACTTTTGCAAATGTTTTCCCAATTTAGATTGGAGAACAATGATTTCCGGCATATCTTGGCCCTCTTCCACCCCAATGCAGATCCTATCATAGGTGAGGCGACTTTTAGCCACAGTCATTGGGTCTATCAAGAGCAGAGTACCAAAGGATCTGGCAATACCATCAAAGACGTCTTCTACCTAGAATTCCAAAGGGAGTTCTGGGAGCCGAACCCACACTAGGGCCTGGACGAAGAAAGAATCATTGAGATCTAGCTTCGGGGTCCATTTTTGCACCACAAGAGTAGCCTTGCCTATTGACTAGCTGCCTGCATAGAGGATTCTATCTAGGTCTTCTTTGCAAGAAAACTCAAAGGAGAGAAAGCCCTTCGCCATGGCCGCGACGAGGGCTTGCCCCTTAAGCTCCCATTTCTTTTTTGCAAAGATTCTCACTATATCTATGTTAGGTCTAGACCCCACAAATTTTCCTACGAGAGTATGGTCCATTGAGGCAATATTGTGATCCACCAACTCATTAGGAATTTCAAGAATAAAATTTCCTTTCTCTTTATCAGAAAGATCCTTTATAGAAGGGAAGGAAGACTTGCCTGAAGGTTGAATGCCAAAAAGAGTTGACCATCGGCGATGAGAGGCTTTACCGCTCTGATCCTTTATCTGAGTCTTTGGGGCCGAGGGGGAAGAGGAAGGGTTTCCTTCTCCCGCCCTGGCCGCCTTACCAGGGTCTTTTTGCTTAACCCTTGGGTCCCCTTCCGTGTTCTCTTCATTCCCTGCTCCCTGATTTGCAGAGACGTCATTACTAGTAGCATGCTCAGCCTGCAACCTGGAATCCTACCCGCATTCGAATTCAAAAACAAACTTCCCCCTGCTCGCACGTTGTCGTCGTCATGTTGATATTGTTACTCTTTGATGAGGATTTCAGTGTCTAAAGATGTTGTTTAGAAGTTTGTTGACTAAATAGATAAACATGTTCTCCTAGGTCAAACCCTTTGATAGGCTAGGTTAGGTTAGTTTGATTATAAGTAATATTGAAGGTAACATTCATCAACATATAGATAACCTATATGATGAAAATGGAGATCTAATTCTTTATTATCTTTTGAGTATCCTCTTACATGAAATTACATGCACATTAGATTCTTTTAAATACAATGAATATAAAACATATCAAACATATTTGAGATAAGTTGCTCTTAATGAAAAATAGTAAGAAGTGAGAATGATCGAATTTTAAACTCCTAATTCTACATATCATAGTTTAGAAAACTAATTTTTTATTAACAAGTGATTTTTTAAGATATTATAATAAAAATTAAAATAATGCATCATTATAATTCTTTGAATCATATTATTGATATAAAAACATAACATATAATATTCCAAAAATTAGAAGAAATAAATTAATTAAATTACATTGTAGTTATCTGTCATTTTATCTATTTTAAATATTCTTTATACCATGCTAGATTATGGATCGTATTATGATAAAAAAAAATAGACAAGCAAATCCAAAAGCTTCAAGCTAATACTACATTATAAAATTATAATTTTTTTAAAAAAAGACAAAGCTCTAACACAAGCCTTTAAGATCTAACATGAACAAAGGCTATAATCTTCTTTTTCAAATATGATCTCAGAAGCACACCTACAACAAGAGAGAAAGTCTCGCCAATGAGGACAAGGAGGCGTATTAGTAACAAACTTTGATTAAAACTTCAATAAACAATATCTTCTCCACAGCATAAAGTGATTATTACAGTCGTGAGATAATGAAATCACACGTAGGAAATCTGGTGAAGAAGATTGCAGAGTGCAAGAGGCTGTGAAAAGAAAGGAGAGTGATCGCTGCCTTCCAAGGGGAATACTTTCTCAGGAGGATTCTCTGCAATGGTGTAGTCCTGGTCTTGGGGAAGGAACAGCTTGTCCTTCTCTGTCTTCACAAAGTATCTCTGCACACTTCCATACTTTTGGGGACTCAAGTGAAGGACCTCCTCTGCCACTGAATATGGAGTTGCTGTCAGGAGTAACTTGCTCAGGTTCACATCCTACAAAACTATTTCATTAGCTCTCTTTATTGGAAGAACTTAAACAAATTATGTGTTCTACAACATTTTCTGTCTCTTATTAAAAATGAACCAATATTTACAATTTGTTGTATAAATCGAACCATCAGCCACATTTCTTCTAACTATTCTTTCACCATTACTATAGTAAAAGTAAAACTCACCTCTTCTGAGCTTTCGTTGTATAGGTAATCTTTAACGTGGTCCACATTGAAAGAAGCAGAGATGGGCTTTTCGGAGCTCTTTCCTTCGCTGTAATTTAACTTCACTACTCCATTCGCTAACAGCCTTGGAAACACCTGTACATCAATGAATGTATTCCTTGGTCAGGACTCAGAACTCAGACGGCCATCAAGTAATTTGATCATTTGAAACAAAAAACAAAGGGTAAAATGGAAAGTGCCTGAGGGAAAGCAGAGGCCAGGTAGCTCTGATTGGTGCGGGGCATGAAAGAGGCTATGAATATGGCCTTGGATATCTTGTGCGGATGCATCTCCATCGCATATGACACAACGCTTCCTGCTAGGCTGTGCCCCACAACAATCACCTGCAAATTCCAATTACAGATCCCACTCATTATTTGTATGGGTTTAATTGTTAAACATCAAAACATACGTTAAACTGTTAAACTAATGATGATATGGCTTACCGTGTCAGGAGCGGGAATGGCGCTGAGATATTGAAGAAGAGGATGAGAAAATTGGGCAAGGGATTTGACTTGATGGGCAGGGGCTTCCCTGTTAATACCGTTAGAAGTAAGATCCAAAGCCACTGCTTGGTGGCCTTGGCGCTGCAGCAAGGCCACCACTTTATACCAACACCAAGCTCCGTGCCCGAGTCCATGAATCAACACAAAATGCGTCATTTCCTCCACTTGAACTGCAGATAAAAGGCTGCAATAACATTTGAATGGCATTGGCACTCAGTTTATAACAGATTATATAAGCGAGCAACGATTAAGTAAACGTTGGCAAACCAACAAAAATATTAATGAAATCGATATGAGCAGAAGATGCTGAAATTAGAATGCACGGACCAAATGAGTTAAGATGAATCAACACAAAATGCTCCTGCTGCAGATAAAGAGATCTATGAACAAGCAACAAACAGGAAAAACAAATGCGATAGCAGAAGATGAAGTCAAATGCTGAAATTAGAAAGCATGGTGTGGATATTTATAAAAGCGAAAGATGAACACCTTGAATGTGATCAGTGTGCCATAAATATTGTTAAATTGCGTACAAATCATTGCTCTTTTCCGTTGACCCAGACAGGACGCCACGACACGCGCTTTCAAACAGGAAAAACAAATGTGATAGCAGAAGATGAAGTCAAATGCTGAAATTAGAAAGCATGGTGTGGATATTTATAAAAGTGAAAGATGAACACCTTGAATGTGATCAGTGCCATAAATATTGTTAAATTGCGTACAAATCATTGCTCTTTTCCGTTGACCCAGACAGGACGCCACGACACGCGCTTTCTAGACACACCTCCTGCACAATTGATCGTATTTTAAAGCAGTGGACATTCAGTATGTACATAGACAATACTATATGGATGGTTTTAAAAATCTAGAAATGTCCACCTTACTTTTATTTTAATATGAAGTTAATACGAAGTTAAGTAAGAAGTATTCTATTAAAAAAGATTGACAGACCCATTTAGCTCCACGTTGAAAATGGAGAAAATAAGATGGAACCCAAACTCCATTTCCTACCACATTGAAAATGTATAAGCTCGCCATTGCAGTTGGTAACCTCTTTCTATTCTATTCGAACGAATAATGGAGGTCAAATGAATCGGGTTAATTTCTAATGCAAGAATGAATGGTGTAGCAGATGAACACCGGACTCTTCCTTCCTTTTTACGAGGTATTCAAAGGCCAGAAAAATACTGAATCTGCCATGTGCCCTATTTCATATTCTTTTGATGTCATTTGTTTCATATTGTGTAATTGTCTTTTTATTTAAAGGAGGTGCAATGGGTATGCCGATAGTAATATATATTCAAGAACATGAAAACTTAAATATAAATAAATGTAAATATACTTGAAGAAATGTTATATATACAAAATATCTACTGTTTTAAGAAAATAAAAGAAGAGAATTTAATGTTAAAGTCATATGATTCTTAATCAATCCTAATAACATTTCTAAAGATCCAACCAAAATAAAGAAAGAAGTACAAAAGATTTTAAACATATATTCTACTAAAGAAAGCAAGATAAGAGAGGAGTACATAAGAGTTTAAACATGTATTCAACAAACTATTTACCTTTGGTTACATTTGCTTTGTAGGTTTTGTATATGGATTGAGCTTCAAAAGTGCACCCAAGTTGTAATGTTTATAGAAATGATCTCACCCTTCTGTCATGTCAGTAGTTGGAAATGTGTTAGTATCTCCACATAGAAAACAAGTGTTGCGTAGTGGCTAAGTACTTGCCTTTATTAGTTAAATTGTAGAAATAAAGGAGAAGTAATAGTGTATTGATTTTTTAATTATTATATTTTTTAAAGTTATACTAGAAGTAATAACATTTTTAATAATTAAGAAATTGTAATGTAGAATCATATTGATAGCATTAATGATAGTTGAAATTTTAAGAATAGAAACCTAATTATAATGTTAAAAATATTATGTGTTCTTTTTAACCATAATTTTAATTTTAATTGAATGTATTTTAATTAATTGTTAAATTACATAATTATAATGATCTATTTTAATATAGTTGCAACAATAATTTTTTTATTTTTAATTATAATTATTTCAACAATTATAACTTATAAATTACACTTAATTTTGATACTATTTTTATTTTTATTATTTCTTAATTTTAATTTTATTTTATTAATATATTTTTAATTTATATATGATTTTAAACATTAAATCTATCATTAATTTAATTGATAAGTAGGAGATATTTTCCACAACAAGTCAAATTATGATATTGCTATCGAGATTCAATTGTGCAATTTTTGCATGAAACTCATTGACCCATGTTTCATGAGTAGTGGTTCACAAGAACCCATCTCTCATGAGAATGAATGCAACATTTAGCATTCATTGCATCTAGGTGATGCTCACAAAGGTGAAGCACTAAGACTTCCTTGGAGGTCACCCATCCTAGTAGTACTCCAAGTCAAGCACACTTAAATACAAAGTTTCCTCTATTGTTAAACCCACTTTACTTGCAACCCCATTTGCAAAACCTTCAACAAGTGTTGTGCCTTATGAACCATTCATTAGAGATCTCCTTAAGCTCATCCATTGATAAGTAGGATAATTAATTTAGTCATAATTAATTTAAGTTCTATTATTTTTATTAGATATTTATTCAAATATTCATTAATCATTAATGAGCATGCGAATTTTTTAAAAATTAATAAGAGAATATGGTTTAGAAGTTGTAATCATGAAATTGACAAAAATGATGTTCAAAGATGATTGCACAATTTGAAAGAAAAGTATTGAATAAAGAGGGAAAATAGGTATGGAATAGAATTAGAAAGTTGTATCTTATCTTCCCATATAAAATATTTACATTATATAATTTATTAAGAAATATTTTAAATTTTTTTATGTCTTTACAAAATCTCACCCCAAATAATTGTAGTTTTTAATTTATGCACCCCAATATCATTTAAAATTAAAAAAAATATTACTTAATCAAAATAATTTTTAAAGATAGAAATTTGAGCATTAAAAGTTCTATATATTTTTATACATAGTAGCATCAGGGTTTGAATTAATAACTCATTAATCATCAATCAACATAAGAATTCATTAAGATAAACCCTCGTGCTCGAGCAAAAAAGATAAACCCTCCAGAAAATATGCTAAAATAGAGATCCCCTTCAATGAGGATTACAATGATCAAGACGAAGATATGAATATAGATGATGAGGGAAATCCTAATGGTGAAACCAGAAAGAAGATTGAACGAATCAATAAGGAAAAAACTATCACCAAGGGGGAAATGTCGAGACGCCTGTCTGTTGATCTCACCATTAGCGATGACAACTCTCCCCTTCCCCCCTTAGTAGCCAAAGAGAAAGATGAGGAACCCAATTTAGAGAAACCCATTCACCAGGGTACCCCAAATCTGCAGGAGAACTCAGAAGATAAAAATCAGTCAGGGGAGTATCATAGTCAAGACAATGGCAAAGGAAAAAAAGTGTGGAGGAATTTCAACATGGACACAGTCTGGATGGGGATCATCAGAGAAGTTGTTGATCCCAAAATCCTCGAAGACCTTGATAGTAGAATTCAAAAGGATGACCTTATTGACCCTGCTCTAGTTGTCCTGAGTGACAAGGCTAGGGAAATTGAGATGAATTTCTTAAATAATGCCAAGAATAGTATGCTTGATTAGTTCAAGGCCTTCAAATGGATTTTTTATGAACTTGATGAACTCAAGGACAAAATTGAGGGTTTGGCTGATGAGGATCATAAAGCTTCTGTGCATACCCGAAGCCTAGTTTCCAGGGTTGATCAATTGTAGAAAAGCATGAATAGCCTTGAGAAAACCCTTAAAGGTATAGCAGAACAAAATTTTAATATTCTCAAATCCTCCAACGAGCACATCAAGCTGCTAATTTACAAAATGGAAGAGAAGATGATTAACAAGGAGGAGCAGGGTACCCTGGAGGAAACCAAGGACAAACCTAGAGACGGATCGGGGAAGAGAACCAGAGCTAGAATAAAGAAAAACTTGGCGGAGGACGCTTCCCATGACATTTAGAAGATAAAAGATGCTGCAGAGAAGATGGAGGTTCTTGAAAGCAATGTTACTGCATTGCTCAGGAACCTCGCCTGATCCTGGTCCCTGGTGCTTTCCTTTCTATTTCTTTTTGTTCAGTATAGTTTTGTTGTGGTAACTTGGCCTTTGGCCTATTGGTGACCTATTTCATGGATGCTCTGTTTTAGCTACTTTCTGAACTTTTGAACGCCTCTTTAATTTCATTGTGGGTTTCAGAAACCCTGTAAAACCTATTTTACTTAATAAAAAACATAAGAATTCATTAAAAATTAATAAAAAAATATGAGTTAAAAGATGAAATGATGTTTAAAGATGATGGTACAATTTGATGAAAATAAATGTAAGTCTGAAGTAAAAAAGTATTTCAAATAAAAAGGGAAATTAAGATGGAACCCAAAATCCATTTAATATAAAGTTCAGTAAGAAATATTCTATTAAAAAAAATTGATCGACCCATTTAGTTCCACGTTGAAAATGGAGAAAATAAGATGGAACCCAAAATCCATTTCCTAGCAAATTGAAAATGTATAAGCTCGCCATTGCAGTTGGAAACCTCTTTCTATTCAATTCGAACGAATAATGGAGGTGGAATGAGTCGGGTTAATTTCTAGTGTAGTGATGAATGGTGTGGAAAATGAACAATGGACTCTTCCTTCCTTTTTACGAGGTATTCAAAGGCTAGATAAATACTGAATCTGCCACGTGCATTATTTCCTATTCTCTTTATTTTTTTATAGCATTTGTTTCATATTATGTAATTATGTCAAAGGTGTTTATTATTATTTGAAATGGAACATCTAAATCTACAAATCAATGGTTGAAATTGAATAAAATAGATGCAAGACCATCTAAAACGACGCTAGCTAAGTTCCATACAAAATGAACTAAAGACAAAAAAATGTTTCTTTTTCATATTGGCAAAAACACATTATTTTTTTTACAATTTTTTTTGTGGATTTACACTACAAGGGATATAGATCATGAAGAATAAATGTTGAAATTTCATGAAAAATCCAGTGTTTTTTCCACTTATTCAAATTTGGTCAAAGTACATAGTGTATGGAGCTTAGTCATGTCCTAAATTAGACACACATAATAGAGGAAATGATGGAGCCCATGTGAGGGTCCTTTCATTCTATAAATTTTTATTTTCTTTTTTGGAGATGTGAAATAATGGAGATACGCGACTAGCAGAGGGACTTTTCAAAAATAATGATACAACAAGTACACAGTCATTTCAGACTTTGACAAGGTATGCAAACCAATGGATTATTAGACTCAATGTAATGATTATTATATAAAATCTTCATTGTATAAAAATAAAAATAAAAGTTACAGAATGAAAGGGCCCTCCTATGGGCTCCACCATTTCCCCTATTACGTGCGTTTGATTTACACCCACAATAAAGTGATAGGCTAAGCTCCATACAAAATGCACCATTGACCAAATTTCAAAAAATGGAAAACAAAATAGATTTTCACAAAATTTTCACCATCTATTCTTCATGATCTGCATATTTTGTTGTCTAAAACCACAAAATTTGTAAAAAAATCATTGTGTTTTCACGAATCTGGAAAAAAAAAGTTTGACATTTTTTGTCTTTAGTGCATTTTGTAGGGAGCTTAGCCATTGCCCAATAAAGTGTGGCAACAAGAATGTTTGTCCCATTAGACCTCAGAATGTGTTGGGTAAGCCTAGCCGAGTAACCAATCAACAACTAATTCCTATTAATTAAATGTAGCTTGCATATTACGTTTCTCAATCATGTTAAGTTCAAGATTGCAAGATTTGGCACCAGTGGTTCATATGACAATCTTAGTCCTCTGAGGAGTCACACAAAGTAAGATTAGAGGTACATGCATATTTTTTGGCATTCTTTAATTATCATGTATCGTTGATCTCTCCAATTTAACAGAATTATGTTGCCTCACTAGATGGTTGAAATTTTTATTCAATCAAATTTACTCCTTCACAACTAAAATTCTAATACTAAAACATCTTTTTTTTTTGCTTATTGTTTTCCAACTGTCTCAAACTATTATTTCCACATATTTTTCCTCTAATCCTTATCATATTTAGCCTAATTCATTAATAAAATTAATAAAAAACTTTTTAAACTTACATTTGTACATTTATTTTATTATAATACATAATAAATAAATTAATATATAGATATTTACTATATATACACATTTTAATTTTTATTACTTTTTAAGATTTTAATATTTATTAGTATGTTGTTTAGATATTTTTTAATTTTAGTTATTTTTAAATTAAATAAATTTTGAAAACTTATTTTCATTCAAATATGTTTTAAATTTTAAATGTTCAAATTATTAATTTTAAGTTTTCATTTATTTTATTTTAATTTTTACTTAAAAAATTTAAGTTTGAAATTTATTTTTATTATTTACGTCTTTTTATGAAATTGCAAATAAGAATTAAAAAATAGAATTTAAAAGAAACCCAATTATACTACAAATGATTATTAGATTCAATGTAATGAATTATATAAATATATTAATCAAACATAACAAATGAGAATATTAAAATAGGAGAATAATAATATATTTATTTTTGAATTAAGATTTATATTATGTAAAACTTATGACATAATATTATTAATGCTAACTAAATATTTGGATTATATATAGATAGATTATATTCTAATATGATATAATAGATTAGAACATGTTCTATAATATAAGAAATTTATATTATCTACTTAAATCTAAAATAAATATATTATCTAACAAATGATATATATTGTATCTATTGCTTGTGGGGGAGTAGTTTGAAATCATGATGGTAGGTTTGTCTCGGCGGTGTCCCTCTCTTTGGGATCCTAGACAAACCATTACACCAAGGCATATGCATCCTAGACTGGATTAAAATTGGTGGTGTCAAAGGGATTCACAAAAGTTTGTTTAGAATTTGACTCCATGAATATTATAAATTATCTTAATGGATCCCAAAATCCAAGCTAGATTGTCAAGTCCATAATTCTAGAATGTTTGGACCTTATTAATTCATTCCAAATATTCAAAGTTAGTCATATTTATTAAGAGGGGAACTTTGTGGCTAATGGGTTCACCAATCTAGGTGTCAACTTGCCCAAGGAGAGTTATTAGGGGATACATGACCTCATCCCTCATGAGATTAAATCTCTCATTCAAAATGACAAAAAAACTTGTTAATTCAAAGGTGCCATTGGAAATGATGTTTGGTGTGTTCAAATTCATGTGGAATAGCCTAGCGAAAAAACCTATCATTAATGAGGCCTCCTATCACATGTATCAATTTATGAATTCTAGATTGTTCATCTAGATTTTCATTTTGTGTTTTCATTTTGGTGTGCTATCTGTAAACATGTGGAGAAAGATCAAAATCATGTTGAACCAATTATTTATGATAAATGAAAGAGCGATGAAAATGTTTGGAAGGAGCAATCTGCAAGGGGCCTTACTCCTTTTATTGAAAAAGTTCATGGGAGTGATCCTTAGGTCACAAAGGCTTTTGTGGAATGCTAGGATGATGGGATGCTAACAATGTTCAACATTGAATTGGTGATTTCAAAGAATCTAGTGGCCAAAGTATTGCAAACCTTATTGGAAGGAAAAAAGTATTTTAGGGATAAGAAGAGTATTTATGAAGCCCTTTCTATTTTCTTCATGGGTAATGAGAGGGAATTTTTTTAAGAAATATAGATGGAGACTATGACAACACATCCATTCCTTCTCTATGGGGCAATAATGTTGAAATCATTATGAGGTATGTCACATTGGATGATTGATTCACAAGCCTTTTTAACTACCATTTTGTTATTTTAAACCATTTCAAACATGAGAAGTTAATTTCAATTTTGTTTTATCTTTTCTCTTTATTTTATCATAGTATCAAAGTACATAGAAAAAACCCCTCGCAACCAATGTTGCATGAAGGATTCATTTTCCTTATTATGGAGTTTTCCAAGGTAATTTTGGTAACCAGAAACCCTCTTATGGCTAGGGAAAATAAGGATGTGAGTCATTTTATAAGGGGCCATTCAGTGTGTCCTAAGAGTGATCCTGAGGAAGAATAGGGTGGGGTTTAAATGGGTAAGAGGAAAAATCCTAAAAGGGAAGAAAAATCACTTTTAAAATTTGTAGTTTCCAAAGAAGAAGATTTAGACTATTCTCCCTCAGTTGATTGTGTGTTTGATTTTTTCAGCCCTAGTAGGGACAATAAAGGAAATGGAAAAGTTAAGGGATTCTCTTCATCCATAGCCAAAGGAAAATAAAAGAGACAAGATTCTTCTTCTTACCATACCAAAAAACTCAAATGGGACCATATTGTGGATGAAGAATTCCCCCCACAACCCCCTCTTGTGAATGAAAAGAATTTATATTTGTATGTTCATATTTCATTCAGAAAGGATATGCCACTAGAGAAAGGGTCTTTTGTGTATGACAATGCTAACGTAGGAAAGAGTGTTAAGGATACGACGGACTACCATTTCTCCCTCCTTATGTGGATTGTCTAGGAGTTGAATGCTATCAAGGAGAAATGGACTTATACCCCTAATAATGATAAGGTCAATAAATTGCTAGTCATGACCTAGAATATGTTGAATGGGGTCGAGGAGCTTAAAAATGATCATGAGCGGAGAATTAAGTCCTTAGATGGGGATATTTTAAAAATATATGATATATCAACTATTATGGTTGTAGTGGGCCACACGACTATAGAGACTAGTTCTAATGGTCAGAGAAGGTTGAATGATCAAACAAACATTTTGCATGGATTAACTAAAGGTACTACTAGTTCTCTTGTTGAGAGTTGCAAATCAAAGAAATTGGGTGATGATCGTGGATTTGGGGTTGATTCATTTCTAGGCCCTTCCACAAGGATTATAAGCAAAGAAAAAGGTGCAACCCTCATGGACTCTGTGATGAACAAGGTGCAGATTATAAATGGGGAATGATAATGAAGAATGATAACTTGATTAAAAAACTAGAAGGTTGTTGAGAGGAATTCCCATTTTTTTTTATGATACTCTATGGCATGCATTCCTCCGTTTCTTGATGTTTCCCCCTTTTTTTGGTCTAATGGTTGCCTATAGGCTCGTGAGTGGTTATGTATTATTTCTTTCTTTAGACTTCTTGATGTTTAAGGGCTTCATGTCCCTTCAAAACCTATTTTATTTTAATTAAAAACAAATGATGTATATTCTAATAATAAAATATGCTAATATAATATAATATTTTACACAATATTATTATTTATTATTAATTATTTATAATTATAATTTTTATTAGTATTTTGATTTTGATATATTTTTTAACTTTAAATTGATTTTTTTAATTTTAACTTTATTACATCGAAGGTGTTTACCCTTTGAACTTAGATGATCACTTGTTAGAGTGTATCCGCTATCCCCTTCAACCCTATCTATGTAACAACACTTGATGATCTTTTGCATAGTGTACATATTCCCCTAAACCCTATATGTGTAACAACACTTGATGATCTTTTGCATTGGTAGATATTCCCCTAGTAATTTAAAGAGGTTTATATTCTACTGGAAACTAAAGCATAAATTTCATATTAAAAATATTGTATAATTTATTATGCACATGCATTTTGTGCTCTACCAAATGTTATCCACACTCTCTAGATTTAGGCTCCACCACCTCCCTCCCTTTTTTTACTCTCTAGATGGTATCATGTCTTTAATTTGACAATAGTTGAGAAAATTTCTTCCCATCCATCAAATATTTGCAAACAAAAGTTTTTTACTTTCTAATTTTCTCTTATTTACTATGACTTTAAGCATCTCTTAAATAATGAATACTTCTCCTAAATGGGACATTCATATTGGTTTCACCTTTTAGCAATTCTACTTAGAAATATTGAAGTATAGTTGACATAGGCAAATGTAGGTTGCAAACAAATTACTAACCTACTCTATTTTGGTGCCTATTTTTTTATTTTTTGTTTTGACATAAGAGGAATTTTGTGATGAAACTTGAGTAATACATACATACATATACATGCATACATACATGTATACATATAAGTGTATTAAATTTTATTGATATAAATTTAATTTTATCCATTGCATTGGCATTAGAAATGTCATTCCAGATGACCTATTAATGGGCCTAATTGGGCCAATCCAATTTTGGAGGTGAATTAGGAAGAGAAGTGAGATTTACTAGAAGAAGGACAGATCAAGGTAAATTTTGATGAAGCATCAAAAGGCAATCCTGGCCCCTCAGGGGAAAGATTAGTAGCTTGCGATCACTCTAATGGGAACATTTTGACAATTGGATAAAAAAGCCAAGGAGGGTAGTAACAATGAAGCAAAATCTCACGCAACATTAGAGGTTGTAGTTTTGGCAAAGAAACCCTTAGTTTATAAATTGCACCTAAAGCAAGTTTTTTTTGGTTATTATTGATGCTCTTATTCAAGGAGAAATGGTGGATTGGAATTTGGACAATTTTATAAAGCCCATTTGTAAATTATTTTAAACATTCTGGAAGATTTTAAATTAACCCACATTCTACATTTCTAGGTAATGGAGTGGTGTATGTACTTTCAAAATGGACCGGTCATTAAATTTAATGAAGGTTATTCAAATGATGTTTGGGAGTCATTCAAAAATTAGAAAAATGAGGAATGCATATGAACTACACCACTATAGGTTTAGGTAATGTGGTGGCTGCAAGAAGTTGAGTCCCACTTTTGGGCAAAAAGTGGAAGTGTTTTCCACGTTTATCATTTTTTTTGTCAATTGATGTCAAATTTTGAGGCACTTAGAGATTGAATCTCAAAAAACCTAAGTAATAGAAAATGTAGTTACGAGAGTCTAATTTTTAAATATGTAATTTATTTCAATACCCACATTGTATAAATTTATTTTTAATAGGCATGTTTAAAAACTACTTTTTCAAAATGACTATTTCAGGAACATACCACACATGTGTACTACCACCATATTTCGACCTAAATAAAGGAATTTTGTGAATCCTTTTAGGTAATGATACCTAAGACACCAAATATTGATAAATATATATATATATATATTTTATTGAATATATTTTTTAATTAAGTTTTAATTTATTGTAAAGTATTTTTGGAAACCTATGGCGTATGACCACCATAAATTGATGAAAACTTAACATTTTTTCAAAATTAATTTTTTAAAATCTTCAAGGAAATTCTATGTAGATTGATGTCATATACTTTATTTTCCAAAAAATAAAAAAATAAAAAAGTTATTAAAATTTTAGTGAACCTCACTATTTTAAGTTAAGGTACCACTTTTGATTAATAAATAATGCAAAAATAGTAAAATTAATCACATTAAATTACAAAATTTACATTTTAAATTATATACAGTAAGAACTCTAATGATTTTTTGTTTCATCAAAAAATTCAATTTGGAAGGCCTTAAAAAAATTACGGCAAGGCATAAATATGGGATTTCAGTACCTTGGCCATTATTTTGCAGGCCCAAAGCATAGGCTTGGTCCCACCAAGCCTATCCTGACCTAAAATCCATTGCAAAGGGTGGCTTTTAAATTCAACTTTTAAAAAATACGTACATGTTTCTTAAATATAATAAATCGGTATGTAAAAATGAATTTCTAGGCATAATTTTTTTTTAAAAGCCAAAACAGGCACCTGTTTTTCAAATTTTTGGATCAAGCATCCGAGCCTAAAATGGGTGCCCATTTTTTTTCAAATCAGGTGCCCGTTTCTAATGGCATTTTTAAAGTCCATAAGACTTATGTTGAATTGGGACCAGACTTATTGCACTTACCCAATGATGCTTTTGTATGGGTATTCTATGGGAAAAGGGATGAGATTTTAAGGAAATAAGAATGTATTTACTTCTCAAGGTATGTCAGGATTTAAGGGGAGGCCAACGGGTGGTATTCCCAATTTTGTGCTTTAAGTTGAAGTTGGTGTAGGTTGAGTATGATAAAGGCAAATTTTTCATTGGTATGTTCAGAGAAGCACATTGCCCTTCTTAGGTTAAATTTCTAAGAATATGATGAAAGGGGTCTTTAAAATTAATGATTCAATCTTCTTTCAAATTATGGACTTACTATTAGGGGAGGATTTTATGAAGAGTGAGCATAAGTATTACATTAATGAAGACATTGTGTTAATATTTCTTTTTTTGAGACTGGAATTGGCCGTCAAAGTTGAAGCAGGGATAACTTTAAGAACACCCCCCCCCTCGCGAGAAAGTGTAAAATCCTAGCGAATCTAACATTATTTTGCAAGTAAAATTTTAATAATGATGGCAAGATTTTTTAATTCAAAAGGAAAAAATATTAGTTTGTATTGGCGAATTATTTTCCAACATACAAAAATTCTAGAAAATCCTATAAAATATGTCATTATTATTGGGGAAAATATATAATGTATTAGGCGAAAGTTTTTCCTTTAAAGGAAAAAAGATTTAAGTGTATGGGAGAAAAATTTTATTGTAAACGAAAAAATATTTAATTATAGTGGCAAATTTTTTCTACCATTTGAAAATTGCATAATTTTATTGGCTAATCTTTCATTATTTAAGGGGAAATACATATTTTATTGGCATTTTTTTCAATCCCTTGAAAATTATCATTCTATTAATATCCACATTTCATGAGTTGCGACTCATCATGTCGGGCCAATGCCAAATGGAAATTGATCTAATTAACGTAACATCATGTCAAGAGAATAATGCCTTAATTAGTTGCCAACTTGTCTACAGAGTTTGCATGATTCCGGACATACCTAATATCCATCATTTCATCATTTTAAATGTATTATTTATGACCATTCAATGATCCTAGATCAATGGCTTAAGTTTTATTTCAGCCAACAATTATGAAGGTAACATAGCTCTCCAAAAAGTATGCAGAATAGAGACATGTATCAAATATTAAACCCACACCTTAACCTTGATTGTTGATTACAAGTAGTTGGTAGGTTGTGTGGATGGTTGATAATGTTGCACTATCTTGATGGATATTAAATAATAAAGAAATATCTTGTCACTGACATTCTCTAATTGTGATCCACTCGGCACACATGACTTCTAACTGGGTACTGTCACACTATGACACTATTTTCAATTTTACACATCGTGCATTTATGGTAAAGATTTGCAAGGATATACAAATGATTTAGAGAATTTTAAAGGACAAAAGAATTAATAAGGTTAGAGAAGGAGTTAAGGGCTATTTATAGATGATCTACTCTTCTTTCTTCTTCAATTCTCCTTTGGTATATAAAGTGTACGAGTTTTTATTGGTTGAAAGTCTACCTCTGGTTTAGGTCTTTAGGTTATATATAATCTGATATTATAGTTTCTAAAGATGAAAACTCCTATCCATTTGACAAGCATATCTGAGGAAGACCAGAAGGACTTTTTGGGCCTAATATCAAACATAATCTTGGCATCAATTTGTAAGGAGGTTGGAGAATTTATAAATGAGGCTTTGAGGATGGTGTTGGGTCAAGTGTTTTTGCAAAATGTTGATAGATACCATGCTAACACAGACATTATGTCCTAGTTTTTGGTGTATCTTCTAGACCTCAGATGAGACAAGGTGGATATCCTAATGTTTTTAAGGAAGGTTTTACAAGAATAATTCATGGGGGATGATGTTCAGGTTTCCATCTTTGCGGAAATAGGCATTGGGGATCCCATGGCCAAGGAATTTACCCAAGCTTCTCCAGCCAAGCCAAAATGTGGCTAGGCAACCTTTTTATTTTGAACCTGAATGTTGAGGAATTGACGTAACATAGGAAATGGGTGTGGATTGGTAGGGATTTTCTCTAGAAATGGTTTCTTCTGAATGAGTTAGCAAACTACAAATGGCTATCTGAATTTTCAAAGCTTATCCTCTCTAAATAATTCTACTTATATGGAAGCGAAGATTGTTACCCATGACTTATCACCCTAGGGTCTTCTATTTTAAAATGAAGGGTTTCTAATTTTTATTTTATTTTTTGGATACCATTGGTCCACTTCCCTAGTACCTTGTAACCTACCTCATTTTGGCTTTAATGTTATGGAGGGACTCCGACTATTGTAATTTTGTGGAACATATTAATAAAAGTTTTGCAAGTTCATTTCAGTTTGTCTTTTATGGATTTAAAAAATGCTTTCAATTTCATTCTTTTGCATTGAGTATATTCCAATTTGTAAATGAAATAACCAAAATTGTGTTTAATAATTTACAGAAAAAATTGAAATTACAATTTACAATGTAGTACCAAGTTAATAATTTATGAATCTTAAAATGAACCAAACAAAAGAATGTGTAGTTTTATTTTTTGTGAACCGTTAACAAATTGAAATAATAATAAAGTACTCAGTTAATAATTTATAAATCTTAAAATGATCTAAATGCATTACTTTTCCATAAATCCATCATGCTTTAAATTAATTTTTACTTTGATATTAGATAATTAGTTGTGAATCCACATAATCAAATTATCAACAATTTTGTAGCCAAATGTACGACCAAATTAATAAATTCATAGACATTCTAAACCCTAACCTTAGTCAATATATATTTTTATAATCTTTCAGATTTTATATAAACTTAATTTAATTACATTGTATAAGAAAAATATATAAAATTTAATAAATGTTGGATGATCATAGATCGATGACGTAAGCTCCATTTTGGGTTGAAGTTGTGAAGGTTAAAAATTTCCACAACCTCCATCTAGAAAAGTCACCTTTCACCGTGTCGTGTCAGTCTTCATATGAATGAAATGCCATCTTTTTCTTTTAACATAACATCTATGTGTCACGTGATGAGGCCAACTATCATATGGAACCCACCATCCATTGTGACAATGATGCCATGGACCATGGTCCGTTGGATGATCAAAGATCAATGACATAAGGTCTATTCTGGGCCGAATGTGGGAAGGGTAAATAATTTCTATAAATTGTCTCTGGGAAAAGGGACACCTATCACTAAACATTGTGTCAGCAATAGCACATTTAATTAACTCTATAAACTATATTATATCATTAATATAATATAATTAATATATTAATTTCATTATATTATTATCATTGATTTCAAAATGAATAAAATTTAAAATTAAAATTTTAAGCATATATCATTTTTTAAGACTATGTTATATATTTATTATATATTATAATAAAAATTATTAAAATCTTGAAATCAAACATTGTATATTATATTTAAATAATTATCACTATATAATTAACTATTTATACAATATATCATTATACATTTAATTTATTATTTATATATGAATAATTAAAAATATTAAATGTAAATAAAATTAAATAACAAATATCTAATAATGGGACCCATAACAACTGACAACGGATACCACAGTCCATTGGATGAGCACAAGTCAACGACATACAGTCTATTCTAGACCGAATGTGGGAATGATAAATAATTTCTACAAATTTCCTCCGAAAATGAGACATGTGTCATTGAACATGTCTTAGAAGATTTAATTAACTATAGTTAAATTCTAAATTTCTAATTATATACTTAATTTAGTGTAATAGCTCTGTTTCGAGCAAAAGTTGTAAAGGATTAAAAAATCTTCAAAAACTTTCCATAAAAATGACACTTGTGACATGTGAGTTTATGAGTCCTCAAAAAGAACCAATGAATTTTTTCCCTACGAATATGTTATTATTAATAATTTATAAAATGATTCTACATATTTTTCCCTTTAGGTTTTCAACTTTTGAGGCTTTTGAAACTAAGGGAATCATATTAGTCATTGGATTCTTGGACAAACCGGTTAATCTAGGGAGATTTAGAAATGGCTACCAGATTGAGGAATGCAATAGAGTTTGTCTACGTCATTCTATTCAAATAGAAATTTTGGGTAAAATCTAGGAATAGGTACATCCCATGTTTTTAATTTTTGAATCTCATGGTTTAGATTGTAGAACTAGAATTAGGGGTTCAGCTTGAGGGTTAGCATTTTTAGGCTTATAATTACTAGTTGTATAACATTAGTTTTAGCCATTACTAGTACTAGTGATGGGGAAACTAAAAAGTACAACTAAAAGCCAAATAAATGAAAAAATAGACTAAACCAAATTGGTTAAAATAACAATTGCCATAGAGTTTGTCTGCGCTAGTCTATTCAAATAGAAATTCTAGGTAAAATCTAGAACACCTACATCTCACATTTTTAATTTTTGAATCTCGTGATTTAGATTCTAGAACTAGAATTAGGGGTTCAACTTGAGGGTTAGCATTTTTAGGCTTATAATTACAAGTTGTATAACATTATTTAAATGAACCATTACTTGTACTAGCAATGGGGAAACTAAAAAGTAAAATTTAAATAACAAGTTTCACTTATGAATACCATGATGTCTATGATCCTGTTATCCATGGTGCTAAGTGAATCATAGATATTAGATATGCATTGTCTAATAAGTTGGAAAATATCAATAGGAAAAAAATTACTACTTTTGTCACAATATTAAATTCAAGTACAAATAAAATTGCATTGTGGGATGTTGGATTGGGATGCATGATGTTACCTGAAGTATTCCTTTGCACATAAATTATCATGTTTTTGGCCCAAAATTATGATAAAGATAGAAAAGAAATTGCCAATAAAAATACTCAAGGAAATTTAATATGTTATCGAGGGAGAATTTGATTGTTTTTTGGACCTAGGGTTTGAAGCACAAAACTCAAATGTCCATATTGTCCTAGGAAAGATGGCAGAGGTATATGGGAGAGTCAATGCAAAAATTTATAAAGATTCATTTATCAAAGGTCTAACGGTGCAGGGTGCTCAATTGGATCATAATCATAAGCGTCCTTATGATTTTGATATTTTTGTGTCATGGGTTCAGGATACTATTCCCTTGGTAATATTTTTCCCCAGATTGGAAAATAATAGGGAAGTGAGTTCCAGTCTTCTTGATTTTTCATATCCATTGTGTAGGTCAGCAAGTAAGATAAAAAAAATTTGAGAACATTGTTCAATCCATGTAAAACCAATTAATAATGATTAAAAGAGGTTCATGTAAGACATTTAGGTTCACAATCTAATTGTGTTATCTTATTCTATCAAAGTATCATTCAATGTTCGAGACCAACAAGCTTTAGATTCACCTCTATAAGATTGATGAGAAGAATCAAAACATAACGGTGTATCCAATATATGAATGGAAACCTAAGATAAGGATGCTTGATAACAGAAAAAAATACAACCATTTTGTAGACTTCTTTTTAGCACCAATATTTCATAAAATTACAAGCACTCCAATGCATAGATTGTCCATACATGTAGAGATTGCATTCAACTTGGAATTCAAATACAAATGGTTGACTGGTTCTTCATGGAAGAATACATTGTGTTAAAAGGTTTTACGAATCAACAGTAGAGCCCTACAAACTTCCAATACATGTGATAGAGAGAGTATTTGCATTGGAATATGAATGACAAATGGAGAGTAGAGATGGAATATTTCATGGTCAAAAAAAGAAGAGCATAATTCCTTCCATACCTTTTTAATTTGGAGGGTTCACATTTGATAGAAAAGCATCCAGTGTGGCATATGATTTTTTGAATTTTTTTAGCTTTGGTGTTGATAGCTACTAGCAATATGATCCAATCAACGTCATTTAAACAAGGCTTCTAGAGAATAGGAACTCTACAAGAAATTTAAACATGTAAGTAAACCATTGCTAGAAATATTGAAAAAAAGGAACTCCTTGGATGGGGCCAAAAAAGAGATGGAGAAAATTATCGCTAATAATAATATTTTAATAGAAGAATTATCATCACAAATTATGGCATTGCACACACAAGGAAAAATAGAGAATGGCATCCAAAATCAAAATGAAAATAGGAGGTCTTATAATTTCTACCAAAAAGTTGTTGATCCATCTAAAAAATCTATTCTACAAAATATAACATGGAACAATGTAAAGACAGAATTTGGACTCAAACCAAAGTTAATGTATTTTGGACTATGAGGAAGAATCTCTATGAACCAATTACTAGTGCAAGCCTTGATGAAATTGAAAAGGATGAAGAGTTTAGAAAATTATGGAATATGGAGCATTCCATTAATGCATATGATAAAAATGATGATGATAATGAGTATGAGATTGAGTTCAATCCCACAACCACTCCAATAGCTACTATAGTCTCTGCAAAATTGAATGGAGTCAATGATTCTCTAAGACAAACATATAGAAGAGGGGCAACCATTATGGAAAAAATGGGTTTTGAAGGTCATGGTCTGGGTCCCAAAGGACAAGGCCATTGGTTTCCATTGTTCGTAGAAGTTGCAAGAAAATATGGTGAGAAACCAGTCATTGGAGTTGAATCATCACAGAAAGGTACTACTCATACCCCTGCATCTCAATTTTTTAGAGCTTTAAATCCACCTTATACAAACACTTAGATTCAATCACAACCACTACTAGAACATGGTATTCCTATTGGTGGTGAATCAAGTGCCACTACCACTAGTAGGGAATCTTGGGATAGTATTCCTCTTTAGTGTTCAATCAAGTGTCATTGTCATTGGTGGGGATGGCATGGGTACCCATTATAGTTGTCATGAACAAGTGCAACAACAAAATATCTCTTACAAGAGGCCAATAGTAGTTAGTAGATACTATGTAGAATCCTAGTGATCAAGGCACTATGAAGAAGAAAAAGGTTATGATAACAATGGAAAGCACAACTCCAAATATATCAATTTCCACTCCAAATCTATTGTTTGTAGCTTCAGAGAAAACCCCTTAAACGAGTCCAAAAACTCCACTTGCAAGTGACAGTGGGACAAGATTAGGAATGGGTGTTTCCAATCCTCCAAATACATTAGTTAGAACCATAGACATAGGTGGAGGTGTGTACATCACTAAAAGTACTATTTCACCTTTCACACATGTTCAATTGTGTCAACAACCTCAAATTTTTATTACAATGATTTATTTAATAAATTTATAGAAACACCAAATATGAATAAAGAAAATAAGAAGATATTGAAGAGGGTGCGCTTACTGCATCTTTAGAGGAACATCGTGCATCGAACAAGGTATTTCCTACATATGACTCAAACAAAGATATGATAGAGTTCATGGTTGTTATTCCCCTAAATAAAGATAAAAATACACCACAAAGTCAAATAGATCCCTTTGAATTTCACATTAGCACCCTCCAAATGGATTTTTCCAAAGTTAAAAATGTAGACAAAATTAATGTGTCAAAAAGGACCAACAAAGTGATTTACATATCACTGATCAAGGTGGAGAGAGAAAATTAAGTTAGAGAAATAAATAGAAAATTCACAGGAAGACCTAGAAAATAAAAAAGAAAAGAGGAAAACAACAGATAACAAGTCCAGTGAATTAAAGAAAAGGATAACAAATTATACCTCTACATCAACAATTACAAAGCACAAATAGATTGAGGCAGAACAAAATGAATTGTGGGAAAAATTGGCTGAAAGCATTAAAACATTTGACGATGAAAGAGCCACTTCAACATAATTATACAAAAGTGTGGAGTCTCTTGCTACCACAAGCAAAAAATTATAGAACCAATTGGAGCATGAGATGGAAAAATAAAAATAGTGGGAAGTGAAAGGGGTGTATGCAAGATCATGAGGGGCCAAACTATGTCCTTAAGTGGTAATGAAAAATCAGCAAATCAAGGTTAGTCAACTTGACGTGAAAATTTCAACTAGCTATCAACCTAATATCAAAAAGTTGTAAGAATAGAATCTGTAGAAAATTGAATATAGTTTCTAAACTACTAGGCTTTTTTTTGAAAAAAAGTTAGTATGATTGGTGAAAAGTATAGATTTCAATGCAGTAGTACAAAAATTTCTGGAAAAAAATAAGAAGTAGGTGTATGTCTAACCACCTTAATCATAATCAAATGATAATATTTTATTATAAGATTTTATATATAATTAGTAGACTCATGTCTGGATGTGACGCATATTTTTTTGTAATTTTATTCCAAAAAAATAATTAATTATGAATTTTCTGCTACAAGGTTTTCAGAATAAAAAAATCCCGTGTCTGACCACCTTAACTCATTCAAAACTTTACAAAATTCAATTTTTTTTTCCTTATAGTAGGAAAAGCATAGAATGTGACACATTTTTTGGATTTCAAAAATGTTATACCGTCTGAAAGTTATAGTCATTTTTCAATCAGTATATAAATCAACACTTTAGACATAACTCAATTAGAAAATAACTAATAATTACTTACCGAAATCAAAATTTGACAGCAATTATATCGATAGAAAGTTGATAATCTCCTTAAGATACCCTTTTTGTTTCATCAAATTCAGGTGAAAAAAAAGTCGTCAGCTACATGGTCAAAGTCTGGAACTCAGAGAAATAGGGGGAAAAACACATTTTTGAGACATTTCAATAGTTGACCATGTAGGTTTGGTGCACAAAGCAATACCGAGCCTAATCGGGTACCCAATATTTTTGGGTACCCGAAAAGGCCGGCAGAATTTTGATTTTTCACTTTTCCCTCCCCTTTCTCCCTCCCATTTCTCCATCCTTCATATGATTATATATATTAGATTATATCACAATAAAAAACTATATATTATATCAAAAACTATATATTAGATTATATATTATATATATTAAATATTATATAATATCAATTATATATTAAATATTATATAATATACATTTTACAATAAATATTATTTAATATATATTAATATTAAATATTACATTATATATCATATATTATATATTATTTTATATGTATAATATATATTAATATGTATTTTACAACTATGTATGAAAGGTTGGAAGATTGTAGAAAAATAATGGATGGCCATTGAAAGAAGCAAAGGAAATCAATCAGCCATTTAAAAAATTCATGGGCGGCCATTGAGGAAGAGAGAGAGTGAGAAGGTGAGAAGGAAAGAGAGAGAGAGAGAGAGAGAGAGAGAGGGAAGGGTAGAGAGTAGGAGAGATAGAGTGAAGGGGATGGGGAGAGAGTAGGAGAGAGAGAGAGAGAGAGAGAGAGAGAGAGAAGGACAACCAATTCATTACAATATTAATCAGTAAGGAGCAAGCCAAACTTAAATAATATCACAACATGCATTAGAAATCCAAATTCTAGTTACTTGAGTTTTAAGCAAAGTGAGTAAGGTCCTGGATAGGGACATTACAGATCCACACATTGTTCAGTAGATACCTCCAAGAAACCACATACATGGGAGTAGGTTTGAAGTAAGACTAAGATTGTTTATCGATTCAAAAATATTATTGTGTTGTACTTCTGCTTAACATCTAATGATTGGATGTGAAATTCACAAATTTGATTATGTTACCACTGGTTCTATTTCAAATTCTCGAAAAAATGTATACTTGACATATGTTCATAAATTTCAATCAACACCATTTTAAAATAACCATTTTTACACATTGAGAATATCATCAATAGGAATTGAACTGAAATTGACATAGGTCATAGGAAATAAATGCCCCAACTATTTGTTGTCTTCTACATTTTGAGTTTCTTATTACAATCAGGAGAAGAATATTACTCTCCAAATGGTTTTGGATAGTAACATTTTTACTTCCTCTTTACAAATATTTCTTCCCTCATCTTGCTGCCTATTGATATTGACAAAGTGAATCTAGGCATTTCTGCCATGTAATGGGAGAAAAATGGTTTCCTAATTGATATGTGTCTAAATAATACATGCAAGAACCTTTTCTTTGATATTTCTCACTAACCCTTTACAACAGAAAATGTTTACAAAAACTGGCATGTACTTGCATGAGGACATTATATATTACATAAATCCCACACATAAGCAAATGTCAAGCCACTCAAAAAGTAGTAACTGATAGCAAGTGGGATAATGTAGATGGTTTAATAAACCACTATCTTCTTTACTCAAGCAACATCTGATTCATCTGCTCGACTGGGCCATGCTTGGGGACAGACAGTCTCCATTTAAACTCAACTCTCTAGAAGTAGTTATATTTGTCAGTGGAGGAGATACACCCATTGGATCTGCAATAACTTTATGCTCACTAGAATTTCCATTTCTCTTCAATTGGGATACTCTTTCCAAAATTACATCTACCCTTTTACCAATTTGGGAAATCAATGGATCTATTTGTGGACCTCCAAGGTGTTGGTCACCTAAATGAGAACCTTGAGATGAATCAGGAACTTCTCTATGAAATAGATCAGTACCTTGAGAAGCCCTCCACTTGTTAGCTAAATTAAAACCTTAGACCATAGATGGCTACCCTTTTTTGTAAAATGAGGAGTGAGACTGGCTTTCCAAAGGTGGCAATGAACTTACATTTGAGGGATAATGCCCAACATGAGTAACCTGGTTTCCCAAGTCCTATAAATGCAAGGCTATTAACGAATATGCATTTCTAATAGAAATATTTGTGTTGCTAGAATGAAGTGCATGACCAAATTCTTTGCCTGCTAGTGAACCAATTTGAGGCTTCATTTCACATTTCTCTATGGATAATTCCACAACACTTGTTACTTTTCTATCTTAATTTTTTGTGTCAATGTACATATGCACTGAAGAGCTTCTATCACTACTTGAGCTACTAGCAGATGGTGATACTCATCATCATCATGTGAAATAGGCTCACACACATATCTTACTTCTTTACTTTTCCACTTTCCCCTTCCTAGCTCTTCCTCCTTATCTGTAATTTCTATCATGGGTCCAAGAATCTCTTCCCACTCTTTCCCATTAATATGCAAATATTTTTGTCCATAACAGTATTTCCTACATATATTATGATATTGATCTGATTTGATGCACCTTCGCTATTTGAACCATACTTCCTAGGGGTCCTAGTATGCCTTATCACGCATTAGGACCCCTAGGAAGTCTGCATGACCCCTATGGACACATTGGAATGCTCAAATGTGTCTTAAGGGGTCCTATGACCCCTTCAGACACACTTGAGTGTTCAAATATGTCAAAATGGGTCATGGAGACTTCCTAGGGGTCCTAGTATGCCTTATCACGTGTTAGGACCCCTAGGAAGTCCGCATGATCCCTATGGACACATTGGAATGCTCAAGTGTGTCTTAAGGGGTCCTACGACCCCTTCAAACACACTTGAGCATTCAAATATATTAAAAGGGTTCATGGAGACTTCCTAGGGGTCCTAGTATGACTTATCATGCATTAGGACCCCTAGGAAGTCTGCATGACCCTTATGGACACATTAGACACATTAAGTGTGTCTTAAGGTGTTCTACAACCCCTTTAGACACATTTGAGCATTGAAATGTGTCAAAAGGGGTCATGGGGACTTCCTAGGGGTCCTAGTACACCTTATCACTCATTAGGATCCCTAGGAAGTTTGCATGACCCCTATGGACCCATTGGAATGCTCAAGTGTGTCTTAAGGGGTCACGACCCCTTCGGACACACTTGAGCATTCAAATGGGTCAAAAGGGGTCATGGGGACTTCTTAGGGGTCCTAGTACACCTTATCATGTGTTAGGAGCCCTAGGAAGTTCACATGACCCCTATGGACACATTAGACACATCAAGTGTGTCTTAAGGTGTCCTACGACCCCTTTGGACACATTTGAGCATTCAAATGTGTCAAAAGAGGTCATGGGGACTTCCAAGGGGTCCTAGCATGCCTTATCACACTTTAGGACCCCTAGGAAGTCTGCATGACCCCTATGGACACATTGGAATTTTCAAATGTGTCTTAAGGGGTCCTATGACCCCTTCAGACACACTTGAGTGTTCAAATGTGTCAAAAGGGGTCATGGAGACTTCCTAGTGGTCCTAGTACGCCTTATCACGTGTTAGGACCCTTAGGAAGTCCGCATGACCCCTATGGACACATTAGACACATCAAGTGTGTCTTAAGGTGTTCTACAACCCCTTCGGGCACATTTGAGTGTTCAAATGTGTCAAAAGGGATCATGGAGACTTCCTAGGGGTCCTAGTACGCCTTATCATGCATTAGGATCCCTAGGAAGTCCGCATGACCCCTATGGGACACATTAGACACATCAAGTGTGTCTTAAGGTGTTCTACGACCCCTTCAGACACACTTGAGCGTTCAAATGTGACAGAAGGGGCCATGGGGACTTCCTAGGGGTCCTAGTATGCCTTATCACATGTGAGGACCCCTAGGAAGTCCACATGACCCTTATGGATACATTAGACACATCAAGTGTGTCTTAAGGTGTCCTACGACCCCTTCAGACACATTTGAGTGTTCAAATGTGACAAAAGGGGTCATGGAGACTTCCTAGGGGTCCTAGTATGCCTTATCATGTGTTAGGACCCCTAGGAAGTCTGCATGACCCCTATGGACACATTGGAATGCTCAAGTGTATCTTAAGGGGTCTACAACCCCTTCAGACACACTTGAGCATTCAAATGTGTCAAAAGGGGTCATGGAGACTTCATAGGGGTCCTAGTACACCTTATCATGTGTTAGGACCCCTAGGAAGGCCGCATGACCCCTATGGACACATTAGACACATCAAGTGTGTCTTAAGGTGTCTTACGACCCCTTCGGACACACTTGAGCATTCAAATGTGATAGAAGGGATCATGGGGACTTCCTAGGGGTCCTAATATGCCTTATCACATGTTAGGACCCCTAGGAAGTTTGCATGACCCCTATGGATACATTAGACACATCAAGTGTGTCTTAAAGTTTCCTACGACCCCGTCGAACACATTTGAGTGTTCAAATGTGACAAAAGGGGTCATGGAGACTTCCTAGGGTCCTAGTATGCCTTATCATGCATTAGGACCCCTAGGAAGTCCGCATGACCCCTATGGACACATTAGACACATCAAGTGTTTCTTAATGTGTCCTACGACCCCTTCGGACACATTTGAGCATTCAAATGTGTCAAAAGGGGTCATGGAGACTTCCTAGGGGTCCTAGTATGCTTTATCACGTGTTAGGACCCCTAGGAAATCTGCATGACCACTATGGACACATTAGACACATCAAGTGTGTCTTAAGGGGTCCTACGACCCCTTTGCACACACTTGAGTGTTCAAATGTGTCAAAAGGGGTCATGGGGACTTCCTAGGGGTCCTAGTATGCCTTATCATGTGTTAGGACCCCTAAGAAGTCCACATGACCCCTATGGACACATTAGACACATCAAGTGTGTCTTAAGGTGTCCTATGACCCCTTCAGACACATTTGAGCATTCAAATGTGTCTAAAGGGGTCATGGAGACTTCCTAGGGGTCCTAGTATGCCTTATCACGCGTTAGGACCCCTAGGAAGTCTACATGACCCCTATGGACACATTGGAATTCTCAAGTGTATCTTAAGGGGTCCTACAACCCCTTCAGACACATTTGAGCGTTCAAATGTGTCAAAAGGGGTCATGGAGACTTCCTAGGGGTCCTAGTACACCTTATCATGCGTTAGGACCCCTAGGAAGAATGCATGACCCCTATGGACACATTAGACACATCAAGTGTGTCTTAAGGGGTCCTACGACCCCTTCAAACACACTTGAGTGTTTAAATGTTTCAAAAGGGGTCATGGAGACTTTCTAGGGGTCCTAGTATGCCTTATCACATGTTAGGACCCCATAGGAAGTCTGCATGACCCCTATGGACACATTAGACACATCAAGTGTGTCTTAAGGGGGTCCTAGAACCCCGTTGGACACACTTGAGCATTCAAATGTGTCAGAAAGGGTTATGGGGACTTCCTAGGGGTCCTAGTATGCCTTATCATGTGTTAGCACCCCTAGGAAGTCCCCATGACCCCTATGGACACATTGGAATGCTTAAGTGTGTCTTAAGGGGTCCTACGACCCCTTCAGACACACTTGAGTGTTCAAATGTGTCAGAAGGGGTCATGGGGACTTATTCAGTATAGTCAAACTGTCGACATTAGAAGGAGTCTGTAGAAAAATCATGTGCTGGATACTTTCAAGAGGACTTGGGTTGAAAGTGTTTGTCACCAAATCAACTATGCAGGTATTTTTTTGAATACATTATATATATATATATATATATATATATATATATATATATTATATACTAATGTATATAATATATATATATATATATATATCTATATATTATATATATGTATATATTATATATATGTATATATTATATATATGTATATATTATATATATGTATATATATATATATATATATATATATATATATATATGTATATATTATATATATATATGTATATATTATATATATATATGTATATATTATATATATATATATGTATATATTATATATATATATGTATATATTATATATATATATATATAAAATAGATATAGATATAATATATATATATATAGATATATATATATATATATATATTATATAGATATATATATATATTATATATATATATATATATATATTATATATATATCTATATATAGATATAGATATATATATATATTATATATATATATATAGATATATATAATATATATATATATATATACACTCCATTTTATATGTTAAAGTTCAATTTTTTCATTTGCTCCCACCCTTTTTTTCATCTGCCTGGAAATATCGGGTACCCAATTTTTCATTGGTCATATTTGACCAAAATATTCCCTATCTCCACAGACCATACAAGCACGAGATTTCAGACTTTTTCACAGGTTGCAGGAAAAAAAAAAGTGATTTGGGGCCCTTTATTTTTTTGTCAACTTGTGGTCTCACCATGGGAAGCAATAGTCATCGAAAGGCTAAACAGAAGAGGAAGGTGACGAATGAAGAAATTCAAGCATATAGGGAAAAATATAGGAAAAAATCACCGAAGAAGGAGAGAAGGTATGTTAAACATTAATCAAGGTGACCCCGTAAATGTAGTTGCAAGTGAAGAGGATGTTGAATTTGAAAATAATATGGAAATTAATTTTGTGAATGGAAACGTAGATTTGGGGAATGACAGTGAATGGAATGAAGATGAAAATGTACAGATGGAGATTGAAAATGTAGACTTGGGGAATGAAAATGTTGCACAAGAACCACATGAACATTACACATCTCCAAATTATATGCGAAATGAAGTCCCTTGCAATAAAGATAATCAATATTCAAATTCAGGGCTTTCAAGAACACCTAAATGGTTAATTGAAATTGAGGAGAACATTATGAATAATTGGGAAGGAAAGAGGTCACATAGAACTATTAGGTTGTGGGCTTCAAGACTTTATGATCAATTTTTTGGAAACAAGACATTGGTTGAGAAATGTCAAATTTTTGTGCAGTTGTTAAAGATGCAAAAGATGAGACCTGTGCTTCTGAAATTGACACTACTACATTTGGTGCCAAATTTCGACAGAAGTTTTCGACGGGTAACTTTTTATTACGAATTTGATGTTTTTTTTTGTAATAGGCCCCGATGATGTCGGTATTCTAATGCGTGTTTAATTGACCATCAAAATTTTGACAGATTCGGGGTATACATAAAAAAAAGAAGTGAAACAGCCTCATCATTTTTATTTTGATTGGATAGAGGAGCGGGAGAAAAGGAGTGAAAGTTGAGCGCGGGAGAAGGTATGAGATTTCTTCATCTTTTGAGCCTCTGGCATCATATTCGAATGCATTTCATTTTATTTTATCATGAATGCTCTCTGAAATGACCGCATTCTACTGGTGTCATGCCCTAGCCAGTGCTTTATCTCTATTATTTGATGTTATTGGTGCTTGTGATCAAGGATATCAATTCACTATATTCAAATGTTTGGATTCATGTTTGTTGATATTACTAGCATATAGGTTTAATGATGCCATTGTATATTGTTGTCACTGAAATGACCGCATTCTACTGGTGTCGTGCCCTAGCCTATGCTTTAACTCCATTATTTGATGTTATTGGTGCTTGTGCTCAAGGATATCCATTTTTTTGAAATGTTGACTGTGGTTATCAAATGGACAGCCCATGAGCTTCTAGCTAGTCACCATTTGTAATGATAGCTTAGGGCATCAAATGTATTGTATCATTGATAGTTCAGACTTTGTTAAAAGGAAATAGGACAAAGAATGATTTTTATTTAGTTTCTCTATTTTGATCCCTAAGTGGCTAACAACCCTAGAGAAGTATATGCAGATTTACGGATCCAGTTGCAAGATACATAGCAGCTGATAATTCACAAGAAATCAATGCATCCAATTTAAATAGCAATTAATACAAAGAATTAGGGTCCTCCAATGGCCCAATCATCTGGACCTTGACTGTCCCCTCAACTAGTGACCCTTCAAAACTGGGTTATCATGCAATCAGTGAGTGATCCTTCATTCTCCTAGTCTACCCTGCATCCAAACATATTGGAAATACACAATACAATGATAACAAGTATTTCACAATCCCCCTTCCCCCAAGGAACACTATCAACCATCCCTTCCACATAGCATTTCACTATTTTATGAGTGGATTGTGCAGGAACAATTAACATTAAACAAGGAGCAAACTCCTCAACACATCTTGGAAACCATTGAATTCAATAATAAATGAAACCTAACACCAACACTATTCCTTTCATAGTTGTAGGATACATAGCAGTCGATAATTCACAAGAAATCCATGCATCAAATTTTTATAAGGATATCCTACTAATCAATAGGAATTTTCTTGATATGACCAATGATTATGCATTTTGATGGCAGTGTGCTAGTTCAAAAGGATAATATAAATCTGAAACATTTTTTTCTGATTTTCTCAAACTATAAATGTGGTTAAAGGGAAAATATTATGTGGAAAACCCACAAACCAAGCTAGAAAATGATTGTACATCAAATTATTCCTATATTCATTCAAGTATTGCTATGCTTCAGCTACCTAACCTTTGAGCTTCATCTAGAGGAATGTGTAGCTTTAAGATAGAGGTACTTCTTGGGCCTTACAATTTTTAGATTTGACAAACGCAAATCATCCCAAGAACACCTGCATGCAAGACTGTCACAAAGAAGAAGCAAAAAGATAGAAAGCTATGGCGGCCAAAAGGCCAGAGACTGCAAAACCATGTTGTAAGAAAATAATCTTCTATTAACAATGATGAAAATAATACAATCTCCTTATTGAAATGAAAGAAGTGAATCCTTATAAAAGGAAACACGAAACCCTAAAGGCTAAAACCCTAAAGAATTATAAAGCGCCTAAGTGAAACTTAAGCCTAGAGTATGATAAACTAATAATTAAATGATTTAATTATTAGCTAACATAAGACTACTCTAACACCCCCCCTTAAGTGTAACTTAGGGAGAAGCAAAAAAAGCTAAACTACTGCAGAAAGCAGGAAAGATGGGTCCCGGCAACTAGGCCTGATTAGGTACCCAAAACATAAAGCAAAAGATGTCCCAGAGAAAGGAACAAGAAGAGAGCAAGAAACTCCTCTGAAGCATGTCTGAAAACTCTGTCAGAAGATACTGCTGGAACCCCCACTGAAGTGCATGACCAGGTAGAGAAGACAAGTGTCTGAAGAGCTGATCAATCGAACCAGGAAGCAATAGAACCAACAGGTGAACCCCCCCATAATGCTGAACGGGGTGACAGGAACACTGAAATGCAATGCCAGAAACATCTGCAAGAAGAAGAAACAGGAACACCTATGTGCAAAAGAAGGTACAAGCACAGGATAAAGGGTGGTGTCATAGACACAAACTATATGGGCTAATGTCGTGGAAAGTACGCTCACTTGACAAGAGTGGATGCGCCTATAGTGGCAAATGCATCAGAATCCCCCCATGGCACTTTATAACTGAGTGCGAATACTAAAACTGAACCAGGTGAAAAAGATCCCAGAAAAGCAGAAGAGGCACTTTATCTCAGTGCGTTTACAGAAAAAAGAATGCAACAGAAAGAGCATGCAAGCTCAGAATTCAGAAAGAAGAGTGCACGAAGAAACCAGAAGAAGAGATCCCCGGACCTGTAGAACCAAGCACACCACCAAAGGGCATAAACTGCATAACTCAAAGGAGTGAAAACCTGGAGCAGAATCTGGAAGAAATACCTCTGCCACTGAATAGTACACAGAACCAGCTTTCCAACGATATCTCGTTTGCCGAAAAAGGAGTCCGGATGAGCCAGATATGACTCCCGGAAGGCAAAAAAAGACATCAGACTTCAACAGAAAAAAAAACTATTGAAACGGTAGAACCCAAAACCCTAACCTCCTTCATCGGAAAGAGCTCGGAAAGAGCTTTCCGACGATATAAAGAAGTCAGAAAAAGGCCCCCGTATGCTCCCTGTAGAGCGAAAAAAGCCCAGGTACCCCCAAAAAGGCAAGATAAGAGCCCCAGGGGCAAAAAAAAATGAGCCCCCGGGCGCATGGCGCGCGCCGGGGGCTGGGCCGCAGCCCCTGGTCGGTCATATGACCGCGCTGCTGCAAATAGGAGCCCGCGGGGGCTGAAACGGGCTGGGCGGCGGCTGGGCGGCGCCGGAGCGGGGCCGGGAGGCGGCGCTGGTGCCGGCGGTGGGCGGGCCGGCGGAGCAGAGGGCGCGGGCGGCGGGGCCGAGGGCGGCGCTGGTACCGGCGGTGGGAGTGCCGGCGGAGCAGAGGGCGCGGGCGGCGGGGCCGAGGCTGCTGCAGTGGCGGGGGCCGCGGCTGCGGTGGCCGCTCGGGCGGTGGCCGCGGCTGCGGTTGCTGCTGGGCGGCACGGGGGTGGCCGCTGGGCGGCGCCCCCAAAAAATATTTTTTTTTTAAAAAAAGTGCCGTGTACCCGCCTCGGAGTGCGTGCCAGGGCCGTACGGCCCTGGTATGCAAAAAAATTTTGCCTCAGATGCCACTGTGTCCAAAATGGACAAGTTTTATATGGATTTAGGGGTTCTTGGGCCTTCCGGACACAATGGTGGTGTCCGTTTTTGCCCAAGGTGAGCCAAATTTCGGCTCCCCCCCAGATCCACAAAAAAAACTTCTGAAACCCTTGAAAACCTTCTGCTTCTAGCACGCTTCAACGAAACTCGAACAGCGAACAACAGGAGAGCTCTGATACCATGTTAGATTTGACAAACGCAAATCATCCCAAGAACACCTGCATGCAAGACTGTCACAAAGAAGAAGCAAAAAGACAGAAAGCTATGGCGGCCAAAAGGCCAGAGACTGCAAAACCATGTTGCAAGAAAATAATCTTCTATTAACAATGATGAAAATAATACAATCTCCTTATTGAAATGAAAGAAGTGAATCCTTATAAAAGGAAACACGAAACCCTAAAGGCTAAAACCCTAAAGAATTATAAAGCGCCTAAGTGAAACTTAAGCCTAGAGTATGATAAACTAATAATTAAATGATTTAATTATTAGCTAACATAAGACTACTCTAACAACAATAAGGTGGAATATGATCGAGATTTGTTTAGGTTGTATCTTTGTTAGTCCCATTATTAGGTTCTTATGGTTCATGGTTTGAATCTATTATGGTTGTGTAAGGGATTTGTAGATGCTTTTTCTAACATAATTATTGGACACCATGATTCGAACAACTGGTTGTTGGCTATTGTACACATGAATCATATCTGTCAATGGTTCTTTGTGTTCAAGAATTCGTTGATCAATCTTTGAGATTTATTGTCCTAGCTTTAAAAGAGTGATAAAAGATATAGTGAGTGCTATCTTTTCCAAGTGTTTTGTGGGTGCCATTACCTTCTAGGAGTAATTGCTGGAACCAAATTATGTTATTTGCCTCTAGTAAATATTGCAGACACAATCATCTTCTTGGTGAAGGGTTGCTTCCATCCCCATGAGGCACTATTGCATGGTTTCCATTCCCTTGTAGTATAGTGAACCTAATTTAATACAAGTGTGCACTATTTTGGGATCCATAATTTATAGCCCCTACACTATGGTTGTTAGCCTAAGATAGGCCTGCCTTTCCATATAATAAGAGGCCAACATGAAACAAACATCCAGAAGTTAGGGGGTTGTTCCCTATCCATAATTTATTATTTAAGTGCTAAGTGATGATGGGTATATCGTGTAATTCATACCTAGTGTGTCTCTTTCTTTCTCTCCACATTTCACATTAGGATTATATGCTATAAAATACCAATGAAATCAACTATTGGTCAAATCTAATCAAAATTGCAGTATAAAGATTAAAATAGATCTTGAAGAAATATGGGAACCATTTTTTACAGATATTGTACAAACGAAGAGAATACTCCCAAGAGGAAATGCTTCAATGTGGAACAATTGAAGGACAATATTTTACTTTTATATGCACATTTGCAATGTTTTTGATATATTTCTGAGATAATAAAACCATAGAAAGAATAGCATATAGAAGAAAGTAAAGAATAATGATCATGTTTTGAGATATTGTGGAAACTTAAAGGAAAGAATGCTTGGTGGGGTTATCATGCAATCAGTGAGTGATCCTTCATTCCCCCTCTTCCAGTGACCCTTCAAAACTGGGTTATCATGCAATCAGTGAGTGGTCCTTCATCCTCCTGGTCTACCCTACATCCAAACATATTGGAAATACACAATACAATGATAACAAGTCTTTCACAATCCCCCTTCCCTCAAGGAACACTATCAACAAGTGATCCTTCTTCTTATCGGCCATATCCAATGTTTCATCGAAGTCACGGCCAAGAATGAAGGTCACCTTACCCATACCATTCATGGATTCTGAAATGTTGTTCAAAACTCTTGAAAACTTTTCTATTGCATCTTGTTGCTTCTTTAAATACTTCTTCTACCACAATGTCCTCTTGTCCCATCTTCTTGATCTTCCTGGCTAAAGTGGATGAATCCACACACAATAACCTAAAATGAAGGGTTTTGTATCCTTTAATGAATCTCAGTCACTGGTAACGCATGGAGAGTCAAACTAGTAGTCTCCAAAGCATTCAATAAGTGAATATGAATATTTGAAAACTTTCCTCTCAACTTCCCCAACCACTCCTAATTGGTTAGAGGGATATTTCTAGAATCTCCACTATTCCTATCCTTACCAACAATCCTTAAACATACTTTATCTGATATGATAATAACATGCTAAACTGAACCAATGGCATGTTCTTTGTGTGGTACAAGGAAGATTTGGCTATCAAATCTTCCTTTGTGCAAGTTGAGCACGAGAGAAGGTATGTGATTTCTTCATCTTTGATTGGTATCTTTGATGGGCAACGTCTTTCGAGCCTTTGGCATCATATTCGATCACAAATTTCAAATGCATTTTATTTTATTTGATCATGAATGCTCACTGAAATGACCGCATTCTACTAGTGTCATGCCCTAGCCCATGCTTTATCTCCATTATTTGATGTTATTGGTGCTTGTGCTCAAGGATATCGATTCACTATTTTCAAATGTTTGGATTCACGTTTGTTGATATTACAATTCATCATATCAGATAAAGTATGTTTAAGAAGTTTTAGTGTCTAAACACTCAACTAATCCCTCTAACTGATTAGGAGTGGTTGGGGAAGTTGAGAGGAAAGTTTTCAAACATTCATATTCACTTATTGAATGCTTTGGAGACTACTAGTTTGACTGTCCATGCGTTAAGGTTTAGAAGAGATCAATAAAGTATTTAAAGACATTCTTACATGTTTGGAGAGGTTTAAGAGGCACTTATCATGTCTGTACCCTCACAAACAGTGGCATAGACTAGTTTTACTAAGTTTCCTTTATCTATTTTGAGGTTTCTTTTTTTGCCGCAAGGGTACAGTCAGAGGGTTCATTGACAAAATGATCCTTTGAATGGTTACTATGAATATGAATGATTTGATATAGCATATTGCTCATTTTACTTGAAGTTTGGAATAGCTTGTGCAAGGTTGAAATTAGTTTTGATCATTTTGGTCATGACTATTCCTCTACACAGTCAGGAAATGTAACTGTCTAATGATTATATGTAATGTTGAATGGATTAAATGCTTTATTCTTGGTAGAAGTGAATGGAAGGAATAGTGTTGGTGTTAGGTTTCATTTATTATTGACTTTAATGGTTTCCAAGATGTGTTGAGAAGTTTGCTCCTTGTTTAATATTAATTGTTCTTGCACAATCCACTCATACAACAGTGAAATACTATGTGATTGACAATTTCATACAACTGGTCCTTTTGCATGTATTAAATACAATCCAGTCACTTATTGAATGCTTTGGAGACTACTAGTTTGACTGTCCATGCGTTACCAGTGACTAAGATTCATTAAAGGATACAAAAACCTTCATTTTGGGGTTATTGTGTGTGGATTCAAATGTAGGTTTGATTTGGTTAATGTTTAGAAGAGATCAATAAAGTATTTAAAGACAATCTTACATGTTTGGAGAGGTTTAAGAGGCACTTATCATGATTGTACCCTCACAAACAGCGGCATAGACTAGTTTTACTAAGTTTCCTTTCTCTATTTTGAGGTTTCCTTTCTCTGCCGCAGGGGTCTAGTCAGAGGGTTCATTGAAAAAATGATCCTTTGAATGGTTACTATAAATATGAATGATTTGATATAGCATATTTCTCATTTTACTTGAAGTTTGGAATAGCTTGTGCTTGTGCTGGAATTCTTGGTAGAAGTGAATGGAAGGAATGGTGTTGGTGTTAGGTTTCATTTATTATTGAATTCAATGGTTTCAAAGATGTGTTGAGGAGTTTGCTCCTTGTTTAATGTTAATTGTTCCTACATAATCCAAAACAATGAATAGCATCAAATAATGGAGATAACCACAGTCTACATTTCAAAACAGTGAATAACATCAAATAATGGATATAAAGCATGGGCTAGGGCATGACACCAATAGATTAAAACTAAACCAATGACATGTTTACAACAAAGAAATAGAATGATAATAATATGCTAAAAATTATATTCTGTTTAATACATGCCAAAGGACCAGTTGTATGAAATTGTCAATCACATAGCATTTCACTGTTGTATGAGTGGATTGTGCATAAACATTTAACATTAAACATAGCCAGTGTTCTCTTTACTTTCTCAAATCTCTGCAAGTCAAGAACATTAGAGTTGTATAATACATTGTTAGTATCCTTTTTCCATGGGTCCTAGGTCTTTGGGTCCATGGAAAGGAAATAGATTACAAAATACACTTCAAAACAAAGGAAAAACTTAGCAAATTCAGTCTAACTCATTGTAGATGAAGGAACAGTCATGCTAATAGTTCCTCTAAGTCTTCCAAAACATTTATTGAACTCCCCTAAAGTCCTAATGGATCCCCAAATTGCTTAATCCAATCAACTTACATCAAGATCATGAGAAACTTCAAAGGATTAAAAACATTACTTGGAACAGTCAAATCATTATGCTTTCAAATCAATTACCTATCGACATATCCCTTGCAAGGGAGAGAAGCCAAACACATAAAGAACATGCACATAAACATGGCAACTGAAAAACTTAAATGGAATACACCAAGAAGTACTAAATGATGAATGCTCAATTGTTGTAATGGAAAAGAATCAAAACCGTCCATTTCTAGAACTTGATTTTATAGTCTAAATAATTTTTCTATAGTCGTAATGATTTTTCTAGAACTTGATTTTCTAGTCTTAATGATTTTTCTATAGTCCTTATGATTTTTCTATAATACTCTTAATGATTTTTCTAGAACTTGATTTTCTAGTCTTAATGATTTTTCTATAGTCCTAATGATTTTTCTATACTCTTAATGATTTTTCTTTCATCCTAATGTTTGTTGCTCTTGATAAATTAGGCCTTAAATTTGAATTTTTGTTCACTGTTTTATTTCAGCTTGATATTTCATTCATTTTTCATATACACAGAGACTACACATGATGATAAAAAAAAATGAGATATTTGATTAAGGTTAACTATTCATGATTGTAAATAGTCAATATTTATGATGGTACTCCTTGGTGTATTTCATTTTAAAATAATAATGTTTCTATGGCTATGATAAATGTCCCTTTGTGTTGAGAAAATTAGAGTTGAAAAAATGGTTGCAAACAAATCATCCTTCTTCCACCAACATTCTAGTCAATGTACAAGTAACGAGTCATTCCATTCAAGAAAGACCATGTCTGACAATATCAACACAGAACAAAATAAGGAGTATGAAGAATTCAGTGATTGTATCTTCCATTAGAGCCACTTCATATGCACAGTTGATGAACATGCATATTTACCTGAGCTATTGGGAACTTACCCAGCAGCATATACCTTCTATGATCAACTCTTATATGCATAGGTGATGAACATTCAGATTTGCCTAAGCAGTACTTTTAGTAGTCCTCCTACACATGTACTATTGTGAAAATCATCACAAGTCCATTTGTTTAAGGGCTACTCAAAGTACACATGTTTGGAGGTCTGAAGGAAACAAGAGAATTTGAAGAGTCACGAGTCTTAAGATTGTACTTAATATAGCCAAGCTTCATTCAATGGTACATTCAAACATGAAACAAACCATTCTTAAACTAGACTAAACTAGTAAACCAAAGGACATACTGATTATAAGTAAACTAGTAAACCAAAGGACATGCTTTTACTACTAAGTCTCTATTTGTTGGGCATACCGATTATAAGTACTTGACATATATCAAAAAAATTTCTTAATTAAGGTTGGTGGGATGATTATGCCTATCCTAAAAAAAGACTGTCAAATCATTATGCTTTCAAATCAATTACCTATCGACGCATCCCTTGAGAGGGAGAGAAGCCAAACACATAAAGAACATGCACATAAACACGATAACTAAAAAACTTAAATGGAACACATGAAGAAGTACCAAATGATGAATGCTCAATTGTTGTAATGACAAAGCAATATCAGAACCATCCATTTCTAGAACTTGATTTTTCTATAGTCCTAATGATTTTTCTTATTTCTTGTCTATGCTTGGTGACAAGATTTTGAACATTGTTGACATACTTAAATGGAATACACAATACCAAATGATGAATGATCAATTGTTGTAATGGCAAAGCATCAAAACCGTCCATTTCTAAAATTTGATTTTGTAGTCTTAATTATTTTTCTATAGTCCTAATGATTTTGAAAATTGTTGACAAAGAGTGTTTCTTTTTTTTATTATAGTATAAATGATTTTTCTATAGTCGTAATGATTTTTCTTATTTCTTGCCTTTTGTCCCTTTTTGATTTCCTATGTCTATGCTTCATGACAGAATTTTGTCACCTTCTTTTGATGGTATATTTCATTCAGTCTATGTGGAATACTATTTTGTTCACTATTTTATTTCAGCTTCATATTACTTTCATTTTTCATATACACAAAGACTACACATGCTGATAAAAAAATGAGCTATTTGATTTAGGTTTACTTTTCATTATTGTAAATGGTTAATATTTTTAATGGTACTCCTTGGTGTATTTCATATAAAAATATTCATATAAAAATAATAAATGTAGTAACGATGGTGCGGTGCATTATTGATATTGTATCATCTTAAAATGGAAGCACTTCCATGTGAAGAGCATTTAGCCCTCCGAGTAAGTGGTTTGGGGTCATGTTGAGCACCTTGATCGGGTCTTTGCATGCATTTGGCTTTCTCCCCACTTTCCACTTCTTCCCTGCACTTGATTTCTTCATTCTAGGTGAAATTAGGGTTAGGATCCTGAGGATTCTCCTTAATTTCCCTCTTCTATGGCTCTATTTTGTAGGTAGGATTTAAAAATAGGTCCTCCTAGACTTCATCATAGTAATCATAGGATTTTATGTCTATCCTTGTCATTCTGTCCTGTTCTGATATCATTTCTAGGTTTCTGGGCATCCCCAGGACCTCCTGACATGGTTCTGACTAAATCTAGGCCTAGGGTCAAATTCGAGGTTGATCCTGACTAGGTCAGGATTGAGCTCGAAACTTACTAGGTCAGGTCTAACCTTGATTTTTCCCCTCCTCATTCAAATTTCCAGAATCCTAGATTTTTGAGGATCCTAGATTTTTGAGGATCGGGCTTTCGGGATATTTATTTTCCCGCCTCCGGGTTAGCCATTTCGGGTTTCGGGATGGTAAATCCTCTAATTGCATTTAATCTAGGTATATTTTCTAAAGGTTAGGACCTAATTGAGATTTAATTCTCCAAAGTGGCCCCTCTAGAGGATTGTGTCCTAGTTCACTATAAAAGGAGGCCTTCCTTTCTCTTTTTCACATCCACAATCAAGTAATTGACATCTCATCCTCAATCAATTTCTCTCAAGCTCTCAAGGTGATTAAGCAAGCTTCCATTCAAGCATTCAAGTCCTCTTCTCTATTCAAGTTCTCCATTGAAGATCAAGGATTTAAAGCATTCAATCTCTTGAAGGGATTTGGTTCAAGCATTTAAGATTCATCATTCAAACCCTAGATCTAGCCATCATGATGGTGTGATCTTCCTTCAAGATCATTTGTTCATCTTCAAGATCCATTTCATTCTTCCTTCAAGGTGGATTCCAAGCATACAATCATGGAGGTTTGATTTACATTTATTTTTTTGTTCAAGCTTTCATATCAATATACTTGTTTACATTCAAAATACAACTACATATCTATTGAATTGCATAGCTTCATTGTTAGATCCTTTTCTACTACTTGCTAGCATTCCTATTTCAATTTCAATATTAAGGTTGATTCCAAACCGGGGTTTGACCAAGGCAAACCCCTCAAACAAACAACAAAAAATATCATTTTCTTGCAGGTACAGGTGCAGAATTTCATATCTGAGAGCAAATTTGGATACCCTTTTCAGCAAACTTCCGAGATCTGCGAACATAATTCAAATCAAACTTCAAATAAAGAATGTAGTATTTGACCTTTTATGAGGGTCAAACCTGACCTGAGCTCATCTTGGAGAAATATTTTTAGGTTTTCTCTGTCTCGACATTTCCAGTCCGAAATAGGTTACAGAATTGCCTGAAAGTATACACAGACATCAGAATTTGACATTTTCTAGATTTGCCCTAATTTGAGGTTAGTATTTGTATTTCAATTATTTCATATTCCAAGCATAATTTCATTCATAGGGAAATATTGGATTTACTCTCTCTCTTCCATATTCCTCATAAATTGATTCGATTGTGTATTAACCTCTTGGTTGATCAAATTGGATCTCTTCTTTGGGAATTTGGGTTTGAGAATAGATCTCATATACCCCCTTTCTATTTGAATAGTGGTGAATCTATTTTACACCTATTCATTTTGGTGAACCCGACGTACTTACCACTTTTCTTTTGTGGAATTAGATGCTCTATTGTGTTAGATTTTAGATCCTTTCTTGCATTTAAATTAGATCTAGTTTATGCTCTTGCATTTTACAATTCAAAAATACAAAAAAATCTATATATTCAATAAAATCAAAAAAATATTTTTTTCATTTTCTATGGTGATTGTTAAGATTCTTTGGTGTGTAGTTATGTTCTTTATTACTCTTCTTTTATCATCTCTTTATCATACCTATGATGTTTATGAGAGTATTATTCACTTCATTATGTTGATGATCCTTCACTTTACTCTTGCTTATGCTTTTGTGAAGTTGACCGACACTAGTTTGCCTACATTTAAAACTTTTGTTAGAGATTTATGTGGTAGCCTTATTCATCTTTTGGATTATGTGAAGAATTTGGTAGATGATACACCATCTCCTAATCTTCCTAATCTTAATCCTATCAATCCCAATCTTAATCCTATCAGTCCTAATCTTAATCCTATCAATCCTAATCTTAATCCTATTAATCCTAATCCTAATTCGATACCTAATTCTCCATCTATTCATCCTCGCTCTTCCTGTACTTATGATGGGATTCAAGCTATAGCTCAGGATGCAGATGTGCAAGATTTCTTTGATTTACCTTCTCCTCCGATTCATGATGATATTAAAGGAAAGGGTAAAGAAACTTCTTCAAAACCTATTATCCCACCTTATACGACCTTTACTCATGAACATGATAAACAATCACCTCTTGTAGAAGCTTTACATGATATGTACACTACTGGATATAATATGGTGACTAAACAAGGTTATAAAGGTTTAGGGCTAGGAGTTAATGAGCATGGTATTAGGTTTCCAGTTCATATACCCCCTAAACTAAATATGTATGGTGTTGGGTGTTCAAAATCTCAAGTTAAGGTAGGTGATGCTAAACGTCATCCTCTTCTCCCCACACCTATCTTAGATAACCCTAGTACTCGTCAAGAAATTGCTAAGAAGGTATATGTTGAGCTAATGAATTCCAAGAAAGAAATTTTTAGACCTATGTCGATCAATGCTTTACACAAATATAAATGTCCTTTTCATTATAGTAACAAACACTTACTTGTTGATTGTAAACATTTCAAGTTATATGCTAGAGAAAGAGCTGCTTTAGGAATTATATCTCACTCTCGTGCAATTTTACAATTCCTTCATTATTTTGATATAGGGGATTCCCCTCCTTTAGATATAATGTAGATGTTCTTTCCCTCTTGTCTCGGGACTAGGGTGAAAGAGGTGTATCTTCATCCAGTCTCTTAGGATCCATTAGGTCTTTTATTAGGGCTTAATTGGTATTCTTTCCCTTCTATTTTTCTATGGCTTTGTATTATGTTTTTAATCATCCATAGAATATATATTTTCTTTTTAAGGTATCCTTGCTAAAGGCATTTTTTGGGCGAAGGTATCCCTTGTCGCTATCTATAGGGGGCAAGGTACCTCTTTCTTTCTCTTTGTCTAGGGAACTACTTTCCTTGGCCTAGTGGTATTTGTTTATATTGCAATATTATTTCAACATATTGATAGATATTTTGACTATGGATAACCTTCTTATATGAGAAGTTGTTGTCTTAAGTCATCACTTCTTGTCTATGGTGCAAATTATGTTCTTTATAAACTCTCACCCTTGCTTTGGTGTTAGAGTTGCTTCCCTCATTCCAAAGATTCCTCTTCCTCTTCTTTGCAAGGGGCTTGATGACTAAATCTTTGTTCTCGTTGTTGAAAGATGATATTTTATCTAAAGCACTCCTCTTTGGTAGGCGGTCTTGTTGATAAGATCTCTTTCTTTGAGGATCCTTTTTCCATGAGTGACATATCCTTTTCATGATTAGCTATATTCTTGGATGTAGGGGTCAATATCCCTCGCTAAAAATATGATGTACATTGTTGTAAACATAATATATCCTTGCATTGTGAAGTAAGTATCCTCTTCCATCTTTGTTCTACACTTGAGGGGCAAGGATGCCATTTCCTTCTATCTTTCTGGGATTTCACCTCTTTCCTTGGGTAAGCAATATTTATCTATTATGTGACATCCAATCATACATGAAAATTTTGGTTTGCATTAAGGACCTATGTCCTTGATAACAACCTATTTTGTTGTTTGACATTGGGTTTCCATGGTTGATATATCTCTCACCTTGGAAACTGAACAATGTGCTATCCCTCATAAGGGTTACTTTCTTTTCACTTCTTGCATGATATCTCTTTGCATTCGTCCCTTCCATGGCCTCATAGGAGCTCTGACCTTATTGGCTTGGACTGGGTGTTGTTTGTGGATATTGTCTTGATGCTGAAGAAGGCTTTATCCTTATTCTTTTCTTTCCTTAACATGTCAAAATAGTATGTTTTTTCCATATTAAGGAGGGGGGCATATATAGGGCCTCCCTTGTACTATATTTTTTTTAATTTTTACATGCTAAATCTTGGAAGGTAACGCACATAAGTTGCTAAATCCTAAAAAGACATGCATTTATATTCTAAATCTTCCTATGGTAATGCACATAAGTTGCTAAATCCTGAGGAGACGCACATTTTTCAAATTTTTCAATATGCTAAATCCTTTGAAGGTAACACACATAACTTGCTAAATCCTGAGGGGACATGCATTTCTAGTTTCAAATATGCTAAATCTTGGAAGGTAACGCACATAAGTTGCTAAATCTTGAAAAGACATGCATTCATATGCTAAATCTTCCAAAGGTAACACACATAAGTTGCTAAATCCCGAGGAGACATGAATTTCATATTCATAGTGATACAAGAAGGTGGATCTATGGGTATTAAAGAAGCTGTCAAAATATGTATTACATTTGCAAGCACAATTTATGGGTGAACCTGTTGGGCTCTCCCTCCAGGGTGATTCACGGTAAGGTGGGCATCTTACCGGGCGAGGTAATAACTTCTTCTTTTTTTCCCTTTCTTTTTTTTTTGCTTTTATGCTAGTAGGACAAGATCATGAAGCTATGTTATTTATAGTGTTGTTCTTGTCTTTCTTAGGTAAACATTTATGTGTTTATGATAGCTTCCAAATATTATATTAGTATAAGAAATATTTCTTAGCGAGGTTTCTTATGCTAATTGATTTGGGTTGTTTAGTACTAACCCTTGTTCTTTTGACACTCTCATGCATGTATGTCAAGTTAGAATCCTTAGTCTAGGGGCTCATGTCCTTAGCTAAGTGTTATTTTATCTCTTTGCGAATCCACTTAGACCTCCTCTTTCTTTTCCTTTACCAAGAGTTTGCATCGAGTCCATACTCTTGCTAAAGTGGGGGCTTAATGTATCATCTTAAAATGGAAGCACTTCCATGTTAAGAGAATTTAGCCATCTGAGTAAGTGGTTTGGGGTCATGTTGAGCACCTTGATCAGGTCTTTGCATGTGTTTGGCTTTCTCCCCGCTTTCCACTTCTTCCCTACACTTGATTTCTTCATTCTAGGTGAAATTAGGGTTAAGATCTCAAGGATTCTCCTTAATTTCCCTCTTCCATGGCTCTATTTTCTAGGTAGAATTTAGAAATAGGTCCTCTTGGCCTTCATCACAGTAATCATAGGATTTTATGTCTATCCCTGACATTTTGTCCTATTTTGATATCATTTCTAGGTTTCTAGGCATCCCCAGGACCTCCTAACCTGGTTCTGACTGAATCTGGGCCCAGGGTGAAATTTGAGGTTGATCCTGACTAGTTCAGGATCGAGGTCAAACCTAACTAGTTTAGGTCCAACCTCGATTTTCCCCCCCTCATTCAAATTTCCAGAATCCTAGATTTCCAGGCATCGGGCTTTCGAGATATTTATTTTCCCGCCTCCGAGTTAGCCATTTCGGGTTTCGGGATGGTAAATCCTCTAATTTAATTTAATCTAGGTATATTTTCTAAAGGTTAGGACCTAATTGGGATTTAATTCTCCAAGGTGGCCCCTCTAGAGAATTGTGTCCTAGTTCACTATAAAAGGAGGCCTTCCTCTCTCATTTTCACATCCATAATCAAGTAATTGACATCTCATCCTCAAGCAATTGCTCTCAAGCTCTCAAGATGATTAATCAAGCATCCATTCAAGCATTCAAGTCCTCTTCTCTATTCAAGTTCTCCATTGAAGATCAAGGATTTAAAGCATTCAAGCCATTGAAGGGATTTGGTTCAAGCATTCAAGATTCATCATTCAAACCCTAGATCTAGCCATCATGATGGTGTGATCTTCCTTCAAGATCCTTTGTTCATCTTCAAGATCCATTTCATTCTTCCTTCAAGGTGGATTCCAAGCATACAATCATGGAGGTTTGATTTACATTTATTGTTTTGTTCAAGCTTTCATATCAATATACTTGTTTACATTCAAAATACAATTACATATCTATTGAATTGCATAGCTTCATTGTTAGATCATTTTCTACTACTTGCTAGCATTCCTATTTCAATTTCAATATTAAGGTCAATTCCAAACTGGGGTTTGACCAAGGCAAACCCCTCAAACAAACAACAAAAACCCTCATTTTCTTGCAGGTGTGGAATTTCAAATCTGAGAGCGAATTTGGATACTCTTTTTGGCAAACTTTCGAGATCTGCAAACAGAATTCTAATCGAACTTCAAATAAAGAATGTAGTATTTGACCTTTTATGAGGGTCAAACCCGACCTGAGCTCATCTTCGAGAAAGATTTTTGGGTTTTCTCTGTCTCGGCATTTCCAATCCGGAACAAGTTGCAGAATTGCCTGAAAGTATACACAGACATCAAAATTTGACATTTTTCAGATTTGCCCTAATTTGAGGTTAGTATTGTATGCACCCAAAAATGGTCGCCTAGACTTTGGGCCCCATTTATTCAATCTATCAATCCTGAATCATTTTGATCATTAATCAATATTTTCAACAATATCAATCTCTTGATCAAATCCTAATTTCGATCATATATTGGATTTTTATCCTATGGGCTAACCATTTTATCCTAAGTCTTTATTTGATTAAAAGGAATATTTCCTCCCCTTTCAATTAAATAAAAAAGCCGCCACTTTCCTCTTATCCTAAGTTGCACAAATAAAGCATTATTCATATTTTATAAAAAGGGAAAAAGCACTTTTTGTCTCACATGAGGCTCAAAAGTCAACACTTCACTCTCATTGGAGGATACTTGTGCACATGGATTGCTCCTCTTTCAAGCTCCACCGCTGATTAAGATCTTTTGCCTCTTAATCTCCATGGTCCATTCCTTTGCATTTCTTATAAAAGGAGAGCTCTCTCCTTCATTTGCATATCCATATTTTTATGCTATTGTTATGCTGCAGGTTTTGGAGCTCTCTTTGAAGACACTCAAGCTTTGAAGCCTTGACATTCTTAGTTGCATTTCATAATAGTTTTGCTTTCATAGTTGCATTCATGACATTCTTAGTGTAGATTTCCTTTTATGCAATCTCACATAGTCTAAATAGGAAGGATTTGTAATTCATTGCTATTTCCTTTCATAGATTAGATTTCTTTTCAAGCATTGCATTGTTATCATTTAGCTTAGCTTGCACATTCATACTAGTTGCATTTGCATTTCATTTCCATTTAGATTCTTGGAGATATTGGCATTGTTGCCCTTGTCTTCACTTGAATCTCTCATTGTATGGTTGACTAGCAAGGTCACCTTCTTGTAGCTCTAGCTGAGAGCAAAACTCATAGTCCCTTGCAACTCCATGCATAGAGAGCTATGAGCCGCTTTGTGAGGCCTCACTCTTGAGTAACCTTGCAAGTAATGGTTCATAGAAGTGCATATTTTAGTGTGTACAAGTATTTGTATTTCAATTATTTCATATTCAAGCATAATTTCATTCATAGGGAAATATTGGATTTACTCTCTCTCTTCCATATTCCTCATAAATTAATTTGATTGTGTATTAACCTCTTGGTTAATCAAATTGGATCTGTTCTTTGGGAATTTGGGTTTGAGAATAGATCTCATATACCCCCTTTCTATTTGAATAGTGGTGAATCCATTTTACACCTATTGAGATATATAGGCTCGATGACTCTTATCAATGTGCCAAACTGTCAATGTGGTGGTGGGCAGTGTGTATTTAAGACTTCACGGACACCGAACAACCCTGGACGATAATTTTGGTGTTGCTCAAATAGAAAAAAGGTTGCTAATGTGTATATATTTAATGTTTCTAATGTAAATACTATTCATTATAATATAAGAACTAATGTAGACTAGGCATCGTAGGGAAATAATGGCTGTAGATACTTTAGTTGGGTCGATGACAACTCATTTGCATCTATATGCCCATCTCCACTTATCTGCGATGAAGGATTTGAGTGCAAAACGTGTCAGGCTAGGGCAAATTTTGAAATTATATTTTTACGATGCCTTCTTTGTATTGTAATCACATATCTTTGTTGCGACCATATGCAGAGATGAACTCAGGAATTAGTTAGTTTAGTATTTTCATATTGTAACTAATATTTTAATATGGATATGACGTAACTTTTGTTTGCCTCAAGTGCGCATATATATGGTTTACATCTTTTTTTAGAATAATTATTCATGTTTATGGCTCAGGTGAGCCCTAATCTACTATCAATCACATGATTTAACGTATAGTGTGTTCTTGGTTATTCCATTTGTTCCTTGACCTTGACTATGGATTGACTATCATTTTCAAGATTGAGCGTGGCTTCATACCAAGCACCATCTGTAGATTTATATGCAGCGCTGATTTACAAACATAAATAACGCATTGAATGTAATCTACAAACGTTGCATGGTATGAAGTCTTGTTGAAGTTTGAGTGTCCTCCCTTTATTCCAGTGAGGGATTGGAATGAATTCATTTTGGATGCAAAGGAGAAAGGGGATACTCAAAGAGGAATTACACCAGCAAATGGGAGAAGAAGGTATAAACATTTTAATAGATTTTTATTATTAAATAATGAAATTTGCATATACTAGTGTTCTAAGCGTCCTCATTACATGATTTAAGGTATTAGTCCACAGACAAATTAAATTAGACTTACTATCCAAAACACATAAAAAAACATGCACATAAACACGACAATTGAGAAACATAAATGTAGATTTCACAATAGTTGAAAAACACAATTGTAGGCATCATAGTCACAATATTTTGGAGACAACATAATTGAGTTGTGTACCCAAGCGATGGAGAGCAACTTCTGCACCCCCGATTCCAAGTTGAATACATCTGTTGGAGGACCTTGTATTCATGAGCAACAAATGTAGTCAACTTGGAATTGGAGGTGCAGGAGTTGCTCTCCATCGTCTGGGTATACAACTCAATTACGTTGTCTCCAAAAAATTGTGACCATGATGCCTACAATTATGTTTCTTAGTCGTTGTGTCCCAGGATCTCTTATGACCCTTTATGACCATTTACGATCCCTAAGAATACATCTTAAAGGTCTTAAAATGTCGTAAAGGGTCATAAGAGGCTCCTAGGAGGGGCCAAATGAGCTTCCACCTTCACGTGGTTGGACCTGTTAAGTAGAGAATTTTAAACTATTCTTGAAACAAAGAGAAGCTCAATAATTTAAGGTCTCAGTCCACGGAGATGATGAAAAAATGACGGGAATCAATGATGGAGAGTTTTTAGATTCTGAGAAGACATATATGGAGTGGAGGCCAGATTGAGTACCAGTGCAGAGATGAGTACCAGTGCAGAGATGATGATTCAGTAACCTACATCTATAAAACCTTCACAATTATCCCTTCTTTGGCCTCCACTCATTCCTCTTCTCAAAAATGGTTATCGAGAAACTTTGGATACTATTTCTCATCCATACATGAAATGTGCTAGTGATCGTATAAAATTACTTTAGGCCTCCAGTATTGATGAGATGTACAAGTGTAAAATGTTTTTGCGAGATTGAGATCAATTTGTGTAGTGTACATAAATGCAAGGCGGTGATTATTCTTGACGATCAACAGGTATATGTCTTCCAAGCCTTACCCAGTAGCTAGGACTAAAGATAACACAACTCAAGAGACCATCATAGGTTGTCTCTTTCTTCAGTTTGTATTATTGACAGAATGTTTTACCTTTCATTAGCTCATCAAATCTAGAGATTTGAAAGAATTTAATAGAATATTTTCATGACAACGTATATTATTTAAGTTGACGTTGCACGAATTTATCTACTTCACACACTTGTAGACTATTAGGATAGTGATAAAGAAGCATTTGTTGTTAAGTTCCAACATAAAGTGAGTAAATTTGTTTTAAGTAAGAAAATAATGATAACATGAATGCGTATGAAACTGAAATGCAGCCTGTCGATTCTTTCCATACACAACCTATGTGTGTTGATGACAATGAGAACATGCATCACAGTAATACAAGTAAACATCTTAAATTGATTGGTGTAGTAATACAAATTTAATTGCAATTGGTATTGTAGTTGTAGAGAGTGTAGAGGCCGTTGTTAATGAGCAGGTTGAGGTTGAGACCGAGGCCAAACAAACTGACCTCGATGTTGATGATGTGACTAGATCAGGTAAAGAGCTATACGATTATGGCCTGTAAAGTACTGAAATATTTTAAAATGTTTTTAATGTTTTTAATTATAATAAAATGTTTTTAATTTAACCCTTTTATATGTTATTGCAGATGACCCCCCTTTGCATCAATAGAGAACTAGGTGTGCATTGAGATCTAATGAGAGGGTAGATGATCATCAAAAGAAATGATTGTCATCTATGCACCTTAATTGATAATGATTGATTTTTATATGCCAATGAATTTAATCATGTTGTATTGAATGTTCATAAATTTTATAATGTGTTAATGAATGTTATCGTGTGATAATTAATGAATGTCACATTTTATTAATGTGTGAATGAATGTTAATGAATGTTATCATGTGATAATTAATGAATGTTACATTTTATTAATGGATGAAATAATGAATGAATGTTAGATGTTAACGGGGAATTTAGAGTGATGTTAAGGGGGGGTTGGGGGGGGAGGGGCGTGGGGCCAAATGAGCTTCCACCTTCACATGGTTGGCCCTATTTAGTACAAAATATAAAACTATTCTCGAAACAAAGTGAAGCTCAATAAGTTTGTTCCTTATATAGGGTCTCAAGTGTAGCCTTTATCCCACTCTCAACATTGCAAAGCTTCAAGTGGTGTTCTGAGATTGGTTTCTCCATCTCCCACTGACATCTTGTCTTTCTCCTAAGAACTCTCACCAAACTCTGATACATGGATGAGAAGAATATGTCCCTTACAGGCTACACATATATAATATGGTAGATCTAGGGAAAAAATATACTACAACATAAAAGTGAGTCAACTTGAATCTATAGTTTCTTCATTCACAATGAAAATCCAAATTACAAGCCATATTTTAGATTTAATATTCATATTCATCTTCATCATGATCATAGCCATCACGGTCAGCATTTGGTTCAACTTCATTTGAACCACACTCCATGTTGAGTACCATTATAAGGCATGGATTGTGTTCATACCCATGTTACCATAATAATGAGTTAGCCTATAAAATTATGAATAAAATACTACAGGTGCACCCAAGATTGGCCCAGGCACCCAAGTTCCTACCAAAGGAACCCAAGTCGAACCCAGAGGAGAACAAAAGTAGAATCGGAACCCAGCCTCAAACAAAGAACCGAATAACTTGGCTTTTTTCTAATTCAAGTTTATTTTTGAATTCTTCTCTAATTCCAACTTGATTATTCCATATTTTGTTTTCCAATTTTCCTTCTTCCTCACTCCAAATTATGTTATGTTGTTATTTCCTTTTACTAATTGTGTTATTTCAAGGATCACCACCCATGACTTGGTTAAGATGATGAATGTTGTCAATGCCTTTATTACCAAGGAATCACCACCCACCATTAATGAATATTAATGATCATTGTTTCCTAAGGGTAATTGTTGTTTGTGTATGCTGATCACTCAAGTCTTTGGCTGTGATTTGCATGTTGTGTGGTTTGTCAAAAGTGGGGGTATGACATGCTGGTTGGATTATAACATATTGACACTTACACCATGAAGAAGACAAATGATTAAACAGAAAGAGAGGACCAACTGAGCCATCTTGTGGTCAATCGATCTATATCACATTGAGAAACAACGTCAAGACTTAAGAATCAAAACAATCAAAAGTTTCTTCAAGACCATGAATGATCAACAACATTCCATCAGAAAACAAAACACTAATCTATGTTATCATTAAGCCATAAAATATGTCTTTAAAGTTTAGAAGCATCACAAAAACTTTCAAGAAACATACTACTATCCAAAATATGTCTTTAAATTTTATTTCTAATGATTATGATGATGTTGATGTTGATGTCTATAATTTATTTCACTTACTGATGCTTGCCTAGATTGAATTTTGAATTGCCAAGCTGGAGAATGCTTTCAAAGTTTAGGGTATGTTCCACATGATACTCTTAGTTACAGCTCAAATGCAACTCAACATATTTTTTATGCTGGGCAACCCACTACAAAAACTCATCCGAAGGTGAAATTTAATGTTGTGAATCTTGGCATTGTTAATGTTATTACTTTTCCTCACGTTTCATATTTTTGAAAATGTTTCTTGGCACTATCTTCTTTTTCAATTCCTATATTTGCAGCTTTTTAGATCATTAACTTAAGAATTACATGTCTTTGTTCAAAGTTTATTCTAACACTATATTATATCTTATTCTTATTACAATGTTCTTTGTTGTGGGGTAGGAGGTCAATCTTCATTGTCTTCATTGTGGGGGACAGTGAAGATTTCTCTGACAAATAGCAGGTCTTCTTTAGTATCTTATAATAACATGCTAAACTGATAAAGGTGTTATGGGCATTTAATCTGCAATTACTAATAGATTAAGCATATTATTACTATGCTTAATGTTCCATTTAAATGTATTTAACACAAAAAACAAATTTACAAAACTGAACCAATGGCATGTTTAAAACAAAGATGTGTTGAGGAGTTTGCTCCTTATTTAATGTTAATTGTTCCTGCACAATCCACTCATACAATAGTGAAATGCTAGGTGGAAGGGATGGTTGATAGTGTCCCTTGAGGGAAGGGGGATTGTGAAAGACTTTTTATCATTGTATTATGTATTTCCAATATGTTTGGATGTAGGGTAGACCAAGAGAATGAAGGATCACTCACTGATTGCATGATAACCCGGTTTTGAAGGGTCACTAGTTGAGGGGACAGTCAAGGTCCAGATGATTGGGCCATTGGAGGACCCTAGTTCTTTGTATTAATTGCTATTCAAATTGGATGCATGGATTTCTTGTGAATTATCAGTTGCTATGTATCCTACAACTGCATCTGTAAATTTGCATATACTTCTCTAGGGTTGTAAGCCACTTAGAGATCAAAATAGAGAAACTAAATAAAAATCATTCTTTGTCCTATTTCCTTTTAACAAAGTCTCAACTATCAATGATACAATACATTTGATGCCCTAAGCTATCAATACAAATGACACCTAGCTAGAAGCTCACGAGCTGTCCATTTGATAACCACAGTCAACATTTCAAAAAAATGGATATCCTTGAGCACAAGCACCAATAACATCAAATAATGGAGTTAAAGCACGGGCTAGGGTATGACACCAGTAGAATGCAGTCATTTCAGTGACAACAATATACAATGGCATCATTAAACATGCCAGTAATATCAACAAATGTGAATCCAAACATTTGAAAACCAATGGCATGTTTACAACAAATGTCTAATAGAACTCCCAACAATTCTTAAACATACTTTATCTGATATGATGAATTCTTAAACAATTAAGGTTGGAGTAGACATAGTTATCACACATTTTTTGTGTGTGGTACAAGGAAGATTTGGCTAGGTCAAATCTTCCTTCGTGCTAGCAGTCTACAGAATTAGACCTTTATTAATAATTGATCATATCAGATAACTAGTATGTTTAAGAATTGTTGGGACTGGTCCTTTGGCGTGTATTAAATAGAATATATAGAATTTTTAGCATATTATTATCATTCTATTTCTTTGTTGTAAACATGTCATTGGTTCAGTTTTGTAACTTCATTGTTGTATGAGTGGATTGTGCATGAACAATTAACATTAAACAAGGAGCAAACTCCTCAACACATCTTGGAAACTCCATTCACTTCTACCAAGAATAATGCATTTAATCCATTCAACATTATATATAATCATTAGATAGTTACATTTTCTAACTGTGTAGAGGAACAGTCATGACCAAAATGATCAAAACTACTTTCACCCTTGCACAAGCTATTCCAAACTTCAAGTAAAATGAGAAATATGCTATATCAAATCAGTCATATTCATAGTAACCATTCAAAGGATCATTTTGTTAATGAACCCTCTGACTGTACCCCTGTGGAAGAGAAAGGAAACCTCAAAATAGAGAAAGGAAACTTAGTAAAACCAGTCTATGTTGTTGTTTGTGAGGGTACAATCATGATAAGCGCCTCTCAAACCTCTTCAAACATGTAAGATTGTCTTTAAATACTTTATTGATCTCTTCTAAACATTAACCAAATCAAACCTACATTTGAATCCACGCACAATAACCCCAAAATGAAGGATTTTGTATCCTTTAATGAATCTCAGTCACTGGTAACGCATGGACAGTCAAACCAGTAGTCTCCAAAGCATTCAATAAGTGACTGGATTGTATTTAATACACACCAAAGGACTAGTTGTATGAAATTTTTGATCACATAGCATTTCACTATTGTATGAGTGGATTGTGCAGGAATAGTTAACATTAAACAAGGAGCCAACTCCTCAACACATCTTGGAAACCATTGAATTCAATAATAAATGAAACCTAACACCAACACTATTCCTTCCATTCACTTCTACCAAGAATAAAGCATTTAATCCATTCAACATTACATATAATCATTAGAAAGTTACATTTCCTGACTGTGTACTAGAGGAACAATCACAACCAAAATGATCCAAACATTTGAAAATAGTGAATCGATATCCTTGAGCACAAGCACCAATAACATCAAATAATGGAGATAAATCACAGGCTAGGGCATGACACCAGTAGAATGCGGTCATTTCAGAGAGCATTCAGGATCAAATAAAATGCAATGCATTTGAAATTTACGGTTGAATATGATGTCGGAGGCTCGAAAGATGAAGAAATCACATACGAAGAACATGCCATTGGTTCAGTTTTGTAAATTTGTTTTTTGTGTAATTAGTAATTTGCAGATTAAATGTAGATAACACCTTTATCAGTTTAATTAGCACGTTATTATCATATTAGATAAAGTATGTTTAAGAATTGTTGGGACTGGTTCTTTTGCGTGTATTAAACATAATAGAATTTTCAGCATATTATTATCAATCTATTTCTTTGTTCTAAACATGTCATTGGTTTAGTTTTGTAGATTTGTTTTTTGTGTTAAATGCATTTTTTGTGAGGAGGGGTCTTGTTCTGAGGAGATTGATGAAGATTGTGCACCTCAAAAACCAATTCATAAGGTACCAATCATGTTTCCTATTCGCTTATATTTTTGGTTTGGTAAATCTCCTTATAAGTTTCATGTCCTTTCTTTTGATTACTATGGATGAGATATATATCTTACATTTAACATTCAACTTCTTTACATTTTAGAACATGTAGTGTGTTTTTTGAGGATTTTACCAAATCAACTTTTAACATAAACCAAAAATACCAAACTGATATCTTGCCCTTTCAACGTGAGAAAATATTTGTATTTGACCAATAACTACAAGCAATTGAATGATAAATCCACATACTTGTATCTTTGTAAAATACCTAGAACATCAAAAAGATGGCTAAGTCGCTGCCGCCATGATTTTTATCTACTGAATATGGAAAAAAAAAAAAGCACCAAAAAGAATTGAATAGAAAACATGATTGGTCATTTCAGAGAGCATTCATGATCAAATAAAATGCAATGCCTTCTCTCGCGCTCGATTAGCTTTCACCCACTCATTTTCTCCCACTCCTTTTCTCTACAATCGAAATAAAAATGATTTGGCCATTTCAAAATAGTGAATCGATATCCTTGAGCACAAGCACCAATAACATCAACTATTTGGATATGTGGGTACCCTAATGTTGGCAAGAGTTCTTTTATTAATAAGATTACTTTGCAAGCTTGAAGAAGCGATATATTTTGGCAAATGAAGAGTGGAAAGATGATGATGTTCCTGAGATCATGGATGGACACAATGTTGCAGATAGAATGGGAAGACATCTTTCGAGCCTGGCCCTGGATCCTTTGACAATTGGGGTAGGATCTAGACCTAGGCTAAAAAGATGTCTTCCTTTTTAGTTGTGGAATATAGGCTCTGCTGCTGCATTAATGACAAAATGTGATGTACATATCACAACAATTGAGAAACATAAATGTAGGCATCATGGTCACAATTTTTTGGAGACACAACATAATTGAGTGCTATTCCCAAACAATCCAAAGCAACCACTACTTTGCATCATCTCAGAAAACCACTCAATTATGTTGTGTCTCCAAAAAATTGTGACCATGATGTCTACATTTATGTTTCTCAGCTGTTGTTTCCCAGGACCCCTTATGACCCTTTATGATCCCTAAGAATACATCTTAGAGGTCTTAAAATGCCGTAAAGGGTCATAAGAGGATCCTAGGAGGGGCCAGGTGAGCTTCCACCTTCATGTGGTTGGCCTTGTTAAGTAGAGAATGTTAAACTATTCTTGAAACAAAGAGAAGCTCAATCATTTAAGGTCTCAGTCCACGAAGATGCTGAAAAAATGACGTGAATCAATGATGGAGAGTTTTTAGATTCTGAGAAGACGTATATGGAGTGGAGGCCACATTGATTACCGGTGCAGAGATGATGATTCAGTAACCTACATCTATAAAACCTTCACAATTATCCCTTCTTTGGCCTCCACTCATTCCTCTTCTCAAAAATGGTTATCTAGAAACTTTGGATACTGTTTCTCATCCATGCACAAAATGTGCTAGTGATCATATAATATTACTTTAGGCCTCCAGTATTGATGAGATGTACAAGTGTAAAATGTTTTTGTGAGACTGGGATCAATTTGTGTAGTGTACATAAATGCAAGGCGGTGATTATTCTCGATGATCGACATGTATAAGTCTTCTAGGCCTTACTCAGTAGCTAGGACTAAAGATAACATAGCTCAAGAGACCATCATAGGTTGTCTCTTTCTTGGGTCTATATTATTGATAGAACATTTTACCTTTCATTAGCTCATCAAATCTGGGGATTTGAAAGAATTTAATAGAATATTTTCATGACAACGTATATTATTTAAGTTGACATTGCATGAATTTATCTACTTCGTGCACTTTTAGACTATTAGGACGGCGATAAAGAAGCATCTCCTCCCATGGCCATGCTTCTTTATTGCCATCCTCATAGTCTACAAGTGCATGAAGTAGATAAATTCGTGCAACGTCAACTTAAATAATATACGTTGTCATGAAAATATTCTATTAAATTCTTTCAAATCCCTGGATTTGATGAGCTAATGAAAGGTAAAACATTCTGTAAATAATATAGACCCAAGAAAGAGACAACCTATGATGGTCTCTTGAGCTATGTTATCTTTAATGTGCATATCCGTCAATTTTTTGACACTTAATAATTAATTCCAATGGTATTACTATACATCTGACATCATTTCCTATCAAAATATAGCCCAACACATTGCCTATCTGATAGATCAAATGTCAGAGAAAATACTTTATGAAAATTATTGTGACAGTAATGCTATACGTCCGACAGGGAAAACTGTCAGAGATAAGCAATATTCGACAGACAGGTCCGACACTAATGCTACATCACCGACAGGATTATCTGTAGGGAAATTGGTTGAAGATCTATCATAATGCCAATAGTTCTAATGTCAGAAAGGATATATTTTCAACAGTTATTTTTGACACAGATTATGTATTTCCGATAGGTCTTTGTGTCAGAATTCTAATAGAGGGACCGTAAGAAATGCCATAACAAAGTTGTTATCATGTGCAAGTTTCTGACATAAATGAGTGTTGATAAACTGATGGATGTCTCTTCCATTGCAATTTCCAACGCAAAAAATGTGATGGATACATGTGTCGAAATGCTGACAAATGACTGTTGTAAATCCGATAAATGGCCATCAAAAATTGACCTCAAATGTACTAGTGTGAAGATTCATGTGAACAAGAAAATGGAGAGAAATGTCATTGTTGTGAAGAATCTTTTCAGTGCTCTCAATAGCATTGGGAAGACTAGTAGAGAAAAAGACAAGAGAGTTGCTCAGAGGGTTATTACAACCTCCTTAGTAAGTCATCAGTTGAGAAAGGCTCATTTGATGAGACAAACTTGTGTTGACTTCAATATAGACCGTAAAACTTTGGGTAGAGCACTTGCAAGAAGAGAAAGACTTGATGATCCACTTCAAATTGATACATGGGCTTATGGTGGGAGACTTCCACATTTTGATAAGAAGCTAATAGATTTTAACAGATTTTGTCAAGGATGAAATTCAAGAATTTTGGGATGCTAACTCAAGACTGTCACCAAATGTGAAGAATGTCTTGAAGTTGAGAGTTGGCAATCGAGACCGCACTCCACATCCTAAACATTATGTGGAGGTAAGTCAAACAATGTTGTATAAAAAAATTTGTGAGACACATCCAACATTGAAAATATCACAAAGGTCTTTTGAATCCGTGAAGCCATTTTATTGTGTACCCCTTAAGATTTGAAATACATGTTGTTGCAAATATCATGTTGAGTTTTCAATGCATCATGAATTATTACAGTCCATTCATTCTAGTTTGCATACTAATGAAATGCTAGAGGATTTTGGTGCAAGTGGTCTTCCCAAATCATCAAGAGACTTGCTAGATCAATTTTTATGTCATAGGGATGATGGTTGTTTATTTTTTAAAAAAAGATTTCTTAAATGCCAAGTGCTTAGAATGTGGTGGCTTGTCCAAATTTAGAACATATTTTCATGAGGGTTTGGAACACAATTTTGGAAAGACACTCGTCCAAAAAAAGGTATATGAAATAGTGAAACATACATTGAAGAGTGGAGGTGAAGGCTCTAGATGTGAATTAGTTGCAAAAGAATACAATGTTGTTGATTTTATCTCAGATTTTGAGACAAATATTTTTTACAAGTATGCAAGGCATAGTCACAGGTCTCAATGGTTGGATCAACAATTCAGGATGTGTAAGGACACTTTCCCCATTGGAACTATTATATCTGTTGTAGACTTTGTGGAGAGTACAATAAGATGACAACATATTAGTAAATGTATGAATTTTATTGCTCTAATTGATAGAGATTTAAGCATGTACACCAACTGATATAAAAAAAACTAATGGGTACATAATTTATAATATACTGTATAGGCATCAAGGCCAAATGAAATGGCTGAAGTTGTGGACTCATCCACCTGTCTCAACTCCTCCTGTGTCATCAACTGAACATAAATGGAAAAAATATATATACATAAGTGCATGAAATCATTAAAACTAATCTAAATTAATTAATTAAATAAGTCATGTGACAAATTTATTTATAATGTTTACTCTTACCGTATCAACAGGAGTCCATGGCTTTGCGTACACCTCTTGAGCACTCTCATGAGATATAGATGCTCCATGAGGTGTTGCAGCCTCTGCAGCTACGCCTCCTACATCCTCCTCATCAATAACATATTGATATGTATCAACATCAGTAAGCGGTCCAAGGCACATATTCTTGCATATAATGCAAATATGGGGCTCTCATACATGTGAACTCTAGCGAGATGTCGATGTGCCAGCATCATCCACACCAGGAGGCAACACTGACCTAGTTTGCATGATCAACTAATCACTCAGCAAATGAATGGCCCTAATAGTCTATGAGGTAGTCTCTGTAATGATATCGGGATGCTGCACTCAAGGAGGGGGTGCGACATCAATGGGGGACAAAGGTAGTGGTCTTTTTGCGCTAGGAAAATGGACTAGTCTGAGGAACTCCTCCGCCTATGCCCATGTTGGGCCTCATACTCCAATAATTAACATTGTGACCAAGCACAAACTCAGCATACAATTTTTTTATGAAATAGAAAGGGAGCTCCAAATTGCTATGGGGTGGTTTATCAAAAACCATCACCCAGTGATCCCAAAAGTGTGTACGCATTGCTTCATTTGTCCACTATTCTATTGATAATTTGGGCTTTCTGGGGTCAACTGGTAATCCAGATTTAGGATTCACAAAAACAGAGGCTATATCTTCCTTACTTATATTCAGGGTGGCAATCCCATCATGGTCAAGCCTGTCATCAAATTGGGTGTGCATATCATCACACCAATGAAGAGCAGCATTATGTTGCTGTGTGAGTGTGTCAATATTTTCAACAATAATATTTAATGTGGCAAGCATGGGACCTAATATAGGTATATTATGATATGTGTTTTGGAAACCTCGTATTGTGTTCAAATTATCTTGTATCAAATCTTCTAAAGATCGACGGTTTTGAGACAAGAGATTATTTTGGGGATCGTTATTTGGTGCGGGAGGGTTATTTTCTTCATTGTTGTTAGCCATGCCTGATTAAATATTAAAAAAATCTAAATTTCAATTTGATTTTATATATTATTACAAAAATAAATACAAAACCCTATTTCAACCAAAAAAACTACATTTAGCATCAAAATGAAATAAAACAATCAAAATCTACAAAGAATTTACTTACCGTATACTGCGGAGATCAAATTTGTTGTTGCAGAGATAGAATTTGTTGTTGCGGAAATTAGATACCCAAAAATATCATGTATATGATATTTGCAATCATTTTCCAAACCCAAAACATGAGGACAAATGAGGAAAATGACTCGTAGGTTTTGATTTATGCCACAGGTTTCAGGTACCCAATATTGTATCAGGTACCTGATTAGGCCTATGCTTTGGTGTTAGGTTTTCCCAGGTGTACTAACACCCAGGGCTACTAAAAAGTCAACAAGCATTTTCAAATGCTTTTGGATGAGTGAAAAATGAATATATTTCACATCGCCACTTTTTGGCCCCTCATGATCTTGCACGTACCCAAAGAAGACAAAGAAAGATAAATAAGTGAACAAATGACACAAGAGATGCAGAGGGAAATTAACACAATTAAAACTAGTGAAGATAAATTGAATGAAAATATGAAAAATACAATGAAGTATATAAAACATAACATTTGGGGGAAAATATTGTAGAGGAGTGACAAGTTGTGTCAATGGTTTGAATTGAATGAAAGTCTGAGAGTGAATTTTCAGAAGCTCAAAGACCACATTAACAAGAAAAAAAATGTTTATTTAAAAGAGAATATTGTAAAATAGATTTTAGAAGTAGTCTACAGTACTCATGACAGTTATTTGGCATCCAAGAGAATTAACAACCACATTGATGCCTCAATAAAGGCATCATCTATCATTCAAAAATGTCAAAAACTATGGGAAGGTTAGGAATTTTCTGAGAAAGATGGGAAAAATATCTTAAGTTGCAAGAAAAGACAACCAAAATGATAAATCTTGCTTTGTCAAAGATTGTTGACACATCAAATAATTCTACTGGAAAAGATGCTTACAAAAAAAGAATGGAGGAAAAAATGAAGTCTAATTTAGACTTTCTTCCTAAGGATACAAGTGAGAAGATCTTTTTGGATTTCATCGAACCATTGACAAATTTGAATGCAATATTCAATGAAACGGTGGTTTCAAGTCTCACTTCCAAATATGAATTGCTAACGAAGTTGCAAGTCACTTACTATATGTTAAAAAAATTGGACTTCCATCAAATGAAGAGTGGAGAACCCTACAAAAAATGGCACCATCACCACAATGCACACCTTTCTAGGCTCTAGCTAAATTTGTATTCCCAACTTCTTTTAGGTTTTCACCTTTTTGCCTTTCTCTATTTGTGATTTCTAGGTTTTCTTCTATTCTCTATATTTAATTTGTCATGGCTTGAATTTAGTTTTAAGTTTGAACTCTATTTTTTGAACAAGAAAAATGCAACAGTTGCTAAATTGCTAATCTGGCCTATGATGGTCATAGGCATGTTGCAAATTGACCTAAAGCTATTGTTTCTCCCTTATTTTTATAAAAGGGAATTCATGGTCATTTGCAAAGATTTCCTATTGACTTTTGCATAAAGAATCACACAAAGTTGTGTGTCACTATATTTTGAAAGAATTAATGAAAATATCAACATACAGATTTAATATCACTATAATATAAATAAACATTATTCTATCAATAAACATAATATGCTCTTTTATCCTACTATTTTCTATCTAAAAAATATTAAGTTAAAAAATGCAATTATAAATCAATATTAAATGTCATTGATAGAAACATAAAATATTATCAAGTAATCAACCATATTCAGGTTTTTGTAATATGAATGATGCAATACAGTAATAATTTTAATAAATACCTAGGAACTGCTAGTGCTAAATCTCTTAAAGTTGCCACATCATCTCATCATCACCATCCTCATCGTCAAATTCAAAGCTTCCTTGATTCTTGTATGTATTTTCTTCACTCCAATTCCACATACCTCCACTTAATTGCATCTCAATGCTACCCGTACATGAGTCATGATCATTATTTTTAGCAATGCCAATTGTCCCACTTTGGTTTGAAGTGTTTCCCAACCCTCTTCTTTCACATTTGGACAGGCCAAGTTTAAGTGTCCCATCATAAGAAAAACTATAGACATTGTACCTAGATGTATAGAGCCTCAATTAATTTTCCAAATTCTTGCCTACTTTAATTCTTAGCTTTAATTTTAGGAACCTCAAAGAATTGAAAAATCTCTCATCCTCCACCAAACCCAATATCATCCTTTGACATAAATCAAAAATCTTGAAATATTCTGATATTGTATCATGCAATAGTTCACTTTGACCTAGATATGTCCAAATCTTTGTTACCGATCCCTCTTCATGGGGATTATCCATTATTTGATATTATTCCCTCATAGTGTATGCAAAATGGGGTGATTTATCTCTAAGAAGAGTTTAATTTAAAATTCTATTTATAGTTAGTCCATTGAATTCTTCAAATTTGCAAAATTAGTTTATCAAAGTCAGTAGCTTATCACAATAATCAGTTAAACTATTGAGATTCAAATATTAAGGGAACACAATAGACATGGATTCAAGTAGTTTTTCATGAGGTAATATGGTTCTAATATCTAAGGAAAGATGGAGGTGATTTCCTTCATAGAAGCAGCTACAGAATCAACAATCTTGCTAAACTCTTCCCTTGTAACTCTTGCTACTCACTTTTTTAGGTGCTTTCTTGGTTCCTCGAGCTTTACCATGGCCATGTAGTGCATTGGTATCTCAACTCCACGTACACTAACACATAACTCCCTATTTGCATCGATCTATAAAAATTTATCAGGATTGTTCAAATCTTTGAGTGTTTTCCACTTAGCAATTTTTTTATCAGATAATGTTGGTCGAGATCGATAGAGATTATCAAGGGTCGTGCATGTCAATTTACATAGCTTATCATATTCTGGAATATACATAGCTCTTTACTAGGATTTTTTCATAATATTCCTCATTTCCTCTAGCATGGGGAGATGAGTTGCTAAAGTTAAGAGTGTCTCTATATTACTTAACCTCCAAAGCAGGTTAGGAGCTTTTGGATATTCTGAATCATCCTAATTTGCATGCATTAGTCCAATCAAGGATGGATATTTTGAAAAAACTCGATGCATTATCCAAAGAGATCCATCTAGTATCATTATCCTTAAGAAGCTTGTTCCAATTGGTTATTCCATTGGCAAATTGTTGAAATTCCAAAAATTGTTTAGGAATTTGACAAAAGTATATGTAGAACTCTCTAATTAAATCTTAAACTTTTTTTACTAGAGAATATCTCCTCATAATTTTAAAAGCTAGATTTATCTTGTGGGTCATGTAGTGAATGCCTGCAATGTATGAAGAACAAGAAGTTTCCATCTTTGCGCAAATATCATTCCTATGACCTTGCATTATTGAATCTTCATCTGCTCCAACACACACCAAATTTTTGGCAATCGTCAAGTCATCTATACCTCCATATTCAATTAAAGAACTCTTTACTAGTTGAAATAATTTTTTTCATTGTCACACTATCCTTCATTTTAGCAATAGATGGTAGATGAGGTTGGAGGATATTATTTTGTATAGTATAAACATGCATGCATACCCACAAAGTATTATATACTACTGTAACTTCATCTAAAGACATCGCAATAAACTTTGAATCTCTTATTTTTTCCTTTACATCTTATTTTTCACCCTTGGCAAGACAACTTACCCATTCCCATCCACTGTTTACCGACGAGTGATTGTTAGGATAGTTAGGAACTTTCAAAAAGTGTAATAAAGAACTCATTGGTGGATACTCTATCATCTAGCATGCTCTTTGCTCAAAATATAAAAAAACAACACTTAACTGAACAACTTTTCCCAGTTGTTCTACTTGCATTGCTTTTCAAAAAATAGATTCAATAGAACCTTTAACTTCAACAAGCTTCGTCTGTATTTTCTCCTGAAAATAAAATTCTCCATAATTCCTAACATGCTAACATTCCTCCTTTTTATCCATCTCACTACTGATTTTTCAACTCCATCTATGATTTTTTTAATAAACTTTACCCATATTCTTTTCTATGGTGTCAATTTTTAGCTACAACCTCTTTTCCTTATTATGTTTACAAGTGTAAATCTTACACTTGCATTCTACGACATGTTGACCTTCAATTGGATTCTCCACTTGTTTAATGAATGGATACTTTGACACCCAATCAATTTAAAAATTCCTTGACAAATCCCACTCCTAATTCTTTTTTGATTTGGATTTTCTTATCCCCTATTGTGCATCAACATCATCTAAATGGCATTCTCACCCAAGTCGATTATATCATTTTAGCTACCCTGGGTATCTACTAGAAAATCTTCTTCACTTTTTCATCATGATCTAAGATATCAGGTTTGTTGTCTTCTTCAATACATGCGGTGTAGGTTGTGAATCTTGTACTTATACTTGTGATGATGTACCTTCCTTATTTTCACCACAAACATTGCCAACACCAAAGTATGAACATATGGTTATGTATTTTGTTGGCCTCTCTTGGCCTTTTCCACATTCAAGAGTCCTACCCTTCTTCCTATTTGACCCCTCCAATAAAATAAAGGCTGCCAAAAAAATATCAACTTCTTGAAGAAGTAATAATAGACTATATGATTCATTGGCCCTACAACCTACAATCTAGATGTCTGAGATCTCCCAAGTGAGCACTGACAAGTCCCCACTCAATAAGGATGAACTCAAAATTAAAAATGAATAGAGATGAATTCAGAATAATATTATAACACTTCATAAAAATAACTACTTACCTTTAGGTCAACAACAATGGTTGTTCATGGTCTAAAACTTTGCTATTGATTCAAATTAAGAGCTCAGAACCAACCAAATTGTGTAGAAATAAATCTGATATTTGATTGTATTTAGACCAATCCTTATTTGGAAAATTCAGTGATAACTTTATATGGTATGTACAACTATTTAGCAAATCCTGCTTAATTATAACATGTCTTATGTAATTTTTGAGGCAATTATAGACCATCCAATTAATTGGAAATTATAATAGAGTTGGTGAAAATTGCGGTGAATTGGGACACGCTTCCAAAAAATGCCAGGTGAATTCAGCCCTCATGCCAATAGATCTTTATATGGCTATTGGTGAATTGTGGTCATTGATTAAGACAAGCTTTAGAAATTGTAGGCGAAAATATTGAATTTACCATGTGAAAAATGTAGATTCTATTGGAAAAATATTGATAGAGATATAATTAATTACATAAAATTATCAGTGATTGGGTAGTGCATTTGACTAAATATTTATAAAGTCTGGTAAAAATGGCTGCCCCAATCGGTATAATTTATTCATCAATTTCCAGGTCATCGACATGAAATATTCACCACTAAAGTAAACTTTGAATTTAAGTGGTTTGGGTGATGCATGAATGTGTTCAGGAATAATGGCTCATGGGCTTGCCCTTCTAGATTGCATCGATGGTTTTTGGGAAGGGTTTTAAGTTGGATGGGGTGGATTTAAATTCAAAAAGGGTAACTAAAGATGGTTTCCAACTCTTCATCTTTTAGGGAGCAATGATCTTGGAGGAAGAGTACAAAAAAAAGACACAAGTGGGTTGGCAATCGCTCTTAGAATTCCTTCATGATCATGAAATTCTAATGCGAATGGAGGAAGATGCAAGCAAATGGGAACCTAGGGAGAGAATCTTTGAGGTATTTTTCTATTAGTTTAACAACCTAGGGAAGCAGTTGAAAGTGATGAAAAAAATAAAGATTTAACTTGATAAGTTTATCCTTGTTTTTGTAAAAAAATTCCAATTTATAATATTGTTCCCTTTTTTGTAGTCTCGGGGGAGTAGTAGATGATAGCCACTAAGCTATTATTATGGTATTTTATAATCATGTTAATATGATATACTATATTCCAGGCTTAGTGAAGCTTTCAAGGGGTACGTATATGATGTGGGTATATAATAGTTTTTGATTAAGTGAAAAGAAGGTTTTGAAGGGACCCCAAAACATCAATAGGCTCCCTCAACCTAGAACAAACATTACATAAAATAAAAATCATGCAACCAAAAGCAAGAGAAATGATACAAGATCCCTTCCGACAAACCTGAAAACCATGAAACATTAGGATTTTCCTTTATCCCCTTTCTTATGGGATTAGAAGGTCATTTCAAAAGTGGGCAAAGATTTTTTAGGATATTTACCTTTTACCATAATCCAACTCTCTTCCACCTTTGCAGGCGCACCCTGCCAAGTCAATGAATCTAGCTCTGAACTCCCAACACTTGTGGGGGATAGCATACTATGCTAAAGAAGCCACCTACAAAATAGGACCAGCCACAACCACATAGACAACACCAACAATAGTATCACTAGAATGAGCCACCTCCTAAGAGAAAGGGCTGGAATAATAGGCGAAGGGAAAACACCAATAGTACACTCAACGGTAGGATCCCTATCACAATTCATCATAGAAGCAAAGGGAACAAAACCAATAGCCCTAACAAGACCCACACTAGAAACCTATGACCCATTGATCACAACAAAACCACCATATGACAACAAACCACCAGAATATATAAGAATATCCTACACTACCACCTAGGAGAAACTCTTTTGAGAAGAGTTCTTGTAAACTATGTAATGTTGAGAAGTAGTACATTTCCACCATGAATAAGACTTCTTTAATTTCTCTTTCTCTTGATCACATTTAGCCACAACATGCCCAATTTTGAAGCACCTTCTACACCTGAAGGGAATCCCTTCATAGTCCAAAGGTTGAATCCATCTACCCTTAGGAGACATAAGCTTAATCTTCACAGGAAACCCCTTAGAAGCATCAATGTCCACCTAAATACGAGCATAGGTGGAGTGAAGAATATCAAAAGCTCTTCGTCCACCATCAAAAAGTCCGCAAGAGCCTCACCCACTTCCTCAAGAAGAAAATCCACCCAAAGATGAAGTGGGAGGTAGGGAGTCTAACCCAAATTTGTATCTTGTTGAAAGTTTCAAAAGAATGGTTGAAATCTGGATGTCATGGTTTTACCATCAACAAGAAATGGTCATCCTAGCTAAAAAAATGATCACATGGAATATAATTTATGTCTGCAACATTCTCATTAAATTTGGCTATAAAGAATCCCTTAGCCATTGGGAAAATCTAGACCGTACCAAAGATGATGGGTTCCCAATGTTGAGAAATCCACGCATGAAGATCTAGTAAACAGGGCCAAAAAGCCCTAAATCTGTAGATCACCGCATTGGAAGAAAAGTCAGAAGCAACCTTATCAATGCCTGCCACCGTCTCTGCCTCGAACTCAACAACAATAGACTTGCAGACAGGAAAAGGCCCTGACTCAATAGATTTTTTCTTAAAACCATTCCTAGCTTTGGGACTAGAGTGACCAATCTGAGCCAAGGGAGAAGAAGGCTCATTTAATCTAGCTAGGGTAGAACCCTTACCCCCAACACCAGTCGAGAAACCTCCAGAAGAGGTTATAGCATGCTTTGGAGCCACAAGAATATCCCCAGCCACAGGGGCCAAAACAAGCATTGAAGAGAGAGGAGGCACAAATGAATCCAAAGGATCATTCCCCGAATAGTAAAATCCTTGACACTAGCCACCCCAGGAACACCAACAGCCATGTGAATAGAAACCTGCAAAGAAAATGACACAGGAGAAGGGGAGGACGGGGCAGGAAGCACCTTCCCCCCAACCACACCTGACAAAGATAGCGCAAAATCACCTGCCACAAAGGAAGAATGAGATGCGCTTGCGACCCCCAACCCAGAACATGGAGAACCAACGCCGCCATCGACAAAAGATAGAGGCTTAGGCGAAGCCCTAGTGCGGGAATCCATCATTCCCCACCGTATGTAGGTATATAACAGTTACTTCTATTCAGAGGTATTGTTGCAATAGCTTATATTTAGAGTCATGAGTTCCAAAATTACAAGGATATTTTAAGATAAAAAAATGTAATTAATCTTTACCATTAATTAAATATGTAATATTTTCACCAATCAAGAAAAAAGAATATATCATAAGAAAAAAAATATATCATTAAAAAAGGAAAAATAATTATAAAATCAATAATGTAATCTTATTAAAGTTAAAATTCATTTTCATATTAATTTGTCTTCTCATCATAATGCATATGACACTACTATGTCATTCGACCATTAATAGAACTAAAATTTGATTTGAAGTTAAATACAGCCAACATATGATTGAAAAAGAAGTGCACTAACTGTTCATAATGTATTGTATACTGTGGAATATAAAATTGTTGATGCTTTATACAATCATCCACAAACAAATAAAACAAATTGCGTCAAAATAGATGCATTAGCAATATGGAATCTAAATATTATTATTCTCTTTGCAGATACCCATGACCCTTTTTCATTGCTAGAAGTTGCAACTGTACATAATGTGAAACAAACGACATCAAAAGAATATGAACAGAACAGGAAACAATGCACATGGCAGACTCAGTATTCGTCGAGCATTTAAATACTTTATAGAAAGGGAGGAACTAGCGTCCCCGTTCATCTGCCACACCATTCATTCTTGCAATAGAAATTAGCCCGATTCATTTGACCTCCATTATTCATTTCAATAGAATAGAAAGAGGTTCCCAACTGCAATGGCCAGCTTTATCATTTTCAACGTGGAAGGAAACGGATTTAGGGTTCCATCTCATTTGCTCCATTTTCAACATGGTCTCTCACTTTTTATAAAGTTAAATTGGTCTGTCACCTTTTATAATCTTAAATATACTAAATGGGTCTGTCAATTTTTTTAGAATACCTCTTGTTTAACTTTTTATTTAAAAAAAAGTAAAGTGGTAATTAGATTCTTAAAACTATCCATATTGTATTGTCTATGGTCATATCAATTGGGCATTGTCTGTGTGTAGAAAGCGCGTGTCGTGGTGTCTTGTCTGGGTCAACGTAAGAGAGCAACGATTTGTACGCAATTCAACAATATTAATGGCACACTAATCACATTCAATCTGTTCATCTCTCTCTTCTATAAATACCCACTCCGTGCTTTCTAATTTCAGCATCTTACCTCATCTTCTGTTTGCTTATACATCTCTTTATCTGCGGCAGGAGCTTTTGTGTTGATTCATCTTACCTCATTTGATCCGTGGTTTCGAATTTCAGCATCTTCTGCTCATATCGTTTTCATTAACTTTTGTTGTTTTGCCTATGTTTACTTAATCGTTCCTCGCTTATATAATCTCTTATAAACTGAGTGCCAATGCCATTCAAATGTTATTGCAGCCTTTTATCTGCAGTTCAAGTGGAGGAAATGACGCATTTTGTGTTGATTCATGGACTCGGGCACGGAGCTTGGTGTTGGTATAAAGTGGTTGCCTTGCTGCAGCGCCAAGGCCACCGAGCAGCGGCTTTGGATCTTACTTCCATGGTATTAACAGGGAAGCCCCTGCCCATCAAATCAAATCTCTCGCCCAATATTCTCATCCTCTTCTTCAATATCTTAGCGCCATTCCCAATCCTGGCACGGTAAGCCATATTATCATTAGTTTAACTGTTTAACGTATGTTTTGATGTTTGAATTAAACTCATATAAATAATGAGTGAAATCTGTAATTGGAATTTGCAGGTGATTGTTGTGGGGCACAGCCTAGCAGGAAGCGTTGTGTCATATGCGATGGAGATGTATCCGCACAAGATATCCAAGGCCATATTCATAGCCTCTTTCATGCCTCGCACCAATCAGAGCTACCTGCCCTCTGCTTTCCCTCAGGCACTTTCCATTTTACCCTTTGTTTCTTGTTTCAAATGATCAAATTACTTGATGGCCGTCTGAGTTCTGAGTCCTGACCAAGGAATACATTCATTGATGTACAGGTGTTTCCAAGGCTGTTAGGGAATGGAGTAGTGAAGTTAAATTACAGCGAAGGAAAGAGCTCGGAACAGCCCATCTCTGCTTCCTTCAATGTGGACCACGTGAAAGATTACCTATACAACGAAAGCTCAGAAGAGGTGAGTTTGATTTTTACTATAGTAATGGTGAAAGAATAGTTAGAAGAAATGTGGCTGATGGTACGATTTACACAACACATTGTAAATTTTGGTTCATTTTTAATAAGAGACAGAAAACGTTGTAGAACACATAATTTGTTTAAGTTCTTCCAATAAAGAGAGCTAATGAAATAATTTTGTAGGATGTGAACTTGAGCAAGTTGCTCCTGACAGCAACGCCATATTCATTGGCAGAGGAGGTCCTTCACTTGACTCCCCAAAAGTATGGAAGTGTGCAGAGATACTTTGTGAAGACAGAGAAGGACAAGCTGTTCCTTCCCCAAGACCAGGACTACACCATTGTAGAGAATCCTCCAGAGAAAGTATTCCCCTTGGAAGGCAGTGATCACTCTCCTTTCTTTTCACAACCTCTTGCTCTCTGCAATCTTCTTCACAAAACTTCCCTCCTGTGATTTTATTTTCTGACAAAAATAATACTATGTACTGTGGAGAGGATATTGTTTATTGTTGAAGTTTTAATCAAAGTTTGTTACTATAATACGCGTCCTTGTCCCCATTGGCGAGACTTTCTCTATTGTTTTTGGTGCGTTTCTGAGATCATCTTTGAAAAACAAGATTCGAGCCTGCTGTTATGTTAGATCTTTGTCTCCATTTTTATAACTAGTAATTGCATTTTGGTATGCAATAGGTACCTTGAATTAATAAGTTTGGTAGTAATTTATTACAATAAATTTTTAATTATTATTTAAAAATCAACTACAAATAAAATATACAATTACAAATAAACTATAAATATAATTTTAAAATATTATATGAAATATATAGCAAATACTTATGTTATTGTGAATAAGACTAACAATTGCAACTTGGTATGCAATTTGTAGCGGAATATATGTGAAGTGGATTTTTTTATTTATTCATTTGTTTTAAATGTGTTTAATTTTATTTAAATTTTTGTTAGGTTTTAATATGTGTTTTTTTTGTTAACAAAGAACAAAATATGAGTGAATATTTATTATGTATAATTTTTTAATTTAATTATGATTTGTTATTGATTTGAATTTTTACATTTTTTTGTTCTATTTTGTATAATGCTAATTGTTTTATATTATTTTGTAATGTAATTATTTGTTGATATATAAAATATATAAGAATTTTATAAAAGAACATGAGATTGAGATATAAGATATGAATTGAATGAAAATAATTGTACATAATAAATGTACTTATAGAATGCCATGATTTTAATATTGTATATGCACAAAATAGATTAGTTGATCTATATAAATGTCTAAATATCATTTTTAAATTTGTGATTTTATGTATACATATATTCTATAATTCTACTATTCATCTTCGTATCATACCTTGTACATTATTTATAATATAAGAAGTTATTGTAAAATCCTAAAGAAGTGTGTATGTGCAAAAAATAATATATTTGTATACTACATTTGTTTTAATTTTAAGTTTCAAATTCAATATATATGACTAAGTAAGCCTCTAGATGGTTTTCATTTTTCCTTTAAAATGATTGATTCGTAAAGGGTTCAGGTCCTCTCTTGTGCTTATCTAATCAAGACAAAGTAAATATATAGAAAAATAGACTAAAAGTATATTTTCATATTTTTTTAAAGACTTATTAATGAATACATTTTACGTACTCCCAAAAACTATTGAAAAATAGAAATAAATGCTAAATTCAATAACACAATTTTATTCATAGTTTACGAATAAGACCAAAATATTTTACAAATGAGGAGTTGAATCCCTCTAAGTAACAATTTCCAACCAAACCAAATCCAAATCTTATGCCATAATCTCCATGGAGTACCAAAGCTTTTCCAAGGAAAGTGTTCACCTCGAACTATAAAATTTGCATAAGCAATCAACCACCAAGCTAGTGATGTAGCTTTGCACACATGTCATATTTTACTACTTGCGAAATATAAACTTCTCTTTTATTCCATTATACCTATTCTATTCTCTTCTCCTTGATTGAATTAAGTGGCATTTATGTTTCTTACAAGACTAGTGCTGAAATTTTTAAGGCCTTAGAAGAATACATTTGAAGTTAGGAAAAATAACCAAATGTATGCAATGTCTTAAGAGTGTCTTAGAGGGCTAGACTTAACTTTTTTTTAAATTTTAATATAATAATAGAATTCAAAAGAACTTGTCTATTTATAAATTGGAAGTTCAAAGCCTTATTGTTCCTTGAATTGTTTAGATTGTTATTTCCTTTCTCTATTTTCACCATTCTATTCAATATCTAGGTCACCCTACTAATTATATAAAGAAAACCATATTTAAGAAATTAGTATATAGGACATTGATGGAATTATCCCATAGTCCACTCACCCAACTACCCATTAAGTTGCACTTAGAGGGATATTAATTTATTAAAATTTATAGCATTCATATAATATTTAAAAATTACTTCTTTATATTTAATATATAATATAATATTAAAGTTTTTTAATTTAATTAATAATGCCTCGTTTAAAGAGCCTACTATTAATCTAGTGATCCATGTCTTATTCATCACTAGCAATTTTCCACTACATACGCATCTACATTCATCTTAGCTGTCTTATTTCGCTCAAGATCCGACGTTCCAACATTCTTCTCCCAAAATAATATTAATTTTAAAATGGCATAAGAAAATAATTTCTGAAGCAAGGGAGGGATATCCTAAGATCTGAAACATTAGGGTTTTATCACAATGGGCAGGAACGAATCCCCTAAGTGAGGGTTTCTGTAGAAGCTACTCCATTCTTTGAAAATGTTTCCTAAGAAAAATGGCATTTAAGAGAGGGTATGGATGTTTCTTTGTAGCAATGACTGGATTGGCGATGATCATGGTGGCTGGAACAAGTGTTGCGGCTGTGAGAGACATAGATAGTATGTCGCTTTCAAACCGCACACACTATTTTTAATTGAACACTATTTTTAATCCAACTCGGTGGTGGGTTTGGGTCCATACCGTCTGACTTACAGTAGCCACACTGCAGGATGTACAAAATGACCAAGAAGGGTTACGGATGTCAGACACGGCAGACACCACGGTAGAGATAGCATGGATAGTCATTGCCCAGGCAATCACTAAATGGTTCTCAAAGTTTGAAAAGAAGACGTGTCTCGTAAACTGTGAACCTAACTCCAGTTGATCGTGAGTTTATTAATACCTTTGTAGTCATGTTCACACTGCAAAACTTTTTCAATTTCATGTTTTTTGAAACGGTGCGAATGATTCAGATGTGTTCAATCATCTTGCATGCGTACAGCGTGCTAGATGATCGTCGATCAAGTTAACCCAAGCAGATGCATCTCATATAGGAACCCCTTCGAGGTAATTATAATTTTATAATGTAGTAAATTAGCTTAAAGCTTTTGGATTTGCTTGTCTAATTTTTTTTAATCATAATATGATCCCTAATCAAACATGTTATAAAGAATTTTTAAAATAGGTAATGACAGACTTCTAATTTCCAAAATTGTTATTTGTTATGATTTTATATCAATAATACGATTGGAAGAATTATAACAATGCATTATTTTAATTTCCACTATAATATTTAAAAATCATGTGTTAATGAAAAACTACTTTTTAAAATTATGATATGTAGAATTATGAGTTTAAAATTTGAACATTCTCACTTCTTACTATTTTCTATTAAGAGTAATTTATCTCAAAAATGTGTGATGTGTTGTATATTTATTATATTCAAAAGAGTTTATTGTGCACATAATTTCATATAAGATAATACTCAAAAGATAATTAAGAATCAGATCTCCATTATCATCATATAGGCTATCTATATGTTTATGAATGTTACCTTCAATGTTTTTTTTAAAAACCAAAGTGGGGTTACCATCATATTTTTATTAATAAACAGGTTCAATGACTCCCCCGTGGAAGAACCAGAAAGAAACCCCGGGATCATAGTCGTATACAAATATGGAAATATATCATTTTGTACATATTGGTTTACATAGGAAAACCACAAATCCTTATAGGTTGATGCCTTAAAACACAAAAGTCCTCTAAATTTTATCATGCCAACCTAGACCAAGGACACATTTTAGATGACAAAAATTACAAAATTGCAAAATATGCTTATCAAGCATGCTAATGCTATACACCCGTATTTCTGGTTTGATCAATCTTCCATGGGGGAAGAAGAGCGCCAAGCTTTTTCCCATCCAGCAGGCAGAGCCAAGACTTTGTCAGTTTCCCATCCATCAAGTGCAAGCTGAACTACTGGTTGTGTGTTAGAGGAATGATCAGGCGAAATCGTGACATTCAGGTTCGGGACCTATATTGAATTACCAGTGGGTAGCCAATTGCCAGTCGGAGGTTGGACCAAAGGGAGTGGTGAAATTATCAAGTCCAAAATCACGTGTGCCATTCTTCATATTTTATCCACCAAAGCTTTCCCAATAATCAAACCCACAATTCACAAGTTGTTATTTACAATCCTAAAACTCTTCTTTTCCATTGCCCACTTGAAACTGTCATACGCCATGAAATGTTCATGACTCTCCATAATGTCCTGATGCATAAATAATCCCCCAATCAATGCAGGGCTTGACCAGAGATCATACCTTTGTAGAGCCTTAATGAGTTGAGCGCCATGAATGAACTATGGTCGAACAACCTTGTTGGCAATGTAAACAACTAAGTCCATAGACTGTACCAGATCCATTAAATTGGAGAGAAAAATTGATACCAACTGCGAGGGGAAAACCACAATTTTTGTTCTTGGAGATAATACACTTTCACCAATAATTATTCGCATAGCCCTGTAATGTAGCATCGAATTGCAGATAAACCCTTGTTCTATCTCAGGACCTTCAATTATGTTTGGAAGCGGGAGCTCAGAAGCCGGCAATGGGATGCAAACCTTGTAGTTCCTTGGCAAGAGCTCCTCATGGAGACACCCGCAAGTGTGGCAAGAAGGAAACGCCAAACGAAGCATTCTAATCCCATAGATTATCTTCACTGTAAAGACTTCGATTCTCAATATGAATGAATGACTAGAGGGACTAAGTATTTGAAGGCCACCAGTGAATGTTTATGTTACGAACCAATTAATGGCAAATCTCCCATATCTTTTATTGTAGTATATATGGTACAAAGCAAATTATAAAATAGGGTGCATGTTGTGAAATTGCACATTTCATTTAATTATGAACTTACAGGACAATTAAAACAATGTACTTTGAGCTGGTAGTGACGACATACAAAATACAGGATTCAAATAGTGGAGAAATACACACACATTGGCATATCAAGCCTTCATCCATCCACTCATATTCATAAGTATAGCCATGTGATTCACTGATGTGCTGACAATACCATCTGCCAAGCAAAAACCGTCGAGTGCAAATCTGAATAGTGACAGGCATCACATCCGCACACTTGAGGAGTCTCCATCAAATTCTGCCCTGCCCGATTAGAGTATATGTTGTAGCTGGGCATCCTATTTTAGGATTACATTAGGAATAAAGACTCGTCGTCATGTCCATCACATCCTTTATTTTCCAAATAATCTGCTACTTTATTACCTTCCCGTAGAGTATGTGAGATGTGGACTTCTTGGAATGTATCCAGCATTTGCCATATTTGTTGAAGAATGTATGTGAGTCTCCAATTATGAGAGGCTCGGTTAATGCATGCTAAAATTATGACCATAGAATCACCTTCAATATGAATATGGTGACATCCCCCCTTTTTTGCCAATATTAATCCCTCAAATAATGTCTGGGCCTCTGCCATGTTGTTTGTTCCAAATGGTAGTGGGAAACATTTTATTGCTATTAATAAACCTTGGTGATCCCGAATACATACTCCTACCCCAGAATTTCTCGGGTTACATCTTGAAGAGCCATCAAAATTTATTTTACTAACCCCATTAGATGGTGGTATCCATTTGATTAATGCTCTGTTTTGCACCTTGTTAGATACTGTTTGAGAACACCAGCCAAACGACACATGAATTTGTTTCCATTCCTGAATTATAGATGAATCCCATGGAGTCATAACCAGATTATGCTTTAATTTATTGTGACTAGCATTAACTAGTTCAGATATTGATGTCTCAAGATGAGATGTGACTGTTTGGATTGGTGAGGCATTTCTGCGAAAGATCCTTTTGTTTCTCTCCCACCATAATGCCCACACAACTAGGGCAAGTATACACTTCCAAATAGCAGAGAAGAGGGATGAGGAGTATAATTGTGGCCATGATTCAAATAGATCCCAAAGCCTGCATGGGAGTGGAGTAGAATAGTGTAATTTCCCAAGGACAAAAAGCCAGCAGTCTTGTGCAAATTGACAGTTTAAAAATAGATGATCTGTATCTTCCTAATGATTATCGCATAGAGCGCATTTGAAGAGTTGAGTTATATTGAGTCTATGTATCCTTTCACTAGTTAATGCCCTATTGTTCAAAGCTAACCAAGAAAAATAGCTTGCCTTTGGTAGAGTGAGATGATTCCAGCAGAAAGTGTAGGGACGGGATGGTTTAATGTTTGCATTTCTTTGTTAGAGGAGCTCACAGCCTTCCTTGATGGTGAAATTTCCATCTAATCCTGGCGCCCATATCAATTTATCCTCCAGATTTGATAAGTAGACTACCTTTTGAGAGAAGATCTTTTCCAAGCATTGGATCTCTTAAGGGGTCAAAGATAATTCATGTGGATCCTTCCATATCACGTTTCTTGAATGTAAACATACTGTCGATACATAATCTCTTAAGTACCCCAAGCATTTTCTGAAGTAGTAACTATGTTCTCTATATCATCCATTCTAATTAAAGGTGGTGCACCATTCCATGAATCATGCCAAAATTTAACTGATAGACCATTATTCAATTCCCACGTAATGAAGTTACATATTAGTTCCCTAGAGGAAATCATGAAATCCCAAATAGTTGAACCTTTAGGTGGATCTGATACTATGAAAATTCTGGATGAATTTGCTTCATCTAAGTACTTCTTTTGCATGATTTGGCACCAGATGTTATGTGGTTTGCTATACATTTTCCAAGCTAATTTACCCCCAAAAGCTTGATTTCATTTTTGCAAATCATGTATCCCTGCACCTCCTAGCTGTTTTACTTGTGCCATCTTTTCCAGAGAGACTAAGGGAATTTTCTTTTCCCCATTCATGTTGCCTATCCATAATAATTCTCTAAGTATTTTTTGAATTGTTTGGATAACTAATGGGGGCGCTTTGAGAACCGATAAATAGTAGTTAGGAATAGCTGATAGGACTGATTTGATAAGTAGAATTCTACCTGATAATGATAGCCATCAAGATTTCCATGCTACTATTCTAGATTTGATCCTTTCAATGATGGGTGTCCAATAGATGATTTTGTTTGCCCCCATAAAAAAGGGGATTCCAAGGTATACAGATGGAAGGAAGTCTACTAAAAATCCTAAGAGATTGACAATTTTATTGGATATAATCTAATTAGTGTTGAACAAGTAGACTTTAGATTTAAGGGCATTGACCCTTTGGTTTGATGTTGTTGTATAAAGGTCCAACATTGCTTTAATCTGTCTGGCCTCCAATATGTTAGAGATCCCAAACAGTAATGTATCATCTGCAAAAAGGGAATGTGTCACTGAAATATCTGATTGGCCAATCTGCACACCTAGCCATTTGCCTAGCACTTGTTTCCTTTGAATAAGTCTGTTGAATGATTTTGCCATGAGAATGAATAATATTGGTGATAGAGGGTGTTAGGCCATTTTCCAGTCAATGCAAAAATCCAATGAAAATGGCCTTTTCCCTGTAAATTTTGTAATGTTGTCCTGCCATGCCTGCAATCACACTTTTATCTTGCGATGAAAATCTATGAGGTTTTATGATGTGCACCCTTAGCCTTGTGCTCTTTATTGTGTCACCTAGCTCCATTCCAGATCACATAAGCTAATTCATAAAAACCAGGGAGTTATTAATGTTTCAGGGTCTGCAGGAAATAGTCTTAGAATTTGCCAAAATGTCAAAAACCTATGATGTTTTCTGTCTCCTTTTTGGTCTGCATGAAAACCCATGATGTTTTCACATTTCTTTGTTACCTTTGTGTCAATGTGAAAACCCTGGATGTTTTTTATCCTTCACCGTTGTGAAAACCTTGGATGTTTTCGAGCTCACACTTCTGCCCTATTTGTTGGCATTCCCTAACTGCGCAAGTCCGACTAGATGGTGGGCCCAGGTCTTCAAGGGTTTTTAAATGATTGGTTGTCACATGATCTCATGTCAAAAATTTCTGACATGCAACCATGCGACTGGTTACCTTCTTGTGCTGGGGCCCATTGGCGGGGAGGGCAGTGGTCCCACTGGCGGTTATGTGGCATCTTATGGTTGGTTGTCGCATGATCGCATGTCAGAGTTTTCTGACATGTGATCATGCGACCGGTTGACACTTGTTGCGAGCTCGTTGATGGAAGAAGTGTTGTGGTCCTGCTGTCAGACTGGGAGGATGAGGTGGCAGTCTTGTTGCCTTGTCGTGTGATCGCAAGGGCCATCTTTTGGCCATGCGATCATGTGACAAGGGTGCCACGTTGTGCTGGGGCCCGGTGGCAGGTGGTGGTATGGCATCTTCCGATTGGTCTGAGGTGGCATAATGGCAGACGGGCCCAAGTACTGTTGGAAAGTTTACAGATCAACGGTGGTCGTGTGATTATGTGGAATCTTGCCGGTCCATGCGATCATGTGACTGACCGTCAATTTTCCTTGGCGGGCCCAGTGTGATTTCTTAGTGTTTTTTACGGTATGGATAAAATGTGGCAGCCCTGACATTTTTTTTCTCTTTGTCGCTAGTTCGCGTGATACTTTAGCGGTGGCGCTATTGTTTTCACGAACTGGTGAAATGCCTTTAGTCGCCAGTTCACAGATAACTTAAGTGGCCATTTTTAGCACGTGTTGTCACCAGTTCATGGAGTTAAACCGAAGTTAAGTCTTTCATTCCGCGACTAAGAAATACCTTGTCACCAGTTCACAAAGTTAACCCGAGGTGCAGCTGAGTTAAAGTCATAGCCCGTGAAATACATGGTGACCATTGCAGTTTGAATTTGAATTTCCTGAGGATCTGCAGAGACAAAAAGTACTAGTTTTAATGCTTTTCCAGTGGATTTCTTGCTGGTTTGATGGCGGTAGGTGTTGCGATTTGGCCCAAGGGTCCTGCTGATCAGTGGCATGATGTTTTTGTACCCGGTGGTGAGTGTTGGTGGTGTGTCACATGTTTGCATAGCCCTTTTCCTGGCCATGCGATCATGCGATGACCATTGTTTTGTAGGGTTTTCAAGCAGTTTGGTCGTATGTGATGAGTAGCAATTGCGTTAATGATGAAGAAGATCTATGTGGTTGTCCTGATCTAATCTTGCTTCTTGGGATGCCATAATGAGTTAAATGCGGCAGCTTGTTTCTCTTTGCAAGCAACTAGGGTGTGGTATGTCAGTGACTTATGTGTGCATGCGAAGTTTCTCAGGATGGTCCTGGCATTGAATGTTATTTCTCCTACAACAAGAAGGCAATAATCATTGATCACAATTAGCTTATAGTGAGGAAACCGATACATCTGATTTCTTCCCAGGTTTCTAGGCTTGTCTGCATTCTTCCATTTCTTGTTGTACTTGATGGTTGTTATAGACTTAATTTTTACCCTGGTTACCCATAGCTTGTTGCATCCTAACTTGTTTGGGATTCCAAGGTAACCAATGGTATAAATGGTTGTATTTTTTACTTTGTAATGGTTCTAGCTTAGAGTTCCTTTCTGGTTCCAAGGAAGGGTCCTTTTCTTGTAGATATTTCCTTTTCTCTACATACAGGGTGTTCTTCTTTCCCTTGATGGTTCAGAATAGAATATAGATTGTAACAGATGTCTTATGTATGAGATTGTAATACATTTATACTTCTATCAGATTGTCTCCATTTGAGTTTTGAGTTTATTGATTATAGCATCAAGCGTGTTGTAGTCTTTCTATTCGCATTTCTAGTGAGTGTCTACAATAGAGTTGTTTTCGCAAAAGCAACTAAATTCATGACTGATTTTTAGATATGTATGAGCTGGGGAATCAAAGATGTCTCATGCTTGTCTTTCAGTGGATGTTGATCAATGTATTATCTGTTTATAGGTCTCTTCTAAGGGGAGGGTTAAAATCCTTTAATAGGTGATAGCATATCTGGGTACATAGGTGGATAGTTGAAGTATGGTCTGATTAGTGGTATATGCTTGGTGTAAGGCACTAACATATTTGAATGTGTTGTCCTCTTGTTTCATAGCTTTGTTCAGTAAGGTATTTAACTCTATGGCCCATTGGATAAGGCACTGGTCTATGAGAGACTTAGGGCATCTCAGGGGTCCTTTCAATCCATTTAAAATCATTTCCTTTAAGTTCCACCCTTTCCCTTTCATGTTGTTAGGATAGGTCTCTAGTTTTCATACTCATTCCATGCAAGTAGGGCTATTGCATGAGATATTGGTTTCATTGAGGTACAAGATACCTATAAGAGTTTGAGAAGCATTCCACAGTCAGTTACCTGTAGGCCTGTAGTGTGACACAAGTTGTATGAGTGTGCAGATGAGGTATACCCACCTGAGTGATGTGGAGCTCAAAGTGTAGAAGGATCTCTCTTTGATCCTTGTCAATTGGCCTTTTTCCTTATCAGATTTGGAGTGTTGAGTATATGTGACATTAGCCCTATCAATCCTTATGTCAATCTGACCTTTGGGGAAAAAGAACACCAACAGAGGGTCCCCCTGTCTAACTCCTTGTGTGGATGTGAAGAAACCAGCTGGTACACCATTTATCAAAACTGAGAATCTAGCTCTAGAAATACAAGCCTTAATCCATTTACACCAACCTTTTGCAAATCCAAACTTCCTCAATACGTTGAGTAGGAATGTCCAATTTACTCTATCATATGCTTTCATCATATCCAACTTGATGACAAAGTGGGATGATTTACTACTGTTAATGGAATGGAGGACTTCATGTGCCACTAGAGCACCTTCCATAGTTTCCCTGCCTGGTAAAAAACCCCCTTGAGGTTGCGAGATAAGGTTAGGAATGAGATGATGCATCCTTAGATAGATCGCCTTTGTGATGATTTTATAAATGGTATTGCATAGAGATATCAGCCGAAAATCTGCAAAAGTTTTTGGGGTTTTAATTTTTGGGATAATGGCTATATTTGTAGTGTTGAAGTTCTTCAGCATGGATTTTCTAATTCTAGATTCTTCAACTACACCCAATAGATCCCATCCTATCCAATCCCAGCATGATTGAAAAAATAGAGCAGTAAATCCATCTGGGCCTATCAAAGGGTTTGACCTAAGAGAATTTGTTTATCTATTTAGTCAACAAACTTCTAAAAAACATATTTAGACACCAACTTGACAAATTTTTAATTTGAAACAATTATATCTATCGACAATGAAGAAAAATATGGACTCTATTAAATAAGAAATCACAATCTTTGAAGTTGAATGAAACAATTTAGAAGCAATGTGCATTATCCAGAGCTTCATCAATTAATATTATCTATGCTCAATCATCTAAATATGTTTCTACTATAATTGGATTTTGTGGCGCATTTCATCCTTTAGAGAAGTGTTTGTAAGTATATTGGTCAATTGGTTGATCAGCTTAAGAAATCTTGTAGTGCGATTTGTTGAAGTATGTACTAACTTAGAAATATGAAATGCAAACAAAAATGATAGGAAAGAGTTATTGGTTTTAATTATTACTAACATGGAATTGGAAAGTGTAGACAAAAAAGGATAGCAGATATCTTCGAATCTCTCAACCAAGGGGAGCTATAACAATTTATTACTAACCTTGAATAGTGAGGTTTCTTTTAGTCTACTACGCAATTAAGGCCCTGAGAGACAAAAGAAAGATTGCATTGTAAATACACATGACTCTATTTAGATGTCATAAAATGAAAATATATCATGAATTTAAGATTAACAATGCTTAGTCATGTGATTCAAGTATGTTTCTACTATATATGTTTCTAATGCAGATGCACAACATTAATCTAATGCTCCAGAGGGTGGTTGGGGTTTAATGTATTGATTTGTATAAATTCTTTATACATAGATTGACTTAGGAATGTGAAAGGTGAACAAATAATATAGGAAAGAGTCCTTGAGCTGATTTTAATCATCCCTGACATAGAAATGTCAATACTGGACAAATAAGATAGGAGATACCTTTTAAATGTTGAGCTAAAGGGAGCTATAAAAATTAATTATTAACCTTGAAAGGAAGGATGTGAGAGTTCATTTAGTTTAAGAATTCATTACTTGCCTTGACAACCAAACATGTACAAGCTAAAAGAATGCCCCCGTAATTGATACCCTATAAAAAAAAAAAAAGTGGGAATGCAATCTCAATGCATATAGAAATGTGTGTGTATGCTAAAGTGACAACACTTGATAGCCCTTGTCATTGTGCAAGTGCAACAATGGTACATGCAAAGTAAAACTATTTCTAACTAGTAATGAAATATTAATAAATGAATAGATGTGTGCTATGAAACTAGAGTTGGTTTTAGATCTCTAGAAAGTGATATTGCTAAGAATATCCCACATAGACCACACATTCTACTTTTATAGAACAACCTAAGTACATTTTACACTATTATCAATCTAGCAACCATTTACATCAACTAGATTTAAATATAAGCAGTTGTTGAATTGGCAAAGAAAATTGACAAGTTTGAACAACTTAGTAATTGTTTACATTCGATTGGATTACATACAAAAGGTCATTAGATTGAGCATTCAAAATGGACAAGCTTCAAGAACCAAGCTCATCATTTTCTACATTGAAAATTTGTATTTTATATTAATAAATACAAGTTGCATATTAGTAATAGTTTGTGGGGGGGAAATGATCTAACGACAATGGCTCAACCATCTTAAAGATAATACAAGTTCCAAGGAAAATCTATAGCTAAGAATGTTCTTAAAAATTGTTATGTTGATTGCAATTTCTATATACAAACACACAACAAGGGAGATGTTATCATCAAAAAGAAAATTATTAATCCACTTTTTAAAAAAAAAAATCATTTTCAAATGTTTCAAATTCCCTTGCTTTAGTCATATTGAACATGCTTGTGCTTCATGCTTGTCAAAAAATTTATAACCTATGGTAAGACATTGCAGTCCAAATCTAGAAATTGAAAATGGCATATTAATGAGCACAAAAGTAAGGTTACATTTTCTATTTATTTGCAATGCTATATATTATAATATAACCTTAAAATGTAGCTACATTTGATAGAAATCAAGGAAAAGATATGACTCATTAATTTATTTTAAGATGGAAATCAAATAATCATCTTTAAAAAATAGACATACTTCAAAGGCCTTGTAGACCAATTTGGCATAAAGGATGTTAAAATTTATCTCATCTTTGCAATTTTGTAGGCTTTGTTTCATAGTGGCATCAGCCATTATCATTTGGTATAAAAGGTGGGAAAAAACCAATTTTTATATTTAGTAACAAATACTCAATTTTGTATTAGATATTTGTTTCTCAAATTTCATTTTTTTAAATAATTAAAATTCTATGTAAATATATTTTAATCAATCTTTTGGATCATATTCCATGATCCACAATTTAATATATCTCTTTGTGTGTCTATGTGCCTATGTTTCTCTATATGTATACATGTATATATATAAATTCATGCATACATATTCATGTGTTATGATAAATGACTTTTGTAACATTTAAAAATTTACCATTACAATTCAACAAATTTATTTCTTCTTTTTCCAACACAAGTTTTGTTAGACCCAAAGAAGACAAGCACAACTGAGGGAGGGGGGTGAATCAGTTGTACTCACAACACTTAAAAATTTAATAAACTTAATCCAATTAGATCTAAAAGATAAACAATAATGTAAGATCCACAACACATAACTCACAACACCAAATTTGTTCTTGAGGAAACCCGATTAAGGGAAAACCCCGGTGGGAGTCAAGCCCACAAGATAAATGTACTCTGTTAAAAGTATCGCCTAGTTAAGAGAAAATGAAAACAAAAGGAGAATGGGCATGCATTGATAGGTCCACTTCTTATAGCACGCTACTCACAATACAATAACAATGATCTGACCCTCAGATGGGTTCACTGATCAATTTCTCTGATCACAATTCACTAAGGTGGACAAACTGTCCAATACAACTGAACTGACTTACAACATCTGTAATGCCAATATAGTTCCAATGAAGTATTATTTCTGCCTCAATCATAGAATACGTATATTAGAACACCTTTACATATCTTTTCTTTCTTCTACTCTCTCCTATTCCGCATTCGCAATCAAATTATTTCCCATTTATGCATATTACAATGAATAATCAACAAGGTCAATTAAGACCTATAAGAACAAATGATATGAACATTATGCTCAAACTTTAATGCAATCCAAATTAAGTCATCCTTGAGCCTTAGATAGGACCCAAAACATCGTCCTCAAACACAAAACAACTTCACAAAATCCACATCAAGAATTGCAACACGTTACTCCACCAAGTCAGCTAGGACCTAAATAAAGAAACACCAACATGCTAGAAAACCACTAAATGAGATCACTAAGACCAATGTGAACCATCAACATGGTCATAACACGATCCAAGAACACTAGAAAGTAGAAATAATAACCTCTCAAACTTTCACATCATCTCAATCTCAAAATCCAAACTCATCTTTAACTGATCATCAACAGTATTGAACACTGAACTCTATCACACTTAAAAAATAACTTTCTGAACTCTGAATCATGAACAACACCAGCTGACGAAGCAAGAATAAGTCCCAAATTTACCATCAACTTCACATCAACTTAATCAATGAATCCCATCCATACCGAATAAAAAACTCAACCTTTAACACATATTGAACAATTAGAACACTAAGATACAAGAAACTGATAAATCAATCATAGCTCACTCAAAATGTCATGCGAACCTCTATAAGTTGACCAGAATCAACTGAAGACATATCTAAAATATCACCTAGAATCATGGAAAAAAATCTTCAACATATCACCTAAACAACTAAAATCATTTTTACTAACCAAACTAAACACACCGTTTACACTAGAAGTAGTATATTGACATCAATGACAACACTTATGTCGGCACACATAGTCAAGGTCTAATAAAAAATCTCTAACATGCTCAATAATCTTTGAACAATTTCCTCCTTTGGCATTGATGGCAACATATCAAGTGAAAAACTAATCAATGCACAAAGACATCAAGAGATAATATATTCATTAGATCACACTGAATATCCAGCTTCAAAAATCTCAACACAATCTCTCCCAAACATGATTTCTTTCTTGATTATCCTATTTTTCACACAATCTCTCCCCCTTTGACATTAATTGCAAAGGGCCAAAGACATCAAAAGAACTGAACTCACCTCAAAAGGTTGATCTGTGAGAATTTATAATGCAGATCCATAAGATCCACAATGCTTCTCGCCCTAAGGAGTAGTCCTCAGCTCATCAATCCAAAGAATGATATTCTGATAATATTCTGGAATGATACCATCCCTAAAATCATTCGCTCTTATTAGGAGGGGCTATAACCTCAAGCTTATCTTTGAGACAATCAAATGTATCCTTCGGTAAAGTCTTTTAAAAGACATCAACAATTTGTTCCTTAGTAGATACAAACTCTAGATTTTACTTCCTTTTCACTGACTTTATCCCTCAATAAATGACAATTAATATAAATATTATTTGTCTTTGAATGTTGCACAGGGCTATTTGAAATGTTTATAACACTTGATTTAGCATAGTAAATAACAATAGGTTCATCAATCTTTATCCTTAAATCCTTCAGCATTTGCTTCATCCAAATAACTTGAGTACATTTGCTAGTAGTAGCAACATACTTAGCTTCAACAACAAATTTACTAAATCCAATATTTGTCAAGTATCGGTCCAATTTGGCATACCAGGCTCTAGGATCTTGCTTCAATCCATACAATTATTTCTTCAATTTAAAAACCATATCTCCTTCATCTGTTAGTGAAAATCCATCGAGATGCTCAATGTAAACATCTTCCTCTAACTCACCATTCAAGAATGTAGACTTAACATCCATCTGATATACTTTGAAATTTTTGTAAGCTGCATATGCAAGAAGTAATCTAATAGCTTTAATTATAGCTACAAGGGCAAAGGTCTCTTTAAAATCAATACCTTCCATCTCGGAACATTCTTTGCATACTAGCCTAGCTTAATTTTGAATCACCTTTCCATCTTCAATCAACTTGTTTCTAAATACCCATTTAGTTTCAATCACATTCTTATTCGTAGGTTTAGGAACAAGAATCTAGATCTTGTTCTTCTCAATCTAATCAAGCTCTTCTTTCATCGCTCTCATCCAGCTCTCATCATTACATGCTTCATTTACATCTTTAGGCTCAAATTCAAATAACAAACATGTTTTATTTCTAGAAATTATTCCTCTAGTTTGAACACCTCTATTAGATTATCACCAATTATAAAATCTTCAGAATGATTAATCCTTACATATCATGGAGTCTTCAGAGGGGATTTTTAGCACACCCTTTAGTCTCAATTTCTTCCTCATTAGGCACTGGTTCAACTTGTTCTTCCAAACTATTCTAATCTTTATTCTAATTATATACTTCCACAATTTGATTGTCCTCTTCAGTTATGTCATACCTACAAGTTCTTTCTAATCTCTACACATTATCATTCACTTTGAAATTTGCACTTTCAACAATCTTCTTAATCTATACTTTATAAAATTTATATGCTTTTCTCTTTGTAGAATATCCAAGAAATATTCCTTCATCATTTCTAGGATCAAACTTTCCAATATCCTCATCTCTTTTAATATAACATGTGTTTCCAAACATTCTAAAATACTCCAATGTTTTAGGAACATGACCATACCAAAGTTCATAACCTGAATCATACTTGTTCCTTTCTTTATCTTCCTCGGTTCAAAGTGTATACTGCAATTCTCACTGCTTCTCTCTAGTAGATATGTGGAATTTTTCCTTCAATCATCGTGATTCTAGCTATGTCTAGAATAGTTATGTTCCTTCACTTTGCAACACCATTCTGTTGTGGGGTCTACAGAGAAGAAGTCTACCTTTTATCCCATTTTCTTCCCAAAAAGAATAAGACTCACCGGATGTGAATTATCCACCTCTATTTGATCTTAGGCATTTCAATCTTTGTCTAGACTTTGTCTCAACCATCATCTTGAATATCTGAAACTTCTGAAAGGCTTCTAATTTCTCTATAAAAAATGTAACCCACATCATTCTTAAATAATCATCAATGAATAACATGAAGTATCTATATCCATAATAACTTCTTGTCTTAGGAGGACCACACAAATTTATATTCACCAAATCTAGCAATCCATTTGAAGTGTATGCTTACTCGTAAAAGTGGATCTAGTTCTAGCTTTCCTAATTGACATTATTTGCACATATTGTTAGGCTTCATTTGTTGGGATTAGGTAATACTGAGAGGGGGGGTGAATCAGTATTACTGAACTTTGATTTAAACTTTAAACAATTATAAATAAACCATAACACTTCTGGAATGAAAATAACAATAAAATATAACACATAACTCATGACACCATGATTTATTCTCGAGGAAACCCTGGCCAGGGGAAAACCCCAATGGGGATAATACCCACAACTATGCACTAAAATATTGTATCCATGTTAGGATTTGATGATTACATAGTACATTTTCTTGTTAAAGGATTACAAACCCCTGTTAGGGGTATACAAAACACCTAGTTAAAGGTGGTGAGCAAACAACTCTTACAATCAAAATGATTACAAAGAGTTCTCCAAAATGTGAATAATAGAAGAACTTATCTTGCTTAGATACTTCCGGTTCTAGATCTATCTCTTACTAATCTCTGCTCTCAGATTCGCAACCTTGCTTCATCATTATATTCACAACACACATCGCTTTCATAAAAGCACTCTATACTTATACAAAAACTGCTATCTAGATAGCTTCACAAATACCATACAAAATATAATAATTAATTATGTAAAGGGTAAGTATGAAGTCAGAAATCATATATTACCCAAGTGTCAAAAATATACTTCATTCACCTGACTTAGCACGTTACCATATCTGCTAACCTTGCCTTAATCTTCACAACTGCTCATATGCCATGTTATATTGAATCTTTGTCTTCGCATACCTTCAAATTACTGAATCTCATTGATATTATCACCAAAACTTATTCTCTCTTAAATGAAGCATATATATATCCCAAAATACCTTCTTCTAACTTCGCAGGCCATAATACCTCATACATTTCCATCGCTAACCAAAACTATAACACTATACCCTATTACCCTGATTTTGGACTTAGTCATTTTCATGACTATGACTCTAGTGTTGAACTTCTTATCATGTGATCACTTAGCATAAGTGTTTCCATGAATGACAACCCTTTAAGTGATCTCTAGTGCTCCACAACATCACTTGCCAACAATCTCTCCCTTTGGCATTGATGGCAACACTTAGAAAAATGACTAAGTGTCAAAATATAACTCTCTTCTTTTCATTTTCTCTTTTCTACTTTTTTTTGTTTTATACATCTTTTTCTTCTTCTTACTATTTTTCTTATCTCCCTCTCTTTTACTTTTTCTCTACATACTACTCTCCTCATTTTTATTTCTCTTTCCTCTCCCTTTGACATCAATGGCAAAGATTTATTCAAAATTTCCAAAAACATAAGCACAAAAAGATTTAGTGCTTACTCACCAATTTTATGACATCTTGGAAGGAGTTTTCCAAGGTCTTTACTTCCTCATCCCATGACTTTATCAGTAGCTCACTGACATGGATTAGTCCATTCAATGCATATGAAGCAGTCTTTGCTGCCTTAAGCTAAGTAGGTGTAAACAAAGTCATTGACCTCTCAACCTTTTCCATCTCTGAAAGATGAGTCTCAAGCATTGAAAGCTTACGGGTCAATAGCCTTCTTAACAAACCAAATCTATCTGCAACTCTCCCTTTCTCCATTTCTAGTACACTGATCTTGTCTAATAGTCTAGATGTCTCTTTATCCATGTTGCCCATAGCTTGTGAAGATGATTCACAACTGTCCATAAGATTTTCAAGAGTAGCCCTATCCTTGGATATAATCACCTCAATGTTATTTACATGCCTGCAAGGACTTGTGCAGTAGTTGTAAATTTTATTGCCTTGTGCTACACAACTTCTGGCCTTAAGAGTAGTAGCCTTGAGAATGTCTAAGTCCCATGAAATGGATTGACAGACTTCTCTCAACTTCTTTTCCAAAAATTTCTTCTCTGCCTTATCTTCTGCAGTTTTTAGCAATGAGTCAAAGTGACTATCAAAGCTATCCAATACCATATCAAGGTTCTCAGCTTCATTATTTTCTTGAAAGATAATCAGTGAGGGAAGTACTTTGTTTACTGTTTCAATAGCCCTAGCCATTAACTTTATTCTTTTGTCCCATTTCTATATTGATCTATCTTTAGCCTTGATGAAGGCCATGAAGGATAGCCTCATTAGCTCATCCTCATCCATACTATCTACATCAAAGCTTGATGGTTTGTCCATACTTTCCAACAATAAAGAGGTGTCCATTTTAACCTCATAAACTCTTTCTATTCTGGTCTCTTCCTCCTTTTCTTCCTGTTGTATTTCCTTCTCCTGTACTTTCTCCTATGTTTTCTCTTCCTCTATTTGTTCTTGTTCTCCAACTTCCATCGCACTATCTAAATTATCCATAAATGGATCACTTACATCATGCGAAGTATCAAGGGTCATAGGCACACCAAAGACCTGGACTTCTCTGAGTTCCTTTAGCTGAAAAGGTGAAACAGAGATTCACCACTCCACGATATCTCATTTATAGGTGGGGGTAGGAGACGAACCAACACTTCTAGCATGACAGACCAGCCCCCTTCTCCATTTGCATACCCAAGGCCGCTGCCTTATTAATTCAAAAGGATCTCTCCCCTGTAGGCCTGCTCATGACTGGGTCGATCAAATGGATGGATTGTCAATTGCTCTCAGATCAGGTTTGATCCATCAATGCCTCTCTTTTTACCCTTGCTCTCCAAGCAAAAATGCCCTCTTCATCTGAAACTCTCTGATCACTAAAATCCTCTGGGGTAATCTAATCTAAATGCATCTTGGAGAAGTGAAGGCCCTTTCTCTCACTGTGTTCACCTACTTCAAATCTCTCTCCTTGTCCCATGCCAAGTTCAACTCCCGTTGGGTAAACTACTTATGCCCCTACCCCCTATATTTGAAGGGGAAGAGGTGCATCTGGGAACTGGATAAAAAGAATCCACATCTGCACTTGCCTTCTATCCCTTTTGTAACATCCAATTGTGGTTTGACTCCACTTCAATTCTATGGGCGCTCGACCGCGAATCCCAATAGAAAATAGCTTGGATCGCCTAAATCAGATAGATCTTGGCTTTACTAAGAGGAAAGTGCTTCAACCTAGGACTTATCCACATCTGCATCTGGCTTTGGAACTACTACTTTTGGGTGGATGGGAGTGATAAATATCGAAATGGAAGGTATAAGTGGAGGAGATTCGATCTACACTGACGTGATTGGATATTCTTCAACTGAATCAATGGTTGGATTTGGAGTCAGGGATGTACCCTATTGACTTTAGTTGTCAGAACAGCTCCATAGAATAGTAGGGGCCCCCATGAACACCCTACATAGCCCCTGCAGGCCTATTCATGAGGGGGTCCTCCGGCCCTTCTCTATTATTACATCACCCTCAAAATTCTATGGTCCGGTGGTCCTTTTATTCTAGCTTATTCTAGTAGATTTATTGTCAATTCATTATTTTATTTAGTAGGCCTATTCATATTACGTATAGAATATGGCAATATAGATAATTAGCAGGTTGCCCCCATTAATTAATGAATGGTTATTGTAGGGCCCATAGACTCAGTCGGGCCCTAAGAAACCATTGAACCCCTTTCGTTCACTTTTTCTCTCCCGTAGGGCACCTTCTATAACTCAAATTTCCCTGGCTCATGAATCTCTATGCCAATTGATTCTAGTAGGCTGAAATTAATCTAGTGGTGCATGTAGAGGGCCCCTCCCCTTATCCCCTTATAATAAGTTGTAGGGCTATGGGCAACCGGCCAATAACTTCCTTGTTCTCACGGATAAAAAAGAATAGCTAGTCTTAATCTAGGATGGGACAATCTATAGCCTCTTGGTCGAGCATCCATTAGAATAGTAGGGCCATCGGATCCAAGGAGGGGGTGAAGTCTTAATCCAATTTCTTCCCATGGTCCCAATATAGTAAAGGGGGGTGGGAATAATAGAATAGTAGGGCATTGGTTGAGCATGCGGCACATTCTTGTCGATTCCTACCCACTAGTCCTTCCCTATGATGGGTGGAAGATATAGTTCTACCTCCATGCAGGCCACCCAACCCCTACAATAGTTGTGGGAGGAGATGGTTAGTAGGCTCAGCCTGGGTGGGAGGAATGGCCAACTAAATTCCACAACTATCTCCTCTGACCCACCTCAACTTTTGGCCCGCTTTTTCCTCTTCTTTCTTCCTTGTATTCTTTATTCTCATATTTTGGATGTCTCCAGTAATCCAAACTAATGAACTAGTCTATGGGGCCCCCCTCCCTCGTTGAGCTCTATGGGGTTGAGGGTAGGGATGGGGTTGAGATCTATGGGGTCCTGATGGATGGATGGATAGATTGTAGGATAGTCGGATGGCCCTATTGTTCTAAAGGTGGATGGCATTATAGAACTATCCTGATGGGTATTGGAGCTGAACAATAGCCAGTGAGTAATGGACAGCCTGAATAGGAAAGAAACACAAAGAAATCTAGTTGCATGTTGTCTTGTACACTTTCATCCACTGCTTTGGAACTTTCTCCCAAACCCAAAGATGTAGGCTTGGTGACCTTGGGAGGTGATGTCATCTCTAGCATATCACTCATTAGGATCTAATCTAATGCCTTCTGAGTGTCCTAAATCACCTCATCATATTTCCTAGCCATTATTTTTACTAGTCTAGCCTTTGTCCTTAGTAAGGGTTTTAATGCATTTATAATCCCTTCCCTTTCTTGTATTGAGACAACAGGTAACATGTCCTCAATAGCTTTATTCCTTATGTTTTCATCTTCTGAATGTGCCAACTACTTCTTGATTTCCAATTTTCTGTACAGTTCTTTAGGAATACTCCCTTCAATTTCTAACTGTAGTTTTTTCTTGAAAACTAAGGGATACTCAATGATAGTATCTTCAATGAGTGATTGATTCTTAGAGTCATACCTCCCATAATACCTATCCACTATTATCAAGTTTCCATCTTTAATCACTCTTCTCTATAGTGACTTAAGATTAGGTTTCCACATGGTTTGTGGATCCCTTGGTGCTACTTTTTCTTCTTCTTTCTCAGGAACCTTTTCATCTTTCTTTGTCCTCTTCACTTCTACTTCTTTCTCCTGAGGATTGTCCTGCTTACTAGATCTTGTAGATCTTCTAGGAATGATTGCAGGCACAACTTCTTGTACTACCTCCTCTTATGAAGCTGATAAGTCAACAAAATCAACAGTAGGAGTTACTGTCTTTTCTACTTCTGAAGGAATAGAAGTATCAATGGTCATGATCAAAGATGCTTCCATCTTATTTCTCATGTCTATCAACTGCTTTTTGGTGATTCCTACTTTAGCAGTGATATCCTCCACAATTTTACTGATTTTCCTTTTCCTTGTTACTTTTTCTTTCTCTTCTCTAACTTTTTCATATTTCTCTTTGTATGTTCTCATCTTTCTTGTATAGGGTCTATTTCTTCTGCCAGTGCATACTCTACCTTCATGGTTAGAACCTCAGCACTTACTTCATATCCCAGGGGGTAACACCATTTCACTCTAGGTGTTAGAATAACTGAGCGGGGGGTGAATCAATTATCCAATGTCCCAAATCAAAATGTATAATCCAAAATAATTCTACTACTTCTGTAGGTTGATAAACATGTAATACTTTCATTGTCTGTGTATTTACCGATTGACAGTCTAAACTTTATAATAAATACCAATCAAATCTAACATGTAATATGAAAAATATGATAACAAATAAATATCACAATCAACACATAACACAAGAGATTTAACATGGAAACCCTGTGAAGGGAAAAAACACCTGGGACCGGCAACCCAAAATTGTTCACTTTATGAATGAAACATCAAAAGACTTTCATAGTCCACTTGGTTAAGAGATTTGACTGTGTACAATGGTTAAATGTGTAATAGTAGATGATCTAGGTAAATACAACTTCAGTTTGCAGTTTACAGATCAATGTTCAGCTCATTCAAATATTTCTGATCAATATAACACTTTAGATTCAATACTATATCAACTTACTATACGTCGGTAATAACTCTCTATAGCTCGGTAACTATTCTACAACTCAGTTCTTATTAACCAGTATGATCAGAATGCATGAAAAATTCTCCACATGATAATTCTGTAGTATCTTCTTCTTCCAACATACGTTTCATAATGAAACCAATGTCTCTTATATAGACAAGTAAATCATTTTCTTTTCCTCCATCAAATTTTTCCTCTTAATCATATTCATAGATTTTGTCACTTTAAGCTCCCTCGGCTGATGTGTCAGTAACACATTTCAATCTGCTCCATTAGATCCTTTTGATTTATGTTAGTCATTGATCTTCATAACAAATATTATCTGTTACCTAGATTTCATACACTTTACAGCTCATCACTTTATTGGCTAAACTGATCATTTAATTCCTTTCTATTTTGCTCGGTTAACAAAGAAATGTGTTGGTGAACACAAGCTTAGTTAATACTACGCTCAATATACACTACACTTTGTCGGTGTATACTGAAATGCTTTATTTACCGACAACACTATTTTGTGTCTTTCAACTCTATTCTTCAGCATAGATGAATGCAACCTAATAAAGTCAATTCCATCAAGTCATAGAATCATCAACAAGTTACTCAGTGTATTCCTTATCCTCATCTATCATATACATCTTCCTCATGTAGATATTTATGTTCTTCATCTCTTTCACCTTCCTTTAGATGTGTTGGTATAGTAACTTAAAAGATAAGTACTGTCAAGCTAGTTGACATCAATGACAACATAATATTGATTTAATCATCTTGCATATCTAATCATCAACTCCTCAGTAATCTTGAATTACATATTCTTCATTCTGGTTCTAAATCAGTTGTAGTTCATCAATCTCTCCCTTTGGCATTGATGGCAACTCAAGTAATATGAAATGTACCATACACATACCAAACATGTCTTCTACAACTCTATGATCAAATGTTGTGTAGTGTAAGCTCTCCCTAGCTTAATATGTTTAATCACTACATTACTAAAACAACATTATAAAATGTAGCTTTGTCATTCTGTAGATATAGCCTTTTCAGTTCTCAAGTTCCTTTTAGATTATCTCTCCCTTAGATAGTTCTCATCAGTGTATGTCTCCTTTTCTTTTCACATTGTTTATCTCTCCCTTTGACAATAATGCCAAAGAAACAAATAAATAATCAGCTATGTAGTAGCTAAATAAATCTCTGTTGTCCATTACTTCCTCTGTATCTTAGTATACTGATATCCCAATCTGTTTTAGTTCTTCAAACTTAATCACAACCTTGAACAAAATTCAGAGTGTGAACTATGTTGCATCAACATGAATGATCTTCTGATAAGATTAGGCTGATGCAACATCCAGATCACATTAGTGACCAATAGACAGGGGACGGACCCCAAGTCTAGTCCTCAAATATTCAAAAGTGTCCTTCAGTAGAGGCTTTGTAAAAATGTCTGCAAGTTGTTCTTTAGATGTAACAAATTCCAACTTTACTTGATTCTCTTGCACTTGTTCTCTTAAGTAGTGATACTTAATTGATATATGCTTTATCTTTGAGTGCATCACAAGATTCTTTGAGATATTAATTGCACTTGTGTTGTCATAGTATATGATCACCGGGTCAGTGATCACCTCAATCATTCCTTCCAACACTTGCTTGATGTATGCAATGTTTGAGCAATTAGTAGCAGCAACAATATACTCTGCTTCAGTTGTAGACTGAGAAATACAAGCCTGCTTTTTACTTGTCTAGGTTACAAGTCTTTCACCAAAGAAAAATGCTCCTCCGGTGGTACTTTTTCTATTATCCACATTTCCAACCCAATCAGCATCGGTGTAAACTTCCAGCTCAAACTTACCTTCCTTAGGATACCATAATCCATACTCCTCTATTTTTTTCAGATATCTTAAGATTCTTTTAGTAGCAATCATGTGTGATTCTCTAGGATTAGCAGAATATCTAGCAACAATTCCCATAGCATGTGCTATATCTGGTCTACTGTGAACTAAATACATGAGATTACCAATCATGGATCGGTAAAGTGTCTAGTTTACCTCTGTAGTTTCATCTTCCTTTATCAATTTACTTCCAGTAGCCATCTGTGTTCCCATAGGTTTAGCATCTTCCATGCAAAATGTCTTCAAGACTTCCTTTATGTACTCGGTCTGTGTGATGAATATCCCATCACTCTATTGTATCACTTGTAGTCCGAGAAAGAATTTAATCTCTCCGAACATAGACATTTCAAACTCATTCCTCATGTCATCTGCAAAAGATTTACATACATGATCTTGACCTCCAAAAATAATATCATCAACAAAAATTTCAACAATAATAATAGTGTCATCAGTATCACCTTTCATGTACAAATTGTTGTTCTCACTAGTTCTTACAAATCCAATACTTAACAAGTAAGTATGCATTCTTTCATACCATGCTCTCGGTGCTTTCTTCAAACCATATAAAGCTTTGTGTAATCTACATACCATGTTTCTGTTGTCTGGATCAACGAATCCTTCAACTTGTTCTATGTAGACCTCTTCTTCAAGTATACCATTCAGAAATGTTGATTTCACATCCATTTGATAAACCTTAAATTTCTTGTGTGCAGCATATGCAAGTAACATTCTAACTCCTTCCAATCTAGCAACAGGTGCAAATGTTTCACCATAATCAATGCCTTCTTCATGTGCATATCCCTTGCATACCAATCTGGCTTTATTTCTTGTGACTTCACCATTTTCATTCATTTTGTTTCTGAATATCCATTTAGTACCGATAACATTCTTATCTTTAGGTCGGGGTACTAAGGACCAAGTTTTGTTTTTCTCTATTTTTTCTATTTCCTCCTTCATTGCATTAACCCATTCTTCATTTTCTAATGCAACTTTCACATTCTTTGGTTCAAATTCACAAACTAGACATGTACCTTGTCTTGTTTTGCTTCTTGTCTGCATTCCACCTTCTTTGTTTCCAATAATTTGTGTCTCGGGATGATGTCTTCTGAAAAAACTAGCCAGTACTTAGTTTCTTCTTTCTTGTTCATCCTATTCAAGTTCATTTGCTTGCTCGATAGCACCATCTTGTTCGTTGATTTCCCTTTCCTATTCCTCGAGGTTATTTTCCTATTGACCGGTTATCACAGGTTGCGACTTCAATAGATAGTCAGGAAGTTCAATGTAAGTGAATCTACCATAGTTTTCCAATTCGTTTCTTTCTTCTATGTTTATGTCATCATACTCATCAACATGAACATTAGTACTTTCAATCATCTTATTTGTAACCTTATTCAAACATTTGTATGCTTTACTCTTAGTAGAATATCCTAAGAATATTCCTTCATCACCTTTAGAATCAAATTTCCTATTTCTCTCATCTTTCAGAATAAAACATTTGCTTCCAAAAATTCTGAAATAGCTTACTGTAGGTTTGTGTCCAAACCATAGCTCATAAGGTGTCCAGTTGGTGTCCTTCTTCAGTTGTACTCGATTAAGCAAATATACAGTTGTGCTGATAGCTTCCCTCCAATATGTTTGAGCAACATTCTTTTGTAGCATTAGTGTTCTAGCACAATCAATGATTAACCTATTCCTTCTTTCAACAATCTCATTTTGCTGAGGTGTTCTCGGTGCAGAGACCTGTCTTGTAATACCATTCTCATTATAGAAATTAGTAAATTCATCAGAGATAAATTCACCTCCTCTATCAGATCTTAAGCATTTGATTTCTTTTCTAGTCTTTTTTTCTACCTTAGCCTTATACCATTTAAACAAATTAAAAGCTTTAAATTTCTCTTTCAGGAACATAACAGTCATCAGTCTAGTATAGTCATCAACAAAAAGAATAAAGTATCTATCACCATAGTAGCTCTGAGTTCTCATAGGTCCACATAGGTCGATATGAACCAATTCAAGTATCTTCTTTGTTGAGTAGTCTTTGCTTTTAAAATTGGACTTAGTCATCTTACCTTTCTGACATTCATGACACATAGCATGATCTGGTTTTGACAAGTTAGGCAATCCTCTAACTCTTTTCTTCTTACTAATCTTGACCATGTTATCAAAATTCTCATGACATAACCTCTTATGCAATAACCATGCATCTTCATCTTTCATTAATAAACAAGAAGATTGATCAATATCAAGATAAAATAGATTACCTCTAGATTGTGTACCGGTTCCAACAAGTCTTCCTCCATCATCATAGATTCTTACTTTTCTTCTCTCAAAAGCAAGTCAGTGACCTGAGTTGTTCAGTTGTGCCACACTTATCAAATTTTAGTTTAGTCCATCTACCCAGTATGCATTCTCACATTTTATTCTATCATTAATCATCAGTGAACCTTTACCTCTCACCATACAAGGTGCATCATTTCCCATCCTTACAGATCCACCATCATATTCATCAATTAGATCAAATTTCTCTATATCACTAGTTATATGATGTGTGCAGCCACTGTCTATGATCCATGTATCATTTCTGCTTACTTTAGAGATTAGTGATGTCTCTTCATGTTTCTCTTCTTCTTCTAAATCATGCTTCATAGCAACAAATACTACTTCTACATCATCATCAGTGTCAGATTCAAATTCAAATTCTTCGGCTATGTAACATACCTTTTTCCCTTTGTCATAGCTATCTCGATTGTCTCTGTTGTTGTGTCGGTAGCCTCTATTGATTCTTCTCCCATAACTTCCTTCAGATCGATCTTTGGATCTATCATCATCTTTCTTATTCGGACATCTAGCAGCGATGTGGCCAACTTCTTTACAATTAAAACATGCTAGAGGTAACTTGCCTCTATACCTTCCCTTACCTTTGGGCAATCTTCTGGCCATAAGAGCTTCAAGCTCATCAAGTTCACATCGGTATTATTGTCACTATCATTATCCTTATCATTCTTGCTTCTAGACTTACCAATCTTCAAAGAGGACATGAAAGCAGATTCAACAAAAGGTACAACACTGTTGTCAAAGTTATTCAATTCAAAGGTTGTAATCTTACTGATCAGAGTGTCAAGGGTGAGGTTGGATGTAGCCCTTGTTTCATGAATTGCAGAGATCCTGATTGCATAAACTGGCAGCAAAGTTCTGAGAATCTTGCTTATCACTGTTTCATCATCAATAGCTCCGCCAGATGCTCTAATAGCATGTACTACCTCTTTTAGTTTGTTTGTGTATTGCACAATGTTCTCACCTTCTTTCATCTTCATATCATCAAATCGACCTCTTAGGCTTTCTGCTCTGGCTCTGTTGACATTCGCATCTCCACTGTATATTAGAGTCAGCTTGTCCCACATCTTCTTAGCAGTATCACATTCCTTGATGTCATTAAATTCAGCATCGGTACAGGCAACAACAAGTTCCATCATAGTAATATTGTGTTCATGCCTATCTTTTAGTTGATCAAGAGTCAGGGGACCTGGTGTCGATTCAATGTAGCCATTCTCCATCAATTCTAGTGCAAAATTCCCAATTCCAGATATGTGCAACTTCATTTGGCTTTGCCATACTATGAAGTTATCTTTGTTCAGCTTTGGCACTCCCCTCTTATACATCTTGAGACCTTTTTGCTGAAGTCCTTAAAACTCTATTCTAAGAAACCAAAGCTTTGATACCAATTGTTAGAATAACTGGGAGGGGGGTGAATCAGTTATCTAGTGTCCCAAATCAAAATGTATAATCCAAAACAATTCTACTACTTCTGCAGGTCGGTAAACATGTAATACTTTCACTATCTGTGTATTTACCGATTGACAGTCTAAACTTGATAATAAATACCGATCAAATCTAACATGTAATATGAAAAATATGATAACAAATAAATATCACAATCAACACATAACACAAGAGATTTAACGTGGAAACCTTGTGAAGGGAAAAACCACCTGGGACCGGCAACCCAAAATTGTTCACTCTATGAATGAAACATCAAAAGACTTTCATAGTCCACTCGGTTAAGAGATTTGACTATGTACAATGGTTAAATATGTAACAGTAGATGATCTGCCTAAATACAACTTTAGTTTGCAATTTACAAATCAATGTTTAGCTCATTCAAATATTTCTAATCAATATAACACTTCAGATTCAATACTATATCAACTTACTATCCATCGGTAATAACTCTCTATAGCTCGGTAACTATTCTGCAGCTCGGTTCTTATTAACCAATATGATCAGAATGCATGAAAACTTCTCCACGCGATAATTCTATAGTATCTTCTTCTTCTGGCATACGTTTCATAATGAAACCAATGTCTCTTATATAGACAAGTAAATCATTTTCTTTTCCTCCATCAGATTTTGCCGCTTAATCATATTCATAGATTTTTCCGCTTTAAGCTCCCTCGACTGATGTGTCAGTAACACATTTCAATCTTCTCCATTAGATCCTTTTGATTTATGTTAGTCATCGATCTTCATAACAAACATTATTTGTTACCTCGATTTCATACACTTTATAGCTCATCACTTTATCGGCTAAACTGATCATTTAATTCCATTTTGTTTTGCTCAGTTAACAAAGAAATGTGTCGGTGAGCACAAGCTTGGTTAATACTACACTCGGTATACACTACACTTCGTCGGTGTATACTAAAATGCTTTATTTACTGACAACACTGCTTTGTGTCTTTCAGCTCTATTCTTCATCATAGATTAATGCAACATAATAAAGTCAATTCCATCAAGTCATAGACTCATCAACAAGTTACTCAGTGTATTCCTTATCCTCATCTGTCATATACATCTTCCTCATGTAGATATTTCTATTCTTCATCTCTTTCACGTTCCTTCAGATGTGTCAATATAGTAACTTATAAGATAAGTATTGTCAAGCTAGTTGACATCAATGACAACGTAATACTGATTTAATCATCTTGCATATCTAATCATCAACTCCTCAGTAATCTTGAATTACAGATTCTTCATTCTGGTTCTAAATCAGTTGTAGTTCATCACTAGGTTCTACTACCTCAAAACAAACACAATCAGTTTCAACCATGAAACAGATAGTGTCCTCATACTTCTCAATAATGTTTTCCGGTATCCTATACCTTTCTTTCATCTTCCTTTATCATACCAAAAAGTTCACCATCAACCCAATTCTTATCATGTCTTCTATAGCTCTCTGAAATTTGAATCCCAGTAGGTACATCTGCTTTCCATGCCCTAGGGTGCATGTCAAGAAACTTTTGAATGATGTGGATATACATATGGACTAAAAAGGACCCAAACCTAAATGTTTTAGTCCTATCTTTCTTTATCACTTTTACATTTTCAAGGAATTGTTGTGCAAGTACTTCGCAGAGGTTATATCTCTTGTTTTCCTTCACTATTCTGTATTCCATCATAACAACTCTAGCTGATACAAAGTTTGGTCTGCTACTATAAAAAAACTTGTGACCCAACAACATTGCTACCAATCTAACATCTTGTTGAAAGATTCCATTAACTGTCATCGCCCTCTTATCCCACTTGGAATCGGTTAGGGTTTCTGCATGTTTCCTCAAATTCTTTTCTCATATAGGTAGGGCTCCTTCATTATCAAGGCTTGTAATCTCATGAATCATCTGTGTAAAAATATTTACTAGTTGTTCTCCAATCCAAAGAAATTGATCATGGACTATGCTAAGGATGATCTTAAACCATTCAACTTCTGTGAATTCTATGAGTAGGGTTAACTTGATGATAGATTGATCTTGTAGGTGTTTTAATTCTTCTACCATGGATCCATGTGCTTCTATCATACTATCCAATTCATTGTAAATGTTTACATCTCCAATGATTTCATACTTACAGTGTATGTATGTCCTAATATCTTCTATGTGCAATACGCCTATGGGGGTTTGTGAAAATACTCCTTCTGGATCATCCTCACAAGAGTTGAATGGATGTCTCTTGAATTTGTACCTAGGTCTATCAGACATTGTAAACCACTGGTGCATCCATAATTTCTCTATGTGTGTAGGTCTAAATACCTTAAACACGCTTTAATCTGGCACTTGCTTCACACGATCACAAAATCTTTCTGCTAGATGACTGTAATCCTTCACAGCTCTGATTTTCTTAGTCACTGATAATCAAAAGATGTAGAAATGATATCTTCCAAACCTTTTTATCCTTCACAAGTTGAGTGAGTGCATTAAACACAAGTATCTCAGCTTCGCATCTCATCCAGTCAACATAAAACTCGCGAACACACATAATGAATCTCCAAGTACTGCGCTCTCATCCATAGACTCCAAAGTGTATGCACACACCATACCTAAGCTCGCATGAGCTTACTCCACATATACAGGGGCTGGATATATTATATTCTCTACATCAAATGCTCCCCTTAAGGCCATGCGACCTTCTAGGTCGATGCCTCAAAGAACTCATCATGTGAAGACATAGTATCATCAACTATTTCTCCCTGAATTGATGCCTTGTTTAAAACTTTCACCTTCCATATCTTGTCATCCTCATTGCTCTCTGATTTCTTTAATTGATTCTCAAAGTCACTCATGTATTCATTAAGACTCTTACCACTATCACCAACATTATTTCTTATAACCACAGGAGGTGGTCCTCTTGGTTCACTTGATCTTCTTGGTCCTCTTATGTTGTCCTCTCCATTATATCTGCAAAAATTCACAATGTGTCCAAGATTTTTGCATTTGTAACATGTAGGAGGTCTCCTTCTATCTTGATTTACTTGCAGTTTACAGTACCTCACTGTGTCCAAAGTTGTTGCATTTTTGACATGTGATATTGGCTGTTGATTCTTCTCTAACATAATCTTTCTTGTACCTAGACTGATCTAGTTTTATGCAATCTACTTTCTTGTGTCCATACTCATAATAGTTAAAATAGTATTTGGTAAAGGGTTTAGAGGTACCTTTACTTTTGCAGTCTATTTTCATGTGTCCAACTTTGTTGCATCCAAAGCATCTACCTCTGAAAGGTCTAATCTATTCTTTAGGTTCTTCATGAGTAGGTCTTTCTTCATGTTTATGTCTTTCTTCATTCTTATCTCCACTTGCTTCTCCATTGGTTTTAGAACTTTCTGCTTCATTGAATCTAGCTCCAATCATGTCTCCTTTAGGTTTCTATCTTTCTCTTTGCTCATCAATTTTTTCACTGCTCATGTGCAACTTCTCGATGTGTAATTTGGCTCGAGTGAGTTCACCTTTAATGATCTGATTGTATTTCTCCAATTCCTGATATTTATCCTTGTAGTGGTCAAATTCAGTCTTCATTAGTCCTATCTACTCATTTTCTACTTTCAGTGATTCTTCAAATTTGTTCCTAGCATCCTTTTCATGTTGAAGCTCTTTTATCATCAAAAGATTGATCTCCTCTTTTTCTTGCTCCAGCCTTTTTACTTGATCTGATGTATCATTGTCTAAATCTTCTTGGATCTTGTCCATAAGATCTTGTTTCTGATTTCTTGAAGCTTCCAATTGTTCCTTTAGTTTCCTAATGAAACCTTCCACTCTTCTTAATTTGAATTTCAATGTACCATTCTCAACCTTCTCTCTGTCCAGATCTTCAAGTGTTGCTTCAAAGTTCTCTTGCAAACTTTTTGAATCCATTCTAATCTCCCTTAAGCTGTTAGGCTTTCTCTCCAAAGGCCAATAGCTTTGATACAAATTGTTAGGATTAGGTAATACTGAGAGGGGGGGTGAATCACTATTACTAAACTTTGATTTAAACTTTAAACAATTATAAATAAACCATAACACTGCTGAAATGAAAAGAATAATAAAACATAACACATAACTCATGACACCATGATTTGTTCTCTGGGAAACCCTGGCCAAGGGAAAACCCCAGTGGGGATGGTACCCACAACTATGCACTAAAATATTGTATCCTTGTTAGGAGATCTAACCCTATTAGGATTTGATGATTACATAGTACATTTCCTTGTTAAAGGATTACAAAACCCTGTTAGGGGTATACAAAACACCTTGTTAAAGGTGGTGAGAAAACAACTCTTACAATCAAAACAATTACAAAGAGCTCTCCAAAATGTGAACAATACAAGCACTTATCTTGCTTAGATAGTTTTGGTTGTAACTTTGTCTCTTACTGATCTCGCATCTGGTCTCTATTCTTAGATTTGCAACCTTGCTTCATCATTATATTCACAACACACATCACTTTCATAAAAACACTCTATATTTATACAAAAATTGTTATCCAATCAGCTTCACAAATACCATACAAAATATAATAATTAATTATTTAAAGGGTAAGTAGAAATCAACGATCATATATCACCCAAGTGTCGGCAATATACTTCATTCACCTGACTTAGCATGTTACCATATATTCTAACCTTGCCTTAATCTTTACAACTGCTCATATGCCCTGTTATACTGAATCTTTGTCTTTGCATACCTTCATATTACTAAATCTCACTGACCTGATCATCAAAACTTATGCGCTCTTAACTGAAACATATATATATCCCAAAATACCTTCTTCTAACTTCTCAAGCCATAATACCTCATACATTTCCATCGCTAACCAAAACTGTAACATTGTACCTTGTTACCCTAACTCTGGACTTAGTCATTTTCATGACTGTGATTCCAGTGTTGAACTTATTATCATGTGATCACTCAGCATAAGTGTTGCCATGAATGACAACCCTTTAAGTGATCCCTAGTGCTCCACATCATCACTTGCCAACATCATCATCTTAGGCAAATATCTTACAACATTAGTAGTGTTGACCTTCACCATATTATCAAACCTTACATGACAAAATATTCTATACCACAACCAACTATTCAATCTTAGAAACCAAGCATTTATTCTCAACATTTCTCAAATGAAGTAGATTACCTCCAGTATATGTACCAAATGCAATTATTTTTTTAGTGCTTCCAATGATTTTATACATTCCTTTCATAAATTCTAATGTGTGGCCCTTATCCACTAGTTTTCCAACTCTCAACAAGTTATGTCTCAAGCCTTCAACATACAAGACATCATCAGTATTATTCTTGCCATCAAGAGTAATAGATCTTTTTCCTTTAACCAAACAAGTACTATTGTTACTGAATCTAACAACACCACCATCATAGTCTTCAAGCTTCACAAACTTATTTCTATCATCAATCATATGATGTGAACATCCACTATCAATAACCCATTCTTCACTTTTATCAACATGAAAAGCTAGGTCTTTCTCTTCATTATGATTATCTTCTTTATTAACAATAAATACAATCTCTTCTTCACTAGCACCAGATTCATCATCAGACACACCTTCTTCAGAAACATAAAAAATTATATGACTTTTAGGGTGAAATTTCTTATATCTGAACTTAGGTTCTTTAGAGACTTTATTTGGACATATAGATGCAATATGACCAATCTTATTACAAGCAAGACATTTCAAAGACAATTTTCCTTCATACTTACTGGAGCCCTTAGGTAGTCTTTTTGCAATCAAGGCTTCAAGCTCATCAAAATTCTTTTCATCTTCCATGATCTCTCTCCCTTATCATTCTTAGTCACACTGGCTTTGAATGTAGTTTCAACCTTCAGAAGTTCCTTATCAAGAGTTTCCATCTCATAAGCACATAGTCTACAAGTCAAGGCTTCTCTTGAAATGTCTTCCATAGTTCTAACATCTTCAATAGCTGCAACCTTCTCATTGTAAGTTAGAGGCAATGACCTCACAATTTTGTATATAACTTCATCTTCATCCAAGGCACTACTAGTACATTTGATTGAATAAACTAGATCATTCACTCTCTGCATATAGGATGAGATAGTTTCGCCTTCACTCATTTTCATATCCTCGTACTTTTCTTTCAGCCCCTGCAACTTAGCTTGATTTACATAATTATCACATTCATAAATAGTTTATAATTTAGTCGATACCTCATGTGTTATTCTCAATCCATATATGTGAGCATATTCAGTATCTAACAAGGCACTGATTGGGTGCTCATACCCACAAGATAAATTTACTCTACTAAAAGTACTGCCCGGTCAAGAGAAAATAAAAATAAAAGGAGAATGCACATGCATTCATGGGCCCACTACCTAGAGAACACTGCTCACATTACAATAACAACAATCTAACCCTCATTTGGGTTCACCGATCAGTCTCTTATCACAATTCACCAACGTGGACAAACTATCCAATACAACCAAACTGACTTACAACATTTGCAATGCCAATACATTTCTAATGAAGTATTATTTCTACCACAATCATAGAAAATATACATTAGCTCACCTGTACATACTTTTTTCTCTTCCACTCTCCTATTTTACATTCAAAATAAAATGATTACCCATTTATACATATTACAATGGATAATAAAAAATAAGATCGGCTAAGACCTGTAAGAACAAATGATATAAAAATTATGCTCAAACTTCAGTGTGATCCAAATCAAGTCAGACAAGACTTAGATAGGCCCTAAATGAAGAAACACCAAAATACTAGCAAAACACCAAATGTGATCACTAGGACCAATGCAAACCCTCAACATAGTCATAAAATGATCCTAGAACACTAGAAAGCAGCAAGAATAACCTCTTGGACATTCACACCATCTCAAGCTCAAAATCCAAACTCATTTCTATACTAATCATCAATAATATATACTAAACACCAAACTCTGTCACACTTAAAATATAACTTGTCGAGCTCTAAATCATGAACAACACCAACTAAGGAAGAAAGAGTAAGTCCCTAATTTACCACTAGCTTTGCATCAACTGAATCAACCAATTTCATCCATATCAAAGTAAAAATTCAACCTTTGACACATCCTAAACAAATTGAACACTAAAATACAAGCAACTAATAAATCAATCATAGCTCACTCAAACTATCATGAAAACCTCTGTAAGTTGACTAGAATCAACTATAGACATATTTGAAACATCATCTATAATCGCAACAAAATAACTTCAACATATCACCCGAACAAATGAAATCATTTTTATTGAACAAACTAAACACGTTGTCTACAACAACAATAGTATGTTGACATCAATGACAAAATACTAATATTGGGACACATAGTCAAGTCTAATCAACAATCTTTGACATGCTCAACAATATTCCAACAAGTTTAGGGGAGTTTAATTCTCCCTTGTCTTTCTCAAATCTCAACTCTTTTTTGCCCCTCTATTCTAGCACAAGCATACAATTTGTAAAGAATATCAAATATAATCTATTGAGTAGGTCTTGGGTTTGGAGCATTTGATTAAATTGTGTTGTATCTCCTAACATTTTTAGGGTGGTGTTTTGTATATTTTGTTGGTATATTTTGAGAAAGTGGGTAATTTGGTCTTTCTCCTGTAAACTATTAGTAATCTTTTTGTTGGTGTAGTTAAATATTCCTAATTACACTTAACTTAATCTTACTTAGGAAAATGCATTGCATAGTAATTTTTCATTGAGACACCTAGGAGTTTGCACCTTAATTAAGCACATGGTGTAGGAGAAATTCCACTTTAGGTGTGTGATCCACCTTTAGTGCACATATCACATTATCATCCTCATCCTATGGCACATACTCTATTACATAATGGAGGATGATCCACATTTGGTGGACATGTGATTACACCTTGCATAGGTGATAGCTTATCAACTCTTTATCATTCTCTCTTATCACCTTTCCTATAGAAGGAGGCCTATTATGTACATTTTATTACATTATCAATTCATTAGATCAATTCAATCATCAATCATTGCATCATTGATACAAGTCTATTCTTGTTCATATCATCTCTCTTGCATTTGTGTTATTCTTTAACCTCTAGATCCTTGGTTTAATATTTACTATTTGTAAATTCTTACATGGTATCAGAGCCATTGGAGTGTTTTGATTAGCCTATTTGGAGAGATCTTGTTGTAAGCATTGGAGGTCCATATCTCAAATCTAAAGACCAACGTGTTATGGAAGTATTTTGGATTAGATTTGACCTCACCAATGCGTCCGAGAGGCTATTATGGTGAAAATCAGCTATAAACTCGCCCATATTTGACGAAAGTCAAAATCGAGGCTTTTTTTTGCAAATTGAGCCGTATAACCCGATCTACTTCTCTGTGGTATGATTTTTGAAAAATAAATTTTATTTTATTTTTTTCAAAATATTTTCTACAAAAATTTACTTTTGGGGTTGGTACAACCCCTATATTATTCAACTGATAGGTCAGAGGGTGACATCATCAATACAAGTCAGCCAAGAACTGTCCCGACCAAGCTAACCAAAGGTCAAGCTCGGAGAATGTAATCATAGAAGCCACATCTAGGCATGTCTCCTAATAGAGGGATTTGTTTTGTTTTAGTGTAAAGGGTCTTTGTATATAAAGTCAAAATCCTTCCGCCCCTGTCGCATGTGGGACTAAATATCCCCAGCTAGTGGTTCTTTGCACCGATGCCACTGGCGGCGGTTCCCCCCGCCACTACCACGCCATCACCCTTTGCTCTGTCATGCGAGTGCCTAGTCGTGGCACATGGAACATACACATCAGGACATGGGGAAAAAATTTTAGTCACCACGTGACCTCTACTCTTCCCAGGCCACCCGCGTCATGTGTTCGTTAGATAGGTCGCCATGTGGCCCTATCAACTTGCGCCACACAACCATAGTGTCATTAGACCAAGCACAAAACAACACATGGCACAAGTGCCATGTTTCTACCACATCAGCTACATAGCCAATGATGTCATCTGCCACATCATCGTACGGTTAGACCAGTCAACAACCACATCAGCAAATCGGGCTAATTTTTTGCCATGTCACCCCTTCCTAAGGCTAAAATTTATGACCGTCTAGATGTCAAAATAGGGAAAATTGGCATTTTTGGTGATGGTCATATGGTCGTCAAATTTAACATTATGAATTGATGATGTCGAAAGGGGTTTCTTGCCTTCACCACTAGAGTTTTATGATTTGTAGTCTAACTTCAAAGGGCCATGTCTTGCTCAATTTTGCTCCTTTTTTCGAGCATTTTTTTTATTTGGGGTATAATTTCCTGAAGATTCTAGTGGTAGCATTATTTTTTCAATTTGGTGGCCAAATTAATTAGAAATTGTAGATTTTCATGAATGTTCCTGTCTGTTCCTGATTTTTGTAACTTCTAGGGCTTCGTTTGGGCACATACGGTAACATTTTGAGGTGAATTTTTTTTAAAGTGCATGATTTTTTATCTACTTTATAGATATGCAATCAGACTTCAGTGATTTGAGGTGGAAATATCACTTTCAAAAATAGGTCATTTTGGGGCTATATTTGTACTTGGTTAATCCTTGGATTTCAGTTTCCCGATTCGCATTAGTCATTTGAAGGAGTTATCAGTTATTATCAATCATTATTTGGTTGCATTATGGAGAAAGGAGTTCTCTAAACTAGAAGAATCAAGATTGAGAAAAATCCCTAGCTTGTTTCCAATAAACTCCAATATGTCTAGTTTTCTATATTCTGATGGCATATTTTTAAGCATTACCCAAAAGGGGATGTTAAGGTTTTTTAGGATTGTTGCAAATGTAATAGCATTGCCTATATGGTATGTGTTTTCCAAATGCAACAATCTCTTGAATTTATATTGAGAATGAGCCAAGAAGAGACATGTCCCTTCATGGGACATGTCTATTCATTATTATGTAATTAATACAATGATAATTATGATTATATATATAATATCTCTTGAGTATTATAATAATTTCTCTAATATTTACATTATATATATATATATATATATATATATATATATATATATATATATATATATATATATATATATATATATATATATATATATATATATATATATATATATATATATATATATATATATATATATATATATATATATATCTTCACTAGTATTGACTCATAGTGTTTATCCAACTGAAGCTACAAAACATCAACACTCCCTCTTAGCCAGGGAAGATTAAACACATGATTAGGATCAAAAGATATAATTTATCGTGATATCAAAGATATGGTCTGACTAGGAATATCAAGTCACATGATATTCACCATAACTCATAGATTCATAAGAATATCATCTCATTATATTGAGAGCATTGGCCACATAATATCAAGTCGCATGATATTCACCAAGTACTCAAAAATTTATAAAGATATCATCTCATGATATTCAGAGCATTGGCCATAGAATATCAAGTCACATGATACTCACCAAGTACTCAAAAATGTCCATAGGTAATGTGCACATGTATCCTCAATAATACTTACCATAGGGACATTCATCAAAATCATGATTTGTTTCAGCCATCATAAGATGTCTATCACAATAGAAGGCCATGGTCTATTTAAGGAACTTAATCCACCATGCAAGTTATCATCTATCATGATCTTCTTAGACATCATATGATGTCCATCACAATAGAAGGCCATGGTTTTTTTAAGGAACTTAATCCACCATGCAAGTTATCATCTATCATGATCTGCTTAAACATCATAGGATGTCCATCATAATAGAAGATTAAGTTATTGTAAGATCGTCACCTTTCAATAACTTCTGCAAATACAAGTGATAATCATTTGGAAGTTGTCACTTCCTCATGATGTACAAACGAGGTAGGCCCATTAAAAAAACATGGAGTCACACACATGAAATCCATCATGCCTTGGTGCAAATGGTGGAAACAAGGGATTTCACCTCAAACTTCTCTCATAGAGAAGAACTCATTGAGCATATATTAATTTGTTGATATTTTCATCCAAAATTGCTTAAGATGAACTATCAGATTCCCTTCGAGTTTGATATCAATCTTCTGAGCTCCTCGTCAAAAGTTACCTCAGTAGAGTCAAACTCCCTTTGAATATGATATCTATCTTCTTTTTCTTGCAAGAGAATCCTCATAAAAGATCAAGGCAAATAGCTCTTATAGTGCGTATATAAATACAAATAAGAGAGAGATTACTATGAGTAGATAAAGTAATACTAAAGGATAATAAATGCTTATCTACGCATCAACATCCTTGATACAAGTTGCTTCAATGAAGGTCCATATACATCAAATCAGAAAATACCTTCTCAAATTATTTGAAAGACATCTCCCCTTTGAATCATCTCCCCATTAAGGATGGTTCAAGTGGGAATGTAACATTGGTTATTATCCCCCTCCCCCCCCCCCCCCCCATAATGTAAAATTCCCACTCTTATATCGTTGAACAATACTTATGTCTTCTTGTGAAATGATTTGATTGCTACAAGAGAGGTGACACTCTATAATAAATTCTTGCTTTCTAGAAAGAGGCACCCTTCTTTGAATGCATGCTTCTTTGTTAATGCTTGAACACAATCATAACAAACTAATATGTCTCTTTAATGAAATCCTCTACAAGGTCTAACTAATAATTATGGAAATTGTTGTGTATACTTTGCAAATTCATCATCCTCAACCTCTTACTAAACAACACATTTTTTTTCTTTAATCAAGTCACTTTATCTAAAATATCAGTGTGTAAATTATGATTTAATGAATCACCGCGTTCAAGAATGACATAGTTGCCAATATATAATCATTGATGTTTTCTTCTTAACAAATCTACTACAATTCACTTGACCTTATTCTTTGTACTTGGTGTGGAAAACAATCTACAACACAACTTCACTCACTATATTTCACATAGACCCGGGTACATAGTCGGTCATAAATTTTAAACCCGACACTTTCTCACCAATCGCTCTGGTGAGATTCTTTGAAATTTGTTTATCACCAACATATCCAAAATTCAACAAAATCCAACTGTGTATTTGTGAGATAAGGTCCCCATACTGAGACTATATTTTCTGAGACAGTCACACATTCACCATCAACAAACTACTCTCTTACATTTGCAGCCTGGCTCTGATACCATGTTAAGGTTTTTTAGGATCATTGCAAATGTAATAGAACTACTTGTATAGTATGTGTTTTCCAAATGCAACAATCTCTTGCATTTATATTGAGAATGAGCCAAGAAGAGACATGTCCCTTCATGGGACATGTCTATTCATTATTATGTAATTAATATAATGACAATTATGATTATATATATAATATCTCTTGATTATTATATTAGTTTCTCTAATACATACATACATACATACATACATACATACATACATACATACATACATACATACATACATACATACATACATACATACATACATACATATATATATATATATATATATATATATATATATATATATATATATATATATATATATATATATATATATATATATATATATATATATATATATATATCTTCACTAGTATTGACTCATGGTGTTTATCTAAATGAAGCTACAAAACATCAACATGGTATATATCTAATACTTAGCATATCTATTGATAAATTGGGCACCCATGACTGCATATGTAAACCGCATCCATTATAGAACCAATATTTGTATTTTAAAACCCTATCTCTATTCTCTTTTGAAGCGAAAATTATTGTGAATATCCCATTGGATTTATCTAGTAGAGAAACATTTTCAACATCTTTGGACAATGTTTTCTAATCCAAAATAATGTAGCATGTGAGATAGAGGAGTCCCAAAACTTATAGATAATAGCCTTATGGGCTAAGTTTTTTATCCTTGGTTGAATGACCTCCTCTACCAATTGAATGTGTGGTTGTTCTTGTCCTATAGGTGGAATATCAAATCATTCCTATTGTTGATCATTACACCCCTTTTCTACATTCCCATCCACTTCCATCACATTTTCCATCAACCCTCGAGCCTCTTTGCCTCCTCTTTGTTCATTTGATTTGCATTCCAAGGGTTGTGCATGATTTGACATGTGATCCACGTCCTTGACTTGTATGGCCCATTTTTTCTTGAGAGCCACATTTCTCCAGAAGTCCCTCTTGTTGTAACTATCATTTCTTTCGTTATGTTTTAACCAAACTCACCCTTTTGTTGTAATTGTCATTTCTTCTGTTATGTTTTAACCAAACTCTCCCTTTTTTTGTAACTTTCATTTCTTCCGTTATATTTTAACCAAACTCTCCTTTCATGAATTGGACTCCCATCCTGTATATGCTGCCACTTCCTATACTTATTTCCATAAAACCTTGCCTTAAATTTGTTGGAGATTTGCCAGCAGGCCAATATTGACTGTATGTTTGTCATTGATGACAACATATGAAAAGTAGCATGCATGGAAGTCTTATGCAGTAAGCTTTCAGTATATGTTGCATGGACATGATATCAGCATGGTATCATGGGTGCAGAGGTTAACTATTAGTACAGACAGTTATATTGCAGTTGGTGTCAGCAGTGTTCCTAACAGAGTTACAGATAGTGTTTTGTGTATGGTTGTCCGTACAGTTATCATAGAGCCTTGCACACTTGGATTTATGTTGAAGACATATTAGTGATGTTTTAGTTATGGATGCATAGTCTATTGATGAGTAGAAGTGAAGTTATGCAGTCGCTATTCGCCAACAACAGTTTCTTGTGTTTATTCAAAAGAGCCGACAGAGATTTTATTGGTTATGTCATTGCACCTATCCTATGGGTATGCACCCTTGGATTTAAGCTTAGAGGATAGTTATTGATGTTTGGTTAAGAGCGCATGAGTTAATTCAGCTTATAGAGAAAGATCCAGTTGTTTTGGTAGAGCCGACAGTGTGTAGCGTGCATCTACAATTATCTTATTAGATAAGTCCCAGATTGTGTTGCGTGCATAGTAGAGCTGACATAATATTTGTTGGAGTTTGTTATGGTTTCTCTAATATGATTTCAAGGTGGTTCTAATAGGTTGACTTGATTATATAATTTGGAGGAAAGATATTTATAGGCAGTCATTTGTGATTGTTGGAGTGTCGTTCATGGTTGATTAAGCAGAGTAGAGTAGAGTGTGCGAAGTGTTGAGCCATCAGAAGAAGGTCTATGTGACCAAGTAAAGTACTTGTGCTATTCATTGGAACTGATCTAGATAATAGGTCTAAGCGTAGTTCACCAAGATCCAGATATAGTGCATATCTATTATTCAAAAGGTTGTAGCCTTCGCCCATTTGAGTAGTGAGCTCTTGGACAGTGTGTCCTCTCCCCTAACAGGGACAATTGTAAAAGACTCCTAATAGGGTCTGACCCTTGACCAGGTATACTGTACTAAATATATTGTAAACCAAATCCTAACAAGGTTAAGGATCTTCTAACAAGGATCATAATACTCTAGTGCAGGATATTAGTGGGTATCAAATCCCACTGGGGTTTTTACCTATTTGGGTTTCCTTGTAACCAAAATATTGGTGTTGTGTTCTTTCATTGTGTTTATGATTTATGTTTAATTAGATAAAGAATTGAATCTTGTAGATAACTGATTCACCCCCCCCCCCCCCTCTCAGTTATCTCTTGGGACTATTCCTAACAATTGGTATCAGAGCCAAGTGCCTCGGAGAGAAAGTTTAATAGCTTGAGGTTGATCAAATGGTGTACTTCAAGAAAGAGAGTCCTAAGTTCGATGGAGAGAATTATCTTGATTGGAAGAACAAGATGGTGACTCATTTGTAGTGCATTGCTTTTGAAGTTTTTGATGTGACTATCAAAGCAGCTAAGATACCTACCCTAGAAGACCTTGCACAAGAAGATGCTACTAATAGGAAAAAGGAATTATTTCATCATAATGCTATGATTGCTAAAAGAGAAAAGAAAGGAAAAGGAAAATATGAAGGTCAATTACCATTTAAGTGTTTTTCATGTAATAAGATAGGTCACTTTGCATCTAAGTGTCCTACTAGAGCTAGAAAGTTCAAAAAGGATTACAAGCCTAAGTATTCTAAGGAATGTTACTATGCTGGAGATGGAGTATCAAATGATGAATCCAGTGAAGAAGAAATTGGATTCATTTCTATTATAGACAAAATGAATAATAAGATAGCTCATGAAGATAAGAAAGGAAATCAAGAGCTTGCATTGATTTCACAAGCTGACATAAGGAAAGATTGGATTATAGACAGTGGTTGTTCACATCACATGACAGGTGATAAAGCTAGGTTTGTTCATTTGGACAAATACAATGGAGGTATGGTCAGATTTGGAGACAACACTCCTAAACCAATAGTTGGTAGAGGAGCCATCACTTTGGATGGAAAGAATAGTACTGATGATGTTCTTTATGTTGATGGTTTGAAACATAACTTTCTCAGTGTTGGTCAATTACTTGGAAAAGGATATCAGTTGGAGTTCAAAGATAACAAATGCATCATTAACAATAAGGATGGTGTTATGATTGCATCAGGCTTAAAGACAAGAGGTAATGTTTTTCAACTCAATTCAGAAGCAAGTTGTTTTGTTGCTAAAGTTGATGATAGTGGTTGTGGCATAAAAGACTATGTCATATCAATTTTGATAACATAGTGAAGATAAGTAATGTAAAGGCAATAAGAGATCTACCTAGCATAGAAAAGCTAGTTGATATTATATGTAGGGAATGTGTGATGGGAAAGCATGTGAGAAATTCATTCAGGAGCAAGCAGAATTCAATAGAGAACAAGTTGGATTTGATTCATACAGATCTTTGTGGTCCAACTCAAACAAGATCATACTATGGTGAAAGGTATTTCATTTTTTTTGTTGATGATTATACTAGAATGATGTGGGTTGCATTCTTGAAAGATAAGTCAAAAGCATTTGAGAAGTTCAAAATATTCAAAGCTAAGGTTGAGAATGAATCTGGACTAAAGATAAAATGTTTGAGATCGGATAGAGGAGGAGAATTCACCTTTGACATATTCTATGAGTACTATGAAGAACATGGCATAAAGAGATAGTTAAGTGCACCTAGAACCCCTCAACATAATATAATTGTAGAGAGAAGGAATAGGATCATCCTTGATACAACGCGCACCATTATGATAAAAGGAAAAGTTGCACACACCTATTGGAGAGATGCAATCAATACAATAGTCTATACCATCAATAGAATTCAATTGAGGCCAGGGGCTGACAAAACACCTTATGAGTTATGGTTTGGTAATGTTCCCATAGTAAAATACTTCAGAATCTTTGGAAGCAAGTGCTACATCAAGAGGGATGAAGCAGTAGGCAAGTTTGATGCAAGAAGTGATGAAGGTATTTTTCTTGGTTACTCTACTAAAAGTAAAGCTTATAGATGTTTTAATTTAAGATTGAAAAAGATCATTGAAAGTGCTCATGTAAATATTGATGAAAAGTTAATGATTCAAGAAAGTATCATGATTACTCACCCATGATTGAAGAAGAACCTAGACCCTCTACTAGTGAGACAGTTATTGAAGAAATGTTTGACAGTATTGATGTGTTATCAATGACCCTAAGACAAGTGAAGAAGAAACTCCTAAGGCTGATAAGTTAGCATTAGCTAAAGTTCCAAAGTTTACATCAAGAAATCATTCCAAAACAGACATCATTGGAGATTAGAGCACAAAAGTCTTAACAAGGTCCCAAGCAAAGAATTCAGCTAGTAGTGAAGCGGTATGTTTATTATCTCAGATTGAACCTTTAAGTGTTGAAGATGCATGTAATGATTCAGATTGGCATGATGCTATGAAAGAAGAACTTGATCAGATTGTTAAGAATGACACCTGGGAACTGGTCCCAAGACCTAGTGATAAGAATGTGATTGGAACAAAGTGGATATTTAGAAACAAGATGAATGAATATGGCACAATAGTAAGAAACAAAGCAAGATTAGTATGTAAAGGATATGCGTAAAGAGAAGGCATTGATTATTCTGACACATTTTCACCTGAGAGTAGATTAGAAGCTATTAAGTCATTTCTAGCTTATGCTACAATAAAAAACTTCAAAGTTTATTAGATGGATGTCAAGTCAGCATTCCTAAATGGAGACTTGAAAGAAGAAGTATACATTGAGCAACCAGAAGGATTCACCTTATCAGACAGACCTGATATGGTATGCAGATTGAAGAAGGCCCTCTATGGACTTAAGCAAGCCCCTAGAGCATGGTATGAGAGACTAGATGGATATCTAACAAAGATTGGATTCAAGAAAGGAGTAGCAGATTGTAATCTATTCATTAGAGAGACCTCTGAAGGTTTACTACTTGTAGCTATATTTGTTGATGACATTATCTTTGGAGGTAATGACAAACTAAGTGCAAAATTTGCCAAAGAAATGTAGAATGAGTTTGAGATGAGTATGATTGGTCCTATCAAATACTTTTTGGGACTAAATGTGCAGTAAATAGAAAAAGGAATTTTCATTAATCAATCAAAATATGTAAAATAGATACTGAAGAAATTCAAGATGGATGATTGCAAGCCAGTAGGAACCCCTATGATCACTGGATGCAAGCTTACAAAAGAAGATGACTCACCAGCAGTAGATATAACATTGTATAAGTCTATGATTGGTAAACTTATATATCTTACTTAGACTAGACCTAATATTTCAAATGCAGTTGGCATAATTGGAAGATTTGCAACAGAACCTAAACAAAGTCACCTCATGGAAGTAAAAAGAATATTTTGATACTTACAAGGCACTATAGATTATGGTCTATGGTATCCTAATTTAGAAAATATTGAGCTTCATGTGTACACTGATGTAGATTGGGCAAGATGTGTTGATGACAGAAAAAGTACTTCAGGAGGAGCAGTGTTTCTTGGTGATAGACTTGTCACTTGGACAAGTAAGAAACAAAATTGTATTTCTCAGTCAACAGCAAAAGCAGAGTATGTTGCAACAGCCTTGAATTGTTCTACAATTGTTTGGATCAAGCAGAGGATAAAAGATTTTGGAATTCATATTGATTATCCTATTGTTATTCACTGTGATAACACTAGCACTATCAATATGTCAAAGAACCTTGTGATGCATGCAAAGACAAAGCACATTGAGATCAAGTATCACTTCCTAAGAGAGAAAGTGGCAAAGAAAGAAGTCAAGTTAGACTATGTGAGTACTAAAGATCAGTTGGTAGATATATTCACAAAGCCTTTGCCTAAGGATACTTTTGAGTATCTCAGGGAGAAGTTGGGAGTCATTCCCTTCCCTGATTCTACTTGAAAGAAGGAAAGGCATCAGTCCTCTGGGACTAATGGAAGGTTGACTACTCTACCTCAGGAGTAGTACCGATGCTTAAAATGAATGGCACCCTTTTCTATTAATGTCAAAGGGGGAGTATATATAGAGTCATGAAAAATAGAAGTAAAAAGAGGAGTAATATACTAAGGGGGAGCAGCATTTAGATATGATAGCAGTTCAATTGAGGAAATGGAGAATATCAGAAATTATTGCAGTAGATGGAGGATTCATCTTTGGGGGAGTTTTGAAGAGGACATGGAGAATGTTATAAAAGAAATGTTCATTTGGGTTGGTGGTGGTTTTTCATTCCACATGTTGCCATCAATGCCAAAGGGGGAGATTGTTGGAGACTTGCTAGTAGGCCAGTACTGACTGTATGTTTGTCATAGATGACAACATATGGAAAGTAGCATGTGTGGAAGTCTTATGTAGTAAGCTTTTAGTATATGTTGCATGGACATGATATCAACATGATATCATGGGCACAGAGGTTAACTGTTAGTACAGACAATTATATTGCAGTTGGTGTCAGCAGTGTTCCTGACAGAGTTACAGACAGTGTTCTGTGTATGGTTGTCCGTACAATTATCATAGAGCCTTGTGCGCTTGGATTTATGTTGGAGACATGTTAGTGATGTTTCAGTTATGGATGCATAGTCTGTTGATGAGTAGAAGTGAAGTTATGTAGTCACTATTCGCTAGCAACAGTTTCCTGTGTTTATTCAGAAGAGCCGACAAAGATTTTATTGGTTATGTAGTTGCGCCTATCCTGTGGGTATGCGCCCTTGGATTTAAGCTTAGAGGAGAGTTATTGATGTTTGGTTAAGAGCGCATGAGTTAATTTAGCTTGCAGAGAAAGATCCAGTTATTTTGGTAGAGCCGACAGTGTGTAGCGTGCGTCTACAATTATCTTATTAGACAGGTCCTAGATTGTGTTGTGTGCATAGTAGAGCTGACAGAATGTTTGTTGGAGTTTGTTATGGTTTCTCTAATATGATTTCAAGGTGGTTCTAACAGGTTGATTTGATTATATCATTTGGAGGAAAGATATTTATAGGTAGTCATTTGTGATTGCTGGAGTGTGGTTCATGGTTGATTAAGCAGAGTAGAGCAGAGTGTGCAAAGTGTTGAGCCATCAGAAGAAGGTCTATGTGACCAAGTAAAGTACTTGTGCTATTCATTGGAACTAATCCAAATAGCAGGTCTAAGCGTAGTTCACCAAGATCTAGATATAGTGCATATCTACTATTCAGAAGGTTGTAGCCTTCGCCCATTTGAGCAGTGAGTTCTCAGATAGTGCGTCCTCTCCCCTAACAGGGACAATTGTAAAAGACTCCTAGCAGGGTCTGACCCTTGAATAGGTAAATTGTACTAAATATATTGTAAAGCAATTCCTAATAGGGTTAAGGATCTTCTAACAAGGATCATAATACTCTAGTGCAGAATATTAGTGGGTATCAAATCCCATTGGGGTTTTTACCTATTTGGGTTCCCCATAACCAAAATATTGGTGTTGTGTTCTTTCATTGTGTTTATGCCTTATGTTTAATTGGATAAAGAATTGAATCTTGTAGATAACCGATTCACCCCCCCCCCCCCCCCCCTCAGTTATCTCTTGGGACTATTCCTAACAAAATTGTCTCCACATTTGATTTCTTCTAGCATTGATGTCTCAGTAGTGCTACAACCAAGATTTCCTAGGAAGCTATGAGTTAATATGAGCTCCCCTCTTTGAAGTTGGAAAGATGGGAATATTGTTGGAGAAGGATGCATACTGTAAATAACTCTAGTTAAATTTTCTTTTGTCCCCTGCCTCAGTCTCCATTAGTCTCCTTTGCCTTTTAGCTATAATTTTTTTAGGAGGAAGCTTCCCTTATTTATGTGTATTGGTAATTTGGAATTTATAGGGTGAGTAAATTTCCCCTCACCTACTCTGCTACCGCTTTGAAATTCCAGATGAGAAAATCTACCTACCCTGTTGGCACTATGAAATTATAGATGAGAGAAGTTATTGTCCTTCTTTGTTTTATGAATAAGAGATTTCTCCCCCCCCCCCACAAGAACCCCATTTGCTCCAATCTGACAAATGTATAAATCTCCCTTGATATGAACTTGTCCTTAAGATCCATGGGTTATTAAAACCATCTCTCTAATTTAATTTAAATCACCTTTCTTTCAATGATATATATGGAAACTTTCTATCATAGAACCATGGACTTTTCCTAGAGAAATCACCCCAACTATGAGAGAAATTATCCAATTTGTTTCGAATCCCTCCTCTTGCTTTCCTCTCCACATTCAATGGTTTTTTCCAGGTTGAATTCAAACTTCGGATATGATACCTAGAATTTACTCTAGTAGGGATAGTCCATCCCTGAGCAAAATTGTCTAGCATACTTCGACTTCTCTCAACATTTCTACTTTTATTCTCCAGGAATGGCGCTATAAATTCATCACATTTTAAGAATACTTGCATGTAATGTATGGACACATTACATACAAAATTTGATTCCTATTCTTTTCACCCTCAACAAGAGCTATTTTAAAAGATATAAGAGATCACCATACATCCCCAATAGATGGACAAGACTAAGCTTGATTAATATATCTTATACAGAAATTTAGTTCCTATAAATAATTGTCCATCTTATTATTATTAAGTTAATCAATATTATTTATTGACATAAAATTTAATAGATAGGTCATAATTTCTGATTTTTTTATATTATTGTTAATATTACAATTAAATTTATTTAAACTAATAAATACTATTTTAAAAATATTAATAGAGGAAAATTGTTTTGTAATAGGTGTTGTTTATGTTTCAATTTTTATACATATATAGTATTATAACATTAATATGTTTGATTCTAATATATGTATAATAGTATTTATAACTTGAATTATAAATTAGCAATAAATAATCAATCATTTTCACAATAATATAGATATTTAAAATTTTTCATAATATATAATACATCGATAAATGGTTAACATAATACTCATGATGAATTTATTTGTTTAGAGTTTATTTAATTGCATAAAATTTTAAAAATACCATTTTATCAATCTATTCTATAGGTAAGGTTTTTTAAATTAATGGTGATATAGTTATATGTTGTACTTAATATATTATTATTTTAGAAAATCAACAATCATTTATTGCAATATTAAGTTGTAACTTTATTATTTTACTTAAGTAATTATTATTTATTACTTTATCTAACAATCTAATTTGAATTGGAAGTCATTGTACCATACACATGTGAGAAGGGGGCGTTCACGTGGATGGTACTCCTCTCCACATCATCCGATTCATTTCCAAGACCATATGTGGTGGTTGATACAACTTATGATTTAAATTTTTGGCAAAGTACGCTAGTCAAGACTTGTAATAATCATTTATTTAAGTTGCCATCATTTTTGGATTTGATGACTGGTCTGAAGGCATTTCCAGCCACATTGCCTTACGAATGATGAATGTTTCACACAAGTGGGATGCCTCTTCGAATGAGCTTGTGGAAGGTGGCACTACTTGCAAAAAAAAGCAATGATTATTGCTTTCTTTCATTATGGGGTATTGTGCCAATTTATCTAGACGTTTCCTTCTTGGGATTTTTTTGGCTTTACATTTCCGCTACTCAAGGTCACCAATTTTCTTTTAGCACTACAATTTTGGCTTCAAACACCATGGGAGGAGATCAGGTTCACATTGAACTTGACAAGCACGATGGTCCTATAAGAATAAACCTGCAGTCTAGTTTGTGTGTACTGAATGGGGAATCGACCAGTTCATTGAAAGTATGACTAGTTTTGATGAGAGTGTGTCTTGACAGTTTGTTTCCTCCTAGTTTGAAGAAGGGTTACTATAGGTGGCATTATTTTTGAAGTACATGAAGATGTAATTTCACAAGTGACTGAGCTCTCAACTGAAGGAAGTGGAAAAAGATGAGTAGATCCCCGAATATTGCTACCTTAAACCAAAATTTTCATGGAAAAGAGCAACCTGTCAAGTGCAGAGGAGGCTTTGACCATGAGAAACTCCTGCCACCATATGACCAAGTGTGTGTTGTAACAATGAATTATTTTACGCTTGAAGGTCATTTTGGGGTTTACTACAACTACTATTTTCCTTTCCTTAACCACCTTAGGAATATGGATTTCATATAAATTCCCCTTTTTCTTTTACATTCAATGGATTCCAATGTTAAGGAGATTGTTGAAGCTAAGAGTCAAGGGAAGAAATTTACAATTCTACACCAGGGTTTAATCTATAGGTTATACAAGTTTCATCTTATGTTATGCCCCTTGTGTGTTATTTTTATTCAGGAAGCTATGACCTTGCAGTCTCCTCCCTTTGCCAATGTTCTTGTCACTCCAGGACCAAGGAAAAATCTACGCCTAAAAAATCCCTCTCTTAAAGCCCTCTTGGGACCTCCAAATACCTCCCCTACTATTGAGTCAGTTGATGTGCCCAAGGAGAAAAAGGGAACCAATCCCAATATGGATGTCAAAGCTAGGGATTCTAAAAAAGATAAATTTAGCATTCACCAGATTGATTATGATATAATTTAAATCATTGAAGAAGCTAGCACTCTGTACCATTCTATTAGATTGGCCACTAAACCTACTAGGACAGGCAAAAATCTTAAGGAAGAATTTTCCTTTGGTGATTTAGAGGGAATTGAGAGCAAGGATGGGGAAGAGGAAACCCCAGAGAAGGAAGCCCCATCAAAAAATGCCAGTAGCTCATCCCATGTGTTTGAACGCCTAAAAAATGAACTTGTTCAACTTGCCCCTCAACCTGAAACCAAGGCCAATTTTGCCTCCCCTACTCATGACAAGGAAAAAATGGTTGTGGAGGAGAAATGTAGTGTGAAAGGGGATGTTGGAGGTGAGACTAAAATAATTAAGAAAAAAATGGCTAACTTTGATATGAGGCTGCAGGAGATTCCTCATGACATTGCAAGTATAGATAAAAGATTGGAGGCGATCACCTATTTTGCATTGAAAGTTATGCATCGTTCGATGACCACTCTTTATTTGTTGCAGAAGAAGGTGCATGAAGGCAAGGACGAGGAGGAGGAGGATTTCAAGGAACTCTTCAATTTCTTGACTGAAGATTGAACCCAGATGCTGCTGTCCAAGCCTGGAAGCTGAAAGAAGAACTAAAATGATAGGTTTTTGGTTCTCGATGGCTTGGTTGGCCTTTATTTAATGAAGATTGTTGGTAGTTTTAAGTTTATTGTTAAAGACTCTATTTGGAAAATCCTTGCACGACTCACTTTGCAAACTTTTATTACTCTATATGCTCGTGATGGTATAGTTAGTATAGTTTAGACTGCTTCTTATATTGTTATGGTTAAACTTTGGTTAGTTTTTGATAGAGGGAAGTCATGGTAATTGTGCCCTTTTGTTTTGTTTGCTGCTAATGTGTTGATAATGACTATCTACTGATAGTGGCCCTTGGGCTATGTATTATAGGACAACACCCTTATTTTTGTTGATTCTAATATTTAAAAATAATTTAATTTATTAAAAAAATTATAAAGATTGACTTACATATATACATTTAAAACATTCACCAAATTTATTTTTCTTCCATCAATTATTTTTTAAAATATAAAATACTTCTTTAATGGTGAGTATGCATTTATTTTCTTTTATTTTCAATGAATAAATCTTTGTTGAGTTAGAAACGATACTTAATTAGTAAAAGTTTAGCTAAGTTTAGGTAAGTTGAAGTTTTAAATATAATAAGATTCTATAGGCTGATTAAATCTCTCTCTCTTTCTCCATCTCTACTATTACATTTATTTTGTTTTATTTTCAATGAATAAGTCTTTGTTGAGTTAGAAAATATACTTTATTATAATTTGTATTAAAGTAAAATTTTAGCTAAGTTTAGCTAAGTTAAAATTTTGAATATAATAAAATTATATAACTCTCTCTAGACATGCTTGCCTCTCTCTACTAATCTATATCTCTCCCTCCCTTGTCTTTTCCCTCTTCCTATACCTCTATATCTACATTTCTTTGCCTCTCAATCTCTAACTCTCAATATTTATTCTTCCATCTCTCCCTTTATCTCTCTACCCCTTTATCTCCCCCTGTCTCTATATGTATCTCTTCCATCTCTATAGATGCCCCAATCATCTCTCTTTATCCCTCCCGCCCCTTCTCTTTATACCCCTCTCTTCCTCTGCATCTCTATATCGTTACCCCTCTCTTACTCTTTCCCCTACATATCTCTCTCTTTATATGCCTCTATCTCCCTTTCTATTTCTCAATCTCTCCTTATATTGCAAACATAGGTAACATGAGCCTTTTGGTAAGAGGTTTTTATTTAGTTATGTTAGGATCCATGTAAGTTGTTGCATAGTTGATTTGAAGTTATCATTTTTCTATTGAGATTTTTTCTCACAAATATCACTACTTGCTCAATGACCTACCAATTCACCTCAATTAGTACACATGCATGCAAAAAAAATAGAGCAATTTTTTCTCTAATTGACCTTTCACACTTCTTTGACATATCTATACCACACCAAGATGCAATTACTAATATATAATACATTTAAATTATAGCTATATTTCCTATTGACTTATCCCTTGAATCTCCACTAAATACAAGTACTAATTGTATAAATGATAACATATGCTACCTTCACCATTACATCCTCTCCCTAAATTCAAATCCCACTTAATCACATCACTCCTTCCTAAAAGCAATCCTCTTATACAATGAGGATGTTCTTTTGAAAACTAATATAATAATATTTGCCGTCATGAGAGGATAACTCGATTTGAATGGATGGGCCGGTGATTGAATAAGTTGTTTGATCACGCCACTCAGTGGGAGTGGAGTCCGCCATATCTACAGCAATCAAAAGAGTCGGGCCGGGAAAGGATTGACGCCATAAACTTTCAATAAAATATTAATATCAGAATTACAGAACTGGAAAATCAAAAAAGAAAAATATATGCATATGCGAGCTCCTGTCTGTAAGGAGCTCATTATTGCACTCTATTTCGAAAACCCTACCTGTTAAACGTTTTATTCGGTGAATTACAATTAAATTGAATGGTGGATCCGCCTGGTACATGTTGAGATTTATTCAAGTTCTGAAACACATCGATTGAAATTCGAGGTTGACATACGTTGAATTCGTCAGAGCAAGTTTTATGTGAAGACGGGAATAAATGGGAATTTCTACGGAGCTTTGAATAGCAAGGATGTGGAGAAAAAAGAGGTTTGTTTGATGTTTTTGACTGTAAAAGAATGGACGCGATTCGTAAACAGGCAAGCAAATTGCGGGAGCAAGTCGCCAAGCAGCAACAGGTGCATATTTTTTCTGTTTAATTTGCTGATCACATCGTTATTTTGCCGTGAATTCTCCGATCGCTCTGAGTTCACGCGTAGTTTGGAATATTGATCTTCGCTGTATGAGAATCGTTTTCAATTTCGTGGATGTCAACGACTTGTTATATTTAAAATCTTTTGAATTTGAGGTAGAGTGTTTTTTTTTGAATTTGGCAAAATTGAGATTCTGTCGGATTTATGAGGTCTTTGATCCATGAATCTTTGCTTTTTGGTTCGTTGGAAATTGTCCAAATTATGAGAGTTGCCACTTCTTCAGTGGATCGGAATTAAAGTGTTCTAGATGAGTTATTCGGCCTGTACTCTAATGGGATTGGGCTTCTATTTAATTAATATTTAGTATTGACAACAATATACGTTCGTTTCGGTTTCCGCGAGCAATCGTTTTAGTTTCTCTTGCTTTCCTCGGAGAACCTGTGTTGAACGGCTAATAACCGATGTTATAAGGTAGGGTTTTTCAATGCAGTATAGATTCTCTCGACTCCCTTTTCCTATGGTTGAGTGGATAGATTCCCAAAAGTGGCCGGGTATCTTTGTCTTTGGAAAAGGAGAACTTTAGATCGCCCGACATCTATTAAAGGGGAATTCTGTACATCACGAACTCAGTCGAGTACACAAAAGCTCTTACGCCAATCAAATGCCCAAAGATGGATTCTTTACTGCAAAACGAAGGAGGTCGAGGGCTTGAAGTGGTTGACCGTTAGGTTTTGACCAGCAGGGGAGCACTCGGCTTTTCGGCCCATCAATGAGATACAGTAAGGCTAAAACTTATACGTTTTTAATTGTTTTGCAGTTTTTGACATTTGTCAAAAAGTTGTTGGACCAACTGCTCAGTAATCTCGAGTCCCAACAAGTAAGTTTTCATTGTGGACTATCTTTGTTGATGTATTTGCTTCAATGTTTGGTCAAGCATTGCATATTTTATGTTTGATCTTGTGCAGCTACTTGTTAAATGTCTTCCCTAGGGCATAGCTAAAAGTAGTAGTTGTTGGAGGAAACTACAATATGGGAAAATTGATCATAAAAGCAAATAAGTAAAAGGGAACAAATTAGCTGGCAAAAGATTTTATTTCACAACAGATAGCAGTTGACAAGGGGAAAAGATTATCACTCTGCTATGTATGCAGGCTAAGATTATATTGTTAAAGTAGGTTCAGTATATGAGAACTTTTGTTTATTCCTGTACCCTTCGGAATGATTATTTTTGAGAGTTTTCTACTGATAGAATGCTTTAAGGCTGTTGTTTAAGCCTATGTCGAGCTTCAATGATGACCCAGTAATTTTCTAAGGTTTTAAGCTTTTAACCATGCTCTGTTTCTATGGTTGTAGAAACAAAGAAGAAACCGAGCATTAGAACCAAGGCAGCTTAAGATCCAATTTCAAGCTGCCTAACTTATTTGATTTGAGAAAATATTTTTAATATTTTTTAATGATTTCTTTGACCTGTTGAAGTTCTTAACATAAACATTTTTTAATTAACATGAAAAGATTTCCACAATCCATCAATAATAGCTGCAATTTGCTTAGTGGATAGGTATTTAGTCACTTAATCATACCTTTTACTAACAAGTACAATTTTATGGCCATAATTTGAACATGGCTATTATTATACAAATTGCTTACAATGTCTCGTGTGATCCAAAAAGCACATGATCGCATTTATTTGCAGCTTTTACCGCTGTCAAAGATTTTGTTACAAGCAGTCCTCTATAAGTCACCACCGTTTCACATTTCTTACCAATACGTGATTAACTCAATGGCAACTTTATCATGCGTTTGTGTTAGGTAAAGAAAGCTTCAACAGGGATTTTTAGCTAGTTCATTGACTTTTGTTGAAGTGGCAACCATAAAATTTTATTGCATCTACAGAGATTTACAAAGGTCAGTCACCACCTTATTTGATTTGCGAATCATAGATGCTTGGCTCTTTAGCATTGGAAAGCAGTCACCTTCAGATGTTAGGCTTTGCAGGCACCCTTCTAATCTACTCTAGATCCTACAATACCAAACACATGGTGATAAATTGTTGGGGCTACATTTTCCTCCATGAGCAACTATTAGGTTACCTCCATCTTGTAATGCCCCCACCCAAACTTAAAGATTCCAATACTAAAATTTATTCTGTGCCTTGAAAGGATAATAATCGCTGGCCATAAATTATAAAAAGATAGGCAGTGGCAGATCCAAGCATAATATCGACAAGGTAGCGAAGGACATCAAGGTTGTGGGATTAGTCATACACCTACAATTCTTTTTGTATTAACATAGTTTATAAACTGGTTACATCAAATTCTCCAATAGTATCCGATATACATCAGATCATAACATATAAGGTTACATCAGACCTTTACATATTTGCCATATCGGTTGTTCTGATAGTACATTACAAAACATTACTGATGCTTGTTAATACAAAAAAGAGCTGTATCCCTTTAAACGACTGCAACATTGTTCTCGGATCTTTAATAAAACAAGAACAGATTATATCAAAAAAGAAGTAGTTCCTTTCCTAACTTCGTGTATTAGGCCCTGGCAGCCTTCTATCTTAAAGATGCATATCCTTGATGAACTGATTAAGACTGTCGAGCTCCCTCTGCCGGAGCATATCTTTGTGCATGGAGAAGTATTGACATGATATAATATCCTCTTTGTGGATCAACAGTTGGCCCTCTCTCATGAGAGTCATAAATCTGTCCCTGGAAGTCTCTAGAGCAGCAACAACCTGTGACATGATATAAAAATGGGTGATTTTACATCCAAACTCAGTAAGCTCCTTCTCTTCTGAAAGATCTCTCCATTCCGTTCTTTCCACAAAAACCAAAGAATCTCACAAGTAAGAACAGACCAAAAAGTATTCATTTTCAAATCAAAAGACTCAACATAACCAGCTAAAATTTCAGACCAAGACATGAGACCCAAAGAAAATAGACCAAATACTCCAATCAACAGGAGACCCAAAGAAAATAGACCAAATACTCCGGCCAAAGGTACAATTAAAGAACAAATGCTCAAAAGATTCAGGAACAGAACAAAAATCACACCAAATAGGCTCTCCTAGATTATGAGGCAGAGTGTTACCAACAACAAGCTTCTTTAAGAGCAGAAGCCATCTAAAACAAGATTTTTTAGGCTCACACGAGGAGTGCCAGAAAAAGTTAAAAAAGATTTGCCATTTAGGGACCGGGATATCCGGCCCCCAGCCAAGGTTCACCCTCTCAAAAATATCAACCTTATCTTTCAGCATATTGTAAATCTGCTTTGTAGAAATCTTGTGAAACTCACTACCATCCTTCCATTTGACCCATTGCATGAATTGTTTAGTGTTCATACTTCTACTAGGAAAGAAAGGGCCCACAACCTTAGATAAAATGGAGTATGTCTTTTTCTGTGAGGTAGGGATGCAATATTTAGTGGATAGCTCCTCCCAATCACCTAGCCGATTGTTAATCATAACATCCTGCACAAGAGAAATACCATATTTTGTCCAATTTTTTGCAGAGCAGCTTTGAGTCAATGCCAAGGGCTTGTTATTGGCCTCCACCCCCCACCAAACTGATCTGTCCAACACAGAGTTTGTAGGGGGACCACCATTGGCTCCCCTGAATAAGAGAAGGTCCCTCACCTGAACCCATGCTTTCCATATTGACTAAAACACCTTGGAACCAAAAACCGATAGATTCATGTTCCCCAATAGCTTGTCCTAGAGAGGTACATCTTTCCACCCTTTACCTTTCTTGATATCTGATCTATTGATATTGTTTTTGACCAATACCTTCCAAGGTTCATCACCTGTCACTGCTTGTGTAACCCACTTGGAGGCCAGTGCCATTCCTTGATCTCTTAAGTCTTTTATGCCCAGGCCCCCTTTATTTTTGGGCATACAGCACCACTGCCATTTGACACAATGTCTTTTCTTGATACCTAGACCATCTGAACATAAAAAGTCTCTCATAATTTTCTCAATCTGCCCAGTCTGGTAGTTGGAGAATAGCCATGCCGAGGAAAAATATATATGATGAGTTGACAAAACTTTCTGCACAATCTGCACTCTACCAGCTAAAGATAACATATGTGTTTGCCATTTGATGTATTACTTTTCAATCTTGGAGTATAACCAATTCCACATGTCTTTGAGAGATGGATCAATAGAGAAGGGGATACCCAAATATCTTACAATATCATTAGGCCCTAACCACCTCCATCCTTTCCTTTCTAACCATTCTGGGGGAGTAGGAGACCACCCAATGACTGAAGATTTGTGAGGAGCCACTTTGGCTCCCGAGACATCACAAAAGAACTGAAGCCTGCTAAGCATGTTATCAAAGTTCTCTTCTTCCATGATAATAAACAGCGCCATGTCATCTGCAAACTGAGCATTAAGTAGAGGTTCCTCATTAGGGAGAGTAATACCTTTTACAGGGGGACCTAACTGGGGGGCTCTCAGAATATAGAATAAAGCATCAGCAACAATTACAAACAAGGTTGGAGCAATTGGACACCCTTGCCTAATGGACCTTTGGAGAGTAATACTTTTAGAGAGATCACCATTCACATCTATAACCGTAGAGGAGTCTTTGAGCAAGATATTAATCCATTTACAAAAATATGGAGGGAAGCCGAATGCTCTCAGCATTCCTATAACAAAAGGCCACTCAATCCTGTCATATGCTTTCTCAAAGTCCAGTAAAACCATGACTACATTCTGATCTTTGCTCCTAGCCCAATGCATGGCTTCCTAGCTAGTAATCAGGTTTTCAAGGATGAATCTCCCTTTGATGAATCCTGTCTGTGTTGGAGATATAAAATCATTCAATAGACTCCCAAGCGTCCTAGCAAGAACCTTAGCTATCACCTTATAAGACAAGTTCAAAAGTGTAATGGGTCTCCAATTTTTAACTAGGGACTTGTCACCATCCTTGGGAAGCAATTTAATAACACCCCTATTGATGTCAGCACCGAGAGTTCCTTGCTTGAAGGCTTCCTCATATAACTCTAGTAATTCCTGCCGAATCCATTCCAAATTGTGCTTATAGAACTCAGCAGGGAGGCCGTCTGGCCCGTGGGCTTTATCATTGGCCTGAGATTTGATTGCAAATTCTATTTCCTCCAGGGATACCGATAGGTTGAGTCTATTAGCCTCCAATTCCTGGATCTTTTTGGGGATTAGCTTAAGACAGTCCTCCATTTTCCTGATATTGTGTTCACTAAATTCTAAAGAAAACAGATTTTTATAGAAGCTAAAAAAAGCTTCTTTAATGCTGCTTGGATCCATAGAAACTTCCCCATTGATCTGAATACCTTCAATACATTCTCTCTTCTATTTGCTTCTAATGATATTGAAGAAGTATTTAGAACCTTTATAACCACCTTTCATCCAATTCATTCTGGCTCTTGTCTTCTGGCCATTAATCTTATATTGTTCACTTTTCCTTAATTGACATTTAACTTCCTTAATCTTCTCCTCCAATTGGGGGTCAGATCCCTTATTTTGCAATTCTTTTTCAGTAGAGTTAAGGGTACATTGAAGGGCATGCTCTTCCTGGTTTCTGATAATAGCCTTTGGTTTCCTCACTATCTGATACATTTTCCTCCAAGAATCCACTAAGTGACTCCACATATCTACATGGTTCAACCCTTGATTACAAAGCTTACATAGACTGGTAACCATTCTAATAGCATCATCAATGTCTTCATCATTTAGAAGCGAGGTGTTTAGTTTAAAGATAGTTTTCTTCTTAACAGGAAAGGCCTCAACTTCACAATCCAAGGAGAGTATCGCATAAATTGGGTGGTGATCTGACATAGATGTGGGGGAGACACTCACAGGGGCCCGATCATTCTGTTTCTCAAAGGAGAAAAAAAGATTCTTCTGCATACATCCTGTCAAGCCTACAATAGACTCTTTGTTGTCCTGCTTGGTTGTTACACCATGTGAACCATATATCTGAGAAGGAATTCTTTTTAAGCCCGAGGGAATCTTCAATCCTGAATTTCCTCTTAAAATTGGACCAGAAAAACAGTTCATTACCTTTCCAACCATGAGCATTGCCTCCACACTTATCCTCTCTACTTTCTACCATGTTGAAATCTCCAACAAAGATCCAGTGTGCTTTAGGAAGGCCATTAATTAGCCATTCCCATAAGGAGGCACGTTCTCTATAGTCATTGGAGGCATAGATGTTGCACACTCCAACCAAAACGTCCTTGTGATTAAATGTGACCCATAAAGCTCTGTGACAGGGAGAGGACCCATTTGAATTGATTTTGTCAGCCCACTGAGGTCCTACCAAAATGGCAGTGCCTCCTTTACCTCTAAGGTGATTAGAATGAAAACCAATGGCTCTATCCCATATGAATTTCATAATGGTAAATGCTTGAAATCCAACTACCTTAATCTCTTGTAGACATACAATATCCTTTGCTTTGAGGTTATTACACTATTTCTTGACCACATACTTTCTATCAGACATCTCTAGCCCTCTCACATTCCAACTATGTATGTGAATCATTGAGGTATTGTTTTAGGGTTGTTATAGAGCCTATTGAAACAATCTGGCATATTCTTCCCAAAATTCCTGCTATTAGTAGACAGGGTTTGTCTTTCAACCATTTTCCTTTTCTTTTTTTTGACCTCGGTGAATGGTTTCTCAACCAAGGGTGTTGCTGTTCCATTGTTAATCTTGTGACCATTGTTTGTTTTAGAGGCTCCCGGGATTCCCTTCTCTCTATTCAGGGGTCCATTAGAGTTCCTCCTAATACTCGCAGCCTCATCATTAATAGAACTTAAAGCAAGTTGTTGGGCATTCGGCTTGGGAGGGGGCAGGAATTTTTCATCACTTTTACCACTAGTTTTCTCAATATTGGAACTTGGTTGACAATTGACTAGGGATTCATGAGCACCCTTGTTTATGGCCACTATCTCCCTTCCTTCAAATAGAGGATTATTCATACAGACAAAGACATCATTATTCGGTTTATCATGACTGGTATTATTCTCTGTATTCACATTCGACTCTGGACCTGAAATTTTACCATTATCTGTAACCGCCTCTTCAACTCTAGAATTATTTGCATCTTTCTCTCTATTAGGGACATTAATCTCTGGACTAATGTTTTCACCATTAGTTTTCAATTTACTATAAAAAATGGGGTTCTGAGAATCCCGCAGGGCCGGGCACTCTCTTTTCGAATGACCGTTTTTCTTACAATGAAAACATGAACCTAAATCTCCTAATAGTGAGAAATTTCCCAGGAGAATTTTTCATCTTCTAGGTCCATCGAAATGATCTCCGGGAATTCAATTTCTGGTTCAAGGGCCATCAAAATTCTCGCATTCAAGTGAGGTAACGTATATCTTGCCTCCTCAATTTGTAGAACAGAACCAAGGGGGTGAACAATATGAGAAATAAACGGCTAGAATTCAGGTTGGAGATTTTTAATCTCAACCCAGTGTGGAACAGAGCGGGCCACAACCTGCTCAACTTCCCCTTTGGCTGACCACTGCAAGGCTTTAAAGATGGAGCGACCCACATTCCAGTGCCTCTTCTTGAGCACTCTTTCCTGCATAGCATGTGATTTAAAGAAAACTACAAACAGATCCTTTTGAATCATCCTGCAAAAACTGGCTTGAATTCCTAATTTCTTCCCCCAAACATGGGCAATCCAATCATCAAAAAACTTTCTTGCAGGTAGAGAATCCTTTTCTAAGCAAACAAAGAAAATTGCAATTTCTTTAAGCCGTAACTGTTCCTTCCTAATGGCTTTTACCATATCCTCATTAGGGGAAAGTGACAGAGTTCGGAGTTCATGAGGAGTGGGCTTACCAGTTCTACACTCTCCGCCTTCGGCCGCATTACTCCTGGTGGCACCCCCATCCAGTCTATCTCCATCGGCTGCGGGCCATCAAATGGATTCTTTGCTGGTGTGGAAGACTCCATTGAATGCGGCCAACAAAGGGCATTCAGGTTGCGATTGCTCTACAAGCACATCCTTGTATGATGGCTTATCTTCCACCTTACCATTCTAAATCTCTGCGGATTTCCCTTGGCACGTTTGGGTATTATTATCCTGACACCCTCCATCAATAACTCCATCAATATCCATGTTTAAAACTTTGCCATCATTCGTCATTGCTGCTTCGGACTCACACACGGGCGAACTAGGCTGGGAGCCAAGAAGACCCGGCTCCGAAGGCATATCTACCTAACCCTAACTACACCACAGAAAAACAATGAAGGCAAGGAAAGAAAATAACGAAGGAGACCTAACCACACAAAGAAAAAACGTAGGGCAAAAGACCACGAAAAACAATGAAAGCACGCAGGAAAACAAAAGGGAGCCATGGGGTTTGCACATAGTATGACAATAGAAGCATGCAACACCTCAGCCTCGGGAGTCGTACGGTTGTAGAGCCCCAGTTCTAATGAATTTTTTTTTTGCCCCACTGATATAGAGAATCCATACACCTATAATTTTTCCAAATAAAAGGTTACATAATAATTAACAAAACTAAAAGGCATATGAAAGGTTGTGACTAATGAAGAGAGGGATATATAAGGAAGGTAAATGAAGAGGGAGGAAGGGCAATTCAGCCAATATAATTATTTATTTTTCCTTCATGGAGTATGAATCAATGATTCAACAATCTTGAGGACAAAACCCCTCATAGATCAGAAATTGAATCACAAAAACCCTTAATTTCTTCATCAAGTCAGTGGCTGAAAACCCCTAATTTTAGCAAGAATATTTCAAGACATATGCAAATAACTGTACCTATAGCAGACATTGAAAAAATAAGTTATATATTTTCAAATGATATTATAAATTTAAAAATCTGGTCAAAATTGTAGTTAAGGATAAAATAGCATTTTCAACCTCTATTGTGAGTACGGGATATTTAATTAAAGCAAAAACAACGAAATTCTAAATGGAACATTACAAATGGTATTAGAGCAGCAGTCCTGCCAGCTTGCGGGTCTAAAAATCAGTTTTTGCAGTTGAGCCAACGAGATCAACAAGCCTTGGAAAGAGAAAGGAAAAGGCTAATGGAAAAACCAAATTGAAGTTAGAGGAAAGAATAAAATGGGTGATCACGAGGTAGAACAAGAGAATGAATTGAAGGCTTATATGCAATGACAAGAACAAACAACAGAATTGCTTCTTCAAACACTTCAAAATATGAATAATACATTTAATTCTTTTAGGCCTACATAGGTTAATGGAGGAGGAGGTGGTAATTCAAATCATTCAGAAAATAACAATAGAACTCCTTTTGATCCCCACTTAGAATACACAGCCCTCATTCTCACCTAGAGATGAGCAGTCATGAGAAGAAGAACCAAACATGGCAGCAAATGACTCTGATGATTGTATGGATGCATGCTCAAGACTTGATCCAGACCTTAGAAGAAAATTTCTGTTTATGCAATATTATAATGCAATAACAAGAAATATCTCAAAAAGGAGAAAAAAGACAACCTAACAAATATTTGCAGAAAAGGCTAAGTAAACTAACTTCCCCAATCTTGGCGGTTTAGGGAAGGTCACTGCACTAGGCATGGGTCCAAAATCTAGATACCTATCGTTCTCTTAGCCCCATGACTAAAGGCGAAATCATTAAATTTTCCATTCTTCATTGAGAGAGAAGAACTTTACTCGTTGAGAGCCATGGGAGCCCGGGCATAAATGCTTGAATAAAGGACCTGTTTGGTATGTAGAGGTAGTCACTTAGGAGAGTTTAGACGAGGAAGAGCCTGAACTTGAGTGTGTTTTGAGGTGGTTGAAAATGAGGATTGGGAAATAGAGAAGCCTTTTGGAGCTACACTTGCCACACTTTTAGGAGCACCCTAGATAATGCCCCTTTTGAGTACGAGGAGTACTTCAAGAACATAAGCTAACAATTTTGATTGACAGTGGGGCTACTCATAATTTCATTGATGAGGGTTTAATGAATAGGTTAAAATTGAAGATGAATAACTTTGAAGAATTCAATGTGGTTATGGCTGATGGATTTACTCTTCCATGCACACACATGAAACAAAAATTTGACATTACTCTGGGTAGGTATAATATCCCCTATGGATATTTGCCACACTTGCCACACTTTTAGGAGCACCCTAGATAATGCCCCTTTTGAGTACGAGGAGTACTTCAAGAACATAAGCTAACAATTTTGATTGATAGTGGGGCTACTCATAATTTCATTGATGAGGGTTTAATGAATAGGTTAAAATTGAAGATGAATAACTTTGAAGAATTCAATGTGGTTATGGCTGATGGATTTAATCTTCCATGCACACACATGAAACAAAAAATTGACATTACTCTGGGTAGGTATAATATCCCCTATGGATATTTGCCCCATATTTTTCAAAATGCACCACAGATATTTAAACACAATTTGCTTGCAAACTGTTTTCTATTCATCAACAACTTATTTTGAAAACATATAATATCTGAAATACAGATGAATATTGCCATAAAAAAAGATAAGTAATTGAAACCATGTTTTCCAAATAGACGTGAAATGCCTCTTCACAATTTCGCCTAGTTGTGAATTGCATCACGAATCTACCTCAAAGTCAAATTGGGTTTTCATCCAATTAACTAAATTGCCAAGGATTTCCATCCCAACAATTCTTAATTGAAAGCCCGATGCTTCCAAATTCTTCAAGAGAACAATAACCAACATAAATAAAGTCTGCTCAAAATGAGCTTCTCCATGTTCTTTAATAGCACATTCCTGTGACACTTTGTTTTCCCTCTGCTTGTCTCTTGGAATTCCTTTTCATTGTCTCTTTATTATTCCCTTCTTTTAAATTAAAATGACTTTATTAATTTTCATTAAGCTCCAATAAAGTCATTTTAATACTTTATTAAGTTGTCATTTAATTTGATATGATTTGACAACTTTAAACCTTAATTATTTGATTGACTTCTAATGTCCCAAAAAAAGGGACATTATAGTCCTCCCTCTTGAGAGATTTCTTGTCCTCAAGCAATCATGAATTTGCATAATAATACTAGGATCCCATATAAATCTACAAATATCTCTATTGTACATTCTGGAACAACTGAACTCAAAATCAAACCTTGCTACACTGCGTAACAATCTGCTTAGATGCAACTCATTCATCATTAAGATCCCTGGATCCCAAGGCCAATTTGAAGAACCATCACTTCCATCACCTGAAGTCTTCAACTCATTCTTAGTTTTACATCTTTGTAATCCATCATAATGTCATCTGGAAAATGCAAACTGAAAATCTTGTAAGCTGAAAATCCTCTTCCCCAAGGAGAGTATATCTCATACCATGATGAAGTATAACTCTCTTTATACCAATCATTCAATTTCTTCTTATTTGTCATCATAAACATATTCAACTCATCAACTTGTGGGTTGAAAGAGAAATGATATGCACTCCTCATAATGCAATCAAGCTGATAAGTACCACCTTTCTTTTGAAAAGACTGGTGCTCACATATATTGGACTCATACCCATCATGCTTTTGCTGCTCTACCCTATCAAAACTACAATTTGGAAGCCTGCTATCACATAAAAACAAGTTTTCAAACCTGCTGCAACAAATGGTATCAACATTATTAAAACTGATAATCTGACTTTTAACCTCTTCAAGAATACATTTCTTGTCATCTGCTGGTAAAAGCTTGTCAACATTCACTTCTCAAATTTGAAAATGACTAAATTTAGCACTCACCATCATGCCATGAGCGCCTAGCTTCACTGAAAAAACTATTGAGGGAATTAGATTCATACTTATAGCTTCATACATAGCAATGAATTCTTGAAACAAGTGGTGCTTCCTACTAAGATTACTTGCATAGAGCATATCAATCTCCTTGTGGTCATCAAGACCAATCAACATACTACTGTTTGAACTGATGTAGTTCTCATTATCTTTGTCTTGTTTGAGAATCTCAACTCTTTCTAACATTGAAAGATTATTAATCCTTGCTGTCCCAAGACTGAGACTACTTAGAAATCTACCTTTAGGGTCTGTCATAGCAACTATTCCATTGCTGCAAATTGAATCATTCATGAGTGTGATTCCTTGTTGGTCCTTTTTTTCATTGTCATCATTTAAATAACAAAAGGTAGAAACATTGTCTATTGTTTCATCCCTACCAAGAGCATTGATCCCTTGCAATAATTTGCGTGATCTCCACACTCTTAGGAATAATTTCTTGTTCTTCTAAACCAAATTTTTGATTTCCTGCTTTGTATAGAGAGAAATAAGCCATACTTAGTTGGTAGCAAAGTTCATCAACCTCTTTTTCCTTGACTTTTGCAAACTTGATAGCAAGATCTCTTTCCATTAACAACTGCAAATAATCTGATTTCATCCCTTCAAAAACTTCTTTGATTGTGCGCAATTGAGTACTAGTGACTCCACTTGCAACTCCCCTTTGTCACTCCTCAATTTGAGTTTTACAAGTAAGATCCTCAATGTACTTGTGATTCATCTGCCTTTGTTAATATTTGCACAACTCTCTTCTCTGTGACCAATAATCTGTTCTTCAAATCTTGCAATGCTAAAGGATTTTGTTCAAATTCATTTAAGGTACATGAGCTATCACATGTTAAATTTTCTGATTGGTTATCAACCGTGGAAACATTATCAATCTCAACTATGTCACTAGATAATGGAATGCACTCTTCATGTAGCACCAATGGGACAACATTATGATCATATATGGATTCATCAAATAAGTTTCTCTCTTCATGTATTCTATCAATATGAATCTGCAACTCACCAATTAAGAGTTTTGAATATTCCTCACCTGTGATGATTGATTCTTCCTCCACATTGTCCACCTTAGCTGACTGGAAGTCATTATCCTTTTTACTTTCATCATGCATAGTAACAGGTGTATTCAGAGTTGTAGATTTAGTTTGCTCCTCATGAGTCATGGCATCATTCTCACTTGTATCTTTGCCCTCATCACCACTTGCCTGCAATATGTTTTTTTACTTACAAATATGATCAAGTGTCCACGCCACTTGACATGTGAAACACATCTGTTTTTTCCTCATTTGGTTCTTACACTTTTTGGAAGACCCTGTAACCTGTAAGCCCATTGAGATTAGCTCATTTTCAGTCATGTGTTCTTTGAACCTTTCAATTTTATGCTAACCAATCTTTTGGAGAACCCATAAGCAATAGGTGATGCAGCTTGTTCCTTCCTCCAAATGGCTAACAAGTTAGATTGCAACTGTTTACAGATATCCCCATCCTCATTTATGATTAAGGATATAATGGTTTGTATACAAGCCCTCACCTTGTCTAGATGATGCTTCTTGTTTTCAGTTAAGAAGCCTTGAAACATTTGAAGAATCATTTTTTCACATTTGAGATTTAACATAATGATAAATGATCTAGTTCTTGCCATAATTTCTAAAATTTTAGCTCTTTTACCAAAAGTAGGGGCTTTGTCATCATGTAACTCATGCAGGCTCTCCACAATCAGCTGTAGAACCTTCTACAATATGACATCATTATGATTTCACTATGACAAGAAGCAACTGCAAGTCTCACCCCTTCACAAGAATGTTCCAATAACTTGTGTGGGACCAAAGCAAACATTGAGGGCTACAAAACCCAATTCAAAAGCCTCCAATTTGACTGATATATTCGAGACAGATATGAATCTAATTCCTTTAATTTAGAAAGAACACCATCAGAAAATTTCATGGATTCCAACTGTAATTCAATCACATAGAGCCAATTTCCTATTTCCTTTTTTTTTTGCAAGTCCCTTAGCTGTTCACCATTAAGTGTGTCATTAAATTCTTTTGAGAAAATATCACTTTTCTGATCTGACATTGTTTTCATTTTGTTTGATGCACACTTCCACAGGTTGTAAGATACTACCACTGTTAGCAGCTACCCCAAATTTGTCCCAATTCTTATGCCTTAATTTGAAATCAGACCCTGCTGTAATATACCACCCCAGATTTGACCTAATTTTTTTTTTTTGTGTTTATGAATCAAATTTCATGAATTGTCAATGTGACTGATTTTTTACTAAGTGGTTGTTTGGATGTTTGTTTGATTAATCAATTGCAAACAGCCAATAGAATCAACAGACTAAATATCAAAACAACTATAATTTTCCAGTTCTCTGAAATTTGCTGCTACAGAAACACAAGGATTTAGAACAAATCTCTAGCCTGTTACCATAGCTCCCAGAAATATTACAACACCCAGAACATTATAATATCAATCTGGTTTGGTGTCTCAATTCTCAGTCTCCTCTACGTTTCCTGAATTCACCCAATTCCCAGCCTATTCCTGATCTTTTTCATTTGCAAAATTCTTCACTGTTCTAAATCTGAACTGTCGATGTTGGTCCCTTTCCGTGTCAATGATATCAATCGATTCTCTGTATGGGAGGTGTAACCACTGTAGGATGCTACACTAAGATGGAATCTGATCTTGAGTGCATAACCAATTGCAACACTGAGTCTTTTGATGTTTTTGCCTTGCTACTATTTGCAAACTCCAGTAAGTGGTTCAACACCTGACCTTAGATGATTTCCTTCTTACAGTTGGAACAACTAATTTATTTAGGAATAAGTCATCTTTGCGGCAGTTGTATTTTCCACAAATGATGATGTAGATATAGGTTTGCAATGAGTTTTAATCTCCTCTTTGCAGGTATGATTTTAATTAGACATATTTTTGTTGTTGCTATCACACAGGTACAGGAGGCTCCAACAAGTCCCCGACAATAACAACAAGCTATCCAATGATTCAGTCAAGATATATACGTTCAACTTCCAATGTAACATAAAATAGAGTTTATGTTAATGTACCTCCCTTGATACGCTTCAGTTGGCTTCATCCGATATGTCTAGACATGTTGCGATCCTCCATTTTTTTTGTATCCAGAACATCCCCCCTCCACAACTCCTCTCCAAATGAAATAGATAAAGAGTACAGCTCAAAGATGCTTAAGGAACCTTGATATTACTCAGAAGAAACAAACATTCAGTTCTTACTTTCTTCCTCTGCATCCCTCAACCTTGAATTGGAAATAGATAGGCACTGATTGGAATCAGATGTCAGTAACTGTTCTTCTTTTATGGTTGGAAACAACTCCTTGGCATACGTATTTTATTTTTCTTTCACACCATAGTAAATTTAGTAGCCAATCTCTTAGTCCCGGTAAACAAGAAGAAAAGAGGACCGCTGAAGACTCAGACATGTCACCAATTCTTCTGTATTCAACGGCTTGTTGGTGTACCTAGGGGAACGGAAGTCCCCTCGTGTATAAAAAAAAACCATATTTAGATTATTTCCTACGGCAATGAAGGTCACCGGAAATTTCACGGCGAAAATAAAACTTAGATAAATCCGAAATGAATAATTTTCTGCCCGTCTATAGCTATCATGTGTGTTGAAAACTTGAAACTGAAACTTTAATTAAATTCTTAATGTTGGTTACTATCCAAGCCTCTCCATTTATAATATAGCACATAGTTTGAATTTTCAGACTGTTAGCTCCTATCATCTATTTCTTCCACTTGTAGCCAGTGATACAACTTGGTTTGTATGCCAGATGTCGTTTATTCCAAATTTAGTCATTCACTATAATGTTCAGAAGAGCCGTTCATTCCAACCTCACACCTAGCAATAAAATGCAACGCCAATGATGCTCTTAAAAATCTTGAAAGTATCGTATGCTGAAGTTTTTCACACCCAACATAATCACTAGATGCACAGAATTACATAGAATAATTGAATCCTCCAGAAGCCAGTGATATTATTCAGGAGTTCTGAGATCTGATAGGAATATAGCACTGTTCAGTTTAGCAGCAAACAACAACTTTCAGACAAGTGAAAGGAACTGGCCATTGACTAAATTGCCAAGGATTTCCGTCCCAACAATTTTGAACTGAAAGCCCGAAGCTTCTAAATTCTCCAAGAGAACAATAACCAAACTTAAACCAAGTCTGCTTAAAATGAACTTCTCCATGTTCTTTAATAGCACATTCTTGTGACCCTTCATTTTCCCTCTGCTTGTTTCTTGGAATTCCTTTTCTTTGTCTCTTTATTATTCCCTTCTTTTAAATTAAAATAATTTTATTAATTTTCATTAAGCTCCATTAAAGTCATATTAATACTTTATTAAGTTGTCATTTAATTTGATATGATTTGACAACTTTAAACCTTAATTATTTGATTGACTTCTAATGTCCTCAAGAAAAGGACATTACAGTAGGTGCAAGGTCTATGATGATTTTTATGTGGTGAGTGTTGGTGAGACAGATGTAGTTTTGGGGGTACAATGGGAATACTCATTTGGATAATTCATGTAGAATTGTCAAACTATGGAACTTAAATTCAAAATTGAGTGTAAAGAAGTGGTTCTTCAAGGTTTGTTTAATGGAGCTGCAAGGGTTTTTATTGCAAAGAAGATGGATAGCTTTTTGCAAGGGACAATTAGATTGGATAGAGCAATATTTGATTATTAATGAAGCTTCAACCACAAATGGACAAGTCATTCATATAGATATTCAAGCCATTTTGGATAAGTTGTAATATCCCACCAAGACTACTACTAGGTAGGGGGTTTAGCAGGTCAATGAATTAGAGGAAGGTCTCAAGACATTCATCACTATGCCATATAGTCATAAGGGAGAAACTAAGAAAACAATCAAAGAACTACTCGGTATGGCACATATACAATGAAGCTCTAGTCCTTTTTCTTCTTACGTGGTATTGGTGAAAAAGGATGGTTCTATGAGGACGTGTGTTGATTATAGGGCACTCAATAAAGACTATCAAAAATGCTTTCCTGCCCTTAGGACTGATGAATTGGTTGATGAACTCGACGGAGCATTATATTTATCTAGGATTGATTTGTGTACCATCAAATAAGAATAAGGGAGGAACATATTCATGAGACACCCTTTAAATGTCACTTTGGGCATTTTGAATTCCTAGTCATGCCATTTGGACCGACTAATACTCCAGTTTTGCTTTGATCTTGTATGAACTAAGTATTATGTAAGTAGCTACAGAAATTTCTTTTGGTCTTCTTTCAGAATATATTGATTTATAGTAAAACATTGGAGGATCACTTAAAACATATAGACAAGGTATTGGGAATACTTGAGCAGCAGTCAGTATTTGCCAAGTCATCTAATTGTGAGTTTGGAATGATGAAGATTTTGTATATGGGGCATGCAATCAGTGCCCAAGGTGTTAGCATAGATGAGGAGAAGATTAAGACAATGGTAGATTGGCCCTATTGTAAGATTTTTATCACATTTTAGAGGATTTGTGGGGCTTTATAGTTTTTATAGAAGTTTGTAGTTATTATATGAGATTTGCCAAAGGGCTCTCACTATTTGTCATAGAGTATAAATGACGCCTTGAAAACAAGGCATCAGCTACAATATTATTCTTTCCTTTCACATATTCAATATTGAAATCATTACCTTGTATCTTGCTCACCATTTATACCACCTATCATTCATTTTTTTAGGAAGAACCTTAGACTATTATGGCCTATCTTTACCACAAGCTTCCTACAAACCAAGTACTTCTTGAACGTTGCTAATGCATGCATGATGGCAAGCATTTCTTTGTCGTAAATAGAGTAGTTCTTCTCAAATTCGTTAAGCTTATGACTCTCAAATGCTATTGGGTGTTTATTTTGCATTAATACTGCTCCAACGCCTTCTCCTAAAGCATCACATTCTAATTCCAATTGGAGTGAGAAAGGATGCCTAATACAAGATAGGAACTCATTATCTCTTTGACTTTTCCAAAAGCTCTATGACAAATATTTTTGCTGATTGGAAAACTTTTATATTAGCAAAATATGCAAAGATACTTTGGCTTATGATGATAGGTACAGGGTGGTAGAAGGGCTCATTGTTTATAATGCTCGAATATATCTAGTCCTAGTGTCAAAGATCAAAGAAAATCTTCTAAGAGCATATCATGATTCAGCTTTGGCTTGACATCAAGGATATTATAAAACATATAAACAAGTGAGAGAATAATTTACTTGGAGGGTTTCAAGGGGGATGTCTTAAAGCATGTCAAAGAATCTATGGTTTGTCAACAAAAGAAGGTAAACCAAATATATCGAGTTAGTTTGTACAACCTCAACCAATTCCAAATAAAAAATGGGAAAGTATTCGATGGATTTCATTAGAGGGAAGGATTGTATCTTTGTGATTATAGATTGACTTGCCAAGTATTGCTCGTTTCAATGCCATATCTTCCGAAGATAGAGCTCCACAAGTGGCTGATCTATTCTTTAGAGAATTATTTAAATTACATGGACTGCCCAAAAATACTATCAATGAAAGAGACAAGAAATATATTAGTCTATTTTGGTAAGAACTCTTTTAGTTGAATGGAATGTAATGTATTGCAAGCACTAACTACCATCCACACATAGATGGGCAAATAGAATTTGGGAGCAAATGGCTTGAAAAGTATTTAAGGAATATGTTATAGGACAACAAGCAAACTCTTTCAGTTGAATGGAATGTTTTGTATCACAAACACTAGCTACCATCCACACATAGATGGGCAAATAGAATTTGTTAGCAAATGACTTGAAAAGTATTTAAGGAATATGTTATAGGACAACAAACAAACTCTTTCAGTTGAATGGAATGTAATGTATCACAAACACTAGCTACCATCCACACATAGATGGGCAAATAGAATATGGGAGCAAATGGCTTGAAAAGTATTTAAGGAATATGTTACAGGACAACAAACAAACTCTTTCAGTTGAATGGAATGTAATGTATCACAAACACTAGCTACCATCCACACATAGATGGGCAAATAGAATTTGTGAGCAAATGACTTGAAAAGTATTTAAGGAATATGTTATAGGACAACAAACAACATGGGTTAAATGGTTCATCTTGGAGAATATAATAACAATTCCAGTCACCATTTGTCAAGTGGAATGACGTCCTGCAAAGCACTATATGGTTGGGCATTATCATTTGTGGATTTGATCTTCATAGATAGTTGAGTCCTTGGAGCTAGAGACTTGGTGCAACAAAGTATGGATACTTTAAAGTTGTAAACACTCACAAAGAAAACTTACAACAAGCCCAAATTCAAGACACATTATATGTTGATTGTCACAGTTTGGAAAGAACATTTGAAGTTGGACACTTGGTTTTCTTAAGATTACAACCTTATAAGCAATCGTTCCTTAGGGGTGGTAGTGAGAGGAAGTTCAAACCATTCTTCTATGGACCTTATAAGATCACACAAAGAAAAGGAAGGCAACTTTTGTGTTGGAGTTACTAACAAACAATAAAATTCATAATGCCTTTTATGTATCACGACTCAAAAAAGTGCTAGTATAACATATCATTTATTTTTTTCCAAAAGTATCCCATTTGACGATGATGGTAAATTGATTTTGGAACTTGAAGCAATCATTGAAAGGGTTTTGATATGGGAATGGGTACAAGTTTTGGGGTTTGGGTATGCTAGTATGGCAAGCTTTTTTCTTTGGGTATGAGTATTGGTTTGGGGTTTGGTTATGCTAGTATGACAATCTTTTTTCTCTAGGTATGGGTACAACTGTGTACACACACACACACACATTGTTATAAGTTTGAAATACACTGTTATATATTTGAAAATATATCTCATAATTGTCAATGTTATATCATACATCTATATGTCAAATCATAAGTCATAACATGTATAACAAATATCTACATTTCATACCTATCTACTTACATACGTATGTACATCCATGCCTATGTGCATACATACATACATACATACATACATATGACTGTATACTATTAATGTCTTAATTATATTATGTATATATTTATGTAATTAAATATCATATATAAATAATATATTTACATATATATGAATTATAATATATTAAAAATGTAATTATATATTTAAATGAATACTAATTATTTTATATATAATAACTATTAAACATGTTAAGTTTCAAACTAGAATATAATAAATGCAATAATCAGAACCTTTAACATCAAAGCACAAGAAAAAACAGACACATATTTACCCTGGGAAACCCCTCCTACTCGAGGGATAAACCCTGCCACACCCAAAAGATAGATCCTTTATTTAGATCTCAAAACAAATACAAGTATTCTCGCTTACAATTGAAGTCTTCAACCAGTCAATCAATAAGTTTGATTTTTCTCTTATCAAAACTCTCACCAAGTTCACAAAGTCGGCTCAATGATCACACTCAAATCATATCCAATTAGGCAATACAAAAATAAGTGAGACTCTGCACATATACGCTTAGTGTATAAAACTCAGAAAATAAGAACATTGAAGTTCTGTAATATCAGAAGAAATTGCAAAACAAAATTCTCTCATAATGAATACTATCCAGTCATGATCACATTGAAGTCTTCAGAAATATATCCATGCATCCACCATCGATCGCATAGCATAAAATGAAATAAGACAACGCATGACTTTTCCAAGAAAACTGAATATGATTTGCTGCCCAATAAGAAAGAACACGACAAGAAGAAAAACTGTTCCGTTACACACGAAAAAGCCACGCCAAAGACAAAGCGACGACAGTTATATTATACACATGGCAACATGGAAAGATGAAACAATATAATCATTAAGAGTACCAACCACCATAATGAGAGAACCGACAAAGACAAGAGTAGCCGTCGACTTTAAGGAAGCAAGCATTAACGACACTCGCACACTGCCAAAACGAATAGTCCCAACGTAAAACTGCCAACATGAAAGATGTTATATGCACGAAGCCAAATAGGATGCTAAGACAGAATATAGACAACAAGGCATGGGAACAGTGCCAAATCATACAAAGAAGGTGCCGTGTCAAAATGCTTCCAGCGAACATAGAAAAGAATAAAGGAAAGGCTCGAACACATAATGAAATGCATACACATTATTCTCAGTTGAAGAGTGCCTCAACACAGAACAACTACAAGCGTCAAAAAATGATTCTGAGATTGCTAATAGTAGAGTGCAATAGATATGAAGATCTGTCTCGCAGCTATAACTTCAACACTCCCTCTTAGCATGAGAGAGATCTTCAATATGTCATCACATGAAAAGTGCACATAGCTGCAACCAAAAGAGATGTCAACAAAAAAATCTCATTACAGATTTTCTCAATAAAAAATTGTTATCTCAGCATATCAATATTCACCATAGCTACTCCCAAAGGGTGAATTAGAAAAACAAAGATTAATCATGGAGTCACACACGACTTCCACCATGGCTACTCCTAGAGGGTGGATCCACCATAGCTACTCCTAGAGGCTGGAACAAGAGATTTCACCTCGAACTTCTCTCGCAGAGAACTCATTAAGAGGGGATTTCACCTCGAACTTCTCTCACAGAGAAGAACTCATTAACAAGGGATTTCACCTCAAACTTCTCTCACAGAGAACTCATGAACAAGCGATTTTACCTCGAACTTCTCTCGCAAAGAACTTATTAACAAGGGATTTCACCTCAAACTTCTCTCGCAGAGAACAACTCATTAACAAGGGATTGCACCTCCAACTTCTCCCTCACGAAGAAGAACTCATTAAAAAGTCTTCATGATGATAAGGTTCTCTCTGAGACATATATCAACTTTCTGACTTCCCAAGTCAGATTCCCTCTGAATCTGATATCAACCTTCCTCGTCCAAGGTTGCCTGTGATGGAGAGACACACTCCCTCTGAATGGAGACTCCCTCTTGCTTTGATTATCATAACAAAATAGATCTGATTCCAATGTTGACCAAACAAGGAGATTTAGAAGTCGCACTGCTACACAAGCTATCTGATTCTCAGTAAAAGGATTTGGTACTCTCCCTCCGCTGCTCAAGCTCCCTCTAAATGTCATTTATTTCTCTTCAAAGAATCTGAAGTTATGTGCCATTAGCTCAGTCCCATGGTTCCTTGAATTCCTTATGTAATCTCTCATCATCCTGATGCTTCTTGATCCAACCTCTTCGTTGACTAATCTTCCTCAAGAAAGATCTCAGCACACACACAAATAAGGATCAATACACAACTATCACTTTTAACAATATTGAACAATAATCACAGTCCAACATTCATACGATGATCATAGCACTGCATGCACCTCCCGTAAACATGAACAATCCTCAATCTTGAATGATCATAATTGAACCAAGAAGACCTATCCATAACTTGTAATGGTCCAAGAATGTTCACTATAAATAGAATATCTAAAGGCATACGAGTTTTGTTTCTAGATCTTTTCTTTAGACCTGCTCTGATACGTGCAATAATCAGAACCTTTTACATCAAAGCACAAGAAAAAACAGACACAGATTTACCCTGGGAAAACCCTCCTACTTGTGGGAAAAACTCAACCATACCCGAAAGATAGATCCTTTATTTAGATCTCAAAACAATTACAAGTATTCTTTCTTATGATTTAAGTGGTCAACCATTCAATCAATAAGTCTGATTTTTCTCTTATCAAAACTCTCACCAAGTTCACAAAGTTGGCTCAATGATCAGACTCAGATCATATCCAATTAGGCAGTACAAAAATAAGTATGACTCCGCACATATACGCTTAGTGTATAAATCTCAGAAAATAAGAATATTGAAGTTCTGTAATATCAAAAGAAATTGCAAAACAAAATTCTCTCAGAATGAATACTATCCAGTCATGATCACACTAAAGTCTTCATAAATATATCCATGTATCCGCCAACGATCACGTAGCATAAAATGAAATAAGACGACCCATGACTTTTCCAAGAAAATTGAATATGCACTGCTGTCCAATAAGAAAGAACATGACAAGAAGAAAAACCATGCCGTTACACACGAAAAAGCCATGCCAAAGACAAAGCGACGACAGTTAATTATACACACGTCAACATGGAAAGGTGAAACGATATGATCGTTAAGAGTACCAACCACCATAATGAGAGAACCGACGAAGACAAGAGTAACTGTCGATTTTATGGAAGCAAACCTTAACAACGACACTCGCACACTGCCAAAACGAATAGTCCTCAATGTAAAACTGTAGCATGAAAGATATTATACACACAAAGCCAAATAGGATGCCAAGACGGAATACAGACAACAAGGCATGGGAATGGTGCCAAGTCATACAAAGAAGGTGCTGTGTCAAATTGCTTCCAGCGAACATAAAAAAGAATAAAGGAAAGACTCAAACACATAATGAAATGCATACGCATATTATTCGAAGTTGAACGGTGCCTCAACACAGAATAGCTACAAGCATCAAAAAATGATTCTGAGATTGCTAATAGTAGATTGCAATAGGTATGAAGATCTGTCTCGTAGCTTTAACTTCAACACATGTAATAATATTAATTATTCGGAAGTAGGTATCGTTGAATTGGGTTTACACAAGATTTCTTTCTTTTATATAGTAAGTGGTGGATATTATTTATGGGGGGTGTTGTCTTTGCTTTTCGTAGAATTAGATAGGACTAAATATTGGTTTTAGTGACAAGTTAAGTAGAATTTGTTTCATTATGCCCTACTTTGTAATGGCGACGTGGGGGAGAGTGATCATCTATCCAAAAATGGTTTTTGCTTAGGAGTAGAGATGATTTGTATTAGGAATATCAATTCCTATTTTTTGATAGACAAATGGTTAGGGAGATGAACAAATACTCGGAGTTTGTGGGCATGGTTTGGAGCACTTGGGATGTCAAGGGATAGACCTTGTGAGTACATCATACCCGCAAGTTACCTGGGGCAGTAGGGTCATGCCTTTTGTGCTCTTGGTCTTGGTCTTGCTCCTGTTTAGTCTTGATCTCGCGAAATATGTTGCTTATGGTAACTTAGCATATAAACATAATAAAAACAATTAAAATATCTTATAAAAATGTAAAAAATTAGCAAAAGGTGTTTTTAGATTTGATTGGGTGAGTTTTTTCCATCAATGTTTAAGATTAAACTCCATAATGAAATAGAAGGCCAGAGAAGAGAAATAGAAGGCTAGTCCTTGATCCTGAGTTTGATCCAAAATGTTGATGGGTAAAACTTACATTGTCAAATCTAGAAGCATTTGTTACTAATATCATGGATTGTGGAATCTATATGTTTGTAATCCAAAAATGTATATTTTCTAACTTGAAAAAAATATTTAAAAACTTAGAAAGAATTTCACAAAATACTTCACCTTTTCTTGATGAATCTCTTAGTACAAACTAGTTCCCTCTCATAGCACCTACTAATTTTTTTGGCACCCTTGCAATTCTTCTCCCTTAAAAAAATTGGCAAGCATCACAAATTGAAAAATGCACAATTGTAGCTGTGCATTCCTCTGAATCATTGTAAACTACTATGGAGACATACCTTTACATGGAGATTTGTTTTAAATTTAAACCCTTCTTACTGTACATTAGTTTTATTCCTCCATTTGTAGCTCAAACTATTTAATGCTTTAGATCCAGTTGCAAACTTTCCTAGAACCCCCAAAAATGACTTAGCAACAAACGACCTTGAATGACGAACAAACTCATATTTATATCATTTTCTCCTTAATGCCTTGAATGCACACGAGAATTTGACTTAGATTCAATAGACTTAAATCCATCCTTTGCATTTGCATAAGTCCATGTGATTGACGACTAGGATCCAGTTAGAGAACTAGTGAGAGCTGAAATTTCAACTATTGGGTTAAAAAGCATAGTTGTCCTTTTTTCCATTGCTAGACGTACATGTAAATCCATGCCCTTGAGATGAATAGTTGTTGCTAGGTGGGAAGAACTCTTCTCAAGTTAGGATTGGGGTTAGGGATACCTCATTACACATATGGATGTTGGGGAGTTGGGGATTGAGGGTAAGGCATGCTTCATGCTTAAAGTAAAAAGGCTATGGTATCTCCACAACTTCTAGTCCAAAAGTACATATGAAGTTGTTTGGAGTTAAAGATTAGAGGAATTCATCCCTAGAGGTATGCAAATAAGAATAAATCCAAACTTATGATCTCGACAAGGTTATACAATGTGAGATGTTGGGAATTGAGATGTTGGGAATACCTCAAATTAGGTACACAATTAAAGGCATGTTTGAACCCACAATCTTGATAAGACAATATAGTGAAAAATGTTGAGGATTAATTTTTGGGGAAAAGAATGCATCTAAGAAGAAGTTTGATACTTTGAGGAAGGTAAGGAAAAAGAGTGGGGGTTGGAGGAAAGTGATATTGGGAAGGAAAAATCCAAAGTTTCTATAGGAAAAAGGGATGAAGGTGGGGAACAAATAAAGGGTATGTTTTAATGGGAAAGTCCAATATCTTTGTTGATGTATTATAGCTTTGGTCGGTAAATCTACATCGATGAAAGAATAACTGATATATAATGATTATTATAATTACATGTGTATATCCATATATGTATATGTATAAACATATATATAATAATAATGTATGTTATTATTATATATATATCTATACATATTACATATAAATATAAATATAATTATAAAATCATTATATACACTTCTTCGATATAGTATACCAATTAATATAATATTGTTTTTAATAAAACGGTGATCAAATTTATAGAAGCCGATTATTGGTATTGACTTAGTATCGATGATGTTATTTGTTAAAGTTGTTTATTACAGCCACCGATATGATTATCGGGCTCTTTGTTTTAAACTGAAATTAGTTCCAAAATGTGGAGTCACGTCCACGATGGAACATGACTCCACTTGCATATATATATTAATATTTGCAGACCCAAAAGGATACCGCAACACATACAATCTGCAGTCTCAAAGTCTCCATTACTCCGTCTTTTAGCAGTTCAAACAATATTTGATTAATAGCATTTGCTGTTTGATTTTCACAAGAAATATTATCATATGCATTTCTGGTTATCTCAGACTGAATAGCAAATCCTATTCTATATTTATACAACCAGATTAATTTTCAGAATTGAATTGGTAGTGTGTTCATCAGAAGTATAATCTTAATATTCTCCATCCACATATCTGATCTGTAAAGTTTAACATGGTATCAGAGCGAGGTTCCTTCGTCAAAAGTCTAATCGCTTGAAGGAAGATCAAATTAAATTGAAGGAAGATCAGATTATAATTATTTATAAAATTTCACTCTTTTGGAAAACCTGTATTCACATGATGGTGAACGGAATCAGTCTCGAAGACAGACTTGAAGGTGCTTCAAATTTTGAATCTTGGAAACTACGAATGATGCTTATACTAAGAAAGAATGAGTTAAAGATTGTCATTGAAAATCCTCCTAAAGCTATTGAGAATGACGATAAGAGCAAATGGGAAAAGGACAACACCAGAGCAATGGAACTATTAGTAGATGGAGTGAAAGATCATCTACTACCTATTATAACAAAATTAGACTCTGCATATGAAATGTTCAAAGCCCTTGAAAACATGTATGAGATCAATAACACTAGCAGGATTCTTACTCTTAAAAATCAACTCTCTAATATTAAAATGAGAAAGGGAGAGACTATCACCTCATATTTTATTAGGATAACAGAATTAAGAAACCAATTGTCAACAATTGGTCACATCTATGATAGTAAAGAATTAACTATGGTGACTTTAAATGGACTCCCTAAGTCTTGGGAAAACTTCAGACAAGGAATAAGTGCTTTCTCCAAACTTCCCAAGTTCAATCGACTAAAAGCTGACTGCATTCAAGAAGAGTGTAATCTAATATCTAGAGGAATCAATATGGAATCCACAAATGAAGAAATTTAGATACTCACTGCTAAATTGAAAAGAAAAAAGGACAAGAACTCAAATGGTAAACAACCGTTCAAGAAATCGAGAGGCCCCTCTACAATACAATGTTATAGATGTGACAAATATGGTCACACTGCATTTAAATGTCCCGACAGGCTTAAAATTCAAGCTTCCCTTGCTGAAGCCAGTAATTTAGATTGGCATGCAGAGAAACTTGCATTCCAAAGAACTTCAGATATCTTGTGATTAAAAGGGAGTTCACTGATGAAGGTGGAACACTTCTGAGGTAAACTTGATATGATTGTAATAATTGATTATTGTACTAATGAAAATATTTATGTTATTTTTGGGCCCTGTGTAAATCATGAGGAAGTGACGACTTCCAAATTGATTATCACTTGTATTTGTTAAAGTTATTGAAAGGTGACGATCTTACAATAACTTAATCTTCTATCATGATAGACATCTTATGATGGCTGGAACAGATCATGATAAAAGCTATGAATGTTCCTATGGTAAGTGCACATTACCTATGAACATCTTTTGAGTACTTGGTGGACATCATGTGACTTGATGTCGGTAGGCCATTACTCTGAGCACTTGGTGAATACCATGTGACTTGATATTCTGCAGGCCAATGCTCCTGATATCATGAGATGATATCCTTATAATTTTGTTGAGTACTTGGTGGACATCATGTGACTTGATGTTGGTAGGCCATTACTCTAAGCACTTGGTGAATATCATGCGACTTGATATTCTGCAGGCCAATGCTCCCGATATCATGAGATGATATCTTTGTAAACTTTTGAGTACTTGGTGGACATCATGTGACTTCATGTTGGTAGGCCATTACTCTGAGTATTTGGAGAATATCTTGCGACTTGATATTCTGTAACAAATACTCCCAATATCATGAGATGATATTTTTAAATCTATAAGTTATGGTGAATATCATGAGACTTGATATTCCTAGTCATTCCATATCTTTGACATCAAAGTAATGTGATATCAAAATAAAATTTCATAATTAACTTTGTATTGCTCTTTTAGATTGATCTATTTATCCTCCCTAGCTAAGAGGGAGTGTTGATGTATTAGAGCTTTGGTCGGTAAATCTACATCGATGAAAGAATAATTGATATATAATGATTATTATAATTACATGTGTATATCCATATATGTATATGTATAAACATATATATAATAATAATGTATGTTATTATTATATATATATCTATACATATTACATATAAATATTAATTAATATAATATAAATATAATTATAAAATCATTATATACACTTCTTCGATATAGTATACCGATTAATATAATATCGTTTTTAATAAAATGGTGATCAAATTTATAGAAGCCGATTATTGGTATCGACTTAGTATTGATAATGTTATTTGTTAAAGTTGTTTATTACAGCCACTGATATGATTATCGGGCTCTTTGTTTTAAACTGAAATTAGTTCCAAAATGTGGAGTCACGTCCACGATGGAACATGACTCCACGAGGAGTCATGTTCCATCGTGGACATGACTCCACTTGCATATATATATTAATATTTGCAGACCCAAATGGATACCGCAACACATACAATCTGCAGTCTCAAAGTCTCCATTACTCCCTGTCTTTTAGCAGTTCAAACAATATTTGATTAATAGCATTTGCTGTTTGATTTTCACAAGAAATATTATCATATGCATTTCTGGTTATCTCAGACCGAATAGCAAATCCTATTCTATATTGATAGTAATTAGTGTTGGATGAAATTTATACAACCAGATTAATTTTCAGAATTGAATCGGTAGTGTGTTCATCAGAAGTATAATCTTAATATTCTCCATCCACATATCTGATCTGTAAAGTTTAACAATCTTAATAGGGACATAGGAACAAGGTGGAGTTGGGAGGAAAGCATATTGATAAGTGAGACTTTGAATCTTTGAGAAAAGGACAATTGTTAGAAATTTGAACATAATACATCCCACACTCATAACTTTTGGGACCATTGCAACCTTTAACACATGTAGGCACGATAAGAAATATCGACAAAGAGAAGATGCACATATTTTACATACAATAATCCGTGCTTCTACTCATTTTCATACAAATACAAACTACATATCTGCAGGTGTTTTTCATAGCCTATATTATAGGAAGGTTGTTCTACCTCCTATAACCACTCCCCTATATTTGTGAGTTGTTTTAACAACTCACAAACACTTATTATAGTATAATATTAAGTTGTTTCTCAACAACTCAATATTAATGTACACAACTCTATATTAAATGCTATCCACGTGAACACTAATTTCTAACACCCCCCTAATGTGAACATGGGGAGATAGTACACCACAATACTTGATGACCACATTCCGTAGTTCATCATAAGATATGAGTAGAGACATTCACATCTACTCATGACAAGCAATGGTAGAACTAGCCTCACCATGCTTTTGTACTTTTATCCAAGGATAGGGACAAACACACCTATTCATGGAACCAAGGATAGGGACTAACACATCTATCCAAGGTCTGATATCAGGTTTGGATAGGGGCAAACACATCTGTTCAACATCAGTCATGAACAGGGACACACATATCTGCTCACAACAATTATGATTGGAGACAAACACATCCAATTATAATCTGCCACTCCTGTGACTAGGGACAAACACTTTCAATCACTTACATCATCTTGTGAATGGGGACAAATACATCCATTCACAAACATCTAACAATTGCAATTGGGGACAAAGACATCCAACCATAACATACAAAGCTTGAGAACTAAGTCCTCATTGTGTATGCAGCCAACATTATTAATCATTGCCACTTTGATCATAAATGATATGAGATGGTTGCTGTTGCTACCTGGAAATTGATCTTGGCTTTAGTCTTTTTGGCACAAATAATTTTGTCACTAATACAATATACGACCTCATCGCTAGTGACTGACGAGAAGTCATTGAATTTCCTCCAACTTCATATGCCTCCAACCTCTAGTAGATTTGATTTAGAAAACACATTTCTTCTCACTATCTTTGTGTGGAGGGTCTTCAGTAGCCATCCCATAAAAGCATTCTTCATCACCATTTGCAGCCAATGCCTTATCTGTATTTAGCTTACCATGAAGAAGATCCTTGGCACACTGAGTGCATTTCATAACAAAGTGTCCCTTCTTCTTGCAATAGTATTACAAAATTCTATTCTCGAAGGAATGATTTTCCTTTGATGTAGAAGATCTAGATTTGAAGGAATGGTTAGGTTCATTTTTACCATACATTGCATTTTCTTCGATAGTTGATTCAGTTTTTTTCGCTCCTTCATCAATCAAAATAGATATTATTTCCTCTAGGGTAGCATCTACTTTGTTTAATGTGAAAACAATGTTACCATAACTAGGAGGCATGCTATTTAACAAAATAGCTTTTTAGTTATCATCATCTACTTTAGCATTTATCCCAGGTTGTTGATTCGATAGGGAGCGAAACTTATTGATATGTTGATTAATGTTATCACCTTCCATCATTTTTAGCTCAACCAATTTCCGCTTTAAACTCATCTTTGCACACGTTGCTTGTGATCCAAACAAAGCATTCAAACCATCCCACACTTCCTTTGAGGTCTTTGTTAAGTTGATATGATGGTGGTATACATTTGACAATCCAAGACCAATCAGGGCTATTGCTCTTTGATCCTTCACAATCCACTTTGCTCTTTCATCAGGATCAATTGGCCTTGTTGTTACTCCACTTACTATATCTCACAGATCCTTTTCAATTAGTATCAATTGTAATTTGATTTGCCATGTGTGGATTTCTGAACCTTTAAATTTTTCTATTTATATATTGTTTTTCTCCATTTAAAGAAAAACTATATGACTCTCCCCCCACTCTAAATAATATAATAAGTGTCGAGCTCCACCGATAATGCACCTTAACACTAACAGATTTGACACAACAATTAAATAAAACAATATAAATAACTTAACTCTCTAAACATTTAGAAAACTAATAAAGTAAACTATCTAATAAGGAATATCCTATCACATCTCACTCAAACTATAGACATAGACTCTAATTGTAGATGGTCGAATAGATGATGTACCTTTGCTTGCTATAATGTGATTGTCTCACACACCATCACATGCAGAATAGAACATGACCATGTGCACACACTATACCTTGCACTTTGTGAACTATTTGAGGCTCAAAATACCTCCACATCACGGCAGTGAACAGCTCATTCACAAAGGATCCTCACGTCAAACGAAGGACTCCATGCCAAGGTAACGGAAGCCACACCCTGTTTAGAAAAGCTCATGACAAGCACTAAACCCTTAAACCACACAGATAAGTTGAATACTGTTATAACGGTTGCAACTTCCAGCAATTCATTAAACAATAATAATCAATAGGATTGACTATGCCAACTAATGCCAAGGTAATGGAAGCCACACCCTGTTTAGAAAAGCTCATGCCAAGGATTAAACCCTTAAACCACACAGATAAGTTGAACACTGTTATAACGGCTGCAACTTCCAGCAATTCATTAAACAATAATAATCAATAGGATTGACTATGCCAACTAACCATTGGACAATGCAAATTCGATGCCTTTGCACTCAAATCAAGGTAGCACTCAGGCAATATGGTGTGTTTATGTGATCAGGCGGTAAACCCAAACCATAATCGGCAAAGAAATGTACCAATTAAACCCTCAGGAAAAAAGCTAGCAACCCGCACACGGGAATTCTCCAAGGTTGATGGGAGATTCGGCCAGAATAGAGACTGCTTTGAATGATAAAACTCCGGCCAAAGAATGAAATTGCAGGCTTGAAAACATACTGCAGAAAGCTCCAAGGAAGGCTTCAAATGTCCTTAATTAAATTCACAGCAGATACTGAGAACTATGTCTGCCCTCCTAAATTACAGACAATGAATATGTTGTTGGGATGAGACTTGTCATCCTTGTACCTTGGAATTTTCTGTGAATTCTGTATTGGCTTCAGATTGCAAATGATTAATGAAGATCACGAGATCATTGGGATAACTCATATCTTCATTTCATTATTCTATATTTCTTAAAGACAACAAAATAAAAAAATTACTCCCATGATCTCCAAGGCTCTGATACCATATAAGAAATATGGACAGAGAAAAGCTGCAAATATTTTACACAGAATAATCCACGCTTCTACTCATTTTCATTCAAATACAAATTACATATTCATAGCTATTTTTCATAATCTATATTATAGGAAGGTTGTTCTACCTCCTATGACCACTCCCCTATATTTGTGAGTTGTTTTAAGTTTAACAACTCACAAACACTTATTATAGTTTAATATTAAATTGTTTCTCAACAACTTAATATTAACATACACAATTCTATATTAAATGCTATCCACGCGAATACTAATTTCTAATAGGCACATAGGCCAGAACTGTTAATGTTCTGAGTAGCTTCAAGAGAGCTCATACCTATGATTGTTGTGTGCTGAAGTTGTGTTCTGGAGTTGCTCTGTTTTGGTTTCATCGTGCTCACAGAATGTTTGTAGCTGTAGCATTTTATATGTTTTATAATGATGACTTGGAGCAGTTTGAATATTCCTAAGGCTGATGTGGCCTGTGATTATAGAATACGACAGTCACCTTTACTGTCGACAGGTAGTATTATGTGCGAGTGTCTCCTTCTGTAGAGGAGTCTATTCAAATTGTTGAGCTTTGATTAGCAGTGGTTAATTATTGTTGAGTAGCTCTTCAGATGGCGAGTGTGGGTTTACTCCGTCCGGCTGGCATCGGTTCATGCATTATTTTTATTAAGCTCGACTTCTTCTCTGCTGGATTAAGATGACTTGGTGTCATTCTTGGGATCTCTTGGCATTATAGATTCGCTGTGTATGATGTGTCATCGGTTATGATTATTGTTTACTGTAAATTCAATGATGTGAGTTGGTGAGTTTTGTAACGCCTACCGGTTGACATTCGTGGGTGTCTCTTCAATATTGGGTGCCATTTTTTGTTTTAAAGGTGAAGACAAAAGTGCGAGATATATTTTTTATTATTTCTTTGTATCAATGTTCTTTTCATGATGGTGTGTGAGCTACCTAGCTTCTTGGTTACTGGGAGCTGGATGCTTGTGTGCATGCTCTATCGGGAGCTGCCTGATTGCCTGTTTGCTATGTGCAGCTTGAGAGTATATTCGCATTACATTTTTGTATTGGAGAGATACATTTAGTTATGCAGTTCTATGTCTTCAGCAGTGACATCGACATTGATTTTGTGACTGCATTCTCAGTTGTGTGTTGATATTGTTTCATGATCTGTGCATGATCATTTTGATGTATAAATCATTTTGTCTTGAGTAGTTGTGAGGCTCAGTGAAGAAGCGATTAAAGCTTGTGAGCTTTGTATTGGGATCCTTTGATTATTCAATAAAGGAGATCTTTTGGCGTGGCTGGGTTTTTCCCTCGGTGAGGAGGGTTTCCCAGGATAAGGACTTGTGTTATCTGTTTCTTATGGTTTGCATTTTGAGTTATGTTATTCTGGTTCAAAAGTTAACAAGAACAACTAACTTTACTTTGGTAAATTGACAAATGGAGACCCATGCAAGGATTCTTAGATCGGTTAAATGTGATGGGAAAAATTAGGCCTAAGTGCTCAAAGGAGTAGGGACATTGGTGAATTTGCAAATTTTGAGGCTTGCAAATTTTGAGCACCAACACCCTTGGCGCCTCTTATTTGATCCTATATTTCAAACGAGGTTTGAGTAAATATTATTTGGGTGAAATAAATTGGTCTTTATCATGTGTACACCTTTATTCAACTGATGAGTATGCAAGAGATTTGAGTAATTAGTGCTTGGTAAAGATCATATGTCTTCATCTTGTTGATTAACCACGATGATTGATTTATATGATAATGGGATTGTAATTTGCACATGATTATGTAAATGGCTATAGCAATACCAAGTGAAGTTTATGATGTTATATACTTTATGGCCAATATCTTTCTGTTTTAGCTATTGAGGATACCTGTATATGTTGTTTTCTGGCTTTGTTTTGTGTTATTGGATGCTTTTATCAGTTTTAATTGTTTTGGATCATTGTTGATATTCATAAATTATCTAATTAACTTTTTTTGTTGCTAAGCTATGTTTCCTTAAACTGGATAAGCTACACTCTGATTAGCAAAATTTGGTAAGCAGATATCAGTCTTCAATTTTCCATTCTACGATGGTACTAGAGCTTCAGTCCATGATGACTCTGTGCCCTAATCTAGAGAATATATGCAAGGCAAATGTCATTGATACTGTGACAAGAATAGATACCTTAGTACATTTAACTAGAAGCCATCGAGTACAGAAGTTAATATAGTAAAAAAACATGATAATTGCCATAGTGTTAGCACAAATTATAACACAATTAGCTAGAAAAATGGATCAAGGTGCCGAGGAAGCATTTATTATCATGTTTGAAAAAGACTTGTGAGAAAATAGAAGAGTTGTGGAACAAGAAATTGAATTCTCCACCATGGTGAGCATCTTGCATCTTAAGTATGAAGGTTGTCTTTTCTGCTGGCTATGGTTGGAGCACCGTTTAAGTATCCTTTCAGCAGCTTCCCAATTTCCAATGAGGAGTGTCAATAGGTGTATCAGTGAAGCTTGCATTCAGAGGCCTCATCGAGGAAGAGAGACTACATCCTTAACTCTTGGAAGCCCAAAACAGATGGAAGAAATTTTGAAAGATGCTTCCACATTGATTTTTTTTATACTGGTGTAACTACTTAAGCTTCTTTTTGTATTGTGGCAGGCAGTGCTCAAGCAGTTTACTGGACATGGATATGGGAATGATGGAGTGGTCACTGATGAGGCAGAACTTCTTCATCATCAACAACTTGAAAGGCTCTATATTTCTACTCGAGCAGCCAAGGTATGGGTAGTTTTCATGTAAATTTTGTTTGTGGTGTCTTCAACTGCTACAACAAAGGAACACATTTGATTGGTATTAGGTTGTATCAATTAAAAAAAGAGATCATGTTAATATTTTTCAAAAAAGTATAGTATCCATAATACCATGTTGTAAATTTTCAGCATTTTCAGCGTGATGTTGTGCGAGGTATTGAAGGCCTCAACTCTGCAGGGTCAAAACAGATGGAATATGGTAAATTGTCATTATATCTCATTTTGTACATTTCATTACAATGATTTAAGATTCATTATTTAGTTTTTGTTCAACTTTCTTTAACTGATTTTTTATTTTGATTCTTGTTTCCTTAGCAACAAAGTTAGCTGATGACTGCTGCAAATATGCAAATGATGGCCCTAATTCAAATACAGCACTTGCTAGAGTTTCACTATACTTTGGGAATTCTCGCAATGCAATGGAGAAAGAGAGGGAGAAGATGCATCACACACTTGGTGTTCAGGTTAAATTTGAAATTGAAGTGCCTTAATTTAATAAATTTGGTGTGACCTATAAATGGCATATATTGTGTCTACATGAAGAAGAGAATGACCCCTTCAGTCTAGGTTCAAAGTTTAGCATCCTTTAAAAGATCTTTGTGTCAACCTGAGTTTTTCGAAAGTCTGTGATAATTGGCTTTATTTGACCTTTTTGCATAGAGGTTGGTAATAAAGATTCTAGTGCCAATATTGTATTCATTACTGTGATAATTAACTCTTTAGAGTACTTGGCAAGGTTTTCATGTGCTAACAGTAACACATGCAACATTAAAAAATGTGACATGATACTGAGCCTTCTTATTGAGGTTCCTTGAGTTCTTTTGTTAATTGATTTGTCAATTCCGCTGAGATTGATTTGTTGCTTTTCCAAATAATATTCTTAGACAGGCTTTTGGGGACTTAGTAATAGATGTAAAAACCTGACAATGTGAGACAGTGGCATAGGTTGGGGATTTCCAACAAAGAAAATCTCAGTTTCCTGATTATCAACAGATACTTCAAAAAAATTAAAATTCACCTAAAAAATTTTCCATACAGAAAAAAATAAAATCAGATTTTAGTTTTATTTAAAAAATAACAAAATTTTTAGGGCTTTTTCATTTTTGATGACATTCCAAATGTTGTTATATTTTACTCTTTGTTTCCAGGGTGAAGGTGGCTGCTAAAGGCAATTTTAAGTCGTGCAGATTGCTATGATCAGGGTGGCTGCAAACCACCTTTTGTATGTCATCAAATGACTGTTCATATCTTTTGCTATGCCATCATGTCACCACCATTTGTCTTTATAGCCTGCAGATTCATTGTTTGTTTGTTGTTTATTTACCTGCTATTCTTCACGAGCTTACCAATTTACTCTGCTCTATTGCACACAGAATGCAACTCCGGTTCCCACCCATTTCACCCAAAATGACTTTTGACTTCATGTTTGAAAGGAAGTTAACAGAATGGCTTTTTATGCCGATCTATGAGGAGAGAAATGTGCAGAAAATATGATCTAAAATATTATGAGAATGAATATGAACACAAAATAACCATTAGATAATAATGTATCCTAGGAAAACCCTTTTAAAAAAAATGCCAAACTCCAAATTGATGTGTTAATCAGCAACAATACCAGTTGCAATACAATCCAAACAAGGAGCCTTCATAGGAGAAATCATTAACAACATATCTAGAATAATTGTAACATCATAACTATACTTGTGAACTCATCGTGAAGCCTCCATCTTTAGCATCCAATAAAGAGGCAAATTCCAATCACAATCCAAGTGTGCTTTACTAAAACCATGTGCTAAAATGATGGCCCAAAAGTGGCACCATAGTGTGGCCCAAATTTTAATGCTATTCTTCATGAGGGGGTCAACGAATTATATTTAGTAGATGCCTTACACCATTTTGGCATATTCAAACCCATTCGAAGATGCTTTATGGTGCATCATAACATGAAGTATAAAGTGGTCAACAAGTCAAGTAAAGAATGTTAACTCCCCTCTTACATGCTTTTATGGGTGTCATAAAATGTCTTACATCAAGCACATTGTTATAGATGCTATTACACATCTCATTTGGCAAGATATTCTTACACGCATCTAGACATGACAACATTGGCAAAGGCGTGATGAGAAGCCCTTTTCCACGAGGGCTCACAATTAATTAACAATTAATAGACTAGCAATCATGCGTATTGTTAATTGGTACATTGTTAGGTTTTGTAATGAGTATATTATGTAAACAAGTACAAAGCTTGAAAGAAACACAAGTTTTAAAAAAATATAGCAATGAAAAATAGTGTACAAAGTGTGATAAGGAAAGGTTTGTGTTGTGCTTCACAATGCACACCCCACTTGGTCAACTGACCAACGGGGACCCCCCTTTTTTGTTTTGTTTTTCTCTTCATTCCTCTCTTCTCTCGTTTGCTCTCCCTTTCTCTTTTCTGCCTTAGCTGTTTTCTCGTTTTGGTGTCTTCTCAGTGGTTTGGAGTTCGGGGAATTGGGGAAGTCAAATTGTGGAGCAATCCCCAATACTTTGATGCGTGATCTTTGAAACCCCCCATTTGTTTTCTTCGTCTTCTTTTGGAGTTTCAAAGCATCGAAGTTGTAGGGATGTCGAGGAGACTCAACATCCTCACAACCCCAATTTCTCAAACCTCTGACAATGTTTGTGTGTATTGGGCTATCGGGGGTGTCACTCTAAGCGGTCACCTCAGCTCCCCAACAGTTTGACAATCGAAGGGTCAACCTCGTACAAACCCTAATGGGTGACACCTAATGGTGTCATCCAACAAACTGACTATATAAAGAGTTTTTGGCTCTCTTTTTCGTACCTAACTTTCAAAGAGCGATAGCATTACGAGATCTGTTTTGAGCAATTTTGTGCCTGAGCTTTTTGATCGCTTTTGTTTGGATCCCCTTGCCATATGTGTTGCCAATGGTCTAGAGATATTGATTCGTTTCAAGTGCTTTCATCACCTGATTGGTAGGGTTCCATCCCCCCTTTTTGGATTTGTGGCCTTTGTTTTGCTTGCTAGTTGTCTCATTGATAAGGGTTTTTAGTTTTTGTGTGCCTACCTTGTTGTTTTCAGGGGTTAGGTCTGTTTTTTCTTTAAACGTCACCATGTTCATAATGCGCAAGGACACCTTCAAAGTGTTTGAAAGATCAGTTTTTGTTATATGGGACAATGAATAAACCACCATTTCAAAACTCAAAAAACCCTAAGTTTTGATTGTAGATGGAGAAACATCTGCGATCCTTGAAGGGCCTAGGCCTTTCGCTAATTGGGGCTCCAGGGAACCCTGTTACCTTTAGGGCTTGGGGATCTTCGATCCTCGAACTCTACCACTTTTGAGCAATTTGCAACTCATGGAAGATCAAGTGTTGAGGATGCATGTATCCTCAACGTCAGAAAGGGATTGGCAACTCGATGTCTTGATCTCCAAAAGTATAGAGGGTTCTTCAAAAGCCCACATGCTTCCTTCTATGATGTTTCGGGGATGGTGAAGTACTCGAACCCTGAACCTTTGCAAATCTAAAGGGGTTGGGTATATGATTCTTTGTTTCGGTTTGAATGTATTGATGTGGGTTTGGTGATCATTTGTATTGATTTTCATGATTATAGTTTGTTTGCTTCTTGTTTCTAGTTAGTCTACTTTTGTTCGTGGAATAGGGTAGTTGAATAAGATTGAGAAATGGTATTGACACTTGCCTTTTGTCTAGAAAGAGATATGATAGTTGTGACCCCAACAAGGTACAAGTTCTTAGCAAGACATCCAAACTGGCAATAACCACCAAGAGATCATGAACACCAACCTCAGTCATATGGACCTCAAGGACTTCCAAAAATGCATTGCAAAATCAGAGGGAAGATCTTTTGGTGCAACATCCCTAGTGGTGTCAGGATTGATTCAGACAACAACGTTCTCGATCTCAATAAAGTCCTCAAATCTAGTGATGGCTTGTATAGAGGGTTATGATTAAGATAAAACAAGGTGTTTCAAAAAGGAGAAGAAATCTTGGACATAAGACCTGATAATGTGACATGCTTTTCATATCCCTACATGGGACGACTACGTCAAAGTATCAATGGATTTTGGCGAGCAATTCTACAATAATGAACCTGATATTAATTTATACATAAATGAGCACTACTTGGAAAGGCCAAGGAAGAGCCATCAACTTGACAAGATGAACCTTTATAGGGCCTACCTGAGAGAGGATATTCAAAATTATGTCACTCTATTGAGCAAGGTGTTTGGGTTGCTAGAGGCTAGACAACTGAAAACTTAGATGGTCCCTCTGCATTAAAACCATTAGGAGGAAAGAGGATAGATTGGGGGCATATCATAAGTGACACTCTTCATGAGCAACTAATAGCAGTCGAAGCAGACCTAAGTTTTACATGACTTCTTACTTGGTTTATTTACTGGCAACACAAGCAACCTACCTAGGGTTAAGGAGGGTTGGTTCACTAGTTGACTCAAGGACCCGTCTTTATTCTTACTACCCCAAACTGGCCCTTAAGAAGACCATAGAGAAACCTAATTACATAATAGTGAATGATGCTTGTTAGATAACTGAGAGGGGGGTTGAATCAGTTAAGTCCAATTATCCTACAGTCCCAAATACTCCCAGATGTATAAAACAAATCTTTCAATTAATCTAAACAACTCGGTAAAACTTTGTCTGTGCCTTTCTGTTCATTAACCGAATATTAGTAAAATTAACTATGTATATACCGATCAAACTAATAATTGTAATGTGTAAAGTAAAATAACAAATCATCACATCCATACACATATAACACTTGATTTTTAACGTGGAAACCATGTTAGGGGAAAAACCACTTGGGACCGGTACTTGAAATAATTTCACTCTTCTGAAGTGAGCTCGGTTAAGAGCCAACCCTGTTAAAGGTTACAAAACACACTGTAAGGTGTGACCTTGTTAGAGGATTTATCACTAACAGTTCTCCGTGACCAAACATTCACTTTGGTGTCAACAAGAAAACAATCAACATTCATTGAATGTCATAATGAAATAAATAAAGACTGTTAAGTCCCACTCGGTTAAGAGATTTATTTGTAGCAATGGTTAGAATGCAACAGTAAATGATCTGATTCAAATACAACTTCCTTTGCAGATTTTCAGATCTATGCTAAGCTCAAAATACGTCTGGCCATCATAATCTCTTCAATTACTTGTATCCTCCAACTTTGTACTTCTCGGTTAATTCCTTTCTTTGATGCTCGGTATGGTCTGCAGAATTGCTCGGTTCTTACTTTAACCTGTTTGACTAGCTTCACTTGAATGCAAACTCCTTCTCACACACATTCTTTCTATAAATCTCTTGTCTCCTTAAATAGACATGATAAATCGTTTTCTTCTCATCCATAGATTTTGCCTTTTAATCTCCTTCGTTGATTTTGCCGCTTCAACCTTCCTTGGAATTTGTGCCTCAAACACGTTTCAATCTCCATCATTCGATCTTCCTTGAATTTTGTCAGCCGTTTGGTCTTTATAACAAACTTTATCTTTAACCTCAAAATCATCCATATTTGTCTAGCTCATTATCTTTAGTTGGCAATCACATGTTCCATTTTATTTCTTTTACTCGGTCAATACTGTGATGTGTCGGTGACTTCTAACTCGGTTAATACTGTACTCGGTATACACTACACTTGCTCGGTGTACACTGTTTCAACTCGGTGTATACTAAGTTCTTCATTTAGCGACCGCATAAACTTGTACATTCTTGATCTTCAATTCTTAACAGAATTATGTAATACAATCAAATCACTAACATAATGTCATAGACTCATCAATAAGTTACCCAATGAATACCATACTCATATCTTGCTCATACATCTCATCTTCATGTTAATATCTCATTCCTTCACCATTATTTCCTTCTTCAAATGTTTGTAACTATCATGATAAGTACAATCAAAACTAGTTGACATCAATGACAATATAATTACTGATTTAATATGTCACATATACCTTTGTAGTATAACAATCTCTCCCTTTCAAGTATTCAATCAGTTGTAGTCTGTCAATCTCTCCCTTCGGCATTGATGACAACACAGTATGAAATATGCCATAAAATGCCAAACATCTACAACTCTGTATGTATATGCTGTGACTCGGTAATGCATTTAATATGTTTAATCAGTACACAATATGAATTGTATATACTCTCCCTTTCTGTTAGCTTCACTTCTAACTGATATCTCATGTATCTCTTCGATGTTTCCTGATCATCTCTCTCCCTGTAGATTTTTAATGCATATTTCATGCAATCTCTCTCCCTTTGACAACAATGCCAAAAATAAATCATCTATTCAGTAGCCAAATCGGTATCTTTGTTGTTCAGTTCAGATTCTTGTACCTTGCATGTACAAATATGCAATTTCAACTTGTCTTCCATCTTCACAACCTTAGGAATCCCAAAGTGTGAACATCATGCATCAACATCATTAGATCTTTTGATAAAGTACAGGTGGATGCAACCTCATATCACCATAGTGACTGTTAGACAGGGGATGCACCCCTAGTCTACTTCTCAAGTATTCAAATGTATCCTTCGGTAAGGGTTTTGTGAATATATCAGAAAGTTGCTCTTGTGACTTCACATATTCCGATTTGACTTGCTTTTCTTGAACTTGCTCCCTCAAATAGTGATACTTAATAGATATGTGCTTTGTCTTTGCATGCATCACTAGATTCTTTGAAATATTAATAGCACTTGTGTTATCACAATAAATTATCACTGGATCAATGATCTCCTCATTCATACCTTTCAATAATTGCTTTATCCATGCAATATTTGAACAATTAGCAACAACAACATATTCTGTTTCTGTAGTGGACTGAGAAATGCATCTTTGTTTCTTACTTATCCAAGTTACCAATCTTTCTCCCAAAAAGAATGCTCCACCAGTAGTGCTATTTCTATCATCAATGTTTCCAGCCCAATCAACATTCGTGTAAACTTTCAGTTCAAAATTGCCTTCTTTCTTATACCATAAACCATAATTTTCAGTATTCTTCAAGTATCTCAAGATTTTTTTCACAGAAGTAATGTGTGAATCTTTAGGATTAACAGAGAATCTAGCTACAATTCCAACCACATGTGCAATATCTGGTCTATTATGCACAACATACATTAATCTATATAAGGTTTGATTTACCTCGGTTGATTTTTCATCCTTTGTCAGCTTGCATCCGGTTACCATAGGTGTACCGACTGGTTTTGAATCTTCCATACCGAATGTTTTTAACACTTCTTTTATGTATTTAGATTGTGTGATGTATATGCCTTCCTTCTGTTGTAGTAGTTGCAATCCAAGAAAAAAATTGATCTCACCAAACATCGACATTTCAAACTCTTTCCTCATTTCATCAGCAAAAGACTTACATAGGTTATCATGACCTCCAAATATGATATCATCAACAAATATTTCAGCAATAAGAATCTTATCATCAGTTTCACATTTCAAATACAAATTGCTGCTGTCACTTGTTCTAACAAATCCAATTCTTATGAGATAAGAATGCAGTCTTTCATACCATGCTCTCGGTGCTTGTTTCAGTCCATATAATGCCGTATGCAACTTACATACCATATTCCTTTGATTAGGATCAACAAAACCTTTAGGTTGTTCAATATATACCTCTTATTCAAGTATGCCATTCAGAAATGCAGATTTCACATCCATCTGATATACCTTAAATCCTTTGTAAGCAACATATGCAAGTAGTATTCTTACTCCAAGTTTAGCAACGGGTGCAAAAGTTTCTCCATAGTCAATTCCTTCTTCTTGTGCATAACCTTTGCAAACTAGTCTTGTTTTGTTCCTTGTTACATTTCCATTCTCATTCAATTTGTTTTTGAATATCCATTTAGTTCCAATCACCTTTTTGTCTTTTGGTCTTAGTACCAATGTCCATGTCTTGTTTTTCTGTATTTGTTCAATCTCTTCATTCATTGCCTTAATCCATTCATCATTTGCCAATGCATCTTTAACAGTTTCAGGCTCAAAGTCACAAACTAAACATGTGTTGTTTCTTAACTTGTAGTCATCATTCTTGCTCTTTTGTCTCCAATTATCTCATCTTGTGGATGGTGTCTTCTTACATACTTTGCAAGTACAGGTTCAGATCTTTGATCTTCAATGTGTTCTCCACTCGGTGCATGATCATCATTCTCATCAGTAACTGTTTGCTGATGCTCGGTCTATAAAGATTGTTGCTCAGTAGCATTATTCTGTTGTTTGGTAAGAGTTTCAGGTTCTTGAATATAAACAAATCTACCATAGTCTTCCGGTTCCTTTTTGCTTTCTTTATCATTCTTTTCTGCAAAGTCATCAACTCTCACATTTGCAGTTTCAATCATTTTGTTAGTAGCCTTGTTCAAACATTTATAAGCCTTGTTTTTAGTGGAGTAACCTAGAAATATCCCTTCATCACCTTTTGAATCAAATTTTTCATTTCTATCATCTTTCAGAATGTAACATCTACTTCCAAATATTCTAAAATAACTCACATTAGGTGTGTAACCATACCATAACTCATAAGGTGTCTTGTTTGATTCTTTCTTCAATGAACTCGGTTCAGTGTGTAAACAACAGTACTAACAACTTCTCTCCAGTACATTTGTGCAACATCTTTTTCAATCATTAGTGTTCTAGCACAATCAACAATTGATCTATTCCTCCTTTCAACAATCCCATTTTGCTGGAGTGTTCTTGGTGCAGATACCTGTCTCTTTATTCCATGCTCATTACAAAAATTAGTGAACTCGTCAAAAATAAATTCACCACCTCTATCTGACCTTAAGCATTTCAGTTCCTTACCACTTTCCCTTTCCACTTTTGCTTTATACCATTTAAATATTTTGAAAGCTTCCGACTTTTCTTTTAAGAGCATGACAGTCATCATTTTAGAGAAATCATCAAAAAATAAGATAAAATATCTGTCTTCATAATAAGTTTCAGCTTTCATTAGACCATATAAGTCAGTATGAACTAACTCCAAGATAACATTAGATGAGTAATGTTTGCTCTTGAAACTAAACTTGACATCTTACCCATTTGACATTGTTTGCACATCACATGGTCATGTTTAAATATGCTTGGTAAACCTGTAACTTTCCTTTTCTTACTGATCTTAACCATGTTGTCAAAGTTTACATGACATACCCTCTTGTGCCATAACCAAACATCTTCATTTTTAGCCAATAAACAAGAAGTTTCAGCATTGTCTAAATAGAATAAGTTACCTTTTGATTGTTCACTAGTACCGATCAACTTTCCAGCTTCATCATAGATTTTCACCTTTCTATTCTCAAATGCAACTCGGTGACCAGTATTATTCAGTTGTGCTACACTCAACAGATTATAGTTAAGTCCTTTCACCCAATATGCATTTTCACATCTGATCTTATTATTCAACAATATAGAGCCTTTACCTTTCACTAGACAAGGTGTATCATTTCTCATTTTCATAGATCCACCATTATAATGTTCAAGATATTCAAAATTTTCTTCATCACCAGTCATATGATGAGTGCATCCACTATCAATAATCCAAGTATCATTCTTGCTGACTTTAGAAATAAGTGCTTTTTCAACATACCATTCTTCAGAATCTTCTTTCAATGCAACAAATACCACTTCTATGTCTTCATCAATTTCAGTCTCAGTGTCATCATCTTCATCTTCAACTAGGTAGCATGCCTTCTTGCCTTTATCTTTGTAGTCTCGGTTGGCTTTGTTGTCGTACTGTTGGTTACCTCTGTGATCTTAGTAATTTCTCCTGTCATTCTTCCTTTCATTTGTTTTCTCATCATCTTTCCTGTCAGGACATCTTGCAGGAATATGACCAATCTCTTTGCATTTAAAACATACCAAGGGTAGTTTACCTCTACAGCTTCCTTTGCCTTTTTGTAGTCTTCTAGCCATTAATGCTTCAAATTCATCAAGTTCATCTTCTTTAGCTTCACTCTCGCTTTCATTTCTTATCTTATGTCTACCGCTTGATCTTCCAATTTTCAGAGATGACATAAATGCATATTCTACCTTAGGTAACATACTGTTGACATAGTTATTAAGCTCAAATGCAATTAATCTTCCAATCAGACTATCAAGAGAAATATTATTACCAGGAGCTGCTCTCATTTCATGTATTACTGAGACTCTAATAGCATAGGTAGGTAACAATGTTTTGAGAATTTTACTTACCATAGTGTCTTCATCAATAGTTCCACTTGCTCTTCGGATAGCATTCACCACTTCTTTGATTCGGTTGCTGTATTGAGTGATGTTTTTACCTTCTTTCATCTTCATATCATCAAATTTTCCTCTTAGACATTCAACTTTTGCCCTAAGCACATTCGCATCTTCTCCATGAACTAGTGTAAGCTTGTCCCACATCTGTTTTGCAGTTGTACATGTTTTAATGTCTTCAAATTCAACATCTAATAGAGAAGAAACAATCTCAATCATCATAGCATTGTGTTCTTGTCTTTCTTTTATCTGTGTGACAGTCAAAGGACCAGTGGGGTTTATGAATTCATTTTCCAAGTAGTACATTGTAGAATCTCCAATCCTTGATAGATATAACTTCATCTTGCTTTGCTATGTTGAGAAATTATCTTTGTTCAGCTTTGACACCTCTCTCTTATACATCTTGTGATCTTTAACTCAAGTCCTTCAAACTTCTTCCTTCAAGTACTTTAGCTCTGATACCAATTGTTAGATAACTGAGAGGGGGGGTAAATCAATTAAGTCCAATTATCCTATAGTCCCAAATACTCCCAGATGTATGAAACAAATCTTTCAATTAATCTAAACAACTCAGAAAAACTTTGTCTGTGCCTTTCTGTTCATTAACCGAATACCAGTAAAATTAACTAGTGTATATACCAATCAAACCGGTAATTGTAATGTGTAAAGTAAAATAACAAATCATTACATCCATACACATATAACACTTGATTTTTAACGTGGAAACCCTGCTAGGGGAAAAACCACCTAGGACTGGTACCTGAAATAATTTCACTCTTTTGAAGTGAGTTTGGTTAAGAGCCAACCTTGTTAAAAGTTACAAAACACACTGTAAGGTGTGACCTTGTTAGAGGATTTATCACTAACAGTTCTCCATGACCAAACATTTGCTATGGGGTCAACAAAAAAACAATCAACATTCATTGAATGTCATAATGAAATAAATAAAGATTGTTATGTCCCACTCGGTTAAGAGATTTATTTGTAGCAATGGTTAGAATGCAACATTAAATGATCTGATTCAAATACAACTTCCTTTGCAGATTTTCAGATCTATGCCAAGCTCAAAATAAGTTTGGCCATCATAATCTCTTCAATTACTTGTATCCTCCAACTTTGTTCTTCTCGGTTAATTCTTTTCTCTGACGCTTGGTGTAGTCTGCAGAATTGCTTGGTTCTTACTTTAACCTGTCTGACCAGCTTCGCATGAATGCAAACTCCTTCTCATGCGCATTCTTTTTTTAAATCTCGTCTCTTTAAACAAACATGATAAACCGTTTTCTTCTCATCCATAGATTTTGCCTTTTAATCTCCTTCGTTGATTTTGCCGCTTCAACCTTCCTTGGAACTTGTGCCTCAAACACGTTTCAATCTCCATCATCCGATCTTCCTTGAATTTTCTCAGTTGTTTGATCTTCATAACAAACTTTATCTTTAACCTCAAAATCATGCATATTTGTCCAGCTCATCATCTTTAGTTGGCAATGACATGTTCCATTTTATTTCTTTTACGCAGTCAATACCGTGATGTGTCGGTGACTTCTAACTCGGTTAATACTGTACTCGGTATACACTACACTTGCACGGTGTACACTGTTTCAACTCGGTGTATACTAAGTTCTTCATTTACCGACTACATAAATTTGTACATTCTTGATCTTTAATTCTTAACAGAATTATGTAATACAATCAAATCACTAACATAATGTCATAGACTCATCAATAAGTTACCCAATGAATACGATACTCATATCTTGCTCATACATCTCATCTTTATGTTAATATCTCATTCCTTCACCATTATTTCCTTCTTCAGATGTTTGTAACTATCATGATAAGTACAGTCAAAACTAGTTGACATCAATGACAATATAATAACTGATTTAATGTGTCACATGTACCTTTGTAGTACAACAATCTCTCCCTTTCAAGTTTTCAATTAGTTGTAGTCTGTCAATGCTTTCATCTTTGCAATCATCAGGTCCATTGAAGTAGATTTTGCAAAGAGGCTCTCAGTTGAAGCTGCCGCACAAATCAAGAAGTCTGGGAACTACTACATTCAGTTTGAACTTTTATTTATATTAGGGTGGTTGGATGCACATTGCAGCCAACTAAGCTCCCAAGATACCCTTCTGATAGATTGATTGTCATGGAGCTATGCAAACAAGTGGCTGATGCCCATAGGTTGATTGTGAACAAACATAAACCTTGCTTCCAATTCCCTATTAGGCTTGGAACCCATTCTGCTTAGGATATAAAAGTGGCCAAAATAGTTTGGCTAGAATTGTGTCATCAAAATGGGACAAAAGAGGCAAATTTAGTCCCATTAGGACATTCACCCATGTGATTGGGACCCATTTCAAGTATGAACCCCATCTTGAAGATCATTGGGCCAATTGTGTGGATGATTATGAAGTGAGGGTGAAAGATTATTGCAGAATAGAATTGGACTTGGCTCAAGATGTTTTGGGTGTGTATATTTGTGAAAACCATAGAATCCAAGATTTCGATGAGAGGCTCCATCCTTTGTAGAATAACAATAAGGTTTTCAATTGATTAATTGATAATGCAAATGTAGATGTAGATGAGCAAGAAGACATGAATTTTAGGGCTAGACATGTAGTCAAGGGCACCATGGACTAGGTGAATAAGCCTTACAAGTTTGACCCGATTCCTTGGGCAGAAGGAGTTGACAATGTACTAAAGGACATGCCTATTACCTCAAAAGGAAATAAAATTGCTTCATAGAAGCAAGTTCCACTTGCTTCTACTTTAGGGGAGGCCTCGGTTCATGCAAGGACAATTGTTATAAAGGTTCCCATTCAGATTAGCAGACAACAAAAGGCGAGGGAGAAGAAATAAGATAACACTTCTACTTCTACGCCCGCAACCACATCTGTTGCTGCAGTACCCTCACCGGTTGCTGTTTTTGTTTCCACACCTATTCTTACCCCTATAAAAACAACAGATACACCTTCCTTTGAACAAAAGGTTCCTACTTTGACTATCAAGATCAAGGAGAATAAACCTTCCCAGTCAGGAGAAAAGTTCTACAAGGGATTAAGGAAGGGTTCCCCTTCTATGCCCAAGTAAGGAGAGTTTGAGGATTGAGCTTGAAGGAAGAACCATTGCAACATCAAGAGCAAATGGAGAATGAAGGACATCACAACTTCAACAATGTGAAGACTTCAAGGAAGATGATAACAAAAGAAGGAATTGGAATTGCAAATATCAAGGTTCAAGTTGACAACTATAAAGGGTTTCAAGGTCAGTTCATCATGAAGGATAGACATAAATACAAGTTCGAGTTTAAAGGCAAGGAGGAATTCAAGGACAAGTTTTACATCAAGAGGAATTCAAAGAGCAAGGCAGAATAGAAGGTGAATAAGTTTACAAATGGAGAAGACTATCACAATCTTGGATTTCCTTTGGAAATCCAAGATCAAATAGAGGGATCCAATAACATGAAGTTGAACAAGTTCAAGACATTAAAAGGATCAAGGCAAGATATCAAGACGAGCAATTTCAAGACTAATCCGAGGAGAAGATTTTCAAGATGAAGAGGATGAAGAACATTCACGAAGATGAAACAATTTGGGAACATGAAGCATCACAATTAGTCACATGAGTTGGATAGTTTTAGAAGAGTTAATCAAAGTTAGAAGTGTTGAGTATCATGAGATTTCTCTTCTTTGTGTGAGGTGGTGCCTATTCATCTTCAACTAATCAAGTTATTCCAAGTCAACATGTCCAAGATCATCCAATCAAGTTCATTCACTAGCAGACATGTGGAAGGCATTTAATGAATTACTATAACATATTTTCTCATTGGTTCATCCTTAAAAGGATGTCTTTCAAAGCAATGTAATCATCTTATTGGACGACATTTAATATTTGTAAGCAGTGGTTGTAACTAACCCTAATTAGGGTTTCTTTGAATTATCTTGGCCGTTGATTTCAAATCTATCTGGGCCCTTAATTGTAATTGAGAGGTCTGTAAAAGGTTTGGCCTTCTCATTTGTAAGGAGTTGTCAGTTAGTCAGTACATATTAGCAAGTAGAGTAATAGTAGGAGGAGATTAGAGATTGTTGCCAAGGCTATGTTCGAATTCAATATATGGCTTTAATTGATGATATGGTGAACTTTTATATGTAGTTTCAACATGTTGCATGGTTTCTACTTCTCCAACTTTAGTTAAAATTCATTGATTGAAATGGAGAAATGTGAAGATGCATGATGAATTCCATGTTCATACCTTTTGTTACTTGTTGATTGCAATTTGCAGTGTAAGGTTAGTTTGTAGTTGTTTCATTTGGGTATTGGAATTCACTCATCTATGTTAAGGAAATATAGGATGAATAGGTAAGTGAATGATCTGCTCTTGTTGATGGACTGAGGAATGCAATTGCCTTTGTGATTGATTGATTCCTCATTTCAATCAAGCATATATATTATACAAAGGGTCAGCAACTTGGAGGATCATGACTCTTCATGATGTCCATTAATTACTAACTAATATAATTAGTTTACTTAACATCTCTTAACTAATCATCTCTAGACAAGATCAATCTGCATAGGAGGAGTTTCAATAACAATAAACATAATTAACTATTATGAGTGATCTGCATTAACATTACAGTCCAGATTATAATCTGACTGTAATGCTAACATAGAGCATTACATAATTGATGTAATTATATTTAATTGTGATTCCATCAGACATTAAATCTAGAAACTATATTTCAACACTCTCTCTTAGTAAAAGAAGATTTAAGTCAAACTCTCAGTCATGACAATTTAAAACCAACAACTCAATGTTGTCTAGCCATGAGCATAATAGTTAATACAGTCCGGAACACATCATGACAATTTGAAACCAACAACTTAATGTTGTCTAGCCATGATATGGTTATTACACAACAAGTAATAACATAGTGTTCAAGCTATCCGACGCGATCCGTATCATTAACTTTGATAAAGCCATTCTTGACACTTGGTTAACTATTAACAAGATCGTCACCTTGAAATAGTAACCTTAACACATAGAAGATCGTCACCTTCTCAAAACATCGATTTAAATATTGCAATATTTTATTTATTTATAAATAAATTACAATTAATATTAGAACTTAGTTCTAATTTTCTCATTTATATTTAATCATACCAAGTTTGCTCCTGAAGTATTCTATCTTCACTCTTGCAAGGGGCTTGGTAAATATGTCAACATTTTGTTCTTCAGTGCTAATAAACATCAACTTAATGATGTTCCGATCTACCATATCTCTTATATAATGATATGGAATCTCAATGTGTTTAGATCGGTTATGGAAGACCGGATTCACTGATAATTTGATACAACTTTGATTATCACAATGGATAGTAGTGAATTTCAAGGGTTCTCCAAATAAGCCAAACAGTAATTTCCTTAACCATACTGCTTCCTGTGCTCCCATGGCGGCTGCCATGTATTCTGCTTTGGTTGAGCTTTGAGCAACTGCTGATTTTTTCCTGCTGAACCAAGAAACCATGGCTGACCCAAGATTGAAACAACGTTCGGTAGTACTTTTACGATTAGTAGGACATCCGGCCCAATTGGAGTCTGTATATCTGTGTAGCTGAATCTCAACATTTTCATATTTTAGTCCAAGTCCAATAGTTCCTCGTAAATATCTTAAGATATGTTTTGCAGCCATTAAATGTGTCCTTTTAGGTTCACACATAAAGTGACTTAATACATTAGTTGCATAACAAATATCAGGATGAGTGTTAACAAGATGCATGAGAGAGCCAACTATCTGTTTGTATACTATAGGATTTGCAGGTTCTGAACCTTCTGCTTCCATTTTAAGTTTGATTAAGTTTGTTTCCATAGGAGTTGCTAAAGGTTTACAATCCATCATTCCAAATCTAGTTAAGATATCAGTGGTGTACTTTCTTGATTTAGAAAGATGTAGTTTTCCTTTTGACTTACTTCCAACCCTAGAAAATAGTGTAGAAGACCCAAGTCCTTCATATCAAATTCAGCAGCAAGGTCTTGTTTGCATTTAGCAATCAAATGATCTTCACTTGTTATCAAAAGATCATCAACATAAAGAACCAATATGATCATATCACCTTTAGAAATTTTGAATTAAATGTTAGGATTTGCCTCATTCTTGGAGTATCCTAGTTTAGTTAAATAGCTGTCTATTCTTGCATACCAAGCTCTAGGGGCTTGTTTTAGTCCATAGAGAGCCCTTTTAAGTTTGCAGACATAATGTGATCTATCATGTGTAGTGAACCCCTCTGGTTGTTCTATATATACTTCTTCTATTGAACCATTCAAGAAGACTGTCTTGACATCCATCTGATGTATTTTCCATCCTTTAGAAGCTGCAATTGCAATGATGGTTCTTACTGAAGTATATCTGGCTACTGGTGCAAATGTTTCTTCGTAGTCAATTCCAGCTTTTTGGGAGAATCCCCTTGCAACAAACCGAGCTTTATGTTTTTCAATGCTGCCATCAGGTGCATATTTGATTTTGAACAGCCATTTAGAAGAAACAACTAATTTGCCTTTAGGTCTAGGTACTACATCCCAAACATCATTTTTTATTATGGATTGATACTCTTCAATCATGGCATCTTTCCAGGCTTGACTTGCTAAGGCTTCCTTAGCATTAGTTGGTTCTTGATTTGTAAGCTCTATTAACAATGTTGCATAACATTTTTGTGTTCTAGTTCTTTTTATTTTCTTTGAACATTTCATCTGGTTCCACATTGTTTTCTTCCAACATTTTCCTTGCCCATAGTGGTCTTTTCTTGTTATAGACATCTTCATCATTTAGATTTTGAGGTTCAAGTTCTTCTAAGATATTCTCCCTCTCAATTTCAGTAGAGGGTTCTTCATCTGATTCTAAGTTTTGATTATCTTCAGAATCTTTGCATGTAATGCTTTCATCAAATTTTACATCTTTTCTTATTTCAACTGACCTTTGTCCTAGAATGTATATGCGATATCCTTTGCAGTTTTCACTATAGCCCACTAGAATACGTCTTTTTCCAGATGGTTCTAGTTTGGTCCTCTTTTCATTTGGAACATGAATATAAACTGGGCATCCAAATATTCTGAGATGACTTAAGTTTGGTTTGTTTCCAGTGAAAGCTTCTTCAGGAGTTATATCTTTTAGATTAGAGTGTGGACATCTGTTTTTTATATATATTGCAGTATTTGAAGCTTCTGCCCAAAATGAGACATGGATGTTTTGGTCATGCATCATGGCTTTAGCTGCTTCTATTATCATTCTGCTCTTTCTTTCTGCTACTCCATTTTGTTGAGGATTATATGGCACAGTATACTCCCTCTTAATCCTAGTAGAATTGCAGAATTCTTTAAAGATTTCAGCTGTATATTCACCCCCATTATCTGATCTTAGTATTTTGATTTTCTTCCCTGTTTGATTTTCTACTAAAGCTTTGAATTCTTTGAACTTAGATAGTACTTCAATTGATTCTTTTAAGTTCAAAAAGTATATCCAAGTTTTCCGGGAGAAATCATCAATGAATATTATGTAGTATAGAGATCTCGTTAGGGAGGGTGTTGACATGGGCCCACATAGATCAGAATGAATAAGTTCTAAAATGTCTTCAGACTTGTGTTCACTAGAAGGGAATGAACTTTTAATATTTTTTCCTAGTGCACAACCTTCCAGAGTATTTTGATTCTATATTAGGTATTCCTGAGGTTATTTTCTTTATGATAGGTAGAGCACTATAACCTAGATGACCTAACCTCTTATGCCATAATTCATTGTTATGAAAAATTTCATGGTTTAATGCAACTTTTTGATCGCAGAGTAGTTTACATAAGCTACCATCTCTAGATCCTATTGTTACAACATTTTTTATATTTGAATTTTTAGGCCAAAGAAGAACTTTATCTTCATTAAATGTGACTCTATATCCTTGATCAGCTAGCCCTGAAATGGATATTAGGTTCCTTTTAATTCCTAGTACAAACAAAACATCTTTTAGATGTAATGTTACCCTGCTTCCTAGTTTGATTGAACAGGTCCCTATTCCTTTCATGGGGTAGGTGGAGTTATCACCAATGGTGACTTTTTCAGAAGAATGTCCTTCAAGATCTTCAAACTGATTCCTGAATCCAGTTATGTGTCTAGAAGCTCCACTGTCAATTATCCAGGTGTTCTTATTTGTATTAAGTTCACTTGATAATGCTAGAAAGAATGGTGAATTATCTTCTTTGGTTTTAGCTATATTTGCTTGTCCTTTATTTCTGGTAGGACATTCTCTATGAGTGTGCTCATATTTGTCGCATTTGTAACACTGAACCTTTGATTTGTCTTTCTTATAAGATTTATTTGAGAAGTTGGCATTATTAGAAAAATTTCTGTTTCCTTTGCTCTTGAAGAACTTCTTCTTCTTGTTGAAAGTATTTGTTTGTAGTGCTTGAATCTCACTTCCCTTATTTGGTCCAATCCCTCTGGATATCAACCGAGTTTCCTCTTGTAAGCAATCATTTTTGAGTTGGTCGAATTTAGGTGAATGAGGCCTTCCACTGATACATTGAATAAATGACTCCCATGATAAAGGTAATCCCCTTAGAGAAATTAGGGAAAGATCAACATCATCAACTGTATTACCGATGGAGAATAGTTGATCCCTTATTTAAGTGATTCTTAGAAAGTAAGATATTGTTTCTCCCTTATTCATTTTGATATTCATCATTTGTTGTTTTAGAGTTAATATCCTGCTTGCAGTATTTATCTCAAATGTATTTTGAATGGTTTTATAAACCTCATAAGCAGATGTTAACCTCGATATGCTTGGTAATATTGAGTCTTTAACTGAGTCAATGATTAGCTTCTTGGCTTTATTGTTTCGTCTTTTCCAGATTGCTTTTTCTATCTCATCTTTAGGTATTTTAGGTTCTTCCTCTATGTAGGATTCTAGTTCTAGTTCTTGCATCAATGTATTGATTCGAATCTTCCAAGAGACAAAGTTAGAGGCACCTTCAAGTCTGTCCTCCATCCTGAGTGTGTGGGCCATATTTTATAACCTTCAAGTGTTAAACTTCCTGATTTCTTATTATTGAAGATGCAATAGTTTTATGTGTCTCTGTCGATAATTTTTGATAACTGGAATAATCTGAGTCTCTATCGTCAATTTAGATGTCTGCAGAGTAATGAGCTTCTGCCGTCGATTAAATGTCTGCAAGTTTAATGGGTCTCTGCTTGATTTATCCTTGATACAGTCGCAGAGATTGTAGATGCTCGGGTGCTGATGATCCTTTTATATTGTAGATCACTGTTTCCTAGATCGTCGATGTCTATTTGCTTGCTATCTTATTCACTTCTCCTAACTTGGCTCTGATACCATGTTAAGGAAATATAGGATGAATAGGTAAGTGAATGATCTGCTCTTGTTGATGGACTGAGGAATGCAATTGCCTTTGTGATTGATTGATTTCTCATTCCAATCAAGCATATATATTATACAAAGGGTCAGCAACTTGGAGGATCATGACTCTTCATGATGTCCATTAATTACTAACTAATATAATTAGTTTACTTAACATCTCTTAACTAATCATCTCTAGACAAGATCAATTTGCATAGGAGGAGTTTCAATAACAATAAACATAATTAACTATTTTGAGTGATCTGCATTAACATTACAGTCCAGATTATAATCTGACTGTAATGCTAATGTAGAGCATTAGATAACTGATGTAATTATATTTAATTGTGATTCCATCAGACATTAAATCTGATTGAAACTATATTTCAACAATCTAAGCATCATCCATTGATATCATTGTCCTTAGGAATAGCTTAGATTTCTCTAAACTCTTCATCCCTTTCGCCATTTATTTGAGGTCAAGTTAGTGTTCTCAGTTCCAACCATTAAGGAAAAGAATTGATTAAGTCCAAGAAGAATAGTGTAAGTCCCTTTGTGATTACCAACAAGATCATATCATATTTACCGAGTTATATCCAGCATAAAATCGCTCGTTCACATTGTAAACCTGGGGGTTACTTCATTTGATCACACATTTGTTACATTGTTTAGCATTTGAAGTTTCCTTGTTCAAGATAGGATAGGATACTGGAAATCGCTCCGAAGGATATGAGGTCAAGTTGGTGTTCTAAGTTCCAACTATATATATTCAATGACAAATATATGTGCAATGATAATTATCTGATAATTGTAATGTCTGATATGCAATGGGTTCATACAAATTATAAAGCAGATTCTATCACTTATTATGATAGATTGATAATGCTGTCTCTGATTTACAAAAGAAAAATGCAATTGATATCTAATGCTGCGATGTCTGAATATATCAATGGATGTTATGCAGTAGAAAAAGTAATTGCTTGAAGCGATTAGTGTTGTGCTTGATCAACAATGAGAATCTGCACTTTAATGGTTGCTGTATTTGATGAGAAGTTTGAAATATGTGATCCCTTAGATGCTGTCTCTGATATCTTCTATTTGTACTTGCACCCGTAAGGCTGATTAAGCGGCTGGCTCTAAACAGAGCATATCCAAGAAAATAAGAAGAAAAGGTAATATGTGTTCTATTATGATGGAATGAAGATGAGATTGGCATCTTATATCTTATGCTAAAGATGATAGGACATGTTGGAAGAGACACACCTCCCTTCATAGTTAATTGTACCACTTCTTCCATAAGTTAATTGATTAGTTATCTATCCTAATTGCATCTCTTTATACTTAGACTTCTGATTGCATCCTTTGAACACTTCATTATTGTTAGTTGTCATTAACAATGGTAGTGACGAATAATTGTTTAGTCAACTCTCTCTCTATTTCGATGTTCTTTATTGATCATGTAACTCTTAATTGATAACCCTAATGACTTAGTTGCTGCCATTGAAGGTTCTAGAGTTGCTGTCTCACCATGTGACTATTTATCATTGTTTCTGACGCAGCAATATGCGTTGGGTACCCAATAGAGATTAGTTCTTTGGCTTGATAACCGTTAACTTATCCGTAAAAATGAATCACTGTCGTGGAAGACTTAATAGTTAATACGACTCCATAACATATAATTGCCCGACATTTATATTTGGTCGATGCTTTTTGAATGGATGCTGATTGTTATACTAGTTGATGCCATGTAATATGAATCTGCGAATAATTAATTCTTTACTTTGCTGAGTCACCAAATCAGATTTCTCTGATAGGAGCAGTTGTAATTGTTGATGGAGCTTGATAAGTTTCAATCTTCAATTAAAACTTATCAAATCATTTATTGATTTAGGTTCCAAATTTGGGGAGATTACATGTGATCAACCTTGTATGATAGTTTTACCTCCAAGCTTCCTACCAAGAAACTTGTGCAATCATTACCTGAAATAACATCTTTCCCATGACTGAAACCTGCACTTTCAATTGAATATTGCTTCTTAGATGTGACTACAATAGGGCATCTCCTTCAATCTTCACGTACTCTTCATCTATAGCTTCAGTAAGTGACTCTCCTACATCCTTGTCCTCATAGGGCTGAAGTAAACTTGTGGCTCAGTTTTCTTTCGAGCTTAAAGTTTGATCTCCCATGCATGTTGACTGATTTTTATCTACTCTAAGACCACCTATAGGCTGCAAGTCACAAACAAGTGCTTCTTCTTCCTTTAGTAACCTTTCTTCAAGGGTGACTTCTTATTTTTCTTTCATTATTCTTCTGATGTGCTTCACCATGCTCATTTTACCAGTTCTCAAGGTTACAACCAAACTAAAGAAATCACCGAAGGAGACTTGTTTTTCAAACCCCTTAGACATGCTTTGGTGTTCTTCAAAAAGTTGGATAGCTTCATATTCATAACTCCTCTTGATCTGATCTTCAAACCTGCTAAAACCCATTGTTGTACCTTTGAACTTTATTGAATCCCCAACAAGATGGTAGGAAAACTCTGCTTTGGTTTGGCACCACTTTATTATCCCACCCTTATTCTGCCCTGTTTTTCTATTTTTATTTTCAGACTGATCTGACATTTATAACAGGCAATAAATAATAGAACACTTCAAATAATTATACCAAATGGTTCGCTTAATATCAAAGATGAAATACAACATGAGATATACAAAATATGAACAATAAATGTACACCACAAGTCTGAAATTCTGATGATAACTCCACTGTCATAAGTCAGAATATAGAAGTCTGAAAGTACATCCAAACATGGGCAAAACATGACAATCATGTCCACAAGTGCTGCAGTCTGAAATTAGATTAATACCCTAGGAAATATACATACCAAATCATGGAAAAATGTGTTATTCCTAACCGGTTACTGAGAGGGGGCGGGGGCGGGGGCGAGGGTGAATCAGTAAATACTACTTCTATCTCAACTAAACTTTGTATATATATTCTTGCAGTATAAACAAAATATAATTAATCATTCATAAATGGAAATAGAAATAGTCAGATCAACATAGCATATGTATGTGGAAACCCTCGGTTAGAAGGGAAAAAACCACAGTGAGACAGAGCTCACAACTTCACTACTGCAGTAATAAAGGTGCCCTAAGAAGAGCTTACAAAGCACTTGTAAGAATGCTACCCAGTAAAGGGATTTGATATAAGACTTGTTAAGATCTTGACCCTGTTAGGAGTCGCCTTGTGAAAGGACTTTCAACACCAATTAAGATGCTACCCGGTTAAGGGATTTATACAACGAACTTATTAGGGTTTACCTTGATAAAGGGATTTGAATATTCTTTAACAATGTAAAAGCAATGATTTGAATTCTGTCTGATTAGATCATACCTGTTAACCTTTCCGCTTTGCTTGGCTGTTGAACCTCTCTGCCTTTCACCTCTTGTGACAGTAGCTTCTCTTAGAAGATATCTTTCTCCTGCTCTGTATATTCAACAACACTTCTTTTGTGTCCTATGACTTGTATTTATAAGAAATTAATCTTAATAAAAAACTCAACTCATAGTACCGCCAAGCTGTAAACTCACCCATAAATCATGCAGCAAAAGACTTTGCAAAATGATCTTGAGTTTACCTTGAAACATCCGCGTAAAAATTAAATTAACTCTTGTTAAAAAGCTAACTCCAGTTTTAAACGGTGAATGCTCCGTATAATCCGGTTTTAACTCAGACAGCTCCGCATAATCCGGTGCGGCTTAACATGTAGTCAACCGGTATGAATTTTATACCCAGTTGTTCTATATGTTCTATAAGACCGGTTGTAGACACTCTGTTTAGTCTACCGGTACATATACTCTGTTAGGTCTACCGGTGCCTATTAAGGAGTATGAGTGGTCTACCGGTGGGATTGATGTTTGCCTTAAACTTATCCAATGACAACTCAAATATGCCAACAAAATGAACAACAATTGTTGAAATTGTCCTGATAGGAGTGGTGCCAAGTTTAGGGCTTGAAACCCTAATGCAAAGTGAACACAAATCACCAAGAATGCTGTTCCAAGCCTGAATGCTACAGCAGCAAGAACATATATTAATCTGAAGCATTTAATAGTAGTTGCATGTTAAACCCTCAAATTTTCCTTTGACCAAATCACGCCCAGGTGATGTATGCTTGTTTTTTCCACAACCCTTTAATGCAGATTTCAATCTACAAGCATCCAAACAAACAATTGATAAATTGTAGTACTCATCAATATCCAGCGCCCCCAAACAAGGAAACCTAGAATGACACCCTCTTCTTCTGAAAATAAGCAAACCCTTCAATAATCTGAAACTTGCATGTCAAATCCTTCAGAGAGATTTCCAGTTGAAACCTCCAACAATCTGATGATGAAGCACAATGGTGAATTTTGGATGAATCCACACCAAAGATGGATTTGGATTTCTGTCCAAACCACCGAGAAACTCCAAGGGTTTCCTTCCTCAGATTTCCTGTAAATGAAAGCCAAAGCTCTCAAACTTTTGGAGAGAAATTAAAATAAGCCAAGTTTAACTTCCCCAAATCTCCTTTTATAATCCTCTCATGAACTTTCCGGAAACCCTATTTAAATTTCCCACTTCTAATATTTAAATATTTAACTTGCATATGGGATAATATTAAAGTGATCCGTCATATAATTTCTTCATTTATATAAATTCACTTTAATCCTTATACCTCCATGTGCCCCATTTGGCATACTAATTAAATACTTTATGGTATTAATATATTAAATGCACACTTGACCCTGCATATCCCCTTGAATCATAGATATAATTAATTATATTAAAGTCAATGCCAGATTAGATTTCAATTAATTAAATTAAATCATGAAACTCCATTAAATGCCAAATATCTAACCAACAACTAATCCTACCAACTTTTCAGATATAACTATGGTGCCCTCTGACCATCTAGATGACTTACCATAAATAGTAAGTATGAACCAAATGTCCAAGTGATTTACTAAAAATAGTAAGTGTGTATAAATGAAGCTTGAAAGACCTCTGTAACCAAAACCACAAATAAACTAATGCACTGAGATGGAGAGTATTGAAATAGACACCCAAAGGGTCAATTGAATCACCTTCAAAGACCCCCTTGATAACCACATTAGCTGACGGGGACCATTGATAATAGGCTTACCTCTAAAAATAATTGATGCTTAGGAAGGTGCAAAAATGGGGACATTACAGACTACCCTGATATTTTAATTTGTTTCAAAATTGTAGTTGCTCCTTAAAGGAAAAATAGAACCTCATTTTGTCATGCATTTGCTCATTGAAACAGTTGAGGACTTGGGCTTGCGATCCTTTATGCATGTAAATTCATAAAAATAGGTCTATGGTTATTGCCAAACATGTGTCAGAAGGTGTGAGGTTTATGACAGCCTTGGAGGCATTCATTCATAACAATAGGATTTTATCTTTTTAATTGTATTTTTAATATTTTATATTTCTTTTCTATAGTAGATATAATCAGGATGACCCTGAGCTTTTCCTCGTACTAAAGACTCAACTTAAATTTGAGTGTAACTGAGGTCCTTACACTCCAATCACCAAAACATCAGCATGTGAAACCTAGACTATGCGAGGATCTTTTTGTTTGAAAAAGATAGAAAGGAGAACTATGTCAGGAACAACTATCAGAATGGCAGGTAGAAGGCTTGAGAAGAAAACAGCAAGGCTTTGTGGTGCTCAAGCATTGTATCTGCTATAGCCAAGGGATTGAGCACGGGGTACCCGTGCTTTGGCTGTTGTCAAGCTTTTTTTGTTATTATTTATGATTGCATCTAGATTTTGTATCAGATATCACGGTGTGATTATGATCCATTGGCGGTCCTTGGTTATCCTTTACTAATCAGAAACATATCAATATATTTCATTAATATTAGAGCAAATACATATTTCTCTAATTTAGATATGTTCTCATCATCTGTGATCTTCCTTAACTCTCTCTTTGTCCCTGATTCTCTATGTCAATCCTTTAATTGTGAGGGTTCTTTCTAGCTGTCTCTGAACATCAATTCTTGTCCACCTATGCCTCATTCTGGTAGTATGGTCAAGGATAGGCATTAAATATACTTCTAACTTGGTCTCAGGTTATCTTATATTAATATCTAAAATAAACATTCATTGTGACTAAGTGAAACAAAAGATGATCTATATCTACAGAATTATTAGCTTCCCTTGATCTACATTTCACTTTGATTGCTCTGTTCTCCTTTGGTATTCAAAAACCTGAAATTCTATCTTCACTATCTAATCTAAAACGAAGAAATATAATATGAAAATATAGATTAATAGAATAAAACATGAATGCCATAGCGGTATTGAAGTCACATAAGTAATAGAACTGAATGCAAATCCACAACTATCTTCTACAATGTTAAACATCTTGACAGAGGTATGCTATAATCTCTGATAATTAATATAACATGTGCATAATTCATCTAAAGCAGTAGGTCATTTCAGTAATATTAACAGGTCAATGTTAGGTTAGTGCAGTTGATTTACGTTTTATTCTCTTCATTTTTGTTCAATCTTATGAGTTTGCCTAAGCATTTATAAGGGCAACAACATTCTAACTTAGGTGGCAGATTAGCCTTTTAGAATTTTACTGCCACAAGTTGAATTGTATTGCTTGTAATGGGTATAGTTTTTATATTTTACTTAGTTAATGTGTGGTGGAACTCCATAGGTTGCAGAGCCCTTACGTGCAATGGTTATGGGAGCACCTTTGGAGGATGCACGGCACTTGACTCAGCGTTATGATCGAATACGACAGGAAGTGGAAGCTCAGGTTATCAGAATTAGTTTTTTGTCTGGTCATTAATGCCTGATATCATTTTATATTGTATTAGTTTTAAAAAATTAAAAAACTTCTGCAGAGAGCAGAGGTTGGAAGGCGGCAGCTGAAGTCTAAGGAAGCTAGTGCAACTGTAGATAATGGTGTGAAACTGCAGGCTGCAGAATCAAAGTTGACAGATCTTGTATCTACAATGTCAGCACTTGGGAAAGAGGCAGCTTCTGCAATGATGGCTGTTGAAGGTCAACAGCAACGACTTACTCTTCAACGACTTATTGCAATGGTAACACAATTTCTTCTTAAGTAGATAGATGCTATACAGCTGGGCAAGGGTCTCTGCCGGTCAATACTTGCATTGCAGTTAGTTTTTCATTGGACTCACAGCTGTCCTATAACATGTTTATGTTTTCTATGGATTTACTTTATTATATAAAGTACTAGGTTGTTTCTGATGTATTCTTTAAATTTATTCAAGTCTTATCATCTCCTATTTTAATTTCTCTTTATTTCTACACCTATCATGTTCATACCTTTTGGAAAGATTTATGTGGACTTGAATCTAAGGTGTACCAGAGCTAAAGTTCACAATGCCCTTATTGGCTTGTTTTGCATGGTAATTTTAAAAACTGAGAAGCTCCTTAATTTAGTGTTGTTTCTTTGAGTTTCCCAGAAGTGGGTTGTAGGGATAGGGTTTTAGAGATGGCAAAAATCTTCTTGATTTTGAGGACAGCAGGGGGAAAACTCTTAAAATAATATGAAAAAATTAATTTTTAAAATATTAAACTTCAAAATAGTTAAAAGTGAATGAAGCTGAAATTCTCAAAAGCATATACAGTGTGCTGATTTGTAAATGACATTACTTTTGATCCAATTATCCATTTGATAGTCGAATACCATAATATGATTTAAAAATTTATTTTTATCAATGAAAGTTTGTGTGCATCATGATGGTAGACTTTGTACACATTTTAAGTAGAAAACAAATACTAGTGCAAATGTTTAGGATGGGGGTGTCCTATTGGAAAGGGTTTTGTTTTGTTTTAGGCATTTTGGCAGACTTTTCACAGGTGGGTGGGTGTGTTTTGGAAAATGGACTAACATCAGAGGAGGGTGTTGGGCGTGGCAGGCTGTTTCAAACAGTTGCTTCAAAATGAGGATTTCCCCCCAAACTCCATTTTCTGGGATGGGGAGGGGTGTTCTATCCTCATCCATGTGTGCCCAAAATGTTCGTGAACAAAGTTGCATGAACAGAGATACAGATACAAATTCCGATACAGTATCAGATACGGATACGGCCATTTTTTAAGACCCCTAATATGGATATGGTTGGATATGACATTAGTAAAAAACCAGACATATATTTAATACAAATTTCTAAGTTATTAGAGGAAATTTTCATTACTGCAAAAACAATGTAGACACATTAATGCTGCATAAATAATTATAAGTTAATTTAACACTTTACAAAATGCAAAAACAGTAGAGTTGCATTGGAAGATAACCCAAAAAAATGGGTCGCTGACATAGAAAAACATTTCATTTGTCATTCTCATTTGGTATAAGTTTTGTTTCTACCCAAAAAAATTAAAAAAATTGCATGAAGTTTTTTAATTAAATTTGGGAAGATTTATGTCAAATTTTTTAAAATCAAATCACATGGTATTCAGCATGGTTGGAAAATTAAGGTTTTTTGGGCACACATGGCCCTGGGTTACATGGCTATTAAACTTTATGTTTTTAGCGTATCAATCATGGTATAGTTTATGTAGATATCTCTTTCCGTGGGTTTGAAAAGAATGGAATGAAGTCACAGAACTGTTCAATAAAGACTTTAAACTTCTGTAATCAATAATGTTAAGGAACAAGACTTTCAGAGAAACTGCAGCAAAATAATTAAAGAATCAATGTTTCATACCACACCGTGAAACGTTATTAGAGCAAATTTTAAGATTACACTCAAGAGCTGCTATGTACATAACACAAGTTACAACATAATGAAAAGATTATGTATACTTATCAGGTTTGATAATTTCAATTTGCATGGGAGGTTAAAAGTATTTGGAAACCTGGAGTTTTCAGAATAATCAGTAAAATTTATATAGGAATTGAAAAGTTGGGACATGATCAGACAAATCCGGTCTGTTGAGAAAATCTATATCAGGCCAGATTTGAATGGCTGGATTTGGTTACCGCAAGATAATGTGATCACTGCATATTACATATCAGTTATCACCCAATACTCAATATTAACTGACATTAATCAGTAATTACTATGAACTATTGATTATAATCATGCACTTTTAATTGTTTATCTTAATGAGCTCTAAGCATATGAATAATTGTTTTCCATGAATCATACATTTCTAGGCCATTATCTGTATTGAGCTTGTTAGTAAGCTCCTTGATCTCCAAAGCCTCTCTCAACTTCAGAAAATGTTCCTTTGTCAGATTTTTTTGGTCACAGTGGAGCAAACTTTAATTCAGCATATGAGATCACCCTTATAGAATTCCACAAGGAGATCAAAGTTTGAAACCATGGGTTTCCACATCATGATCAAGCTTGGGGTAAATGGTAAACCTCATTTATTCACCTACACTCAAAGTGCTTGTGTTCTGAAATATATGTACTGAATACAAAGAAGATGTGACTAGACTAAAATGTTTATTGGTTACAAGTAAACTGGACATAGGAGAATTCAAGATATTGCAGAGAGTTTGAAGAAGAGAAGATGATTAAGATCATAGAAGAATATTCTCCCTAAGAAGCAGATGCCTATCTCCAGCTACTAGCGTTGTCTACAGTTGTGGATTATGTCTATGAAGTAGTCTTTGGTTTGGTATTGAACTAGTACCAGCTTATTGACGACTTGGCTTTGTTTATCATGGGTTTGAAACTTGGAACATAGTATTTTATCACGATGTTAGTGAACTTGTATTAACAAATCTGTATCCTATTCACTGAAGAAAGATATTTTTGAGAAAGTACCATGACATTAGTTTTATTACTTGATGCTTAAATGAAGTTATTAATTGGCTAGTTATTGATAATGATGGAGATGAGTATAACAAAACCCAAATAATGAATAATAAATACATAAAGAATTGTGTTTCAACTTAATAAAATCTCCTTGATTTACATTGCTTTTGTCTCCAAACATGAACCCAGAGCTCATAACATATGTATTAGGAATGTAGTAAGAAATATCAAATAGGTTCACTGAAGGTGCATTGATATTATTTAGGTGGAGGCAGAAAGATCCTACCATCAGTATGTGGCAGAAGTTCTTGACAAACTTCATGCTCAGGTACATAAATCTCATCTTCCAAGGCTTCTGGAGTACCTTGTGTAGAGCATTATAGTGCTTGTGAATATAGATTTCTGAATCCGATATTTACCAACATATTTTCTTATAGCATTTCATAAGTTTACTTATTTTGCAGTATTTTCTTACAAACGGATAATGTGTAGATGGCTGCAGAGCGTCAACGCAGTGAAACTGCACCAATGGGCAAGTTGACTGATGTGTATATACCACCTCCATCATATGAGGAGATCAAGGCAAATGGTTCTGGCCATGTTGTGATTGGAAGTGCCACCCAGAAAGCTATGTATTTTCTGGCTGAAGTGAGTAGACTACGTTTTCATTTTTTGGAAATTTTCTTCTTGTTGAAACAGCTTTTTTTTTAATTTTTAAAACGATCTTAGGATACAGTAATGGAAAATTAAGGAATAACTGAAGATAATGTAAAACTCAGCACATACCAATGAGAATTGATTTTTTTCTCTATAGTTATCTAATTTTAACAAATTGCAAAATGGCAATCTGGATATGCAAATACTACCATTTAGGTTAGATTCATGTCTAGTTTCTTTTTGAGTAAGATAAATTTTTCTGTAGCCAGCTATTTAATAGAGTAGAGCATCTTTGCATTCCCAGAGCTTGGTTTGGGACAACAAAAATAGCTTCTATTCCCTCCCACCTGGAGCCATCAACACTATCTTTAAGACTGGTGTCCAGTTTCTTTTTGAGTAAGACAAACTCTGCTATATCCAGTTATTGTATAGAGTATAGCATCTTTCCATCCCTAGAGCTTGGTTCGGGACAATTGTTTGTGTTTGTTTCATATTTTGGTAAACGCTTGCACTGCATGTTTTATTTTACTCCACAATGATTAGAGTATCAAGAATAGTATACAATTAGGTTATGGACAGAAAATAAATGTCAATCTAGAGTGAAACTTATACTTGAGACAAATTGTAAATTGGCAATCTGGATTTGCAAATACTATCTTTAAGATTTGTGTCCAGTTTCTTTTTGAGTAAGACAAACTCTGCTATATCCAGTTATTGTATATAGTATAGCATCTTTGCATCCCTAGAGCTTGGCTCAGGACAATTGTTTGTGTTTGTTTAATGTTTTGGTAAACACTTGCACTGCTTGTTTTATTCTAATATGATTGTATTATCAAGAATAGTATACTATTAGTTCATGGACAGAAAATAGAAGTCGATTTAACGTAAAACTAATACTTTAAAGCTTGTAGACATAGGACCACATTGTGTATGTGGTGGACTTACCCTTGATGGCTTGTCAAACTCACCTTCTGCCTCCTATGCTGCCACATTTGCTTGCTATTTAGCTACATTTCTCCAATCATCAATCTCATGGATAGTAAACTGTGGAATTGCATGCTTAGGAACCCAATCTAAATATGAATTGATGTCATCGAGGTCAAGTGCATGATCTGTACCCTACCCTTGTACCTTCTTTTTATGCAAGTACATATACAAGGTCATTCAAGTGCTTTAAGTCAGCATATTGCACTTTTTTTTGTGAATGGCCTCAAAAGCACTGTAGTTGCACTTACAAGTGTTATATTGCTGGGAAAAAATGCAGATGGCAAGCTTTTGAAGATTAGGCATTGTGGGACTAAAATTGTCCCACCACAAATCTACAAGGACAACATTCATAGCTTTGTAAGAATTTCAGTTAATTAAAAGTTAAGAAAAATTATAAGCTAAAATTAAATAAATGTATATTTTATCTGCGTATAGTTTGGCTGTCCTACGCAGGCATGAAGTTGAAGAAAATAATGCCCCCTTTGCCCTCTTATAAATTTGTACTACATGTTTTGTGAGTTGTTGAGGTTGTTGTTGGGAACCAACCTATCAATACATGTGTTGAAGCCAAGAATAACCTTTGCATCTAACACTACATGAAGGGGAGAAGAAAACCTTAGGGTTCAGATAGTAGGCAAAAACATGAACATAGTGGTGTTGTCTGTTCCACCTTTGATTAATAATGCATCATATATATTTCATATTGGGTTCTACTCAATACAATCAAATGTTTATTTGCTTCTTTGGCCATATTGATGATTTTTTATAGTCACTCCATGGATTTTAATCCCCATCCACTGAACCATATCCAAGGGTTTTGACACTTAGAACAAGAGAGTAGAAAACTAAACCAAAAATAAAACAACCAGCGAATAAAAAATTTATAATTTTACAATAAAAACTTGTAACAATATAATTTTTTTTTTTGATAAAGAATGCCCCTTGATGATCTCCAAAGTCCTGGCAAATGTACTGTAAAAATGGTTTTCACGATCCTCTCTGCTTTAGTCTTCTTGCAATAAGGACTCTTCAACCAGCCTTTGCTTACAAACATGTACTTAAGGTTGGGCAATATAGTTGCTATACTCTGCAAGGTGAGGAAATCAATTTCAAAGTATGTAATCCTATACGCACTGGCTACTTGCCATTATGGTACTCTTTCATGAGATTTAGGACCCATTTATCATTGTAGATGCACTAGGCACAAGAGTTCCAAAACTGTAATGTCCTCTTCCTAATTTGCCTTAAAATTTGCCATAAAATCACAATTGCAACAAATTAGGGGTATGATTACATTTAACCAAGTAAAGCTTTTCTCAATAGTACGATCCTGGATTTGGATCCTCCAATCACCGCATGAAAGACATATATATTTATATATAGTCAATCATTAGGGTTAGCCAAGTTGCATTATAATCAGAGTATAAACACATTAGGGGGAAGAGACATGATGGGTCTGCCCGAAGCCATTTCTACACCAAGCCTAAGAGTGGATGTCTACCACAACCCTCCTACTTAGCTGGGTAGAGGTTTTAAGGGGTTACTTGACTCTGCAAGTGCCCTCTTTGTCCCAGGCTGCAACAGTTCTATTAGGATGGCTTTATTACAAGCCCCTCACCGCCCTTATCTTACACCTCATGCCCTCTCTCTTACAATGTGGGTTTCAGACAATATGCATCACTATTCTCTATTGCCATCTTGTGGAGTCAGGTGGAGGTTGTAAAGGGTTACTTGACTTTGTGAGTGTCCTCTTTGTCCTAGGCCACAAAGGTCCTAGGACAGCCTTCTTATAGGCCCCTTGCCACCCTTCTCTTACACCTCTGACCCTTCCTATGAGATGGGTTGTAGACAATCAAACAAGTCCTATATTCTATGGGAATTCATTTAAGCATCATCTATTATTCATATGCACATAGATATAATTATACCATGTTTACTTGTAAAAGGAAGGATGCCGAAGATGGCCGATCTGATATAATACCAGCCTGGTGATCTGAAGATAATTTTTTGGATGCAAATGCTTATTAACCTCCATGAATCAATCTTAGTCCTTTTGTGTGCTCTTCGTGCCGATTGCTTAGATAATCCTCAATGATTATATTTTCTGATGCAAGGGACTGCTGAATGTATTAATTATTGGATGATCTGTTCATGCCTTATATTTTGATTTTCCCTTTAATGATTATCGATTTCTGATCGAGTACTGATTACTTATCCCTTGATTCACAACACAATGTATTGCTTTCAAGGCTTGGAATGAATCCTCCTTTATACTTTATTGGTGGAAGTGTCACCACTTTTCATTGTTGCCTTTGAGAATAATATATTATCTCCCTTGTGATTGAGTACTGATTATTTATCCCTTGATTCACAGCACAATGTATTCCTTTCAAGGCTCGGAATGAATCCTCCTCTATACTTTATTGGTGGAAGGGTCACCAAGTTTCATAAGGATTGAGTCACCACTTTTCATTGTTGCGTTTGAGAATAATATATTATCTCCCTGGGATTGAGTACTGATAATTTATTCCTTGATTTACAGCACAATGTATTCCTTTCAATGCTAGGACTGAATCCTCCTATATACCTTATTGGTGGAAGGGTCACCACCTTTCATAAGGATTGAGTCACCACTTCTCAGTGTTGCCTTTGAGAATAATATGTTATTCCCTAAATTGATATCCCTTGGATGTCCTCAAAGGAAACCTTCTCCCCTTTATATCTTCCAATGTGGGGGAGAGTTACACCTCTTCATCATGTCTGCCCCTTTGCAATGGTCACAACCTTTCACAATTACCACCCTTCAAAGGAGTCACAACCCTTCAACATTTATACCCTTTGAAAAAGTCACAACGCTTTTATAATTATCCCTCTTTGGAAGAGTCACAACCCTTCATCATTGCTTCCCTTTGAAAGAGTCACTTATCTTCTTGTCATTCCTTTCTTCTTCCATTAATCCGTCTTTAATTCTTATGCTCTCCTCTTTTTTCCTTCCTCCATATTTCCTTTCAAATAAACTCTCTTCCCTTTTATATCTTATGTTGAGGGAGTCACAACTCTTCATTATGTATCTCTTGACCTTTCATTAACTTGATTTACTTGTAATTATGATATAATATATTTTATTATTATTTATCTTTTTATTTATTTTTTGTATTATAATTTTATTAGTAAATACTATTTCAGAAGGGTGACTACAAAAACTATGTGAGGTGTTTTGCATCTAGTAGTCTACCAATTGCCACATATGCAGATGCATTGTTTGTCACTATTTGGATGGCATTACTCACTCTCACGTCCATCAGTATCTTATCCAACAAGGTGCGCAAGGTCTTGACATTTTTTAATTTATTGGAGGCATCATTTGATTTCAAAAAGACTATCATTTGCAGACCACTAAAAAGTCAACAAGTGTTCTATTTCTAGCGTTTGCCCACCTCTTAGATAAAATGCTGCAGCCTTGCTTTTCTAAATATTTTTATTTTCCTCTAGTAGCGTATATACATTCTGGACATAATTTGTTGAGGCTTTTTACTCCTTATCTATTATTATCAATACGGTAACTAGTTGCTTCCAATAAAGAATCAAAGCAACATTTAACATAATACTATTCTAGCACAAAAATTGGCACATGACATTCTCTTCATTATGCAATTCTTCCATGTAGTACCTTTGAACAAAGGTTGTGCACTAGGAGTCTTATGAGGGATAAATTAATACAACTATGACTGGCCACATTGCTTAATCTTTGTATTTGTGGCCCATGGAAGAAGAGGCTCCCATATCTCCTTCAACGATAAACACCATTGAATTGTGAAATGGGGTGAGACTCCCATTGCCCCTGTTGTTTGCTTTTTTTTTTTTCACCTCAAATGCTAAAATGAGAGCTTTCATCTCATTTTGAATCTCCAAACTTGCTTCATTACATGATCATACATCTTGGCAAGGGATTTGTGCAAGGTGATATTTTTAGATCATTTATACCTCCTCTCATATCCGTAGTTCACTATTGGCAAATAACCATTTCCTTGTCTGGACTCTTTCCCACTTTTCTTCAACAAGGTTCCTTAGGCTTGCAACTGTTCTTACTTGTAGTCATGGATACCATAGTCTTTTAAAAAAATGCAAATAAAACTTGGCTAAAGGAAATAACAAAGTTATTATGTTTTAAAACACAGGCTATACAACTTATTTTGTTTTAAAATATTTTTAGCAATTGACTTTTAAATTTTAATTTCTTTGAGTTGTTTAGCTGACGCTAAATAGCCCATGTTGGTAAATTTTTTTTTGTCACCATTTAATGGCATGAAAATAACATTTCCATAGGCTTGATACCACTGTATTAATAGTTTTGTTGGCATCTTATCTTGTTGCAAATTATCATAAAGGGGTCTTCTTATTGAATGGAACCCTTGGTAGACATTTCCAACATCTTGGAAGGGCAGTAAAAAATCACAATGCCATTAAGTAAACTACCAGTTTGAGCGCTTCCTTCGCCTGCCCTTTTCCTTTCCATGATTCCACTACCAATTTCTGGATTACTCAACATACTGAACTCCACTTATTTGTCAGTAAAGCTAAGTAACTTATACTGACACTGCAAAAACAAAGTAAAAGTTGCATTTTACTACATAAAATAAGGACTCAAGACTCGTGCAGTTTCCTTTTAGTGTTAACTATTTATAGCTTCAGGTTGCACGAGGTGTAAAAGAAAAGGATACACAAAAATTACAATCTTTTTTGAGTTGAAACTCCTAAGACATCGTTTGTCAATGATAAGTCAATTACAAGTAAACATTAAAAACAAAGTTTTGTTGTACATACCCAAGAATTTTCCTTCTACTTTTCTTACTTTGCAAATATTATACCAATTTCACTCAAAATCACCAAAACTAGTCAACTAGTTTTGCACAAAGAGGCCAACAAATAGATGAACTTTTCAAACGTCATTAAAATGATTTTTCTAATGTGAACAACAGATGAACAGGTCTGAAAATCCGACTTTACAATAGCAACAAAGCTATAGCTTCACACTTTCCAAAACCTCTCACAAATCCACAAAACAATGTCAAAATTAGACTACCTGATTTGCTCCAAACTTCACGGAAATAATACCAAACCAAATGAAACTTAATGGAACCCCAAAGAAATTAAATTTCTGATATTTAACAGTATATAATCAGGTCTACAACAATCGCAAATGACTTGGATTTCAATACCCAATTTCTACACCAAACTCATAATATGTGACAATTTTGATACATCCAATTTACTCAAAACATCACAGACTGATCCTATTGAATTCCAAATGGAAATAGCAGCATATAAATTTGATCACAATAATAATAACAATAGCATGCAAGACTCAACACAACAAGAAATCCGCACAACTACTCTTGAAAATCACTGAAAACAACACTCCAAGAGCCACTGAATACTTAAAAGAAGCAACAAGCTTACTAATTTTCATCAGCCCAAATGCAATCTCTGGATGAGAATGCTCTTTGCAATCAAAGGGTTTTTGTCCTCTTGTTACCCAAGATTTCTGGGTTTCCATCAGCAACCCTTCTTCTGCAATGGGTTTTTGTCTACTAAAGAAACTTATTTGCGAATCCGCAAGTATGAGAGAAGAGATAATAATGAACATGCCTCAAAATTATCCAAACAGCCATATTTGTAACCATCCAGTGTTCATTGAGATGCATGACTGTTGAGTTTCCAACTGTTGAGGTGCCCCAAATCCCCTTTAATTCTTGGTTTTGGACTTCTTGCTATATGATCCCAAAGGGCACAAATTCCAATGCCTATATTGGCTCTCATAAAATATTAGATTTAATATTTGATTACCCTCTTGATATTACATATAATTGGACAATTATAATTATTAAATCAATTATTCTTCTCATGCTTGCTGATTAGCATATGGAAATATAGAATTAATTATTATTTGCCAAATCACAATTTTAAACAAAAGGGGACATGAGAAGTCCTCCCTCCCAAAATTGCTTGTCCTTAAGCAATTATAAACATATAGCTCCATGGTCTTAATGCCAAAATGATCTATCATGATAAACTGTATGCCAAACCTAGAAACTTAGATTCTTTGTAATGCCCCTACCTAGGCAATATCGATAACTCCACACGAACTACAGAAAAATTGTCTTATACATAAGACATCACAATTTTCTGAACAATATTAGGCAGTGATTCCATAGTTCAGACAACAATCTTCATTCAAAGAAAGCAAGGAAAACAATGAACTTAAAGACGCAATCCTAAGGCAGCAATCATGAAGGACTAATTAGGAATAACAAATGTATTAAGGCAGTGATCTTGAAGAGAATGAACTAATTAAAAAGAGCAAAGAATAACAATTGGATTAAGGCGGCAATCTTGAAGAATCAAGAATTAATTTAAAAAAACAGCAATTAAATAAATGAGGGTGTATGTAGAAGAGACACCACTCTTTGAAGAGGGGTAACCACCTAAAAGTCACAACCCAGAAGGATGAAAGGATATTGAAGAGAAGCAAAGCATTATTGCAAGTCATCATTGATCCATCAAGAAGAAGTATAAATACCTCCAAGGAAGTATCGAACTTCACAATTGAAGTCAGAATTAATAAAGAAGAAATCAGTAGACCTTGATAATTGGAAGGTGCTTAAAGTAGTTGGGCATAATAAGTAATAGATTATATATTTCTGTTTTTAAATTACTGTAATTACAAATTGCTGTTACTCGATGTTTCATTCTTGCTATCATGCTTTAATATATATGCATAATCAATTATATTAATAAGGATCCCTTTAATATTTTTATTCCACCAACCTTCCCATTATGGGGTGAAGGAAGGAATTCATTAAGAAGGCAGCAGCACTGACACTCCCATCAAGTATGCTAACCCCTAGTGGTGGGGCCAGGAGGCTGTTTGACTGAGTGTTCATTCTGTGCTCTTGGGCTTGACTGGGAAGGACAGGCTCCTGACATCTTATATGATTTTTCGGGGGATTCGGTAGTGTGGATTGGTCGGTAGGGAAAGCCTTTGATTGAAAGAGAATTAATAAGGAAACATGGATAGGTGATACAAGCATCCCTCTAGGTATGCCAACCCCATGATGGATGCCCAATGTGCCTGCCACTTGGGGCCAAGAGGGATGGTATATCCGCTCTTGGGCTTAGTGTAAAAATCGCTTCTGGCTGATCCTACCATGCTACTTCATTCAAACTCTATTGTGTTTAGACCTAGCTAATGAATCATGATAATTATATGTATTTATATTTACATTTGTGATTACTAACCCTAATGGAGTTAATTTGAGATTTAATTACATTATAGTATCCAATGCAGTTTAATATGGTTGGAGGAATTAAATCAGGGTTTATCTTGTTAAGAGGAATTTTCAATGGTAAAATTATACTTGTAACTATCTTACATTTCTTATTTGATGAAATTTGTGATTTTAGGGCAATTCCAAAAGTAGGACATTCCATTCTTGTGTGGCATTTCCATGAGTCCCACCATAAAATTCATGAAATCTGAACTTTTGGATGGGAAATTTTTAGTGCATCCGTGCCAATACTTAAATTGATCTGTCAGCTTACTGAATGTAGTTTTGCCCATTCTTCTTCTTTGGAATCTAAGAACTCTTAGAGTAGTGGACTTGTGCTGAATGAATTTGATGTAATTATTTTCAACCTATAACTAACTTACCCGTCATTAGTTGGTGTGTGGTATACCTCCATTTCTTCCCATTTAACATTCTTCCTTTCATAGACTTCTGTCCCAAGTGTAAACATGCACCAGGACTTGACAATTTGTACCATAAAAACTTGAAACTTGTAATTATGCCACAAATCTGATTTTCACACTCAATGAAACTGTTATATCCATCAATGCACAACTTAAAAATAATTACCTCAATGGAACTTTGCCTCCACTTGAAGGATGTTAAGTACAACTTAAAGATCAAATATAGAATGGAAATTGCATAAATGAGAATCAGCAAATAACATCATTTAACTGGAAAAAATACTCCACCCAATTTTGAATATTACAAACAATAGTTTATGTTGAAGGTCTGTGCACTCTCTGAATCCATCCACTAGCACATACTAATCACCCAACAAAATCTCTAACATGAGAGTTCCCATGTTAGTAAACTTAGTACCATGCTTGATACTTTCCTTATGTAATGTCCCCTTTTGGGATATGCCTAATTTTGCCCAGACATACAATTAATTTCCAAGAGTATCCTTCCACTAGATTACACAATAGTAATTGAAGTTAGGAAAAATTATCAATTCACATAAAACAAATGATAATGAAGTTTTTTACTGTAAACAAGCAACTACAGCTTCAACCATATTAGGAACTTGAGGGGAAAGCACCATAGGAGCGGGAAGACTATCCTCCGGAATAAAGGCCAAAAGTGTTGAACAACCAATTCAATCCAACCCCTTGGCCCACAAGCAATCAACTCAATCAATGTCTAATTAATTGAGGGGATCCATACTCCTGCATCTCCCTATTATGTTTCCTTGCCAATTGAAAATCATATGAATAATTACTAATCCTTAAATTCTTGGTGGATTTGCAATCGAACCCTTGAATAATCTCATTCAACGATTTATGAGGAACTGGTTAAAACTATGCATGTATATGTATATTGCTGATTACTTTTTAGACTTTCCTGATTCAATGGACAATCCTTCTGATTGTTATTAATTAATGATCTGCATTACTGTTCTGTTCTTATTCCTATTCAATGTTTTGCATGTCAATTTCTTATTCCCTTTATACCTTTATATCTCATTGAGGAGACACATCTCTTTAAAAACAGATACCCATTTAGAGGAACATGTCTCCTGATTGCTGCCTTACTATTTCAGTGAGGTCTTATTTTTGATCGTAGATCAAATGTTTCTTTCCATATGATGATTCCTTGTTGGATGACCTTCTCAAATGTAACCTTTTTCCCTTTATATCTTCCAATGTGAGGGAGAGTCACCACTTTATTATGTCTGCCCTTTGCAATGGTCAGAATCTTTCACAATTACCACCCTTTAAAAGAGTCACAACCCTTCATCATCTCTGCTCTTTGAGAGAGTCACAACCCTTCATTGTATCCACCCTTTGTATAGGTCACAACCCCTTCATCATTTCTACCCTTTCAGAGAGTCACCATCTTTCATAATTACCACCTTTTGAAAGAGTCACAAACCTTCATCATTGCTGCCCTTTGAGAGAGTCACGATGTTTCATAATTAGCATCCTTTGAAAGAGTCACAATCCTTTATCATTTTTAGCCTTTGAAAGAGTCACTTCCTTATTTTCTTCCCTTTCCTTTCTTCTTCTATTATTCCTTCCTCAATTCCTATCCTCCTGTCTTTTATCCTTCCTCCATATCCTCTTCCAAATGAACTCCTCCCTTTTATATCTCATGCTCGAGGGAGTCACAATTTTTCATTGCACACCTCTCGACCTTTCATTGGACTTAATTAACTTGTAATTATTTTATATTATATTTTATTTACAATTATTTTTCCATTTTAATTTTATTATGAAATCCTGTTTCAGAAAGGGGACATTGCACCTCCTTGAAGCACTTCCTGGATAATCTCTCTCTTATGAGTCTGCAAGTCACAAAGTGTGTTGGGTCTCTAGCTGGTAATGCACTGTTTTGGTCACTTGCACTAGAAACTCCTTAGGCCTTTGATAAGGATACAAATCTGATTTGGGTAGAATAATGGAATATGAAAATGGTCCATACAATTATCATAACAAGTAGGCATTTTGGAGACAACTACTTTGATCTCCACACTGCTGGAACATACACTGTTGAAGTACACACAGTAAGCTCATAATTATCTCAAATTTGCTTGAAATCATTTTCAGCCACATGAACTGATCTATAAGAGCAAAGGTACAATAGTACACGAGCCATACTATAACAACATTCATTTCATAGCCCTTTGAATAAAAATGCTTATGGAAGTTGAGATGCACCCTGAAACGATTCACTAACTCATGCGTGTTATTGTTAGCAATTTTTTTATTAATGATACCATCTACTTTGTTAGGAACTTCCCTTTCACAATAAATGCCAAAACAAAGGATGGATGTTTTGAATCATCAACAACTACATTCCTTCTCCCACCAATATCTAGATCAAAATTTAAAATTCTCCTTACCCCATTCTGTTGTTGACCATTCAAATTAAGTTGGCCCAAGAGAAATTCCATTCCATTATAATATATTTCCATCATATGTTTACCACCAGCAATTTTTTTGTTTTTTTGAGTTTTCAAAATATATTTGATGAAAATAAATTCTTTTCCATTTCTTGAGAAGCTATTTTTTGTAACCTCCAAGCTGTTTTTTGAATTATACTTCGATCTGTAGAATAACCACATACAAAGTCTTCTTTTTGTATTATGCATCTTCCTGTAGGAACACTGCATTCCACCAAAATAAATGTGAGAAATCTGAAATAAAGAGTACAAGATATGGAGCAAATACTCTATTAAGTTGATAAAAACTTCATGATATCTATCCATCCTTTCATGATCTCCTTTCTCTAACATTTTTGATAAGAGGTCAGCTATATGTAAATACCCCTTAAAAAGCTTCTTGTCAACGCTGAATAGGTGATCTATTTGCTTTTCTTTGGTATCTAGGATATGGCTCTCATATAACAGCGCTGGAATTCTTATATCCCACTCGATCTCTTTTGTATGTTTTTTTTTGCTTGGTAATTGCTTTTGACTGGAGCTTTGAACCAGTGAGGTCACATTTGGGGGACCCCATACCCGTGGTGATATTATCTAACCTGTTATTTGCTAAGGCATTAAAGCCTCCTAAGTTTGACTCTTGCAGAAATCTAATGACCTCGAGGACATAACGATCATAATTCATGCCATCCAGAGACATTCCATAAATGATCAACAACTCCTTGTTCTCTTCGTACCATCTCCTTATCCTTCCATTGCAATTAACTGCATACACCTTATAACTCTCATCCCCTTATCACTCCAAAGCTCCTCCTTATATCTCCCATGTGTTGAGTGGTCCACAAACTTTGTATCTGGACAGGTGTGTATGGGTCTGCGGGTTTGCGGCTCGAGGACTGGGCACAGACTGCGGATGACACCATTGATGTTTGACTTCTGACACAACTGGGCACGACTGCGGATGGCACCATCAAGGACTGGGCATGGACTGCTGGCTGGGGATTGTGTACACAGAATTCCTACATCATCTTCGCACAGTATTCCATGTAGTGTTGGACGTAATTTGGCTGGGGAAAGCGTAGAGTATCTATTTTTCTGTGGCTTGAACTTGAGACCACCCTATCAATAGGGCTCCTGACATACCGTCAGGCTGCAGGGTCAACCCCTCTACCTCTTTTGTATGTTGCTCCCATATAATAGTAACTAAACCAATTGCTGATATAACCTTTTTTAAAACCCCTTTGTACCTCAAAATATCATGCATGAATGATTGAAAAGATGTGAGAGGGTTCTATTAAGACAAGAGAGAGAACCATATACTCAAGGTACCTAAGAGGACAATTGATTTTTATTTTTTGCCCATTTTTCCTAAATTCTTTTCCATCTATCCAAGTGTAGTAATTTTGAATGTAGCTTGATTCCCCAAGTATCATATCATGGTTGGACATAAAATCTTGGCCATCAAAATGATATTCATCTTGCTTACCTCCTTCCCACCATAAGCATCTTAACATGATTATCTCCATTTGGCAATCACCTATAATCTTGCTCAACAACCAATAATGATCTATGAGTTGTAAACATTGATCCTTCACAATATGGTTAGAATGCATGACAATCCATTTGAAATTTCTTTAATATAGACGAGAGGAATGGAGAACTTAATAGTAACATTGACGCTACTATTCATTCTGATACTTGTAACATCACTAGGATCCCATTATGAAAAAAAATCAATTTTGGACTTGAATCAAGGAGACATTATGCTCTATATTGAAAGTTGTATCCCCGACTCTATAATCCTTTTTAACATGCTTTCCATAATGATAAGAATTTTGTAGTGACAAAGAAGGAAACAAAACAGAAATATTGTCATACATGTGGCTGCAAATAAAATACTCATCCTCATTTGGCAAAAGAGAAATTTTTGAGTTATCATTATCACCATCATTTCTGTAACTTAAAGCAACATTCTCCTTGACTTCTTCAGTCTGTTCCTCTATTGAAACTTTTAAAAAGTTAATTTTAAAGTCTTCTTGTTCTACTTTTTTCTTTTCATTGCCTAGAAGCTCAATGGTTCTTCCTTAGACACCATTAAAATTCAATGGAATAAGCTTTTTAATTTTGGAGACGTCACATTTAACATGCAACACTTGTTTTCTAATAACGTCATCAAAAGAAACTTCATGTGAAATCTCATTAGAAATTACTTAAATATCTTTTTCAATTAAACATTCATTACCTTTAATCTCTGGCTTGATGCTCTTCTTTGCTGGCTCTTCTAGTTAGTCTTTTTTATGCTCCTTCTCCAGTATTCTTCCCAAAAGGCAGTTGGTTACACTTAAAGGTTACACTTAGAGGTTGCCCTCTTCCAGTCGGACTCGGAACATTCAGTGGCATCGTCCTATGGCTTACCGCTCGGTCTTGTGGTTCTTCTCCACTGCTCTGGTTTCTAAGTGCTCCCTGTCTGAGGCTGTTGCCTTTGTTGTGGTTTGTGCTTTTCTTTGGTCACCGTTTGGTGTTCCTGCTGGGTGCTTCCCCCTTGTTTGTACTTTTCAGTCCTATTGATGCGTGTTTTATGACTCACCAAACAGTAGAACAAAATACCGAGATATCTTATCCTCTCTTGAACAAAGTACCGCGTATGCTAAGATTGCAAGAAAATCATATGGTAACTCCAAGGTTCCTCGACTCGTGGATAAACTCGGTGTTGATGTGATTTGCTGATGATCACAAGGGGCCTTACGTTTTCAATCCTTTATGTCATGACGAATATGGTTACTATCAAAAGATTTGCAATGAAGTACTATTTTTTGGATTTTCACCGAATATGCAGAAATGAAAGGGTTTTAGGGTTCAGAGATCCTAATCTAATCCTAAGGGTTACGATGGCAAGGAAAGTACTTTGATGGACGAGTTCTTCAATTATCAAGTCTCGTTTCGCCAAGTCAAGCTACAACTACACGTGGACTGGTGTAATCTTCAAAGGTTTGTACGAATGATTGAATAAGGCACATGGATAAGGGGTTCAGGCTAACTTTGCACAACGATTTAGAATCACTAAATCATCAAAAGTATGAACCACAAGAACTCATCAAAACATCATCATATTCTCCAAAACAATCGTAACACTTCATCTACTAAACTTAATCTAATTGAGAGAATGATGAAACCAAGCAACCATTAAGACACATCAAATGATCACCACACTTCAATGAAAATTCTATTGTCTCAATAGCTCATAAGCAACAATCTCAAAATTCGCTCTCTTACAAATGAGAAAAAGAGGCCTTTATATAGGTCCTCGAAAACAACGAAAGGCCCAGATCAAAACAATAACCGATGGCCCAAATTTTGCCACCTCAACCCTAATTAGGGTTAGGGAACAGAAAAGGGAATCTGACTTAATGCAAGGAAGAAACCACTACCGTAGTGGGTAATAAATGCCCACTATGCATGCATGCTCAAGAAGAGAGTGAGGTGTCATAAATAGCCACCACATGTATGTAAATGCATCTACCTTTGACCTCTGCGTTTGAATTCTTGGAATCTACCCAATATGGCCTCCAACTCATTAATGCTGACACTCGGTGCTGATTCCTGCCTAAATTCCAGTGCCACCACTGCTCGCCCTGATCTCTTCAAGCTGTCCTCCCATTCTGGTAATAGATCCTGAGCTGTGTGCATGTTGCTTGAGAAGGCAGAGAGGTTCTCAAAATCATCCTTTATGAAAGAGTTAAGTCTAAAGAACTCCTCTAATTTCCCCTTCATGTTGTCCGTCGTTATTTCCTCCTCGGCCAACCTTTGTAACCACAGTGATGCAATGGTATTGGAGAGCTTTTGCCGGATATTCTCAACTATCCCCTTCAATCGAGCTGATTCCTTAGTGAAATGTTTAAACATGTCCTTTGCCAAGAGAACTGCGCCATACCACCGAGAGAAATCGTATGCTCCTTCTCCGATGACCTTGTCGTCAACCAAGATTTTCCTAGGGGTTTCCATCAGCTCCTGCAAGTCAGAGATTGCCTCATCCTGATAAATATGCTCATCTACCCAAGTCTCCTCTATGCAACAAATTCGGGAAAGGATGACCAATGCCTTATTGTGAATCCGAACTAACTCCTCAGCATGGATGTAGGCCTCATTCTCGATCCCCTTAATCCAAGTCTTTGCACCCTGCACAATCCTCCTAATCTCGTCGATGGCCTCAACTGACTCGGTTGGAATAGCTGGTGGTGGAACGAAAGATGAATCCTCTTCTTAAACTGGGCGAGGTAAGCTATCAATGTATGCACATAAAGCCTTGTTCTCTCCCTTCTTCCTCTGATATATTTCTTCCAACTTCCTCATCTTATTCTTGACAACTTGTGTTGAATAATCAAATTCCTCCACGACCTGTGCTTGAGAGGCCTGACCAAGATCAACCTCTGTTATGTGATACTCCTCGGGAGCAATTTGATCTTTGGTCTTGTCGACTGCTGGAGTTGCTATCTGCAGAATTTTGGATCTGGATTCTCCTCTCACAACCTTGGTGAACTTCTTGGCTTTTACCTTTTCTCCTGATCGGTCAATTCGATCCAGAATCTCTTGTAACTCATCTGCAAGGTTTACCTCTTTTTCCTGGCTTCTTTGAATCCTTTGCCTAAGCCATTCTAGAACATTTGTATTCGGGTCCCTCTGCACTGCTAATTGTTCTTGTCCTTGCACTGCTCTGGTATCAATCTCCTCCGCTCCAGGACTTTCTGTCATTGCTTCAAGAGCAAGTGCCTCTGTGGTGGGAATCTCCTCCTCTACTACTGGGGCCTCTGCTTCTACATCAGGGATTTCTTCATCAATTATCTTTCTGAAGAAGACACCGAGACTCTCCTCTATTGTCACATCTTGTTCCCTGCTTCTCCCTGGCATGAACCTCTCATTGGCATTAATGCTCAATCTATCTTGTATCGACCTAGTCATGCGCTGTTCTCATTGCTCCATTCTTCTTTCACTTGCTTCTCCTTCCTGCCAGGTGAATGCTCCTATTTCCTGCACATTGGGAGTCCGGCTAGACGAAGATGGTGCACTTTCGAACCTCAATCTCTTTTGTTGTGGTTCTTCAACATGAAGATCCAATCTCCTCTTCATATGCATTTCTTGAGCTGCACCCTTCTCCTTTCTGTGCTCTGCACTCACCAATGGGATGTCTCTTTCTTCTACTCTACTTCCAAATGGCTGCCTTGGTCTTTCATCTCGCAACTGTGGATGACCTAACATGTAGGTCCAATCTTCTTTTGGCACAGTCATCCTGTCAAGTTGTCTTTCTACCCACCACCTTGTGAAGTCTACGACTGACTTTGTCAGTGCATCAAGATCCACAATCTCCTTTCTCTACCAGTCGTAAGGATGAATGACCTTTTCCTTATCTGGGTTAAAACCTCTCTGGAGCACATTCGGATCCTCTTCCATCTGATCAGGAACGTGGACAATCTTACATGCCCCAATCAGGTCTAAGGGTAATTGGGAACACATCCTCTTCCTGACCTCATTTTCATCAACCGCATTTGCCCAAAAGTCCTCAAGGTGAGCTTTGTGTTGATGCCTCATCCATGCCACTACTTTAATCTTATTATATGGATCAAAATTTGGCCTTCCTAGATAGAGTGGTAGAGGGAAGAATTTCAGCTCATCAAATGACCTCTCAGCTGCTGGTAGACAAGGACATACTTCAACTGCATCGCTTCCAATGGAAAGTGGAAATTCCAGTCCCAACTTCTTCTTCAGGACTTTGTCATAGGCTGTCAATTGTCGGGTGACTTCCAACATGATCATTTTATCGGTAGGGTACCGTGGAAGCTTGAACGGCTGCTCAGAAAATCCTTGCAATCTGATATAGGAGAAAATGAGAAATTGAATGAACCATGCTCCAAATTCCTCCACTAGCTTCATTGCCTCAAAAGACAATCTCATATGCAATCCCTTCTGCAAGGTTCTCATGATGCGCATTGCAAATGCATCATTAACTCGGGTGTAGTCATCTATGGCCTGTAGATGTAGTTGTGGGTAACAGTCGTGGACCCTTAACCTTGGATTCCCACTTTTGAGGACTCCCTTGTACCTCAGTCCTTCATACCTCGTGTTTCGTGCCAACATATATATCACATATGAGCTCATGAAAAACTTCTTCATATGCTCCAAATTCCTCAGCTGCTCATTGAGGTTGTCACTAATCAACCCAGCCTAATCAATGTGATTGAACTCCTCTACTACCTGTTGAACAAAGTATCACATCCATGTCTCGAACAGGTAGGAATGGGGTAAGCCAAATATCCTGCTGAGCATTATTATTAGATCACTGTACTCCCGGTGGAAATCCATCCACACAAGCTTCTTGGGCAACTTGGAGTAGTGGGATTTATTCCTCCATCCATTTGTTGTTGATGATCTCCTCATAGTGTTGAACTCTGACTGTGTAAACTTTGTGCGCTTGCTCCTTTGTCGTCAAGACCAACCTCCGAGATAAAGGGATCCCAAATGCCTCAGTGATAGTTGGCGGGGAGAGATTTGCAATGATATTCCCATCTTAGTCCTTAATCATTCTATCACTAGACTGATAATGTTTTGCACATTCCACAATCAACTCAACATGCTGAAAAGCAGGTTGGAATCCAGCTGCAGCTACAATTCCGCTGTTAACAATTCGGGCAGCTAGGTGTGTCGGGTGATGATTTTTGTAGCCAAACATCCTCCTCTGGAACTCGCTCAAATTGAGGCATCCAAGATTTGTGTCCTTCACTTCAATCCACTTCAAGACAATTTTGGACTCTGGGTAGAATTCTCTCTATTCATTCTTGATCAATTGCCTCCTACTGACGCTTGTTCCTCTAGGCTCTGCCATCTGCAAAATAGAAAATAAACTTATAAGAGCACGAAAAAGCAGAAAAAACATTTCTTCTCAAAATTTAAAAATTTGTTAGAATTTCTCCATCTTGCTCAACATTGAATTCTCTCTCTCCTCATGGAAATTCGTGCCTATATCGACTTACTGAAGAAAATTTGAAAATTTCACAAATCTCTTCACTCTTCAAGAAATAATCCTTTTCTTTACCCAGAAACTTCACGCCTTTCAAGAAGAACAATCTTCTCTTTCTCTCTCAAGAATTTCCCTCAAGTTTGCTCTTCTGAAATTGTGTGAGATTGAAATAAGAGAGGCCTTCTCTTATAGAGTTGTAAAACCTGAAAAGCTGCTTCAATGGTTGCAAACTAATTTTGTAAACTGCTTTACTTGTCTCCCAAGATTCTAATTTTGAAGAGATTCTCTGCAACTTGTCTGAGTTTTTCTTCGCGCTTTTTTAGTGTTCATGAAGTTTTATCCATTTCTCAATTTTCCAATTTTTTGATTTTTTAAAGTTAATTAATTAAATATTAATAAAATCAATATTTAATCAATTTCAATTTTTAAAACATAAAATCAAAAAAATCTTTTAAAGCAATTTCAAATTTTTTGTGAACTTTTTTTATTTTATTGATTTTTGAGTTTTAATTAAATATCAATAAAAATCAATATTTAATTAAAAAATATTTAAATCCAAATCAATTTAATTCACCCAATTTTTTGTTTTTGATTTTTTTTTGAAAATTAATTAAATATTAATAAAAATTAATATTTAATCAATTTTAAATTTAAAACTTAGAATAAAAAACTTAAAAAAAAACTTAAAAAAAAACTCGTGTTTCAAATTGGTTTATTTCTTGAATTGCAAGAAATTGGATTTTCAATTTGATTCTCCGAAATTGGACTTTGAACTTCACAAATTAACCTGTTTTTTTACTTGATTGAATCCAAAAGTCTGTTAATTAAATATTAAATTTAAGATTTAATATTTAATTTTCTTCCAAAATTTGAGACTGATTTTGCTAATTTCGGCAATGTTCCGTGGCTTGAAATGATTTGCGTTTGGAAATGTGTTGAGCGGGATTCTTGATGAGTTGAGGATTTTGTCCTTAGAAAGGATTCCCTGAGCCTATGCTCCTCCCGCCTCCCCAATCATTGGAGCGAGATTCAAGTGGGATGGCGGATTTATTCTTTTGGACTAATTCTGCGACCAAGACAAATGTGCGCCCCAAGAGACCCGTGGTCGGGATTTTAGGTGGGTAGCGGATTTAGTTCTTTGCACCCATTTCGTGACCATCCTTCATATGCGCTTGCGAGGAAAGAGGAGCGGTATTTCTGATGAGTTGAGGATTTTGCTTGTGTTGACTTCTCCCTCACCAGCATTGAAACGCGCTCCAACGAGTGCGGGAGCGGGATTTGGAGGGAGTGGCAGACTGTCCTTCGAGGGATAAAATTTGTGACAGTGGATTTTGCTGCTACTTTTCACTGTCGAGTGAGATTTTTTCTTTGGTGAAGGATTCCGTCCTCCTTGACCAATCCGCGACCGTCCTGATACGCGCTCCATGAAAGACAGGCCTCTCCTTTGTCACATACCCTCGGGCTTGTTCACATGCGCCTTCGCTTGCCATGGATCCTTCATTCTGCCGACCCCCTTGGCACCTACGGAACTGTGCCTGAGATTTCTCTCACTCAACGTTTTCTTCTCTGTGGGTGACGAGTCATCCTCTGTTCACCAGTTTTCAATTTGGATTGGGCTCTTTGTCTGAAGCGCATATGGACCAGGGGAAGGGTCCTGCTACAAGTCGTGCCTCTGTTATTTGTCTGAGTCTGAGCTTTGAGTGCGCATAGAATGCCTTGTGGATTATTTTTGCTCCCCAAACACTAAGTTGGACGTGTATTGCCTTCGCCTGAAACTTCTTCTGCACTCTGTGTATCCAGCATTAGTGGACCTTGACGTCTTGAACAGGATTTCCTTCACGTTGGCACCTTCCTTGCATATGCGGGCCTTTACGCCATGACGTGCTTCTTGCATACTTTTGAATGTTTTCACGCTTTTGAAGATACTTGTGCAGTGCACGTATTCCTAAGCCTTTATTCGACATGCTTTGACATACTTACAATCTTTCTTTAAATCGTTATCCATATAGGCTTGAAATCTTATAGGCCCTCTCTAAGGAATATAACTTCAAAACTCAAAATCAAGAAGCATTTTAAATTAGGACTTTTGAGGAACAAAACTTGGCCTATTTCTGTAGGCAACACTTCACTTCACAATCATGAGTAGAGGGAAAATCAAGAAGATTGAGATTAAGACAACGCGAGGGGGCCAAAACTTAAGGACCCCAAAACTTACCACTTCTCAAATAGAACAGGGAACACCTTCAAGACCGCTACCTGAGCTACCGGGACAAAAGAAAAACAAAAGGACAAGTCAGAAAGGAGAGCGAGGGGGGTCCCGTCGCTGATGGGCGATGTAGGGGATATAGGTCACAACAAGTCCCCTTGATCAGTTTGTGGTCACTTGTTGGACATTAATAAATTTATCTTTATCTAATTTCTCACCTTGTTCTCTTCAATTTTCCTTTTATTGATGATGCCCTGCGATTCCACCCTTTACTTGATATTCTTTCCTCTTTATTTCTTTATCCCTCAATTTTTATTTTCTCCTTTGATCCTTCTCACGTACTTATGTATTTCTGAAATGAATAGTTGATTTAAAAACTTCCAATTGCTTAATATAATCTGTATACCATTTTGCAGCCAGAGATCTTTCAGTTGAAGCAATATAAACAATTCCTTTTTTTTCCACACTCTTCTTATATTGTTCTGGCCATATTTTCTCCATGATAAGAGCCAATTTGTCAACAATTCACATATGATTTTCTCGTGGTTCTTCCGTACGCTCTCCCCTTCGGGCTTTTATCTTTAAGTTTTAACAATGGATTCTTTTTTTGATTTTTCTGTCACTTGGAAATATTAAACAACTAAACCCTACAGGCTGGCAAGACATGGTATGATACCGCTGTAAAGTCCTCAACCAAAAATTAATTAATAATTTCACGCTGAAAATCTGATTTGCATATATCATGCCAATTTCACTTAAAATCACCAAAACCAGTCAATTAGTCTTTGCTCAAAGAGGCCAAACAATTAATGAACTTTCCAAATAACATCAAATCTGATTTGATAACAGTAACAAGGCCATAGCTTCACAATCCCTAAAATCTCTCACAAATCCACACAAATATGCCAAAATTAGACTACCTGAGCTCCAAACTTCACCAAAAGAATATCAAATCAATGAAACTTCATGGAACAACAAAGAAATCAATTTTCTGATATTCAACAGAAAATAATCAGGTCTGGGATCTGTTCTACAACAACAACAAATGATTTGGATTTTGACACCCAATTTCTATGCCAAACTCACAAAATATGAAAATTCCTTAGACACCGATGCGCCCAGGAAAGCAGTGGAGGCAGATGCGGCCGCTGTGGGAGGTGGAAGCGGGCATGGAAGCCCTGTGGATGCCTCCCGGAAGCACTACGAGTAGTAATCTTTCTAGCATTGTTGGGGTCTCTCATGGTTGGCAATGTCCGTTTGTTAACAGTGGATGAAGTTTGACTAAAGGAAAGCTGTAAATTGTCGAGGAAATTTTCCAGCGGCTCTCCTGCTCATATCTGGAATGCTGCTAGTCTTCCAGCAATGTCAACAAATAAGGCCTGTCTCCGTGCATTAACAAACCTTAGTTATAAATTATGATTACATTATATCGTGGTTTCTATTATTAACCATATTGTAATAGTTGTATGTTATTATTATTTTTTATATTTATAATTTGATTTTATTGATTACCTCTAATTATAATTATTTCATTACTGCATATTAATATGATGAACGTATTTTTAATATGGTTTATTGTATATTTTTATTTAATTATATTGATATTTAATATATATTAAATGTATGATTAATATTATAATTAAGTTTATATCATAATTCATTTATTTATTAAGCTATATATTAAACTATAAATATTAATAATTAATTTTATCAAATTGATTGTAATAATAATTGTCTTGAGTTTATTATTGTACTTCATCATTCATTTATTGATTAATCTTGTATTTTTTATTGTATTATTATCAACTTTATTCTAGGGAAGGGGTCATCACATGAACATAGACGTATATGATATGGCTTATTAGTTATTTCAATTTGAATGTTTGTGAACTATGAGATATCTTGATCAATGGTGAAGTATCATACTATCAAATGATTTAATTTTGTATATTTCTTGCATTTCTAAGTGTCTTTGCATATATATATATATAAACGCATCCGCATCCCCCCCAAAAAATTTCACACATCTGCGCACCCAATTCTTGCATCCGCATCTGTATCCGCACTCGAATCGGCAACTTAGGAAAATTCTAATACACCCGATTTACTCAAAACACAACAGATTCATTCTGTTTGAATTTCAAATGGAATTATCAGCATATAAATCTGATTACAACAATAATAGCAGCATACTGCTGAAGCACATCAGCAAGACTCGATACAATCAGAAATCTGCACAACTACGCATAGGAATCACTGAAAATGACATTTGTAGAGCCACTGAATACTGAAAGGAAACAGCAAACAGTCTTACTAATTTCCTCCAGCCCAAATGCAATCTTTCGATGAGAATGCCCTTTGCAATCAAATGGGTTTTGTTTCATCCTCTTATCTCCCAAGACTCGTGGGTTTCTGTCTACAAGCCTTCTCCTCTAACCAGTTTTTCGTCCATTGAAGAAGCTTATATTGCAAATCTGCAAATATTTGAGAAGAGATAATAATGGACATGCCTTCAAATGGATTATTATTTGCCAAAAGATAATCTTAAACAAAAGGGGATATGATAATAGATGCAGATGATACATGAAAATTGCAATCATTCATTATCTAAGATTCTGAAGATATTATTTGATCAGCCAATTCCAACTATAAATCAAAGGATTTTCCTTTTGTTTTTCTTAAGCTGCACGTGTGGAAATTTAAAAAGAAAACAGCTTTGAGAGATTTAATTTGAACTTTGAAATAGAAAGTTAGAAAATGGGAAGACAAATGATCAATGGACATGGGAACATATCTTATTCAGTTGGTTTTGGTCTTCTTCTTCCTCCTCCGTCTTCATCTCTTTTCCTTGTTTTTGCTTTTGATGATTGCAAAAGAACATGAGCTTGGGTTTTTATATATTCTTTAGGTAGGGTCCCCCTCTTAGGTTAAGATTTAGTACATTTTAATTTGTTCTTTCACTTAAAAAAATTTAATAAAGAAAACCATTTTTTCCTATATAGATATCTGGAATATCTTGATGTCCCTGGGACAGTTGAGGGATGTCTGGACATCCCCCACTTGCTTCAGGTACTGCACGATGTTCTCATATATAGCCCCAAAAGGGGGGCATCCCTGGACCATCTCCTTGTTAGGGCCTGAGTGCTGGGAATGACAGTGGAATGTGTCTGTCTATGTTCTACCACCCCTGGGATGTCTGTTTTGGAGAGTTTCTGTAAAAGCCTGGGGCAATTAAGTGCTCTGCTTATTTGTAAAATATGCTTGTTGAGAAAATGAATGAAAACTTTTCCATTGTTAATTGATGTTAAGTGGCATTTATTAACCTCATAAGTCTGTTTATCGAAAAGGAATAATGGTTTCCTAATCCATAATAAATAGCTATGTTGCCGGTTCGTGTTTGGGTTTGAAGAACTGGTTTGCCGGTACGGCAAAATTTTGAAATGGGGTTTGCGTTCGTTTGAGTTCATTAGAACAAAAACATGTAAAAATAACTATATATATACATATGTATGCAGCCTAGAAGCATGAATTAAGATTAGAATGCCACATAGTCAACAAAAACAATATAAACTTATAATCATAGCATCATATCTATTATCAACATCAAAATTTTAAAATAATAATATTGAGTTCAATTATCATTGTTTCGATTTTCAACAATTTGAACTTTATGCTCAATTTCAATCATCTAATGGATTATCTAAATCTTAATCTTCTTCTTCTTCATCAAAGGCATTAGTTGATTCACAAACAGTGCCAATGCCAATGGAATCAGCTGCACCATTAACATTCTCTCTTTCCAAGTCCTCAAATGCTTATCACTTTTTCATTGTACAGAGAGCTTGTTTGTTTGTAATTAACATCCTACTTGAAAAATGTTATAAAAGTAGCTTGCAACTCCCTTCACCTATTGAAGGTATTGTTTAATGTTTAAAATATGATTTATCACTATACAGAGCTTCCAATTAATCAGACAGGGGTCATTATCAGCAATTGAATATAAAAATTTCACTGGAAGAAATCTTGAGGGCTAGTTTAATTTGATGTAATAAATATCTGAACTTCAGCAAATTTTGTTTTGTAATGTTAAAGATCTTAATTAAAATTCTGTAATAAGTGTTTTCTGCGCTAAATTATAGAATGTTTCTCAGTGGAACTGTACCTGGTTCGCACTTGGTCTGCCAAGGTCTGCCCTGGTTTGACCTAGGTTCGGCCTGGACGAACCAGCCTGCCTGGGTTCGAGCCCTGGTTGAACCCACAGGCAAACCGGGACGAGGACCAAGGACCAGTTCAAAATTAGCCTGGTCCAGAGGGTCAGGGGGCGAACTGGGTAAATTAGATAAATAGAAATACAAGATTCATTTAAGTAGGTTGTACAGCAGGTTGCTATGACAACAAAGAAAAATTGAATAAATAGATTATCTTAAAAGCAGGTGAGCTGATATATTAGGTTTTTCAAGTTTTTTTTGTGGTCAGCCAAATCCAAGTGATACCGAATGCAAACTCATATGGTATAGATATAGAGAGGAGAGAGCTCTAAAAAATCATAGTCCAGTCATTGAACACACAATTTTTTAAAATTTTTTTCTTCACACAACTGAGTAGGAAAATCAGGTATTTGAGTATTTCTTTTGAGGATATGCATGATCATAATTAAGGAAGGCCACTACATGGAGCAGAGCAATAAAAAGTGTTGCTCTGAACAAATCTTGGAGGAACATGATAAATTTGATCAAGAGCGATGTCAACACAGGTCAGGCTCAAATGTTTTCAATGAATACATTTTAGTTGCTTAAAAGAAATATTAATCTGATATCATCCTCAAATATGCCAGGTACAAATCATATCTATTTTCTTTAAAGCATATTCAGTTGGTATGTATAAATGTGTGTGCGTACATACATGCGTGTATATGTACATACATACATACAGACACACACATACGTACATACAGATATGATATATGATATATATATCCTGGTAATGCAGGGAAAAGCACATGGCAGTGTGGGGAAGATTGTAACTACACTTCACCTCAAACTACTCATAAACATTTTCTTAACGTGACATAGTGAAGCTAAATAGTCTTTCCATTTCTTAGGTCACTTGAGGTATCTTTGTGTGTTCAACTTCATACAATCCTCAAATATGGCAGCTATGGATCATTTCTTTGATCTTTAAAGCATATTCAATACATTTCATTCCTGTATAGGTGCAAAAGTACCTAATTTGTAAACATGTGATTCTGATTTCTCTTGTCATACTTGTTTAATCTTAATGATATAAAGTTATGACCATTGATAGCTTTGAATAACTATCTTACTCGTTATGGTTGCAGGTCATACACTCTTTTGATGCCGAAGCGGATGGAGAACTTAGTATCTCAGCTGGTGATTATGTTGTAGTTCGTCAGGTTCACTTATTTTCTTTTTTCACTCCTATACAAATGTATATTGTTTTTTCAATTTTGAGGTTGTCTACAACAATAGTTTACAACTTGTCACTACTTATGTTGAAGAATTTAAATAGTTTGAAAGCATTTTTACTAATGAGGATTGTAGCTTAAAATACTAAGTTGCTGGTTCGGATTCTGGTTCGGATTCGGGTTCGAGATTCAGGTTCGAAATTCGTCCAAATGTTTTTTGGGCTGGGTTTGATTCGTTTTGGGTTCGTTCGTACAAGATTTAAAAAAAATAAAAATATATATATATCTATATGTAAACATATGATGCAGCAAATAAGTTCATACATTACTATGCTAATAATAAAGCAACATAGCAAAATACACCACCACATATATTGTCATTTTAGTTTAAATGACATAACAAAATGTCAAAATACACCACCATATCAATGTTTTGGTTCAAAAACAATAATGCCAACATTAATAATCACTATCAGTCATCAGTGATCAAAATATCATCAAAAATCATCAAACAAATCATCATCATTATGCTGTTGCAGATTAGAAGCACAAACAGTGCCACTAGCATCAGTACTAGCAGCCTCAGGATCAGCCTCAACATCACTAAGTAGCTCGCGATCACCATCTTCAATTGCAAGTGCATCAAAGTGGGCTTCCAACTCCGTAGACTCTGGTTCAATATCCCAATGATGTGCCTCCCCTTTTTTGTAAGTATTGTCTTTGTGTGTTGTGAGCCTCAAGTTTGAATGCACAAAGACCAAGTTATCTGCCTTCTTGGAGTTTAGTCGGTTGCGTTTTATTGAGTGGATGAAGGAGTATGTGCTCCAGTTCCTCTTAGATGATGATGAACTAGCAACCTAGCAATATTTACAATTTTGAAATTAGAGAGTTAAGAGTTTTGAATATAAATTTTTAAAATATAAATTCAATATTTATCAACAAGAATTTAGAAATTAGAATCTTAAGAGTAAATAACTTGTGATAAAATTTTGATGGCAATGGGTTGGAGGAGCTGGTACATTTGTCCATGGAAGTACCACCATTTATGAGCATCAACATTTTTCTTGTCTTCAAGAGCGTCAAGACCACAATCATCAGTGCTCGCGAAACTCATGAATTCAGACCTCACTGTAGGTCGTAGGTGCTTGGGAAAGAGTCTTCGAAGGGCTGCCTTGTACCCTTGAGCAACTTTAGGATCTCTATATGGGGCAACTCTAGTGGTACTCTCACTGAGGATCAATTGGCTGTAGAACTTGGGGCTCAATGCAAAGGCAAGTAGATGCAAAGGGGTAGTCAGTTTGTTCCACCTCTCTACCATGATTACTTGTAGCTCCTTGAAGAAATTTTCATCTGGATCTTCCTCTTTCTCATTTATGATATTTCTAATATCCTCAATCATGGAGTCAATGCCATCATATACTTCACCCAAGCAAGGCCTATCCATGTCAGTGTATCGGATCATGCTCAATATAGGCTCGGTGAACTTCAGAAGGTACTCAACACGATCCCACCAAGAGTCATCTAGTATCAATGCCTTAATGGAAGCTGCCTTGGCACTATTAGATTCCCTCCATATGCTCCAATTAGCACTAATTACCATTTTAGTCAATGCCTCTTTAACCTTGACAAGGCGTCTCAAAACAATAGTGTTGGAGGCAAAGCGGGTCTCGACAACCTATTTTAAGATCAAAACAATAATAAATTAAGATCAAGATTAAATTTTTAAAATTTAAATTTAAAAACATTGAAAGTTTACTAAACTAAAGTGACTAGAATTCTAAGAGATGTTCAAATTTTAAACAATTGAACTTACCTTCAAGAGCTCCAATTTTGAGAATTGTCTAAATATGGCTTGCGTTATATGGTGGTTCATGACAAACATTTGGATCTCCTGTGCCTCTTCATACATTTTTTTAATCCACTCAATCTTAGAGCCAATTTTTTGCAGCATTAGGTTGAGTGAGTGCACAACACAAGGTGTCCAAAAAATGTGTTTGAAGCGCTCCTCAACCAATAAGCCGGCAGCCCTACAATTCTTGGCATTGTCGGTTATTACTTGAACAACATTTTGAGGGCCAACTTGCTCAATGGCTTGGATGAGAATGTTTGCAATGAAAGGACCGTCCTTCACCTCTCCTTCACAATCCACAGCTTTTAGAAACATTGCACCTCTTGTGGACACTGCAATAACATTGACCAAAGGACGATTTCTTGCATCTTTCCATCCATCGGATACTATGGTCACACCTGTTCGATCCATGAATCCTTGATGGGCTGCATGGAAGCCTCTACATTGATCACCTCTCTATCCAATAATGTGGTGCGTACCTTCTCATAACCCGGGCCCTTGAACCCCTTTGGCGCCTCATTAATTGATCTCACCATTTTTTGCCAATATGGTGAGTGAACAACATTAAACGCCAATCCACATGCATAGACGCATCTCGCTATGGTTTCCTCGGCAATGTCTCTAGCTTCATTTTGAAATGATGTTTCCAAGGGTTCCATTGCTCTCTTCTCTACAATTAGTTCTTGAGGAGCACGCAAGAATGGATAGCCCTCTACGGGTGGTTCATTGGGAGTGGAAGTTGAAGACATAGATGATGTTTTTGTTTTTTTCCTAGCATTTTGCAAAGGATGAAAACTTGCCCTCCCAGCTACTTCGTTTGCTTGTTTTTGCTCTTGAATATATTTGTTCACAATGTGGTTTGGAAGAAAGGTTTTAGGTAGTACCCCATTAACTCTTGGTCTCCCTGTACAAAATTTAATGCCTTGATGAGGAATAAAGCACAAATGTGCTTTCACTCTACTGTAAGAGCTACTAAATTCCTCTTTGCAATGGCTGCAAATCCACACATAACCTCCTCCACCTAGCATTGGTTTAGTCTTAATGATGAATCTATAAACAACAAACAAAGCAGATATTAATATAAAACAGTTACTTCTCTGAGAATTAGTTAATAAATAATATAAAACAGTTAATATAAAAATTAAAATGGATTAGTCACACACAAGAAATCTATAGTACACAAGAAATCTATATAATTGTGCAGTGAAAATCATAAAACTTGTAAGAAAATCAAAATACATATACGGTAATACCTGAAATTCGATTTGCAGTGAATATTAATAGCCAAGTCCCGCAACAATATCAAACCGTTCCCTTGCTGCTTGCTGGTAAAGAAAACGTCTGCAAAGAAAACGTGACTTCTTTTTATGGGAATCTTGGGATCAAGGCAGAGATCATGAAGGATTTGATCAAGTTAGATAATCAAATACCGCTCTTTTCCTTGGAAGATGTTCTTGCAATGGAAATGAATGATTCCCAAGACAGTGCCAATGATTCCTCTACTCCACAGTGAAAATGTTCGATAAAATCTACTATCACTACTCGTGCCTAGGAGCTGCGACACACGAAAATGAAAGGAAGTGAAACTTAATGTTTTATAGGTGGTCTATGCGTATGTTTTGGGTGTCCAGAAAATGAGATATCCTTACGCTTTAGCCGCTTTACCTAAAAAAACCCGCGTGGCATAAGCTTAGGGTTTAAAACAATAAAAAAACAATTTTAAAAATCATAAAAACCGGCGTTGAAAGTCAACTCAAATAAAATTCGCATAAAATCGTTCCAAATTCATCCCAGGTTCGTTGGTCCATTTCAAAATTCGTGCCAAAAGTTAAAAAATTCGTCCAGGGTCCGTTTTGACGAATTTGGGCCGAATTACATAGGGTAAGGGTGATTTGGAATCGAGTTCAAATTTGCATCGAACTGAATGGCGAATTTGGGTTCCCGTAGGCAAATATGGCAACTTAGTTAAAATATAAAGAGACTCTAATCTTTCATTTATAGAAAACTAGTATTGGCCTAAATTGTGTAGTCTTGCAACATAATATTTGCGCTTTGCTTTGTCTTTCTTGTAGTGCATGTGGCCAATTAATGATCAAAAAATTGCCTGGAACACAAAATAAAATACAACATAAAATAGTTACTATCTAGAGGAAAATTTTGTTGTAAGCATTTTAAGTGTTTAAACTTTATATAGTTAAGAATTCTGAGTGCCTTGACTGTGAGTGCATAACAAAAGACATTTGAAACAAATCAGATAAGGCTTTAATGAGTAGATGCTTAATAGAATAAACCTGGCTGAAGAAACTGCTGGGTAAGATGAAAATGCCAAGAACAACTTATGGAATGTGATAGTAATCTCTCTCTACTTTATCAAATCTAGCATCTCCTCGTTAGTCTGCAAGATGCTTTGGTTTGGGAAGCGGTGGCCTTTAGTTTAGGTGCCAAATTTGTGTTGTATGTTACTTGATACTGCAAATATACAGGAGGTCTATCCCAGGGCCAAAACATTTGCATTGATTCTTAGTTATTTTTATAGAGCTCTTCTAGGAGTAATATTAAATATAGTGAATATATTCTTGATTTTAAATACTTAAAAATAGTCAATAAGCAATAACCTTGCTTGTAATCATTTGTGCTCCAGGCCTTCACTTGTCTTCTTATATCAGTGAACTTCTGCTTTATTCTGTCCATATCCGTATTTGATGGTCATGGCTTCTAGAATGATGCGCGTTTCTGTTGATGTTTGTAGCATCGATCAGATAAATAATATTGACTATATGATTATCATGAGAAATGATTTTATATATATATATATATATATAAAGTTAGATTATAATTATTCTCATAATAACTAAATAGTTAAATTGATAAAATAAATTAATGAATAGACATGTCCCATGAAGGGTCATGTCTCTTCTTGTTCTTGTCATGTATAAATACAAAGAGATCGATGCATTTGGAAAACACATACAATACAAGAAGTGCTATTACATTTGCAATGATCCTAAAAACCTTAACATGGTATCAGAGCCAAGTTGCAAATGTAAGAAAGTAGTTTGTTGATGGTGAATGTGTGACTCTCAGAATGAGGTTCCTCTTTAAAAACCTAACCGCTTGAAGGGAGATCCGATCATATTGAAGGTTGTCATAGTGTATAGAACCTTTGGACATTCAAGACAGGTCATGTGAAGAATTATGGTAATGTTCGAGAACAACGACATCATGCTGTGATTTTGCATGATATTTTCTAAATGGGCTCACCTTACAGAATGAAATACTTGAAATTTATAAAAGATAAGTATTCCATGTTTTATTAATGCACATAATTTTTTTAAGTTTGTAATTCGTGTTATACTATTGGTTAGTAAAATCTTATATGCTTCTATCATTGGTATTTTTGATCGGGATAGTTTAGTGAGCTATTTGTAATCTCTCTTTGACAAATCTTCAGGATGGAAGCACAAGAAAATTGCATTCAAGGGAGAAAGAACTTAATGTTTGCAAATGAATTGATGATTGAGACCAGATGCAGAGGGAGTCTGATGTTTCAAAAGAAGATAAGAGGTTGATACAAGAACTTGAGCTTTAGAGGGAGCAGATGGTTCAGTCAACTTGTGACAATCTTGATCATATTGATTGAGAGGGAGTTCACTATTGAAGGTAAAACACTTCTGAGGTAAACTTGATATAATTGATAATTATACTAATGAATCATGAATGTTTTTTTGGGCCTTGTGTAAATCACGATGAAGTGACGAATTCCAAATGATTATCACTTGTATTTGTAAAAGTTATTGGAAGGTGATGATCTTACAATAACTTGACCTTCTATTGTGATAGACATCTTGTGATGGTTGGAATAGGTCATAATAGATAGAAATTGTGGATAGAATCATTGATTGAGCCAATCCACCCAGGAACTTGTGGATAGAATCGCCGATAGAGGCAATCCACACTAAAGCCGAGAGCTTGTGGATAGAATTGCCGATGGAGGCAATCCACACGAGAGCTTGTGGATAGAATCGCCGATGGAGGCAATCCACCTGAGAGCTTGTGGATAGAATCGCCGATGGAGGCAATCCACCTAAGAGCTTGTGGATAGAATTGCCGATGGAGGCAATCCACCTAAGAGCTTGTGGATAGAATCAACGATGGAGGCAATTTACCTAAGGACTTGTGGATAGAATCATTGATGGAGGCAATCCACCTGAGGACTTGTGGATAGAATCGCTGATGGAGGCAATCCACACATTGAGACTATGTTTCTATTGATTACATCATGAGGATGATGCCTTTATTGCTTACATCATATAATTGATGTTGTCAAGTGTCTTAAGTGTTGACATTGGATTGATTTATCCTCCCTAGCTAAGAGGGAGTGTTGATGTTTGTAGCATTGGTCAGATAAATAATACTGACTATATGATTATTATGAGAAATGATTTTATATATATATATATATATAATAATAATAATAATAATTGATATTAGTATATACATTGATATATATATATAAAGTTAGATTATAATTATTCTCATAATAACTAAATTGTTAAATTGATAAAATAAATTAATGAATAGACATGTCCCATGAAGGGACATGTCTCTTCTTGTCCTTGTCATGTATAAATACAAAGATGCATTTGGAAAACACATACAATACAAGAAGTGCTATTACATTTGCAATGATCCTAATAACCTTAACATTTTCCTTCGTATTTACCAGATTATGCGATGGCTTCTTCCATATGCGTTATATTAAGATATTTTGTCTTGAAAGCCATCCGGGATTACAAACTTGGCTGCTCAGGTGGTGTTTAGAAATTTTTTACACAAGTTTTATGAGGTAATCTCGTTCCTGGAATAGTTTGTCAGAAAAGTACATTGTGAATGCCACAGGTTCAATCCTTTTTAATTTCACCAAAAACTTAAAACACAGTTTGATCATATCTTGTCATATATGCGATTGGTTTCTGAAGCATTTTTAGTGTAATTCTCAAAATTGCATTTTCTAGTTGGTAGATTTCATCAACATAGTTTCTTGGAGATGTGCTGATATCCATGGACATTAATGTTGTGACTTGTATCAAATGGTGCTAGCAACATTTGCAATGAATCACAGTGGTAATTCAGTAGTTTGGCACATCCTTTGATTGAATTGAATTTCATTCATGAGCAATGACTAGTAAAAGTTTCTCTTAATTCTAATAGGAGTGTCAAATTAATTGACTCTATTGCTTTTGGAGTGGGTCCGAAATCATCTGAAATTGCACTGGTTTGGTATCGGAAGCACTTCTTGTAGAAACAATGCTTCTTCTATGTAGGAAGAATTAATCTAAAGCAGAAAGAAACCACTACTACTATTCGTATTGCTTTTATAAACTGAGCTTTATAATGCTCTCTACATTTGACTTTCGAAACTTAAGAAAATTTTTGGTTGTTCCTATCTGGTGAGGTTTGTTTTGGCTAGGAACAGGGACATTCAAGCTCTGTATGTGAGTATCTGCATTATGATGGGAGTGTTCTGGGTGAAATGAAAGATGAAGGAGATCTATATTCAGAAATTCAAACAAGGGCGAATAATGTCATTTATAAATATTAGGATACACATTCTTTTAGTATGCTTTAGTTAGTATCAATCTCTTATATCTATCCTGATAAGTACTATTTTTGTATGTTCCTAATCTAATATTGCCTCAAACAGGTTACACAAACGGGTTGGTCTGAAGGCGAATCAAAGGGAAAAGCAGGATGGTTTCCATCTGCTTACGTGGAGCGACGTGAGAAAGCTCCAGTGAGTAAAATAGGCGAGGCTGGCATGGGACTTACTTGACTACTTCTTGTGATTCTGGTGTCATGTGATATGAAATCTGATTGGGTTTGCTTGTGCTCTTTTGAGCATCAGTGTTACTTGTGGAAACTTCATGTATTCTGATTCCTCGATTATGTATATTTTCAGCTTTCAACAACAAGTTTAATTTATTCTTTTCAAGTTTTCAACCTGCCTCATTCAAGGGATGCTTTGTGAACCTCAAAAGGTTTTTCTGTTTCATGTCTGAAGATTGATTATGCAGTAATGTTTCTCAAATGTTTTTGATATGTGGGCATGATAATCGGAAATTCTAAGGCACTCTTCAGGTAAATATGGGCCATTCTAATTCTGAGGAAAACAGTTATCAATATTATTATGTTGGCAATTGTATGGCATGTAAAACTGTAGTGTTTATATAGAAATAAGAGAAAGATGTATGTAAAATAGTAGTGTTTACTTAGGAATAAGAGAGGAAATCCGAAAAACCATAAAATTTTTCTGGTCAATCGAGGTGCCTTATGGACATGAAGATTTTATGTTAATGACTGAGTGCGATCGAACACGACATAGAGACAAATTTAAAAAGTCTCGGGATCAGTCAAACAAAAATTATTGCCTTGGACTAAAATGTTTTTCTTACTTGGAATTTCTCAAATCAAATGGCCGTATCAATGGATTATTAACCACGGCATTGTAAGATGTCAAAGTTAATGACGTATACTCGCATGCTAATGGATTTAAGTTGTATCGATTCTTAATAATTTAGTGCTGATGCCATATATGATGTTCCCAGGAAAGATCTAAAATAATGTGGAGGATGCACATAAACGCAAAAATATTCTGGTCTGAAGGACTATGATGGAAGGATCAGTCGGTAGAAACTAGTTTGTCTGTTGAATGCAATATTTTGAATCTCACGAGCTTTATGTTAATCCATGGAAGTTGCAAGCACGTTGGGGATTGCTTTGACTGCTTTCGCTTTAGCACTATTAATATGTTCAACCAAGGGTACTTCAGTTTGCGTTTTGAGGAAAATTCTGAGGTGCTACAAGAAATATTAATAGCAATTTAAGCCCACCATTGAACACTAATTATTTCAAGAACCAAGTTTCTGTTGCACTTTAAGGAGTAACAAAACAGTCCATGTTTCATATTTTGGTGTTGATAATTTCGTTGATCTTTTAATCATTGTAATATTGAAAAAAAATCTTTTCAATGTTAATAAACTAACACTTCGTCTATGAAATACCCTTGCAGGTAAAGTTATGACATTGATTTGATAAATATGTAATCCAATTCATATTTTTTTCTATATTTTTAAATCAAACGAGACAAGAAGATGTTGGTTACGTGAGAATTGATACAACTTTGAAACTGCATGGCTCCAAACAAATCATTGTTTTCTAATGATTTATTTTTCTCATTGATGAAAGGAAAATATATAACGAACTGGAAGCTATGTTGTTGCATTCTCTGTAAGGCCACCCAAGTGAGTGACCAACGAACTCTAATTTCTTTAGAATAATGGCTTTTAAAGTATTTAATTTGGTCTTGAATTTGAAGTTTTGTGACGAGCTCTTCCTTCTTTCTGTCTACTTGCAAATTATCTGACTTTCTATGGTAGTAAGGAGCAAGTCCTGATAATTCATTTTGCTCTTAGAGTGCAGTTTTGAAAAAGGTTAATTATTTTACTCCATTTGGTTGATAGGTTGAGAAGTTTGAGGACTTTAGGGCACATACAGGGCCTTTAGGCCAATTAAGGCTGAATTCAAATCAAACAAAGTGAACTGCTACATGAATGTGTAGACTCAAATGAACTAGGAGGGTCATCCTCTCTTCAAATATAGGTCAATTGTAGTGCAGTGATTAGACGAGATGGACTTGTCGAATTTGTTGACCTACTAAACTATCAATGAAAATTGAGGAGATTGGAATTAGTCCATTGTTGGCTAATGCCATTACATTCTCCTCTAGTTTAAGGGAAGTGTGTTATTACATGGATTGAATACTTGATTTGAATGCAAAAACGAAGAGGGTTAGAAAATGTCTCGAGAGTGTAAAAACGAGTCCTAGTACTTATGCTAGGACAATGATTAAAATTAGAAATGAAAAGTTAGCCATAGTGATAAAAAAGGTCTACGTTCGAAGGTATATTTTTAGTGTGTCAAAGTTGCATTGGGTGTAATAGGTTGATGACTACCCAAGGTGTCTCATTGAAAATATATTCTTGCAAGCGTTGAAGGATGTTTTGATTGACCGAAACTAAGCTTTGAGCTTTTCCAAATAAAGGTAAAGGGGAGTTTTTGGTTACCATGAGGCAAGACACTAATTTGGTGTATGAGATCTCACTTGCACAAGTACATATGGCTTTTCTCATTCATTTATTTTGCATATTGTTCAACAAGGTGTACAATGTTATCCCCTTTGGATTTTGAACACATGCCTCTTCTATGGAGTATAGACATGTTCATCATCAAGTACACTTAGGCTCTACTCAACGAATTTCAATTGTAAGGAAATGAATGAGGGACTATCCCTCAAGATAGTTGTCTTTTATGTTTTTTATGAAGGGATAATTTTATTTCATGTGATAAATAACGAATGAAATATAGAATTGAAATGAGTACCCTTTTGTCTTTCATTTGTATATCAATCCTACTTCCTCCCCTATCGGTTGAGTAGCTAAAATTCCCTATGATGATCAAATGTGTAAATTCCCTTGATTTGTTGGTTAAATGGTTTGGTAGATAAGGGTTTATAAGCCTTCATCTTATCACCTAGTTATAAAGGTATTTTTCTTCTTGACATTGTGGAATGTTGGAGGCAAAAAATGTAATAGACTTAGGTTAACAAAACATACTATGAAGATGACCTTAACTATTAGTCAAGTGGTTTGTTTTTGGTGACTTCTTGGTCTCGAGATGTCTATAAAAGGCAACTCAATTTATCAATCAAGAACATAAATTTCTTGAAGGACTTAATGAAGACATGAGTGTGTATAGGTCTTTTTTATAAAATATCATAAATCATGCAAAACTTTTATAAACAGTTGTGTATACATTTCCTCAACTTGATTTTAATAGTTCTCTACCCTCACACCTTGGCCTATCATCCATGCATCTACCATTTGTTCAACTTTAGGATGAATTTGACTCACTATCAATTTTTTAACATAACATGTTCTTTATTAGTGTAGGTTTTTATTTCCTAGTTGGTTATTTATTTTCCTATTCTTAGGCCTTTCCTATGCTTAAAATTTTAAGCTTGCATATGATTGATAATGAGTTTTAGTATGAGTAGGTGCAAGGTGTCGATATCTTCCATGGGAGTTACACTTGCCTATTTTGGGCTATTGTGGACTCTCTCCAAGTCGTATTTGCCAAATTTGCTCTCTCTTATTTTCTATATATACTAACTTCCTAGCTAGTATTATATGATTTTTTAACAACTATTTGCCTTTGATTCTTGAAATGCTATTATGCTTCTTCAACATTTGCATCTTTGGGGGTTAACTCAATGTTGTTATTTTGATCACACATCATTTACATTCAAAGAATTATTTTCTACTCGTTTGCACTATGTATTATGGTCTATCCATCTTTTCTTAGAGCTATTTAAATGTAAGAATAGATTTTAATTTCTTTACTCGAGAGATTCCAAGCCCCAAAAAAGTATGACAAAAAATTTAATCTTTGGGGTTTTTGTTCAAATATTATTTGAAAACTAGATATTTGTGGCATTCTATTTATCTTTGTAGCATTCACAACTATTCCATATCATCTAAAAGGCTCAAGAAAGTCAGGTTTGACTCTTGTTTCACTAAAATTAGAGATTGAAGGACACATTGATAAATACAAGTCTCAAATTTTCATTTTTTTAATTAGAGCCATTTTCATTTTTGTATAAGAAAAAAACAATTTTTGGGTTTTATTCTTGAAAACCAAAAGATTCTCATCATCTATTAGATTTTGTAGATACTAAGCAGATCTTGTAAAAATTGCTATCGAAATAGTGTCATGTGTCTATTTTATTTGTTGGAAATATTGCATCATAAGACACATAAAATAATAATTTAGTAGGTTTGTTATGAGATGTTGGGAATATCACATCATTCGGGTAGGTTACATGCTATTTTTTTATGATTTGGAATATGAAATGTCCAAACAACTCATATCTTTTGCAAGTTGTTATCTTTTGCAAGAGATGAAAGCACCCATCGTCCTTCAATTGACAAAACTATGATGTTTAGGCAAAGAAGATGAGGACCATAATGGTTGCAAATGATTTGTGGGATCTTGTGGTCAGTGGGTTTGTGTATGTGACTGACCTAGCTCAATTTTCTACACAACAACAATCAAAAGAACTAATTGAAGAAGCAAAGGAGGAAAGATGTTAAGGAATTGAACTTGATAAATTCAACTTTGACAGAGGCAATATTTCCTAGAATAGAAGCAACTAACTATGTCAAAGAAGCTTGGGAAGTCCCTCAAACCAATTACAAGGGGACTAATAAAGTTAGATTGGTGAAGCTTTAGATGCTTCAAAGATATTTTGAGACTTTTCAAATTAAGGACAATGAGTATATTTCAATTTTTTTACACGAGTCTTTGGTTTAATTAACTAGTTGAGGACAAATGGAGAAACCATGGAGGAGTACATGATAGTGGAGAAAATACTCATAAGTTTATCCTCAATATTTGATACAATAAAGATTTCCATTAATGAGGAAAAAGATCTCTCCACATTGACTGTGGATGAGTTAATGAGTTCCTTGCAAACCCATAAGCAATGCCTTAATAGGTTTGCAACTTCTTCCCAAGAGAAAGCTTTTAAATCTTAGGCCAATGCAAGAGGCAGAGGGAGAGGTAGAAACAACTTCAGACAGAGCTCAAGAGGCAGAGGTTGTGACAACTCCGAGCAAGGAAATGCTGGAGGAGAAAGCTTAGGACGAGCATGCAGCCAAGAGGGAGCAAACAAATCCAAACAAGGCAAGAAGAATAGTGGCTCAAATCAAAGGTCTAATAAGAGAAATGTAGAGTGTTATTATTGTCATAAGTTTGGCCATTATGTGAGTAAGTGTTGGAAAAAGAAAAATAATTAGCCAAGGAAAAATGCCCATGTGGTTGATGTGAATATGGCTAAAGGTAATCAGTCCACAACCTTCATCATGTGCAACATTAATGAAGAAATCCCTGAAGTTTTGTACTTGGACACTTGCTGTAGTAACCACATGAGTGCTAATGAAAGTCTATTTTCTTTCATTGATAAAAATGTAAAGTCTGAGATTAAAATTGGGAACAATGGAACTGTTCCAGTTGCAACAAAGGATCTATTATGATCCGCACCAAGAAAGGTGAGAAGGAGATTTAGAATGTTAATCTTGCCCTTGGTATAAAGAGCAATCTAATGAGTGTTGGATAACTCATCCAAAAAGGATATAAAGTGATGATGGATAATGACCAATATGTCATTTATGAAAATGATGAGAGTAAGAAAGTAGTTGCAACAATTCAAATGACAAAGAATCGAATGTTTCCTTTGAGGATAGATGTGCTTATCTTCCCAGTTAGTGGTTGTACCTCCCAAGAAAGCATGTACAACAATACAACATCAATCAACCTTCAAGAATGTGATTGAAGATTCCTCCAAGCTATGACATCTAAGGTACAAACACTTAGGCTATGCTGGTTTGAGTTTGTTGTCCAAGAAAAGAATGGTGGATGGTTTGTTAAAGATAGTAGTGTCTAATAGCAAGTGCGAGGCTTTCATTTTGAGTAAGCAATATAGGCTGCCCTTTAAATATGGTAATTATAGAGGGGAAAGGGCACCATTGGAGTTGGTGCATACTAATTCAGTTGACCCTATGCAAATAATATCTATTGGGGAGAGTACATATTTTATGATCTTCATTGATGATTTTAGCCATAGAACATAGACATTTTTTGAAGCATTTGATAAGTTTTTGTTGTTTAAATCCTAGTTTGAAAAAGAAAGTGGACATTATATCAAGGTCCTAAGGTCTGGTAGAGGGGGTGAGTATACCTCCAATTAGTTTGTTAAGTTTACAGGAAATATGACATAAAGAAAGAGCTTACAACCAATTATACTCCACAACAAAATGGAGTGGCTAAGAGGAAGAATATGACCATCATTGAGATGACAAGGAGTATGCTTAAAGAAAAGGAACTCCCAAATAAATATTGGGGAGAGGTTATAGAAACAACTATGTATTTGATAAATTGAAGTCCAACAAAGGCGATATGTGAAAAAATTCCTCTTGAAACATGGATAAAACATAGATGAACGAATGAACACTTCAGAATGTTTGGGTGTGTAACATGTGCACATGTGCCAAAGGAGCAAAGAAAAAAGTTGGATGACAAGGGTGTGAAATGTATTTTCACAGGCTATAGTCCCAAATTGAAGGCATATAAATTGGATAACTTGGTCACCAAGAAGATCATCACAACTAGAGATGTTGAGTTCATTGAGAATAAGTCATGAGATTGCTTGGTGGACACATCGTCAAGCACTTCAAGTAAAGTTCCTATTAATAATGAATATGATGCTAAAAAAGATGATGCAATAATCAATGTCAAGAGGTGCCAACAACTCTTGATGGCTCCTGACAAAAATAGGCAAAAAGGCAAGCAACCACAAACAACTAGATAATTATCTCTTGAGAGCTCTCAACAGCTATGGATTGGTGCACAAAGAGATACTAATAGCTCTAGACGTACTCCAAACAAATTTTGATTGGGCCTCCACAACAAAGAAACAATAGTAATGAGAGTTCAGACCCCACTCTCACCTCCCTAATGCCAAGAAAGACCAAGAATTTAAGGGAGATCTACCAAAATGAAAGGTATGAAGAAGATTTTGATGAAAATATTATTTTTGCATTATTTTCTCATAGTGATCTGATTAATTGTAAGGATGTTGTGATAGAGGAGAAATGGTGTGAGGCCATTGATGAGGAAATATATATAATAGAACATGGGAACTAACTGATTTACCTCCCAACAAGCAAGTTATTGGGGTTAAATGAGTCTATAAGTCCAAGAGCAATGTTGAAGGAAAAATAGATAGACATATGACTCATTTAGTAGTAAAGGGGTACACACAACAGTTTGGGAGAGATTACGATGAGACAACAAATGGAAGATATATCAAATTGACATGAAGTCCGCCTTTCTTAAAGGAGTGTTAAAGGAATAGGTGTATATGGAGCATCCACCTCATTATGAAGTTCCAGATGAAGAAGATAAGGTGTATAGGTTGAAGAAGGCTCTTTATGGGCTTAAGCATGGTCCATAAGAATGGTACATCAGGATTGACTCATTTTCGATGAGCAAAATCTTTAGAAAAAGTGACGGTGAGTCCACTCTTTACTTCAAGGAAGAGGATGGTAAGATTTTAATTGTTGTCTTATATTTAGATGATTTATTTTTTACTTGGGATGATTTCCTCATTGCTGATTTTAAAGAGGCCATGAAAAGTGAGTTTGAAATGATAGACTTACATCTCTTGAGGTATTTTTTAGGCATTGAAGAAAAACAAATGTATGATGGAATATTAATCTCTCAAGAAAAATATGAAAATGATATCTTGAAGAGATTTAGAATGCAGAAAACCAAGCCTGCACCAACACCAACAACCAGAGTTTTCAAGTTGAACAAGAAAGAATGTAGCACTAATGTGAATCCAATAATTTATAAAAGTTTGGTTGGAAGTTTAATGTATTTAACAACAACTAGGCCTGATATAATGCATGTAGTAAGTTTGATTTCCAGATTTATGGAGAATCCAAAAGAGTCACATTGGCAAGTAGGTAAGAGAATCTTGAGGTATGTGAACAATACCAAAGGATATGATATTTTGTGTATTGCAACAAATGAGTTTGAGTTGGTTGGTTACAAAAAAAATGATTGGATAGGAATTTTGGATGATAGGAAGAGAACATCTAGATATGTGTTTCATTTGGGTTACATAGCAATCTCATGGGCTTCCAAGAAATAACCTATTATTTCTCTATCTACAATTGAGGCTGAGTATATAGAAGCAAACACAACAACATGTTAAGCTGTTTGGATGAGAAAAATCTTGGTAGATTTGAAGGAAGAACAAGAGGACGAAACCACAATTTATTGTGACAATGTTTCATCAATAACATTGACAAAAATGTTGCCCTTATGTGTTGTCCTTGCTGCCAAAAGACACTATGGTATATAGGTATACATCAGGTTGTAATTGGACATTGATACTGGCATTTACATACATGGTATTGGATAGTGATAATAGCATTTACATACATGTTGATGGTCTTGTCCCTTTCAATTTAAATGATTGGCATATTGACAATGACACTTTGTTTGCATATACTTGGTTTGATTGGCTTCATTCTTTATACTGCTCCATCTTGATTACAACTCTTTGTGACAAGTAACTGATGTTTGATGCACGTACATAACAATAATACACATGGAAGTGAATTCAGATATATAGATAGGTATTGGGTTGATTATTATTTTAGCTATATGACACATTGTTACATTATTGCTTTCTGGTATACTTCAATAGACAGTTTATGGATAGGTATATAGATTGGCTGTACTTTGATATGATTGATATATCGTATCCTTGTTACATGCATAACTTGATATACCTCCTTTTTATTTGATAGCTTACGTATCTTGTTCTACATTAATTATTAACACCTTATATAGTTTGATTTCTAATAAGGGATTAATACCTGATCAATGTTTCATTGATAAGTTATTAATATCTTATTATATACAAAATGTATTAGTCATTAATGATTGATTGCATATAAGGTCAATGTGTGTCAAATAATAAGCTATGAATAATTTGAGCATTACAAGGATAATCATTTTTATGAAAGTCATTGTGACAATATTGGCATAGCATTGACAATAATGGTAATAATCTTGATTCCAAATACAACATTAGTGCAAACAATGATATATGCAAGTTTCATTAGAGGTAATGATGTTGCCCTTTGACCTTGTATATAATTATCATGATAAAAAACATTGGTCTTTGATTTATTAAGGGCATAATGAGGCATACACATCATTGTGATCTTTGGATTCAAAGACATTTTAAAGTATTATGGGTTTTGTCTACTCACGGGTGCAAATTCAAGACATTACATTTCTTGTAAAAGACTTTGGTTGAAGGTTTTGATTTGAACATTAACACGAGTTTTCATTTTAAAGGTATCATTATGTTTGGTTTCATTTGCTTTTGAAACCCTATTGTGAATGGTAGGGCATGATCTCTTGCTATTCACAATGGTTGTTTGGAGGTTATTTTGTGAAGAACAATAGACTGGACTATGGAATGGGAATAGTTGGGATGACATGATAGTTATGCAAATAGTTCTTCTTGCATTTGGTAACATCGTTTTGTTTTCAGTTTTGGAAAGGAATTTACTATGGATCATTGGTTAATTTGTTGGTGAAAGAAAAACATTTACTTCTCTATGATTAACAATTGATTAAAAAGGGTGTCTTTGTGATTTTAGGTATATACATATTTATTTCTAAATACACCCTTAACGGGGTTTAGTGACAGTTACAATTTTTTTGGTTCTTCGATGGTTTCTATTTGGTGACACTTATGAGGGTTCTTGCATACTCTATTCTTGTAGTTTGTTCTTCTCTCTGTTTTTTAGTTGATCATACAATCTATCAAGAGGGTACAAATAAATGGTTTTTCATTTTGAAAATGTATGGGATCTATGTGAAAGAGAAAGAGCTTCAGTTTTTCAAAAGAATATTTTTGGGTATGATCTCAAAGGAGAATGCTTAGTAATAAGATTTTTTATTAACTCAGAGTTGAGATAAATCATTGTACTTTGCATTGTTGAAGTTTTGTTATCCGTGGTACATTTGTCATATCATGTAAAGATCTATATTTTTGAGGACAAGCATTTTGTTGTATGCATCAGGTACTTATGTTGTAAGCATGAAATGCATACTTCATGATATTCTAAACCATTATGCTATAGACATCCCGTGATTGCATGTAATCCTAAATCTCAAGGCTAATGAGGTATTTAAGAAGGTGATACAATTTGGAACATATTTCATATTCTGTCTATTTAATTACAATATTGTAATATTTGATTTTTCAATGAGATATTATTGGTTTCAAGTGGGACACTTTCATTTTCTAGTGACATTTATTTCTCAGTGGGAAAATCAGAAGCCAATGAGGCTCTGTAAATAGTGTTATTTAATCAGCTAGTGAGATAATTTTTGATTGATTTTTCATCCCTACGAGGGTTTTCCACTCATGAAAAATATTATGTCATTGATCTTGCATTAGCACTATTGATTTTGTTAATTTGATTTCTCTGTATCATTTTATTGGATGATCTATATAAGTTGTTTATGGTTTTGTCCATTAGCATCTTTGATTGAAAAATAATTTTTACATTAGAAGTATAGAAAATTGCTTCAACACCCCCTATCAATGTTCTCTGTACTCCAACAAGTGGTATCAGAGCCACAACCCTTTCCATAAAATCTAACCAACTTAGGAGTTTCTTCAAGGAGTACTGATCATGGCTATTAAATGTTGTTTTTATCATGCTATCAAATCAGATATTGAAATTGATACCGATTTTGAAATTGATTTTGAGGGTGAGCTAGAATGTGATCTTGGTGAAACAAATAAGCTTAAAAGGGACATCTTGGTTCAGAATAGTCAAGCTTAAAAGGATACTGAAAAACTAATTCATAAAATCAGTGAATTAGAAAAACAAATTGCAGATTTAAAACTTCAACTTGTAGCAAATGAGAATTTTTTTGTAGCAACTCAAGAAAAATTAAAATGTAAAGAAAATGAATGTTGTATACTTGAAGAAAAAGTTTCTACTTTGAAGGAAAAGCTTGTTAAGCATAGTAGTAGTGAGTTGGCATACATCTCAAGAAACCAGAACAATTTTAGTCTAAAAGGACAATGTCCATGTACTAGCGATCATGTTGATACTACTAAAGATAATTTCACGGACAAAAAAGGTAACTTTTTAATCATAACTTGCAATTCTTTGGTCATTTCTTTATTTGTAGTCAATATGGACACAAGGCAAATAAATGTAAGGTTATTCTTAGAAGATGACCTAAATTTGTTAATGAAAATATTTTTAATTTCTTAAATAATTTGAAGTGTAATAATTGTGGGAATTTCAGGCGCATAGCAAAATATTGCAGAATTACTTATATTTTACAACAAAATAAAACTAATGGATATCGCAGGATATCCTCAAGAACTGATAAAGAAAAGCCAATTTGGAAACCAAAAAATGAAGCTATGGTTGTCCAAATAGTTCAATGTGCTCAAAAGAGAGATTTGTGGGTTATAGACAGTGGGTGCTCTCACCACATGACTATTGATAAGAGCAAGTTATTCAATTTTAAAGATTTTATTGGTGATTTAGTCAGATTTGGGAATGATCATTGTATTTTAATAAAAAGGAAATGCACCATACTCTTGGATAAAAATACTCTTGTTCATGATGTCTACCATGTAGAAGGTTTTACTCACAATCTTCTCAGTGTAAGTCAAATATGTGGTAATGGTCTCAAAGTTCTGTTTACTGCTCTAGGTTGTGAAATACGTAAAAAAGACTAGAAAGATTGTTGCAACTAGCTTTAGAACTAATGGAAAATCTTATAATCTTCATGATTTCACAAATAGTGTTAAAGAAGGAAATGTCTATTTCACGAGTCAAGTTGAAGACATAAAACTTTGGCATATTATTATGAAAATCTTGTCATAAATAATAAAAATTATAATGTTAGAAATATGTCAGTTATTTCTAATTCTAGCAACAACATTCGTAAAGAATGTTAGGAAGGCAAACAAAAAAATGTTAGCTTTAAATCAAAGGAATATTCTTCTATAAAACCTTTACAACTTATTCATTCTAACTTATGTGGTCCTACTAGGACAAAATCTTTGAACAATGAAAATTATTTTATGCTTTTCATTGATGATTATACTAGAATGACCTGGGTAACTTTTCTAAAACATAAATAAGAAGCTTTTGATAGATTCAAAATATTTAGGAAAATAGTTGAAAAATAAATTGATCTGAAAATTAGATGTCTTAGATCAGATAAAGGTGTAGAATACACTTCACAAGAGTTTGTAGAATATTGTGAAGAATATGACATTAAAGACAATATTCTGCCTCATAAACACCACAACAAAATGGTGTTGTAGAGAGGAAAACTAGAACTATTAAAGAAATGGCAAGAAAAATGCTTCAAGATGCAAAACTACCTAATGTTTAATGGAAAGAAGAAGTTCACACTGTTGTTTATATACTGAACAATGTTCGGTTAAGAGTTAAAACCAAATATACTCCTTTTGAACTATGGTATGACAAATCCACTAATGTTGGGTATTTCATGATTTTTGGTAGTAAATGCTTTATCAAAAGATATGAAAGTTTAGGAATTTTTGTGTCTCACTGTGATTAAGGTATTTTCTTAGGCTACTCTACTCATAATAAAGCTTATAAATGCTATAATAAAAGATTAAGAAAAGTAGTTGATAGTACTAATGTAAAAGTTGACAAGATGTTGTAGCTTTGTGAGCCACAAAAAGAAGATAATAAAGAAGTTCACACATTGAAAGTTGAAGAAAAATTAGATCAATCCCTAAGACTTCTTCAAAGACAATACAAATAAATCATCCTCAAGAGTAGATTATTGGGTATAAAACTGCTAGTGTTCAAACCCGAAAAAAAACTTGCAAGTACAAGTGATAAGGTACATTTGTGTTTGATTTCATAACTTAAACCTAAGACATATTTAGAATCCAGTAAAGAAGAATTTTGGATTAAAGCTATGAAAGAAGAATTGGATCAGATAGAGAAAAACAAGACATGGAAACTTGTTCCCAGATCTAATGATAAACATGTTATTGGGGCAAAATGGGTGTTTAGAAATAAACTTGATGTTAAAGGTAAAGTGGTCCAAAACAAGGCACACCTTCTGTGCAAAAGATACTGTCAAATTGAGGGTATTGATTTTGATGAAGCCTTTTCTCCTATAGCTAGGCTTGAGGCTATAAGGATTTTCCTAGCTTTCTCTATTTATAAAAATTTCAAAGTGTTTCAAATGGATGTTAAAACAACTTTTTAAAATGGTGACGTAGAAGAAGAGTTTATATGGAATATCCTAAAGGCTTTAAATGTGCAGGAAGAAGATCATATTGAAAAAGGAATTATATGGCTTGAAACAAGCTCCCAGGGCATGGTATTCTAAATTGGAAAAGCACTTACATGATCAAGGATTTACTAAAGGTGGTGTTGATAGAAGTTTGTATTACAAAATCACAGGTGATAATATTCTTGTAGTAGTTGTCTATGTTGATGATATTATCTTTGGAAGCAATGATGCTGACACGTGCTCTGATTTTCCTAGCATTATGCAATCTAAAATTGAAATGTCCATGCTAGGAGAACTATCCTTATTTCTTGGAATACAAGTTTTTTAGTTAGAGAAAGGTATATTAATTTTACAAATGAAATATGCAAAAGAAACGCTCAAGAGATTTCAAATGGATGAATGTAAACTCATTGGAACACCCATGGAAACAAGTTGAAAATTAAGTCAAGAAGTTGATTTACCTAATGTAGATCTTTCTATGTTAATATCAATGGTAGGTAGTCTCTTGTATTTGACTTCCACAAGGCCTGACATTATACATTTTGTATGCTTGGTAGAAAGATTTCAATCCTCTCTTAAGCAATCTCATCTTAATACTTCTAAAAAGATACTTAGATACATAAGTGGTATTATTGATAATGGGTTATGACATCCCAAACACAATGATTTTACTTTGCTTGCGTACACTAATGTAGATTGGGCAGGATGTCTTGATGACAAAAAGAACACTTCTGAAGGTACATTCTTCTTGGGTCTTAGGTTAGTAGCATAACACAACAATAAACAAGACTCTATGTCTTTACCTACTATTGAGGCATAATATATTGTTGCTTCCACATGTTGTACTCACATCTTATGGATGGTCCAAAAATTAAAAGATGTGAAAGTGGAAATGTCTTAGCCAATGCACATTTTGTGTGATAACACTAGTACTATAAACATTTTAAAAAATCTTGTCATGCATTCCTGCACTAAACATATTGCTATCAGGTATCATTTTATATGAGAAATTTTTTTATCTAATGAAATCATCTTACACTATGTGACATATGATGAATAAAAGACTGATATCTTTACAAAGCCATTTACCAGGACAATTTTTGAAACTTTAAGGAAAAGGCTTGGCGTTCTCTCCCTTTGTTCTCTTCACTAAATCAAGATTTTCTCTGGGGTTGTTATGCAATTTTATTCTTTTCTCCCACCATCTCTCATTTAGAAAGAGTATCTATTTATGACAAAACTACTTGTAGGATTCCCTAGTGCCTATAAGTATCATTGGCTATTGGTTTAGATTTCCATGATTCAAGAGGGTCTTTTTTTTTAGAGTTCATTTGTTGCCCTTCATAACATAACTTCTAATTGTTTTGGTCTTACTGGACATATTTTGTGGTTAATAGTTTAGTGCTATTGAATTTTTAGTGAGCTTATTGATGTTTTTCTTTCCTTTCATTCCCTTCACTAATTCAATTTTTGTAGTGGTTCAAGGGGAGCTATTCATGCTTATCATCTATCTCTGCTCTTTGTTTTAGTTTCTATCTTGAGACTCTTTCCATGGTTGTGTTGTAGTTCTATTTGGACAAGGATTTGGTTGTGACATTGATTGTTCTTTCTTGTACATTCTGAAGCATATCATTTTTTGTAATAATCATTCATCTCAGTTCTTTGGTTCTTGTTGATCAATTCTCTTGAAATTCTTGTAGACCTTGGTATCCTAATGATCTTATGCTCTATTTCTCCTTTGCCATTGTTGTAAAAAGGGGTATAAATCTAGGTGTTTTTGTCATCAAGGAAAAAGGGGGAGTTTTTTGCCCCTATGTGTTGTCCTTGTTAAAATACACTATGGTATATAGGTATACATCAGGTTGTCATTGAACATTGATACTGGAATTTACATATAGGGTATTGGATAGTGATACTATCATTTACATAGAGGTTCATGGTCTTTTCCCTTTCAGTTTAAATGATTGGCATATTGATAGTGGCACTTGGTTTTCATATACTTGGTTTGATTGGCTTCATTATTTATACCTCTCCATCTTGATTACAACTCTTTGTGACAAGTAAATGATGTTTGATGCCCATACATAACAATAATACATATGACGGTGAATTAAAATATATGGATAGGTATTGGGTTGATCATTGTTTCATTTATATGACAAATTGTTACATCATTTCTTTATGGTATACTTTGATGGATAATTTATAGAGTAGTATACAAATTGGTTGTAATTTGATATGATTGATATATCATATTCCGTTAGTATTATCAGGTCCAAGATTACTGAGAGGGGGGGGGGGGGGGGTGAATCAGAAATGTAACAATTAAACTTCTTGACAAACCATTCAACAACTTGCATCAATTATCATCCATTGTATGAATACACAAACCATTAAAGATAAACATCCACAACAGTGCAACACAATAACACCAATTTTTTTTCTTGTGGAAACCCAACTAGAAAAAACCATGTGTGGAGATGGCACCCACAAATAATTATGCACCCTTATGAAGTAAGCTCGGTTAAGAACTTAGCCTTGTTAAAAGCTTACAAATTCCCAGTTAAGAGAAGGACTGTGCTAGGAGCCACCCGGTAAAGGGATATACCTCTAGCCCTGTTAGGATATTTACCCTGTTAAGAGTAACCATGTTAAGGGATTTCAAAATCTAGTTGAAGAGTCACCTAGTTAAAGGATTTACAAATTAGACTTAGTCCACCCGGTTAAGGGATTTTCTTGCAAAAATTGTTAGGAATCAACAAGTACTATGATCTTAGAAAATAACACTCCTCTGCTATTATAGATCCAATTCAATCTCAATCTCTATTTAACATGAAGAACATCCACACCCTACGATCACACATTTTCATTCATGATCTTTCCCTCCCACACTTTTTCATAATACATAAAAAAGATGTAAATACATTTTCACTAACTAGGTTGGCCAAGACCTAATTACATTTGAACTTCATCATTACAATTCATTCCCTCTTTATCTTCAAACCCTAAAATGTGTTACCAATTATCAATTACAATTTCAATTTCATGCCGGCCTCTAGATCCATCACACAATCAATTTGACAAAGAAAAGTGAAACCCCATCACATTATTTAATGTTCTTGCACAACTCCAAGAGATTTGATCATCATGATCATGGAAATACCAACTAATCATTCCACTTCCATCTGCCATGTTACTATGATCCCTAAATAACATAACCACTTATCGCAACATAGTGCAACATAACTGATTAAGGATATGACTGATTGTTCTCAGAACTTCTTTTCCTTTTCACTATGTGATCTTTTGTCCATTGAAACTTTGTCTTATAGTCACCAATCATGATGCAGTCACAAAAAAAACCCCATAACATAGTCAAGATAAAATATCCTGAATCACATCACTTGAGTCCAAACCTTTTTGACACAATCATCAAATAATTACTTCTTGACTTCATCTTGTTCTTCCTATTGACCTTTCAACCTTTAATTGACCATAAGTCACAACATACATATACTAAACCTGTGCGGTCATAGATATAGAATCTAGAGACATCACTGAGGCATCCATAGCGATCACACACTCCAACTCTTACCACAACTCTAGATCGACCAACCTATTGAACATACATTAGCATAAAAGTCTCATTGTCAGCCAAAAAAACTGATGTAGATATAAATTGAGAAATACGATGTTGTTGATGGATCAATCCAATGGAGTAAAGCTCTCAACATTTTACTTACCACAACACCTTCCTCAATAGTTCCACCAACACCTTTGATAGCACCAAAAAATTCTTTTATTGTTTGACCATATTGTGCAATGTTCGCTCCTTCTACCATCTTAATGTCATCATACTTACCTTTGAGACTGCCTTCCTTATCTTTTTGTACATGAATATCTCCACCATAGATTAGCTTCAAATTTTCATAGACATCATAGGCAGTATCAAGTCCACGAACATCAACATATTCAATATCATATAAGGAACTTAAAATAGCTTCTTGTGCTTGAGTATTTTCCAGCTGTTCCTTTAGTTGATCGACATTGAGAGTTACAACATGAGTGGTATACTTGTGTGTGACATGCATCCATTATTGTGATCCCATACCTTTTAGATACAAATTCATTCTATCATTCCATACTAGGTAGTTGTCTTTAGTGAGCTTGGGGGGTTCCTTCCTTATCATTGTTATATTTTCCTCAAGCTGTTAGACTTACCACAAAGAGGACCAAAGCTATGATACCAATGTTTAGTATTATCAGGTCCAAGATTACCGAGAGGGGTGAATCATTAATCTAATAATTAAAATTCTTCATAAACCATTCAACAACTTGCATCAATTATCATCTATTGCATGAATAAAAAAACCATTAAAGATAAACATCCACAACCATGCAACACAATAACACCAATATTTTTTTCTCGTGGAAACCCAACTGAGAAAAACCACATGCGGAGATGGCATCCACAAATAATTCTACACTATTATGAAGTGCGTCTGATTAAGAGCTTAGCCTCGTTAAAAGATTACAATTTTGCAGTTAAGAGATGTTAGGAATGGGAACACTGAGGGGGGGGGGGTGAATCAGTGTTCACTATATTTAATCTTTCTCTTTACTCTTGAAACTTAACTTGAATGCTTAAGTACTGAAATGAACATCAACATAAACAAGATACATAAACACAACACATAACACTAATATGGTTACAGGGAAACCCAAATAGGTAAAATCCCTGGTGGGAATTGACACCCACTAAGAACTGCACTAGTGTCTTATGATCCTTGTTAGAAGATCTGCAACTCTGTTAGGAGTTGTTCTTTACAATGCTTTTAGTATAGTGACCTTGTCAAGGGTTGGACCCTGTTAGGAGTCTTTTACAATAACCCTGTTAGGGGTGGGGACACACTGTCCTAGATCTCACTGCTCAAGTGGTGAAGGCTACAACCTTCTGATCTCAGATACACACTATATCTGCTGGATGAACTAGTCCTGTGACACTGCTTGTTTGATCAGTTCCTTTATTGCACTGATGCTTTGACCTCTTAGAAATCTCTAATACATTCTTACTGCTCTTTGCACACATCTTCTCTACTTATCTTATCTCTATTTTAACTTCCATGCTTTATCACAAAGGCGCATCTAATATTTATATGCACTACCAAAACAATTAGCTAGGTCATCCTATAACCGATTAAATACAACACTTCCAAGTGAATTGGATCAAGCGTGTTTAAAAAAAAACATAACTACATATCTACAACTTAATTGCAATAGGTTCATAGCCTTTACAAAACAATAATATCATCGTAAATCAAATTACCAATAGTCGGCTGCATACTTTGTTCTGTTCTGGCATTCACTATCTGTACTACTTCAACTGTCTGTATCTTCACCATACTATATCTTCTGATCATATGCTCTTAGACTTAGCATGAATACACTCTTACCAACTTATCTTCTAGGGAACATACCATAACTTTGTCATATGCACGTGCGTTGATGCTCTGATCTACTGGTGCTCTGTTAACTGTCCAGTCTTCTATACTCAACCAAATTCTGATATTATGATAATGTGCGCTGACTCCAAAATACTATATGACTTTGTTTCCATAATGACAACACTAATTCTAGTCATATAAAACACTGTAGTCAACTTTCCAACAATTTCCCCCTTTGTCATTAATGGCAACAAAGGAATATGGCAAAGTTACTAACCGTACCCTTATACAAAAACTCTTTAACATACTCTAACTTATATCTCCCTTATACTATTTACTATGCATCTTCTTTACATATATATAAGACTCCATATTCTATAAAATACTCCCCCTTTGACATTAATAAAAAAGGTGCTCCAAAAATGTATCTATAAGTACTTACAAAGTTAGGACATCCGGATATGCTATCTGCAAATTTTGGATCTCTTGTTTCTAGAATGCAATTAGTGCATTAACAATCTATAGATGGGTGCATAAGGCATATTGTAGCTTCTCCATCTTCTCCAAGTATGTACTCAAACCTTGATCATATGTCACCATAGTGGCATCTATCTCCTTGATGTTCTGATTTAGAATATCTAGAGAGGGTGCAAGAGCATTCATGAGCTGTGTCTGCCTTGCCCTTATCTTAGACATCTCTTTCTCAGCCTTTTCTATCTTGTCTATCTACACCTGGTATACATTGTTGCACATGTTCACATCAGTGGAGGGGTCTTCTACTGAGTTCCTTACTTTTTCTATCATTTCTTCTGTCTCTTGGATTCTCTTGTAGTGATCAACAGTTAGCTTATCTTGATTCATACAATCTGTGATGATCTTCCTTCCCTTTGCAGCAAAATCCTTCACATATGCTTGACCAACCTTTAACAAACTTAGGTCAAGTGCAAAGTTACTAACCAGTTCACTCAATCTCTTTTTCATGTATTTCTCTTCTGCTACTTGTGATGCAGATTCTTCTGAGCTAGAGAAGTTAGTCTTGAAGGCTATAAGGATGATGCTAACATCATCAACTGTATGGACCTTAGACACTTTCTTGTCTAAAGGTAATAGGATGTTCAAAATGTTGACTGATTCAACAAACAAAGGGTTCCTCATTACCTGTTTCTCTTTTTATTTTTCCATAGCCAAGACACTGATCTTGATCAGGTCTTCTTCTCCCCAAGAGTCCAAACTAGTGGTGTCTGGTGTCAAACTTGACAACAATGATGCTGAGGGTAATGTAGTGATATGAGTGCTATCCATAACTTCTTTCTTTACTCTAATTAGCATCTCAACAGATGGCTCATTTGTTGGTTCATTTCCTTTTACCTCTTCTTCTCCTTTCTCCTCTTCTACCTTTTCTTCCTCTTTTTTTGTCTCCTCTTCTTCTTCACATGTTAGGTCTTCTATTAGTACTTCTTGTAGCTTAGGTGAATTATCACCGCATAGAGTTTCAACCTCTTGTGTGCTCACAAAGGCTTCTTCAAACTTATCCAAGTCAGTGTCTGTAGCCGCCATTGCAATCTCTACATTATCAATAAATATTGTATCATCTTTTTGTGTCTTTGTCATGGGCCCAAACTTTATTGCCTATGTAGGTGTTATCACTATAGGCACTATATTTTGAGGACCTGTTACTAGTATATTTGTGGTCTCTTCCATCTTGGCTTCCTTGGAGGGTACTTGTGTTGTGGGCACAGTAGGTGGATACATGTGCCTATTCAAGAAAACTTTCTCAAAAGCTTTCTCTATTTCTTTGGTTGTCAACTCAAAGTTCTTGTCCATTATGTGTAGTGTTCTTAGCTTTGTTCTTAGATGCGGCTTTCCCAAATCTAACAAAAGTGTTTTCTCTTCTAAGGAACACACCGATAGGCTTTCATTTAGAATATTGTCCCTTATTCTAAGATCTTCTTCAATAGCATATTTATTCAAGGATTCTAGGATATTCCAAACACTGTCCGGGATGACTGTCTTAAGTTCCAAGACTGGCTTCTTGAACTTAATCATATGTTTTATGATCATGCCATGAATCTCTGATTTATCAATTTCACTATACATCTCATAAAAATTTCCTATCTGATCTAATCTGCCTTCATCAACAATCCTTGTTCTCAAAACTTGAAGACTAGGTCTAAAACCTACCTCCGGAGGTGCTTGAGCATTTTTCTTACTTCTAGTTGCCTGCAAGGATGGGTGACTTGTGCTAGTTTTTTTCTTCCTCTTGGCCATTTCCTTATACTTAGGAGGTGATCTTAGATCAATTGTCACTTTGGGCGCAGGAGAGATAACATCTATTTTACCCTGTTTATCCTTTGGATCTTCAGTTTTCTCAATCTTGACTTTCTTCAATTTAGGATCATCAATTTTTGCTTCCACTGTGGATGCGCTCTCAATCTCCAATGCTATCTTTTCTTCCCTTGCTTTGTCTAGGTCTTCTTGAGTTACTTCATGAATTTTGAGTATCTCAGATGTAATCTTTGAGGCTTTCCTTTTTGTTGCTGCACTGTTAAGAACTACATCAACTTCTCTTGTCTTCTCTTCATAAGTCCCCCCATCTAGGTTCATTAGGGTCCTTAGGCACTGATAGTAGCACTTGTGCATAGGCTTCCAAGATTGGTTCCTCAACTTCATACCCATGTGGATGTATCCACTTTGTTCTTGGCTCAACTACTTCCATACAAGTTATATCAGTTTCTACCATAATGCAAATGATGTCCTTGTATTTCTCAACAATACTCTCTAGTATCCTATACCTCATTTGCATTCTGATCCTAAATGTCTTTAATTCCAACTCCATGTAGTCTTTCAATCTACTCTCAGTAGATGCCTTAAGGGATATTTGTGGCATTGTAGGTAAAATTTTGTTTGGATACAAATTTGAGATCTTTCCAAGTATGTGGAAGTACATGTAGATAATCAAAGATCCAAACCTGAATATTTTGGTCTTATCATGTTTAATGGCTCTAATGTTATCAATCAGCTGTGCGCACAATATCTCACATAGATTGAACTCACCATTTTCTCTCATAATTCCGATTGCTGCTAAAATAGTGGCCGTGGACACACTATTCACCCTGTTGGTGTGCTAAAACCTATAACCTAATATCATGGACATCAATTTGATGCCTTTCTCCTCTATAGGCTCAATTGTCATTCCACGTCTATCACTTCTTGACTTACATGCTTGTTCAACTAGTTTTCTTACATCCTTACCTGCTGGAAGAACGATGCTTGTCCTTGAGAGGCCTGTCATTTCATGAATGAGGTTGTAATGCCCAAAAATTTGGGCCAAAACACAACCAACAATTTTTTTTTTTTAAGGATAATAGTTCCAAGTTTATGATGCGGGTTAATAGGTGACTATGACAAAGTTCAAAGGAGTCAGAAGGACAACACCTCTACAAAGTTGTTTTCCATAAGATACTAGCTGAAAAGTTCTAGCGAGGAATCCAATCTGGGGAGAGAAGTTGTTACCGAGTTTCGAAGGGGTTAGGATGAACAATTCATGATTAACTTTCGGAGATGTCTACGAGGTTTATCTCAAATTCTCTAACAAATTTACAAATCACTAACTTGTTTTATTAGAATGATTCTTTACTAAAATGAATTAATTAAAATTAAACTAATCACAATAAGATCACCCTACTGGTTACATCTAGAATTCAATCAGGAAAGGTCAAATTATCATAATTATTTTAATTAAGATACTAAGTGGAAATTCAATATTAAAAGGTTTCATTAATCAAATTTACGAACAATTTGTCAAACGTTAATCTATTAATCATATAGATTATCAAAGAGTAAAAGAATATTCCTAGAATATTCATTAAATAATATTCTTATATATATAGATTAATAATTTTCTATATATATCAATTAATGTCAAATTGATTATTATAATTAGATTGTCAATATATATAAATATTGTATATAAAAATAAATAATCAATTAAACCAATAACCATAATTAAATAAACATATATTAATTCAATTAACAATTATAATATATTAATTAATTAATATATTTATTAACTAATTAATAAATTATAAAATATTAATTAATGATATATAATCAATGATTATAATTAAATAATATATATATAAAATTAATTAATAATTATAATATATTAATTAATTAATATAATTATTAATTAATTAATAAACTATAATATATTAATTAATAATATATACATACTATATAATTAATAACATTGAACAATTTATAAATAACAAAATAATAAGTAAGAACAAAGTAAAATATAACTACCTATTGTTTATTAACATGTCATTCATTACAAAATAACATAATTAACTAATACTCTAAACTAACTTAACAATATTACTAACCTACTAATTAATCTAAACATCCTACCAAAACAACTAACCTATCTCCCTAAATACTTTCCCCCTTAACCCACGTGCCAAGTGGGTGGGGAAGCCATCATTTTCAAAGACCAAGGCTAAGGAAGAGGGGTGCACAATTTAACGGAGGTAAAGGGAAGCTTGCAGAATTAATGAAGCATGTTTACTTTTGGAGGCCCACATTCACATCAATTTATCATTTGAAACATGTAGTCATCTATTGAAATGAATTTAATGTTAAGAATAGATCAAAATTCTCAACTAAATTTATTGCTTCTAAAACAATATGCAATAACAAGCTATCAAATTATCTTGTAAAAATAGAGAGAGGTAGAAATCTTATTCTTTGTTTGCAAATCATTTAACATATATATACAATGATTTCCATGCAATAACTACAAAGTATTGATAACTCTCTTCTATTTGATATAACCAAAAATACACTATATTTTATCTTTCTCCATCATAGGAGTAAAATAGAATTTCTCCTACCATTACATTATACACATTTCAACTTCAAATGGAAATGAGTTTTGCATTTCAAGAGTAACATAAATTTTTCATATACATTTGCACACTCAAATATACAATGAAGGATAGTATCAAAATAACATAATTTTCTCTCTTTCCATACAATATACAATTTCATAGTGCTCCAATAAAGAGAATGAAAAAACTATCCAAATCCACAAGTATGCTCCTACTACAAGGAGTGGTTTCTTCATACAAACACATCCAAGGAATGAGCTCCATCAAGCTTCATCTACATAAACCAAGACTTCAATACCTGCAATAAAAATAGGGAAGAAACCATGAGATGCTCACCTCCCATCCTAGGCCTCTCATGAGGCCACCCCCGAGCTTGGGGAAACCACATTAAATGAGATACATACACTCATACAAAAACACTCACAAGAAAACATACAATTGTAAAAACCCAAATTCCCTCAAGGGTGAAACTAAGAAATTCCAAGAACTTCTTTTGTGGGGTGTAGGTGGACAATCCATGGAGACAACCATTGCATAAAAACAACAAGGCTACACATGGACCCAAATAACACAATTTCATAACAAGGCTCACATGGCCAATCTTCCCTCCTTATACCCCCAATGCCTCATGGGCTAAATGCAAGGTTACTTGGGGAAAATCACTCACCCAAGCTTCATCCTTCCCCACACATGGAGGAGACTCTTCACATGGATTTGCCTCCATTTCCCACACCCCCTCTTGGTTGCTCTTCCCTCCTAAGGGTGAGTGAATCCAAGAGTATACAACCCAAATATAATTACAAAAGAAAACACATGAAATGCTTGCTCTCACCATGACCAACCATGGGGAACTAAAACACAACAAAGAAACAAAAACAAAGCTTCCTCCATGACCAACCATTGGGAGCCAAAGAAACACAAACTCATACATTTACTACAACAAGAGTGAGAGCATATCCAACCTCAAGTCCAAATGCAAAATGAAGGAGAGTTGAGCCCTTTTCCCAATTCCAAGCTTTCTTCCTCCCCTAACTTTGGTGATCTCTAAGGATAGAGAATGGGTGAAAAACCTCAATGTTCTCCAAAATTCCACTAAAAAGACCTCTAACCCAACTCCCCAAAATCCTAGGGGAAAGCAAGCCCTTCTCATTGGTTGACAAAACCCCAAACCTTACACACCCCTCTCCTCATAAAGGTGGTCCTTGGAGGTGGGTGACCTAGGACTTCTCCAAACAAGGAAGATGGTCATGAAAGTACTTTTTGGGCCATATGACAAGATGCAATTTTCGCTCAAGATTAAATATGCACTTTTGGAGGGGTCAAAAAGTCAATCTTGGGCTTCTCCTATGTTGAAAATACCCCTAACCCATAGGTACATGGAATGGGTTAGCTAAAAATGCATAAAACCACTCCCTAAGGCCACTTTAAACCCTCTAAAACTCATGATTAAGAGTATGCAAGAAAATGGAAGATGGGGACTTCATTATGGGGTCCTATGACAAGTGGGTGTGCTTAGGATTTCTCCCAAAAGGCTTCTAGAATGTACTCTCACTCAACCACATGGCATACCTTGTTAACATTAAACACTAGTGTCAAGTGACACTTCACAAAATAACATTACACACAAGGTATGTCAAATTTGTCACAACACATAATATTCCTAGTCACATACATTCAAATTACTGTTACGAATAAAATACTTTACAACAAGGCCTTGGGTCTCTTCATAGACAGGGCCTTGGCTTAACTGATTGCACATACATTCAATGTGATTTCCCCAAATATATTTCCATGGTCCTTCCACTTGCAACACCTCAATGCAGCATCAATAATTCAAGGAAGAAAACCAATACGAATAAACCCATAAGATATAACATCTTCAATTTAATCAAAATTCAATTGCATTTAGTCATGCAAGGTACATTTATCAAATCAGCTCAATTTCAACTGCATAATTCAATTGCATAATTCAATTCATAATTCAAATGAAATCAAGATCATCCATAATCTATCATCATCATAAAATAATCATCAGGTTCTCATAACATGAAGATAATAATAAAGTCTAACATGATCAAATCCAAATCCACTAATCATGGATCCACATACAGAATAAAAAAAAATATATAGTCTAACATGTCCATCATAACATAACAGTAAATCGAATGAGTCCAAGTATCTTAATAACATAATCAAAATGAAATGCAAGGTCTAGAAATTGGGATCACTATGTGGGACTAAGGTGGGCCTCACAGAGGTCTCATGTGATTCTCATTGGTACTTCACCTATCTAGAATAGGTCATCATGAATTCTGCTGAGCAATATCTTTATCCATTCAGAGTCATAAAACTCATATGTCATAGCATATTCAACCATGGGATGGTTTTCCAATTGTGCGAACTCATCTAGGAAGGTTTTGTCCGACTTTATCATAGTTTCAATGTGCATTCTTATCTTGTCAAGTCCTACTGGTTCCTTCTTATAGTAAATGTATGCACAAATGTCTTCAACATGCATGACACCCATAGGGGTTCTGGAGAATGCACCTTCTAAGTCATCTAGGGTAGACTTAAAGGGATGCCTCTTGAAAAAATATATTTTCCTCTCCGCAACATCAAACACAACAAGTGTAGCCATTACTTACTTGTTTATCACTTCAAATAGGTTTCCAAGAACTTTTGAATCATTACGACGGATTTAGGGCTTCACAACTGATCACACTCTTTCTATGGTGAATCAAGCTTCAATACTTCACAATTAACTGCTAGGGCTTCTATGATCTCCAATCGCTCTAACTCGAATGCAATGAGTGATCTGCAAGTCTCTATTTACTTTATAGTGAAAATTCCTCCATTAATGCTTGCCGCGTAAACCAGAATTTGACTAAGAATTTCCAACTTCCATTCTACAATCGATCAGGTAGTGCGCTCTTGCACATAGCCTTAAATAATCTCCAAAATATTAAATCCAAAGGCGCATACTCTGAGGGTGAGTATACCAGCCGTGTAGGAGTCTAGAGCTAAATTAACTCCCCCTATGACCCTAAGGGTCATTCATCCAAATGTAGAGGGTGCATCCACTATGGATGCATCCAATACATACTCATCAACCTTATCCTTCTTTTTCTTTGACCAAATCAAGCTCACATCTTCTGAGGCTTTCACAAACTTGAATTCTCCTTCGGTATCCAATATTGATTATTTTGGCTTTTTAGGGTTTTCCCAACTTTGCGTTCTTGATCTACAAAACTTTGAGATGTGTCCAGCCTTGTTACAAGAGTGATAAATAATTGGAGGCCCTAAATTCCTCAGTGCATTGATATGGGTTACCATTTTACACTATCTAGTTGAGTGACCATTATAATTACATATCTGACATGTAATACTCTGAGAACTTCTTGTATTTGATTGATTCTGATTTCTTTGATTATGATGAGTTTTGTTCTTTTGACTTGTTCTACAATTCATAGCTCTATGACCAAATTTATTACATGAATAACAGTACCCATTGAAAGGTCTTACCTCTTTATAATTCCTTGCTATATGTCCATTCTTTTTACATGCATATCAAGTTCGGTCTACTGGCTTGCGCTCATCTTTAGATGGTTCAGTATTGTCTTTAGTCTGATTTTCAGTCTTCTTGGCATCTGTGGTGTCTTCTGGTGCTTTCATTCTTGATCACATGTTGCCAATCTAATTTTGTGCTTCATTGAATCCAATGCCACTGGTATCTCCTTTAAGCTTTTGAGCATATAATTGAGATTCAATCAGATCCTTGCTTGCGTGTAATTTATCAATGTGATTCTTTGCTTCAATCAATTCAGATTCTATCTTTTCTTTTTTGTTTCTTAGCTCCAAGATTTCCATGTTTGCTTACGTCAATTCTTCATTTAGTTGAAGGTTCTCTGTGATCTGTTCATCATAAACTTCTTGATTGTTAGTTAGCTTTTCATCTAGCTCTTCAATCTGATCTTTTAGAGATGTGTTCTCTTCATTTAGCTTTTTGACCATCTTCCCTAAATCACTATTTGAACAATCTTTTAAATATTTTATTAGTCTTTTGATGACTTCTTGAGAATCACTAACTTTTTCTTTTAGTTCTTCAATTTCTTTTTCAGATCTGTCAAGGTCTTCAAGAGCAACTTCAAGATTCTTTTTCAGATGTTTCCACTACAACATTTGGGGTTGAATTTCAACGCCACTACAATTTGTGTTTTTTTTTTGTGTTTTTTTTTGCAAGTGCCCCCGAAGGTGTCGTAATAGTGACGCTATCATCGTAATTGCGACACCCATTTGGTTATAAACAAAAAAAAAGAAAAAGAAAGTGTCATTTGTAATTTATGAATTCGAGGAGCTACCACGAAGATGACACTGCATTTTTGTGTGGCGTGAAGAGGGCATTCAAGTTTGGCATGTGCAAAGAGGCCATCATCGTGTGGGAAGAGGGCACTGGCACTTGAGCTTTGTCTTCTCATTAAATCAATTTCAGTGGCATTGTTTACATTTTAGCATTGTTAATAGTGGCATTGTTTACATCTTAGCATTTGGAATGCTCGATGATCCGCGAGCTTTGAGAGCTAGGGCATCATTGCTATTACCTTCAAGGCATTGTGTGAAGTGTTTGATCTCTCTTTATTTGTTTTTCTATTGATATTCACTATGTGCGTACTCCCCATTTATGATCATTTCATGAGGAAATGTCTTGATGGCTCATGGGTTGCAAGCTAGGGCATGCTACATTGTTCAGGAGCTCACTGTTTAATACTAGCACTGTTTACATCTTTTCATTTGGAATGCTTGATGACCTATGAGCTTTGAGAGCTAGGGCATCATTTCTATTACCTTCAAGGCATTGTGTGAAGTGTTTGATCTCTCTTTATTTTTTTTGCTATTGATATTCACTATGTGAGTACTCCCCGTTTATGATCATTTTATGAGGAAATGTCTTGATGGCTCGTGGGTTGCAAGCTAGGGCATGATATATTGTTCATGAGCTCATTGTTTAATACTAGCATTGTTTACATCTTTTCATTTGGAATGCTTGATGACTTGCGAGCTTTGAGAGCTAGGGCATCATTTCTATTACCTTCAAGGCATTGTGTGAAGTGTTTGATCTCTCTTTATTTGTTTTGGTTTTGATATTCACTATGTGGTACTCCCTGTTTATGATCATTTGATTAAGAAATGTCTTGATGGCTCGCGGGCTGCAAGCTAGGGCATCATACATTGTTCATGAGCTCACTATTTAATAATGGAATTGTTCATGAGCTCACTGTTTAATATCTGGCAAGGCCATGTAAATGGTACGAGGCCAACCCAATCAACCCAACACAATGTGTCATGTTTATCTTTGTCAAATACACTCATTCACCATTTTGTTCTTGTTCTTCACACAAATATTGCATCAAAAGTAATTGTAAACAATAATTCAAAGAAAAAAGAAACAATTACAATAGATCAAACCCCAAAAGTATATAGTCAACTACAATAGCTCACAGTCTCAATGAAATAAATAGTGTATAAAACAATATATGGTGCACAACAGCAGCAAGCATGCAATGACAACAATAACATTGCATGATAAAATTCAATACTCTTAGTTTTTATTCAAATCTATTTGAAACTCCTATCAGCTCATTGTCCAATAGTTAAACTAACCTATGACTTCAAAGGAGGAATTATGAAATATAGTTGTAGGTAGTTATCTCTTCTCTAATGATGGAGGAGTCAAAGGTAATGATCAATATAAAAAATAGAGCACCGACCAATCAAATAGGGACACAAGGTGCTCAAACAGTGAGTTCATAAAACAATATATTTAGTCTTAATAAAATCTTATAAAACAACATATATTGTGTGAAGTGTTTGATCTCTCTTTATTTGTTTTGGTGTTGATATTCACTATGTGGTACACCCCATTTATGATCATTTCATGAGGAAATATCTTGATGGCTCGCGGGCTGCAAGCTAGGGCATCATACATTGTTCACAAGCTCACTGTTTAATACTGACATTGTTTACATCTTTTCATTTCGAATGCTTGATGACCCGCGAGCTTTGAGAGATAGGGCATCATTTCTATTACCTTCAAGGCATTGTGTGAAGTGTTTGATCTCTCTTTATTTATTTTATTGTTGATATTCACTATGTGGTACTCCCCGTTTATGATCATTTCATGAGGAAATATCTTGATAGCTTGCGGGCTGCAAGCTAGGGCATCATGCATTGTTTATGAGCTCACTGTTTGAGCACCTCATGTCCCTATTTGATTGGCTGGTAATCAAACAGTGAGCTCATAAACAATGCATGATGCCTGAGCTCAAATTCAAAACTGTAAGTGTATTAATTTAATTAAGACAAAGTATTTTGAGTCAGTCTTATGTTGTTTTATAAGATTTTATTAAGACTAAATATATGATGTAAACTCATAATTATACTTGATATACATATACTTCAAATGAGGAATTATGAAATATAGTTGTAGGTAGTTATCTCTTCTATAATGATGGAGGAGTGAAAGGTAATGATCAATGAGGCTGCTGCTATTAGATCATACATTAACACACTTACCGTTTTGAATTTGAGCTTGGGCATCATGCAATGTTATTGTTGTCATTGCATGCTTGCTGTTGTTGTGCACCATATATTGTTTTATACACTATTTATTTCATTGAGACTGTGAGCTTGGTTTTTCTTTCAGAAGTGTATGGCTTGACTATGCACATGCATAATTGTAGATGAGGATCAGTAATAGGATGCCATTCATTGCTTAGATATTTTTGATCTAACCCCCATCTCTCTTTTCTTTGCAGGTTCTAGATCACACAGGGGCACGCTAGATTCATACACGGGTAAAAAATTCATCACTTCAGGCAATGTCTAGCACCTTTATTATTTATGTTCATCCTCTTATGTATGCCTGTACTCTTGCATTTTCTTCTCAAAGTTATTTTCCTTGTATAGTATATACAAGTTATTTTTCATATATATACATGTAATCTTTAGATGCAAAAATTTCTTTTCCTTTACATGTATCTTTTCATGAAATGAACACAAATTAAACAAGATCATCTAATAATGAAAACTAGGGTACTTGATGTTACATAAACCTTGCTATAACTTTGTCCTAGGCCCTCCTAGAATCAAAGAGACTAATCTCCTAGCCTTAAGGGTGCTATCCTAGTCCCCTTCTAAGAAGTTTCAAACTCCTCCTTTCTCCATTCACTCCATGACACCAAGAATATGAAAAAGTTCACTGTTCTAGGAACCTCTCTATCCCTTCTAAAAAATTTTGTCTGTTGTTTGGCCTAAAAAGGCTACTAGGTTTAGTAGGCCTAATTGACCTTTTTCTACTAATAACTCTAAACTTATCTGAGAAAATCATCCAACTAATTATGGATTCAAATACCCTTTTGGGAGGGCTTTAAGATTTCGTCGGTCTCCTTTTCCCATACTATCCATACAAGGCCTACTGAAAATGGGGCTCTAAATGAGGGTTTGGTAACTCATTGTCTGTAACAGTGAGGGTTTAGTATTTTCCCTTGTATCCACAATCCCCCAAGCTCTCTCTGCATTGGATATGCTTGATCATGCATTTGACCTCCCCTCCACATCATTTGATTGAGGCTTTGAGCACCCTCAATCACTCCATCTGCTCTACAACAACACACTGACGCCTAACCAAACATTGATAGCTTGCCTAGGGCATCAGTATATAGATACATCCTAAACTTTCTAGGGCCCCTCCTTTGCACAACATATATTAAAGGGAGTCTAGAAACAAATCCCATAGACCCGTATAGATTGTACAGTGGGAGAGTGCTCTAGCACTCCATTATTCAAAGCTCTGTCAGTAGTAACCCGAGACAAGCCAAAATAAAGAAAACTATGAAGACTAACTCAAAACTGAAATGAAATGCTAAATAACTATCCTAGGAATTCAAAAACATTAACAATCATCACATGCAAACATTACAGTCAGATATTCAATCCATTTCTTATCTCTGTCAACACAAAAATGTATCTCTATCAAAGGAAAACTAGTTACACAGTCTAACTGCAACCAAAAGCTTTCTCTTTGTATTGCACTCTTCCCTAGGCCTCGATTTATGGTTTTAAAAGCTTAAATATCTCCCTCCTTAGTGTTAGGGCCCATGGATTGGGCTAGCTATCTCTTGAGCCAGTTACATGCTTTTGCAAGAAAAACTGTCATGACAACTTTCAAAGTTGTCAAGCAACTTTTGGCGGATAGACAAACCACCTACACACACCTCAAAAGCACTCAATCCTTGATTGAGTAAGGGTCATAAAGGCCATTTTAAAACTCTAAAACATTAAAGAGGCCATTTGTTCAACTTTAGAACACTGTCCTATGACAGGCAACCTAGCAAAGTTGGCTAAGACTGCTGCAACCAGGCTCCAAAAGACACACCAAGGACTCAAAAGAACAAAGAAGAACAAACATTAGCTAGCACATCTAGAGAGACCAAATAGGCTTCTCCCTAACCTAGTGGCTTGGCTAAGGCCACTACAAGCCAAAATTTAGGAACACTAGGTACCAAACAACCCTACCTAGGTGTCCTCACCAGTATTGTAGTCCTTTTGAATCTTAGGATGACATCTCAATTGGGAAAGGAAAACCAAAACCTTTCATAGAACAATAACAACCAAGGCATGTGGGTGCTCTTCTGTTGTACAGTTATACTCATAAAATATATGTACGGTTATAAAATTTCATGCCTTGAAATTTTATAACATAGTTCCTCTTCATCAAAATAGAATGAAAGTGGTGATTCAATGCATCTACCCACATTCTATGTGCTTTGAGTCAATGAAATTTTTATCATCATGATGAAGTAATAATGCATTAAATGTCGGACACCCATTTGGTTATAAACAAAAAGAAAAAGAAAGTGTCATTTGTAATTTGTGAATTCGAAGAGCTGCCGCGAAGATGACACTGCACTTTTGCGTGGCACAAAGAAGGCATTCGAGTTTGGCGTGCGGGAAGAGGTTGACACCGCATGGGAAGAGGGAACTGGCACTTGAGGTAGGAATTTGAGCTTTGTCTATTCGATCATAAATAGGGAGTGCCACATCAAATAGGGACACCTGTAATATTATTACCATTTCAATAAAATTTACATGACATTAAAGCCAAGCCCAAAATGTATACATACGTGTAAGTATAGGAGAAGATGGATTTTGCAACTATTGAAAAAAAAAAAACCAATAGCATCTTACGAGAAACTATATGTGTGCTTACTACACCATACCTCAGCATCATAATGCTTATCATTTTCAAGCTTCAATGAGGCTTCATACCACGCAACATCCGTAGATTTGTATGCAACACTGATTTAGGTTGGAGGTAAACTACAAGTGTCATGTAAGCAACATGGTTGAATTCAATCTCTTTTGCACATTTTTGAGAGTTTTCCCACCAATACAAGCCTAAATAACGCATTGAACGTAATCTACGAACACTGCATGGGATGAAATCTCGGTGAAACTTGAAATATATCACTCCTCATGTTATTGTCAAAATTAAATTCAAATGTTTCTCAAAACATTTATTCTTGTAGAATTAAGATATCCTTATCTCAATAATAAAAGAATCTTGCATAATAGCTTTTGAATCACATTAACACACACCCATGTTCTGTAGCATGGTGCATTTTAGAAGTGTATGGCTTGACTATGCACATGCATAATTGTAGATGAGGATCAGTAATAGGGTGCTAGGCATTTCTTAGATCCTTTGGATCTAACCCCATCTTTTCCTTCCTTGGAAGTTTTGGATCATACAAGAGCATACTAGATTGAACCCCGGTCAACACTTCATTACATCAGGCAATGTCTAGTACCTTCATTATTTATGTTCATCCACTTATGTATGTTTGCATTCATTCATATTCTTCTGAAAGATGGCTGTTAGTGACCATATATGACGATTATTAATGTTTTTGGGTTATTTGATGAAAATATGTAAAAGTTTCTTAAAGGTAGGCATTTGAGCTTTGTCTTCTCATTAACTCAATTTCATTTTGATGGCATTTGTTGATTTAATGGAAAAATATGAATGTTAATACTGACATTGTTTACATCTTTGCATTTGGAATGCTCGATGACCTACAAGATTTGAGAGCTAGGCCATCGTTGCTATTACCTTCAAGGCATTGTGTGAAGTGTTTGATCTCTCTTTATTTGTTTTGTTGTTGATATTCACTATGTGGTACTCCCTGTTTATGATCATTTCATGAGGAAATATCTTGATGACTCATGGGCTGCAAGCTAGGGCATTATACATTGTTCATGAGCTCATTGTTTAATATTGACATTGTTTACATCTTTTCATTTGGAATGCTTGATGACCCGCAAGCTTTGAGAGCTAGGGCATCGTTTCTATTACCTTCAAGGCATTGTGTGAAGTGTTTGATCTCTCTTTATTTGTTTTTCTATTGATATTCACTATGTGGTACTCCTTGTTTATGATCATTTCATGAGGAAATGTCTTGATGGCTCGCGGGCTGCAAGCTAGGGCATCATACATTGTTTATGAGCTCACTGTTTAATATTGGCATTGTTTACATCTTTTCATTTGGAATGCTTGATGACTCGCGAGCTTTGAGAGCTAGGGCATCATTGCTATTACCTTCAAGGCATTGTGTGAAGTGTTTGATCGCTCTCTATTTTTGTTGTTGATATTCACTATGTGGTATTCCCTGTTTATGATCATTTCATGAGGAAATGTCTTGATGAATCATGGGTTGCAAGCTAGGGCATCGTACATTGTTTATGAGCTCACTGTTTAATACTGGCATTGTTTACATCTTTTCATTTGGAATGCTTGATGACCCACGAGCTTTGAGAGCTAGGGCATCATTGCTATTACCTTCAAGGCAATGTGTGAAGTGTTTGATCTCTCTCTATTTGTTTTTCTATTGATATTCATTATGTGGTACTCCTTGTTTATGATCATTTCATGAGGAAATGCCTTGATGGCTCACGGGCTGCAAGCTAGGGTATCATACATTGTTTATGAGCTCACTATTTAATACTGACATTGTTTACATCTTTTCATTTGGAATGCTTGATGACCCACGAGCTTTAAGAGCTAGGGCATCATTGCTATTACCTTCAAGGCATTGCGTGAAGTGTTTGATCTCTCTCTATTTGTTTTTCTATTGATATTCACTATGTGGTACTCCCCGTTTATGATCATTTGATGAGGAAATGTCTTGATGGCTCACGGGCTGCAAGCAGGGCATCATACATTGTTCATGAGCTCATTGTTTAATACTGACATTGTTTACATCTTTTCATTTGGAAGGTAGGCATTCGAGCTTTGTCTTCTCATTAAATCAATTTCAGTGGCATTGTTTACATCTTAACATTGTTAATAGTGGCATTGTTTACATCTTAGCATTTGGAATGCTCGATGACCCGCGAGCTTTGAGAGCTAAGGCATTGTTTCTATTACCTTCAAGGCATTGTGTGAAGTGTTTGATCTCTCTTTATTTGTTTTTCTATTGATATTCACTATGGGGTACTCCCTGTTTATGATCATTTCATGAGGAAATGTCTTGATGGCTCGCAGGCTGCAAGCTAGGGCATCATACATTGTTCATGAACTCACTATTTAATACTGACATTGTTCATGATATCACTATTTAATATTTGGCATCATGCAAACATACATTAATACACTTACTATTTTGAATTTGAGCTCAGGCATCATGCAATGTTATTGCTGTCATTGCATGCTTGCTGTTGTTGTGCACCATATATTGTTTTATACACTATTTATTTCATTGAGACCGTGAGCTTGGCATTTGTAATGTATTTTCTGTTATTGGATCAATGCTACCATGTTGTTGAGTCTGTGTAAGACTTGCAAGGTTTTACCCCAAAATTTAGCAGTAATAAAATAGGGACATCAGTAATAAAATAATACACTTACTATTTTGAATTTGAGCTTAGGCATCATGCAATGTTATTGTTGTCATTGCATGCTTGCTACTGTTGTGCACCATAACAGCAACAAGAATGCAATGTTATAAAATTTTTGGATTAAATTGGTGAGTTTGTATACTTTCTCCATTTTAAACTAACCTATGACTTCAAAAGAGGAATTATGAAATATAGTTGTAGGTGGTTATCTCTTCTATAATGATGGAATATTTCTTGTCTCGTTGAAGCTTGAAATATATCACTCCTCATGTTATTGTCAAAATTAAATTCAAATATTTCTCAAAATATTTATTCTTGTAGAATAAAGATATCCTTATCTCAATAAATAAAATAATCTTGCATAATAGCTTTTGAATCACATTAACAGACACCCATGTTTTGTAGCATAGTTCATTTTAGAAGTGTATGGCTTGACTATGCACATGCATAATTGTAGAAGAGGATCAGTAATAGGGTGCTAGGAATTGCTTAGATCCTTTGGATCTAACCCCATCTTTTCCTTCCTTGTAGGTTTCGGATCATACAAGAGCATACTGGATTGAACCTTGGGTCAACACTTCATTACTTCAGGCAATGTTTGGTACCTTCATTATTTATGTTCATCCACTTATGTATGTTTGCAATCATTCATATTCTTCTGAAAGTTGGCTATTAGTGACCATATAGGACCATTCTTGATGTTTTTGGGTCATTTGATGAAAAGATGTAAATAAGGACATCAGTAATAATTTTTTTTTTGTTGTGCATATACCTTCTCTGATCAACTCTGATATGCATAGGTGATGAACATTCATATTTTCCTAAGCAGTACTATGAGCTTTCCTTCCAACACATTTACTATTGTGAAAATCATCACAAGTCCATTTATTGCAGGAAAGCTCACAATACACATGTCTGGATGTCTACATGTTTTTCACCTGTTCATATACCAAATGATGAATGTTCAATTGTTGTAATGGCAAAGCATTAGAACCGTCCATATAGGACCTTCATTATTTATGTTCATCCACTTATGTATGTTTGCATTCATTTATATTCTTCTAAAAGTTGGCTATTAGTGACCATATATGACCATTCTTGATATTTTTGGGTCATTTGATGAAAAAATGTAAATAGGGACATTAGTAATAGGGATTGTTGTCATTGCATGCTTGCTGTTGTTGTGCACCATATATTGTTTTATACACTGTTTATTTCATTGAGAGTGTGAGCTTGGTTTTTCTTTCAGAAGTGTATGGCTTGACTATGCACATGCATAATTGTAGATGAGGATCGGTAATAGGATGCCATTCATTGCTTAGATATTTTTTATCTAACCCCCATCTCTCTTTTCTTTGCAGGTTCTGGATCACACAGGGGCACACTAGATTCATACGTGGGTAAAAAATTCATCACTTCAGGCAATGTCTGGCACCCTTATTATTTATGTTCATCCTCTTATGTATGCCTGTACTCTTGCATTTTCTTCTAAAAGTTATTTTCCTTGTATAGTATATACAAATTATTTTTCATATATATATATGTAATCTTTAGATGCAATTTTTTTTTTCCTTTACATGTATCTTTGTATGAAATGAACACAAATTAATCAAGATCATCTAATAATGCAAATCAGGGTACTGTAGTCACTCATCTAGTAATTAGTTCCCCAAACCATTACTAAGGATTGAACATAAGTCTAAGTCGCCAAATCTATTGTTCTATGTGTATAAAACAATATATGGTGCACAACAACAACAATCATGCAATGACAACAATAACATTGCATGATGCCCGAGCTCAAATTCAAAACAATAAGTGTATTAATGTATGATCTAATAGCAGCAATCTCATTAATTACTAAGCCAAAGGGGTTTTCTGATTCGAAAGAATTAGCAGCCTCCCAGGTCATTTTCTTTTCTGTTGCATTAACAAGACGTCTGCTAGAAACATTATGATTGCGCATCCCTTTTCTCATATCTTCAATTTTTTTTTCGTAGATTTCACCATCTGACATTCCTTTTCAGTAAGAGATGGCTGTGAAAAAGATATTTCTATTTTTCATTCTGAGAAGATCCAGAGTGATTTTGAGTCATAGAGGAAATGCCTTGATCCTTCCACAAGTGCTATTCCGACGAGTTCTAATCACTTGATGAACATAAAATTATCTATTGAGTTGAAAATAAAATCAACAGAAGGCACTGAAAATGAAGTGAAAAAACCTAAGGTTTCTTCTCAACGTAAGTAAAATCCTTTCCCTCAATGAAGGATTGAAGTCTTTCCAAACTTGTTTCTCCCAAATTATGGGAAACTTTGAACTTACCATTTGAATAACCACAAGTTTCTATTTGTATGCAGGCCATTTTTTCAAGAGTCATGAACACTTCCATCCATCTCTTACCGAAAAGGAATGTTAGATGGTGAAATCTACAAAAACAAAAACTGAAGAGATGAGCAGAGGGATGCTTAGTCATAAATGCAGATATCACAATAGCTGAGAAACATAAATGTAGATATCCAAAAAATTGTGACCATGATGCCTACATTTATGTCTCTCAACTGTTGTGTCCCAAGACCCCTTATTTGATTGGCCGGTGCTCTGTTTGTTATATTGATGCTATTAGATAAAATAAAGACATCAGTAATAAAATAATACACTTACTATTTTGAATTTGAGCTCTAGCATCATGCAATGTTATTGCTATCAAAACAGTATGTGTATTATTGTATGATCTAATAGCAGCAACCTCATTGATCATTACCTTTGACTCCTCCATCATTATAGAAGAGATAACTACCTACAACTATATTTCATAATTCCTCCTTTGAAGTCATAGGTTAGTTTAACTATTGGACAATGAGCTGATAGGAGTTTCGAATATATTTGAATAAAAACTAAGAGTATTGAATTTTATCATGCAATGTTATTGCTGTCATTGCATGCTTGCTGTTGTTGTGCACCATATATTGTTTTATACACTGTTTATTTCATTGAGACGATGAGGTATTGTAGTTGACTATATTCTTTTGGGGTCTGATCTATTGTAGTTATTTCTTTTTTCTTTGAATCATTGTTTACAATTACTTTTGATGCAATATTTGTGTGAAGAACAAGAAAAAAATGGTGAATGCGTGTATTTGACAAAGATAAACATGACACATTTTGTTGGGCTGATTGGGTTGGCCTAGTACCATTTACATGGCCTGGCCTGATATTAAACAATGAGCTCATGAACAATCATCCTACTACTTACATTGCAATTTTTATGTCCACTTACAATAATAAATTACTGAGTTTCACTGCAATTTCTATGTCCATTGCCATTAAAATATATCACTCCTCCTGTTATATAGGCATAATAAAACAATCTTGCATAATAGCTTTTGAATCACATTAACACACACCCATGTTCTATAACATAGTTCATTTTAGAAGTGTATGGCTTGACTATGCACATGCATAATTGTAGATGAGGATCAGTAATAGGGTGCTAGACATTGCTTAGATCCTTGGGATCTAACCCCATCTTTTCCTTCCTTGCAGGTTTTACATCATACAAGAGCATACTGGATTGAAGCTTGGGTCAACACTTCATTACTTGAGGCAATGTTTGGTACCTTCATTATTTATGTTTATCCACTTATGTATGTTTGTATTCATTCATATTCTTCTGAAAGTTAATCTTTATGAGCTCAAATTCAAAACAGTAAGTGTATTATTTTATTACTGATGTCCCTATATATTGTGTGAAGTGTTTGATCTCTCTCAGTAATAGGATGCCATTCATTACTTAGATATTTTTTTAATCTAACCCCCATCTCTCTTTTCTTTGCAAGTTCTGGATCACACAGGGGCACACTAGATTCATACCTGGGTAAAAAATTCATCACTTCAAGCAATGTCGGACACCCTTATTATTTATGTTCATCCTCTTATGTATGCCTGTACTCTTGCATTTTCTTCTGAAAGCTATTTTCTTTTTTATAGTATATACAAGTTATTTTTCATATATATACATGCAATCTTTGGATGCAAAAATTTATTTTCCTTTACATGTATCTTTGCATGAAATGAACACAAATTAAACAAGATCATCTAATAATGCAAACTAGGGTACTATAGTCACTCATATAGTAATTAGTTCCCCAAACCATTACTAAGGATTGAACATAAGTCTAAGTCCCCAAATCTATTGTTCTATGTGTATAAAACAATATATGGTGCACAACAATAGCAAGCATGCAATGCCAGCAATAACATTGCATGATGCCCGAGCTCAAATTCAAAACAGTAAAGGTATTAATGTATGATCTAATAGTAGCAACCCTATTGATCATTACCTTTCACTATTGATGACAATGATGCTACTAATGCTGCTACTGATGAGGATGATGCTACTACTGATGAGGATGATGATGATGATGATGATGGTGATGGTGATGATGATGACAACAACAATAGTGGTGGTGATGATGTCATCGATGACGATGATCTTGATGATGAGATGGATGAAGAAGAATATCAATGACCCGAATGAAATGTACAATAATGCTAGATGTTTGGCATGTTCTAACAATTTTTTTATATGTACTACTCTTATTCACCTTGTTTTATATGTTCTACTTATATATCTTTGAACTTTTGTTAAGAGAAATTTCATTCTAAAAGAGTGTATTTAATCTCTATATTCTTAAACAACCTCACTAGTTAAGATTGTTCTCATTTGTAGTGGGCATGACAAGATTCAAATCACTTGAAAGACACCAGTATTTAGACATGCACAAATTAGTGACGTGATTAAGCAAATTAACTTTCTTTACAATTGCATGGTTGTCTTTGGTTTGTCATTTTGTTTTGAGTGTCTAGTGATTTAAACCAAATACTTCAACTTAGCCAAAAAATGTGCAAGTCTACATTAGTATGTTTCTTTTTATTGTAATTATAATTAGTATGAATGAACAAAATAATGACAATGCAATATTTGTTGAAATTGAGTCAATGACTTCGGTCAATGTGCCTATATGTCAATGTGGTGTTGGCCCATGCATGTTGAAGATGTCACGCACAAGTAATCCTGGGTGTCAATTTTGGGTTTTCCCAAATAGGAAAAAGGTCTAGATACATAATTATATTTTATATTTTAAAATAATGTGACAACTAATCATTTTATGAAGAACTGATGTACATTTGGTATTGTCAGGGAAATACTGGATGTCAATACTTTTGGTGGGTCAATCAAACCACATTTACATCTACCACATTTCATTGTCTCATAAGTCACATCAAATGATCCACTTTTTGTAATCTAAGTCTCTCATCTTGGTTCACCAAGAAGAAGACTTCTCCCAAGTCATCACAGACACCATAGTGATCTACGAATCTCCAATGTGCAATTTCTGCATGTCGCTCTCTCGACATCACACCTAACTCATTTGAAACTATGGAAAAAATGGTAGATGATCCCAATGATCCATCACAACCTGATCTCAACAACAATGCAAAGAGTAGCTTGATTCCATCTTCAAGCCGATCAATGCACAGTCTACTCAAACTCCAAGTCAAGTCACTGCTACACTCCATAGGAACAAAGCACATCAAATTCAGACCAAAGAAGTCAAGAAGTTGCTTGAATCAGATCCAAATGCAATCAGGTCTACATATATCCCATGAACACATCAAGAAGAATGCATCTTTGATCACTGCACTAGCTTCTTATACTGGAGCCGTTTCTGTCACAAGTCTTGATTCGGTAGGATCCATTCAAAATCCAAGTCTCTAGACTCGAATCAATAATCCATGACCCGCTACCAAATATACTACAAAGTTATCTCTAAATGATCCATACCCAAATCACAAGCAGGAACCAGATCTACAAGAACACCATTCTGAATTGACAAATATATATATATATATATATTTTAAAATTGATTATCATCGTAACTATGATGACATTACAATAGCGACGGGTATCCATCACAAACATCCAACATACAACCATTGCATTAACAACATCACTGTGGGAAAAAATCATAAACAACGAATATCCATCGTAAATGTCTAATGCATGTCCATCGTATGTACAACATAGTCATCATTACAAACCATAAATGATGCACATCCATCATAATCTTGTGATGGAAATTCATTGCACTAATAGCATTTTTGTTAGCGAACAGGTTACTAACGACGACTACCCGTTGGAATATTTTGACGGGTCACTATTGTTTGTATTTGTTGCGATGGTTAGGCGTCGCAGTGTAGACAGCCACAATTAGGTGCGATGATAGGTTCTATTTGTTGGAAATTTCTTTTTGTGATGGCTAAGGGTGTCGTAATTACGATGTCTAACAAAACCGTCAATTTTTCTGACTGCAAAACTGCGACACTGGGTAGTGTTGCTCAATCGACAGTATACTGTCTAAATTTAGATGTTATGCCATCGGAAAAAGGTCTCAAATGTACTAGTGTTCATTTCTCCCTTATCCATAATCACCTCAAGTGGTTAAAATTATTTGCTGAGGACCAAAGCTCTGATACCAATTGTTAGGAATGGGAACACTGAGATGGGGGGGGAGGGTGAATCAGTGTTCACTATATTTAATCTTTTTCTTTACTCTTGAAACTTAACTTGAATTCTTAAGTACTAAAATGAACATCAACATAAACAAGATACATAAACACAACACATAAAATCAATATGGTTACGGGGAAACCCAAATAGGTAAAAACCTACTGGGAATTGACACCCACTAAGAACTGCACTAGTGTCTTATGATCCTTGTTAGAAGATCTACAACCCTGTTAGGAGTTGTTCTTTACAATGCTTTTAGTACAGTGACCTTGTCAAGGGTCAGAACCTGTTAAGAGTCTTTTACAATAACCCTATTAGGGGTGGGGACACACTATCCTAGAGCTCACTACTCAAGTGGTGAAGGCTACAACATTCTGATCTCAGATACACACTATATTTGCTGGATGAAATGGTGTTGTGACAATGCTTGTTTGATCAGTTCCTTTGATGCGCTAATGCTTTGACCTCTTGCAAAGCTCTAATACATTCTTACTGCTCTTCGTACACTTCTTCTCTACTTATCTTATCTCTATTTTAACTTCCATGCTTTATTACAAAGGTGCATCTAATATTTATATGCGCTACCAAAACAATTAACTAGGTCAGCCTATAACTTATTACATACAATGCTTCCAAGTGAATTGGCTCAAGCATGTTTACAAATAAACATAATTACATGTCTACAACTTAATTAAAATAGGTGCATAGCCTTTACAAAACAATAATATCATCGCTAATCGAATTACCAATAGTCGGCTGGATACTTTGTTCTGTTCTGGCATTCATTATCTGTGCTACTTCAACTGTCTGTATCTTTGCCATACTGTATCTTCTGATCATGCACTCTTAGACTTAGCATGAATACAATCTTACCAACTTATCTTCTAGGGCACATACTATAACTCTATCGTATGCACGTGCACCGATTCTTTGATCTACTGGTGTTCTATTAACTGTCCAATCTTCTATACTTAACCAAATTTTGATTTTCTGATAATGTGTGCTGACTCCAAAACACTATATGACTTTGTTTCCATAATGACAACACTAAATCTAGTAATATAAAATAGTGTAGTCAACTTTCCAACAAGAGAAACTTGCCAACAAGAGAAAGACTCTGGTAGGAGCCACCTAGTTAAGGGTTTTATTTATAGCCCTCTTAGGAGCTTTACTCTCTTAGGAGTAACAATGTAAAGGGATTTAAAACCCTAGTTAAAGAGTCACCTGATTAAAGGATTTACAAATTAGACCTGTTATAGTATACCTGGTTAAGGGATTTTCTTGTAGAAACTATTAGGAATCAACAAGTACAATGATATGAAAAAATAGAACTCCTCCTCTGCTAGTATAGATCCAGTTCAAGCTTAATCTCTGCTTCACATACAGAACATCCAAACCCTATAATCACACATCTACATTCTTGATATTTCTCTCCCACACTTTCTCATAATACATCAAAAGGATAAAAATAAATTTTGACTAAGTCGAACAAGACCTAATTAAATTTGAGTTTCATCATTACAATTCATTCCTACTCAATCTTTGAACCCTAAAACATATTACCAATTATCAATTACAATTTAAAGTTCATGTCGGCCTCCATATCCATCTCACAATTGATTTGAAAAAGAAAGTCAAACCACACCATATTCTCCAATGTTCTTGCACAACTCCTAGAGATTCTATCATCAAGATCATGAAAATACCAACTCATCATTCCACGTCCATCTACCATGTCACTAGGATCCTTGAAACACATAAACACTTATCACAACATAGTGCAAAATCAACGGTTAAGGATCTGACCGATTTTTCTAAGAACTTATTTTCATTTTCACTGAGTGATCTTCTATCCATTAAAAAATTATCTTTTGGTCACCAATCATGATGCGATCACAACCCCATAACATAGTCAAGATAACATATCATGAATTGCATCACCTGAGTCCAAACCTTTTTGACACAATCATCAAATCATTACTCCTTGGCTTCATCTTATTCTTCCTATTGACCTGTCAACCTTCAATCGACCATAAGTCACAACATACATATGCTAAACTAGTGCAGTCATAGATATAGCATCTAGAGACACAACTAAGGCTTCCATAATAATTACACACTCCAACTCTTACCATAAATTTAGATCCAACCTATTGAGCATACATTGGCATAATAAGTTCATTGTCATCCAACAAAACCCTAAGTTTACATTAATCATGACAAAATCATAATTGATCAACCTATCATTAGATCTATATAAAACACATACCATAATATTCTCAACTTATCTCTACATCAGTTATGCTAACAATCTCCCCCTTTGGCATTGATGGAAACACCAACAATACCAAGAAAACAAATACTCCCTCTTAGCTGATACATACTTGTAGTTCTCTATTCCTATTCTTATCCTCCTTAATGATTATTCTTTCCTTTACTAAGTCTTCTCCCCCTTTGAAAACAATGCCAAATGTGCAACATGCCTAAATCTTCATATGTTGCAATTGTCTTCATATCTTTCCGAACCCCCCCCCCCCAAGGATTAGTCTCTTGAAAATCAATCCACAATGAAAGATATTGAAATAACTCCACTGGATTGATGCATCAACAACATATTAGTTCTCTTCCTCATTATCTTCTGATTCTTCATCAATAACTCCTTCATCAACTGCAACATAGAATTGTTTCTTCCCTTTTCCTTTAAACTTTTTAAACTTATCCTTTTGTTCACCATTAGGACATCTAGTTGCAATATGTCCAATCTTATTACATGAAAAACATTTCAGTGGTATCTTGCCTTTGTACTTACTAGTCCCTCTAGGAAATCCCTTTTCCACTAGTGCTTCAAGCTCTCCTTGTCTCCACTCATCATCCAAGATAGCTTCAAGTTCCCTTGTGTAAATTGGCATGCAATAAAAATCATGTCTTAATTATTTACATTTCCTTACCAGTACATTAGACACCGATGCCTTGAAAGCTGCCTCAAATTTTGGAATACTGTTATCAAAACTATATAACTCAAATGCAGTAAGCTTACCGATCATTTCATTTGTAGTAACATTATTAAAAGTCCTTAGCTCATTTATAGAAAACACTCTAATGGAATAAGGAGGAAGTAAATTTCTCAACATTTTACTTACCACATCTTCCTGAATAGTTCCACCAACACCTTTGTTAGCACCAACAATTTATTTTATTCTTTGACCATATTGTGCAATTGACACAATGCAAAATGGAAAATCCCAAAAAAGATAGTCCAAATCTACACTAGCAACAACAATACAATGGAAACACAACAAGAGATTCTCAAATATAACTTTCATTCAACATGCCCGACTGTAAGGCCTTTTGGGTTAGGGCCAAATATAAACAATTACAACAATAATTCTGCAATTCTCCATCTAGTCCAGCTCTATAACACATCAGTAACTAGTAGAAACACTAAGGAAGATCTAAACTTGAGCTCGTAAGTCACCAAGAAATATCCTTGTCTCCAAGCATGCAAACCACTAGCTCTGCTTATTACAAATATCAGAAAAACAATATGATCTACAAGATCTCGCAGGAGCCCCTCACTATTTCTTGACTCCCAAACAACTACTCAAATCTTTCTTAAATACACTTCTTCAACCACAAGTCAGTTGGAAGAAAGAATTAACTTGAAGCCCAAGTCAGCTCCTGAAACAAACAAATATTAAATGCAATACAAGTCGGCTCTCAAATAGCCTTACAAATAATTAATTCTCCATCTCAGCCTCTAGATCCATATAGGAGAATACAATATAAGCTACCAACATTAAATACATTAAGTCAGCCCACCAAATCTCCAAAAACTCCAGTTAGTAAGAAAAACTACCGAGCACTAGTAAAAACAACCAAGCAAGATTAGCATCATCGAGAAAGCACATCGACTGACCACCATAAGTATCATCGAGTACAGGTTCTTGCGAGCACCGGAAGTTTACTGAGTTCCCTTCAGTGATCAAGCTCTTCAATGATCGAGCCCCTCGGTCAAACCTGCAACCGAGTAACATAGAAACACTCCAACACACCAACATACAAGATTTCCAACTACCCTAGGATGCTCCTGCATAAGACACCCCAGGTGCAAAAAGATGTTCTCAAAGGCTAGAAGAACATCTTACAAGATTCAATACATAAACCCCAAACTAGTTCTTCACATACATGTCCTCCAAGTCTTCAATTTGCATAATCCTCCACTTCTACTTCCTCTTCCTTTTTAAGTCTTTCCTCGACAATCCATGGGTCTGTTCTCCATACTGATCTTGAATCCTTTCAGAATCTATCAACTCAACTTGGCTTCCAAAACTTAGGTTCCTCCTATGGAGTGTTGTATCCAACAAAGACATCAAGGAAAACTTCCTACCACTCTTGTCAATAGAAAATACATTCTTGACATAGTCATGCACATCCCTACAATCATACTGCCAAGGTCTACTAATCAATATGTGACAACTACTCATGTCCACATTATCACACAACACTTGATCTTTATATTGGCCAATCTGAAAATCAACAAGACATTTCTCCCTTACTTCCAAAGCATGAACATATTGCAACCAACCTATCCTATAAGGACAAGGATGTCTCACTCTCTTCAAACCAAGTTTATGAACCATCTCCTCAGCTACGAGGTTATCAGTAATACCACTATCTACAATCACATTACAAAGTTTACCTCCCAACTTGCACTGAGTTCTAAACAAATTAATCCTTTGACAATGTTCCACCTTAGTACTGAGCAATGTTCTATGAACTAGCAAGTTTTTTGAATCTACCTCAGGTTCATTCTTTATGTTCTCATTCACAATAACATTCCTACTATTACCAAGCTTCTTATGCAAACATTCAAATGATTGGTGTCCTTTACCACAATTATAACAAGTACCCTTAAATCCACCTCTTTGTATTCTCTTCCTCGGTTCCACAGGTTTCGGTTCATCTTCAGTAGTAGATTTATCCTTCACCGAGTGACCTGTTTCTCCTTCCATTGGGAATTACCATGATGTCTCCTCTTCAACTTATCTTCTTCCTTTAGAGCATATTGATAAGAATCCACAACCAAATCAATCTTCAGCATACCAATCTCATCCTGAATATTGAATCTTAAACCATTCACATACCAAGCTACCATTTCCTTACCAAGTTCTCTGTGTCCAGACCGAATAGTCAGCTTATGGAACTCCTTGGTATAGTCTTCCAAAATCATCTCTTTCTACTTCAAATTTTGCAACTTCTTAAACAAATCAAGTTCATAGTCGACAGGTATGAACTTAGCTTTCAGCTTAGCTACCATCAACCTCCACCGATTGATCTTTGTTTCACCTTCATCTTCTCTTTCTCTCTGTAATTCTTTCCACCAAAGAGCAACATGTCCTTTCAACTTAGTTTGTGCCAACCTTACTCTAAGAGGATCTTGAATTTCTTGAAGCTCAAAGAAGTCTTCTAACTCACCAATCCAATCAATCAAGTCCTTAGGTCTCAAAGTACCAAAGAAATTAGAAACTTCCATTCAGTAACTAGTACTTAACCGAGCTCTAGATCTCTGCAACCGACCAATTCTGTCTTCACCATATCTATCCCTCCAATCATCTCTATCATCTCCACTAGATCCAACAGCTTCAAAGTCTTCAACAGCTTCCTCATAGCCATCTTTAGTACCAAGATTCCTCGGCATACCAACAACAACCCTCATGATCTTAGTGATCATGTCATTCTTCATCAATTCCATCTCAAATCTGAATTCTACTTTAACCTTCTTTGTAATCTTCAATTCTACAACATCATAGAGGTATGCAATTGCCCTAGGGACCAATCTTCTCAGAGGCATCCTTCAAAATCTTCGAAAACCCAAGGTAACAAATCACCAACCCAAGGTCTTGGTGCAAAATGCCTCAACTCAGCGATCTGTCCACACACTCAAGAACTTCAAGCTCTAATACCACTAACGTAGTGCAAGATAGAAAATCCAAAAATGGATAGTCCAAATCTACACTAGCAACAACAATACAATGGAAACACAACAAGAGATTCTCAAATATAACTTTCATTCTACATGCTTGACTGTAAGGCCTTCCGGGTTAGGGCCAAATAAAAACAATTACAACAATAATTCTACAATCCTCTAGCTAGTCCATCTCTGTAACACATTAGCAACTGGTAGAAATACTAAGGTAGATCTAAAGTTGAGCTCACAAGCCACCAAGCAATATCCTTGTCTCCATGCATGCAAACCACTAGCTCTGCTTATTAAAAATATCAGACAAATAATTTGATCTGCAAGATCTTGCAGAATCCCCTCACTATTTCCTGACTCCCAAAAAACTACTCAAACCTTTCTTAAATACACTTCTTCAACCACAAGTTGTCTGGAAGAAAGAATTAACTCTAATCCCAAGTCAGCTCCTAAAACAAACAAATATTAAATGCAATACAAGTCAGCTCTCAAATAGCCTTACAAACAAGTAATTCTCCATGTCGGCCTCTAGATCCACATAGGAGAATACAACATAAGCTATGGACATTAAATACATCAAGTCGGCCCACCAAATCTCCAAGAAATCCATTCGGTAAGCCAAACTACTGAGCGCTAGTAAAAAAAAATGAGCAAGCTAAGCATCACCGAGCAAGCACATCGACCGAGCACCACAAGCATCGTCGAGTATAGGTTTTTTCGAGCACCATAAGTTTATTGAGTTCCCTTCAGCGACTGAGCTCTTCAATGACCAAGCCCCTTAGTCAAAGCTACAACTGAGTAACACTCCAACACTCCAACACACCAACATACAATATTTCCAACTACCCTAGGATGCTCCTGCATCAGCAATGTTCTCTCCTCCTACCATCTTCATGTCATCAAATTACCTATGAGACTATCTTTGTTGGCTTTTATCACATGAATATCTCCACCATAGATTAACTTCAACTTTTCCAAAAAATCATAGGCAGTATCAAGTCCACGAATATCAACATATTCAATATCAGATAAGGAAATTAAAATTTCTTCTTGTTCTTGAGTATTCTCCTATTGTTCCTTCAGTTGATCAACATTGAGAGCTCCAATAGTAGAATGCTTGTGTGTGACATGCATCCAGTATTGTGATCCTATACCTTTTAGATATAACTTCATTCTGTCACTCCATATGAGGTAGTTGTCGTTAGTGAACTTGTGAGGTTCCTTCCTCATCATTGTGATCTTTTCCTCATGTTGTTAGGCTTACCATAAAGAGGACTAAGTCTATGATACCAATTGTTAGTATTATCAAGTCCAAGATTACTGATGGGGGGGAGGGGGGGGCATGGTGAATCAATAATTGAATAATTAAGTATTTTCATAAACCATTCAATAACTTGTATCAATTATCATCCATTACATGAAGAAACAAACCATTAAAGATAAACATCCACAACCATGCAACTCAATAACACCAATATTTTTTTCTTGTGGAAACCCAATTGGGAAAAAATATATATGGAGATGGCACCCACAACTAATTCTACACTCTTCTGAAGTACACCTGGTTAAGAGCTTATCCTTGTTAAAAGCTTACAAATGCCCAGTTAAGAGAAAGACCCTATTAGGAGCCACTTGGTTAAGGGATTTACCTCTAGCCTTGTTAGGAGTTTTGACCTATTAGGAATAATCCTGTTAAGGGTTTTCAAACCCTAGTTAAAGAGTCATCTGGTTAAATGATCTACAAATCAGACCTCTTATATTCTACCCAGTTAAGGGATTTTCTTGTAGAAACTATTAGGGATAAAAAATTACAATGATATGAGAAAATAACACTCCTCCTTTACTAGTACAAATGCAATTCAAGATCAATATTTAATTCACATGAAAAACATCCAAACCCTACAATCACACAATTACATTCATGATCTTTATCTCCCACACTTTCTCATAATACATCAAAAAGATATAAATACATTTTTACTAACTAGGTCAACAAGACCTAATTACATTTTAATTTCATCATTACAATTCATTCCTGCTCATTTTTTGAACCCTAAAATGTATTACCAATTATCAATATAATTTCTAGTTCATGTCAGCCTCCAAATCCATCACACAATCGATTTGACAAAGAAAAGTCAAACAACATTACATTATCCAGTTTTCTTGCATAACTCCAAGATATTCAATCATCACGATCATGAAAATACAACTCATCATTCCACGTCCATCTACCATGTCACTACGATCCCTAAAATACATAACCACTTGTCGCAACATGGTGCAACATCATCGATTAAGGATATGACCGATTATTCTAAGAACTTATTTTCCTTTTCCCTGAGTGATCTTTTGTCCATTGAAACTTTGTCTTCTAGTCACCAATCATGATGCGGTCACAACAATTACCCCATAACATAGTCAAGATAACATATGCTAAATCACATCACCTGAGTCCAAACTTATTTGACACAATCATCAAATCATTCCTCCTTGGCTTCATCTTGTTCTTCCTATTAACCTGTCAACCTTCAATCGACCATAAGTCACAACATACATATGCTAAACCCATGGGGTCATAGATATAACATCTAGAGACATCACTGAGGCTTCAATAAAGATCACACACTCCAACTCTTACAATAGTTCTAGATTCAAACTCTTGTACATACATTAATATAAAAGGCTTACTGTCAGGCAATAAAATACTAAGTTAACATCAATGACAACATCATAAATGATCAACCTATCATCATATTTTCATCAAACATGTACCATAACATTCTCAACTTATCTCCACATCATTTATGCCAACAATATCACCCTTTGGCATTGATGGTAACACCATTAATACATGAGTGGTATACTTGTGTGTGACATGCATCCAGTATTGTGATCCCATACCTTTTAGATATAACTTCATTCTATCACTCCATACTAGGTAGTTGTATTTAGTGAACTTGGGAGGTTCCTTCCTCATCATTGTGATATTTTACTCAAGATGTTAGGCTTACACAAATAGGACCAAATTTATGATACCAATCATTAGTATTATTAGGTCCAAGATTACTGAGAGGGGGGGGGGGGGGGGGGGGTAGGGTGAATTAATAATCAAACAATTAAACGTTTTCATAAACCATTCAACAAATTGTATCAATTATCATCCATTACATGAATAAACAAATCATTAAAGATAAACATCCACAACCATGCAACACAATAAGACCAATATTTTTTTCTTGTGGAAACCCAATTGGGAAAAAAATACATGTGGAGATGACACCCACAACTTATTCTGCACTCTTCTGAAGTACACCTGGTTAAGAGCTTATCCTTGTTAAAAGCTTACAAATGCCCAGTTAAGAGAAAGACCCTGTTAGGAGCCACCTTGTTAAGGGATTTACCTCTGGCCCTGTTAGGAGATTTAGCCTATTAGGAGTTGTTGGACTAACCACCAGCGTCCCCCTTCAAGATTTGTGACATGGTTTAACAACCTCTTGTGTCTTCTATAAGTCTAGTGGTTGTATTGGGCATTAACAAGTTGATCTTTTGGTGCAACGACAACCACTACTTGTAACAAGGGGTATCAAAGTAGGTCACAGCTTTGAATCCCCTCGGGTGACGCTAAGGGGGGATTGTTGGACTAACTGCCAATGTCCCCCTTCAGGATTTGTGACATGGTTAATAGCTTCCTGTGTCTTCTGTAAGTCTAGTGGTTGTCTTGGGAATTAACAGGTCGATATTTTGGTGCAATGACAACCACTGCTTGTAACATGAGTAACCCTATTAAGGTTTTTCAAACCATAGTTAAAGAGTGATTTGGTTAAATGATCTACAAATCAGACCTCTTAGAGTCTACCCGGTTAAGGGATTTTATTGTAGAAACTATTAGGGATAAAAAATTACAATGATCTCAAAAAATAACACTCCTCCTCTGCTAGTATAGATGTAGTTCAAGCTCAGTCTTTACTTCACATGCAAAAAATCCAAACCCTACAATCGCACAATTACATTCATGATCTTTATCTCCCACACTTTCTCATAATACATCAAAAAGATATAAATACATTTTCACTAACTAGGTCAGAAAGACCTAATTACATCTTAATTTCATCATTACAATTCATTCCTACTCAATTTTTGAACCCTAAAATGTGTTACCAATAATCAATACAATTTCAAGTTCATGTCGGCCTCTAAATCCATCACACAATCGATTTGACAAAGAAAAGTCAAACAAAATCACTTTATCCAATGTTCTTGCACAACTCCAAGAGATTCGATGATCATGATCATGAAAATACCAACTCATCATTCCACATCCATATACCACATCACTATGATCCCTAAAATATATTACCACTTATCGCAACATGGTGCAACATCACCGGTTAAGGATATGACCGAATGTTCTAAGAACTTCTTTTCCTTTTCACTGAGTGATCTTTTGTCCAGTGAAACTTTTTCTTTCAGTCACCATTCATGATGCAGTCACAAAAGTCACTCCATAACAGAGTCAAGAAAATATATCTTGAATCGCATCACCTGAGTCCAAACCTATTTGTCACAATCATCAAATCATTTCTCCTTGGCTTTATCTTGTTCTTCTCTTTGACCTGTCAACCTTCAATCAATCATAAGTCACAACATACATATGCTAACCTATGGGGTCATAGATCTAGCATCTAGAGACATCACCGAGGCTTCCATAACAATCACACACTCCAACTCTTACCATAGTTCTAGATTCAACCTCTTGAATATAAATTGATATAATAGGATTACTGTTAGCCAATAAAATACTAAGTTAACATCAATGACAACATCATAAATGATCAACCTATCATCATATTTTCATCAAGCATGTACCATAACATTCTCAAATTATCTCCACATCATTTATGCCAACAATATCCCCCTTTGGCATTGATGGAAACACCATTAATACCAAGCAAACAAATACTCCCTCTTAGCTTATACATACTCGTAGTTGTCTGTTCCTATTCTTATCCTCCTTAATAATTCTTCTTTCCTTTACTAATTCTTCTCCCCCTTTCTAATTACTATTTCTTCTCCCTCTTTACTGAGTATTCTCCCCCTTTGACAACAATGCCAAAGGTGCAACAGGCCTAAATATTCATCTGCTACAATTGCCTTCATCTCTTTCCGACTTCTCAACCTAAGGAGTAGTCCCCTGAACATCAATCCATAGTGAAAGATAAGGAAATAACTCCATTAGATTGATGCATCAACATCATCTTAGTTATCCTCTTCCTCATATCTTCTAATTCTTCATCAATAACTCCTTCATCAACTACAACATATCATTGTTTCTTCCCTTTTCATTTTAACTTTATGAACTTATCATTTTGTTCACCATTATGACATGAAATTTTTTTTTGTGGTAGCTTTCCTTTGTATTTACCAATCCCTCTAGGAATTTTATTTTCTAGTAGTTCTTCAAGTTCTCTTTGTATCTTCTCATTGTCCAAGATAGATTCAAGTTCCCTGGTATAACTTGACATGCAATATGAATCATGACTTAATTCTTTACCTTTCCTTACTGATACATTAGATACCAATGCTTTGAAAGCTGCCTCAAATTTTGGAATACTGTTATCAAAATTATTTAACTCAAATGTAGTTAGCTTATCGCTCAGTCCATCTATAGTAACATTGTTAAAATTTCTCTACTCATTTATAGAAGACACTCTAATGGAATAAGCAGGCAATAAAGTTCTCAACATTTTACTTATCAAAACATCTTCCTCAATAGTTCCAACAACACCTCTAAGAGCACCAACAACTTCTTTTATTATTTGACCATATTGTGTAATGTTCTCTCCTTCTACCATCTTCATGTCATCATACTTATCTCTAAGATTGTCTTCCTTATCTTTTTGCACATGAATATCTCCACCATAGATTAGCTTCAAATTTTCCCAAACATCATAGGCAATATCAAGTCCACAAACATCAACATATTCAATATTAGATAAGGAACTTACAATAGCTTCTTGTGTTTGAGTATTCTCCTATTGCTCCTTAAATTGATCGACATTGAGAGTTTCAACAAGAGTTGTATATCTGTATGTGACATGCATCTAGTATTGTGATCCTATACCTTTTAGATATAACTTCATTCTGTTACTCCATACTAGGTAGTTGTCTTTAGTGAACTTGGGAGGTTCCTTCCTCATCATTGTGATCTTTTACTCAAGATGTTAGACTTACCACAAAGAGGGCCAAAGCTATGATACCAATTGTTAGTATTATTAGGTCCAAGATTACCGAGATGGAGGGGGGTAAATTAGTAATCTAACAATTAAACTTCTTCATAAACCATTCAACAAATTGCATCAATTATCATCCATTGGATGAATAAAAAAACCATTAAAGATAAACATCCACAACCTTGCAACACAATAACACAAATATTTTCTTCTCATGGAAACTCAACTAGGAAAACCCATGTGTGGAGATGGCACCCACAAATAATTCTCCACTCTTCTAAAGTACGGTCGGTTAAGAGCTTAGCCCTGTTAAAAGCTTACAAATTCCCAGTTAAGAGAAAGATCATGTTAGGAGCCTCTCGGTTAAAGGATTTACCTTATAGCCCTGTTAGGATCTTTACCATGTTAGAAGTAACCCCGTTAAGGGATTTCAAACCCTAGTTTAAGAGTCACCTAGTTAAATGATTTAAAAATTAGACCTGTTAGAGTCTACGCAGTTAAGGGATTTCCTTTGAGAAACTGTTAGGAATCAACAAGTACAATGATCTAAGAAAATAGAACTCCTATACTAGTACAGATCCATTTCAAGATCAATCTCCACTTCACATGCAAAACATCCAAACCCTAGAATCACACAATTGCAAATTCATGATCTTTCTCTCCCACACTTTTCCATAATACATTAAAAAGTTATAAATACATTTTCACTAACTAGGTTGGCCAAGACCTAATTACATTTGAATTTCCTCATAACAATTCATCCCTACTTAATATTTGAACCCTAAAATAATATGTTACCAATTATCAATTAAAATTTCAAGTTCATGTCAGACTCTAGATCCATCAAACAATCGATTTGACAAAGAAAAGTCAAACCACATCACATTCTCCAATGTTCTTGCACAACTCCAAGAGATTTAATCATCATAAATATGAAAATACCAACTCATCATTCCACCTCACTATGATTGTTGAAACACTTAACCACTTATCGCAACACAATGCAACATCATTGGTTAAGGATCTGACCGATTGTTCTAAGAACTTATTTTTCTTTTCACTGAGTGATCTTCTATCTATTGAAACTTTTTCTTCCAATCACGAATAATGATGCGGTCACAACAAAAACCCCATAACATAGTCAAGATAACATATCTTGAATTGTATCACCTGAGTCCAAACCTATTTGATACAATCATCAAATAATTCCTCCTTGGCTTCATCCTTTTCTTTTCGTTGACCTATCAATCTTCAATCGACCATAAGTTACAACATACATATGCTAAATCTATGTGGTAATAGATATAACATCTATAGACAACACCGAGGCTTCCATAACGATCACACACTCCAACTCTTACCACAACTTTAGATCTAACCTCTTGAACATACATTAGCATAACAGACTCACTATCAGCCAAAAAAATACTAAGTTGACATCAATGACATCATAACTGATCAACCTATCATTAGATCTGCATCAAACACCTACCATAACATTCTCAGGTTATCTCTACATTAGTTATGCCGAAATATCCTTGTTACATGTGCATAACTTGATATAACTCGTTATTTGATAGCTTATGTATCTTATTTTGCATTAATTATTAATGCTTTATTTAGTTTGGTTTCTAATAAGAGATTAATACCTTATCAATTTTTCGTTGATAGGCTATTAATATCTTATTATATATAAAATATATAAGTCATTAATGATTGATTACATATTAGGTCCATGTGTCTCAAATTATAATCTATGAATAATTTGAGCATTATACGGATAATCATTTTTTTCAAAGTCATTGTGATTGTATTGGCATAACATTGACAATAATGGTAGTAATCTCGATTCCAAATGCAACATTAGTTCAAAAAATGATATATGCAAGTTTCATTAAAGATAATGATGTTTCCCTTTAACCTTGGGCATAATACTCATGGATAAAAGCATTTGTCTTTGATTGATTAAGGGTGATAATGAGGCATACACATCATTGTGATCTTTGGCTTCGAAGACATTTTGAAGTATTATGGGTTTTGCCTATTCTTGGGTGCAAACTCAAGACATTATCATTACTTGTAAAAGACCTTGGTCAAAGGTTTTGATTCAAACATTAACACAAGTTTTCATTTAAAAGGTTTCATTATGCTTGGTTTTATTTGGTTTTGAAACCCTATCATGAATGTTAGGGCATGAGATCTTGTTGTTCACAATGGTTGTTTGGAGGTCATTTTGTGAAGAACAATGGACTTGGATCGTGGAATGGAAATGGTTGAGATAGCATAGTGGTTATGCAAACAATTCTTCTCTCATCTTGTAACATCGGTTGTTTTTTAGTTTTGGGAAGGAATTTACTATGGACTATTGGTTAATCTATTAGTTAAATAAAAGCATTTACTTCTCTATGATTAACAATTGATTAAAAATGGTATCTTTGTGATTTTAGTTATATATATAGTTTGTTTTGAAATACACCCTTAATGGTGTTTAGTGATAGTCACCAAAAAATGCTTAGTTTTTCGGTTGTTTATGTTTGGTGGTAGTTTTGAGGGTTATTGCATACTCATTTATTGCAGTTTGTTCTTCTCTTCATTTTTTCGTTGATCATACCATCTATTAAGGGGTATAAATAGAAGGTTTTTCATTTTGAAAATGTATAGGATATGTGTGAAAGAGAAAGAGATTTGGTTTTTCGAAAGAATAGTTTTGAGGGTTTATTAAGGTATGACCTTAAGGGACAATGCTTAGTAAAAGTATTTTTGATTAACTCATAGTTGAGATAAATCATTGAACTCTGCAATTTTGAAGTTCTGTTATCTGTAGTACATTTGTCAAATTTGGTAAAGATCTATATTTTTTTTTGGACTAGCATTTTTGCTATATGCATTAGGTACTTATGTTGTAAGCATGAAATGTATACTTAATGATATTCTAAACCATTATGTTATATGCATTTAGTGCTTGCATGAAATTTTGAATATCAAGGCTAATGAGGTATTTAGGAAGGTGATACAATTTGGAACATATTTCATATTTTGCCTATTTGATTACAAGTTTGTAATATTTGATTTGTCAATGAGACATTATTGGTTGCTAGTGAGGCACTTTCATTTTCCAGCGAGTCATATTAATTTCTCAGTGAGAAAATAAGAAGTTGGTAAGGCTCTATAAACAATGATTTCTTTAATAAGCTAGTGAGGCAATTTTGGAGGGGTTTTTCATCCCTCTGAGGGTTTTCCATTCATGAAAAATATTTTGTCGTTGATCTTGCGTGAGCACTGTTTATTTTGTTAACTTGATTTCTTTGTATCATTTTATTGGATGATCTATCTACGCTGTTTATGATTATGCCCATTAGCATCTTTGATTAATTATTATTTTTTTATTAAATGTATAGAACACTGATTCACTCCCCCTCTCAATGTTCTTTGTATTCCAACAGAAAAAACATGTATTTTATGGAAGAAGCAAAAATATTGAAATCAAGTATATTTTATTAGAAATTTAGTTGAAAGAGGTGTAATAAGAATGAAGTTCTATAGGTCTAAGCACTAGCTACTAGCTAGCAGACATTTTCGCCAGGCCATTGGGGCGATGACAACTTTGAGTGCCTAAGGAGAAATTCGGGCGTTGTTAATTTGGATCAAGATTAATCTTGTTTGTCGACTCAGGACGAAGAGGGAGTGTTGGAAATTGGAATTGTTCCTGAGCCTCTGGCGTGCACACGTACCTGTCAGGAGCTCCCAACAACGAGTAAATGCTGCCTAGATTTGTGCAGACTTTCAAGAATGCAATCCCCACTTGGCTCTTGATGTTACAAAATAATCATTTTATGGAAGCAAATTAAAATGCTACTAGATAAGTTTGAATTTGAATTTTTGAAGGGGAATTTTGTGGACAATGACAAAAGGAAAGAATGTTTTTCCAGATTTTAATTTAAGTTTATGCAGCAACAAAAAAGAATGTTGTAAGTGTTCTGTATGATTCAGAGAAGTTTGTAGCATCAGCTGTGTGTTTTTGTCTGTTGAGCAGTGATAGCTGCAGATTGTTTGTAAGATCTCTAAGAAGCTCCAGATCTTATTTGGGAGCAGCTCCAGAATACTACACATTATTTTGTAATCAGTCAGTCTATTTTTGAGTTTTGAGTTTGTTGTTTATTTGTAAAAGTTATTTTTTAAGATTTGAATAGAAAGTAAGATATTCAAACTTGCATATCTCCATCTCTGTATATTGTCTTCATTTGTTTTGGTATTTTTCTGTGGATTCCCAGTGATTGGGAAATCAGAGTTTGCAAGCTCTGTGTCTTTGTGCTCTGCCCGTTTTTAGGGACTTTAGTTTCTTGTATTGTTATAAAAGGATTTGAGAAGTTTTCATATTTTAGTGGATTCTAAAAATCACTACATGGTATCAGAGCTCCTTTGTGAGCAATTTTATATTTCGAAGTCGCTACCTTTGCTCACAGAATGAAGATACATAAATGGTGTTTTGGCTATCTGTACTTTGAGGCGTCAAGACAATGTCTTTCTTTTGAGATCTATTCTCATGGGTGACTCTCTAAGTGTAAAACTTCTCATTCTACATGCAAAAATGCCCTTTGCCAATCTTTCTCACATCATATCAGGAAAACTACTTGGTTGCAACGAAGATGTCAGAGGCTTTGGGGGTTCTCTTGTCATTGTGGTCTAAGCTTGTTTTTCAATGGATTTGAATGATTGTATAGAATTATGTTCTGATTTGAGAGGAGAGCGATTATCACCTACAGATTTATGTCACCTTTTTTCTTTTTCTTGAGGTCATGGTGACATTATGGACTTTCATCGATAATAAAGTTGGTGCAGTGATTTGCAATGTCATAGAAGCTTGTCCTTCAAATGTTAATGCGTTAGGTCTCTGTGAAAATCAGAGAAAAGTGATGTTCAACATCATGTACGAAATGTCAATGGCTGCTCCACATGTAGGCGGGGAGGCTACTCTACTGAAAAATGCAAACACCATAGCCGTTTAGTTTTAGCTGCAATGTGGTCTAGTTGAATATGCTGAGACATCTCACAGAGGGCATGATCCGCTGTTAGAAAACTGAGTGACATGTATAGGAAAGAAGAGGTGAAGATAGTTGAGTATTCTAAGAAGATCCATGCACTAAAATAGTGGTGTCAAGGAAGCAATTTTTCATTCTTTCTTCCTTATTTTTGCTGTCTTCTTCATCTATTCAGATCATGAGTTATCCATTTCTTTAGGTATGTGAGATAGCATGCTTAGTTTTCGGATGAGATTATTTATTCCTTTTAATGGCTGTAGTTGGATTTCTTTTGAAGACACTAAAGACTTCAAGCGATTAGAGTGTTTCAAAGGCTCTGGTGGTGTTTGCTGTAGTGTTGATGTTGCCGAGTTCACGTACATGGAGGATGGTTTTGGGTATGCATAGAAAATTGGGAGGATATGGTGGAAAATTAGGAGGATATGGGAATGTAACAGGAGGATCTTAGGTTAGGAGTACAACACAAAATTTGAGTTATCTATCTTTTATTAGTTATATTATATATTTGGGTAGGTTTGTTTTATTATCATCTTGATAGTGTTGACAGAGTTAAGTTGTATCATTATTTACAATAGGTTTTATTTTTCCATGAGTCATTAGTGGTAATATCATCAAAAGTGTCAAAATAAAAATAAAAATAAAAAAATAAAAAAATAATTTAAATTATGATTGGATGCACTCTTGCTTATATGTGACATTTATTTTAGGGGTGGGGAGGGGCATTCTAATATTGAGCATTAAAGTCAAATTTTCTAAGTAGAAAAACTACTGGAGGATGAAGGCATTAGAGATTAGAGGACATTCAATGACTTCTCTTCAGTCGCTAGCAACAAGTTCAAGAATTGTATTAGTGACAAATCAACTTGTGCCAAAATGAATAAAGCCAAGATCAGTTTCTAGGTGGTAATGACAACCATCTCATATCATATGTGATCAAAGTGACAATGATCTATAATGGTGTTTGCATACACAACAATGAGGGTTCAGTGTTATCAATGTTTGCATTTGTAGTTGGAGACATTTATGTCCTAAATTAAACTCTTGGTTGTCTATGAATGGATTTGTTTGTCCTCATTCAGAAGATGGTGTAAGTTATTGGAAGTGTTTGTTCCTAGTCACAAGAGTTGGTAATTATGACTGGATGTGTATGTCCCTAGCCATAATTGTTGTGAGTAGATGTGTGTGTGCCTAACCATAATTTCAATGTTGGATAGATGTGTTTTTTCCTATCTAAATTTGATGTAAAAACCTTGGACATATGTGTTAGTTCCTATCCTTGGATTGATGAGTAGGTTTGTTTGTCCCTATTCTTGGATGAAAGTACAATGAGTATAGTGAGGGTAGTTCCACTATTGCTTGTCACGAAAAAAGATGTGTATGTCCCTAATCTACCTTATGATGAACTATTACATGTGGTCATCAAGTATTGTTGGTCCACCATCCCCATTTGAAGAATGGTGCAATATGAGGGGTGTTAGAAATATTGCAGCATAAGATGCATAAAATAATAGTTTAGTAGGTTTGTTATGGATGTTGTGAATATCACATCATTCCCATAGGTATGTATGCTAGATTTAATTATGATTTGGAATATGAGTTGTCAAAATAACTCATATCTTTAGCAAGTTGTTGTAGGCAATTTCCTATAACATAGGGAATATAAATCCTATAAATAAGTGGATGTATTGAATGAAAATATAGAAGAAAAGAAGCACACATTTCTTATTTTTAATTGTTGTAGCTTATCTTTATCTCTACCATTATTTTTAATATTATCTGCAAGTTGAAAGTTAAATTTACATCATTTTTTCCATCTACTTATTGGAAAGAAAAATATTTCTTGGGTTTTGTTTGTAGCATCAAAATAGTTGTCTATCTGGATCAAACAATAGTTCCCATTCTATCTTCTTATAGATATTTTGAGTGAAAATTATGCATGATAATATACTTAAGAAAATTTGGTTATCATAGGATAATAATAGGATTAGAAATTGAACCTGCACTAGATACAAAAAACCCTAAGTGGCTTGATAGATGTGATGAATTATTCACAATTTGCGTTTGTCCATTCTCTAATTTAATCTATCATATTGAATAATTGACTATTCATAATGAAATCTAGGCAAAGTTAGAATCTCTATTTGCAACTCAAGATTCAATAAGGGGTCATATGTTGGAAAACGAGCTCACAAGTATAAGAACAAACAATTAAATTAGGATTTCTTCACTAAACTGAAATTAGTATTGCTTTGCCTCTATGAGAATCACCTTATATGTAATGATTACTAAGTGTTCCAATCATTCTCATGAGAGAAATATCACAATTTAATTTGCTGTGGAAAATACATCTTGCTTATTAGTAAGGCTACAATTAAAACATTATGAATATCAAAAGAAACTTGAGTAACTAATTATTAGTATTATCTCTAAGCTAAGTTTAGAATATTTGGTATTTGTTTCTACCCTTTATGCTACTAAGGGTCCACTTTGGACTTAATTAACCATGTCGTCCTTGGATGAGTTTGTTGTTTCTCACACATGGGTTTAAAATAAGCTAACCTAGATGAGCACTCTAAAATCTTCTACATCACATGTCTTGAGTAGCAACCAACACACAAAAGAACCAAAAGAACAAAGTAGTAATAATGTGGATAAGAAACAAAATGATACCAATTTAAAGAAGGAACATAAACTAGCTACCCCAAAAGTAACTAATGTGATTCAATCTTCTAATGGTGACAAGCCTACGAAAGAAAAGATAAAACATGCCTTATTGTAAAAGATCTGTTCACGATGAGCATAAATGTTTAAATAAATAAATGGATTACTTGACACATATTATTTAAAAGGATACTATCAATTTTCATGAATCTATAAAATAAATTTTAAGTGAGGCATCTAACAAGGCTAAAGAAAGAAAAGGGAAAGGAAAAAATAAGGCTATTGTAGTAGTTGCTTCTCTACCATCTACTTGGGTTCTTGATTCCCGTATCTTGCACCACATGGATTCATGATAGGATGAAATTGAATCTTTAGAGCCATGTTTTATTCCTTCTATTTTGATGGGTAATTAGACTCTTGTTGAGGTGTGTGGGAGAGGGTATGTTTATGTGGAGGATGGTGCATTCCATAATGTTCTTTTTGTACCCTCACTATCAACTAATTCCCTGCTATTATATTAGATCATTCACATGGGTTCAAGAAAGAAAGTTGAGCTCTTTCCTGATTCAATGGTAATTTTTGAGTTGTGCGATGATTCTTTAGTTGTAATTGGGAGAACAGATCATTAGTCACGACATGATCTATTTTCTAACTTTGTTCCCAAACCTCCTTCGTCTCCTTTTCTCATTCATTCCAATGAAGTGAGCAATCTGTGGCATTATTTTTTTGGCTACTTCAACTATTTCTACTTGTAGTAGCTCCATCAACATGGCATGGTTATAATATTTCCTATTATTTTCTTTTTTGATGGTGTTTGTTAGGGACATTTTTTTAGCAATAATCCATAAAAGAAATTTAACAAAGGGAAATCTTGGAAAGATCATAGATTTAGGAGTTGGTACACAATGATTTGGTTAGGTCATTTATATATTACCTAACAACATATAAATGTAAAGGTATGAACACAAATAAATCTCTTGTATCCCATATTAGAAAATAATTTTTTTCATGTGAATCTACATGTCTTATTAAGAACACATACCCAAAGTGGGACTACACGCATCCAATACTTCATATATCGTAACCTTTTTCAAACTTAAGAAAGTGTTCAAACATACCAATACCAAAAAATAAAATAAAGAAATATATATAAAAGTAATAACATGCAAATAATAAATAATTTAATTATTCACTACTCACATACACAAGCCACACTTAAAACAAATAAACATTTAACAAATCACTATAAATAAAATCATACCATATTACAAGATTACAACAAAAATCAAATATGAATGAAAGAACACAAAGATTCCTCAAATAAGACACACACACACACGTCCTAAAAATCCATTGACAAGGCATCTCGTAAAGATACCATAAATCAAACTTGTACTCTTGAAAGATAGGTCACAAGTTCAAATCTCATTGGGGTTAGGTATGTACTCCTCATTTGTAGCACAGTTAGGTACCTCCCACAAGGAGTACGATGTAGTGAACTAGTCATTTGTAGCGTTGCCCTGCATTCCTCACAAACACCCTTAGGGCCGAGGGGGGATTAAATAGTGATTTTGGGAGAACCTAGGGATACGAACTAGGGATCGAGAAAAGATAAATACCAAATAAGAGGAAAGCACACGAAGTCAAAAAAAATGAACCAACCTCATCAACGGGAGTCAATTAATCCCATATTGATGTCACCATATGTAGACCCAAAAACACATGACTGGTATATTGTGGACTATAAAATGGCCTTTCCTTTTTTTTCCTTTGTCCATAAGAAAACATATTAACTTCTAGATATCAACTCAAAAGCACCCTTAACATAAGGTAGAAACATGTGTATCAATAATGGACAACATGACTTAGACTTAAAGATCTCCTAGCTATAATGATGCAAGATAATCATAACATAGACATTTGTGGAACTTCTAACAATAAAAACACTGAAGTCAATGGTTATGTGGTGCATCTAATGAGATGATCAATCTTAAATATTGAACAATTGTCTTATGATGGATAATGCTCGAGGTATTGGGATTGAATTAGAGAAGAGAAGATATTAATTATTCTAAACCGAAAGATAAATCAAACTTCATTTTTTTTAATGAAACGTATGATATAATGCAACCATGCATGTAATGCCCCACCAGGGAACCCAGAAGAACTTAACCTAAACATGTGACTAAGTTTGCAGAACATTTTTTTTTAAAGTTAACAATCAAAACTAGCAAACATGAGGAAGACACTTTCTACAATTTCCTATAGAGATCCGAAAAGTAATAACAAGAATAAATTTCAAAACCTACCTCAAATCAGAATTATATAGTTTTGATGATGTCCAGAACGAAGAAAACAGAATCCAAGCTTTCGAAGAGCTCTCACAAATCTATCTCCAAAATTCCTCCTCCAAAACCTGTGTGTAAAAATAATGGCTAAAACTCCCAATACTTAAAGAAATCTCCTTTCTCATGCATGAATTCGAACTCAACTCCAAGAGGGCTTTGCATGAAGATGAACTTTAGTTCATAGTTCAGTCTCAGTTGAGCTGAAGTCTCCTCTTCACTTTGACTTTAGTTGAAAGCACATAACCAAACTTCAACTTGAATCCTTAATTCAATTCCATTCAATTATGAATGTGCAACATAATGCATTCAATTAAATAATAATTAAAACATTTAGTTAACATAAATAACACATGCCAAAATAACTTTCAATTTAATAAATATATTTTAATTAAACAAAGGTTAATTTCATGATTTAAATATTTCAAACGTGAGGATATTTAATTAATTCACATTAATTAAATATTTCAACCACACTCAAATTAGCATAAAATTAATTTCCAATTAATTAATGCATCAACTATATAATAAAAATAATAATTAAATTAAATAAATACATTTATTTAATTACCATTTAAATACTATGCCACAGCTAAAAATAGAATGATCTAAAAATAGAAATCACATCAAACACCACAATCAAAGAATCAGAGAGACCTAAAGACCCACATTCAAACTTAGGACTTAGGTGTAAACTCTTGCCAATTGGACGAGTTTAGAAGGGTGGAAACACAGAATCTTGTCCCCTACTTTAGGACAATAATTGGCTTAGGTTAGGATTTGAAACTGAATATTATCTCCCCTCTTTTACCATTGAGATTAGCGATAGGACATGCTCATCCTGACAATTTAGGGAAGTCGATGCCTGGTACCTGCGAACTTGCATAAGAGACAAACATGTGCATATATATAAAGATATAACAGACAATGGCGGGGATTGGCCGATCATGTGGATCTTGCAAGCAAGTAACTATGACTCTGTCCCTCAACCACATCAGGCACATCAAACAGAAGTATAAAACAAACACATCAACCATACACATGCAAGTATGGGGTCAGTAAAATCACAAGCATCAACAAATTCCTAACATATAATCTATCATCCTAGATTAATTACAACATTTATAAAATCAGACTAGGGGCGAGGTACTACAATGCACACATTTTTTAAATATAGCTCTATTCTCATGAACAAAACCATGACACAAAGGATGTCACATGCAAATACAATCAACCATGACATACTGCATGTAATTAATAAATATAATCAATGATGACATAATAGATGTGACAGATCAAGCTAAAAAAAAAGGCAATATAACACCAATTTAAACTCAAATTATATAATTATAATTTGGACAACTAAAAACTAACACATTTTTAATAAATTATTGTAAAATCTCTGGTATAGGAGCACCTAAGGACCAAAGGAACACCTATAGGTTCATATTACAATCATATGGTCAAATGAGGCCTACAAGGCCATTTCATGATGTAACTATGACTAATAAGGTCATTGGAATGCATTTATAGTCATATTTGAGTTATTTGTAATAAAATGGTTCAATATTTCCAATATAGACAAATAGGCATAATAGGGCTTATATAAGGGTTGATAGGGGCAACCTAAGGATCTGATATTAGAAATTTTTTATAAAGGTCTTTTGACGAACATGTGAATGTAATGTGACAATATTTAATGTGAAGAGTATGTAAGTTGTCAAGTTGACAACTCCATTGTTGTCAACTTGACAAAATAAATCAATGTATTAGACCGACAAAAAGGGTGGTTTTGTTGAGAACATGTGTCTCAACCTTGCAATCTTTTTCTGGAAGATTCCAAAATTTGTTTGTGGTAGTTTTCCATATGTTTATGCATTGGAAAATAGTTAGTGAGTTGTAAAAAATGAGTCTTGTCTATAGTAGAACATTGGAGGGCCATTTTTAGAGCATAGTTAGCTTGTTTTGTGACTTTTATGGGGGTCTAAACTAGAGGACAAAATTATGGACGGGATTACTATTTTAACTTGGTTGTTTTTCCATCTTGGAAATGTAAATGTCAAAAATGGGCAACATGTGTCATGGTGGTTAAGCCCATGGTTTTGTAAAACCACAAGTGGTTTCCAGGTTGTAAAATCACTATAAAAGGAGGGCTTGGGGAGGTGTTTGATAATTGAGTTTAGTTTGCAAGATTGGGTGCTAGGAGTCTCTCCGAGTTCGAGTTGTGGTGATGCGCTCCTGTAAGAACTTGCATTGCAAGTGTATTGTAATCATCTTGATTTGATAATACATTGTGCAGGTTTTGGAGGGTGGGGTTTTTCTCCCGGAACGGTTTCCCCACAGTAATCTTTGTGTTAAGTGTTCATTGTTATTTTGTTTATGCTTTATTATGCATTTATTGAGATCTTTGTGATATTTAAGTTGAAATTTGCATAACCGTCCTCTCAAGATTAGCATAGGAAGTGTTTCCACACACCTTTTCTTCCTTTACAAGTGGTATCAGAGCCTGGCCAGTTTTGGTTCTATTTGTTGGGTGCAGGGTTTTTTGAGCTAATCAAGGTTTGAGTGGGAGCTTGTGTAGAGTATTTCATTTCTTTATTACAGGATTGAAAAGATGGAAAGCATGTCGGGGAGGATTGATGTAGAGAAATTTTCTGGCACAAACTTTGAGATGTGGAAGCTGAAGATGGAAGATCTATTGATTGATTGAGATCTATGGGATGCGATTGATGAGAATAAGCAGAGGCCCATAGATCTGACTTTAGCTACATAGTATGATGTGATTGATAGAAAAGCTAAAGGTCTCATTAGATTGTGTCTTACAGACTCTATTCTGATAAATGTCCATGAAGAATCTACTGCAAAGAAAATTTGGAAGAAGCTAAGTGAGATCTATCAAGCGAAATCACTTGTGAACAAGATTTTCTTAAGGAAGAAATTGTATTCTTTGAGAATGGAAGGTGGATGAATTTCTAAGCATTTGGAAAGCTTTAATATGTTGGTGACTTAGTCTACCTTAGTAGGGGTGCCAATGGATGAAGAAGAAAGATGCCAAATCTTGCTATGTTCATTGCCAGACTCATGGGAAAACCTTGTCATGGCCATAGGGAGCACTTCAATCGTCTTGAAGATGGAGGATGTTGTTGGTTCTCTACTTTCTGAAGAGATGAGAAGGAAGGTGTCTCTGAATGCCAAAGAGGCTTTGAGTGTTCGAGGAAGACCAAAAGAAAGAGGCAAGAATGAAAAGCAACATGGCCGTTCTAAGTCCAAGAATAAGGGGAGATCAAAATCTCCTGATAAGTCCAAGGCAATCTGCTGGAATTGTGGAAAACCTGGACACTTCCGAAAGGACTGCAAAGAGGAGAAGAAAAAGAAGAAGAAGAAGCAAGATTCTGATTCTGAGTCCGAGAAGGAAGGTGGAGATGCTTTCATCACAACCTTGGCCACTTGTGCAGGTGACAATGCATGGTTGATTGATTGAGGTGCATCTTTCCACATGACTCGTAATAGAAACTGGTTTAGTAAGTATGTAAATTTTGATGATGGTAAGGTGTATTTGGGTGATAACTCAGTTCTTGATATTGTTGGTCGTGGAAGTATTCATGTGAAATTTTTTGATGTTATAATTAGAAGATTTGATGATGTCTTGCATATCCTAGGACTAGCAAGGAATCTATTATCTATTAGCAAGCTAATAGATGCGGGTGTTCATGTACAGTTTTTTGAAGTAGGTGTGAAAATGGTGAGAGGTGCTATGGTAATAGAAAGAGGAAGCAGATTGGGTACATTGTACCAGCTTGATGCATGTACAGTTGAGTGCAATAGTACTTCTGATAAGATTTTAAAAAAGACTACTCAGTTGAAAAATGAGAGGGTTTCTCTTTCAATAGATGGTCATGGTTTTTGGGTACCCAAGGGTGCTTTGTCTACCAAAACAAAGTTTCCTATAGAGAAGACCATGTTATGGCACTAGCGACCCAGTCACATAGGTGAGAAGGGTCTACGGACCTTGAAAAATAAGAACCTTGTTGATGGGTTGAATGATTGCAATCTTGAATTTGATTTTTGTGAGCATTCAGTTTTACTCGAGTTCTCTTAAGTCCTCATGTATTTTGGATCTAATCCATTTAGATGTATTTGGTCTAGTTGATGTTCCTTCTATTGGTAGATCACTTTATTATGTTTCTTTCATTGATGATTTCAGTAGAACATGGGTTTATTTTCTTAGGAGTAAACCTGAAGTTTTCAGTCATTTCAAAGAATTTAAAGCAATGGTTGAGTTGCAGACTGGAAAGAAAATAAAATGTTTGAGAACTGATAATGGTGGTGAATTTTGCTCCAATGATTTTGACACATTTTGTAAAGATTGTGGTATTAAAAGAGAGAAGACAACTCCGTATACTCCACAACAGAATGGAGTTGTAGAAAGAATGAACAGGACCTTGATGGAGAAGGCTAGGAGTATGCTGAGTGGTGTTGGACTAGAACAAAAGTTTTAGGCTGAAGCTATGGGCACTACCTGCTACCTGATAAACATGTCTCCTACATCAGCTCTTGTTGATAAGATGCCAATGGAAGCGTGGTTGGGCCACAAGCCTTCACTTAGACATCTGAGAGTATTCGGTTGTGAAGCATATGCTCATGTGCCAAAGGAGAAGCAGACTAAATTGGATAACAAAGCTGTCAAATGTATTTTCATCGGATATAGTTATGGTGTGAAAGGATACAAGCTTTGGAATCCTATTGAATAGAAATATATTTTATTCAAGAAGTGTTATTTTTAGAGAAACAAAGCCTTCTTCTGTTATAGTGTAGCCATAACAAACAAAAGAAAAGAAAGATGTGATTCAACTACCTGCTACACTAGAGAAAGTTGAATTGAGGCCTTTAGAAAGACAAGAAGTCGAAGAGAGCTCTACGAGTTCTAAATCATCAGAGGAAGAAGAGGTACCTAAAGCTAAGGCTGAACCTGAACCTGAACCAGATCTTGCTCGAAGGTCTACTAGACAAAGGAAACCACCTGAAAGGTATGGGTATTCTCCTGATGATTGGAGATGCATATTTGCATTAAATGCTAATATTGATGAATTGATATCTGTAGAAGAGGTTGTTGGTATGAATGATTCAGAGTCCTGGAAAATAGCCATGGATGAAGAAATGACAACTCTTAAGAGGAATGAAACATGGGACCTTGTACCATTGCCTGAAGGATGAAAGCCTGTTGGTTCTAAATGGGTGTTCAAGAAGAAGATGAGTTAAGATGGAAGCATTGAGAAGTATAAAGCACATTTGGTTGCAAAAGGATACTCTCAAGTTGAGGGAGTAGATTATGGTGAGATTTTTTCTCCAGTAGCCAAAATGACATCCATTAGATTTTTACTTTCTATTGCAGCTGCTTATGATCTAGAGATCAAGAAAATGGATGTGAAAATAGCTTTCCTTCATGGAGATTTGGAGGAGGAAATTTATATGACACAACCAGAGCACTATATGGTGAAAGGTAAAAGTCATTTGGTCTGTAAGTTGAAGAAATCATTGTATGGTTTAAAACAGAGTCCTAGGATGTGGTACCAAAAGTTTGATACATATGTGTTGAGTTTGGGATTTGTGCGATCTAAATCTGATCACTGTATATATTTCAAATCTGATGGTGATCGTTTCCTGGTTATTGCCTTGTATGTCGATGCCATGTTGTTTATTGGCAAAGGAAAAGGTTTGATTACAGAGTTAAAATATTAGCTCTCGATAAAGTTTGAAATGAAAGATCTTGGTGCAGCAAGTCACATTCTGGGAATGGACATTGTAAGAGATAGACAAAACAAAAAGCTTTGGCTACGCTAGAGCAAGTATGTTGGTACTATTCTGAAAAGATTCAATATGTAGGATTCTAGACCATTGAGTGTTCCTATTACAATGGGAACAAAGCTTTCTAGTTCACAGTGTCCTACATCCCCTTTGGAGATGGAAGAGATGAGTCGAGTACTATATTAGAGTGCTGTTGGAAGTTTGATGTATGCTATGGTCTGTACAAGACCAGACATTGCCCAAGCAGTGGGAGTTCTTTCCCGTTATATGTCTAATCCATGAAGAGCCCATTGGGATGTAGTAAAAAGAGTTTTCAGATACTTGTGGGGTACTTCAGAGTACTTGATATGTTTTCATGGAACAGGAAACGAGCATTCCTTAGATATTCAAGGCTATGTGGATTCAGACTGGGCCGATGATGTTGATAGAAGAAGATCCACTAGTGTATATGTGTTTACATTATTCAGTGGTGCAATCAGTTGGATGAGCAAGTGAAAGGATGTGGTTGCTTTGTCCACTACTGAGGTAGAGTATATGGTAGCTACTCATGCCTGTAAGGAAGCCATCTGGCTAAAGAGATTGTGTTCAGATATAGAGTTCAAACAGGGTGCAGTGGCAATTTACAGTGACAGTCAGAGTGCAATTTGCCTAGCGAAGAACCCTACTTTTCATGCCAAGACCAAGCACATTGATGTACAATATCATTTTGTGAGAGATATGGTTGAGGATGGCAAGGTGAAGCTGGAGAAGGTAGAAACTTTGGTGAATGTTGCTGATGCACTAACTAAGCACATGAGCACAAAAAAGTTCATATGGTGTTCAGAGTCTATGGGCCTCTCGGCCCCTAGCAATCAAGTCCATGATATTTTAGATCCCCTTACTCTTGAAAGGTGTTCGACAAGTGGGAGAATGTTGAGAACATGTGTCTCAACCTTGCAATCTTTTTCTGAAAAATTTCAGAATTTGTTTGTGGTAGTTTTCCACATGTTTATGCATTGGAAAATGGTTAGTGAGTTGTCAAAAATGAGTCTTGTCTATAGTAGAATATTGGAGGGCCATTTTTAGAGCATAGTTAGCTTGTTTTGTGACTTTTGTGGGGGTCTAAACTAGAGGACAAAATTATGGACGGGATTACTATTTTAACCTGGTTTTTTTTCCATCTTGGAAATGTAAATGTCAAAAATGGGCAACATGTGTCATGGTGGTTAAGCCCATGGTTTTGTAAAACCACAAGTGGTTTATAGGTTGTAAAATCACTATAAAAGAAGGGCTTGGGGAGGTGTTTGATAATTGATTTTAGTTTGCAAGATTGGGTGCTAGAAGGAGTCTCTTAGAGTTCAAGTTGTGGTGATGCGCTCTTGTAAGAACTTGCATTGCAAGTGTATTGTAATCATCTTGATTTGATAATACATTGTGCGGGTTTTGGAGGGTGGGGTTTTTCTCCTGGAAGGGTTTCCCCATGGTAATCTTTGTGTTATGTGTTCATTGTTATTTTGTTTATGCTTTATTATGCATTTATTGAGATCTTTGTGATATTTAAGTTGAAATTTGCATAACCGACCTCTCAAGATTAGCGTAGGAAGCGTTTTCGCACACCTTTGCTTCCTTACAAGTTTATGGTTGGTTCATGGTAGTTACAGGTTAGTAGTCAGTTGAAGAAGTTTATACAGGCTTATAAATGTGTGTGAAGCCTAATCTTGAAGAGAGAGTAAATGTAACAAGGTCTGATTAATAAAAGTTGTAAGTTTCCTCTAAATTTCCTATGTTTTAACAGTCAAATCAGTGTTTCTAAGCGTTTGTTCTTTGTTGATATTTTAATATTTTGAAGGATCTTTGAGTGTGGGTGATGTAGCAATGAGCTCTTAGAATTTTAGCCTTTGTGGCATTCCATTTGATCAAATATCAACATAGATATTGGGTTTTATATTGAAACTGTCATAAACCCTTGTTCAGAGTACATAGTGACAAATAAAATGTAGAATCCTTTTTGTTTTACGTGTGATAAGACTCCATAATTAACATGGAGGTGGAAAGATGTGTATTATAATCTCCAAAGATTGTAGGGTGGCATGCAACAGTTTACACGTGGTCCAGAACAATGAGAAGGTAATCTGATTAAGACTTTGTCCATACAAGTTGATAGGGAGTACTATGAGTGTTATGTCAAGGAGATTGGAAATTCCAAAGGATGTTCAAGATGTTGAACATGTTTTTGTGCCCAAGGAAGGGTCAATTTGGTGACTGTTTAGAGAAATGGGTAACTGCCCTATGTTGACAGTGTTGGGACTAAAAGATACAACATGGGTTTTGAGTACCATGTAGAAATTTCACAGTTTGAAACCCTTTAAATGCTTTTCATGCATATGTACCTGGCTATCATTTTGAAGCCTATGAGGTGTTCCAGGTGTTTAACACACTCCATTTAGTATATGCATGCATTCTAAGGTGATATTTTATCATCCCGAATCATTTGATGAAGTCCCATTTTGAGCAGGTGTCAAATTGCGCAATTCTGCCTGTGTCAAACAGAGTACAGTAACCCAGTTTGCCTTTGAATATCTTGTGTCTAGAAATGTTTCATGACCCGCCACTTTGAGGATGTTTAGTATTTATATCAAAGAACCTATGTTTCAATTTTCAAGTCATTTTGAATCCGTTTGATTAGGTTTCGAACCCCTCAAAGTTGGTAGTTTGTTGTTGTCATGCACTTGTGTAATTGTTCATAATTCTGGAAGGGCCTGTTTGACCAGCCATATCTTTGACCCAGTTGACCCTATTGAGAAATTTATTTTTGCATCATATTCCAGGGGTCAAATACTTCCTATGTTTCGATTTGGAGGTCATGACGAATCCGTTTGCTCAGTTTGCAAATGCGATTCCAAATACAACTTTTGTTGTTTTACAAGTTGTGAAATGTGCAGATTGATCTGTACCCCTGTTCATGATGTTATAACTTTTGATCTGTGATTGATGAGCCTGAATGGGTTGTACCACTGTGTTATACTCTGAAAATACTGCAAGTATGCCAAGTTATAATTCTTGACAAATCTTTTAGCATACTTTCCCAGGGTCATTCCGTATGCACAAATCACTATTTTACTGTGTTTCCCAGTTTGGAATTCTGAGAGCCTATCTTTGCCTAATTGCCAAATGCACCCTATTATTTGTCATGAGCCCTAATTGTGGAATTATACTCTCTATATGACAAAGAACAAATGCTCCTGATTTTGGTTCCTGAAAGTTTCAATTGGTCAGTTTTCAAAGCCAGTTCCGGAAGCAACTTTAGTGTTCTGGTAGTGCGGACAGGATTGGTTCCAAGTGACCCTATTTGCTCATTAATAACTTTGGGCTCGAATTTTTTGGGAGGTTCTCCTTTGACCGGCATGTTATAATGTTGGAAGTCAGCATGTCTGCTCGGTGGTGCTCTTTTGTCAAATGTTTTTCTCAATTTTTAAAGCCAGTCGTTGGGCCTCCTGATGCAGAATGAATAGTTTGCGAAAGTGGTGAAAATGAGTTATAATTGATTGATCAATGATGGATTTTTATGCAATGGACTTGGTGGATTAGTTTGAGTGAAAAAATTGTTTGAAATGCAAAAATTTTTTAGTCGGGTCCACCTTGGGACCCAACTAACTTTTTCGGATTGATAAAGGTCATAGGGGGTTCGATGTGTCTGAGCAAAGGGATTTTAAAATGGTAGACAAAATAATATGCCAATATGTTATAAAATGAAGAGTGCATACAAATTTAAAGGAGAAAATAATTAAACAAATTGAAGGTGGTGTGTGCATTGGCTTTTGATAGAGGGAATTTTTATGACTTCACTTCCCCAGTTCAGGAGCTTGATGTACCTGGTGAGTTACATGATTGTAAGACACATCCATTTGAATTATCTATAGTTAAGATTCCCTATGAATCCTAGAATGGTATAAATGTGAAACTCAGATATGTTCTGGAGGTTACAATCAGTCATAGCTATGTCAACGACATTGTAGAGTACTGGGACATCTCGGTTAGTGTAAAGGAGAATGGGTGAATAAATTTGGTGCCCCTTCTTCAAAAGGCTAAGAAATACGTTGTTGGAAAGGTTTGTATGAAACCTACCACCAGATTGAGTATATCCAGCATGGAGGAGATTGAGCCTATGCTATTATTCCTAAGACGTGTGTTGAAGGATATAACTGATAGTGAGTTAAAAGTACTACAAAGGCATCAAATTTGTGATAATTTAGATTATATAGAATATTTTGAAGAAATGTCATTGCAGACCTCTAACTTTGTCCTATAATTCTGCCACGTGGAGGTCCTATTCTTAAGTGAAAGGGGGCATTACAAATATATTGGATATTGGAAGCATGGGCAAGTGCATGGATGTAGAGTGCATGAAGTTAAATCACTATCTAGTATGGATTCTACTTTAGTGGTGAGATGAAATCTGATCATGAAGAATACATCGCTGAGATATCAACTATGCATGCATCTTTTAGCTAAGGTAGCTGCCAGCCAATCAACAAAAGGGAGTGCTCATGTGTTGGAAGCACTAACATAAGCCAGGAAACGTCAGAAGAAGGCAACAAAACAATATACAATGGGCGGCTAGTTTGTAGTGGAGGTTTGCCTAGGTTGGGGCCTCATGCGTATGAGAGGAGTGCATGCTTGCTATGAATACAATGTGGCTAGTGGCCTGCAAAAAATTCAATAGTAGAGACACATGCAAGACAAATGTAGATCAGAGGAACATCATTTTGGAGGCTGCCAGTGCAAAGTAAAGGCAATGTGAATTGCAAGGGAGCTGTTGGCACGTTAGGAAAACCTTGCGTAGAAGCAAGAGATGGCTGCCGATTGGTCTGGTGTATGAGGAATCTAGTGTTGACACCTTGCACCAGTCATGGCCTTGTGTAATATACATGGTCCAGCTCATGAAGGGAAAGAGCCTACGCCTTTGAATGGAGAGTCCATGCATTTGAAATGGAGAATCATGCAATGAGTTGAGATGTCTATATAAAACATAGAGAAGAAGCGTATGCAGCATGGGGTTTGCGCAATATCAGAAAGAGGCTAACTGCAAATAGATGGAGATTCACGTGATATGTTTGAAGGATGCCAAAGTTTGGAGTTGCCAAGAGCTGCATGAATTCAAATGGTGATGCCAACACATAGAAAACAAGGGACTTCCTACGACAGAGCATACATAAAGGCCCCCAAAGTGGAAGCTCACACATTGGATTGGAGGGGCTTACGTATGGTGAGAATCACGCCAACGTGAATGAATGGGGTCCCCTGTGTTAAGACCATAGGGACATGTGGCAAGTTTCTTTCATTTTAATAAGCTAGCTCGTATTCATATAATGGGAACCCATGCAAAATAAAGAGAGTTTCAAGCTTGCAAATTGCCAATACTTTAAGTGAAATCTGCCAGCGTAAGACTTTATACAAGGGGAGTTTCATGTTAATGAAAAGAGGGACTCATTAATTGAATAGGTGGCTGATCCAACAAGAATTTGCATGAGTAAATGAGGGTAGCATGTTTACGTGAGGTGCGACCAGCGATGGAAGCCAAAGGAAGGGACCCGCACAATATGGCAAGGAGATTAGAAGTTTGTTTATTGAATGTTGCGCGATGTATCAAGAGTTCTTACACAGGATATGAGGTAAAGTAATTCGCTAATGTATAAACAAAAGAGGCCCCGCCATAGAAATATAGAAAGCCAGGTATCGTGGAGGATGAGCTGCGCAGTCTCAAAGTTGATATATCCCACATGCAACAGAGAACGACATTTTAAGTCATTTATATACAAAGCCACTTTCAATGTATTATAAATAAGAGAGCAGAGGCTCTTGGCGGGCCCTTAGCCGGAAGTCTCTGTGGAGCGGTGGGACCCCCAATTTTGGCGCTCAGTATAGAGAAGGCTTTAAAACTAACAGATGAATAGTCCCACATTCACGCGGAAACAGGTATTTGAAATGTTTATAAGCAATAACCCAAACATATGAAGTAAATCAAAGCACTGGAAGCTATGCTTTCCCAAGCTTGTGCGGTCACCTTGGTTTCCATGTTGGCGGGCCCGCGTAGACAATCAAATTTTGCAGAAAATAGGTGGCGGTTAAGGTGGACACGTGTCATGCAGTTGCGCACTCATGCAATGAAGCTGACAGTTAGTGAAACATCGCACAATTCAGAGATGGAGGTCTGCTAGCTGCAGTCGCTGATTCGCTGAGTGCTTGGTGGTTAAGGTAAACTATTCTGTGATTCGGCGAAGCCCTCATTTGCCAGTTCTCTAGATCCTGATAGTTAAAGTAGATGCATTCAGAGAACTGGAGAATGGGCTCAGTCGTCCATTCTCCAAATGTTAACCCAAGGTCAAGATTCATTTCATGAATTAGAGAATAGACTATTTCACTAGTTCTCCAGAAGTAACCGTAGTTAGAGACATCATTTTGAGATTCTGAGAATGCACATGGTCGCCAGTTCTCCCAATCAGGGGGTTAACCTTGAGTTTGTTTGTGCACCCAATCAGCATGTGACAAGTGGTAGATTCTGGTGCTTCTTGAGGCAAATGTAAAAAATGATATAAAATTGAAGATTTAAAAGGGCTTTGAAAATGACACAGTCTGAACTATAGGATTAAAATTCAAAAACTTAAATGGTCAAGCCTGTTCACTAAAAAATGTCTTGGGAGTGCATTTTTTGACAAAGCATATAAGTGTTATATATCGCCAGAAAGGTCTCAGAATGAGGAATCCAATGGCAATGATGTTTTTCAGTTTTAGTGAAGTGGATGAGAGCAGTCTGGGTTCAAATTTTGAGGATCAGAATCAGGATCAGTTTGTTGATGACATGATTGCAGACAGTGGATGAGTTTTGAGGATCACTTGCAAACAAAGTGTGAAAAGAACCTGGAGATATTTTGATACCAAAGATAGACAGCTGTCAGTTAGTTTTCAACTGACTCAATTCTGCTATATCTCTTGTTTTTCTCTCATTTGAAGGATGATATTGAAAATTTTACTGTATAGAGAGGCTTGACTCCATTGTTAATCTACTTGGGAATGTTTTCCAGATCTTGAATGTATTGATATATTGATTTCTACCTAAATACAACAGGATTCCCTTGCATGATTTTGGTTGTCTTCCTGTTTTAATTATGATCCTTTTGTGTCTTGAATCTGTAAGGCAGTTTTAGGACACCATTTATAAGGTATTTGTGAGTTTAGTTTTTAGTTCCTTTCAAGGAAAGGGTTAAATCTTTAGATGAATTTCTGAAAGCTCAGGATTGATACAAGAATTTCATGATTAAATATGTTTAAGAAAGGGTGACTTGTAAGGCAATTCATCTGGATTCTATTTGTGTCTCATTTAGAATATCTTTGTGGATATATGTTTCTCTTTTTTACTCTCTGCCCTAGGATAAGGCACTGGTCTATCCTCAATTTGCAGGGACTTCATCATCAACCAAAACTTAAATGACTATTTACTTTTCATGTATGTTTGACAGAGCAGATACAAATAAGCTTGTATCAAGGATATGAACTAGTGTTATGATCCTTTGAAGAAGTGAATGAAATAGGTATACCCGCTTGTAGCCTAGAGCTCAAAGTGAAGAAGGAGTTTCTCCTTGTTAATTAGTCTTTTTCTTGTGTGAGTTAGGAGTCTAGGAATGAGAGAGTTCTATCTAAGCACTCAGGGCTGTGTATTAGGATTCAACAAGAAAATGCTCTAACAGATAGTAAGAAGTAATAAACAATGTTATTATGTTGGGGGATCTGAGATTAGATATGATGATAAACGTTGGGAATGGTATGGACAAAGTCTTGAAGTTGAAGGGGTAAGAGTTCCTATGGGTAGGCGGAATAGACCAAGAGGAAGTATCCTATTGATGAGAGTTATAGAAATAGGACAATAGATGAAAGGACAAGGTTACTTTAGGCAAGATGATGGCCTTAAGAAGTGTTGACAGATTAGAATGAGATGTTGTCATGGGGTACTGGAAGAAGTTGTAAGAAGCCTAGGATTAGGTGGAAAGGGTAAATATGCAATCAGAGATAAGGAGCATCCAGTAAAGTGACAAGTGCAATTAGAGTTTAGTTGGGTTGATTGGAGTAGAGGATTTATGAATTGTTGTTGAGAGGAGTTGAAGGGTTAGTGAACATTGGAGGCCTAGTGCTTGTAGGCATGACCATTAAGGTCTTTTGGAGAGTAAGGGTTCTTGTGATACATGAGTGTGATCAGTCAAGTCAGTAAATGCAATTAGAGTTAGTGTGTGATAAGAGGTATGCAATTAGGAGTTGCAAACTAGAGGAACGTTGTTTGGCATTCAAAAGTTGTGATCATAGTTGTGGGATCAGTTGAGTAGTCTTTGAGAGTGGTCCAATTGGAGAAGACTGGTAGTTACCAAAAATTTGCACCCGATACTCAATTGCATGAGTTTAGCTATCTTTGCATAACATGAGAATCACTTCTATTTGGGACATTGAAAATGAAGTGAAACCTTTGGATTCTAGGCTGGCTCCTATTTGGATAATCACCTGAATGCACTTAATTTACTTTGAAACTTGAAGGGAAAGGGATAGAGATAAATTAAGAGTGTAAAAATAGCATAAAAACAAATTGGTTACAAAAACTAACAAGGTGATACACCAAAATTATGATGATATTTAGTGAAGAGAAAAACTTAGTAGTATTAGATAGCAATATTGAGTATGAAAAAATATAACTTTGGTATACAAGCATCTCAATCTAATTGTTTCATAGTAAGAAATGACACCAACTTTGAGCTTTGGATTGATAGGAAAAAGGCATTTTTCACAACTAATCAACTCTCAACCATAAAACATTCACAAACCGTAACCTATCCAACTACAATAATTTCACTTAAGATGCATAATCAAGACATCACATGTAGGATCAATAAAAATCACAACATTAAACATCAAATTGAAACATGTGCATACAAAAGCGAACTCAAAAATAGGTCTCCAAAATCTCTGCATTATTCAGTCAACTGTAGGATATCTCCAAAAATATCATGAGTTACAAATGCAAAAAACACAAACTCTAGTACTGAAAAAAGTTTCCAAAAGCTTATGTATACAATGAAGAAGAACTCCCAAAAATGCGTTGAAAAACTCATTAATTACAAACTTCCCTCAACTTCTTAGGGTCAGATTAAACTAAAAACCCCAAAATCTAGGGATAAGATATGCTCCAAAAAACATCCAACATGATGAAAAATGTCATGCCCAAAATTGGGGCAAAAACACACCAACATTTTTTTTTAAAGCACAAAAGTCAACTTAGGATAACATTCTAAGACACAATAACATGCACGTAATGCTAAACACAACACAAGTTAACACTCAAGAGGTATCATGTCAAGCATTGGCTTGCCAACGTCCCTTGATTGAAAAATATGCGTCAGATAACTATGAACCCCTAACTAGGCATCTAAGAAAACCTAAGGTTTAAAACAAAGCTTTTAAATAAAATGAATAATAAAAGGAGTAAATTAAACTTGTTGATTAACATAAGTTCTAGTTAGATTATTTTACTCAAAATGATTTAATTAAATGATTGGTTTAAGCAATATATGATAAAAATCCCAAAGATTTCCAAATGTGAAACATGTTACTAGCTTAGGGTAGGATTCACAAGGAAATAATAAATTAATAAAATAAGACCATAAAAATATCCCTATGTGAAACCTAGGATAACAATTTAAAAACCCACTTAATGTTAATAATATCCCAATATTTTAATTTAAAAATATTATACTTTAATTCAAAACATAATGTTTACCTTAGTTTATTTAATTGATTTAAATTTAAATTACAAGATTAATTTAACCATTATAAAGTAGTAATAATAAAATATTAAATTTAAAGGCTAAGGGAATGATGAAATAGGTAAGTCCCAACCTAGGACAATAAAATAATTTCCCCTAGATTATTTCATCATAAAAAAAATCAATAAAATAATATAAGGATATTATTACTAAATATTACCACAAACATTAATCAATAATAAAATAATATCCCATTTAAGTAATCATTAAATTTTAAATTCAAATATAACCAAATTCCAAGAATAGCCTTAAAAAGATTAATTGACAATTTAATAATATTATTTGTTAAAATAAAGTAAGTTCAAAGATGTCTAGCAATAAAATAAATAAATCCCACCTAAAATAAATAAAATTTTCATTACAGATTCCAATGAATAAAGTAATAAATAATTTGAAATTTGAAATAAGACAATTCACAAAAGTCAAACAAACATTAATTAATAATAATGAGAGATCTAATTTTTAAAATAGAATTTAATAAAACTCAATTTAAAATTTGAAGAGCCTAATTGAAAATTAGGGTTGGGCTATAATATAAAACACCACACTAACCCTAATTCTTCATTTTGTGTGTGCAAGTTTGGCTGGGAGAAGAAATGAAAAAAAATTAAATTTAAATATACACATGAGTATACATGTGTGTATATACACACCTAAGGTTTGTATATATATATATATATATATATATATATATATATATATATATATATATATATATATATATATATATATAAAAGGGCTGAATGAGATGAACAAATAAAATCAGAATATTCATAAATTAAAATCAATAAGAGAGTTTATCAAATCTTTCTTCCTTTGTCATTGTATAACCTATTTTGAGAGAATTTAGTTGCAGGTCAAAATTAAAGTTTTTTGGTGCAAATTAGAGGTTGACATCATATTGAGGAGGTCCAAAAACTCCTAATTCAAATTTTGTTTCATCCAAATCGGACATCTGCAACCAAATCTAGAACCATTTGAATTTTGGAAGTGTGGTGGCGGCGATTCAGAAAAAATATTTTTAGAGACGATTTTCAAACAACAATATCTCAGTCATATGGACTCCTTTTTTTGAGGGTTTGTTTTGTTTTGGGGTAGAATTTCATGATCTACACAATGATACAAGTGGTTGTTGATCTCTGCTTATGATATTTTCTGAAAATCACAAATCCTGATTTTTACAACTTTAGAGGCTTCATTCGGGCTCATATGGACACATTTTTAAGTGCTAATTATTTTGAAAGTGCATAATTTTTTGTCTACTTTCTAGATTTGGTTTTAGTTTGGATAAATTTTGAGTGTGAGTGGATACAATACTTTCATCATTTGGTATATTTTGACCTATTTTGGCACTTGTAATTTGTTGGATCCTTGAGTGGTCTTGTGTCTTATTTGTTTGTGTCTACGTAGCTTCATATTTTCTATTGATACATGTATCAAATTTTTCATTTGCAATTAAGGAAGTAAAACAACAACTATTATTTTTTTTTGAAAAAATAATAATAATGAAAATCTTCTTTTATTCTTTTCTCTTTCCAAGTACAAGCAAGATAGAATAAGATACTAACATTCATCTCTACAAATAGTTTTACAAGCATGAAATATGCATTATAGGTATTTACATAGCCTTTATTTTACTAACATTTTTATACAATGCATTTAGTCATTTATTCAAAACAAAAATCTACAACTTAAATAATGAGACAAGACCATTTTCTTCTCTTTTCCTTCAACAAAACAACAACCTCTTCAACACAAAAATCTGCAAATAAACAAGATTTAACCATGGAGGCTCACCTCCCAATCTAGGCCATTACATGACCATCCTCGAGTTTGAGAAAAAAAATATGGATGAAGGTTACATACATGTTAGAACACACATACATATAAAAAATAGCAAGTACATGTAAACACAAAATTCCCATCCCAAGGATATTCACACAATGGGTCACCTTGGACCCATAAAATGGGTGAAGGTAGAAAGTACCCAAGTAGGAGAAGCCATTCAAAAATAAAATCATTCCTTCAACAAGGTCCAAAATCCATAACCATTGCCTTCAAAATGCCATAACAAAAAGTACCAACCCTTTCATTTCCTTTCACAAAATACAACCCTTCCTTTTCCTATCACAAAATACAACCCTTCCATTTCCTTTCACAAAATACAACTCTTATGACCCCCAAATAAGTATACAAGAAGAATGACAACATGGAGCCTATACATCCATGCCTCATCCCCTTCCTTCTTGAGGAAAGACTCTACACTAAATGAGCATCCCCAACTTAAACCCTTCACCCATCAAGACTCTCTTCCCTCCCAAGGGTGAGTTTGGCCTTGCACACCCCAATAAAATAAAAACACTAAAACAAAACTAGAAAATAAACACTTAACAAGAAGCTATGAAAGAAAGCATGAAGCTTCACAAAACCATTACAATATCATAACAAAAAAATCTGTATTTTACATACAAGCAAAAGAAAGAGTCTTCCATGAAAAGGCCACCAACCTTACTGCAAGCTATGGAAAAAGAGGGTTGAGAAGAACATCCTTTCCTACAATAATTCCTTCCTTGCTAAGTCCAACAAAACCTGCTAAGTCCACTAGAAGTCTCCAAAATAGGAGAGTGGACAATCAACCTACCAAATTCCTCTCCATCCCACTAAAAAGGAAATCCCTATTTAACCTCAAAGATGATTGGGCACACTCACATAGGGTTCTCTCTCAACAAGAGTGAAATTAAAAATTGAAAAAGAGAGGAAGACATGACAGACTTCCCAAATTCGTCACCTTTCAAAAAGACATCTTTTGAAGAGGCAAAAATGGTCTATAATCATCTTATTGGTCAAAATTTGACCCCCAACCCAAAGTACTCCTATGGGGTGATCTAATTTTAACCCTAACTAACTCTTTGGGTTACTTTTTGACTCTCAAAAATCTACTAAGAGTTGACTCACGTAAATTTGAAATAAGATTCCCTCCCATGGCTTAATAACCAAGATACCTAACCTTGGGATTCTTTAAGGTGACTCAAAGGTGGAAGACAACTAATATACAATGCACTTGTCCATGCCAACTCACAACACATGTGTCAATTGACACCACAAAAGATTAAAACACATCATTACATACATGGCATGCCAAATAGATATTAATTTAAAATAAAAATAAATAAAATTAAATAATACAATCAAACATTACTTTACAACATTGTACATCACAACGAGGTTATTTCTCCTTTTGGAGATAACCTTGGTTTAACAATATTTTTACATGTATCTATTTTTAATTTCTCCTTATTTAATCCATGGTCATTTCTTACACACTAGATAAAATATCGGTAGCTCATGAAAGATTAAATAACATATACATATAAAATACATCATAATAATCACACTCAAACACATCATAAAATTCCAATTGCATCAATACTTTATCACAAGATAATCACATAATTTTCAATAATACATTTCCTAAATTCAAAGTTAGCTAATCCAAGAATATAATGATATATCAATTAACCTAACATATTAACCATGATCATTTTGTTAGGATTGGGAACATTGAGAGGGGGGTGAATCAACGTTCAATACTTAATTACTTTTTTTGATACTTTGAAACTTAACTTAATTGCTTAGTTACTGAAATGAACATCAATGTAAATAAGATAAGCATTCATAACACATGACACCAAATATTATTATGGGGAAAACCAAATAGGTAAAAACCCCGGTGGGAATTGACACCCACTAAGAACTGCACTAGTGTTTTATGATCCTTGTTAGAAGATCTTGCAACCCTGGTAGGAGTTGATCTTTACAATGCTTTAGTACAGTGACCCGGTCAAGGGTCAGACCCTGTTAGGAGAATTTTACAATTAATCCTATTAGGGGTGGGGACACAATGTCCTAGAGCTCACTGCTCAAGTGGTGAAGGCTACAACCTTCTAGATATTAGATACACACTATATCTGCAAGGTGAACTGGTTTAGTGACACTGCTTGTCTGATCAGTTCCTTTGGTGCGCTAATGTTTTAGCCTCTTGTAAAGATCTGACACATTCTATCTTCTCTTAGCATAATTTTTCTCTGCTTATGAGAACTCTATTTATCATTCCAAACCGAATTACAAGGGTGCATGTCTTATTTATATGCGCATACAAAAATTTTCATCAAGTTGACCTATAACTAATTACATACACCACTTCCAATTGAATTGGCTCAAGCGTGTTTACATCTATTTATATTAACATGTCTATGACCTAAATATAATAGGCACATAGCCTTTAAAAAACAATATTACAAGCGCTAATCAAAATACAAATAGTCAGCTCCATGTTTTGTCCTGTTCTGCCGCTTACTGTTTGTGCCACTTCATTTGACTGCAACTTCCTCATACTGACTCATATCATCATGCACTCTTAGACTTAGTATGAATACATAATTAGAAGCTTATCTTCAAGGGAACATGTCATAACTCTATTATATGCACGTGCGCTGATGCTCTGATCACCTGGTGCTTTGCTATCTATCCAGTCTTCTATACTTAGTCATTTTTATGATCTTCTTCAATATGCACTGACTCCAAAACTTTATATGACTTTGTTGCCATAATGAAAACACTAGATATAGTCATATACTTCAGTATAGTCAACTTGCCAATAATCTCCTCCTTTGTCATTAATGGAAACAAAGGAATATGGCGAAGTTACTAATTATATCCTTATACAAAATTTTGTAATACATACTCTAACTTATATCTCCCCTTATGTACTATACTTTACATCATTTACAAGACTCCATATTATTATTTTTACATACTATACACCCCCTTTGACATTAATGACAAAGGTGCTAAAAAATGTATTCACAAGTACTTACAAAGTGAAGACATCCGAATATGCTAACTTTAGATTAGCAATCTCATTCTTCCAAAATTTCTTCAATGTGTCTATAGTCTGAAGATGGGTGCATAAAGCATATGTTAATTTTTCCATCTTCTCCAGTTCTGTACATGGAACTTGATCACATGTCACCATAGTGGCATTGATCTCCTTGATGTTCTGATTCAAGACATCTAGTGAAGGCGCAAGAGCATTTCTCAGCTATTTTTGCCTTGCCCTTATTTTGGACATTTCTTTTTCTGTCTTTTCTATTTTGTCCACTTGTCCCTAGTAGACATTATTACACATGTTTACATATGTATTGGGATATTCTACTGATTTCCTCACTTGATCTATCATAGCCTTTGCCTCCTGAATTTTCTTATAGAGATATGCAATTAGCTTGTCTTGGTTCATGCAGTCTGCTATGAGTTTTTTTCCTTTGGCTGCAAATTCTTTCAGTGAAGCTTGACCAACCTTTAAAGAGTTGAGGTCAAGTGCAAATTTTTTAGTTAGATCATCCAATCTCTTCTTGAGATACTTCTCTTCTGCTACTTTAGCCACTGATTCTTCTAGGTAGGAGAAGTTTGCCTTGAAGCTTGTTAGGATGTTGCTGACATCCTCCACTGAGTGCAATTTTTGTACATTGTTCTTTGCTGGTAGTAGATGGTTAAAGATATATATTGATTAAAAAATAGAGGATTTCTCAGACTCAAAAAATAGAGAATAAAGAGATTATACTACTTGTCCTGCTCAATTAATAAATTATTATTCTTGCATACCTGAATATCGCTAACTTTCTTTTACATGATGACCACCGTGTCCAACACCTGTAACTACACATGTGTCTAAATAACTAGATGCAAACATTAGATATATTCCATCATAAATAAATTCTTTATTGATAGCTGAGCTATGAGAATCATTATTAAGAAGTGAAATCATTGCATTAGAAACTTAAAGACAAACCCTAAGGGATTAGACCTAGGCCTCAGGGGCTCATCGTCGATGGCCTTGCCTACATTCACGCTCAGAGACTTCATAGTTTGACTCTCCCCATTCTAGACTATCTATTTATAAAATCAAGAAAGTGGGTATGCAACCCTTCCTAGGGCCCTATTCCCTAGATAGTTTTTCCATCGGCTACCACCCACTTAGGTGGAACCTAAATAAAGTCCTATACTTAATCCATAACATGATACTAATTCCACAACTCAAGGTAGAGTTAAAATCATACTATTATAACATAATATATCATTTTCCTTTATTAGGTATCTACTTTATAAAGTACCAATCCTGAATCATAGCTTATAGGATAAACAATAAATATACAAGGGAGGTTTGTCCAACCCTTTTATTATAATTCTAATATCATTTCTTATATAATTAAAAATAAAGTCAATATCTTTGCAAGATTCACCACTGGTTATAATAATAATAATTTTCATAATAGTGTGAACTTAACAACCCTATCAAAATAATAATTCAATAAATATGACTATTCTATAAGGCATTGAAAAATGAATGACAAATAAATTTCTATTATAATATAACAAGTGAGTGTACTAAATAGATTATTTACCATATTCATGCAAGGAATATTCTTTAAACTATATAGTAACCAATATGTGGACATTAGTTACAAAATTAAAATAGTTAAAAAATAAATGGTTTAAGGTGGAATCAATTTATTAGCACAAGTCATTACCTAAGAGATTATCTTTCAATAACTTTCAAATTCTTAAGAGATGACTTAAAAGATTATCTTTCTAAACTTATGAGATAAGCAAAGCCTCAAGACATAGGATTTCCTCATTATTTTAATTTAAAAATTGTTGATCATATAAATAAAATAATAATTTTATAACTATATATCTATAATTCTTATTAATAGAAAAAGATTTATTTCACTTAAAGAAATAAAACTCAAAATCAACCAATACTGCTATTGCACACACACACACACACACACACACACACACACACACACACATATATTCTAGCACCTTCTTATTATGTCAAGTCATTTGTAAATATCCAAAAGATAATATTTATTTTTATCTAGTGTTAATTTATATTAAACAAAATAACCATGTTTCTAAATATTCATACTCTATTAAAATTTGTGGTAATTGTTAAATTTAAAAATTTCTAACAGACAAAGTTAAATATCTAGCTACTTATATATTTCAATAAAATATCACCCACTTAAAATAGCTATAACTTTCACATACGTTAACCAAATTAAAAACTTAAATATGTTTCAGAAATGGGAGAATGTGAAGAAGAGAAATCTGGAATTAATTTTTAGAATATCATAACTAAGTGCGAGCAGATTTCTCTGCAACAAAACTCACTTATTTAATTTGAAAGGCAATTCATTACAATATCTAAAACATAAAGAAATAGTGCTCAATAAAATCAAATTATTAAATTACATAAATTAACAATAAACCAACATAGAAATCCTTTCTCACACAGTATAACAACATAATTCCTCTTTTAGATAGAAAATACATAGAAGACAATAATATAAATGTAGACAAATAAACAAATAGAAGGATCATCTCCAGGATAGATTCTACCTAGAGTCCTACGAAGCAACAATTGTTGGGGAGAGGAAGATCCAAGCAGTCTTAGGCTAATTCAATCACTTCTTCAGACTCTTGCCAACAAACTCCAGCCTCTTCAGTAAGAAATCTAATTCACGATCCTCTCAGAGAATAATAAATTCTTTCTTCTCAAAACTATAGCTTTCTTATTCTATCCAAAAAAATATGGCCTCTCCTTAAATCCAATTTCTTATATCAACTCCCCTCTCTCACACGAATCTCTCCTATAAATAGATTGGAGGGAGTAGTTGCACGGGAAAATCAACTGATGCAACTATCCCAACTATCTATTAGTTAATAGTTTAGGATAAATTTCATTAGTAGATCTATTCCCATGAAGGGATAAATAATATTAATAATATTTTTAGAATTATGTCCCCTTAATTCAAGGAAGACAATATATAATTTAATTTTAAGAATAAATTTACTAAGTTACTTAGTTACTTAACTAAGGTAATAGAATTTACCAAACATATTTACCATCCATGAAAATAACATAGTTTCATTATTATCTTATAATAATTTCCTTCACACATATAGTTATATAAATATATATGTAACCATAGGCATATGTGTGCACCCATATGCTTATGTGTACATATACCATAGTAAGACATATTATTACTAATATTATAAATATTTATTTTATTGTGAATATTATTAGTTTAATCAAATACATTATTATTTAAGTCAAATACTAAATCACATTCCATATAATATAATCATGATATACGTATATATATAATATATATATGCATCTATATATGGAAATATTTACTATCATAAATAAAAGATTCCTTAACACACATTATACCAATCACAACATAAATCTCTCAGAAAAGTAAGCAACAAATCCACAAAATCCAATAAACAAAGATGCATCATCCATACAGGAGACTGACTCAAGAACTCCTCACCTAAGGATTAAAAAGGGTCAGAGGTAGAGTTCCTTCTCATGGAACCTTGGTGATATCTCCATAACAACAACAATGATCGAGGATTTTTGAGGGCTCGCTTAGACCCGTGAGACTAGGTGGAGATGATGCCCGATACCTACAAGCCTGCATCACCGAGAAGAGATACATGTGCATAGATACATAATAAGATATATGAAAATAGATGACCAAGACCGATACATCATGTGGACCTCAACTAAGTGAGTAACTACGACTTCATACCGAGCCATGAAAACACATCTATCACATATGAAACATGAGATATCATAGATAGTAATGGTTAGATTCAAATCCTTGGGTTAGCTCTACTTCCTCATAAACATATAAAGATAGATGATTAATACACATTAAATAATAATCATAAATGAGTGTATCTAACTATCTGATAAGCATATCATCATCCATAAACATAAATGTGAACATATAGTTCTAATCATCATAATGCAAAATGTCCAAATCAAAGAGTCAAAGTATAATCATCGAAGAGGGTATTACATCCTTCCCCCCTAAGATGAGACTTACTCCTGGAAGTCAGCAAGTTAGAAATGGAAATACATCAGACATTATCTCTTAAACACATTTTAATTGATATCACATGCATAACGTACCCTTGAATCCATGCACTATATAGAGAATAATCCTCATAATATGGTTAAGCATGAAATATATATCCCAATCAATTTTACTATCACCAACAAGGATAACTTCAACTTGAACAAATATCAATATGAATGGAATTTACCCTTTACTTAGAAAGTAAGAACCAAGGTAAATAGCTTGGACCACTCAATTTTTCTTAAAATATATCAAAATATTACAAATTCCTTCTCTTTCAACACATATAAATCAAATTTTTACTTGCATCAAACACAATGATACATTTCAATCTAAAATAAAATATTAAGCATATCCAAATGTGCCTTATAAATAATCATATCAGTCCACATCACTGGGATTACACATCACAAGGATCGGGAGTGGATATGCCTCTCTAGACAAGCTCTCACTCTGGGATACAATACCAGTCTCATCTATATCCAAAATGTAAGGAAACTCAGGTGCGGAAACAGCTTCCTACACTAATCTCTATAGGAGAGTATTGTGCAAATTCTTATAAATCCTTACAATTTCAGATTCGTTAATGAACTTAACAAAGATATTGCAACCACATACAATGCATACAGAAAAATAGAGAATGACACAATGATATACCCTGGGGAAAACCTTTCGGTAAAAAACCCCAGCACTCCAAAACCTGCACAATGTATTATCTTCAACACAAAGATTACAATACACTTGCAATGCAAGTTCTTTCAGGAAATGAGAGACTAAAGCCAACAAGACTTAAACTTCTATTATATCTCTCCCATAGGAGCAACATCATATATATAGACTCCTCTGGACCCAAAAATAGGCACAACCACCAAGACCCATGCACAAAGCCACATGTACACAGTTGTTACATGCAATCCCAAGAATAGGCATCCATCCCTAAAATAGACTATGACAGCTTGTCATAGAATCCGTAAAAAATAACGGTCACAAGAGAAGTGTAAGAGAATCTATCATTCCAACCTATTTTTGGCATATTCTCTTACACACACCAACCACTTCTTCTTGGGTGCCCAAAAAGGCCCAAGTCATAAGATGCTCTTACACCTATCATAGCACATTCCTTAAATAGTTCTTACACGTCATAGGAATCTGTCATGACTATTTCAGTCATGATCTCCTTATGCACAAGATGCCGACACATCAAGTGGAGTGACACATCAACATGCCAACTAGACATGTACACTCACACTTAATTACATTATTTGCAAAAAATACATTTACAAAACAAATAATAAGAATAGGAATTATCCAAGGTTGAGACACCTTATTCCTAACATTCTCCCACTTGTCGAACACCTTGTAAGAGCAACATGAACATAACAGGAACTTTAACCGCTATAGGCCAAAAGGCCCATAGACTCCGAACACCATCTAAACTTCTCAGTGCCCACTGGTTTCATTAATGCATCTACAACATTCTTCACAGTATCTACCTTCTCCAAATTTACCTTTCCATCTTCCACCATATCTCTCACAAAGTGAAACTGCACATCAATGTGCTTTGTTCTGGCATGGAAAGTTGGATTCTTTGCAAGGCAAATAGCTCTCTGACTGTCACACCAAATAGTAATCTGTTCTGCATCAACACCAACATCAGAACACAATCTTCTAAGCCAAATGGCTTCTTTACAAGCATGAGTAGCAGCCATGTACTCAGCTTCTATAGTGGACAAAGCAACCACAGGTTGTCGCTTACTCATCCAACTGATGACACCACCAAACATAGTGAACACATAAGCACTGGTGGATCTCCTGCTATCAATATCACCTGCCCAATCTGAATCCACAAACCCATGAATACAAATTGAATGTGGAGATCTAGAAGAGTTACCATGATAACATATGGAGTAATCTGATGTACCCCTCAAATATCTAAATACTTGCTTAACTACATCCCAATGTACCCGTCCAGGATTAGCCATAAATTGACTCAGGACTCCCATTGCTTGGGCAATGTCTAGTCTAGTACAGACCATAGCGTACATAAGACTACCAACTGCACTAGCATAAGGTACTCTACTCATGTCCTCCACCTCACTAGGAGATTTTGGACAATCATCTACAGATAACTTTGTTCCCACAGAAACAGGAACACATAATGGTCTACAATCTGCCATGCTGAACCTGTCCAACACAGACTTCACATCCTTACTCTGACTCAACCAAAGTTTTCTGTTAGACCTGTCTCTACTGATTTCCATACCCAAGATGTACCTAGCTGCCCCAAGATCTTTCATCTCAAACTGTGCTGACAACTGAGATTTAAAATCAGAAATCATACCCTTACCCTTCCCAAATAGCAACATATCATCAACATATAATGCAACAATAAGAAGGCGATCATTTTTAACTCTGAAATAAACACAATGATCTGATTTTGATCTTACAAATCCAATTGACAACACAAAGGCATCAAACTTAATGTACCACATCCTAGGAGATTGCTTCAAACCATATAGAGATTTCTTTAATATGCAAACTAAGGATTCTTTACCTTTAACAATGTAGTGCTCAGGCTGTGACATATAAATCTCTTCCTCCAAATCACCATGAAGGAAAGTTGTCTTCACATCCATTTGTTCTATCTCTAAATCATATGATGCAGCAAGAGATAACAGAAATCTAATGGATGTCAACTTTGCAACAGGAGAGAATATTTCACCATAATCTATTCCCTCTACCTGTGAATACCCCTTTGCAACCAATCTAGCTTTATACCTTTCAACACTGCCATCTGCATAGAATTTCTTCTTGAACACCCATTTACAGCCAACAAATTTTCTCCCTTTAGGCAAAGGTACAAGTTCCCAAGTTTTTTTTTTCTCCAATGAAGCCATCTCATCATCCATAGCCTCAATCCAGGAACCTACATCTTCCATGCCCAAAGCCTCTTTCACAGATCTAGGCTCATCAGTGTTAGTAATCAAAGAAAAGGCACAACAGGAATCTAACATAGAATAACCAAACCTTTTTGGTTGCTTTCTTTCTCTTGTGGATCTCCTCAAGGGCTGCGGTTGAGGTTGTTCTTCCTCTTCTTCTGAACTATCAGAGCTGCTAGAGCTCTCCTCATCATTAGACCCAACATGGTCTCTTTGTTTAGTCTTCTCAGGGGTAGGAGGCAACTGAACAACATCTTTTTCTGTTTCTTTTTCATCTGGTTGTAGCACAATAGGAGAAGATGTTAGCTCTCTGAAAATAACATTTCTACTATACAACACCTTACTAGTCACGGGATCCCAAAGCTTGTATCCTTTCACACCAACACTGTATTCGATGAAAATATATTTAACAACTTTGTTTTCCAACTTAGATCTTTTCTCCTTTGGAACATGTGCATAAGCTTCACAACCAAAAACACAAAGATGTCTAATTGAAGGCTTCTTACCAGACCACACCTCCATGGGTGTCTTACCAACAAGGGCTGATGTAGGAGATCTGTTAACCAGATAGCAAGCAGTGGCCACAGCTTCGGCCCAAAACCTTTGTTCTAAATGAGCTCCACTAAGCATACTCCTAGCCTTCTCCATCAGTGTCCTGTTCATTCTCTCTGCAACTTCATTTTGTTGTAGGGTATAAGGAGTTGTCTTATGCCTCTCGATACCTTGTTCTTTATAGAACTGTTCAAACTCTGCTGAGCATAACTCACCACCATTGTCAGTTCTCACACACTTAATCTTCTTACTAGTCTGATTCTCTACAAGAGCTTTAAATTCCTTGAACTGACTAAAGACTTGTGTCTTACTTTTAAGGAAATAAATCCACGTCCTTCTACTATAATCATCTATGAAAGATACAAAAAATACAGACTTGGAGATTGAAGGAACTTTTACAGGACCAAATACATCAGAATGAATAAGATCCAAAACATCAGAAGATTTGTGAGAACTAGAGTAAAACTGAACACGATTTTGTTTACCATATACACAATGTTCACAGAAGTCAAACTTGAGATTGCAATCATTTAACCCCTCAATGAGATTTTTATTTTTCAGGGTTCTGAGACCCTTTTCACCAATGTGGCCAAATCTCATATGCCACAACATTGTCTTTTTTGCAGGAAGCTTACCTTCCAAAGTGTTTGCACTACCATCAGAACCAATAGCCACAGACTTCTTCACTGCTTGTTCAGATGGTGAGGATGAAGAACTATTACATAGAGGAATACATGCATCTAGCTGAAATAAGGTACCTCTCCTAGTACCCCTTGTAAGCACTATCGATCCTCTCATCATCTTGCATCCTTCTTTCGAAAAAACAACTTGCACACCTACATCATTCAACATACTTACAGATAATAGGTTTCATGCCAAACTTGAAATGTGCATAACTCTGTTGATTCCCTTTACTCATCCATCAGGAAATTTGATAGTGACCCTTTCGCATCCAACTATCTTTAGGTGAGAATCATCACCCAAGTACACCTTTCCACCATCGAACTCTTCATATTTTGAGAACCAGTTTCGATGAGAGGTCATGTGAAAAGATGCACCTGAGTCAACCAACCACACATCATCAGATGCATGGGCTGCCAAAGCTGTGATGAATACATCGCCATCTTCTTGAGATCTTTCTGAAGCTGAATCTGAACCTTTCTTCTTCTTCTTCGGCTCTTTGCAGTCTTTACGGAAGTGCCCAGATTTATCACAGTTCCAACATTTTTCCTTGGACTTATTGGAAGTCTTTGACTTCCCATGGGATTTGGATCTACCCTTATTGTCAGACTTATTGTCATTTTTCTTCCCTCTTTCAGTGGATCTCCCACGAATAGCAAGGGCTTCTTTTTCTGAAACGGAAGCCTTTCTCCGCATCTCCTCTGATAGCAGCGAAGACACCACATCATCCATTTTGAAGGTGACTAAAGTTCTTCCGAGAGCCATCACAAGATGGTCCCATGAATTCAGTAAAGAACACAAAAGTGTGTAGCAACGATCCTCCTCTAACTTGACACCAGATGATGTCAATTGTGCAGCCAATAGATTAAATGCATTTAAATGATCCGTTAAGGATCCACCTTCCTCCATTCATAGAGAGTACAACTTCTTTCTCAAGAACAACATTTTCACCAGAGATTTGGCCTGATACATGGCTGCAAGTCTTTCCCACAAACTATTTGCGGTTTTCTCATCTAGAACATTCAAAAGGACTGCATCGGTTAAACAGAGTCTTATGAGACCCTTAGCTTTATGGTCTTTGATATCCCAATCTGCTTGAGCTATAGTTGCTGGTCTTGTAGCACTTGAAGTCACTTCCCATAGGTCACGATCTTCCAACATGTCTTCCATCTTGAGTTTCCACAACTTGAAATTAGTGCCATTAAATTTCTCCACCTCCATTCTTCCATATGATGAACTTGCCATCTCAATCTACAAATAAGATCCACAAAAAACTCCCACTCAAACTTGAGATTAGCTCAAAAAACCCTACCCAACAACTAGGATCAAAAGTTGATCAAGCTCTGATACCACTTGTAAGGAAACTCAGGTGCGGAAACAGCTTCCTACGCTAATCTCTATAGGAGAGTATTGTGCAAATTCTTATAAATCCTTACAATTTTAGATTCGTTAACTACTTTAACAAAGATATTGCAACCACATACAATGCATAGAGAAAAATAGAGAATGACACAATGATATACCCTGGGGAAAACCTTTCAGTAAAAAACCCCAGCACTCCAAAACCTGCACAATGTATTATCTTCAACACAAAGATTACAATACACTTGCAATGCAAGTTCTTTCAGGAAATGAGAGACTAAAGCCAACAAGACTTAAACTTCTATTATATCTCTCCCATAGGAGCAGCATCATATATATAGACTCCTCTGGACCCAAAAATAGGCACAACCACCAAGACCCATGCACAAAGCCACATGTACACAGTTGTTACATGCAATCCCAAGAATAGGCGTCCATCCCTAAAATAGACTATGATAGCTTGTCATAGAATCTGCCAAAAATAATGGTCACAAGAGAAGTGTAAGAGAATCTATCATACCAACCTATTTTTGGCATATTATCTTACACACACCAACCACTTCTTCTTGGGCACCCAAAAAGGCCCAAGTCATAAGATGCTCTTACACCTATCATAGCACATTCCTTAAATAGTTCTTACGCATCATAGGAATCCGTCATGACCGTTTCAGTCATGATCTCCTTATGCACAAGATGCTGACACATCAACATGCCAACTAGACATGTACACTCACACTTAATTACATTATTTGCAAAAAATACATTTACAAAACAAATAATAAGAATAGGAATTATCCAAGGTTGAGACACCTTATTCCTAACACAAAATCCATAATCAATACCTCACATAGTGGCTTGATGGTGTCTTGGGCCATTGCTACGAAGGCCCTCCATACAAGTCCACATTTTATATCTCTTGTTTGTGTAAGGTGGTTAGCCTCCAAGGAAAAGAAACCACACATAGGAAGGTAGTGGATACTAGCTACATAATAGCCTCACATACCCCCATCCTCAAGGGTTCCCTATGTCTACTTCCTCATATACACTCACCAAGTCCACCTCATGTGACTTTAGTGAGGAATCACAACACAACACAAGACCAACATTAGAAAATTCCAAAAGAAGATAGTTTAGCCACCAAAGTTTATAAATAATAGAAATAGAATTATCAATCTCAACAATAGGATAAGAAGAATCCAAGATATTACAACAATAAATTACACCCAAGATAAATTTCATAAGTCTTGTATAAACTATCATAGGAAAAGATGAGATAATTGTTGGTCTACATAAATAAAGATAAAAAAAAATCACCATAAATTGCACATCACATCATTGTGTGACTATATCTAGTCACCTCATGAGGAAGGAGGGAACAATGTCTAGCTATTGCAATAGCCCTTCATGTGGTTGGGCCCAGGAAACACTACCCACATGGCATAGGGGGTTCACCTCAGCAACACCCCTGCATCGGATGGTGTAGAATAAGAATGCCAACCTTCCCGGCATGACCATACACTAAGTGGAGTAAAAACACTCTAGTCATATGTCACATGGTAGTGTTCCTTGTGGAGTAGGCACACACAAGACACACCCCGCATAGAGATATCTCTCATAGCTCATCATCATAGCCAAAGGTATACATGGCTAGGGCCCACCCATATGCCTACCACATCTACAAAATTGAGCATCCATGGGTGCCCCTCTACAAGCATGCAAGCATCACCAATTCACTCTGCATCAAGTAGGGAAAAAAATACATACATATACTGTGCCTTCATGTAATTATTTATGTGGCATCGTTTTCTCAAGCTCGGCTTGCTACCATCAACAATACGGTATTATCACCTCACACTATGTCGAAACATTAGTGGGGTGTGGCATCATATTCATTGCATCATGTCAGAACATGTGCAAATATGGTATTCATAACAACATGGGCTAAAAGAATCTCCCTCCACATGCTGGACCACATAGAAATGTACATATCCATAAATCATATATCTTCTCATAGAGGATCATATCAGGTACTAGTATTGTGTTCAAGAACTATGCAAATTAGGATAAACACTTATGAACCACATGTATAGGTTCATCATAAGGGGAAGCATTGATTACTCTTTTCCCTCAAGTAGTGGAAGTTAAGGTCACTTCACGCCACCATTATATGTACGCCACATAATTAACCGAGGAAATGGTGACACTCCTACCCCTCCACATACTAAATTACCAACACTCATGGGTTGGCACTTAGTAGGGTGACAAACAAGAAAGAAACACATGAGTGGTATGGTTCTCCCATACCCTTATCCAAAACATAACTTCCATAGACAAGCACTTATATTGCACCACTCCATGGAACTCAAATAATTACTGGTTATACACAACACCCAACATAAGCACTGGCACTAGTTTTATCACATTTACAAGGAAGTACACAATAACATCATATATTATCCATATATTCTAATTTTTATTTTATTTTATTTTCACAATTTACTTTTTCTACCTGGTACAAAATACCAATGACATACTTAATCACATTTCACCTCCTCATGGGCATATGCCAATATCTAATGTACCCATATCAATCTCTGCCATTCACATAATATGAGACAATAACATCTATTTGCAAGATGACTTTAACTTATATAAAATAAGGCACAAAGAGCAATGATACATTATATTTCTTCAAGAGTCATCGAATCAATACATATTTGTTTTAATTAAGGAAAGGAAACAATAAACTTGTATTACATACATTTATTAGTCACATAATAAATTTACAACTAATCATTATAAGCCATTATGGATATTCACTTTTCACCCAATCAGGGACACCAAGAGTGGATCAAGTATCATCTTTTCAAATAAATGAATTAGCTAGGTACTTTCATTACACATGATAAATCCCTCCAATAAAGACACAACAAACCATATAGACATTTCAAGACACTAGTATTCACTAACATAATGACTTCAATACTGATAAGGAAATACATTGAAGTCTCAATTGCCTAATATTACAATTTGGGGAGGATAATCACATCATTACTGGACTTACCATAGCATTCATATTTCATCTAAATATTACCTATTCACCAAGTCAAGAACAAACAACTTCAGAAAGATAGTCAAGAAAATATTACATCAACCCTAGCTCTTCCTTCAATAATTGTACCAAAAGAAGACATATTCCTTTCATTATATAAGCTCCTAATTTCATCTCTATGGTTAATCTCTACATAGGCTTATAGTCACAAATGGACCTTGGGAACTTAGGTCCTTTAGCCAAGAATTTCCAAAATTAACAAATTAAATCATATATTTACTTTACATAGATAACATCATTTGATGGTCATTCATCACAAATAGAGAAGAGATATTTATTTTTAATTTACGGTTATTATTATCATATAACCCTAATGTAATTCATGTGTTATAAAAACAAAATCAATCATGCATCATGTCACATTATCATTTGCATATATATCCCAAGATAAATACTCACAATGTTAATTTAGCAAATGTTCCCCACTATTTGTAATTCTTCAACAACATGGCCAAAAGGATTACCCAAGAATTCCAATGTTGCAACCTAATTAATAAGGTCTTAAATTCATGTTTCGTACAAAGATTTGTTTTTCAATTCTATTCTAAAATAGGGAAAAGGAAGGAGAGAGATGCAATATTTTAATTCTTGCATAACTTCTTCATTTTGAATCTATAAGGAGTACTACCATGGAGATGTCTTACTCCTTATTATCAATGCAATTAATTCATTTCCAACTTGTAAAAGCATCATTAACTTATAATAATTGATTAGACATATCTATTATGATGTAAATTTAGCATTTATAATAAAAAAAGAGTGTTAAGTCTTCTCAAATCAATCAAGTAACCTAGAATCACTATAACAAGCACTCATGATGACAAGTTTTAGAGGAGATATGATTAGCTACTATCAACACTTAGGTACATAATAACTTATAATACTAATTTGAGTCTTTCCAAGAGTACAACAAGAAGGTGACATAAAAGTATGAGGTATTCATTAACATTTATTTATTAGAAAGATATCCACTATCTATGAAAGTACTTAGGAGACTCATTCATTAATTCTAGAAAGAAAAATATAAGTAATCGATGTGACACAACCTAATCATAGAAGAATGGGTACACTTTTATAAAACAATATAGCATGAATACCAAGAACATAGTTCTTATATCTAGGATCCTATCTTACTAATACAATAATAAAATCAAAATAAAACTATGCAAAATACTAAGCAATAAGTGAGCTAAGAGTCCCAGAGTTCCCAGTGTGAAAACCTAGTGCTCTGATACCAGATGTAATGCCCCACCAAGGAACCCTTGGCTCAAGGACATTATACCCATTAAGTCATACACAATATATATATTTTTTTAATAAAGTAGAAGAACATAATCTAATTTGATTTATTTAATGTTACTAGAAGTCAAGAGAATAAAGAGATTATACTACTTGTCCCACTCAATTAATAAATTATTATTCTTGCATACTTGAATATCGCTAACATTCTTTTACATGATGACCACCATGTCCAATACTTGTAACTACACACATGTCTAAATAACTAGATGTACACATTAGATATATTCCATCATAAATAAATTCTTTATTGATAGCTTAGCTATGAGAATCATTATTAAGAAGAAGTGAAATCATTGCATTAGAAACTTAAAGACAAACCCTAAGGGACTGGAACTAGGCCTCGGGGGCTCATCATTGATGGCCTTGCCTATGTTCACACTCAGAGACTTCATAGTTTGACTCTCCCCATTCTAGACTATCTATTTATAAAATCAAGAAAGCGGGTACGCAACCCTTTCTAGAGCCCTATTCCCTAGACAATTTTTCAATCGGCTACCACTCACTTAGGTGGAACCTAAATAAAGTCCTATACTTAATCCATAACTTGATACTAATTCCACAACTCAAGGTAGAATTAAAATCATACTATTATAACATAATATATCATTTTTCTTTATTAGGTATCTAGTTTATAAAGTACCAATCCTGAATCATAGCTTATAGGATAAACAAGAAAGATACAAGGGAGGTTTGTCCAACCCTTTTATTATAATTCTAATAGTCATTTCTTATATAATTAAAAATAAAGTCAATATCTTTGCAAGATTCACCACTGGTAATAATTATTATTATTTTCATAATAGTGTGAACTTAGCAACCCTATCAAAATAATAATTCAATAAATATGACTATTCTATAAGGCATTGAGAAATGAATGACAAATAAATTTTCATTATAATATAACAAGTGAGTGTACTAAATAGATTATTTACCATATTCATGCAAGGAATATTCTTTAAACTATATAGTAACCAATATATGGACATTAGTTACAAAATTAAAATAGTTAAAAAATAATAGTTTTAAGGTGGAATCAATTTATTAGCACAAGTCATTACCTAAGAGCTTATCTTTCAATAACTTTCAAATTCTTAAGAGATGACTTAAAAGATTATCTTTCTAAACTTATGAGATAAGCAAAGCCTCAAGACATAGGATTTCCTCATTATTTTAATTTAAAAATTGTTGATCATATAAATAAAATAATAATTTTATAACTATATATCTATAATTCTTATTAATAGAAAAAGATTTATTTCACTTAAAGAAATAAAACTCAAAATCAATCAATACCGCTATTGCATATATATATATATATATATATATATATATATATATATATATATATATATATATATATATATATATATATATATATATATATATATATATATATATATATATATATATATATATATATATATATATATATTCTAGCACCTTCTTATTATGCCAAGTCATTTGTAAATATCCAAAAGATAATATTTATTTTTATCTAGTGTTAATTTATATTAAACAAAATAACCATGTTTCTAAATATTCATACTTTATTAAAATTTGTGGTAATTGTTAAATTTAAAAATTTCTAACAGACAAAGTTAAATATCTAGTTGCTTATACATTTCAATAAAATAACACTCACTTAAAATAGCTATAACTTCCACATATGTTAACCAAATTAAAAACTTAAATATGTTTCGGAAAGGGGAGAATGTGAAGAAGAGAAATATGGAATTAATTTTTAGAATATCATAACCAAGTGTGAGCATATTTCTCTGCAACAAAACTCACTTATTTAATCTGAAAGACAATTCACTACAATATCTAAAACATAAAGAAATAGTGCTCAATAAAATCAAATTTTTAAATTACACAAATTAACAATAAACCAACATAAAAATCCTTTCTCACATAGTATAACAACATAATTCCTCTTTTAGATAGAAAACACACAGAAGACAATAATATAAATGCAGACAAATAAACAAATACAAGGATCACCTCTAGGATAGATCCTACCTGGAGTCCTACGAAGCAACAATTGTTGGGGAGAGGAAGATCCAAGTAGTCTCAGCCTAATTCAATCACTTCTTCAAACTCCTGCAAACAAACTCCAGCCTGTTCAGGAAGCAATCTAATTCATGATCCTCTCAGAGAATAATAAATTCTTTCTTCTCAAAACTATAGCTTTCTTATTCTATCCAAAAAAATATGGCCTCTCCTTAAATCCAATTTCTTATATCAACTCCCCTCTCTCACACGAATCTCTCCTATAAATAGATTGGAGGAAGTAGTTGCATAGAAAAATCAACCGATGCAACTATCCCAACTATCTATTAGTTAATAGTTTAGGATAAATTTAATTAGTAGATCTATTCCCGTGAAGGGATAAATAATATTAATAATATTTTTAGAATTATGTCCCCTTAATTCAAGGAAGACAATAGATAATTTAATTTTAAGAATAAATTTACTAAGTTACTTAACTAAGGTAATAGAATTTACCAAACATATTTACCATCCATGAAAATAACATAGTTTCATTATTATCTTATAATAATTTCCTTCACACATATAATTATATAATTATTTATGCAATCATAGGCATATGTGTGCACCCATATGCTTATGTGTACATATACCATAGAAAGACATATTATTACTAATATTATAAATATTTATTTTATTGTGAATATTATTATTTTAATCAAATACATTATTATTTAAGTCAAATACTAAATCACATTCCATATAATATAATCATGATATACGTATATATATAATATATATATGCATCTATATATGGACATATTTACTATCATAAATAAAAGATTCCTTAACACACATTATACTAATCACAACATAAATCTCTCAGAAAAGTAAGCAACAAATCCACAAAATCCAATAAACAAAGATGCATCATCCATACAAGAGATTGACTCAAGAACTCCCCACCTAAGGATTAAAAAGGGTCAGAGGTAGAGTTCCTTCTCATGGAACCTTGGTGATATCTCCATAACAACAACAACAATCAAGGATTTTTTGAGGGCTCGCTCAGACCTGTGAGACTAGGTGGAGACAATGCCTGGTACCTGCAAGCCTGCATCACCGAGAAGAGATACATGTGCATAGATACATAATGAGACATATGCAAATAGATGAACTGGACCGATACATCATTTGGACCTCAACTAAGTGAGTAACTATGACTTCGTATCGATTCATGAAAATACATCAATCACATATGAAACATGAGATATCATAGATAGTAATGGTTAGATTCAAATCCTTGGGTTAGCTTTGCTTCCTCATAAACATATAAAGATGGATGATTAATAAACATTAAAAAATAATCATAAATGAGTGTATCTAACTATCTGATAAGCATATCATCATCCATAAACATAAACGTGAACACATAGTTCTAATCATCATAATGCAAAATGTCCAAATCAAAGAGTCAAAGTATAATTTTCGGAGAGGGTATAACAAAAACTTGTGCATAGGCTTCCAAGACTTGCTCTTCCACTTCATAGCCAAGTGGATGAATCCACTTGGTTCTAGGATCAATAGCCTCCATGCAAGTAATGTTAGTTTCTATCATAAAACAATTAATGTCCTTGTATTTTTCAACAATGCTTTCAGGTATTGTATACCTCATTTGCATCTTTATCCTGAAAGTTTTCAACTCTAACTCCATGTAGTCTCTTAGTGTGCTCTGAACTGATGCCTTAAGAGCCCGTTTGGTGTATGGAATACCAAATGTCAGATATAGTCAATTCTAGAAGATGCTACAATTCTGGAAGATATAAATCCTGAAAATGATTTCTAGAATATGGGATGACTTGTTTGGTTCACCCGGAAGATGACTAAGGAGATGCATAAGGAATTTTAATTCTATCACTACTACATTTGGGGCCAAATTTTGACAGAAGTTTTCGAAGGGTAACTTTTTATTATGAATTTGGTGGTTTTTTTTGTAATAGGCCCCGATGATGTCGGTATTCTGATGGGTGTTTAATTGACCATCAAAATTCTGACAAATTCGGAGTATAGATTAAAAAAAAAAGTGAAACGACATCATTATTTTTATTTCGATTGGATAGAGGGAGTGGGAGAAAAGGAGGGAAAGCTGAGCACGGGAGAAGGTATGTGATTTCTTCATCTTTCAACCCTCTGGCATCATATTTGAATGCATTTCATTTTATTTGATCATGAATTCTCTCTGAAATGACCGTATTCTACTGGTGTCATGCCGTAGCCAGTGCTTTATCTCTATTATTTGATGTTATTGGTGCTTGTGCTCAAGGATATCGATTCACTGTATTCAAATGTTTGGATTCATGTTTGTTGATATTACTGGCATATATGTTTAATGATGCCATTGTAAATTGTTGTCACTGAAATGACCACATTGTACTGGTGTCATGCCCTAGCCAGTGTTTTAACTCTATTATTTGATGTTATCGGTGCTTGTGCTCAAGGATATTCATTTTTTTGAAATGTTGACTGTGGTTATCAAATGGACAACTCGTGAGCTTCTAGCTAGGTGCCATTTGTATTGATAGCTTAGGGCATCAAATGTATTGTATCATTGATAGTTGATACTTTGTTAAAAGGAAATAGGACAAAGAATGATTTTTATTTAGTTTCTCTATTTTGATCCCTAAGTGGCTTACAACCCTAGATAAGTATATGCAGATTTACAGATATAGTTGTAGGATACATAGCAACCGATAATTCACAATAAATCCATGCATCCAATTTGAATAGCAATTAATACAAAGAACTAGGGTCCTCCAATGGCCCAATCATCCAGACCTTGACTATCCCCTCAACCAGTGACCCTTCAAAACTGGCTTATCATGCAATCAGTGAGTGATCCTCCATTCTCCTAGTGAGCTTCTAGGTAGGTGCCATTTGTATATTTGATAGATTAGGGCATTAAATGTATAGTGTATCATTGATAATTGAGACTTTGTTAAAAGGAAATAGGACAAAGAATGATTTTGATTTAGTCTCTGTATTTTGATCCCTAAGTGGCTTACAACCCTAGAGAAGTATATGGAGATTTACGGATGCAGTTGCTGGATACATAGCAGCTGATAATTGACAAGAAATCCATGCATCCAATGTGAATAGCAATTACTATAAAGAAATAGGGTCCTCAAATGGCGCAATCATCCAGACCTTGACTGTCCCGTCAACTAGTGATACTTCAAAACTGGGTTATCATGCAATCAGTGAGTGATCCTTCATTCTCCTGGTCTGCCATGCATCCAAACATATTGGAAATACACAATACAATGATAACAAGTCTTTCACAATCCCCCTTCCCTCAAGGAACACTATAAACCATCCCTTCCACATAGCATTTCACTATTTTATGAGTGGATTGTGCAGGAACAGTTAACATTAAACAAGGAGCAAACTCCTCAACACATCTTGGAAACCATTGAATTCAATAATAAATGAAACCTAACACCAACACTATTCCTTCCATAGTTGCAGGATACATAGCAGTCGATAATTCACAAGAAATCCATGCATCAAATTTTTATAAGGATATCCTACTAATCAATAGGAATTTTCTTGAGATGACCAATGATTATGCATTTTGATGGCAGTGTGCTAGTTCAGAAGGATAATATAAATCTAAAATAATTTTTTTTGATTTTCTCAAACTATAAATGTGGTTAAAGGGAAAATATTATGTGGAAAACCCACAAACCAAGCTAGCAAATGATTGTACATCAAATTATTCCTATATTCATTCAAGTATTGCTATGCTTCAGCTACCTGACCTTTGAGCTTCATCTAGAGGAATGTGTAGCTTTAAGATAGAGCTACTCCTTGGGCCTTACAATAGGGTGGAATATGATCAAGATTTGTTTAGGCTGTATCTTTGTTAGTCCCATTGTTAGGTTCTTATAGTTCATGGTTTGAATCTATTATGGTTGTGTAAGGGATTTGTAGATGTTTTTTCTAACATAATTATTGGACACCATGATTGGAACAACTGGTTGTTGGCTATTGTACACATGAATCATATCTGTCAATGGTTCTTTGTGTTCAAGAATTCGTTGATCAATCTTTGAGATTTATTGTCCCAACTTTAAAAGAGTGATAAAAGATATAGTGAGTGCTATCTTTTTCAAGTGTTTTGTGGGTGCCATTATCTTCTAGGAGTAATTGCTGGAACCAAATTATGTTCTTTGCCTCTAGTAAATATTGTAGACACAATCATCTTCTTGGTGAAGGGTTTCTTCCATCCCCATGAGGCACTATTGCATGGTTTCCATTCCCTTGTAGTATACTGAACCTAATTTAATACAAGTGTGTACTATTCTAGGTTCATTAATTTATGGCCCCTACACTATGGTTGTTAGCCTAATTAAGACATGCCTACTGTAATGCCCCGCCAGGGAACCCAAAAGAAACTAACCTAGAACATGACACTAAGTTTAGGTGAATAATTTTTTTTTTTCTAAAGTTTACAATTAAGATATACAATCACATGAATGCATTAACCATTATCTCACATAACGCACATCGCATACATAGGTTACAAAACTAACGGGTCCCATGACGTAGTATTAATTTCTAACATAACTCATTAAATAACATCAACAAATGATTCCATAAATTAAATACAACAATTACATCAAAATGATTACATCTCATGAATAATCATAAATCCTAATAAACATACATCCACTGCACATGTTGCAGGGTATGCAATAATCACTCTAACAACTAAATTACAATATCCAGATTAGGTATCACATGCGATACTCTAATACAAGATTTACAATAAAGAATACATAAATAAAGATCATCAAAGATGAAATAACATAAGGAATCCAACTGCAAGACACCATCAAGCACTGGCACCAGGATGTCGAATCTCAAATGGTAAAGAATCACTACCACCCATCCATGTAGAACCACAAAGGTTTACCCCAATGTGCTGAGGAGATAACATTGGACCCCAAATGAATAATCAAGACAAATCAAGAAATACCACTAGGAAAGGAATCCTGATAGCTTACTAACTCAAGGTCAACCAAAGTAGTGAAAGGTATAACGCACTACTCTAGAGGCAACTGACACATATAGAATAACTAGACTATGTGTAGAAAGGTGTCATCATGTACGTCTAACCCTTGAGTCTCATCCTGGTAATCTCTCTGGATCCTGGCACTCAAGTGACCATACATGGATCAATGTCTTCTCATACAGACAAAGCCAATGACTATGCCAGAACACACACCTCAATAGGTGGCAAGCATCATCTCATCCTCATCTTAGTTTGTACTAGCACTCCAGTATGGGAGAGGAAACTATCTTATTAGGTTCATTTATTACCCCTTACTTTAATTAGGTTATCACTTGTTTAGAATAACTTACAATAAGTGATCTTGGTAGCCACTTGTGGGCCCCGATGCTTATTGCAAGCCACCTCCTAACACATATCTAGGTAAACTACCCCAGGCTCATAGATCTCTCCTAGATCAAAACTCAGATAAAACAACTAGTCACACATCCAGATTCATCACAGAAACCAAGATTGACTACATAATCATTGAATCGCGTAAAACAACAAGAGCCTATAAGGTCAACTGGAACATAAGAGTACACACTCACGCCAAACATGATAAACAACATGATTAACAGATAATTCCCAAGCCTCTGTCTTTCCTAGGTCATCTAGTCCCCATAAAACTAACAAACCCAACATCTAGGAAAGATTAAAATCATATTGAATTAACAACCAGTTTCAGTAGAAAATAATGCATATACAGATGAAAAGATAATTTATACATTTTCACCATTAAATAAAAGTCCAAATTGTATACATAAATGCATCACATAATATTGTTCATACTTAAGCCATAACTAGATAAGTAACCCAAATTCTATCAATTAATTAAACCTAATCTTATTGCCCAAAAGACACAAGGTTTATCAACATTGATTAATTTCCAATAAGCAAATTTTACTTTAATAACTTATTCACATGCTTCACTAATGTTTATTTAAAATTACCAAAAGAATTTATTATTATCCAATAACAATAAATTACAAATAAAAATTCACTAATAACATTTACCATAAAACAAATAAAACTTATTAATAAAAAATTTAATATTAACAAATTAATATACTAACAAAATTTAATATATAACAATATAAAAATTCTATTAATAAATATTAATAAAATTAATTAAAACAAATCGCATTAAACAAAAAGAACAACTCATAAAGTGGGGTGCCCACTGTGGGTACCGCGCCCACTGGCGGTCTGTCCCCACCGCACGACACCACTGTGCCGTTGGCAGAGCCAGGCTCTGTCGAATGTGGTACCGCTGGTAGGCGGCCATGACTACCGAGGGAGAATGTGGTGGTACGGGGTTGGGACCCGTGCCCTCCCTTCCAAATTTTTTTATATTTTTTTTTAAAAACAAAAAATGTCATTTTCAATATACATTTTTTTTTAATATATATTTTATGAAATTTATAAACATGTATTTCGAGAAACGTCAATCTTGCAACAATGAACTAATTTTACACTTTGTTTAATATATATATATATTTATCAACAATGAATTTAGAGGAATAAAATTCATTTGATATAGGTTTTGGTTTATTTTCTTTTTTTATATACAAAATTGACTCTTTAATTTGTTTTTTTTTTTAACAAGGACAACTTATTTCCAAAAATGGAAATATATAGACTCAAAAATTTATTTCTAGAAATGGAAATATATGGCTTTCTAACAAATACAAGCCCAAATTTGTCCTTCAACTAATCTGTCTTTTTCCCACTAATTCATTGAATTATTTCACATCAAAATTGGGTCTGTAAAACTAGTTTTGTCATGACCTGGTAATTTTTTTTTTGACTGTCATTTTTGACAGAGAGTAATATTTTTTTACACAGAATAGTGAATTTTTACCCAAATTGATTTTCTAACAACAACCCATTTATTTATTTTGTCTACTCAATAGTTTTAACTATAGCCAGTTTAATTTTTCATTTTCTAAGTGATCTTAAATGAGTTTTCTCTAAAAATTTTGGACAACATAACCCTACTATGCCAACTCTGTATTAAAACATGAAATGAAGGATCTATGGGTTCTCTAACACCCAGAAATTCTAATAAAACAAAACAGATACAATAAAGCCAATTAAACCAGGCACAATGAATTTACCAAAATTTACACAAAAAGAATTGAATAAAATTTCTTCAAACCCTACCTCAATTCCAATGCTAAAACTGAGTTGAAATGTCTGTAGAATGTTGAACTTCTAATTCTGTCAAATGAATAACCAGCCCTGCAAATCTGAATCAACAATGCCACCAAGCCAATTCCAAATCCCGAGCAATTTTTCCCAAAGCTCAAGCACATACACCAAAAACTCAAGAACACAAAGAGATCTCCCAAATTCCCAAAAGCTCTCTCCAAAATTGCTCTCACAAAACTAATTCCCCAAAATGAATGCCAAATCCCCCTATTAGGGGTTCAACTCCAACAATCAAGCAAACCCTAGATGACTCACACATAGAACTTCTAATCCAACTCTCTCTCTTTTGTTGAGCAAAAATATCAATTAATAAAATAAATTTAATTTAATTATGCACAACACAACTTAGTCTCCTAAAGACAAGTTGTCACGTTTCCCAAACCAATCACTTTTATACTAAATAAAGCACATGTTAATAATAAAATCTATTATTAAATAATTTAAAATTCCTAACATCATTAAATCATGCTATAAATATTAATTTAATAACTAAAGGACAATTTCAAATATATTTTCACAAAATTAATTAATTAATATCAAATATCCTAATATTTGATTTTTAATTAATTAACTATCATAAAATAACATAGGAAATAAACTTAATATTATTTTCCAATATAATATTAAATTTATAACTATAGAAAATCACACATACTAACAATAATAAATAAGGACCATCAAATAACCATACCAACACAGAGATGGAATCCATGAATTTTGTCACCTGACAAATTTGGGTAAGGTGGTCAACGGATACTTATCCAATAATTAGGATAATTGGGCTTAGGAAAGGGTTTTGGATCCATCTGTTACCTCCCCTCTTTACCATTGAGATGAGTATGTTTTTGGGCATGCTCACTCTTGCCAATTCAGGGAAGACAATGCCCTGTACCTACAAACCTGTCATCACAATCAAAGCATGTACATACAACAAATGACAAATAATGGTAGGGTACGGTTAGTCATGTGGATCTTGACAAAGCAAGTAACTATGCCTCCGTCATCTACCATATAGGAACATAAAATAGATACATACATATGAACACCATACACATGCTAGTATGGGGTAAGTACATCATAATCCAACTAAAACATAAAACATCTCAACATAATATATCAATATCCAAACAGGGCATCATCAAAACATAATCCCGATCATCAATAGTCACTGAAATAATAAAATTTGCACACAACAATGTGGCCTAAAAGAGTATGGCTTCTAAAAAAAATTGAAAGAAAAAATATGGAGGTACTACATCCACCCCCCCTTGTATCAGGCTTACTCTTGGAAGTCTGCAAACAAGTAGGGATAAGATTCATGGAATCTAGCTGCATCCTCCCAAGTAGCTGTTGTCTCATCATTTGGATCCCATTGGACCCTTACCTGGTTGATGGTTCAACCCCTAAGGATCAAATCTCGATGCTGTAGAATACATATGGGCTCCAATGCCAACTGCTCATCGTCCACCTGCAAAGCATTCCAATCAAGTACACGTGTAACATCAGGAATATATCACCTAAGTACTGAAACATGGAATACATCATGAATGCATGATAAGCTGGGTGGCAAAGCAAGACGGTATGCAATTGGACCTATCCTCTTTATGATCTCAAAAGGACCAACAAATCGAGGTGCCAACTTCGAATTTTGAAGCATATCTGGACCAATAAGAATATGGTCCTCCAGTCTGTCCCAGCTTAATGGTGTATGATAAGGACATCTATACAATGCATGGAAGGGTGACATGCCAATGGAACTATGATATCCATTATTATAAGAAAACTCCACTAGATATAGATAATCCTACCAGTGAGTCTGTCTATCCATGACATACATCCTCAACATATCCTCCAGCACCTAATTAACCCGTTCTGTCTAACCATCGATCTCAAGGTGATATGCTGAACTGAAATTCAACTGAGCACCAAGATCATGTTTCAATGAAGTCCAAAATGCAGACGTAAAAATAGGATCTCGATCAGAGATAATCTTACATGGAACTCCATGAAGTCTCATTATATCCTGCGTGAAGACCCTGGCCACAGAAGCCGCTATATAAGAAGATCTCATGGGAGAAAAGTGTGCCACCTTAGACAACTGATCAATGGTCACCATGATAGCATCATGTCTACAAGGAGTCATAGGCAACCCAGCAATGAAGTCCATATAAATAATATCCCACTTCCAAGATGGAATGAGATTAGGTTGTAAAAGCCCTACTGGATGCTGGTGATCCGCCTTGACCCTCTGACACTCTAGACATCTAGCCACAAAATCTACAATGTCACGTTTCATGCCAGGCCAATAATAAAGTTGTCATAAGTCCACATGCATCTTTTTGACATCGGGATGTGCTGAATAAGGTGCATGATGAGCCTCTGATAAAACTAATGAACGTAAATCATCCAATGGTGGTACATATATCTGGCCCTTGTGTCGCATAATTCCATCTGACTCCAAGAAAAATATTGAGAATCTACCCTCCAATGGTCTACCTGACTCAAACAATGAACTCACCTCCTAGTACAAAGTATCCCTAGGAAGTGACTGAAGAATCCTACTCCTCAAATCCACACTAAGAGTCATAGTTGAAACAATCTTCCTCTTGTGACTCAACGCATCTGCAACCACATTATCCTTACCCTGGATGTATTTGTTCTCAAAATCATACTCGCATAGGAATTCCATCCACCTTCCCTATCTAGCATTTAGATTAGGTTGGGTAAATATGTACTAAAGACTACGGTGATCACTATGAAGCTCAAAACGGTGTCCTAATAAGAAATGTCTCCATCTGACTAAAGCATGAACTACCGCTACCAACTCAAGATCATGTGTAGGATAATTCAATTCATGATCCTTGAGTTTACAAGACTCAAATGTAATCACTCATCCTTCCTACATGAGGACTACTCCAATACCCTCTAAAGATGCATCAGTGCATACAACAAAATCTCTGGTTTGGTCAGGCACTGCTAGAATAGGGGCACTGGTCAAACACCCCTTAAGCTTCTGAAAATCTTCCTCGCACTTCTCTATCCAAATGAACTTCTTCCCTTTCCTCTACAAAGAGGTGATAGGATGTGCAACTCTAGAGAAGTCCTTGACAAACCTATGATAATATCCAGCCAAGCCCATGAAACTATAGACTTTAGACACATTAGTGGGTGCTGGCCACTCCACAATTGCCTAAATCTTAGAAGGATCTACTAAGATACCTTCTCCTAAAATCATGTGACCAAGATACTGAATCTTTATCTGAAAGAAATCACACTTCTTTGCATTAGCATAGAGTTGATTTTCCCTCAAACACTGCAAAACCTGTCTAAGATGTTCTTCATGTTCTTCTATGGACTTAGAGTATATCAAAATGTCATCCAAGAAGACCAATACAAACTGATCCAAATACTCATGAAACACTCCATTCATTAAGCACATGAACACTGATGGAGCGTTTGTCAAACCAAAAGGTACCACTGTGAACTCATAATGCCCATATCATGTACAAAATGTAGTCTTATGAATATCTACATCCTAAATTCACAGCTGATGATACCCTGACTTTAGATCAATTTTAGAGAAGCCCCCTTAATCTGATCAAATAAATCATCTATGCATGGCAAGGGATATCTATTTTTGATCATTACCTTGTTCAACTGTCTGTAGTCAATACACAAGCGTAAAGATCCATCCTTCTTCTTAATGAAGAGGATTGGTGCCCGCCATGGAACACTAGGTCTAATGCTCCCCTTTGCCAAAAAATCTTCCAGCTCAAGCTTAAGCTCACTCAACTCATGAGTAGTCATCCTGTATGGAGCTCTAGAGATAGGCTCAGCTCCTGGAACAAGCTCGATCTGGAAATCAATGTCATGCTTAGGTGGCATACCAGGAATCTCTTTCAGAAAGACATCAAGAAATTCCTACAACACAGGATGATCTAGGGTCTTGTCTTCACTCTCCTCCTCATCAATCTCATTCAAGATCACCACAAACATTTGGCAACCCTTTCACATACAACATTTAAGTTGCATAGCTGAAATCATTTGGAGAGAAATAGAACGTGGGATACCCACTCTCTGAAACTCCTTGCCCTCATCATCCTTGCAATTGATGGTCTTCTTCCTACAATTGATGCTAGCTCCATGAGCTCCTAGCCAATCCATACCCAAAATGACCCCATATGATCCCAAAGGAATCACACGTAGATCTACAGAGGTAGTGAATTTGCCCAAATTCAGCTCACATTTAGGAACCAAAGATCCTACTACAACCCTAGCTCCTAAAGCTAATTCCACTTGCCAACTATTGTCTTGCTTTGTAGCCACTAACCCACAATGCTCAACTAAATGTGGAGAAATGAAAGAATCAGTAGCAATAGAATCATACAAAATAGAAATGGATATGCCTCAAATAGTACCTGTAGTCTCAACTACTATGCCCTGATGATCTGCCTACCACTGATCCAATGCTGCAAACACTCTATGACCTCGTCCTACATCACCCACTGTGGGTTCAGAAGCTGCTAGCCTCTGGGAAGAAAATTAAGGTGGGCACTATGGACAATTCACAACAATGTGTCCAAACTGCCCGCAAGCGAAACAACCTGTGCTCCTGAAATTGCCTTTCCCACTGGAAGGTGCACTAGACTACTGGAAGCTGCCTCTGCTAACGCTCTGTTGAGCACTCTGAGCTAGCTGAGTGGTCTGATTATGCTTAAAGTGCTTTCCATTATGAAAGTTCCTGGAATGAGAACCACCGCTCTAAGTAGCAGGAGGTGGAGGTGACTTAACCTGCTGCTGGTTCTGGTTACCTCTATAGAAGTTCGATGACTTCTTGAAGTTTCCACCACCATGAGATTGATTCCCTCTGAATCCTGATCCTGAAGGTCCACTAGCTAAAGCAACTGATTGTCGACCATGGCCCAAGGCTAAGTTAGCCTCCTTAAGTGTAGCCTTAACAACTGCTCCCCTGAGGGTCTTAGGCTCAAAGAGTAAGACCTCCCCAATAATGTGGGCATTCAGCCCCCTGACAAAGTGTTGAACCAATAAGGCTGTGTCTTGTCCAAATCTGGTGTACTATTTGAGCTCAAATAATTTGCACTCATATTCACTCACTGTCATAGTCAGCTGTCTCAAATTATGAAACTCATTGGCCCTCTATTTCCTCCACTGATCAGATAAGAAACATTCTCAAAAATGTTCCAAGAACAATTCCCATGTAACTGTGTCCATTTGAAGACCCAGCTTCTCTTCCTCAATTTTCCACCATATTGCTATAAAATCTGTGAGCTGTGTCACAACATATCTATCTCTGGTGTTGCTGCTAAATGGGTGCATGGGGAAACTTCACTCCAAGTCTATCAACCATGTCTTAGCCTCAAGTCCTATACCCTTCCCATCAAAGGGAATAGGTCATCCCCTCATAAGATCCTACATATGGTTTGCTGCTACCATTGAAGTTTCCATAGTAAATTTCCTCTTTGGAGGACTCCTAGATCTTTCCCTCTCTCTCTCTCTCCTTCATTCCTCTGGGAATGATGTGAACCTTCCTGATCTACTCTATCCTGATCAGGACTGAGACAAGCAAGGATTGCCCGAAGGGGCTATCTAGTATCTTGCCCATCAGATTCTCCCTGCTGCTCACCACCCTGCTCATCTCTCGACTGCTGGTGGTTACTGACTTGCTCAACACTGGTGGAGGGGCTAGGTTTCCTTCCCCTTCCATGTCTACTAGACCTACCTCTACCTTGGCCTCTGGCTACTCTAGTTTCAGGCATGATTCCTGCAACATAAAGAATCCAGCAAAATCTCAAAACATAGATCAAAACATAAACCAAGACAAAATGATCACAAAGAAATAGTCTGAAAATAGATATGTTATATGTCTAAGTTTTGTTTCAAGTTTAAACTACACACATAAAACCTAATGAGTGTACATACCCAGAGTTCCTAGTGTAGAAACTACGCTTTGATACCAAATGTAACACCCCGCCAGGGAACCCAAAAGAAACTAACCTAGAACATGACACTAAGTTTAGGTGAATAATTTTTTTTTTCTAAAGTTTACAATTAAGATATACAATCACATGAATGCATTAACCATTATCTCACATAACACACATCGCATACATAGGTTACAAAACTAATGGGTCCCATGACATAGTATTACTTTCTAACATAACTCATCAAATAACATCAACAAATGATTCCATAAATTAAATACAACAATTACATCAAAATGATTACATCTCATGAATAATCATAAATCCTAATAAACATACATCCATTGCACATGTTGCAGGGTATGCAGTAATCACTCTAACAACTAAATTACAATATCCAGATTAGGTATCACATGTGATACTCTAATACAAGATTTACAATAAAGAATACATAAATAAAGATCATCAAAGATGAAATAACATAAGGAATCCAACTGCAAGACACCATCAAGCACCAGCACCAGGACGTCAAATCTTGAGTGGTAAAGAATCACTACCACCTGTCCATGTAGAACCATAAAGGTTTACCCCACTGTGTTGATGAGATAACATCAGACCCCAAACGGATAATCAAGACAAATCAGGAAATACCACTAGGAAAGGAATCCTGATAGCTTACTAACTCAAGGTCAACCAAAGTAGTGAAAGGTATGACTCACTAATCCAGAGGCAACTGACACATGTAGAATAACTAGACTATGTGTAGAAAGGTGTCATCATGTACGTCTAACCCTTGAGTCTCATCTTGGTAATCTCTCTGGATCCCGGAACTCAAGTGACCATACATGGATCAATGTCTTCTCATACAGACAAAGCCAATGACTATGCCAAAACACACACCTCAATAGGTGGCAAGCATCATCTCATCCTCATCTTAGTCTGTACTAGCACTCCAGCATGGGAGAGGAAACTATCTTATTAGGTTCATTTATTAGCCCTTAATTTAATTAGGTTATCACTTGTTTAGAATAACTTACAATAAGTGATCTTGGCAGCCACTTGTGGGCCCCGACGCTTATTGCAAGCCACCTCCTAAGACATATCTAGGTAAACTACCCTAGGCTCATAGATCTCTCCTAGATCAAAACTCAAATAAAATAGCTAGTCACACATCCAGATTCATCACAGAAACCAAGATTGACTACATAATCACTGAATCACATAAAACAACAAGAGCCTATAAGGTCAACTAGAACATAACAGTACACACTCACACCAAACATGATAAACAACATGATTAACAGATAATTCCCAAGCCTCTGTCTTTCCTAGGTCATCTAGTCCCCATAAAACTAACAAACCCAACATCTAGGAAAGATAAAAATCATATTGAATTAACAGCCAGTTTCAGTAGAAAATAATGCATATACAAATGAAAAGATAATTTATACGTTTTCACCATGAAATAAAAGTCCAAATTGTATACATAAATGCATCACATAATACTGTTCATACTTAAGCCATAACTAGATAAGTAACCCAAATTCTATTAATTAATGAAACCTAATCTTATTGCATGAAAGACACAAGATTTATCAACATTGATTAATTTCCAATAAGCAAATTTTACTTTAATAACTTATTCACATGCTTCACTAATGTTTATTTAAAATTACCAAAAGAATTTATTATTATCCAATAACAATAAATTACAAATAAAAATTCACTAATAACATTTACCATAAAACAGATAAAACTTATTAATAAAAAATTTAATATTAACAAATTAATATACTAACAAAATTAAATATATAACAATATAAAAATTCTATTAACAAATATTAATAAAATTAATTAAAAGAAATCACATTAAACAAAAAGAACAACTCATAAAGTGGGGGGCCCACTGTGGGTAATGCGCCCACTAGCGGTCTGTCCCCACCACACGACACCACTATGCCATCGGCAGAGCCAAGCTTTGTCGATGGTACGTGGTACCGCCGGCAGGCGGCCACGACTACCGAGGGAGAAGGTGGGGGTACGGGGTTGGGACCCGTGCCCTCCCTTCCAAAATTTTTTATATATTTTTTTAAAAACAAAAAATGTCATTTTCAATATACATTTTTTTTAATATATATTTTATGAAATTTATAAACACATATTTCGAGAAACGTCAATCTTGCAACAATGAACTAATTTTACACTTTGTTTAATATATATATATATATATATATATATATATATATATATATATATATATATATATATATATTTTTATCAACAATGAATTTAGAGGAATAAAATTCATTTGATATAGGTTTTGGTTTATTTTCTTTTTTTATATACAAAACTGACTCTTTAATTTGTTTTTTGTTTTTTTGACAAGGACAGCTTATTTCCAAAAATGGAAATATAAATACTCAAAAATTTATTTCTAGAAATGGAAATATATGGCTTTCTAACAAATACAAGCCCAAATTTGTCCTTCAACTAATCTATCTTTTTCCCACTAATTCATTGAATTATTTCACATCAAAATTGGGTCTGTAAAACTAGTTTTGTCATGACTTGGTAATTTTTTTTTTACTGTCATTTTTGACAAAGAGTAATATTTTTTACACAAAATAGTGAATTTTTACCCAAATTGATTTTCTAACAACAACCCATTTATTTATTTTGTCTACTCAATAGTTTTAACTATAGCCAGTTTAATTTTTCATTTTCTAAGTGATCTTAAATGAGTTTTCTCTCAAAATTTTGACAGCATAACCCTACTATGCCAAGTCTATATAAAAACATGAAATGAAGGATCTATGGGTTCTCTAACACCCATAAATTCTAATAAAACAAAACAAATATAATAAAGCCAATGAAATAAACCAAGCACAATGAATTTACCAAAATTTACACAAAAAGAATTGAATAAAATTTCTTCAAACCCTACCTCAATTCCAATGCTAAAATTGAGTTGAAATGTCTGTAGAATGTTGAACTTCTAATTCTGTCAGATGAATAACCAGCCCTGTAGATCTGAATCAACAATGCAGCCAAGCCAATTCCAAATCCCAAGCAATCTTTCCCAAAGCTCAAGCACATACACCAAAAACTCAAGAACACAAAGAGATCTCCCAAATTCCCAAAAGCTCTCTCCAAAATTTCTCTCACAAAATCGATTCCCCAAAATGAATGCCAAATCCCTCTATTAGGGGTTCAACTCCAACAATCAAGCAAACCCTAGATGACTCACACATAGAACTTCTAATCCAACTCTCTCTCTTTTGTTGAGAGAAAATACCAATTAATAAAATAAAATTAATTTAATTATGCACAACACAACTTAGTCTCCTAAAGACAAGTTGTCACTTTTCCCAAACCAATCACTTTCATACTAAATAAAGCACATGTTAATAATAAAATCTATTATTAAATAATTTAAAATTCCTAACATCATTAAATCATTCTATAAATATTAATTTAATAACTAAAGGACAATTTCAAATATATTTTCACAAAATTAATTAATTAATATCAAATATCCTAATATTTGATTTTTAATTAATTAACTATCATAAAATAACATAGGAAATAAACTTAATATTATTTTCCAATATAATATTAAATTTATAACTATAGAAAATCACACATACTAACAACAATAAATAAGGACCATCAAATAACCATACCAACACAGAGATGGAATCCATGAATTTTGTCACCTGACAAATTCGGGTAAGGTGGTCAACGGATACTTATCCAATAATTAGGATAATTGGGCTTAGGAAAGGGTTTTGGATCCATCTGTTACCTCCCCTCTTTACCATTGAGATGAGTATGTTTTTGGGCACGCTCACTCCTGCCAATTCAGGGAAGACAATGCCTTGTACCTGCAAACCTGTCATCACAAATCAAAGTATGTACATACAACAAATGACAAACAATGGTAGGGTACGGTCAGTCGTGTGGATCTCAACAAAGCAAGTAACTACGCCTCCACCCTCTACCATACAAGCACATAAAATAGATACATACATATGAACACCATACACATGGTAGTATGGGGTACGTACATCATAATCCAACTGAAACATAAAACATCTCAACATAATATATCAATATCCAAACATGGCATCATCAAAACATAATCCAAATCATCAATAGTCACTGAAATAATAAAATCTGCACACAACAATGTGGCCTAAAAGAGTATGGCATCTAAAAAAAATTGAAAGAAAAAATATGGAGGTACTACACCTACCTTTGCATATAATAAGAGGCCAACATGAAACAAACATCCAAAGGTTAGGGGGTTGTTCTCTGTCCATAATTTATTATTTATGTGCTAAGTGATGATGGGTATATCGTGTAATTCATACCTAGTGTGTCTCTTTCTTTCTCTCCACATTTCACATTAGGAGTATATGTTATAAAATCCTAATGAAATCAACTATAGGTCAAATCTAATCAAAATTGCAATATAAAGATTAAAATAGATCTTGAAGAAATATGGGAACCATTTTTGACAGATATTGTACAAACGAAGAGAATACTCCAAAGAGGAAATGCTTCAATGTGGAACAATTGAAGGACAATATTTTACTTTTATATGCACATCTGCAATGTTTTTGATATATTTATGAGATAACAAAACCATAGAAAGAATAGCATATAGAAGAAAGTAAAGAATAATGATCATACTTTGAGATATTGTGGAAAATTAAAGGAAAGAATGCTTGGTGGGGTTATCATGCAATCAGTGAGTGATCCTTCATTCCCCTCTTCCAGTGATCCTTCAAAACTAGGTTTTTATTTAGTTTTTCTATTTTGATCCTTAAGTGGCTTACAACCCTAGAGAAGTATATGTAGATTTACGGATGCAGTTGTAGGATACATAGCAGCCAATAATTCACAATAAATCCATGCATCTAATTTGAATAGAAATTAATACAAAGAAATAGGGTCCTCCAATGGCCCAATCATCTAGACCTTGACTATCCCCTCAACCAGTAACCCTTCAAAACTGGGTTATCATGTAATCAGTGAGTGATCCTTCATTCTCCTGGTGAGCTTCTAGGTAGGCGCCATTTGTATATTTGATAGCTTAGGGAACCAAATGTAGATTGTATCATTGATAGTTGAGACTTTTTAAAAAGAAAATAGGACAAAGAATGATTTTGATTTAGTTTCTCTATTTTGATCTCTAAGTGGCTTACAACCGTAGAGAAGTATATGCAGATTTATGGATGTAGTTGCAGGATACATAGCAGCTGATAATTCACAAGAAATCCATGCATCCAATTTGAATAGAAATTAATACAAATAAATAGGGTCCTCCAATGGTCCAATCATCGGGACCTTGACTATCCCCTCAACCAGTGACCCTTCAAAACTGAGTTATCATGTGATCGGTGAGTGATCCTTCATTCTCCCGGTCTACCCTGCATCCAAACATATTGGAAATACACAATACAATGATAACAAGTCTTTCAAAATCCCCCTTCCCTCAAGGAACACTATCAACCATCCCTTCCACATAGCATTTCACTGTCGTATGAGTGGATTGTTCAGGAACAGTTAACATTAAACAAGGAGGAAACTCCTCAACACATCTTGGAAACTATTGAATTCAGTAATAAATGAAACCTAACACCAACACTATTCCTTCCATTCACTTCTACTAAGAATAAAGCATTTAATCCATTCAATATTACATATAATCATTAGACAGTTACATTTCCTAACTGTGTAGAGGAATAGTCATGACCAAAACAATCAAAACTACTTTCACCCTTGCACAAGCTATTCCTCACTCTTAATGAGTTATAAACATGTTATTGTTTCAGTTTTGCTTGCAAGTTATGATAAATTTTGTAAACATGTCATTGGTTTAGTTTAGTGTATTCATTTTTGTTAGACAAATCTTCGTTGTCTTCTGATTGTCTTCTTTATATAATAGCATGTATTAATTGGTTGACAAATAAAAAAGCATTTAGACAATCAGAAGACAATGAAGATAATTTTAAATGCATCTAACACAATTTTTTTTACAAAACTGAACCAATGGCATGTTTACAACAAAGAAATAGAGTGATAATAATATGCTGAAAATTGTATTCTATTTAATACACGCCAAAGGACCAGTCCCAACAATTCTTAAACATACTTTATTTGATATGATGAATTCTTAAACAATTAAGGTTGGAGTAGACATAGTTATCACATAGTTTTTTTGTGTGGTACAAGGAAGATTTGGCCGATTAAGAGTGAGGCCTTCTTTAGAATCTCATATAAATTTGGCCAATTAAGATGAGAAGAAAAACACAATTCATTAGCTAAATTTTTCAATTTCATGTATTTTTTCTCCTATTTATTAGGTGCATGAGTTGAAGGTTGAATGTAAGAGTCTTATAATGTTGTGTTACCTTAAATCTCAAGTTTTTGATACTCCTATGATGATCTTTCTCAACAAGTATTTTATTTTATTGTTGTTTTTTGAATAACATATTGGGCAAATACAAAATTGTGTACTTCTACAGGACAGTTAACACAAAATTGAAGCATCAAACAAGACTTGATCAAGTTGCAGGTGGAATGTGCACTCAAATAGTTAGTAATGTAGAATAACAAAATAAGTAATCTATCGTGTCTACATTTTGTTATTTTCTGAGATTACATCCATGTTCTATATTCACAGAATGGTTCAAAATTGAAATTTACAATTCGATAAAAGTATTGACGGGTGTTGTTCCCTGCACCCTCAATCAACAACTTGCCTCCATTTTATTTTGATTTACAAACTACTATATTATTTGAATATCTTTCTTTCTTGCCATAATAGGAAAGAGTTTGAGGTGGAAGACTACAATAATAGAAGTGTTTCAATTTGGTATACTATACTACAACATCATTTCATAACTAAGTTTTCAATTTCTATATATAATTAGGTTATAGATAATCTAAGTGAAGAAGCATCATGTCAGACAATCCAAGTGAAGAAGGTAATGGGGATGCAATCAATAGATTGTGGTCGAACTTGAAAAGAAAAGGCGATGGAAAATGTTATTGTCCCTGCAATAATTGTAAGGGCTTAAACATTAGAAGATTGATAATCAAAATAGCTAAGAGACATTGTAGGGATAATGGTCACATTGAAGGAGGCTTTGATTATCATGAATTGGTAATTTTTTCATTATATTTATTTAACAATTATATATATATATATATATATATATATATATATATATATATATATATATATATATATATATATATATATATATATATATATATATGAAATACACCTGATGATGAGATCATTATCATGGTTTATTTGTGTTCATCATTTTAATATAGGTCAACCTCCCTAGGGGAGTACGTGATATGGACCATGGAGGTGCGAATATTGAGAATATGGCTTTGGAAGTGGAGGATCATGGAGGTGCAAATATTGAAGCTAAAGATTATGATCCCATGGAAGATGACAATGATGCACCAGATGATGGTACTAATACATTGATCCATGACACATTTGGTATTGGCGTAACTAATGATGATGATCATGATGATGTTGATGTCATCCATGATATACCTCTACTTGAGAAGGCAGCCACGCCCCTTTACGAAGGCTCCCAAAAAACTCTTCTCTCTGCTGTATTGTTGTTGTTGAACTTGAAGGTTATGAATGGTTTATCCAACACAATAATGTCACGTATGCTACGATATGTCATATATGTCATTATAGTAATTAAATGGTGAAACATGTACCATAAATATTGTTAATATTAACAACATATATTTTTTTCTACAGATTGATAGGTGAGTTCTTGTTACCACCATCGAATATTCTCCCTCGCTCATACCGAGAATTATGTGCCACTATGAAAGATATTAGAATAGAGTATCAAGCAATAGATGCTTGTCCCAATGATCATATTATTTATCATAAAGAACATTAATTTGCAAAAAAATGCCCTGAATGTCATACGAGTAGATATCAAATAGATCAAATAACAAAAAAGGTGCCTCACAAGGTTCTTCGTTACATCCCCATTATACCAGGTTTGCAAAGATTATTTAGGTGTAATAGCTTGGCACAATTTATGGATTACCATGCACACAATAGGAGTCAAGATGACATTATTTGAATGCCTGCAGATGGTTCTATATTTATGGACATAGAGAAAAAGTGGCCGCACTTTATCGAAGAACCTCAAAATCTCAAGCTTTCAGTGGCAGCGGATGGTGTCAATCCATTTGGAGAGCTAAGATCTGTTTGCACTGTTTGGCCTATTTTTGTCATCAACAATAACATTCCTCCATGGATGTCAATAAAGAAAGAGCACATTATGTTGGCAATGATTGTTCCAAGTATTTGATCATTTAATAGTTATCTGCATGTAATTATAAATCTTGTAGTAAAATGGTCACAATAATTATGTAATGTTGTTGTTCATTCAACCAGGTAAATACCAAGTTAAAGATATGAATGTTTATATTGAGCCTCTTATCGACGAGTTGGTGGAGTTATGGAAAGGTGTCACTATGTATGACATCTCTAGACCAATAGGAGACAGACAATTTCAATTCCATGCAATGCTTGTATGGACAAGACATGATGCCCCAAGGCTAACACATTTTTCTGGTATGTTATGGTGAATTCAAGTTGCACATGATAATTCTAAAAATAAAAATTAACATATTTAATCCAATTGTATCATTACCTTGTAGGTCTTCAAACAAAGAGAAAATTTGCATGTCTAGTTTGTGGTCCAAAGATGAAATCTCATTATTTAAAAAGTTTAGAAAAGTAGGTGTTTGATGAGTATAGACACTTTCTCCACAAAAATCATAACTATCAAATTACCAAAAAATATCTTTTCAATGGGAAAGAAGAGACTACATCTAAGCCATGGAGAATGACACCTCACTTATGGAAATTGGAATATAATAGAATTAATCATCAAGGTACTACCATTCTACCTAACGGTTTATGTTTGGAATTTGTATATTTTTAGTATTTTGTTTGCTGATTATGTGATTGATGATTGTGAATGTTGTCAAGGCAACACTACTGAGCACCTTCCAAAGGGACTAAAGAGTTATCCCAGACAATTTAGTAGGTTGCCCTACTACGAGCAGCTACTTGATGTGAATTTGTTTGATACTATGCATATTAGAAAGAATGTAACAGAGACATTATGGAAGATATTGGATGGAAGGCGTGAAAAAAAAAAATTGTCAAAATTTGTAGCGACATTCATGAATCCAATCATGCAATAAATTTTTTTATTGAATCAAATAGAAATGGAGAATAGATTAATACAAGTGCCCTTCCTTGGTTATTAACAAAACAACAAGGTGATGCCATAAAAGAAGTCATACGAAAAATTTGATTTCCCACAGGATTTGCTGCAAACATAAGCAGTACCATATCAAAGAAAGGTGAATTTGGGCTAGGGTTGAAAATGCATGATTGGCATACCTTCATCAAGGTAAGTCATGTTCTTTTGTATTTACAATATATTTGTAAACTGCATGTACTTCTCATTGTATTATATAAGAAAAGAATGACATGATTATTTTTATAATTGTTGTAGTACGTGCTACCCCTATCTCTCCCAGAGAACTTCAACAATAACATCAAACAAGTGATATATGATCTTGGAAAATACATGAGGTAAGCAATGATATCTATTCAATTTGTTGTATATATATATTATGTAAAGTCTCGTGTTTATATATTTTTGTGTCTTGAATGTCTTGTAGGTGGTTGTCATCTAAAGAAATCCATAGAGTAGATATAAAATATTGGAAGAGAAGAATTCCTCTTCTAATGTGTGAAATACAAAAGTGTCTACCTTCAACCTTTTTCAATGCACAAGAACACTACCTCATACACCAAGTTGAGGAGATTGAAATGTGTGGACCCGTACACACTCGGTCAATGTGGATGGTTGAGAGGCACTTGAAATTTTTGAAGGCTTTGGTTGGGCAAAGAGCATGTCCTGAGGGTTCTATGGTGGAGGGATATATGGTATACCAGACTATGGTGTATGTTACTGAATATCTTCCTAAGCTTGTAGCAAAGATCCATATAGATCGCATTTGGGATCTCGACACCATTAGAAAATTTGAAGGGGAGTACTTGGTGGGGGAAGGAAGAATGAGGAAAGTGAGAGGTAATAAATTATAAGATGTTATTGTAGCTATTAATTAATTCTTAATCTTCAAAATTAATCGGTTGTAAGTCGTCTATTTATTTTTTGTATAGCTACTCGAGAGTGGGATGTAATACATTTGTATATTGTAAACAATCAAGATTGGATGATGAAATGGATTGAACAATGTCATCATTTAGGTCACAAATTAACATGGGAAGCTGTGTCTTCATTGGTTAATGAACCTCATCGTAATGGAGATCCAAATGTTACCTAGAGGGAAATAGATTTAGCACATGGTTTAAAATATTTCTAGGTATATATAAATTTGTTAATCACTCGTACGTTTATGAACTCTCGATGCATTAATTTATACATGTTTTACATATTTTTGTAGGTCAAACACCACAAGGCTATGTTTTGCAGTGGTCATAAATTTCGCATCAAAAAGTTGGATGACACAAAGAAAACTTGTGATTTTGGGATAAGTGCAGTCTTTCAGGTGACTAATATTTCATCTAGACATGACTTACATCCTTGAGAGTCCGAAAATTGATTCTATGACATTTTGGATAATATACTTGAGTGTAACTTTAATTCCTTTAGATTAGTTCTCTTCGTCATTAGATGGTATAGGCTACGAATTAATCAAAATGATCCTGATAGAACTATTATTGAACATGACAATGGATTTCTAATGATTAATACAAGGTGGTTTGAGCCAGTTGGGTATGAACCCTATGTTCTTCCAAGCCAATGTGAGAAGGTATTTTACTTAGAGGTTTCGCATAAATTGGTTTGGTCGTTTGTTGTTAGAAATGATCCAAGAGGAAGGCCGATGAGGTATAATGTGATGGAAGAAGATTGTGAACAACTAGAAGATGATGTAGATGATGATCACGAACAACAGTTAGTTGATAATGTTCCTGACGCAACTTTTCTTGAAGAAGAAGAAGAAGATGATGATGATGATGCTACTGATGATGCTACTAATGATGCTACTGATGATGATGATGATGATGATGATGATGATGTTGCTGATGATGATGTTATTGCTGCTGTCGCTACTGCTGATGATGCTGCTAATGCCGATGATGACAACAATGATGAAGATTAAGACAATGATGGTGGTGGTGATGATGTCGATGTCAATGATGATCATGGCGATTAGTTGGATGAAGAAGAAGATGAATGACATGAATGAAATGTACAATTATGTGATCACTGCTTAATCTATTTAATATTGATTTCTTGATAGAAATGTGCAGTTATGCAATCAATGCTTAATCTAATTAATTCATGATGTACTTACTATGGGATGCTTATGGTTTTTAATGTACTTACTATGTGGTTTTGAGTATATGTATCATGAGTTTTTTAGCTAACATTAGATAATTGAATTACATATGTAGGTACCCAGACTCCTTTCACGAGCATCCCACACAGTCTCATGGATTGACAAACTAACCTCAATGTTGATGATGTGACTAGATCAAGTAAAGAGCTATATGATTATGGCCTGTAAAGTACTGAAATACTTTAAAATATTTTTAATTATAATAAAATGTTTGTAATTTAACCCTTTTATATGTTATTGCTAATGACCCCCCTTTGCATCAATAGAGAACTAGGCATGCATTGAGATCTAATGAGAGGGTAGATGATCATGATGATGATATCGATACTCATCTTACAATTATATCTTAAAAACTAGAAATCAAAAGAAAAAAAAGAAATGATTGTCATCTATGCACTGTAATTGATAATGACTAATTTTTATATGCCAATGAATTTAATTATGTGGTAGTGAATGTTCATAAATTTTATAATGTGTTAATGAATGTTATTGTGTGATAATTAATGAATGTCACATTTTATTAATGTGTGAATGAATGTTATCATGTGATAATTAATGAATGTTACATTTTATTAATGGATGAAATAATGAATGAATGTTAGATGTTAATGGGGATTTTAGAGTGATGTTTAGGGGGGGGGGGTGGGGCCAAATGAGCTTCCACCTTCATGTGGTTGGCCCTGTTTAGTACATAATATAAAACTATTTTCGAAACAAAGTGAAGCTCAATAAGTTTGCTCCTTATATAGGGTCTCAAGTGTAGCTTTTATCCCACTCTCAACATTGCAAGGCTTCAAGTGGTGTTCTGATATTGGTTTCTCCATCTCCCACTGACATCTTGTCTTTCTCCTAAGAACTCTCACCAAGCTATGATACATGGATGAGCAGAAGATGTCCCTTACAGGCTACACATATATAATATGGTAGATCTAGGGAACAAATATACTACAACATAGAATGAGTCAACTTGAATCTATAGTTTCTTCATTCACAATGAAAATTCAAATTACAAGCCATATTTTAGATTTAATATTCATATTTATCTTCATCATGATCATAGCCATCATGGTCAGCATTTGGTTCAACTTCATTTGAACCACACTTCATGTCGGGTACCATTATAAGGCATGGAGTGTGGTCATACCCATGTTACCATAATAATGAGTTAGCCTATAAAATTATGAATAAAATACCTCATGTATCATATTTATAATACTGCAGGTGCACCCGGGATTGGCCCAGGCACCCAAGTTCCTACCAAAGGAACCCAAGTCGAACCTAGAGGAGAACAAAAGTACAATCAGAACCCAACCTCAAACAAAGAACCAGATAACTTGGCTTTTTTCTAATTCAAGTTTATTTTTGAATTCTTCTCCAATTCCAACCTGATTATTCCATATTTTATTTTCCAATTTTCCTTCTTCCTCGCTCCAAATTCAAGGATCACCACCCATGACTTGGTTAAGATGATGAATGCTGGCAATGCCTTTATTACCAAGGAATCATCGCCCACCATTAATGAATATTAATGATCATTTTTTCCTAAGGGTAATCATTGTTTGTGTATGCTGATCACCCATGTCTTTGGCTATGATTTGCATGCTGTGAGGTTTGTTAGAAGTGGGGGTATGACATGTTGGTTGGATTATAACATATTGACACTTACACCATGAATAAGACAAATGATTAAATAGAAAGAGAGGACCAACTGAACCATCTTGTGGTCAATCTATATCACATTGAGAAACAACTTCAAGACTCAAGAATCAAAACAATCAAAAGTTTCTTCAAGGCCATGAATGATCAACAACATTCCATTAGAAAATAAAACACTAATCTATATTATCATTAAGCCATAAAATATGTTTTTAAAGTTTAGAAGCATCACAAGAACTTTCAAGAAACATAGTACTATCCAAGGACCAAAACAAATACCCTCCAAATGATTATGATTATGTTGATGTTGATGTCTATAATTTATGTCTAATGATTATGATGATGTTGATGTTGATGTTGATGTATATAATTTATTTCACTTACTGATGCTTGCCTAGATTGAATTTTGAATTACCAGGCTGGAGAATGCTTTCAAAGTTTAGGGTATGTTCTACATGATACTCTTAGTTACAGCTCAAATGCAACTCAACATATTTTTGATGCTGGGCAACCCACTGTAGAAAGTCATTTGCAGGTGAAATTTAATGTTGTGAATCTTGGCATTGTTAATGTTATTACTTTTCCTCACGTTTCATATTTGTGAAAATGTTTCTTGGGACTATCTTATTCTTATTACAATGTTCTTTGTTGTGGGGAAGGAGGTGAATCTTCATTGTCTTCATTGTGGGGGACAGTGAAGATTTCTCTGACAAATAGTAGGTCTTCTTTAGTATCTTATAATAACATGCTAAACTGATAAAGGTGTTATGGGCATTTAATCTGCAATTACTAATAGACTAAGCATATTATTACTATGCTTAATGTTCCATTTAAATGCATTTAACACAAAAAACAAATTTACAAAATTGAACCAATGGCATGTTTACAACAAAGATGTGTTGAGGAGTTTGCTCCTTGTTTAATGTTAATTGTTCCTACACAATCCACTCATACAACAGTGAAATGCTATGTGGAAGGGATGGTTCATAGTGTTCCTTGAGGGAAAGGGGATTTTGAAAGACTTGTTATCATTGTATTGTGTATTTCCAATATGTTTGGATGCAGGGCAGATCGGGAGAATGAAGGATCACTCACTGATTGCATGATAACCCAGTTTTGAAGGGTCACTGGAAGAGGGGAATGAAGGATCACTCACTGATTGCATGATAACCCCACCAAGCATATCTCAAAGTATGATCATTATTCTTTACTTTCTTCTATATGCTATTCTTTCTATGGTTTTGTTATCTCATAAATATATCAAAAACATTGCAGATGTGCATATAAAGTAAAATATTGTCCTTCAATTGTTCCACATTGAAGCATTTCCTCTTTGGAATATTTTCTTCGTTTGTACAATATCTGTCAAAAATGGTTCCCATATTTCTTCAAGATCTATTTTAATCTTTATATTGCAATTTTGATTAGATTTGACCTATAGTTGATTTCATTAGTATTTTATAACATATACCCCTAATGTGAAATGTGGAGAGAAAGAAAGAGAAACACTAGGTATGAATTACACGATATAACCATCATCACTTAGCACTTAAATAATAAATTATGGATAGGGAACAACCCCCTAACCTCTGGATGTTTGTTTCATGTTGGCCTCTTATTATATGCAAAGGTAGGCCTGTCTTAATTAGGCTAACGACCACAGTGTAGGGGCCATAATATTTTCCCTTTAACCACATTTATAGTTTGAGAAAATCAGAAAAAATTGTTTCAGATTTATATTATCCTTTTGAAATAGCACACTGCCATCAAAATGCATAATCATTGGTCATCTCAAGAAAATTCCTATTGATTAGTAGGATATCCTTATAAAAATTTGATGCATGGATTTCTTGTGAATTATCGACTGCTATGTAGCCTGCAACTATGGAAGGAATAGTGTTGGTGTTAGGTTTCATTTATTATTGAATTCAATGGTTTTCAAGATATGTTGATGAGTTTTCTCCTTGTTTAATGTTAACTGTTCCTGCACAATCCACTCATAAAATAGTGAAATGCTATGTGGAAGGGATGGTTGATAGTGTTCCTTGAGGGAAGGGGGATTGTGAAAGACTTTTTATCATTGTATTGTGTATTTCCAATATGTTTGGTTGCAGGGCAGACCAGGAGAATGAAGGATCACTCACTAATTGCATGATAACTCAGTTTTGAAGGGTCACTGGTTGAGGGGACAGTCAAGATCCTGATGATTGGGCCATTGGAGGGCCCTATTTCTTTGTAGTAATTTCTATTCAAATTGGATGCATGGATTTCTTATAAATTATCTGCTACTATGTATCCTGCAACTACATTCATAAATCTGCATATAATTCTCTATGGTTGTAAGCCACTTAGAGATCAAAATAGAGAAACTAAATCAAAATCATTCTTTGTCCTTTTTCCTTTTAACAAAGTCTCAACTATCAATGATACAATATACATTTGATGCCCTAAGCTATCAAATATACAAATGGCACCTACCTAGAAGCTCACCAGGAGAATGAAGGATCACTCACTGATTGCATGATAACCCAATTTTGAAGGGTCATTGGTTGAGGGGACAGTCAAGGTCTGGATGATTGGGCCATTGGAGGACCGTATTTCTTTGTATTAATTGCTATTCAAATTGGATGCATGGATTTATTGTGAATTATCGGCTGCTATGTATCCTACAATTACATCCGTAAATCTGCATATACTTCTCTATGGTTGTAAGCCACGTAGGGATCAAAATAGAGAAACTAAATAAAAATCATTCTTTTTCGTATTTCCTTTTAACAAAGTATCAACTATCAATGATACAATACATTTGATGTCGTAATCTATCAATACAAATGATTCCTAGCTAGAAGCTCACAGGCTGTCCATTTGATAACCACAGTCAACATTTCAAAAAAATGGATATCCTTGAGCACAAGCACCAATAACATCAAATAATGGAGTTAAAGCATGGGCTAGGGCACGACACCAGTAAAATGTGGTCATTTCAGTGACAACAATTTAGAATGTGGTCCTTTGGCGTGTATTAAATAGAATACAATTTTCAGCATATTATTATCATTCTATTTCTTTGTTGTAAACATGCCATCAGTTCAGTTTTGTAACTTCACTGTTGTATGAGTGGATTGTACAGGAACAGTTAACATTAAACAAGCAGCAAACTCCTCAACACATCTTGGAAACCATTGAATTCAATAATAAATGAAACCTAACACCAACACTATTTCTTCCATTCTCTTCTACCGAGAATAAAGCATTTAATCCATTCAACATTATCATATAATCATTAGACAGTTACATTTCCTAACTGTGTAGAGGAACAGTCACGACCAAAATGATCAAAACTACTTTCACCCTTGCACAAGCTATTCCAAACTTTAAGTAAAATGAGCAATATGCTATATCAAATCATTCATATTCATAGTAATTATTTGAAGGATCATTTTGTCAATGAACCCTCTGACTGTACCCCTGTGGCAGAGAAAGGAAACCTCAAAATAGAGAAAGGAAACTTAGTAAAACTAGTCTATGCCGATGTTTGTGAGGGTACAGTCATGATAAGTGCCTCTCAAACCTCTCCAAACATGTAAGATTGTCTTTAAATACTTTATTGATCTCTTCTAAACATTAACCAAAATAAACCTACATTTGAATCCACACACAATAACCCCAAAATGAAGGGTTTTGTATCCTTTAATGAATCTCAGTCACTGGTAGCACATGGACAGTCAAACCGGTAGTCTCCAAAGCATTCAATAAGTGACTAGATTGTATTTAATACACACTATTCCTTCCATTCACTTCTACCAAGAATAAAACATTTAATCCATTCAACATTACATATAATCATTAGACAATTACATTTCCTGACTGTGTATTAGAGGAACAGTTAGGAAATGTAACTATCTAAAAGATCCAAACATTTGAAAATAGTGAATTGATATCCTTGAGCACAAGCACCAATAATATCAAATAATGGAGATAAAGCATGGGCTAGGGCACGACACCAGAAGAATGCGGTCATTTCAGAGAGCATTCATGATCAAATAAAATGCAATGCATTTGAAATTTGTAGTTGAATATGATGCTAGATGCTCAAAAGATGAAGAAATCACATACATTCTCTCACGCTCAGCTTTTTCTCCTCTATCCAGTCGAAATAAAAATGATGAGGTCGTTTCACTTTTTTTTTTCATAGCCAAATCTTCCTTGTACCACACAAAGAACATGCCATTGGTTCAATTTTGTAATTTGTTTTTTGTGTAATTATTAATTGGTAGATTAAATGTAGATAACACCTTTATCGGTTTAATTAGCATGTTATTATCATATTAGATAAATTATGTTTAAGAATTGTTGGGACTGGTCCTTTTGCATGTATTAAACATAATAGAATTTTCAGCATATTATTATCAATCTATTTCTTTGTTCTAAACATGCCATTGGTTCAGTTTTGTAGATTTTTTTAATCTGTTAAATGCATTTTTCATGAGGAGGGGTCTTGTTCTTAGGAGATTGATGAAGATTGTGCACCTCAAAAACCAATTCATAAGGTACCAATCATGTTTCCTATTCACTTATATTTTTGGATTGGTAAATCTCCTTACAAGTTTCATGTCCTTTCTTTTGATTACTATGGATGAGATATATATCTTACATTTAACATTCAACTTCTTTACATTTTAGAACATGTAGTGTGTTTTTGAGAATTTTACCAAATCAACTTTTAACATAAACCAAAAACACCAAACTGATATCTTGCCCTTTCAACTTGACAAAATATTTGCATTTGACCAATAACTGCAAGCAACTGAATGATAAATCCACATACCTGTATCTTTGTAAAATACCTGGAACATCAAAAAGATGGCTAAGTGGCTGCCGCCATGATTTTTATCTACTGAATATGGGAAAAAAAAACACCAAAAAAAATTGAATAGAAAACATGATTGGTCATTTCAGAGAGCATTCATGATCAAATAAAATGCAATGCATTCTCTCGCACTCGATCAACTTTCACCCACTCATTTTCTCCCACTCCTTTTCTCTACAAATGAAATAAAAATGATTTGGCCATTTCAAAATAGTGAATCGATATCCTTGAGCACAAGCACCAATAACATCAACTATTTTGACCTGTGGGTAACCTAATGTTGGCAAGAGTTCTTTTATTAATAAGATTACTCTGCAAGCTTGAATACGCGATATATTTTGGCAAATGAAGAGTAGAAAGATGATGATATTCCTGAGATCATGGATGGACACAATGTTGTAGATAGAATGGGAATACATCTTTCTAGGCTGGGCCTGGATCCTTCGACAATTGGGGTAGGATCTAGACCCAGGCTAAAAAGATGTCTTCCTTTCTATTGTGGAATTATCCCTTCTTTGGCCTGCACTCATTCCTCTTCTCAAAAATGGTTATCTAGAAACTTTGGATCCTATTTCTCATCCATGCATGAAATGTGCTGGTGATCGTATAAAATTACTTTAGGCCTCTAGTATTGATGAGATGTACAAGTGTAAAATGTTTTTGCGAGACTGAGATCAATTTGTGCAGTGTACATAAATGTAAGGTGGTGATTATTCTCGATGATTGATAGGTAGCTAGGATAGTAGCTAGGGCTAAAGATAAAATAGCTCAAGAGACCATCATAGGTTCTCTCTTTCTTTGGTCTATATTATTGACAGAATGTTTTACCTTTCATTAGCTTATCAAATTCAGGGATTTGAAAGAATTTAATAGAATATTTTCATGACAACGTATATTATTTAAGTTGACGTTGCACAAATTTATCTACTTCGCGCACTTGTAGACTATGAGGATGGTGATAAAGAAGCATGGCCATGGATCATGAAAATATTCTATTAAATTCTTTCAAATCCCCGAATTTGATGAGCTAATGAAAGGTAAAACATTCTGTCGATAATATAGACCGAAGAAAGAGAGAACCTATGATGGTCTCTTGAGCTGTTTTATCTTTAATGTGCATATCCGTCAATTTTTCGACACTTAATAATTAATTCTAACAAAAGTGCTACGCATTCGATAGATAAAATGTCAGAGAAAACTAATTTATGACAATAGTTCCAATAGTAATGCTATACGTTTGATAGGGAACTTGTCGGAGAAATGCTGAAGGATTGTCACTCTTTTGACAGTTTAAGTGTCGCAAATAGAAATTTTTTGATAGAAACTTTGACATTAATGCCATATCACCAACAGGTATATCTGTCAGAATTAAGTGGAAACTATCGGTATTCCAATAGTTATAATGTCAGAACGGATATATTTTCGACAGTTAAGTCCGATAGATATTGTATATTTTTGATAGGTCATTGTGTCGGAATTCCGATGGATGAACTATAGAAAATGCTATAACGAAGTTGTTGACATGTGCAAGTTTTTGATGTTATATGGTGTTGGTAAACCGACGGATACATCTTCTGTCACAATTTCCTATGCAAAAATAGTGACGGACGCATCTGTCGAAATGTCGACAAATTAGCATTGCAAATCTAACAAATGGCCGTCCAAATTTGACCCCAAATGTAGTAGTGTGTATTTTAATTTCTTTAAATTCATGTGTATACATTTATATATATACACACATACATGTGTGTATATATATATGCACACATGTGTATATATACACATATACATGTGTGTATATGTGTATACATGTGTATATACACATATATACACATATACACACAAGTGTATATATACATATATACACACATGTGTATATATACATACATACACACATGTGTACATGTGTGTGTATACACACACATGTATATATACACACATGCATTTATATATAGACATGTGTGTTTATATACACACACAGGTGTATATATACACATGTGTATATATACACACATACATGTGTGTGTATACACACATACATATATATATACACATACATGTGTGTATACACACAAATATACAGATGTGTGTATATACATATACACATATATACATGTATGTGTATATACACATATGTATATACACACATATATATATACACACATGTATATATACATCTTTATATATATACACACGTGTGTTTATATATACACATGTATGTATATATACACATGTGTATATATACACATACATGTGTGTGTGTATACACACATACACACACACACATATATACACACACATGTGTATATATATACACAAATACACACATGTGTGTATATACATATACACACATTTATATATATATACACACACATATATACATGTGTGTGTATATACACATATATATACATACATATGTATATACACACATGTATATATATACATCCTTATATATATACACAAATACAGACATGCATATATATATACACACATTTGTGTATATATACATGTGTGTATATACTCATATGTATATACACACATGTATATATATACATACTTATAGCAATATAATATACATCCTTATAGTCATGGATCCCATGAAATATTAAATTTGGTTTTATAAAAATTGGAATTAGAAATTGGAATTTCCAATTCCACCTATTTGAGTGGAAGATGAAATGTCCATTTTGAGGGCAAAATTAGAATTTTGAAATTTCAATTCCAATTTTTTGGATGGACACAAACATAGAATTACATTATCCAGAAATCTAATTCTGGAATTAGAGCTCATATTCCATGCACCAAACGGGCCCTAAGGGATATTCGAGGCATTGTAGGTAAACTTTTATCTAAGTATTGTAGACACTAAAAAATGGACAAGTGCTTAAAATCATCAAAATGCTACAATTCTTATCAAAATGCTCAAAAATCAAATAAAAAAAGATCAAATCAAATTTCACAATGGACATTTATTAAATCAAATTGGACAAAATCATTAAAAATCAAAGGAAAAATCAAATAATGACATTAAATAATTAAATACAAGTTTAAAGGGACCAAAAACACTATATAATTGATTTTAATCAATTAATTGTATAGTTTTTAAATCAAAAATCAAATTGAACCTATTCCCTTACATGGCTAATTTAATTAATAAATAGAATTTAATTAATCCTAATATCTTTCAACAAAAAATTGAGGAACCAATGAGAATTGAGAGACAAAAGCACATGGATCACTCCAAAATAATTGAATCTCAATCACACATTTCAACTTTGAATCTCAACCACTCAAATTTGTCCTTTTGTCCAAACCTTTGAGACAAACATTTAAATTGTCCCCCCATTTAAAAACATTGCAAAGTTTTTGACTCAACCAAAGCTAAATCATGATTAAATAACTCTACCCCCTACCCTTGGGATTTTACTATAAATAAGAGTCATTTTGAGAGCATTTATCATAAACATTTGAGTTTATCTTTTCAATAATGGAGTATTGAGAGCTAGATTAAACATTTTACTATCATTTTTCTCATTCTAGGAGTGTCACTAGTAGAGAATAGGCTGAGAGATCTACTTACCAAACTTAGATAGAGAACCATGAGATGTCAGGATGTTAATTTCAATTCTTAGCTTAAATTTGCATTGTATTTTCATAGAATTATAGTTGATTATCCTAATTTCATGAAGGTGTTAAACATACACACACAAATGACACCCACTGCCAAAACATTTCATTTATAAGAATTTCCTTGTTAAGAGGTTGAAAAAGAACAAAATTTGATTGAAGTGTTTGGAACAAAGAGAAACAATAGGGATATTCTCTTCACTTTCTAAGTGAACCAAATTCCCAAACTTGTTGGACTAAGTTCAATTTTTTTGCTTTTTTATACATGCTAGTTAATCTAGATCCTTAAAGGGCATGCCTCCTGAGATTTTCCTTACGAGGATGGTGAGAGGGAATGACCCAAGTGGGAGAAAATCTCTTTAGCCATGGTACTATCTGACCCACTATAAAAAAAATACACTCTTCCTTAATAGGGGAGTGACTAGGTTGTGTGCAAGTTTCTTCACTTCCTCTAGTAGTCCTTTTGGATTGCACCAAATCGTGCTTTTGTGCGTGTGGGAAGCCCACAAGTGGGAAAAAGAATTTGACATGATTTAGAATGGAAGTATTCATTAAAATCCTGATAAGTAGTAAGCTTCCTTGTAGAGCCAAACATGTTAAAAGCCAAATTTCACTATAGGTAGATTTCTTGGAAGACTTTCTTGTTCAATATTTGTGGAAAATGACTGAAAATATACACTTGTAGTGTGGTTTTAGGGACATGGTGCAAATTTGATGTGTGTGTTGCATTTGTACTTCATTTTCAAGCAAGAAAATTCTGTAGACATGATCTTACAATTTTTAAAATTTGAAATTTACAACCTGGTCTGTAAAGTGCCGCCTGCACATAGAGAAAAACTGCGTATACACAATAAAGTCACGCATGTGACTATTTAGGAAACACCTAAAAACAAGGAATTCATGCCTATGATAGTTTAAGTGACATCTGGAAAAATTTAAATCATGCTTATCAATAGGCAAAAGCCGCCTGCTCACCGGTAGAGCACCGCTTAAGAAGATTCCAGTCACCGTGTATCAAATTTAAAGTCACACCTACACACTGGCAAGTGACACCCAGAATAAAAAAAGGGCAAACAGTGAGCATTTCCTGAGGGTTTTAAAATTTTTGATTTCATATTCAGATACCCTTTTGGTTGTTTTATTTGTTCTAGTATCCTGCCTAGTCAGAAATCTTGATTTTGAACAATTTTGAAAAATTTATAAGGATTTGGCCACAAGCAAGTAAGATCAAGCCTATTTTCAAGAGCTTGTATGCTCATGCCTGCTTTTACTTGATCATATTACATAAAGAAAACCTTGCAAGGAGATGGAACTTATCTAAGGCAAGAACTTCCTTTCCCAAGTGATACTTTTACCACCCCAAGAATACCACAAGAACCTATTCAAGAAGTGGAAACCAACATGATTTACTCCACTAGCTTGGGTAATAACAACAATGGAGGTATTGACCCAAACAATCAAGGTAATGCCAATAATGGAGGAATAGACCCTAACAATCAAGGAGTTGGTAACACTAATGATAGGGGTAATGGTGAACCAACTGCTGAAGATGCCACTGATGAAAAGGTTAGTGAAGCTATACAAAGCTCGTACTTCTTGAAACTCATGGAAAAGGCATTAGCGAGAGATAAGGAGAAATATTTTCTAGACTTAGCCCAAGCAGGTCTTAAACTTCCTCATGATTATGATGTTAATCAACTTAAGCAACCAGAAGTTGAAGAGAGCCCAATCGATATCATGAATAAACAATTTAAGTTATTTCAAATGTAATTGGACATGATAAAGCAAAGTGGGGCTCCAAAACCCTTTTCAATAGAGGCATTATGTCCTTTTCCATTTGACAAGAGTCTAGTCATGGTACCATTCCCTATCAACGTAGTATTTCCTAAGTATGAAAAATATGAAGGAACATCTGATCCTCAAGATCATTTATGGGAATTTTGTGCATTGAGCTTGGAGTTCATGCATGATACCACTTATTTAATGAGATTATTTCCTAGAAGTTTGGGAGGTATGGCCATGGAATGGTTTTTGAAATTACCTTCTGGCATTCAAACTTTTGAAGAGATGGCTTCTAAATTTGTAACACACTATTCATACAATATCAAACATGAAGTTACAATGATCACCTTATGTAATACCAATCAAAAAGAAGGAGAAAGATTCCTAATTTTCCTACAAAGATGGAAGACGGTATTTGCTAAGTATCCTCAGAGTGTACCAGAAAAAGAAAAGATGGATATCTTTATCAATAGCTTGAGTAATGAGATGAATTATCAGTTGAGAATGCAATGTCCTAAGACCTTCCAAGATCTTATTGAAAATGGAGTGACTACGAAGGAGGTATTAGTTAAAAGTGGAGAGTTAAAACTTTACAAGGACAATAAGAATTACAACAACAATACCTCCAACAACAACCATAACAACCAGAATAAGAACTTTTCTAACAACTATAATCAGTTTGGGTTGAAGAACAACAATAAAGGAGTGGTCAATGACAATGTTTTTGATGCTAATAATTTAAAAGTGACTCCTTTCACTCTCACAAGGACACCTAATTAGGTGAATAACACAAATCAGGCTCCCAAAGTTCCTTTCAACAGCAATACCAACAATAACGACTTTGGGAACAATAAAGGAGGTAATAAGTTTAAACAGTTCTTGGCACCATCTCCCAAGAGAACATTCACACCTTTGGGTGAACCTCTTGAGAAGGCATTGAGGACACTCATTTCTAATAAAGTTATTGATTTACCTAGACCTCAACCCTACGAGCCACAAAACAAGCCTAGTTGGTGGAGTGAGAATAGTCATTGTGAATACCATCGGAATAGAGGGCATACCATGAATGATTTCTTACAATTGAAGAACATGGTACAAGATCTGATTGATAATGGTGTGATCAATATAGAAGGGCCTCAAAGTAATGAAGATCACACAGCTTTCAAACAACCTTTCTATAACCATGAGAAAGGTGGACCTTCCAATGTGAATAAGCAAGGTAATAATAATGTCAACTTTGCTCATAATTATGATAACATGATCAATACATTATCTAAGGATGAGCATGTTGTAAATACTATCATGATCAAGGAACAACCCAAAGAAGAAACATTAAATGCTATCACTAGGGGGCAGACTTCAAGGATTACCCTACAAGGGGTTGATCCTAAACCTATTGGTCCTCCACAATCCAGTATTTTGGCTAAACAATTGTTGACAACAGCAAAGCCATATAGTTTTGTGGATCAACTACAAAATAATCCAGCACAAATTTCTATTTTGGAGTTATTAAAATTATCTCCAAATCATAAGGAGATCTTAGAGAAAGCTCTAGTGGAAACTAATATTTCTATCAACTTGGAAGAGGAGAAGTTTCAGAATATGGTAGGACTCCTCATCACACCGCATTGTCTTTCATTTTCAGACCATGATGACATGTCTATCACCCATCCCCAAAATCTACCACTGCATCTAGAAGTCTTGATTGAAAGACATAGGGTCAAGAGATCTCTCATAGATGGGAGAGCTAGTCTTAATATTGGCACTTTGAGCCTTGTCAAGTCTTTAGGATTATCTGAGTCATGTATTGATCCTACAAAGAGAATTACCATAAAAGCTTATGATGAGGTAGAGAGGTCTTCAAAAGGCATGATTATATTGCCCATTCAAGTTGGACCTGTCAAAAAGGACATAAAATGCCAAGTCTTAGATATGAAATTAACTTATAATATCTTATTGGGAAGGCCGTGGATACATGAGATGCAAGCGGTTCCTTCCACGTATCATTAATGTATAAAATTTCCATACATGGGTGAGGAAATCACAATTGGAGGGGATTCAAATCCTTTCCAATATTGTAATGCACTAAAGCCTCTTCACGAATTATTTATTCCTCATAATAGAGAAGGGATTATTCCAAGGGATACCAGTGAAGACATTAAAGTGGATGATCCTAAGTTAACATTAAGTGCTACTTCTACTTCAAACCCTCCTCAAACTAACTCAACTACATCAACTAAAGGAAAGGAGAAAGTGAGTTATGAGGGTCTAAATTCAAATGAAAGTTAAAATAAAGCATCTACACCAGAAGTGGAAATTTTCAAACCCAAAAAAGAGGAGAAAGACAAAGATAAAGAGGACCATTACAAACATATGAGTGAGATGATGCACACATTTGAAAAACAATGTAAAATCAATTCCAAGGGAATAGGGGAATATTCTATTTCCCTATTCGACTTACCTACATCTCCAAGAACACATGGGAAACCATCTAAGGAACATATTCCTCACAAATATAACTCTTATTTTGTAAGAGAAAGTGACAGGGAAACATTTGACAAAGAAGAAGATGAAGTTCTCCAATGGCTCTATCAAGATTAAAATGATACCTCAAATACCCTTATGGGGAGAATTCAACACATTAACATTCAAACTGACCAATATGGAAAAGGGTTTGAAATAATGCAAAAAATGGGATATAAGGGAAGAGGACCCTTAGGTAAAAGAAATAGAGGTTTTCTAGAGCCTATTGAACCTTCTTGGAGGTCAAAAGAAAAAAAATCAAGGGTAGGTTACCAACATAAAGGAGAAAGTTACAGCCCCATGCATGATTCCTATCCACAAGTGAACACGGTGGAATCTGATGTTGATAGTGATGATTCCCGAGACTATGAGTGGGATGCTTTATTCAAAGACTCATGCCATGATAAAGAGGTTGTCACAATACATGCTTATGCTAATGTTCCTAGGCAAAAAAATCAAGGTAATGAAGATCCCAATATACAAGAACTCAACATAGGAAAAGTGCCCACTAATTGCCCATGGATAGGTGAACCTTGGGTACCTTTGTGGGGGGGTGATTCAAATGTTAGTTTTAATCCACTTGTTGTATTTCCCATGCTATTTTCCAGAGAAGTATTTGAGGACTCAAGTGAAGAGGACTTCGATCCTTCTTCCATGGACCATCTTGAGGAAGCTCACATTATTGACCTTAATGATACAATGTATGAACCATCTAATGAGGTCATGTCCTGACACCCAACCGATGAAACTTTTCCCATTGACTCTTTATCCTTGATGCATCTTGACCTTACTGATTGGGAACTAACCGAAACAAGTGACCTACTATATTTTCCCGATGACCAAGCAATGACCCAATACTTAAATGTGGTTAAGCCCTCTTTCACCAATGAATTTAATTTGAACATGATGAGAACAACAGGGGTCCAACCTCTTAATCCAAAAAGAGAAAAAATGAAAAAAATAAAATAAAATGAAAAGTTCTAGTGGTGAAAACCACCATGTGGCAGCACTAGAACCAAAAAAAAGTAAAGATAAAGGATGTTTCCTATGGTGAAAACCCAATTGCGGCACCAAAGGAAGAGACGTTGGATACCCTACCCGAACATGAAGAAGAAAGGTCACCAATTCTCTTAGAGCCAACAGAGAAGGTCAACATTGGAATAGAATTGGATCCTAAATTCATACACCTAGCAGCTTCACTTACACCTTTAGAAATAAAGGATTTTATCAAGTTTTTTCAAGAAAAATAAGTGAAATTTGCATGGTCCTATGTCAACATGCCAAGATTGGATCCCGACTTCATCATGCACCATTTTAATGTTAAACCAGGGGTTAAGCCCGTCAAGCAGAAGTTGAGGAAGATGCACCCACATATAGCTCTCCTAGTCAAAGTAGAATTGGAGAAATTGTTGAAGGTGGGGTTTATAAGAGAAATTGCCTATGCTGAATGGATATCCAATATTGTACTGGTCACCAAGCATGAAAAATCCATTCATGTATACACGGAATTTAGAGGCTTGAATCTTTCATGTCCCAAAGATGACTTCCACTTCCAAGCATAGATGCAATAGTGGATTTAATAGCTGGTCACTCCATGTATTCATTGATGGACGGTTTTAGCGGATACAATCAGATTAAAATTGCACCTAAAGACCAAGAAAAGATAGCATTCAAATGCCCTTGGGGAAATTTTTTTTGGAACGTAATGCCCTTCGGTCTCAAAAATGTCAGAGCTACTTACCAAAGAGCAATGACCACTAGTTTCCATGATATGATGCACACCTTCCTAGAAGATTATGTGTATGACATATTGGCAAAGTCACATCAAAGAGAAGACCACTTGAAAATTATGGAAAAGCTATTCACATGTTTGGAGCAATTCAAAGTGAGGCTTAATCCAAAAAAATGTGCCTTCGGTGTTCAATCTAGAAAATTACTAGGCTACATAGTTTTCGCAAAAGGCATTGAAGTGGACTCCAAAAAGGTTCAAGAAATAATGGATATGGAAATTCCAAAGAACATAAGCCAAATGAGGTCTCTTCAAGGGAAACTACAATCAATAAGAAGGTTCATTTCTCAATTGGCGGAAAAGTGTCATTCATTCAAAAGATTGCTACACAAAGACACCATTTTCATATGGGATGAAGAATGTGAAAAAACCTTCACTTTGTTGAAGACTTATTTAATAAATCCACCAATTCTAATGCCTCCTATCAAAGGAAAACCATTGATGTTGTACATATCTGCAACTGAGAGGTCTTTAGGAGTTCTTTTGCCGCAATAAGATGATCAAGGAAAAGAAAGAGCAATCTACTATTTCAGTCACACATTGATCAAGTATGAATTGAACTACACATTCATGGAAAGAGAATGTCTAGCAGTTGTCTTCACTTCAAAAAAATTGAGACATTACATGTTGATGTACAAGGTGAAGCTCATTGCAAAAATTGATCCTCTAAAATACTTGCTTAGCAAAACTGCCTTAACGAGTAGAATAGCAAAATGGGTCATGATATTAAGTGAGTTTGACATTGAGTATGTGGATAGGAAGGTCATAAAAGGACAAGTGATAGTAGATCACTTAGCGGAAAATCCATTAATTTCTACGTAAACCATTCAGGTGGAGTTTTCGGATGCAACAATTGTCAACATAAAAGCCAAGACATGGAAGTTGTACTTTGACGGATCGTACACACAAGGAGGTTCCAACATTGACATATTATTGATTACCCCTCAAGGGTATACTATTCCCAAGTCATACAAGCTTTTATTCCCATGTACCAACAACATAGCTGAGTATGAAGCTTTAGTCATTGGTATCAAGATGGATTTAGAATGGAACATCACCAAGCTATAAGTGTATGGAGACTCTTAATTGGTAATCAATCAAGTCAATGATGAATATAATACCAAAGATGAAAAACTAATGCCATATAAGACTATGATTTGTGCTTGGAAAAAGTACTTTGCATTGATAACTTTTGAGCAAATTCCAAGAGAGAAGAAAAGAGCAGCTGATGCAATGGCTACCTTGGCTTCATTACTACAAAAACTTGATTAGAATGAGAGGTACGAATTCTTGGTGGAAGAGTTGGAAAAACTAGCATTTGACCTTCCTGATACCCAAATCATTGCCTACTCAATGGACATGACTCACCTTGGTACGACCCTATCTACACCTATCTCAAAGACCAAGTGTTACCTTCAGACCAATCCCAAGCCCAAAAATGAAATTTCATCTGACAATCAACTTGTTACATTATTCTTTCCTACACATTGTATCATAAAGGTCTTGATGGGACTTTACTTAGATGTCTAGAGGAAGAAGAGTCTAAGGTAGCTTTACATGAGGTTCACGAGGGCATTTGCGGGTCACATTCAAGTGGTTTAAACCTAGCTAAGAAGATCCTTCACATGGGGTATTTTTGGAAAACCTTAGAGAAAGATGCTTGCCACTTTGTCAAGATATGCATCAAATGTCAATACCATGGCGATATGATACATGTACCAGCCCAAGAATTACATCCTTTTGTTACACCTTGGACATTCTATCAATGGGGATTTGATTCGATTGGAGTGATTTATCCACCATCATCCAATGGGCACAAGTACATCATCACTGCTATGAAATATTTCACTAAGTGGGTAGAGGTCATTCCTTTGATCACCGCTATGGGAAAATAGATTTCCATGTTCATACTTAATCACATCATTTGTAGATATGGTATTCCTTATTCCATAATCACAGACAATGGAAAACAATTCAAGAAAAAAGATGTGGATGAACTTTGTGATACCTTCCATATCACCCATCACTCTTGTTCCATTTATTATCCACAAGGAAATGGACAAGCCAAAGCTACAAATAAGAATATCCTTTAAATCTTGAAGAGATCGGTGAACAAGTCAGGAAGAGATTGGCATGTATAAATCAACCCAGCTTTATGGGCCTATAGAACTAGCATTCAGACACCTACAGGAGCTACACCATATTCATTGGTTTATGGAGCCGAAGTTGTTCTACCTTTGGAGGTTGAAATTCCATCCTTAAGAGTAATATTGCAAGGATTAATAATGGATGAGGATTATAGAGTTTCCCAACTTCAACAATTGGAATTATTAGAAGAACATCAAGCGCAAGCCTATGAACATTTGAAAGTCTATCAAAATAGGATCTCAAGAAACTACAACAAGCATATCAAACCAAGAGTCTTTCAAGTAGGTGACTTAGTGCTAAAAGAAAACCCTAAAAATCAAGTAGAAAGGGAAAAGAAGGGTAAATGGGAAGGAAATTGGCTTGGTCCTTTCATAATTGTTTCTTCATTTGGAACGGGAACTTATAAACTAGCCAATTGTGATGGGGAAGAATTACAAGAGCCCATCAATAGCATTCATCTAAAGAGGTTTTATACCTAATCAGATAAAAGAGTATCACAAGAAAGGGTATTAGACAAGTGTATCCGATGACTCAAGCATCACTTTTGTACATGAGAAAATAGAAAAAAAGAAAAAAAAATTGAAAATTGAAAAAAGAAAAAAAATTGAAAAAAAGATAAAAGATAAAAGATAAAAAATGGAAAAAGATAAAAAAGTGTCTTGGTGAAAACCTAGCAATAGGCGCCTTGGTAGCAAAAAATGAAAAAAGAGAAAAAGAGAAATAAACCCAAAAGGTGAAAACTTGACAATCAAGCACCTTTTGTTCCCTTAAGTCATTTCCTAGTTTCATGTGTACCTATTGCATTTCCATCATCTCTCTTGTAAATATTCATTGCATCCGTCATTTGTGCATAGTCATAATAAAACCTGTCAGTTGCATTGTTGCATTACCTATTTTCCCTAAGTTTGTCACACGATCACATTTATCACTTGGGGGCAAGGAGAGGATTGGATTTTTGGTACAAGCGGATTCAATAGTGCTACATTCGGTCACATATCAGAGCTTCAGAAGAGAGAGATGTTTTGTTGAACCTTTGATGGATATTATTGTTCATACCCAAGTATTTTGATCCTACAACTTGATCCTTGAGTCTTCATTGACTTTATTATTCAGGATTAAAAAAATTGACAAAACCTAAAAGATCAGAATGTTTGGAAATTCTCTTTGAAAATTTTGATACATTGCAAAACACTTGAAGCTTTTTGATGATCTTTATTGAATTGAATTTTATCACATCTTTTTAGCTAAATCGATGATGTTTCAACTAGATTGGAAATGATGGAGACATGATATTTTTCTTGCCTTTGAGTGACTGTCTTGAGGAAGATCCATCAACTTATGTGAATTCGTCTAACAACATGGTCATCAAAGAACCTATATCATCTTAAAATAGAAGCACTTCCATGTTAAGAGCATTTAGCCCTCCAAGTAAGTGGTTTGGGGTCATGTCAAATGCCTTGAATGGATATTCAACTTGGATCTAGCCTTTTCCCCTATTCTACCCCATTTTCCACTTCTTCCTAGCATTTTCTTCCATCCTGAACTATGAACCTGAGATTCTTGACCATAAGGTCAAGGTCAACCTTCTTAGGTCAAGGTCGACCTTAACCCTAACCTAGTAAGGGTTGACCTTGACCCTGACCTTGACCTTGACCCTAGGGTTTGGGATCTTCAATGTTAGCTTCCAGTTTCAGGATCTCATCAAAATCTTGCACTTTCCCTCTTCGGGGCCACTATTTCTTAGATTAAGTGTCAAATTCTCAAATTAATATTTGAGGTGGAAATTTCTTGATATTTGTATAGGATTCCTAATTTATTATTGGAGATTAGTCTTTCTCGAGTTTTGTGCCTAGTACTAAAATTAACTTTGGGGTTGGCCTTACCTCGAATTTTGTAATAAGGCTCTTAAATAATTATTTATTTCTACATTAAGGGTGGTCCCCTCCTAGAGTTTTGTGTCAAGACTTTAATTTAATTTCCTTTCCATGTGCACCTCTCTAGAGTTTTGTGCCATGGGCCCTTAATTATTGTTTTCTATGAGGCCCCTCTTGTTCCCTAGATCACTATAAAAGGGAGCCTTCCTCTCTCATTTTCTCCATCAAGTTTCTCAATCTCTCAAGCTCTCAAGAAATAAGATCAAGCATTCAAGCATCCAATTCATCAAGGAGATCCATTAGTAGTCATTGAAGGATTCAAGCTCTATGGAGCTCTCTTGTTGAAGATTCATCCATTTTCTATTCAAGCCTTTTCCAAGTTCAAGATCCATTCAAGATTGGTGTTGAAGATATAAAGACAATTGATTGGAGACATCCTACATGTGATTCTACATTCATCCATTCTTGTAGATTCAAGGATTCAAATCCTCCACAAGGGTTTCAACTCAAGCAAGGTGAATTGTTCCATTTACTTTGTTTACTCCAGCAATTTCAATTCAATTTCAAGGTTAATTCCTAAATTGGGGTTTGACTGAGGTAAACCCCCCAAACAAACAACCAAAAACCCTCTTTTTCTTGTAGGTATAGGTGCAAAAATTTGGATCTGAGAGTTGATTTGGATACCCTTCTCATCGAACTTCCAAGATCTACGAACAAAGTCAAAGTCGACCTTCATTTTCCTGAGGTCATCCTTGACCTTTTAAAAGGTCAAAGTTGACCTGATCAAATTTGGGAAAAATATTTCTGGGTTTTGTAGATCTTGCAGTTTTGGTTAAAGGTCACAAGAATCAATAGTTTTTGAGATTGTTTGATAGGGTTTTCAGCTGATTCTTTTTTGGAGGTAAGTACCTTTATTTTCTAATTTCAATATTAATCATTTATATTTACTTTCTATATCAATACAATCTCATGTAAGTGTAAAATATTGGTTTTGGGGTCTCTTTTATGTGCAAACCATTGTCCTAGGCCCCATACACTATTTTATCTATTACATTTTGGTGAACCCATTTTACGAATCTTCTTTCTTTTGTGGAATTAGATGCTCTATTGTGTTTGATTTCCTTTTCAAATTTCATTTGAATGCATTTGGATATATCTAGATCTATTTGTTATCATGTTGCACAAGTTGTTTCAAGCATTTTCCAAAACTTTTGGGATTACACAACATCCTCCTCTTACGTTACCATTGCATGGCGTTATACCTAGCAAGACTTCATCTAGTGCATGTGATGTTATTTTACCTTATAAGGATATATTAGAGAATGAAGATGACCTTAGGCTATATCTCCATCACATTTCTCTTTATGGAGATGAGTTGAGGATTGATGTTAATTCTTCTCCTAATAGATGTCCTTCTTCCCCCTCTAGGGATCAAGCTTTAGTGGATTATGGAGACCCTACAATGTGCTTTATTGGTAGGGATGATAATACTCCTATTTGTGATGAACCCTTGGATAAAGACATTGATTTATCCCCTCCTCATGAAGAATCTTTGATACAAGGGGGTGATTTATTAATGGATGACATATTCATACATGATGATAACTCTTTTTCTAAAACAAACTCCCCTTATGCAGACATTTTAGCGAAAGAAGATGACATTATAGATGCTTTATCTCCATTTCAGATTCTTTCTAGTGATGAGGCATTAGTGGAGAATGATATGAATTCCCTTAATGCTATCCATTTTAGTGATGATCCTATGGAGAATCAAGATCTTACCTCATCTCCTCCTAGGATGTCCTCTTTTCTTCCTTTTGGTGAATCTATTTGTAGTGTCGAGACAACTAATATGGTTTATCCTAAACCCTTGTTGACTGTCAAAGGTTGTCCTCACATTACTGTCAAAGGTAAACCTATGGAGTCTTTCAATGATCAAGATTTGATAGCTCACACATATTGTACAAGGAATAACCCTCAACCTAATCTGGTGGTTTCTACTTCTTTGCCACCTTCTCAACCTATTCTTCCTCCTCCACCCCATCTTCCTAGCAAGGAGTATAATTTGATAAACCAATTGAAAAATACTCCTGCCAAGATTTCTTTATGGGAGCTTCTTCAAACTTCACCTACCTACTATGGAGCCTTGCAAAAAGCTCTAGCAACTCTTCCTACTCTACCTCCTAATCAAGAAAACATCAATAACTTCTTACAATGCATGCATGCTACCCTGGGTCCTCTTGACATTATTTTTACTCAAAGGGATTTACCTTCTAAAGAAGTTCAAAATCAATATGATGCTCTTATGGTTGATGTAACTATCAATACAAGTATCATTCATAGGACCTTGATTGATAATGGATCTGGGCTTAATATTTGTAGCATGGACATGCTCAAAGTGATTAACACCGATCTTTCAACTATTCAACCTGACAATGTTCCTATACGTGGCTTTGATAACATTGCTAAGAACACTTTAGGCATCATTACCTTACCTAGAAAAGTAGGACCGGTCATCCTAAATAAACCTCTTCATGTTATGCCTAGACCTCTCAATTATAATCTTCTTTTGGGTAGACCTTGGTTGCATGAGATGCATGCCGTTCCTTCCACCCTTCATCGTAAAGTCAAGTTTATACATAACAAAGTGATGTATACACTTCATGCAGATGATGCACCTAATCCTTGTCTTAACATTCAAAATCAAACTACTCCTATTCCTAATAGTAATCCTCCTTCCTCTAATGCTCTTCCTGACGATGATTGGGGAACCTTGGATTTCACTCCTACCTTTATTGGTGAATATAAGGTTAATGATCATGATTTTATGAAGAAACAAAGAGAATTTGAACAATGATTTTTTACTTCTAACACCCTTAGTAATAACTTTGCCGCTGCTTCTACCCATAATGAATCTATCAAATCTACTAAGGATGATATTGTGACTACTGATGTTCTATTGACTCCTTCTGATATGGCTTCTTGTTATGGACCTAGTTATCACTTCCTAGTTAAACAAGGATTTAATGCTCAAGGATGTGGTAAGCATAAATAGGGAATTCAAATGCCCTTACACACTGGGGGGCATGAGCATTCTTATGGATTAGGATTTAATCCTCAACAACAGATCAATGTTAATAACATCTCCAATAACACTTCAAAACATGATGAACCTATGAAGGAATTTGACCAAGACATTCTTTTGCCTAAACTCCTTCCTGCTAAGATGATTACTAGACCTAAACTCAAAAAGAAATGTAGTCCACACTTGAAGACTCTTCCTTTTTGTTTATATCATAGATTTCATGATCACTCTACTAATGAATGTCATGCTTTACATTATAAGATTAGGCAGCTCATTGATATTAAGGTTATTTATATATCATGTGATAATGATTTGTATTTCAATCCTATTTTATCTAAATAACATTTATGTTCCTATTATGAAGCTCCACATTATGTAAACAATGTTAGCCTAATCCTTGGGGGCTCGTTGTCTTGTATAGTGTTGCAAGTGACATAATAGGTCCCTTTCCATCCTTTTTCCTATACTTGGGGGGCAAGGATGTCATCTCCTTCATTTCTGTCTTTCCGAGATTCACCTCTTTCCTTGGTTAAGAAGTATCTATCTATTATGTGATATCCAATCATACATGGAAATTATGGTTTACATTTGTGGACCTATGTCCTTTATGAAAACCTTATTTGTTGTTTGAAATTGGGTTTCCATGGTTGATACATCTCTCACCTTGGAAACTAAATAGTGTGCTATCCCTCATTAAGGGTTACTTTCTTTTCACTTCTTGCATGATATCTTTTACATTCGTCCCTTCATTGGCCTCATAGGAGCTGTGACTTTCTTGGCTTGGACTAGGAGTTGTCTATGGATATTGTCTTGATGCTGAAGAAGGCTTTAACCTTGTTCTTTTCTTTCCTTAACATGTCAAAATAGTATGTTTTTTCCATATTAAGGAGGGGGGCATATATACGGCCTCCCTTGATCTATATTATGTATTTTTGTTCTAACCTTTTGTTTGCAGCATGCTAAATCTTGAAAGGTAACGCACATAAGTTGCTAAATCCTGAAGGGACATGCATTTCCAATATAAAATATGCTAAATCTTGGAAGGTAATGCACATAAGTTGCTAAATCCTGAAAAGACATGCATCAATATGCTAAATCTTCTGAGGGTAACACACATAAGTTGCTAAATCCTGAGGAGACACACATTTCATATTCATGGTGATACAAGAAGGTGGATCCATGGGTACTTTATAAAATCCATCAAAAGATGCACTACATACATGCACAAAGCCGCTAGAAGGCGCACAATATTATGGGGTGACTATCAGGTGTTTTCTTGGTAGGCCATCCTATCCTTTTGTGGTTCACAATGAGATATACACATCTTACTGGGTGAGCTAGCCAATCCTCTCTTCCCTTTTCTCTCTTTTTCTACTGATGTCTCTCTTATTACAATCTTGGAGTTGATGAAGACTCGAGTCCCTGGGGGCTTGAGGACTCCTTTGTCCCTTTGAGTTCAGTAAGATTATCTTTTTCTTTATGATCTCCTTTACCAAGAGTTTGCATCGAGTCCATACTCTTGCTAAAGTGGGGGCTTAATGTATCATCTTAAAATGGAAGCACTTCCATGTTAAGAGTGTTTAGCCCTCTGAGTAAGTCATTTGGGGTCATGTCAAATGCCTTGAATGGATATTTGACTTGGATCTGGCTTTTTCCCCTATTCTACCCCATTTTCCACTTCTTCCTAGCATTTTCTTCCATCCTGAACTATGAACCTGAGATTCTTGACCATAAGGTCAAGGTCGACCTTCTTAGGTCAAGGTCAACCTTAACCCTAACCTAGTCAAGGTTGACCTTGACCTTGACCCTAGGGTTCGGGATCTTCAATGTTAGCTTCCAGTTTCAGGATCTCATCAAAATCTTGCACTTTCCCTCTTCGGGGCCACTATTTCTCGGATTAGGCATCGAATTCTCAAATTAATATTTGAGGTGGACCTTTCTTGATATTTGTATAGGATTCCTAATTTATTATTGGAGATTATCCTTTCTCGAGTTTTGTGCCTAATACTAAAATTAACTTTGGGGTTGGCCTTACCTTGAATTTTGTAATAAGGCTCTTAAATAATTATTTATTTCTATATTAAGGGTGGTCCCCTCCTAGAGTTTTGTGTCAAGACTTTAATTTAATTTCCTTTCCATGTGCACCTCTCTAGAGTTTTGTGCCTTGGCCCCTTAATTATTGTTTTCTACGAGGCCCCTCTTGTGCCCTAGATCACTATAAAAGGGAGCCTTCCTCTCTCATTTTCTCCATCAAGTTTCTCAATCTCTCAAGCTCTCAAGAAAGAAGATCAAGCATTCAAGCATCCAATTCATCAAGGAGATCCATTAGTAGTCATTGAAGGATTCAAGCTCTATGGAGCTCTCTTGTTGAAGATTCATCCATTTTCTATTCAAGCCTTTTCCAAGTTCAAGATCCATTCAAGATTGGTGTTGAAGATATAAAGACAATTGATTGGAGACATCCTACATGTGATTCTACATTCATCCATTCTTGTGGATTCAAGGATTTGAATCCTCCACAAGGGTTTCAACTCAAGCAAGGTGAATTGTTCCATTTACTTTGTTTACTCCAGCAATTTCAATTCAATTTCAAGGTTAATTCCTAAATTGGGGTTTGACTGAGGTAAACCCCCCAAACAAACAACTAAAAACCCTCTTTTTCTTGCAGGTATAGGTGCAGAACTTTGGATCTGAGAGTAGATTTGGATACCCTTTTCATCGAACTTCCAAGATCTATGAACAAAGTCAAAGTCAACCTTCATTTTCTTGAGGTCATCCTTGACCTTTTAAAAGGTCAAAGTTGACTTGATCAAATTTGGGAAAAATATTTTTGGGTTTTGTAGATCTCGTAGTTTTGGTTCAAGGTCGCAAGAATCAATAGTTTTTGAGATTGTTTGACAAGGTTTTCAGCCGATCCTTTTTCGGAGGTAAGTACCTTTATTTTCTAATTTCAATATTAATCATCTATATTTACTTTCTATATCAATACAATCTCATGTAAGTGTAAAATATTGGTTTTGGGGTCTCTTTTATGTGCAAACCATTGTCCTAGGCCCCATACACTATTTTATCTATTACAGAACCATCGAGGACTTTCACATAGGAGGGAGGATTAACCTTTGTTTGTTTATGCAAACAGATACCTTGGCTATTTAGATTTTCCATATCTTAATACCAAAATCCACTTGCAACATTGAATCCGTTGAAACCGGTATTCATACTCCCATAATTGGTCATTCAACTAGTGAGGGTTGTACTAGTTTCCTAAGGGGTTACCACATGTGATAATAAAAAGTGGTATTCATATCATCATGATGTCATCAGTGATGGTTGTACTTGCTTTCTAGTCTTACAATGCTCAATGATGAAAATGTTTCTCTATGACATTTCTTTGCTAAAAGCTAGTGACACTTAGTTGCATTACATTGCATTATCATGTTAGATTAAGTGCATTGTAGTTACTTTTCCAAGGGAAAAGGGGGTACATTCATAATCTTGGTTGATTAAAAACAAGAAAAAAGAGGGGGTTCAATTAAAAATCATCATCCTTGATTCAAATCAATCATGTGAGATAATATTTTGCATTCATTCATAGCATTAATCATTAGTCATTATCCTTATATCAGAAAAAAGAAAAAGAGAAAAGATTCATTACTCATACATCATTTGCATACATTTAATTAAAGAGTTGCATACATAAAAAGATAAAAAACATAGTTGCATTCATTCATATCCATATTTTCCATAATAAATCATTTTGCATCCATACATTGGAAAACCATAAAACATTACAAGTTCCATTATCATTTGCATTCATCTATCTATATCATATATAAGATACATTGCATCCATGGCATAATAAAAAATTAAATGCATCAGAAACATCATATAGCTACATATAAAGATAATCTCACATGTAAACATCAAGAGAATCAAGGAAAGTCTATCATCATATAAATATTCATAACATCAAATGATCCATCAAATCCATATATCAGAGTTACAATGTCATCAAAAAAGTGGTATATCAAAGTCCTAATCAATAAAAACATGAACATGATACAACAAAGTCATCAATGAGGAAATCCATAATCAATAATCATGATGTTGGAGGAGCACCTGATCCATCACCAGCACCTAATCCATCTGGACCCCTGTCACTTGGTCTATCCTGTGTAGGAGGAGCTTGACTACTGCTAGCAATACTGGGCATCTGAGCCATCATAGCCATAAATTGATGCATCATAGTTGGTACCCGATCTAATCTACCAACCACTGCTGATAAACCTATCTATAAAGTCCTCAGATCCTGTGATATAGTATCCATGCTAGGAGAAGTCTGAGAAGTCTGGCCCCTGTCCTAAGAACTAGGCATATCTGGAGGCACCTGTTGTGCTAGAATTTGTGTCTACTAATCTAATGAAGCCTGATGTAACTGAACAAGTGGATCCTATGTAGTAGGAGCCTGTCTAGTAGCATCAATCTGTACCTATCTCTAGAATCTCTATTGTCCCTCTACTACTGTAGCTCTAGGTTTAACAAACCTAGGTCCCTGATCCAGCTGAACCTGTCTAATAGCCCTATCTCTGAAATGTCCACCTCTTCCTCTATCAATAATCCTAGGAGCTCTCTATCCTTTATGAGCTTGACATTGCCTAGGTCTACCACCATCATCCCCACCACCATCTCCCCCATCATCATCAGATCACTCATCTCTATCTAGGATAGGCTCTGCAGGATCGGTAAATCTCAAAAATCTATTCTGAGAACACCACTCTCTATACTCTACAAACATCCTTGCATCTACCACATGCTCTAATATATCCCATCTAACATACATCATCCTAGAAATCTGGTCACAAGAAAAGTAAAAATTAATCTCAGCCCCCCACATAGATCACTCTGTCTGAACATGAGCATACAATGCCATACCTTATGGCATATCCTAATACTTGTCATACTGTCAGGAAACTTGGACAAAGAAAAATATCTCTATCACAAGGGTCAATCGACCAATCATCCAATGCAGAGGAAACATATATGAGATCTCATCATCATCCTCCCTCCAACCCTCGCAGCCTAGATATGGTCTCCAGATGACCTGATCAATATCATCAAGCCTGTGGTGCCAGTACTCTAACTTGCCCAGATGATGCTGGACAACCATGCCGCTATAGAAATGCATAAGGAAAACCACGATGTCTGATATGATCTAACAATGGTCTCGTAATGGGAGGATGTTCCCATACCCACAATTGCAATATCACAACACCTTCTAAAAAGGAAGCACTCTATCTATACACCACCTCATGTAAATCATGGTATAGTTGTGCTAGAATGCAAGAGCCCCAATCAAAATTCCAAGCCTGCACAAGCAAATCCTCAAGAATACGGCCCCATCCAATAGAAAAACCATGACCTCATTGATCAGGAAGCAGCAATCCGCCTATGAAAGCACCCAAAACTACTGGAAAAGTGGGAAATAAAGCAAACTAAGCCCATGTAATAGTGTCATCATCAATGGTGTTATCTCCAAACACCCATCTGCAAATTGTGCTATCATAAACTAAATCATAGTAAACCATCTCACCATGGGTCAGAATGTGAAGCAATCTGTACACATCCTCTGGAGTGATGGTCATTTCCCCAAAAGGTAAATGAAAGGTATTGTGGTTAGAGTGCCAACAATCTACCACAACTGTCAATAGATAATGGTTTAGTTGGAATCGCGGGATATTTAGAAGAAATCTCAACCCACACATCTCAATAATGTGGAACTTTGGCTGGGTCAAATCCTGACCTAGGTCTAGAACCCAAGAAGCAACGGTCCATATGTAAAGCTTACGAAAATATGCCTATTTGGAAAATTAAGGGAATCATATCACTATTCTATATCAGTGAGTCATTTTAAGTCAATCAATCCTATTAGAAGAAAAGAATCAAGCAATCACACCTATCACCATTTTGTTCATGTCTTTGTGTCCTGAGAACGAATTACTTATCCTACCTATCAGTTATCCTACTATCAGTTTTTCTATCCTATCAGATTGATAAATCAAACATTCATTGGTACCATTATCCTAATATCCTAATCACTTGTTTCGCTTAACTACAACAGACCTAGCTAACTTGGAAATTCAATTGATCAGTCGAAGACATCAAATTTTAATCAGAAAAATCAAGTTTGAGTTCAAAAATTTTCAAAATCCTGTAGGCATCATTTGCATATTAGGAGGTGACATTTTACCTTAGGTGGTGCAGAAAATTACATACACGGCACTTTAACAAGCCTACGCGGTACTTCACATTTCACATAGCACTTTATGGCTCTAGGAGACATTTCATCATGCCTAGGCATCATTTAAAACCTAGGGTTTCTCAAGCAGTATATCATTTATAAATTGGCATTAAAACCCTAGTTCTATGCGGGTTCAAATTCTGCACAGGCGACATTTTAATCTATCCTAAGCGGCATTTAATTACACGGAGGCATCATTTTAATGTGCGGATGTGATACTTTAAGGTCCTATGCGGCATTTCATATATACTACGTGGCATTTTGCAAATTTCAAACTACAAAATCAAGAAATGAATGCAATAAATACATAAAGAGGTTCAAAATCACTCACAAGAGGTCCATAGTCTAGTGGTCTCTGATAACGATGACATCTCTTGAACTGATGCTCTCGAATAGGCATAACCATCATGATCAACTATCTCAGGATTAGAGCAAAATCTCAATAGTGAAAAGTGAAAATGAATGATAAATTTAGGTTTTTCAACCTATTTATGCTAATTTTGACCTAGTGACATATATAAGCATATCAATCAAATCGGGGCATTTGTTAAAAAATTGAATATCATCAATATTTTTTAGAAATGAAAACATATTGGATCAACCAATCAATCAATTTCATTATATTTTTCTATCAAGCAATCAATATGTTTCATTTCTGAGGGGGCATCATAAGAGTATCAAATTGGCAGCAATTTTTTTGAACTATTATCAGTGGGGCATATCATATCAAATGTTGAATCAAATCAGGCAGTATCATCAATCATATCAGGTATCAAATCAGGACCTAAATCAGTTGTGTATCAAATCAGGACCTAAAAGTGACCAGGACTTAAAATTTTCTTTGAATCAATGCTCTACAAACATCAATTCAAAGAGGGGCATTTGTAGACACTAAAAAATGGACAAGTTCTTAAAATCATCAAAATGCTACAATTCTTATCAAAATGCTCAAAAATCAAATAAAAAAGGATCAAATCAAATTCAAAATAGATATTTATTAAGTCAAATTGGACAAAATCATTAAAAATCAAAGGAAAAATCAAATAATGACATTAAATAATTAAATACAAGCTTAAAGGGACCAAAAACACTATATAATTGATTTTAATCAATTAATTGTATAGTTTTTAAATCAAAAATCAAATTGAACCTATTCCCTTACATGGCTAATTTAATTAATAAATGGAATTTAATTAATCCTAATATCTTTCAATAAAAATTTGAGGAACCAATGAGAATTGAGAGACAAAAGCACTTGGATCACTCCAAAATAATTGAATCTCAATCACACATTTCAACTTTGAATCTCAACCACTCAAATTTGTCCTTTTGTCCAAACCTTTGAGACAAACATTTAAATTGTCTCCCCATTTAAAAACATTGCAAAGTTTTTGACTCAACCAAAGCTAAATCATGATTAAATAACTCTACCCCCTACCCTTGAGATTTTACTATAAATAAGAGTAATTTTGAGAGAAATAATATATTAGAGAATTCAAGTGCAAAGCATCATCATTATAGGTAATTTATTAGCAATTGAGAGCATTTATCATAAGCATTTGAGTTTATCTTTTCAATAATGGAGTATTGAGAGCTAGATTAAGCATTGTACTATCATTTTTCTCATTCTAGGAGTGTCACTAGTAGAGAATAGGCTGAGAGCTCTACTTACCAAACTTAGATAGAGAACCATGAGATGTCATGGATGTTAATTTCAATTCTTAGCTTAAATTTGCATCGTATTTTCATAAAATTGTAGTTGATTATCTTAATTTCATGAAGGTGTTAAACATACACACACAAGTATAAGTCTGATACCTTCCCAACTATATGAAAGTACATATAGATTATGAAAGACCCAAACCTGAATATTTTGGTCTTATCATGCTTGATTTCCCTTATGTTATCCATCAATTGTGCATGCAAGATCTCACACAAGTTGAATTCTCCATTTTCCTTAACTATCCTGATGGCTACAAGAATAGTGGCTGCAGACACACTATTGACCCTATTAGAATGCTGAAATCTATAACCAAGAATCATAGACATCAATTTGATGTCCTTCTCCTCAATTGGCTCAATTGTCATCCCATGCTTATCACTTCAAGATTTGCAGGCTTGTTCAACCAATTTTCTGACATCCTTTCCAACTGGATGAATGGTGCCTATCTTAGATAAACCTGTCATCTCATGAATGAGGTCATCTATGATTCTGACTGGTACTTCACCTATCCAAAATAGGTCATCATGTATCCTTCTCAACAAGATCTTAATCTAGTTGGACTAATAGAATTCATGCGTTGTAGCATACTCAATAATAGGGTGGTCTTCTAGGTGTGCAAAATCATCTATGAATGTTTTATCAGGTTTCATCATTGTCTCAAGATGTGACCTGATTCTGTCTAAACCAATTGCTCCTTTTTGCAATATACATATGTGCGTATGTCTTCTACATGCATGACACCCATTGGGGTTCTAGAAAAGGCTCCTTCTAGGTCATCTAAGGTGGACTTGAACAGATGCTTTTTAAACACATATCTTTTTCTTTCCACAACATCAAAGAAAACTGGTGTAGCCATGAATTACTTGTTTAATCACTTTACAGAGGTTTTCTAGGGTTTCTGGATCGTCACGTCTGAATTAGGGCTTAGCAACAATCAATCTTCCTTCTTTTCTGGTAGATTCAACTGTAACATTTCACAACTCAACTGCTTGATCTTCTATGCTCTCCAATAGCTCAACTTAGAATGCAATGTGAGAATAATGAATCTTTGATGGCTATAAAGCAATTCTTCCACCATTAATGCTTACTACGTAAGTATAGAATGTAACTATAAATTTCATTCTTTGATTCTACTACCAATCAGGTAGTACACTCTTGCATACTACATCACATAGTCTCCAAATAGTTTTAGTCCAAGGCGCATACTCTGAGAGTGAGAATACCAGCCGCGCAGGGGTCTAGAGCTAATCTAGCTCTCCCTATCACCATGAAGGTCATTTAACCATAAATAAGAGGTGTGTCTATTGCGAATGCATCCTCAACTATTTCATCAACATTATCCTTCTTTTCTTCTTTCCAAATCAAGCTCGCATCATCTGAAGCTTGCACAAACTTAACTTCTCCTACTTCTTCTAATATTGAGGTTTCTAACTTTTTAGGGCTTTCTTTTCTTTGCGCTCTAGTTTTGTAGAACCTAGAGATGTGTCCAGCCTTGTTACATGAGTGACAAATGACTGGAGGCCTGATATTCCTCGGTGCATTCATGTGGGTTACCATACTACACTGTATGGTTGTGTGACCAACATAGTTGCATATTTGACATGTAATGTTCTAAGAGTTTCTTACATTCTACTAAGGATGACTTCTCTGACTTTACTGATTTTGATTTCTTTCATTTGATCTACAATTCATAGCTCTATGACCAAACTTATTGCATGAATAAAATTAACCATTAAAAGGTCTTACCTCTTTACAATTTCTTGCTATGTGACCATGCTTGTTACAAGCATAAAAAGTCTTGTTTACTTGCTTGCGCTCATCCTTGGGTGGTTCAGTTTCAACTTCTGTATGATTTCCTATCTTCTTAGCTTCTATAGATTCTTCTGATGCTTTCTTTCTTGCTCACATGTCATTGATCTGATTTTGTGCTTCATTGAACCCAATACCGTTGATGTCTCCTTTAATCTTCTATGCATACAATTGTGACTCTATAAGATCTTTTCTTGTGTGCAATTTTTCAATATGGTTCTTTGCCTCAATTAATTCAGATTACATCTGTTTCTTGATGTTCTCTAACTCCAAAATTTTCATGTTTTCTTGTCTTAGTTCTTTATCTAACTGCTTGTTCTCTTTGACCTGCTCTTCATAGGCTTCTTGATTGTTGAGTAGTTCTTCATCCAAATCTTCAATCTGATCTTTTAGAGATGTGTTTTCCTCATTTAGCTTTTTGACCATTTTTCCCAAGTCACTTGTGGAATAGTCTTTCAAATATTTTGTCAATTTTTTAATGACTGCATGAGAATCACTAACCTTTTCTTTTAGTTCTTCAATTTATTTTTCAGATATATCAAAGTCTTCAAGAGCTGCTTCTAGATTCTTTTTTAGATGTTTCATTTCTCCCTTATCCATGATCTCCTCAAGTGGTTAAACTTATCTTCAGAGGACCAGAGCTCTGATACCAATTGTTAGGATTGGGAACACTGAGAGGGGGGGAGGGGGGGTGAATCAGTGTTCAATACTTAATTACTTTTTCTGATACTTTGAAACTTAACTTAATTACTTAGTTATTGAAATCAAAATCAATGTAAATAAGATAAGCATTCATAACATATGACACCAAATATGATTACGGGGAAACCCAAATAGGTAAAAACCCCGGTGGGAATTGACACCCACTAAGAATTGCACTAGTATTTTATGATCCTTGTTAGAAGATCTTGCAACCCTGTTAGGAGTTGATCTTTACAATGCTTTATTACAGTGACCTAGTCAAGGGTCGGACCCTGTTATGAGTCTTTTACAATTAAACCTATTAGGAGTAGGGACACACTTTCCTAGAGCTCACTGCTAAAGTGGTGAAGGCTACAACCTTTTGGATATCAAATACACACTATATCTGCAAGGTGAATTGTTGTAGTGACACTGCTTGTCTGATCAATTGCTTTGGTGTGCTGATGCTTTAGCCTATTGTAAAGCTCTAACACATTCTATCTTCTCTTTGCATACTTCTCTACTTATGTGAACTCTATTTATCATTCCATATAGAATTACGAGGGCGCATGTCTTATTTATATGCGCATACAAAAATTTTCATCAAGTCATCTTATAACTAATTACATACACCACTTCCAATTGAATTGGCTCAAGTGTGTTTACATCTATTCATATTAACATGTCTATGACCTAAATACAATAGGCACATATCCTTTACAAAACAATATTACAAGCGCTAATCAAAATACAAACAGTCGGCTCCATGTTCTGTACTATTCTGTCACTTACTATCTATGCCACTTCATCTGACTTTAACTTCCTCATACTGACTCATATCATCATGCACTCTTATAATTAGCATGAATACATACTTAGAAGCTTATATTCAAGGGCACATGCCATAACTCTATCATACACACGTGCGTTGATGCTCTGATCACCTGGTGCTCTGATGTCTATCTAGTCTGCCATACTTAGCCATTTTTCTGATCTTCTTCAATACGCACTGACTCCAAAACTTCATATGACTTTGTTGCCATAATGAAAACACTAGATATAGTCATATACTTCAATATAGTCAACTTTCGAACACATTTCACATAGACTTTTCTTCCATAAGAATAAAATTAAAGCATAATATTCTAAATTAATGATTCGTCAAATACCATAAATCAAGTCCTAATAATCAAGGCATGAAAGTAAGTCCTAAATCATCATAAAATCTAACTACATTTCACAACATCATATGAAATTCACTTTTTACAAGAACACATTTACTCAAAATCTATTAAATTTTAATATCATGATATTCCAAGAAACACACCTATCACAAATAACCTAAATCATTTACATACAATATTTCAACTAATTCACATTTCTCGCATCAATATAACATCAAAGCATAATACTCAGAATTTCCTTCACCATGAAATCTCTAGAAATACAATATTCACAAGCATCCCAAAATCCCTTTCATAATCAAGAAAATATTAACATTTCAATTGATTTCATAATCACTTTGAATTACATTTCTTGAATCAATAATCAAAGCATAATACCCAGAAATCTCTTTCCTAACATCAAGACCTAAAATCAACTTCCTATTAATTCACATCTCAACCTAATATAAATTCAAATGGTAATTTTTGTAAGCATTCATAGCCAATAGTAACATTTCAATATTCCTTAAGGGTACATTCTACCTACTCAATTCACGACTCTACTCACCTTTCCTACTACATTTTCTATTAGAAATAACATACACAAGGAAAACAACATTTAATTCATTAGAATTTACATCTCATCTCATTATAATTTAGATTGCCTGATTCCCACTCAAACCCCTCAAAACATGTACTCAATTTCTTTATAGTAAGAAAATTAGTTGAATTCATTTAGCCCTTAAGAAAACATAGTGCAACCTAGAAACATTGACATGAGTACATAAGCAACATGAAAAAAGAGTACATAAAAAATTAGTGTGGTCAAACCTCTGTCCATTAGGATATAAATCTATAATGCATCAACATGATGTATCTAAATACCGAGTCTATAATAAAGATATAAGCAATGCAATGGTAAGATCAGTTTAGGGTCTCTTAATACACCCGTCATGACCCCAATGATAACCTCCTAATTGATGCATGACAAAGATGAAAAAGGTGCATCTCATGATGCCATCATAAAATATAATGCCAATAATAATCACTGCATTCACTGGACTGACTCATCCCTATCTTTAAGGGTCACTGGAATACAATCCAAGACCACACCATAAGTCTCCAAGTTCATGAAGGACATAAAAAATATGCTCCAAAAAAAATCCTCTTGGAGGATTCACTCTCACATGGGATGAACATGATCATACCCAACAAGTGTGAAAGTCAAAACCACACCATCTGGATGTTTTTGTAAGGAGGCAAATGAGGGAGGCACTATATCATACCCCCAAGGACTAGGCTTACTCCTGGAAGCTAACAAGACAAGTTGAAGGAAATGCTACATGTGCACACACCAACTATCATAGGAAACAAGAATACTTACTAGACCCCCAAAATAAAATAATTTGATCAATCAATCTGACAATTGTAGAAGGAATTCATTCTACAAAAGGGGCATCAACAAAACTCACAAAACCCTATGATCATGGACACAACTTAAAAAGAACACGTCAAAACAATGCCTTTACCCTAAATTGTGTATCTCTACCTCAAATAATCCACCATGAGAAACCCAAAAGATAACATTGTCCTCCAAGCTATCCCCAAGGTCAAAGCACCAAGAGATTCTAAGTCCTTAACTCGGGAACAAGGAACAAAATCCTCTTACCAAAGTTGCATTCTTCTAAAGACTACTACATCCCACTCCAGTGTATCAACAGATGCAACTCAAAGGATTTACTCATGCAAGAAAGAGCACTCCCAAAATAGGGGCTCAATAGTGAACTCCTTCCATTTATAGGGATAAATAGAGAATCTTAAAATAATTCCAAGAGTAGGATCATTATGTTTCCATAATGATGAGTGGACAAATGACCTTGAGGAATAGGGTCTCTTACTCCATAGTACCTTAGTCCTACCATAAGAAGGAAAAAAAAAGAGTTTCAAAAAAGAGATGACATCAAAAAACTAATACTCAAAACCCAAGCTTTAGATGAAAGATAAGCCTAAGAATCTGTTACTTTCAAGTCAAACCTATGGATACCTCAAATCAAGCTATCCTCTAGTAGTCCCCCATTAATAACATGGAGCTTTTTCCCAAGACGGAACAACTCAATTACTAAGATAGCATGACTAAAACATAACCAAAAAGAGTGTAATCACCACCAAAATTAGGGCCATCAAGACCCACCATGTGGACCGAAACTCCAAAGTGGTCTAAGTCACACCTAACAATCCATCAAACCATGCTAAGAAGAGGAAACTCTCCTAGTTTCCAAAACACATCAATGGATCAAGGAGGGTTACCTTAAGCATACATTCTAGATCCATCACAAAAAATAAGGGTTCATACACCCCCAAAAAAGCCATTAAAGGACTTAAACCCAAGTGGCATTACCTCACTGATTCGTATCATTAACAAATGAGGTCTTCTCAACCTCCAACCATTTATTAGTATCACAATCCAACTATAGCCTTCACTAACTTGGTATGGTCTAGCCAATATAGGTTTCAAAGAAAGAAGTAGCTCTCACATAAGGGAAACTTCTGATCTACACTTCTAGATAACAAAAAATCTTAGCATTCTCCGACTAAGCTACCAACCTGCACCACATCTATACTATTACAAAGGTACATTATACTATGTCCTTCTTGGTGTTCCCTCTTTGTACACACTATCAAAGATCCTCAATAAACTAGGTAGAGTCACAAACATAAGACTGACTAGCAAGTTAAAAACATTTGGAATAGTCACCAAGAACCAAAAGAAAGGTAAATCCAAATGAGATATCTATTAATTTCAATAGTAAATTAAAAAATGAGCTCAATTCAACAATAAATAGAATGTGTCATAAGTCATAGAAAGAGAGATTTAGGTGACTATTTCTAGGCATAATAAATGACCAAAACATGCTAGCCCACACAACATGAGGAAAGTTCCTGTGCAAAAGATAGACAATATGAAAGGAATAAAAAAAATTCAAGGAGTTATTCACAAAAAATTGCAACAAAAGTCAGTCATGTAAGAGAGAGGAATCACCACAGGACACTGAGGGCACCACTTCACAACAACCTTAAGAGAACATAACCACTACATACAGTTCATGGTTGCAAGCATTACTATAATCCTGATAGCTGCAATAATATGCTAATCCTTACAATTTTCTCCTTCACCTTGATGCAGTAACATATTTATGAGGTAAGAACAATTAAAATGAATCCTTCAAACCACCTCACAACAAAAGTAGAGAAAAACTACTCAATTTTGCAGCATGAACCCTAGAATCTAGGGAGGGGTTCTTTATGTGCTCCAGGAAAATATATGAATTCCCCAAGAGGTTCTTTCCATAGCTAGGATACACACAACTTACGCTACAACACTGAAATAGGCTTCTACAATAAGGCATCATTCAAAGGTGTGGTAGAAATATCCACACTATTTAATGAAAGATAAATTTGTCTACACAAAATACATTGTAGAATGAGTGCAGGGATAAAAGTATGGTTCACCAGATCATAATGGTTCTACAAAAAGAAATAACTCAATAAGATATAGCACCTCAACAAAAGCAATACACCTTTCCTCAAAAGATCAAGACAACCATGAACAAGCTATTACCGAAGGTCTTTCTTACTCTCTCTCAAGCCATGACCCCAAGGCCCTAATCACAACAAACTCAACACATTCTGAAGGTTCCATAATGATATAAACCAATAGATGCACCACATCCTATAAGGAGAAAGATAATAGGTTCCCACACCAATTATGGACACCAATCCTTTTGTCTTGACCACACACAGTCATACTAGCAAGCGAACCTCTATAGAGCTACCAAGAGAAATGAAGGACTCAAACAACATCCACCATGGCACACCTAGTGGTATCACTTCGACTATTGTCAATCCACTCACACTACAGACCACAATATGGTTGCTAAGCACTCAATTTAAAGGTAGTCTCATAATATCCTAGGAAGCGCTCCTTACTAAACCACAAGTTACTTGGGTTAGTTTTCACAAAAATCCCTGAGTTACTACACAAGGGCACCCAACTACAAGCTTACAATACTTTAAGCATGAGAACACACATCATTGAGGTTGTAGAAAAAGTGCATGGACTCGATCAAATACCTACCTCAGAGGCAACTACTATATTTCATTTTTGGGTCCGGAGCTATTTTAGGAAGGGGGGAACCTCGATTTCCTTCTAGTATCCTCAAATTCCCTACTCCACTTCCTCACATGCCGATAAGAATATCTAAGACATTTCCACATCTACGCGCTTATTGTGCTCAACAAGGCATCCTACAAATGCAAACGGGGAAACACAATGACTTAAGGTTTCAAGTGTTGAATATGTGCTCTGATACCAAAATGTCATGCCCAAAATTAGGGTAAAAACAAACCAACAATTTTTTTTAAAAGCATAAAAGTCAACTTAGGATAACATTATAAGGCACAATAACATGCATGTAATGCTAAACACAACACAAGTTAACACTCAAGAGGTATCATGTCAAGCATTGGCTTGCCAATGTCCCTTGATTGAAAAAAATGTGTTAGATAACTTTGAACCCCTAACTCGACATCTAAGAAAACCTAAGGTTTAAAACAAAGCTTTTAAATAAAATGATTAATAAAATGAGTAAATTAAACTTGTTGATTAACATAAGTTCTAGTTAGATTATTTTACTCAAAATGATTTAATTAATTGATTGATTTAAGCAATAGATGATAATAACCCCAAAGGTTCCCAAATGTGAACTAGGTTACTAGCTTAGGGTAGGATTCACAAGGAAATAATAAATTAATAAAATAAGACCATAAAAATATCCCTATGCGAAACCTAGGATAACAATTTAAAAACCCACTTAATGTTAATAATGTCCCAATATTTTAATTAAAAAAATATTATACTTTAATTCAAAACATAATGTTTACCTTAGTTTATTTAATTGATTTAAATTTAAATTAAAAGATTAATTTAACCATTATAAAGTAGTAATAATAAAATATTAAATTTAAAGGCTAAGGGAATGATGAAATACCTAAGTCCCAATCTAGGACAATCAAATAATTTTCCCTAGATTATTTCGTCATAAATTTTTTTATTAAAATAATATAAGGAAATTATTACTAAATATTACCACAAACATTAATCAATAATAAAATAATATCCCATTTAAGTAACCATTAAATTTTAAATTCAAATATAATCAAATTCCAAGAATAGCCTTAAAAGATTAATTGACAATTTAATAATATTATTTGTTAAAATAAAGTAAGTTCAAAGATGTCTAGCAATAAAATAAATAAATCCCACCTAAAATAAATAAAATTTCCATTACAGATTCCAATGAATAAAGTAATAAATAATTTGAAATTTGAAATAAGACAATTCACAAAAGTCAAACAAACATTAATTAATAATAATCAAAGATCCAATTTTTAAAACAAAATTTAATAAAACTCAATTTAAAACTTGAAGAGCTCAAAGGTCAGTCCTAACCCTTATTCAAAATTAGGGTTGGGCTATAATATAAAACATCAAACTAACCCTAATTCTTCATTTTGTGTGTGCAGGTTTGGTTGGGAGAAGAAATGAAAAACAAATCAAATTTAAATATACGCATGAGTATACATGTGTGTATATACACACCTAGGGTTTGTATATACATACATATATATATATATATATATATATATATATATATATATATATATATATATATATATATATATATATATATATACTTATGTATATATACACAAGGGCTGAATGAGATGAACAAATCAAATTAGAATATTCATAAATTAAAATCAATAAGAGGGATTATCAAATATTTCTTCCTTTGTCATTGTATAGCCTATTTTGAGAGAATTTTGTTGCACGTCAAAATTAGAGCTTGTTGGTGTAAATTAGAGGTTAGCATCATATTGAGGAGGTCCAAAAACCCCTAATTCATTTTTTTTTTCATCCAAATTGGACATTTGAAGCTAAATCTAGAACCATTTGAATTTTGGAAGTGCAGCGATGACAATTCAGAAAAAGTAATTTCGGATACGGTTTTCAAACAATGATATCTCAGTTGTTCGGACTCTTTTTTTCGAAGTTTTTTTTTTGTTTTGGGGTAGAATTTCATGATCTACATAATGGTGCAGGTGGCTCTTGATCCCTACTTCTGATATTTTTTGAAAATCACAAATCCTAATTTTTACAAGTTTAGAGGCTTCATTCGGGCTCATATGGACACATTTTTATGTGCTATTTTTTTTGAAAGTGCATAATTTTTTGTCTACTTTCCAAATCTGGTTTAAGTTTGGATAAATTTTGAGAAGATACAATACTTTCATCATTTGGTCTATTTTGACCTATTTTGGCACTTGTAATTTGTTGGATCCTTGAGTGGTCTTGTGTCTTATTTGTTTGAGTCTACATAGCTTCATATTTTTTGTTGATACATGAATCAAATATTTAATTTGCAATTAAGGAAGTAAAAAAACAACTATTATTTTCTTTTGAAAAAAAATAAAATAGAAATCTTCTTTTATTCTTTTCTCTTTCCAAGTATAAGCAAGATAGAAGAAGATACTAACATTCATATCTACAAATAGTTTTACAAGCATGAAACATGCATTATAGGCATTTACATAGCATTTATTTTACTAACATTTTTATACAAGGCATTTAGTCATTTATTCAAAACAAAATCTATAACTTAAATAATGAGACAAGACCATTTTCTTCTCTTTTCCTTCAACAAAACAACAACCTCTTCAACACAAAAACCTGTAAATAAACAATCTTTGACCATGGAGGCTCACCTCCCAATCTAGGCCATTACATGCCCACCCCTAAGTTTGGGGAAACAAAGATGGATGAGGGTTACATACATGCTACAACACACATACACATAAAAATCAATAAGTACATGTAAACACAAAATTCACATTCCAAGGATATTCACATAATGGGTCACCTTGGACCCATAAAATGGGTGAAGGTGGAAAATACCCAAGTAGGAGAAGCCAGTAAAAAGTAAAATCATGCCTTCAACAAGGCCCAAAATCCATAACCATTACTTTCAAAAGGCCATAAAAAAAATTACCAACCCTTCCATTTCCTTTCACAAAAAATAAACCTTATGACCCCCAAATAATTATACAACAAGAATGACAACATGGAGCCCATACATCCATGCCCCATCCCCTTCCTCCTTGAGGAAGAACTCTACACTAAATGGGCATTCCCAACTTAAGTCCTTTAGCCATCAAAGCTCTCTTCCCCCCCAAGGGTGAGTTTGACCTTGCACACCCGAATAAAACAAAAACACTAAAATAAAACCAGAAAATAAATACTTAACAAGAAGCCATGAAAGAAAACATAAAGCTTCACAAAACCATTACAATATCATAACGAAGAAATCTACATTTTACATACAAATAAAAAGAAAGAGTCTTCCATGACAAGGCCACCAACCTTACTCCAAGCTATGGCAAAAGAGAGTTGAGAAGAACTTCCTTTCCTACAATCATTCATTCCTTGCTAAGTCCACCAAAACCTACTAAGTCCACTAGAAGTCTCCAAAATTAGAGAGTGGGCAATCAACCTACCAAATTCCTCTCCATCGCACTAAAAAGGAAATCCCTACTGAACCTCAAAGATGATTGGGCACACTCACCTAGGTTTCTCTCTTAACAAGAGGAAAATTCAAAATTAAAAAGAGAGGAAGACATGACACACTTTCCAAATTTGTCACCTTTCAAAAAGACATCTTTTGAAGAGGCAAAAATGGTCTAAAATCATCGTATTGGTCAAAATTTGACCCCCAACCCAAAGTACACCTATGGGGTGATCTAATTTTAACCCTAACTAACCCTTTGGGTTATTTTTTGCCTCTCAAAAGTCCACTAAGAGTTGACTCACAAAAAATTGAAATAAGATTCCCTCCCATGGCTCAATAACCAAGATACCCAACCTTTGTATTCTACAAGGTGACTCAAAGGTGGAAGAAAACTAATATACAATGCACTTGGCCATGCCAACTCACAACATGTGTCAATTTACACCACAAAAGATTACAACACATCACTACACACATGAAATGTCAAGTAGACATTAATTTAAAATAAAAATAAACATAATTAAATAATACAATCAAACATTACTTTACAAAATTGTACATCACAACGAGGTTATTTCTCCCTTTGGAGATAACCTCGACTTAACAATATTTTCACATGCATCCATCTTTAATTTCCCCTTATTTAATCCATGGTTATTTCCTACACACTAGATAAAATATCAGTAGCTCATGAAAGATCAAATAAAATATACATATAAAATACATCATAACAATCACACTCAAACACATCATAAAATTCCAATTGCATCCACACTTTATCACAAGATAATCACATAATTTTCAATAATACATTTCCTAAATTCAAAGTTAGTTAATCCAAGAACACAATGATATATCAATTAACCTAACATATTAACCATGATCATTTCACATAGACTTTTCTTGCATAAGAATAAAATTAAAGCATAATATTCTAAATTAATGATTCATCGAATACCATAAATCAAGTCCTAATAATCAAAGCATGAAAGTAAGTCCTAAATCATCATAAAATATAACTACATTTCACAACATCATATGAAATTCACTTTTCACAAGAACACATTACTCAAAATCTATTAAATTTTAATATCATGATATTCCAAGAAACACATCTATCACAAACAACCTAAATCATTTACATACAACATTTCAACTGATTCACATTTCTCACATCAAAATAACATCAAAGCGTAATACTTTGAATTTCCTTCACCATGAAATCTCTAGAAATACAATATTCACAAGCATCCCAAAATCCCTTTCATAATCAAGAAAATATTAACATTTCAATTGATTTTGTAATCACTTTGAATTACATTTCTTGAATCAATAATCAAAGCATAATACCTGGAAATCTCTTTCCTAACATCAAGACCTAAAATCAACTTCCTATTAATTCACATCTCAACCTAATATAAATTCAAATGGTCATTTTTGTAAGCATTCATATCCAATAGTAACATTTCAATATTCCTTGAGGGTACATTCTACCTACTCAATTCACAACTCTACTCACCTTTCCTACTGCATTTTCTATTAGAAATAACATACATAAGGAAAATAATATTTACTTCATTAGAATTTACATCTCATCTCATTATAATTTAAATTGCCCGATTCCCATTAAAACCCCTCAAAACATGTAATCAATTTCTTTATAGTAAGAATATTAGTTGAATTCATTTAGCCCTTAAGCAAACATAGTGCATCCTAGAAATATTGACATGAATACATAAGCAACATAAAAAAAGAGTACATCACAAATCAGTGTGGTCAAACTTATGTCCATCAGAATATAAACATATAATAGATCAACATGGTGTATCTAAATACTGAGTCTATAATATAGATAGAAGCAATGCAATGATAAGATCGGGTTAGGGTCTCTTAATACACCCATCACAATGCCAATGATAACCTTGTGATTGATGCATGATAAAGATGAACAATGTGCATCTCACGATGCCATCATAAAACATAATGTGGATAACAATCACTGAATTCATAGGACCGAATCATCCCTATCTTTAAGGGTCACTGGAATACAATCCAAGACCACACCCTACGTCTCCAAGTTCACGTAGTGCATCAAAAATATGTTCCAAAAATAATCCTCCTAGCAGATTCACCCTCAGATGGGACCAACATGATTATACCCAGCAATTGTGAAAGTCAAAACCACACCATCTGGATTTTTTTGCAAGGAGGCAAATGAGGGAGGTACTACAAAAAATTCCACTTTGACTCCTTCCACCATAAAGAACCTCCAAAAAAAACTCCAACAACCCTAAATATGCTCCAACAAGTCCTATATCCTCTATGGAAGTTGGAAGACTTCCTCCACCCTCCTAAAATCTCTCAAGTTAATCAATTTTACAACTAAGTTCAAAGACTCAGTCCCTCCTCCACATGTTTAATAATATCCCTTATTTACATATTTGAAACATAATGAGTAATAGAGTTTATAACACACTATAAATTCATTTGTTGAACAATATTATTCATGCAATATAATTCCCTTTATTCAATTAATCAGTGTATGTTAACAAAAATAACCATATAATAATTAATTAAATAAAATAAAGTAAGAAAAAAATAAAATAATAAAACTAAACTTAATAAGTATTAATAAGTGTAATGCATACTTATTAACACTTATTACCAAGTTCAAATCAGTATTTGATTTCATTCTCTCCTACTAACAATTATGTTTTCGACATTTAACATATATCTAAGGCATTTAAATGAGATCAGTGTTTATAAGATATTGCCTAAGGTAATATACCACCTGTGGGCCATGGGAAATAACAAACATGAAGTTTAAAATAAAAATCCCACAAAATCTTTAAGGAAAGAAGCCAAAGCTTCTAGGGTTATTTAGAATCCTCAAACAAGACTTCACACATTCATTTTTCTTTTTTGGTTCTTCAACAAAGAAACTTAGAGTTCTGCCATCGAACCCTATTTGAGATTTAATGCATTCATGGGGGCTAAATTGGAGCTCTTTGAGAGTTTTCTTTTCAATTTGGAGGACTTTTTCATGAAGAAACTAATTCTTTAGACTGATCTTGAGACTCTTGTACATATCCTTGCTATGATTCTCTTTCACTTTGCATATTTGAACACAATGAGTTCTCTGGAACATGTCAACTCATTCTGTAGTTATATTTAATGTATCTGTCTTAAATGACCCACGTGGGTTCCTTTTTGTTTGTCAAAACATGGGTCTCTATTGTAGATTTTAGAAGTAAAAAATAAAGCTTTCTTGTGTTATTCCATGACCTCAAGTTTGTTTCTCTTTATTCTTGTTTAAAAGCTTTAACATTGACCCTCAAGCTGAAAACATGAAGCTTTTACCCTTGAATTACTATTTCTTCATTGCTATGTGAATTCATAAAAAATCCTCTTTTGGGTATGTTTCCAATTCCCATGTTTGAACTTTGCGAACTTGATATGGTCATTTCTGCTCCCAGAAATTGCTTTGAGCTTTGATGAAGCTAGGAATCTATTAGTTCTTTTTGTTTTAGTTTAGATCTCTAACTTAAAGAATGGGAAAAAACTCAGTATCTTTTACCTCTTTTCTCCATGATTTGTGCCTTGTTTGAGCTCTATGAAAATAAAATATGGCAACGATGAAATTATTTCCTTTATTTGAGATAATAACCCTGCTATTTCTTCTATGTACACAAAATGATGAGAAATATCATTTTATTTATGCAGTTTCTCATCACCTCATTCCACGCCCGCTTCTGTATTTCCATCAACAAGAGATGAAAAGATTCTATTTTCCTTTGTATTATTCCATGCTTGAACTGGGTTTGAGAAAAATGGGTATATCTATGTGCAACTAGATGGCTTTATATTTGCATGATTTCTTCATTATTCATTAGGTCATACTGAGCTTCACCAATCTTTTTGGAACCACAACTCTATCCATAGAGGTCATCATTTTCTTTCCCATTCTCCCATGTTTTGCATCGGGGTTTTTTTGAGAGGATCTCAAGCTTCATTAAACAACATACAATGAGGGTTTTTTGGATTTCATGACTATAGCATATTCTCACTTTATATGGATGTTGATCTGTTAGTCTTATTTTGTAGTAGTGTTACTATATACACCACCATTTCTTGTGCTTTGAATGATCTTTTGAAGCACTGGTATCATTCTGTACCTTTGCATTCATGTTGATTCATACACTAATCCTTATAGCACATGATGTTTCCTTTAACCAGTCGTTGCTTGCACACATTTTTCTATTCATTGCTGCTATTATTATGAACAAAGTAGAAAATACAACCATTCTCACCTCATGATACTAGCATAAATATATAGGGTCATTTATTGATTCATTTGTGATTACTGACATTGCATTATATACCATATACTCTTTTTGTCAGTACTGAACACATGGAATGTGTTGATTATTTTGATTCTTTGAAGATTATTGTATACCCGATTCATTCATTGAAGATAATTTTATGTTGTTGATCAACATCCCTATTTTGTTTCCTAGCTATTATGAGCAACATCATAGTAAGTTGATTTTTAAAAAAAATTGAAATTAATATCAAGTAATGTCACTATGGAAAACTCATACCCCTGTCTTCATACATGCTTAGAATCCTCTATTCTTTTGATTATTTTCCTGGCACATTACTAATTTTATGTTTTGGAGCAGCTTCTGCTCTAATTCTTTGTTTCTTGTATTGGTTAACAATATTATTTTTTTCCATCTATAAGCATTTAAATCACTATGTATGCATCATTGATTTTTATTTTATTGCTTAAATGCTTCATTACTTATCTTTGAAGCACCACAAAAAAGTTGATTGGTACCCTCTAGTCCTTATGAAATCCATCTTTACATACATTATAGACCTTTTGATACTCGTGCAAGCATATATTCTTTGAAATTACACCCGCACTTATGATTTCATAGGTATCTAAGACCTGTAAACTATGAAGAGAACCAACAACACTTGTTGAAAAGTGAAACCTTATTCTTGAAGCAATGTTTAAACTTTCAGGAGCACCATTAAATCTTCTTGTAGCAGGATTTTTTCTATTTTGAAATACTCTTGTAGTGGTCAAGATACCATACTTGAGCTATTGAAGTTCCAAAAGATCTTTTACAAGGTCTTCTAGACCTTCTTTATCTTACAACATGATATCTTGACCATGTTGATCATACTTATTGATCCAATATCAACCTCTGATGATGATACTCTTGTTGAAATAAAAGGCTTCACAAAGAAGGTATCTCTCCCTTTGATTTTCTCTTAAATAGTTAACTGAGGTTCATCTGGATCTTATCTCTAAATAAAATGTTGAGCTCAAACCCTTGTGGGAGCCCAATTACATCCACATGTTATTGACAAACAAGATTGATGCACAAGAAACAAACTAATTAGAATTAAATATGGGTTTGGGGTTTGAAGCATGGATGCATGTGTGGGGTATAATAGTGAGGTAGAATCAGTTATTGTTTAGATCCAATGGATCTAACCCCTTTATGTTGTCATTTTAAGAATCTAGCATTGGAAAGAGGGAATGCTAGAGCAACAAGAAAGTGAGAGCACAAGTGATTAGGATAATTAGCACAACTGCTAGTCATTTAGAAAATGATGGACCCTACCCTTTTCTTATGCCTTTTAATCTTCACATATATGTATTATTGTTTTAAATTCAAAGTGCTGAATTTATCTTTAGATAGTGATGAATAAATATTTACATTTTTCAGAAAAGAGCTTAATGATGTATGAATTATTTTTATTTCCTCTCTCCTTCATAAAATATAATACTTATACACAAAGAAATGAATATAGCTACATTTCTTGATAAAGAACATAATGAGACCATTTTTTAATGTACCTCTCCTTAGCAAGCAATGGCTCTACCTGATTGAGCCTATAGGGTAAAAATTGGGTAACATTCTGGCAACCTCTGATGGGTGTCTTCCTACTAGACATTTGACCAGTAGCCTTGATGCATCCATTTTTCTAATTAGGCTAGGTAACTCTTTCTTCCCAGTCAAGGACTACCTTTAGGATTTGTAATAGTGCAGTAGCCCCTTCCTTATTATGAGTCATATACATGGTTCTTGACTTGAAAACAAGGATTACTTAGTGTATTTGGTCCTATGGACAGATATATAATATGCACAATGTAATGCCCCGCCATGGAACCCAAAAGAACTTAACCTAAACATGCGACTAAGTTTGTAGAATAATTTTTTAAAAAAAAGTTAACAATCAATAACATCAAGTTTACAATGCGGAAGCAAAGCATAGCAATACACAACTAACAAAGGTTACAACTCCAAAGGGTTCCTTGACAAAGATTACGAAAGAGTTAATTAATTAATATAAGATAAGATATGAATCCCAAGATTACATCTGAAAGATAAATACAACATCATATGCATGATTACATAAATACAATTGGTACCATAAGGTAACCATAATAATCTGCATCCACTGCACATGTCGCAGGGTATGTGAATACAATAACTGGAAAGAAATACAACATGATAACTCTGAAAATCTGATACAATGATACAAGATCACAAGAAAAGAAGAACAAGAATTAACAACTGCAACATGGATCATCCAGCCTCGGTGCACGAATGTCAAAATATCAAATGGTAAAAGAACCACTACCACCCAACCTCATGAACCTAAACGGTCCACTCCCACCATGCTGAGGAGATAACATCAAAACCCACTCGAATAACAAACAACAACAATCCAAGGAAGACGTCCTGAAAGATTCTAACTCAAGGATACCAAAAAGTACAAGGTATAAACATACTCTACTAGAGGCAAACAAAATACATAGGAAACCTAAGATGCATACAAGAAGTGTCATCACATAAGTCAACTCTAAGGTTATCCTGGTAGTCCCTTTAGACCCCGACGCCTTAGTGACTCTATGTGGTTATAGTAACCTTTCGTGTAGACAAGGTAATACCTATGCCATCTCCAGTCCATAAAGGCGGCAAGCATCATCTCAACTCCCATCCTAGACAATCTCAATCGGGAACTTAGGCATGGGCGAGGCACAAATATCTTATTAGGTTCATTTTAGATTCCCAATGTTTATTAATTATCATTTATTACTCTACTTGTAATGGGATCTCCTGGTAGCCACTTCCGGGCTCCGACACCAATTCATAAGTCACTTCCTGATATACACTTAGATGACCCACTCTAGGGTTTCACAGAATCAAGCCTAATCTCTGAGTCAACACAACTCAAGAATCTTCATAACTAGATTCAACATGCATGACTAGAAACCATTAGGATCAAACCCACCTAGGGTTAGAACAACTCATGCACTCTAACTACGCACGCATGGAAAACAATATGGAAAAAACAAGATAACTACAACCCCTAAAAATCAATACAAGTCACATTGACCAAGGGCATAAAAAGTCTTCATATAAGACAAGTACGTTAAAGATTTCATCACTAAATTTCACACAGGAATATACAATTCCATTTTGCAAAAGATCCTATTTCAACCTAAAACTTTAATCAGGTATATACAATCTTAAGCATAATGAAATTTATCTAACTTTCAAATACAACTGGCAATTTAAATATCCCAATAAAAACATAATTTACCTAATTCAATTTAACGTCAAACTAAATAAAAACATTAGTAGTCCAATCTAAAATAACTTAATGTTCAAATTAAAAAAATAAAATAAACTAACTTAATAAAAGAATTAACATTTATAATTAACTAATTAACAAACAAATTTATTCTAATACTAAATAAATTTAAAATATTAATAAAATAAAATAACAAATTTTAAAACTAAACTAAATAAAAAATATATTTAATAACAAAATAAAAATTAACATCATATTAAAACTTTGCATTTAAATTAAAATAATAAAAAGTAATCGAGGGGGGTACCCGTGGGTCCCCACACCCCTGACAGGCTCACTACCCACCCTGATGCACGTCCCTCCTCTAGCGACAGTACCGGCGGTACTGCCGCACGGCAATCCCCTCGGGGACTGTCATGCGTCAGTACTTCAGTACTGCGCACGACACAGTCTGCCGAGGCCCGCAAACCAGTGGGGTATTATTAAAGCCCCAAAAATTTATTAAAATATGAATTTTCAAATATAACTTTTCAATTGTTAACTTTTCAAATATAAATATATATATTTTTAAAACCCATGCAATAATAGATTAACCTCAAATATTAATTTAATATTAAAACTAAAACTGATAATAAATATATATATATATATATACACACACACACACACCATAAATTGCACAAAATACAAAACATAAAAATATTAAATCCACCAATTTTGTTTACAAAGATCGAAACCTTAGCCAAATTGGGCTTTTAAAAGCCTTTTTTCTACAGATCCCTCAGAACCATCAAATAGCAATAACAGATTGGCGAAACCAATTAAATCACATATTAAACATACAAAACTTTTCATGCATTCAGATCCAACAGGCACAATGAAGACACACCTTACTTTTCTATAGAGTCGATCTAATAAGAAATAACAAGAATAAATTTTGAAACCTACTTTAAATCGAAATTAAATAGATTCGAAGATGACCAGAATGAAGAATACAAAATCCAAGCTTTTCAAAAATCTCTCCCAAATCTGTCACAAATCTTTCCCCAAAATTCCTCCTCCAAAACTTGTGTAAATGAATGATAGCCAAAACCCCCAATACTTAAAGAAATCTCCTTTCTCATGCACGAATTCGAACTCATCTCCCAGAGGGCTTTGCATGAAGACGAACTTCAGTTCACAGTTTAGTCTCAGTTGAACTGGAGTCCCCTTTCCTCTTTGACTTGAGTTGAAAATACTTAACCAAACTTCAACTTGAATTACTAATTCAATTTCATGCAATTATGAATGTGCAACATAATGCATTCAATTAATTAATAATTAAAACATTTAGTTAACATAATTAACACATGCCAAAATAACCTTCAATTTAATAAAATATATTTTAATTAAACAAAGGTTAAATTTCATGATTTAAATATTTCAAAAGTGAGGATATTTAATTAATTCACATTAATTAAATATTTCAACCACACTCAAAAATAGCATATAATTAATTCACAATTAATTTATGCATCAACTATATAATAAAAATAATAATTAAACTAAATAAATACATTTATTTAATTACCATTTAAAAACTATGCCACAGCTTAAAAATAGAAAGATCTAAAAAATAGAATTCACATCAAATGCCACAAACCAATGAATCAAAAAGACCTAAGGACCCACTTTCAAACTCAGGACAAAGGTGTAAACTCTTTCCAATTGGATGAGTTTAGAAGGGTGAAAACACAGAATATTGTCCCTTACTTTAGGACAATAATTGGCTTAGGTTAGGATTTGGAACTGAATATTATCTCCCCTCTTTTACCATTGAGATTAGCGATAGGGCATGCTCATCCTAACAATTCAGGGAAATCGATGCCTGGTACCTGCGAACCTGCATAAGAGTCAAGCATGTGCATATATAAAGATATAACAGACAATGGTAGGGATCAGCCGATCATGTGGATCTCGCAAGCAAGTAACTACGACTCTGTCCCTCAACCACATCAAGCACATCAAACAAAAATGTAAAACAAACACATCAACCATACACATTCAAGTATGGGGTCAGTAAAATCATAAGCATCAACAAATTCCTAACATATAATCTATCATCCTAAAGTAATCATAACCTTTATAAAAATGGACTAGGGGTGAGGTACTACACACAACAAAATGAGATAACTTTGTAAATTCAATTTTATTTCTCAGCCAATCATGTTTGGATATGTGAGTTATGGGAAGGAGAAAAATTTCCTTCAATGCCTTTTCCATAGGTCATGTATGTGAATATGCTTCACTTGGGAAATATGACTTGAAGCTTTGGGAAAATTCTCTTTGTAGCTCAAAAAATAGAAACTTTGAAACTCTTATTGAACACCAAAACAAAAAACAAACAAGAACTAGAACAACAACCAAAGGAAAACTATGCCGAAACAGCTTTTGGGATAAACCAAAACAAACTACCACCCAAGTGCAACAACACTTATTGAAAATAGGAAGCCTAAACTAAGATATGTATAAGGGAGACTTTATTCAAACCTCAAAGAAAGGCTTGAGGTGCATCCCATTGAATGAGATAGGAATCACTTCACCTTCTGTCATTTCCATCTAGAAAGCATTGTGTTCTTTTCATTCCATGATAATAAAGGGAACTTCCCACATGTTGTCAACCTTTGTATGATGGCCCGGCCTACTTTTCAGAACATCCCACTTAAGTACAAGATCTCCCTCCATGAAATTACTTGATCTAGTCTTCTTGTCAAATGTTCTCTTAGTTAGGATTTTATGATATTCCATGTTTTTCATAGCCTTGTCCCTTCTTTCCTCCAACTCCATCAACTGAGAATACCTAAGTGCAAGTGGACTAGTCTGCTCAAACAAAAATAGATGGCTGACAATGGTTAATGTTGGTAACTCAGTAGATATAGGAAATTTTTCTTCTTTACCATACACTAGCATATAAGGTGAGTTCCCAATCACCTTCTTAGGGGTAATTCTATCAACCCACATGACACTCTTCATTTTGGAATGTCAGTTTCTCTGATTTTCCTGAAGTGTCCTTTTAATAATGTTGATCAAATTTTTATTAGTGGACTCTACAAGTCCATTTCGGTGAGGATAGTAGTTAAATCTTGTTTTAAAATAAATTCCATTCTTCAATGTCCAATAAACAACCTTCAATCTGCCAAATGCAAGAGAATTGTTTGAAATTATAGAGTCTGGGACTCCAAATCTGAAAATGAGATCCTCATAAAAACTCAACACTATTGTCTCATTAGCCTTCTTTTAATGGCACCACTTTTGTCCATCGGGTGAAATAACCTATTGTTTTGATTATCCACTGATGACCTACACTTGAAGGTGGATTGATTTCCCCAATGAAGTCAATTCCCCACTTCATAAAAGGTTGTTCTACTTTGATTGGCCACAATGGTAAGGAAACTAGCTTCTATTTTCTCAAGAACAAGGCACACTTGGCAAAATTCCTAAAATATGCATGTGTATCTTTGAATAAATTAGGCCAATAATAGCCTTCCCTCAAAATATTATATGTTGTTTTCCTTGCAACTTAATGACCTTCTATAGGTACATCATGGAATTCATGCAACACTTGATCAATTTGATCATTATCAATGCATCTCAGCAACACTATGTTGTGGTCTTTTCTATATAATACATCATTAATAAGAAGAAAAGGAATGGACTAAAGTATGAAATACCTTTTCCTAGTTCTATTAAGGCCCAGTGGTCTTTCTCTAGTTCTCAAACAATGAGACATCTCCTATAACTAGCTATTACTTTGGTCATTTGTTGTTCCAACATTCACCATAACTACTTCATCTTCCTTTCCTACTGTTGAAACCTCCTCCTTAGCCAATTGCTGACACAAACCCTTTCCCCTTACTAAATTGGTCACATGGATTTTTACATCATATTCCATGACCTTCGTGATCCACTCGACCCATTTTTCATTTAAGTCTTTATTGAGAAAAAAATTCTTTCACACTGGGATGCACCACTTCCAAGTGAATTCTATTATGGAACAACAAATGTCTAAATTTTTTAAGGATTTTTATAATAGCTAGGACATGCTTCTCCACAAAATTATATCTCTTCTCATAATCTTCCAGACCCTTGCTAAAAAAATCAATTGGCTACTCCAACCCTTCTGCATTTTTTTGCACCAAAATTGGAGAAATAACATCGAAGCTGCCAAAGGCATACAAGGTGAAATCCTTGGTAAAATATGGGTTAACTACTATTGGGGAAAATTCTAAAGCCTCTTTGATCAATTGAAATTTGTCCTTTCCTTCCCGGGTCCACTTGAACTCCACATTACTCAACATAGTTGTAAGAGACTTTAACAAAGATTCTATATCAGGCATAAACCTCCTAACAAATTTAATGCAGCTAATGAAACTCTGTAGTCCCTTTTTGTGTTGAGGTAAGGGAAGTTATAAAATAGCCACAACTCTTTCAGGATCCATATTAATCCCTTCCTTTGATACTACATATCCCAACAACTTACCTTCATGAACAGAAAAAACACACTTTTTGGGGTTCAATGATATACCAAACTCTCGACAACACTCAAAAAATTTGCCTCAAATGATCAATGTGACCTTATTCCTTCTTGGAATAAATTTTAATGTCATCAAGATACACTAAAATAAACTTATATATTAAGTTTCCAAAGGCCATATCCATAGCCTTATGAAAATTTTCTCTAGCATTAGACAAACCAAAATGCATCTTCTTGTATGCCATTGTGCCCCACTATGTTGTAAATGTAGTCTTAAACTGATCTTCTTCTTTCACCAATATTTGGTTATAACCAAAATATCCATCCAACAAAGAAAAACATTCAACACCTAACACACATTGAAGAATTTTTTCCATAGACAAAAGAGGATGTCTGTCCTTCAATGAAGCCTTATTCAAATCCCTGAAGTCCACACACAATTTGAGCTCTCCATTTTTATTTCTCACAGGAACCAGATTCACAACATAGCTGGTATGTTTGATGGGAAAGATGATCCCACTCTCAATAAGTCTAAAAATTTATTTTTGCATTAAAGGCTCTAAATTGGGGTTAACCGACCTCTATTTTTTCCTTATGGGCTTGGCTGTTGGTTCAAACTCTATTGTGTGTTGTGCAAGATATAGGTCAAACCCCTTCAAATCCCCATACACCCAAGAAAATATGTTAATAAAATCTTGGAATATATGTAGAAATGAATTCCTTTTAGCGAAAAAGTTTACTTTTCCTATTTTGAGGTTTCTTCTAGGTGCAATCTCTAAGTCCTCATAATGGTTCTGTTGGATCAGAAAATTAGATTTATTACTCTTGGCTTGGTCATCAGAGTTAAAAATTCTTTCTAAAGAAACTAACCCCTTGGGTATTTTATTTTTCTTTAACTACAACACATGATCTCCATATTACTATTTTACTTTCTCCTGATTTGATGCTACAAAAACATCTTCCTCAAGTAAAAACTGTAGAATTTGTTCATCACTTTCAAAAACCTTCCACTTAACCTTATCATCAGGTACTGAAGGTATGATAATAATTTAATATACTACTGATCACATCCTCTTTTCACATTGTTTGGCATATTGAATTGAGCTCCTACAAAAGCTAACCTATTAGTATGTTGATTCTTGTTCCTCAGAATTGCAATAATGTTGAAGGCTTCAAATTCCTCAAGAAGGTCCCAAACCCTATGCTTGTACATTTTGAGAACATCATTCTTCACCACATTCAGGCCTCTAACCTAATTGACTATCAAATCACTATCTCCATACACCTTCAACCACTTAATTCCATGTTTCCTTTCACATTACAATCCTTGAATAAGACCTTCATACTCTATTGTATTATTAGTGCATGAGAATCCAAATATGAAAGATGCATAATATTTCTCACCTTTTGGGGAAACCAACTTCGCACCCCCCCCCAGCTCTTTGTTTGCTTCTTGAGATATCAAAAAACATATCCCAAACTTTATTTTGTTGTTCAGAAACATCCTCTAACATCAGAGTAATATTTAAGAAACCCCCCTCTTAAAAAAGATATAAAATCTTGGTGAATCTTTCATTTTCTTGAAAAAAAATAAAATTTTCTATCGGAGAATCTCTCAATTTTTTTTTTTTAAAAAAGTCTTTCTATTGGCGATTATTTTTAATAACAATTTTTTTGAATAAAATATAGTTAATCTCAAACAATAAAAAGAAAGCAACTTTCAGGCTCGTTGGTTTTTTGGGGTTTTCTTTTCCTTTTTTTTGGCTTAATTTTATTGTAGCTCCTACCCAAGTTGGGATTTTTGTATGGCCTTCGTAGGCATTGGCAATATGGGTGTTTTTTTGAGTTTTCAAAGCTCATCTTGGTTTGTACACCATCATTTTTGTAAATCCTCGAGATCTGATATTTTGGCAAGGATTGGGGGTTTTCTTCCCTGCTTCTTCCCCCCCTGAGCCTCACTAAAGTAGTTGTACTTAATAAGTTAAAATTAATAGATTATAATGGCTTTGCCATTTTTGCCAAAAAAAAGAAAAAAAAGACACGTTAATTAATCACCATGGTGAATAATTTTATTTAAAAAAATAGAATTCTTATAGAAAATTGTTAGGCTTAATGTCAAAATGTTTGATGGGTTTAAGGAATAGACTCTGTATAATTGCTTGCTACCATTTATTTAAAATATAATCTAATAACCTCATTGTATTGTGTGAGACAAATGTATTGATATTTTTAAATACTAATAGGGCGCAAAATTTCTTCAAGACCATTGATTTATATTGAGATCAACAATCTGAAAGAAAGTTTAGCTTCCATAAGCATTACAAACAAAATATTAACACTTTTACCTCATAATGAGGCTCACTAGATTATACTTTAAGTCAGTAATGGCAACTAAAAGTTGGTGATACATCCCTATAGTAACTAATAATCATGATATATTATTGTTGAATTAATTTAAATTTCTACAATAACATACAAAATTCTGGTGAATCAAATCTAATCATGTATCGAATATTGTGGCAAATTTCCAAGTTCAAGTTTTTTATTAAATAAATTATTTTTCGATTTAAATATTTCTAAATCAAAATTTTGTAAAAATGTGGCGATTCAAGTTCCCTTAAATCTTGAATTATTAGCCAAATTTGGATTCTCAAATTTCCAAAATTAGCCAATTGGCAAATATTAGCCACTAAAAATTACTATGTCTGACATTTTAACAAGGCTTGGCATCACCAAACCAACCTCCTAAAATATGTAGTTACCCTTTCCAACGTCTAACACTAGGTTGATTTCACCATTCATGGTATGCCATTCTTTCCACTCATCAAAAATTATATCAAGGGTATCATCAATAGGTGTACGAGGTTCAGGGACAAAAACATGCTCATCTTTCTTAAAAATCACATAATTGGCATTTATTGCATTGGGTATATAAGGCTCAATGTTTTCCTTTACAAGAAACTCACAGTTAATGGTTACCTTGGTTCCATATATAGTATGAAACAACATGTGAGACCAGACAGATGAGAAGTAACCTCCTATTTTGGCTGTGAATTCTATTGACAAACATAACCCAAAATACGAGAGAAAATCAATCACATAGATATCTTGGGAGATAGAGAAATTGGGGCAAGCATGCAAGGTTAATTTGGCATCTCTAAAAAGACCCAATGAATTCCCAGATGAGCCATCCAACTAGACTACCCCTTTCTCTAAAGGCTCATATTTTGATCCTAATTGATCTGCTACTTGCTTAGGCATTATAGAACAAGTAGCACCACTATCTACCATACAACTATGTAACAAATTTTTCCCAATAATCAATGAAACATAGAATGAAGGAGGTATCACATTCTTACCTTGAGTTGTAGGGTGTGGCTTGTTATCAACATCCTTCATTGGATCAACATTGGTCATCACAACCTTTTGAGAATCACCAACATCATTTTCATGTGTCTCCTCTTCAATCAAATCCTTCTTCAACATATCAGCTTGTCCAGGAATAGATAAGGAATCCCACATAGTCATTTTCATGTTCATTTTCTTCATGTTGTCTACAATGTTGTAAGGAATAGCTGAAAACACCTTTTGGTGTACTTTAGCAGCAAGCAACTCTATATTCTTATGAGGCTGATCATTGGCTGGTAAGACAATATTTATCTTTGGTACATTTGGAAAAGGTGTGAATGATGTTTCTGCAATCTCAAGCCCCTTATTTTTATCAGCTAATTGCTCCACTTCTAGAGCTATTTTCTTTTCTCATGTATTGGCTGCAATTTTTGAATCATCGTTCACACCACAAAACTCTTCACATTGCCAATTTAGAAATGCAGTCTCATTAGGATTTATATTTGGTTGTTTTTCAAGTATGCTAGCATGTACATCTAATTGTGAACTAACAACATTTTGTACCATAATTGCCTGATTAATTAACCCATTTGAATAGGTCACTTGGTTGTGCACTTGATTACACAAATGAAACCACTCATACTCTAGTGCAAGATTATTTTGAGCTAGAACAATATCCTTTACTAGATTGTCAATATTAAGAGGATCTGGATTATATGGTTGGGCTGGTCTTTAGTTGACATTTTTCCTCTGCCCCTAATAAGCACCTTGGTATGGCTGCCTATTTTGCTGATATTGATACCGTTGGACTTGATAGGGTTGGTTCAGTCCTTTTTTTTGTTGTTGGTTTTGAAGTTGGAAAGTTGGTATGGGTCCTTAATACTACTTTTTAATTCTAATCAATTCATTTCCCATGGCTTGTACGATGTCTTCTATCTTTTGTTGACTAGACTTGATCTCTTGCAAGTCATTAGAAGGCCCTGTGGTTGACACTTCATGACTTACAATAGTGGGTAGTGTTGGAAAAGCAGGTAAAGGGGCTATAGATGGAATTTGTAGTGGCATATTAGGTTGAATATTAGGAAAGTAAGGTATAGGAGGCCTAGGTACTATCTTACCCACTTGAATTAAACTAATTTATGCCCTAATATCTATACTATAAGCCTGAGGAAAAGAAGTACCTCCCATAGACTGTATTATGATTGAGATATCACTATTTAAGATTTTCAAATATTACAAGAATGCATAGTTAGCAGAAGACCTTATTGTAGCAGGTATTCTATTCCAAGTCTTTTGGAAATAGATATTGACACTAATACATTTGACCCAAATTTTTGACCAAGAATTAAAATGGTTTCTCTTGGTCGGTTTATAGAAGGAAAATTTAATTTTTTTTAATCCATTCCCATGTTGGTCAAAATTATGAAAACCATGACATGTTGTCGTAATTACGACCAACACGGGAATATAACAAAAAAAAAGATGGTTTCATTTTATTTCATTTTGTTATTCCGCGTGCAAAGAAAAGGTGAAGGAGGGATTTATTCCTAATTTCCCTAATTTATTCTTATTTCTTTTCCATTATATTTCCCTAATTTATTCCATTGGGGATTTATTATAATTCGATATTCCCAAATAATATCCCACTTCTCTCACATTTGGTTTATGAAAAGGAGGCATTCATATGGGCATTGAATTATTTTGAAGGCATTCATATTACTTTGAATTCTTATTACATTGGAGGTATTCATATGAACTTTGAATTGTTTTGAAGCTAATCCAATTCACTGTTACAACACTGTCGCCATTTAGAGGGTTATTAGTCAGCAAATGGTGGAAAAAGCATTGAATTTGATGGCAAGGGTATTGCAGTAGACATTCTAGTCAAATGAGGGATACATTTTAGGTTTTGGAATGCTTTGGTATGTTTAATGAAAGGTGAAACAAACTTCAATTTTGTCTAACAGTGCTTGAAAGATAGAGATTTAGAAAGCCCTAGAAATATGTGTTTGAGACACCAATTTTGGGGCTTTTGGGGTTCTAGGAAGTCTAAGTCTAATTCCTTTGAGATTTGGAGTTTTGATAGCATAATATGACACTTTCTATGGTTTGGAGTCTTGGGAGTACAAGAAACACAAGGTTTATTTGTTAAATTACCTATTTTTTATGCTTTTTGGGAGTCACGGGGTGTGAGCAATAGTACATGTTCCAAAACAACCATATGTTTCCTTTTGATATGACAATGTACTAGGAAAAGGGTATCCAAAACTCCAATTTTTTTGGTCAATCCTTTCAAAGTTTGCAGAGTTAAGTGTTGTTTTTTTCTATGAATGTATTTCTTAATTACCTTACATAGCAGTGTGGAAGACGTTGGTTATGATATTTGTGCATATATTTTATTTCTTAATGCCTCCTTCATTGGTGTTAAAAAATACTAGTGCTGGAAACTACGGATGTTCGAGATAAGTATTGAAAAATGAAATATGACAAAAGATGAGTTACACTAGAGTAGTCACATTATCATAAAAGGACATAATTCAACACTAGAGTTCTTATTTGTTTAATAGTACTTAGTCTAATTCAAATATATCAAATCCCTTGACAACACACCATCATTAACAATTCTAGGTGAACAAATATGATTGCTAGAACACCAGCAAACTATGATTTGGTAGCAACATCCCAAACAACACTTTTCTTTCCTCTATTTTACTTGAAGTCTCTTTAGATACTCCATGGATAGTTGAGCAATGTGGTAGATTATCATCCATAACAAAACCCTAAAATTTCATAATATCATATATCAACATTGTGAAGAATTGATTGAATCATTATTATCAAAATTTGGGGAAGGTGGTTGGTCTCAACTCCTCTAGGCTGTAGTTATTGCACCTTTTGTCCCCAATCCTTCATAGTGCCTATTTGCAGAGAACTTTTAGTATGTTGTCTTCAACTGTATTTTAATCTTTTAACTTTTGTGCCATGTGCCAAAGTTAGAAAATTTGAAGTTTTTTTTAAAAACTGGAGAATCTTGTGAGACAAATTCACATAAAACTTTTCCGTCAAAGAAAGCATCCTAAGATGCATCAAAGTTTCTTTATATCAAAGTGTTTTGGGTCACTTCTATGTGAGACACCAAGTTCATATGTATTAGACTCCACTTTTTAAGTCCACATAGTTCATTTTTCTAGTTACCTCACACAAAGATGTATAATGTACTTGTTCATATCTTTTTCAAAAAGAAATTTAACACTAGGGTCACTTATCTAGGGCTTTTTCACAAAGACCTTTAACACTAACTCCACATAAATATAATTGATCTAACACATTAATATCAATCCTAACATCCATATTCCATCATAAAATGTATCCATCCTTCAGGGCATTCATCCTCCATGTGACTGGTGCCAAAATAGGACACTCTTCACTTAGAGATCTCCACCATTCTGTGGCTTCTCAAACACACCTCCTTATATCCCTACATAAAAAAAATATATTAAAAGGATATGTTACCTATTAGACATCTTCCAAAAATCATAGTGATCATAGGGGATGGGAGAGTCAATTCATAAAGGAAGACTACAATCCCAATTCACTGTTACAACAAGAAGCCCAGGTACAGTAAGGATACCAGTCAATTCCTTGACCTCTTTAGCAATTAAAATAATGGGATCAATGAATGGAAATGTAATTAATAACCAAATAAAGGATCTTTCACCATCATCCAACCATTAACATATCACAAAACTCATTTGAAGACTCAGGGTTGCTGACTGTACCCACGGGACAAAATACAATATGCATAGAAAAATGTTTGTTTTATTGAATGAACCGATTACATTATCATTTTCTTACACATCTAATTTACACCCCAATTTATAGTCATGTGGATAAAAAAAAAATAGACTCAAACTCTTCAAAGAAACCCGACTGCAACCACCTAACTTCCCAAAATTGTTTAATGCTTCTTTCCTTCTTTGCTTGATAGCAACTTCCTCAATATTCATTCTAAGATCACTCTTGGACCCATCCCTCTCCATAGACCTATCAAAAGTAAATATTCAATCACCTTAAACCCCACTAGACTCCACACCTTAGATCTCCAAGCAACTCTTCAAACCCAAACTAGTCAATTATGCTCCATGCTCACAACATGTACTCTTCACTCAATAGGCTTTTGCAACCACACTCATGAACTATGTTTCCCATGGTGACCCTAACCCCTCTAAGGATCCCAATACATTCATTAACATCTCAATCCATTCTTGTGACCATTCTATCTCCTTGCACCAAACTGTCCATTCTAGCACGGTCCTAGTAGTACATCAGTGAGGGTTTTTCAATCCTTTCTTAGACTATTCCCCAAAAAATTTGAAAAAAAACAACATATCCTAATACCCTTTTCCAATCTTGACAACATACTCCAAAACCAACCCCATGTGTTTTTGGACCGATCCTCTCAAAAATGCCACTATCACTGAACTAGAAAGGCCAATTCGACTACATTTACAAAGAAACCACTATTTGTTCTTCACTCCAGACCTTGATAATTTCAAAAGAGTCCACAAATGACCCCAAAATAAGGATTCCACAACCAATTTTGTGCCATGACCATCTTAAGTGCAAAAGCCCTAATTTGCTCCTCCAAAACCCCTAAATTCTAGGGCTTGGTCAATGTATGACCTCCTAACACCATACCATCAAATAAATGGATGATTCACCATCCTTATGTTATCCTTTAATGGATTCTAATACAAAATGACCCCCTCCAGTGGCTAGATCTTCTACTGCAATAACCATGCACCATACCCTTAACCCTTCAACACTATCCAACTCAATCAACCTTCCTTGATCTCCTGAAAATGGCCTTCATTCCTACATCATCAATGTTGGGAAGGTATGTTACAAGTGTGGATCCATACCCAAGTAACAATATGTACAAAAAGGGGATGGATCTTACAAATCCATGATGGAAATCAAAGAAAAACTGTGTTCCTACATGAAAGTCAACACAAAACAATAAAACAGGGTTACAAATGGCCTGAAATTGATCTAATATACTTTAAAAGCCATTACGCATCTATGCCTAAGATTTTAGATCAATACCACATCAAGAAAACTTCAAAACTTGTAAGAAATCAACTTTTATTACTTCAAAATAGGTACAATCCATACAATCTGAAACTCCTCCCCCAACCTCACATGCTCTCATTCCTTCTAAGGCTTACATAGACCCACAATAACTCCCTTAACTAATCCAAAGTGGTTGGATCCTCTAACAAAGCAACCTTGTTTTTATAATTTCCCTCTAAAATAGACTTGATCGTTGCTATTCAAATATTTAAATACTAAAACTTATTTAATTTACTCTCTATACTCTAGGACTTTACAATTTGTCCTTGTAGGACCTTAATACAATATTAAGTCCCCTAATTATATTTTAAGAGCTATCCTTTAGCCTTCTAGGCCTACTATGCCAATCTAGGCATTCACTTCCTATTACATCAATTCATGCCTTTATACATTAGGCTTATTAAACTACATTATATCCAATTACATCAAAGACAAAATTGGCTTCAAACCATATTTAAATTCACATATTGATCCTTTAGATCATTCAATCTTCATGAGCCAACCAAGTGACTCTCTTTCCATGTCTTTGTCAGGGTGCCCTGCACCTCTCAGCCTCACTCCATGAGACTACTGTTGTAATATTCAACTCATCCTTGTCTTCAAATCTTGAGTCTCTCCTCATGGAGACCTATTTGAGGGGTAAAAGATTTTACACGAACAATTGTTTGTATAGATGGTGTAGAGTGGGTGGTTTTTATTATTACATGAATTAAGTTAACATAATTCAATTCAAGTATATTAAACATAGGACCTTTTATGGATAAACTAATTGAATTTTCTTGGGGACATTACAACAAGTATAGGGGACATTTCAAGACCTTAAACACCCCAAAATACCAACTTATTTCATAATACTACCCATGATCCCATATACAATGACAATGACATACTATACAAAATTAGATTCCTCCCACCATTGAAGGTATATGCACAGGTGATGAACATGTAGATTTTCCTAAGCACTACTGGGAGCTTACCCTGCATTAACAAATGTACTATTGTAAAAATCATCACAAGTCCATTTGTTGTAGGGTCTAGTTCCTAGTAATGCTTGGTCAAATTTTCATGTTTGTCACCTATGCATATACCTTCTTTGATTGACTCTTATATAAACATGTGAAGGTTGTATATGCACAAGTTTTACATGATTGTATTTTACATAACATAATAATAATATTAGTTTGTGTTTTACATGATTGCATTCACCAAATACATTACTGGAAAAATTTTGAACATATATAAATGGAATACTTTGTGCCTCATATACTTAAATGGAATACACCAAGAAGTACCAAATGATGAATGCTCAATTGTTGTAATGGACAATCATCAAAACTGTCCATTTCTACAACTTGATTTTCTATAGTCTTAATGATTTTTCTATAGTCCTAATGATTTTGAAAATTGTTGACAAAGAATGTTTCTTTTTTTGATTATTTGATTGATCCTCTCACCTTTCCTTACTTTGTAAATTTCATTGTCCAATCAAGTTTTGCAGTGTTTTTTATTAGGTTTCATGTTTTTGATTGTGGGGTTTGGCATTGTTTGTTGTTCTTGATAAATTAGGCCTTGAATTTGACTTTTCCCATGTTCAAGTTTGTGCCTATTGTGGATTTCACCTTCTTTTGATGGTATATTTCATTCACTCTATGTGGAATACTATTTTCTTCAATCTTTTATTTCAACTTGATATTTCATTCATTTTTTATATATACAGAGAAATGGATAGTTTTGAGACTACACATTTGTTGATATTGCGAGACTACACATGCTGATAAAAAATTGAGCTATCTAATTTAGGTTTACTATTCATGATTGTAAACTGCCAATATTTCTAATGATACTCCTTTCTATATTCCATTTAAAAATAGACAGGTTTCTATGGCTATGATAAATGTCCCTCTGTGTTGACAAAATGGTTGTTTAGTGACTGTATCTGCCATTAGAGCCACTTCATATGCATAGGTGATGAACATGTAGATTTTCCTAAGCACTACTAGGAGCTTAGCCTACAACACATGTAGTATTCTAAAAATCATCACAAATCCATTTGTTGTGGGGTCTAGCTCCCAGTATTGCTTGGTCAAATTTGCATTTTTGTCACCTATGCATATACCTTATCTGATCAACTCTTATATGCACAGGTGTTGAACATTCAGATTTTCCTAAGTAAAACTAGGAGCTTACCCTACAACACATGTACTATTGTGAAAATCATCACAAGTCCATTTGTTGCGGGGTCTAGCTCCTAGTAGTGCTTGGTCAAATCTACATGTTTGTCAAATCTAAATGGAATACTTTATGCCTGACATAATTAAATGGAATACACAAAGAAGTACCAAATGATGAATGCTCAATTTTTGTAATGGAAAAGCATCAAAAGCGTCCATTTCTAGAACTTGATTCACTCTATGTGGAATACTATTTTGTTCAATGTTTTATTTCATCTTGATATTTCATTCATTTTTCATATACACAAAGAAATGGATAGTTCTGAGATAGGTTTCTATGGCTATGATAAATGTCCCTCTATGTTAACAAAATTAGAGTTGAAAAAATGGTTGTTCAATGTCTATATCTGCCATTAGAACCACTTCATATGCATAGGTGATGAACATGCAGATTTGCCTAAGCACTATTGGGAGCTGACCCGACAACATATGCACTATTGTGAAAGTCATCACAAGTCCATTTGCTACCAGGTCTAGTTCCCAATATTGCTTGGTCAAATCTGCATATTTTTCACCTGTTCATATACCAAATTATTAATGCTCAATTTTTGTAATGGAAAAGCATCAGAACCGTCCATTTCCAGAGCTTGATTTTCTATAGTCTTAATGATTTTTCTATAGTCCTAATGATTTTTTTAATTTCTTGTCTTTTGTCCCTTTTTGATTTCCTATGTTTGTCCTTGATGACAAGATTTTGAACATTGTTGACAAAGCATGTTTCTTTTTTGATTGTGGTCTTCCACATTATTTGTTGCTCTAGATAAATTAGGCCCTAAATTTGAATTTGTGTTCACTATTTTATTTCATCTTGATATTTCATTCATTTTTCATATACACAGAGATGACACATGCTGATAAAAAAATGAGCTATTTGATTTAGGTTTACTGTTCACTATTGTAAATGGTCAGTATTTCTGATCGTACTCCTTGGTGTATTCCATTTAAAAATAATCATGTTTCTATGGCTATGATAAATGTCCCTTTGTGTTGAGAAAGTTAGAGTTGAGAAAATGGTTGTTCAGTGTCTGTATCAGCAGGTTGCAAATAAATCATGCTTCTTCCACCAATATTCTAGTCAATATACAAGTAATGAGTCATTCCATTCAAGAAAGACCATGTCTGACAATATCAACCCAGAAAAAAATGAGTATGTAGAATTCAATGTATACAGAATTAGTTTTGCAAAATTATCCATGTTGATGATGATTATGAAGAAGATTTGAAAATGTTGCACCAATCTGAATTGGATCAATCATCATTTCAAATATTATCCATCAATCACCATTAGCCATTTTCCAAGAGAAACACCTTTCTCTATATGAATCTTGGTTTAAATTTCCCTATAATCTAATTGGTAATTTGAAGCCATCAATGGAAACTTACAATCCTAAATAATTAGTATACCATTGATGGCTTCATAATTATTAAGTGAAAGGGAGTTTTCTAATACCCCCTTTGGTGATGATACTAAGTAGTTCCACATAGACGTGACATGTTCTTTAGAAGACTTTTAATCTCACAACAACTGAGAAACATAAATGTAGGCATCATGGTCACAATTCTTTGGAGATACAACATAATTGAGTGGTATACCCAGACAATGCAACATAAATAGTACTAATCCTCTGGTTCTAAGTTGACACTGTAGGATCCAAAAACCATAGATAATGATGGATTTTGGTCCTTATCTTGATTGGTTTTTGGACCCTACATTGTCAACTTAGAATTGGAGGAGTATTGGTTGTGTTGCATCATCTGGGTATACACTCAATTATGTTGTATCTCCAAAGAATTGTGACCATGTGTGATGCCTACATTTATGTTTCTCAGTTGTTGTGTCCTAGGACCCCTTATGACCCCTTATGACCCTTTACAATACCTAATAATACATGGTAGAGGTCTTAAAGTGTCGTAAGGGGTCATAAGAGGCTCCTTAGAGGGGTTAGATTGGATTCCACCTTCATGTGGTTGGCCCTGTTAAGTAGAGAATGTTAAACTATTCTAGAAACAAAGAGAAGCTCAATATTTTAAGGTCCAAGGGACAAAAAAAATTGTTTTTAGTCTTTAGTTTATGAAACCGTCCAAACCAGTTACCCTTCTACAACTCATCAACATTGGAGGTCTAAAGGAAACAAGATAATTTAAAGAGTCACAAGTCTTAAGATTGTACTTAATATAGCCAAACTTCATTCAATGGTACATTCAAATATGAAATAAACCATTCTTAAACTAGTTATCTAGATTAAACTAGTAAACCAAAGGACAACAAACTGAATTGTATTAACTTGATGTGTTGTGAAAAGCAATGAACCACAAATAAATGAAGTACAACTAATATCACTTTGGAGGAATGCATGATTGTTTGACATAGTAAGCCAAACTATTAATATGAAATAATATGCATTTTGCACCTTTGGTGATGATCCTACGCAGTTCCACATAGACACAACATGTTCCTTAGAAGACTTTTAATCTCACAATAGCTGAGAAATATAAATGTAGGCATCATGGTCACAATTCTTTGGAGATACAACATAATTAAGTGGTATACCCAGATGATGCAACATAAGTAGTACTACTCCTCTAGCTCTAAGTTGACACTGTAGGATCCAAAAACAATAGATAACAATTGATTTTGGTGCCTATCTTGATTGGTTTTTGGACCCTACAGTGTCAAATTAGAACTGGAGGAGTAGTGGTTGCATTGCATCATCTAGGTATACACTCAATTATGTTGTATCTCCAAAGAATTATGACCATGTGTGATGCCTACATTTATGTTTCTTAGCTGTTGTGTCCTAGGACCCCTTATGATGCCTTATGACCCCTTATGACCCTTTAAAATCCCTAAGAATACATCTTAGAGGTCTTAAAGTGTCATAAGGGGTCATAAGAGGCTCCTAGGAGGGGCCAGATGAGCTTCCACCTTCACGTGGCTGGCCCCGTTAAGTAGAGAATGTTAAAATATTCTCGAAACAAAGAGAAGCTCAATATTTCAAGTCCCAAGGACAAAAAAATATTGTTCGTAGTTTTTAGTTTATGAAACTATCCAAACTTGTTACACTTCTACAACTCATCATGAACACTAGAGGTCTGAAGGAAACAAGATAATTTGAAGAGTCACAAGTCTTAAGATTGTACTTAATATAGCCAAACTTCATTCAATGATACATTCAAACATGAAACAAACCATTCTTAAACCAGTGATCCAAATTAAACTAGTAAACCAAAGGACAACAAATTGAATTGCATTAACTTGATGTGTTGTGAAAAGTGAAATGAGCCACAAATAAATGCAGTAAGTGCAACTAATATCTCTTTGGAGGAATGCATGATTGTTTGAGATAGTAAGCCAAACTATTAATATGCAATAATATGCATTGTGCACCTCACGGAGCAATTTTACAATAGATGATATATATATATATATATATATATATATATATATATATATATATATATATATATATATATATATATATATATATATATATCAAAACTCAATTTGTCATCGGTTTTTCGACCACCATGATTATTTACTTCGACATCAGATCTATATTCATGACGTATATAGTAGTGGATGATTCGACAAAGGTCGGTCGGAAATGTTGAATTCTTAAGTCAATCAATCGACCATGTTTGGTAGAAATTCCCCATGGATATGTTGATCAGTCTTGATATCGAAGCTGACAAATTTGACGTTGTTTTTAGTCAAAGTTTTGACCAAATGGTATGTTGAATATTTGACTTTAAAGGATCTTGTGGAAAAATTGACAAATAGAGTTTGACAACAAAAAATGTCATTTAGTCGACCATTTTGTGTTGAAAAATAGATCAATGTGCATCGAAAATGAGGCCAAAATTTACTAGTGTGAACTTTTTCATCTTCTCTTGTGGGGCTCTTTTAATGATATTCAATTGTTCTACCAATGACAAGTGATTAGATTCCTCTTCAAAAAATCTAGTAAATGCATCACCTAGTTCATCCCATGTTGAAATAGACGGTATTGGAAAGCTTCTGAACCATTCCAATGCCTTCTTCTTGAATGATGCAACCAACAATCTAACAACTACATTTTCTTGTGTCAAATGATGAACATTACATAATTATGCTACATCTCTGATATGTTCAAAAGATGTTATCTAATTTTCTCCAATGAACTTTGGTAGTCCTTTTAAGGATGCCAATGGAATATCATCATGTTGGGAAATATTAAGGGGATTGTCCTAGTTGAATGGTACAAAAGAAAAGTCTCTTGGCACTACCATTAAGTTGGAATGTGTGGATATGCTTACTAAAGTAGAACTTGAACTTGCTAGAAATAGACTTGAACTCGATGAGAAATTACTTGTGCTTGATAAAAAGGTACTTGCACTTGCAAAAGGAACACTTTTTGCAACAGAACTTGAACTTTTTGAGAAAGAAAACATTCCAAAGGAAGGAAAAAAAGGCTCTTTTCTAACTATAGGTGATGTTGAATGCCTAATAGGACAATCTCTCCTGCTCCTTTCATACATGAACATGGCTTTTTCACCTACACCAAGTGTTGTTGACTGAACTCTAGTAGAAGGAACAAACCTTTTGAGTGTTATTCCTCTTCTTCTTGGAGGAGATAACTATAAAAACTTGACAAATTTTGAGCTTCTAATCTCTATTCTTCTCATAAAAATTAATACATTGATCTATCTCTCCACATAGAGTTTCTAGATATGATTAAAAAAAACATCTGAAAGGATTTTAGCTCATTCTCAACACATCAAAATAACAAGAATTAATAAAATTCCAACTTTGTCCCACTAGGTGTGCCAAAACTATTAGTTACCAAAAATTTTCACCTGGTACTAAACTGCACGAGTTTAGCAATCTTGGCATTGTTAATATTATTTAGAACAATAGAGAGGGGGGGTGAATTAGTTGTTCTTAGGTCCAGATGTACCAATTGAAATTTTAAACACTTCAACAATCTCAGATCTAATCACCAACACAACTCGGTCTCTAAAGAATATATACCAGAAACATATAACATGCAGTCCACTGTCCAAAGATAATTAACTTGCAGAATATAGAAACATTCACATTAAAACATTCACACAAGTATAACACTAGGATTTATAGTGGAAGCCCAATTTGGGAAAAACCACTTTGTAACATGTTACTGATATTTTCACTCTTTTGAAGTGAGCTTTGTGAAAAGCCACCCTTGTTAAAGGTTTACAAACACACTGTTAGGTGTGATCCTATTAAAGGATTTAAACACTCTATCAAAAGTGACCTGGTTAAAGGATTTAAGTACATTCCATTAGAATGCCACCTTGATTAAAGGATTTAAACAATGACTGTTAGGTCAACTTGATTAAAGGATTTAGACTGATACAATGGTTAGAAAGTAGCAGTAGTTTCTTATCTAAAAAACATACAACTCACTTTCCAAATAACAGATCCAATTTGTACATATATGTTGATTTACTGACTGAGTTCCATTTCCATCTCCATCTCTGATCTTCTCAGAATTCACTTCAAGTAATCACAACTCTGATCAACTTCTTCACCTTCAGCCTTCTTCTTAGACTTATCAATCAATAACATCAACAACTTCAGCATACTTTGTAACCTCACACTTAGGTTTTCCTATATACCTCTTCAGTTAGGTAGATCCATATTTTTCCACTTAATCTCCTCTATAGATCTTAGGTTAGGTCAGATTCATCGAATCCTTCCAACATTTAAGTTCTTCATCCTTCCTTCTAGATACATCTTGAAACTTCCCATTGAATCCATAATAAAATGATTTACCATGCATTAAATTCTCCATACAATCAATTAATAAAGTCAACACGATTTACATAACCTAAGAATTCAACTATGTCAACTGGGAATCTAAATTCTTTCTCCAAATGTAAATTACTGACACTCAGTCAGTACTGTGTTCATCTCCTCGATCATCACTACATAACTCAATCATCCCTACAAACTGTCTTCCTCGGCTAACACTGTCTTGCTCGGTAATTTCCCATCGCTTGACATAAATTGATGTTTGGTCAACACTAAATTCACTCAGTATATTCTGGTGCTCGATCGACACTAACATCACTCGTCTTAAACTAGATTTCTTCACTTTTGCTCGGTTAAGCCTACTTCTTTAGTCTTTCTCCTTAGATAAATAATACATTATCTTATCAATGTGCCAAATAATCAAGTACTCATTGAAGTATCAAATAACTCAACCTTTCCCTAGGTTATCTTGTTATCTCCATTTCCCTAATCCTTTTCATCAATCAATAGATATAGTACTTTCTTAGATAGCAATTGTCTTACCAGTTAAGGTTTGATATCAATGACAATACAAAAATTGTTTCAATTGCAGTTTCCAATAGGCATAACATGGGAATCACTTTTATGTGGGATGCTAAAAATGAAGTGAAATGTCGAGATCTAGTCTGGCTCCTATTTGGATAATCACTTAAACACACTCAATTTACTCTAAAAGTTAAAGGGAAAGTGGTAGAGATAAACTGAGAGTGTTAACTTTGCATAAAAAAACTAGTTACTAAAACTAACAAGTTGATACACCAAAATTATGATGATATTTATTAAAGAACAAAACTTAGCAATATAAGATAGCAATACTGCGTATGGAAAAATGTTGGATCTATACTCATGACGTATATAGTAGTGGATAATTTGATGAAGGTTGGTCAGAAATGTTAAATTCTTAAGTTGACCATTAGACCATGTTTGGTCAAAATTCCCCATGGATATGTTGGTCATTCTTGATATTGAAGCTAACAATTTAAACATTATTTTTAGTCAAAGTTTCAACCAAACAGTATGTCAAATATTTGACTTTAAAGGATCCTATGGAAAAATTGACAAAGAAATTTTGACAACAAAAATGTCGTTTAGTCAACCATTTTGAGTCAAAAAATAGACCAATGTGCATCGAAAATGAGCTGGCTAAAATTCACTAGTGTGAAATTTTTCATCTGCTCTTGTGGGGCTCTTTTAATGATATTTAGTTGTTCTACCAATGACAAGTGATTAGATTCCTCTTCAAAAAACTTGGTAAATGCATCACCTAGTTCATCCCATGTTGAAATAGACGGTATTGGAAAGCTTCTGAACCATTCCAATGCCTTCTTCTTGAATGATGCAACCAACAATCTAACAACTACATTTTCTTGTGTCACATGATGAACATTACATAATTATGCTACATCTTTGATATGTGCCAAATGTGTTATCTAGTTTTCTCCAGTGAACTTTGGTAGTCCTTTTAAGGATGCCAATAGAATATCATCATGTTGGGCAAGATTAAGGGGACTGTCCTAGTTGAACAGTACAAAAGAAAAGGCTCTTGGCACTAACATTGAGTTGGAATGTCTGGATATGCTTACTGAAGTAGAACTTGAACTTACTAGAAATAGAATTGAAATCGATGAGAAAGTACTTGCACTTGATAAAAAGGTACTTGCACTTGCAAAAGAAACACTTGCTGCAACAGAACTTGAACTTGTTGACAAAGAAAATGTTCCAAAGGAAGAAAAATAAGGCTCTTTTCTAACTATAGGTGATGATGAATGCCTAACAAGATAGTTTCTCCTACTCCTTTTGTATGAGAACATGGCTTTTTCACCTACACCAAGTGTTTTTTACTGCACTCTAGTAGAAGGAACAATCCTTTTGAGTGTTATTCATCTTCTTCTTGGAGGAGATAACTATAAAAACTTGACAAATTTTGAGCTTCTGGTCTCTATTCTTCTCATAAAAATTAATACATTTATCTATCTCTCCACACAGAGTTGCTGGATATGATTAAAACAAAACATTTGAAAGGATTTTAGCTCACTCTCAACACATAAAATCAACAAGACTTAATAAAATTCTGACTTTGTCGAACTGGGCATGCCAAAATTGTTAGTTACCAAAAATTTGCAGCTGGTACTAAACTGCATGAATTTAGCAATCTTGGCATTATTAATATTATTTAGAACAATAGAGAGGAGGGGTGAATCAGTTGTTCTCAGGTCCAGATGTACCAATTGAAATTTTAAACTCTTCAACAATCTCAAATCTAATCACCAACACAACTCAGTCTCTAAAGAATATATACCGGAAACATATAACATGTAGTCCACTAGCCAAAGATAATTAACTTGCAGAATATAGAAACATTCACATCAAAACATTTGCACAAGTATAACACCAGGATTTATAGTGGAAACCCAATTTGGGAAAAACCACTTTGTAACATGTTACTAATATTTTCACTTTTCTAAAGTAAGCTTTGTGAAAAGCCAACCTTGTTAAAGGTTTACAAACACACTGTTAGGTGTGACCCCGTTAAAGGATTTAAACACACTTTCAAAAGTGACTAGGTTAAAGGATTTAAGTGCATTCCATTAGAATGTCACCTTGATGAAAGGATTTAAAGAATGATTGTTAGGTCAACTTGATTAAAGGATTTAGACTGATACAATGATTAGAAAGTAGTAGTAGTTTCTGATCTGTAAAACATAAAACTCACTTTTCAAATAACAGATCCAATTCGCACATATATGCTGATTTACTGACTGAGTTCCATTTCCATCTCCATCTTTGATCTTCTCAAAATTCTCTTCAAGCAATCACAACTCTGATTAACTCCTTCACCTTCAACCTTCTTCTTAGACTTATCAGTCAATAACATCAACAACTTCAGCATACTCTGTAACCTCACACTTAGGTTTTCCTATATACTCTTCAGTTAGGTAGATCCATCTTTTGTCGCTTAATCTCCTTCGTAGATCTTAGATTAGGTTAGATGCATCGAATCCTTCCAACATTTAAGTTCTCCATCCTTCCTTCTAAATACATCTTGAAACTTCTCATTGAATCCATAATAAAATGATTTACCATGCATTGAATTCTCCATACAATTAATTAATAAAGTCAACATGATTTACAAAACCCAAGAATTCAACTATGTTGGCTAGGAATCTAAATTCTTTCTCCAAATGTATATTAATGACACTCGGTCAATATTATGTTCATCTCCTTGATCATCATTGCATAACTTGGTCATCTCTACAAACTGTCTTCCTCGGCTAACACTGTCTTGCTCAATAATTTCTTGTTGCTCGACATAAATTGATGTTTGGTCAACACTAAATTCACTCACTATGTACTGGCACTTGGTCAACACTAACATCACTTGGCTTAAACTAGATTTCTTCACTTTTGATCGGTTAATGCTATTTCTTTAGTCTTTCTCCTTACTTAGATAAAAAATACATTATCTTATCAATGTGCCAAATAATCAAGTACTCATTGAAGTATCAAATAACTCAACCTTTCCCTAGGTTCTCTTGTTATCTCCCTTTTCCTAATCCTTTTCATCAATCAATAGATATATTACTTTCTTAGATAGAAACTATCTTACTAGTTGAGGTTTTACATCAATGACAATACAACAATTGTTTCAATTGCAGTTTCCAACAGGCATAACATGGGAATCACTTTTATTTGGGATGCTAAAAATGATGTGAAACGTCAAGATCTAGCCTAGCTCCTATTTGTATAATCACTTGAACACACTCAATTTATGCTAAAACTTGAAGGGAAAGTGGTAGAGATAATCTGAGAGTGTTAACTTTGCATAAAAAAACTAGTTACTAAAACTAACAAGGTGATACACCAAAATTATGATGATATTTAGTGAAGAACAAAACTTAGCAATATAAGATAGCAATACTGCTTATGGAAAAATGTTGGATCTATACTCACGATGTATTTTGTAGTGGATAATTTGACGAAGGTTGTTCAGAAATGTTGAATTCTAAAGTCGACCATTTGACCATGTTTGGTCAAAATTCCCCATGGATATGTCAAACATTCTTGATATCGAAGCTGACAATTTTGACATTGTTTTTAGTCGAAGTTTTGACCAAACGGTATATCAAATATTTGACTTTAAAGGAGCTTGTGGAAAAAATGACAAAGAAAGTTTGACAATAAAAATTTTCGTTTAGTCGACCATTTTGCATCGAAAAATAGAATAATGTGCATCAAAAATGAGGCTAAAATTTACTAGTGTGAAATTTTTCATCTGCTCTTGTGGGGCTCTTTTAATGATATTCAGTTGTTCTACCAATGCCAAGTGATTAGATTCCTTTTCAAAAAATCTGGTAAATGCATCACCTAGTTCATCCCATATTGAAATAAATGGTACTAGAAAGTTTCTGAACCATTCCAATTCCTTCTTCTTGAATGATGCAACCAAAAATCTAACAACTACATTTTCTTGTGTCACATGATGAACATTACATAAGTATGCTACATCTATGATATGTTCAAAAGATGTTATCTAATTTTCTTTAGTGAACTTTGGTAGTCCTTTTAAGGATGCCAATGGAATATCATCATGTTGGGCAAGATTAAGGGGACTATCCTAGTTGACTGGTACAAAAGAAAAGGCTCTTGGCACTGTTGGTCCTCAAAATGTAGTTTTGAGGAACACTGTAAATTGCTTGAAATAGTGCTCCGTTTGTCCCAAAATGCGTGTTTCCAATGGGTGGTCCGGAGGTCACTTCATGAAGATGGCAGAAAATTCTATAAATTTGTAGAGTGTGAGATGAAGGTACAAACTTCACATGTGCCAGGCGGTAGACCCTGATGATGTGTTTCAGTGTGTTTTCTAGGTCAGTCAATTGGGCCAGTTTGTTGTTTTCAGACAAGATTTATCCGGATGGTGTTTTTGGCTTTTCATTCAATACCCAGTTCATGAAATTTCTTCTTGAAGTGCTTGGGTGTGTTCTGGGAAAAAGTTGTCTGAGAACGAAAATTTTTTTAGCCGGGCCCATTTCTGGACCCAACTTCATGCTTTGATTCCTCCAGTGTTTTGTCTCAGTTAAAAGGTGTTGATCATGTGCATTGATCCAACTGAAAAATGATGGATTTGGGCTAAGTTTGAAAGGGCTCCATCAATGTGTTTAATGTGCACCCAAGCAAGAAAGGTGGAAAGTAAATTGAAATATGTGAAAATTTGGCCAAGAGTTGAGGAGGAATTGACCAAAATAACATGATGCCAGACAAGGAGCATTGGCATCATGCCAAAGTCATAGGAATTCCAAAGTGAAAACCCTTTTTGACGTTTGATTTATCCCCAAATTGAAAGTCCCTCCACGATTATCTAATCTCAACTTGATGACAAAAAAAAAAGCAAGGCTGAGTCTGCTGAAATAAGTTTGTGTCTGAGACTAAGCTGGAAAAAGCACGTGAGTTGGTGGCTTCTACTGAAGAAAAGTCTCTCACAGCTGAATCAAAGTTGCATGCAAGAGAAGCCTTGCAAGCAGAAGCCAAACATAAGCATGCTGATGCAAAAAGATCGCTACAAGAAGTTGAAGCTCGTGAAGATGAATTTCAAAGACAACAACAGTCATTCAAGTCTAAGTGTGAAGCTCATGAGAAGGAGCTATTTTTTGAGAGGCAAGAACTGCTCGAATGGGAGCAAAAGGTAAAGTGACAAGTCTTATTACAAAGAAGGAGATTTCTCTAGCAAGTGAAATTGAAGATGCTATACGAAACAATGAGAGCTCAGAGGGGCTGACTACTGAAAAAGAAAAAGTGAAGAGAGCAAAAGGAAGACACAGCATGTTTTTGATTCAAAGACTTAACATTGCAGCATGAAAACAACCCAGCATGAACCAAAAATGCACCAGCATTTGCAATCAAAGACAGACCAGTGTAAGTAATAAAAAGGAAAGCTCACGCCAACAAATGAAGATGCAGCGTTGAATGCAAAACTCAACAATTAAAAGGTCTAGCGCCAAAGGAAGGGAAACGCATTATGAAATGAAAAAACCCAGCGTTTCCAAAGGAGGTGCGCATTGATTGTTATACACTCCATTCACAAATTGATAAAGATACCCAGCATTAAACAACAAAGCCAACATTTTGAATTGGAGGTTAAGCACATTGAGAAAGGCTAAAGGGACCTGCGTTCAAAAGACCACTGCTAAAAATCAAAGGTAGGGCCAATGAAAAGTAGAAGGAGACTAGTTTGCAAAAGAGGAGGCCGCCATTCAAAGAGAAACACCAGTGCACTGTGAAAAGACTCCCAACGTTCTAAATAAACTCCAGCAAAGGAAGCCCAATGCATAACGTTGAAAAGGGAGCTGCATAACCGGTGTTAATGCCTGTATATGCATGAAAATAAGGCCAGCGTTCCAAAAGACTCTGCAATCAAAAGGAAATGCATATATCTTTATCCCACATGCGTGGGGTTTCAGATGTTTTTAAACTTTAAATACAAAAATAGACACAGCCTGAGTAAAGGAAAGCGGCGGAGACTATGCTGGCCGCTCAGGTGTAGCTTGCAGTGGGCCCGCGCCCCTTAAAGTTTTGTCGTGATAGAAAAGTTCAAAGACCCCTTCCATTCGCAGATTCGCCAGATGAAAAGCATAAATATCTCACGATTCAGTGCTGAATGAGCCTAGTCGTGTAGTCGCGAAATAAAATAAAGTAAGTGCAAAACATCTCGTGAATCAGCGACTAAGGAGCATCCACCAATTCGCTAAATGAAGGTGGATTTTGAGAAATAACTCCACGAATCAGCGACTGATGAAGGTAATCGCGTAATCGCGAGATGAAATAAGGTGAATAAAAAATATTAAGCGATTTGGCACTTGGTGAGGAGGTAGGCCGGCCAATTCGGGCCTGCCACGTGGCATGTAGGTCCTGGTAGGGGCATTCAAATAATATTTTATTGTTTTCTTCTGTGTGCATGTTTAGATTGGAAAATCAAAATTACAAATATATTTTATATAGTTTTGACTATATAAAAAATCTAAAAATTTCAATCACAGAGGGAGACTGAGATTAATTGCTGGACGCTGTATTTTTCACCTGAATATCAAGTGTTAGATACTGCCAGAAAGGTGAGAAGATGAGGCTTCCATTTTTGGGATTTGTTTCAGTGCAGGTCCTCTCAGTTTCAAGATATTTGCAGTTGAACGTTTCAGGGGGCCAGGAAGATATTTTTGAAATATCTAGTTTTTTGTATCCAGTGACTCATGAGCCTGTTGGAGGAGATGAAAATAGGTGTTCTCAGGAGGACAAAATAGAGGTTGTTCATTCAGTTCAAGGGGAGTGATTCATCAGATGAAGAGTTTGACAAGTGTCCTCTTTTGTTTCCTTCTGGAATGTTCCTCTTCTCCTTTTATTCTGATTTTCATTCTTTGTAAAGGGTTATGAATTTTGGTTCTCCAAGGGAGAAATCCAAGGCAAGTTCCATTAATGCAAGCTTGGTTCTGAACTTACTATTTTAGCCTAAGTGTAATGTTAATTTAAGTGTACTGAAATAGGTTTTATCAATAAAATATGACTGAAATCTCATTGCAAGTATTCTGATGTCTCTATGTGTTTTGGAAGGCCTTATGAATTGGATTTGTAAGGCAATGTCCAATTTGTCATTTACAAGGTAGACTGTGAGTTTGTTCATAAGTTTCCTTCAAGGAAGGAGTAAATCTGGTTGGATAATCTCTGAGAATTTCAATAATGTATGGATTTGATGATCATGTGTTTACAGCGAAAATGGTAGTCTGTAAGGTAGGGTATTGATTCTAGGTGTTTTGAATTGATGAAGTTTTGTGGATGTTTTCTCAATTTGACTCTACACCCTAGGATAAGGCACTAGTTTTAGACCAGACTTGCATCCAAATCATTAAAATCAATCACATTTCCTTTTATTGTTTGGTGTGTTGAAAGATAAACCAAGTATGATGGGCTGGAAGCCATCCCCTGATTCATTCAGAGTAATGAATCCCTTCACAGGATGTTAGTGTCCTGTCTGATCCATGTTTATATCTGCCTATGATTTTTAGAGAAATTATCATTTGAGGTAGATGAATTGAGGTACACCCGCCTGGGTCTGTGGAGCCTGAAGTAGAAGAAGGATTTCATCCTTATCAATTAGCATTTCTGATGAAGGGTGCTCCCCTTAATACCACAAACACATAACAGAAATAGAGAAACAACAACAATAATATGCAAGAACAGAAAATTGGCTTCTTCTTATCTCCAGAAATGTGGAATTACAAACTTTCAGAATTACAATATGCAAAGCCACATGGGCATTTCCTTACAATATTCTGTAGGACAAAGCCTTGAATCAATACCCAGATCTACTACCCCGAACTACCCTAGACAACACTACGGGCCTTCTTTATATAGGCAATTTCCACCGTCCGAGAAGGTTCCAGAAATTTAGCCCTAAGGGCCGACCAAACTTAAAATTATTTTATTTTTCAATTTATTACATCAAAGTCGGCTCAAAATAACTTTTGAAACCCGAACAAAAATTTTGAAGGAAAATTATTTTTCACCATTTCAGGTGACCCGACTTTCGGAGACCATAAGTCATCACCAGTTGACCCAATTGACTATTATAACCCCATTTCAAAAATGCCACGAAGCGCTCTACAAACTTGACTGGTGCAAAGTGCCTGTCACCCAATTTTTCAACCTCATTCGGGGCCTCTAAAGCTTTCAAAACTGAGTTCAAAGTTTCTGTACCCTGCTGCCAATACCAAAAATCTTCAATATCTTCAAAACTAAACCTGATCTAGCCATGAAACTTTGCTGGCAGGCTGATATGACTGAGATGAACCTCCACATGTAAAATCAGAACATTCCGAGATCGTAAGACCAACTTACTAAAAATAGCAAGTTTCCATAAATAGAAACTCTACACAAGATAGCCCTTATTGAATACAAAAACAAAAAATATTTTTGGGTGATGCAAGATTGCTCTTACACCCAGGATGCTCCTGCATCAGACACCCGGGGTAATTTGAGAAGTGACCCTGTCACGACTCAGGTGTGTAGAGGAAAACCAAGATGGTTAACCTCCTCCTTTGTTAGCCATGATGAATCTTCAACAGGTCATCCTTTCCATTTGACCAAAAACTGTTCATATGTCCTATTCCTTGTGCTTCTACCAACACGACTGTCTAGTATGTCTTCAATCTCCTTGGTATCTAAACTACTTGCTGGAATACTCCACTATGCTGCTGCAACCTCATCTTTAAGACCTCCTTCATGATACTCTGTCAAATTTGAAATGTTAAACACTAGTGAAATATTCAGCTCACTAGGCAATTCTACCTCATATGCATTTTCTGAATCATGCTTCTTCAATATCTTACATGGTCCAAACTTCTTCATTTTCAGCTTGTTATATGTACCAACCAGAAATCGTTCCTTCCACAAATGAACCATGACTTCATCTCCAACCTAAAATTCCTTATGCCTCCTTTTCTCATCTGCCTTAGCCTTATACTGCGCATTCATCTTGGTAATATGCTTCCTCACCTCCTCATGGATGTTCTTCAAGTGTTCTGCAAAATCCTCAGCTTCAGCACTACTTATTTCTCCTTTATCTATCTTTCTCAATTCAGATGCATTTCTTGGACTACTTCCATATACAATCTGGAATGGTGATTTACCAGTACTCCTGTTGATAGAATTATTGTATGCAAATTCTGCCTGTGGTAAAATCAAATCCCATCCTATTGGCTTATCTCCAACCAAACATCTCAGTAGATTTCCCAAACTTCTATTCACCACCTCTGTCTGTCCATCAGTCTGTGGATGATGTGATGAACTAAACTTCAAATCTATCTTCAACTTCTTCCACAATGTCCACCAGAAATATCCAACAAACTTAGTATCTCGATCTGAAACTATGGTCTTTGGCAAACCATGTAGTCTCACCACTTCTCTAAAAAACAATCCTGCTACATGAACAACATCATTAGTCTTCTTGCAGGGAATGAAATGTGCCATCTTTGAAAATCTATCAACCACCACAAAAATTGAATCATGTCCCCACTGAGTTCTCAGTAAACCAAGAACAAAGTCCATACTGATATCCTCCCAAGGCTTCTCTGGTATAGGTAATGGCTGATACAACCCTGTATTCTTCTTCACTCCTTTCACCATCTGACATACTCTGCAACTCTGTACAAACTTCTTCACATCTTGCTGCAATTGTGGCCAATAATAATTCTCACCAACCAAAGCAAGGGTTTTATCATGACCAAAATGTCTAGCCAATCCTCCACTATGCTTCTCCTTGATGAGATTCTCCCTCATAGAACTTCGTGGAATGCACAACTGACTCCCTCTGAATAACATATCATCTTGGATGATAAAATCCAGCCATTTCATCCTGTCTAGAGTAACAGGTTCTGTACAAGCTTTCCAAGCTTCACCAAAATCAGGATCCTCTGGATACAAATTCTTGAGTTCCTTGAACCCGACCACCTCAATCTACATCTCTATCAGAAATAGTTGCCTCCTGCTAAGAGCATCTGCAACCCTGTTAGACTTTCCACTTCTGTGTTTCAAAACAAATGTATAACTCTGCAAAAACTCAACCCATTTCAAATGCCTTTGATTCAACTTTCCTTGACTATTCAAATATTGCAAAACTTGATGATCAGTATACAAAACAAACTCCTTAGGAAGTAGATAGTGCCTCCACTTTTTCAATGCCTGAACTATAGCATAAAATTCTTGATTATAAACAGAATATTTTCTCTTGGCATCATTTAACTTCTTACTAAAATAAGCAACGGGTTTACCTTCTTCGCTCATAATAGCTCCTATTGCAGTACCACTAGCATCACAATCTACTTGAAACACCTTATTAAAATTTGGAAGTGCTAAAACAGGTTGTTCTGTAACTTTTTATTTCAACAATTGAAAACTCTTTTCTGCCCCATTAGTCCACTTAAACTCTTTTCTATCCCCTCTCATTGTTTCAGTCAAGGGTCCACAAATACTGCTAAAATTTTTGATAAATTTTTTGTAAAAGCTAGCCAAACCATGAAAAGATCTTACCTCAGTAGCACTCCTTGGAGTAGGCCATTCAAGGATAGCCTGTACCTTCTCTGAATCCATTTTTAGACCTTTTACTGAAACTACAAATCCCAAATACACTAACTCTTTCTTCACAAAACTATACTTCTTCAAATTAATCAACAATTTTTCATCTCTCAACTTCTCAAACACCATACGAATATGCATCATATGTTCCTCCATGTCTTGCTAAAAATCAAAATATCATCTAGGTAAACAATGAAAAACTTACCCAAAAATTATTTCAGAACCTCGTTCATGAGCTGCATGAAAGTGCTCGGTGCATTGGTTACCCCAACAGGCATGACTAACCACTCATACAGTCCTTCCTTTGTCTTGAAGGTAGTCTTCCATTCATCTCCTTCTCTGATCTGAATCTGGTGATATCCACTCTTCAGATCTATCTTTGAGAAATACACAGCTCCACTCAAACAATCCATAATATCATCCATTCATGGCAATGGAAACCTATACTTGATTGTGATCTTGTTTATTGCTCTGGAATCTATACACATCCTCCACTCTCCATTCTTCTTTGGTGCTAATACCGCTGGTACAGCACAGGGACTCAGACTCTCTCGAATCAACCCCTTCTACAATAACTCTTGTACTTGTCTGTTCAACTCTTCACTTTCTGCTGGTGTCATTCTGTGTGCTGCCTTGTTTGGAAAACTGGCTCCTGGAATCAAATCCATCTGATGACTGATCTTCCTTACTGGTGGTAATCCATCAGGTACATTATCAGATACAATATCCTGAAACTCATTCAACAAATTTGCAACCTCTACAGGTACATCCTCTACTTCTTCTTTACCAACTTTTGGAATTAAAGCAAAACACACATGCTCATGCCTCATACCATCTAGGAATTTTCTTCCATCAAAAAATGTTATTCTTGCATTATCACATACCTTTTCTTCGGTCTCATTCAATGGCTTTAGCTTATGTCACACTCCATCCTTTGTCAGGGAATAGGTATTCGCACGACCATCGTGTACAGCACATCTGTCAAACTGCCATGGTCTACCCAACAACATATGACATGCATCTATAGAGATGATATCACATAGTACCTCATCTTGGTACCCACCGATCTTGAACTTTACCAGACACTATTCACTGACCATGACCTTGTGGTCATCCTACACCCAGGCAATCCGATATGGATGTGGGTGTTACTGTCTCTTGAGCTTCAACTTTGTCACCATCTCTTCTGACACCAAATTGTCAGTGCTTCCACTATCAATAATCACATCACAATATTTACCCTCACACTTGCATCTAGTGCGAAACAGGCTCCTCCTTTGTTCAGGTTCATTCTCACCACTCAACAAGACTCTTCTGTTAATTAGCGTTTCTCCTCTTTCAGCATCTTCAGAATTTGATGATCTAGCATCTTCATCTACATGTGCAACTCTGGCCTGGCCTTCATTTCTCCTATCTGTTTTTCCTTGGCGCTGAGGACATTCAAATGCCCTATGACCTTCTTTTCCACAGTGAAAACATGTTCCACGGAAGCCTCCTCTTCCAGATCCTTGTCCTCTTCCTCTTCCTCTCTGATCTCTATTACTCTGATCTTGGAAACGATTGGAATTATTTCCTCTCTGATTCTGACTGCTACTGGCCTCATCCTTCTTTTTTGGATCTTCATTTCGGCCACCATATGACCATCTGCCAGATCTTCCACCACGACCTCTTCCATTTTGTCTGCTCTCAAACTTCTTGTTCAGCTTTTCCTCTACTTTTAGGGCAAACTGGTATGCCTCCTCAATACTGTTCATTTGAACTAGATTCAACTCCTCCTGAATGCTTGGCCTTAACCCATTAAGGTATCGGGTAACTTTCTCCTTATCAGCTTCTGCATGGCCTGTTCTAATGAGGAGTCGATAGAACTCCTCTGTATACTCCTGAACAGATTTTCCTGCTTGCTTTAAACTTTGCATTTTCTTTAGTAGGTCAAGCTCATAATCAACAGGAATGAACTGTCGCTTTAATTTATCCACCATCCGATCCCATCTTGTGATTTTATCTTTCCCTCTTCTATTTCGCTCCAATTAAATTTCTTGCCACCAGATCTTCGCATGGCCTTTCAATCTGGCCTTCACAAACTTGACCCTATCAGGATCCTCAACATCTTCATACTCAAAATATTCCTTACATTCATTGATCTAGTCGATCAATTCCTCTGGGTTAAGATTTCCAAAAAATATAAGAACCTCAATCTTAGGTCTTTTCCCAATCTTGGAAATCGCCCGAAAAAGTCTTTTTTCCTCCTGGTTCACAATTTTAGCTTCTCCTTCTTGATATTCTTCTTCAGCTTCATCCTCGCTTTCATCTCTGACATTAAGATTCATTCCTCTGCGAATCTCTTCTTGCAATGCTCGCACTTGTCTCTGTAGCTCTGTAACCTCAGGTGTCACAGCACCAGCTGTTTCACCACGTTCTCTTCGTGGAGGCATTTTCGCGATGCGCGCTGAAACCCTAACCATGGTCCTAGTGCAAACTGCCTCACAGTCAGCGATCTATTTACACACTCAAGAAAACCTGCTCTGATACCACTTGATGAAGGGTGCTCCCCTTAATACCACAAACACAACAAAAATAGAGAAACAACAACAATAATATGCAAGAATAGAAAATTGGCTTCTTATTATCTCCACAAATGTGGAATTACAAACTTTCAGAATTACAATATGCAAAGCCAAATGGGCATTCCCTTACAATATTCTGTAGGACAAAGCCTTGAATCAATACCCAGATCTACTACCCCGAACTACCCTAGACAACACTACGGGCCTTCTTTATATAGGCAATTTCCACCGCCTGAGAAGGTTCCAGAAATTTAGCCCTAAGGGCCGACCAAACTGAGAATTATTTTATTTTTCAATTTATTACATCAAAGTCGGCTCAAAATAACTTTTGAAACTCGAACAGAAATTTTGAAGGAAAATTATTTTCTATCATTTCAGGTGACCCGACTTCCGGAGACCATAAGTCATCACCAGTTGACCCGATTAACTATTATAACCCCATTTCAGAAATGCCACGAAGCGCTCTATAGGCTTAATCAACACAAAGCACCCATCACCCAATTTTTTGACCTCATCCGGGGCCTCTAAAGCCTTCAAAACTGAGTTCAAAGTTTCTGTACCCTGCTGCCAATACCAAAAATCTTTAATATCTTCAAAACTAGACCTGATCTAGCCATGAAACTTTGCTGGCATGCTGATATGACTGAGATGAACCTCCACATGTAAAATCTAAACATTTCAAGATCGTAAGACCAACTTACTAAAAATAGCAAGTTTCCATAAATAGCAACTCTGCACAAGATAGCCCTTATTGAATACAAAAATAAAAAATATTTTTGGGTGATGCAAGATTGCTCTTACACCCAGGATGCTCCTGCATCAATTTCTCTTGCCAGGAAAAGAGCATCAAAGGGGAGAGATCAGGTTATGATCTAGTTATTTACCCATGCAAGAAAAATAGCTAACAAAATGGTGACTCTACTGGGGATTTTATAATAAAAAAATCTTGCTAAAGAAATTAGTTATTTACCTGGTGGTCCATTTTGGTTATAGAGTCTGTTCTTTTAAAAAATTGTTATATTCTCTCATTTAATGAGAGTGGCGACTCTGAATCTCTATTTGATCAGTGTGTAGTAATATGAATTTGTAATAAATTTTGTGATTCTGACGAACAGTGCATCTTGTGAAGTTGTTTTGTGTTTGCTGATAAAGAAGGTCCAAGTATGAGATAAAAGGTTCTCAGCTAGTTCCAGATTGGTCCTCTGCGAAGGGGTGGTGACTCTACACATATTTGAAAGGTGATTTAAAAGAGGTTTCAGATCAATATCTTACACCAGTAATAGCACTTCCAGGTAATTTTGTCAAAGTATAAATCAGTCCCTGAGTAGGTGAATCAATCACTAAAATAAAAGGGACATTAATTTGAAAGTTTGAGTCATATTTCTGAACACAAGATCCAGTTGCTAAAAAGTATCAGAGATATGTTCATGTTTTTGAAGTCGGTGGTTGCATAGGTCAGATTGAAATATTGTCATAAGCACCAGTAGTATTGTTTTGTTAGTACTTTGAAATGGAGTTTCCAGCTTTGATGGATCAAGATCTCATTTCTAGATCTAAAAAGATTTAGTTAGCTCTTGAAATTCTAGAAAGAGATCATCTACTGTTACATCAACAAATTTGGCGTAATGGTGTATTGATATTAAAATGTGCAATAGGAGAAAGAAATGAAGAATCTACAATGTCCTATTATAAGAAGTTTCTTATTGCATGTAGTGAGCTTCCTAAGGATCTTGATTTTCATGAATCCCAGTATGCCGAAATGTTCTTAGAACTTTTAATACCTGAATCAGTTAGTTGGACTGCATCTTTAAAACATGAAGCACTAGAAGATGTTAAGGATTGGATGGACTCATTTTTAGAAACTGAATCTAGTCAAGCTGAGTCTAATTCATGTGAGGATGTTGAATCTTATGATGATCATAGTGCTGGTTGTGCTGATGATGGAGTTTATGAGTGTCAAGGAAGGGAAAGTGAATTTTCAGTTGATAGTAGTTTCTTTGAGCTTGTGGATCTCCCCTTGTCTCAACATGATGTTGTTGACTATTTGTTTCAATGTAATGATGTTTTGTGTGAACATGAAGAATATGGATATAATGCAGATATTAGTTCCTGTAGTAGTTCCTTCACACAAGGCAGTGTAAGACAATTAAATTCAATCCCGGTTTCAGAAGGAGAAGAAGTTTGCAGCATTGATAGTGAGAAAGTGAAAAGTGGTGTTCAGTGCTGGATAAGTAGTGAGTAGATTTCAAGTCTTTTGGATGCTGAATTGTAGAGGTATGATACTAAATTTTTTTCAAAAATTCCATGCCCGGTTGACATAAGTTTTGATGAAAGTGATTCAGATGATGGCATGACAAGTGAAATAAATTTTGATGTCTCTTCTCCTAGTACTAATCAACATGTTGATTATGAAGATGTATTGGAAAGTTTTGGAGTGGTTTCAAAACTTAATGATGATGATATATGTGACCATAAATCTGATTATTCATTTGAACTCCAACCGGTAACACTCGAGGAGGTGCAAAGTCCAGGTATGAATGATGATTTCTATCAAATAGAGTATGAGACTTGTGTTTCTAGTTGACAGCATGTATAAATCAGTAGATGAAGATCAGTTTCAGATTGGTGGTAATATGCATGAGCATGCTGATTCCTATTTTCATAGTGAGCAAGATGAGGAACATGTTTCAAATTTTTACATGCACTATGAAAATGAAGATAATTATTTTGATTTGCCTGATGAGCTGATTGAAAGTACAAATATATTTGGTGAATTGAATGGGAATCAAGTATCCATCTTACCTCAAGAAGAAAGAAATGAGAATTAGATATTTGATCAGGGTAAGTGAGCCTCAGTTGGTGTCCGTTTGTAAAATTTTTTGCATATTTGTATAGTTGTGTTGCTTTCTGCAGTAGAGTAGTTTTCTTTCAATAAAGGAGCTTTGGAACCAGTTTTTGAGAAGAGTTTGGAGTAATAAGGAGATGTTTTTGATTGGTCTGCACACCCAAGAGATTCTGAGATTCTTGTGTTGAACTTGCATTCAACCATCCTCAGACGGAGCCACTGTTGGTCCTCAAAATGCAGTTTTGAGGAACACCATAAATTGCTTGAAATAGTGCTCCGTTTGTCCCAAAATGCATGTTTCCAATGGGTGGTCTGGAGGTCACTTCATGAAGATGGCAGAAAATTCTATAAATTTGTAGAGTGTGAGATGAAGGTACAAACTTCACATGTGCCAGGCGGTGGACCCTGATGATGTGTTTCAGTGTGTTTTCCAGGTCAGTCAATTGGGCCAGTTTATTGTTTTCAGACAAGATTTATCCGGATGGTGTTTTTGGCTTTTCATTCAATACCCAGTTCATGAAATTTCTTCCTGAAGTGCTTGGGTGTGTTCTGGGAAAAAGTTGTCTGAGAATGAAATTTTTTTTAGTCGGGCCCATTTTTGGACCCAACTTCATGCTTTGATTCCTCCAGTGTTTTGTCTCAGTTAAAAGGTGTTGATCATGTGCATTGATCCAACTGAAAAATGATGGATTTGGGCTAAGTTTGAAAGGGCTCCATCAATGTGTTTAATGTGCACCCAAGCAAGAAAGGTGGAAAGTAAATTGAAATATGTGAAAATTTGGCCAAGAGTTGAGGAGGAATTGACCAAAATAACATGATGCCAGACAAGGAGCATTGGCATCATGCCAAAGTCATAGGAATTCCAAAGTGAAAACCCTTTTTGACGTTTGATTTATCCCCAAATTGAAAGTCCCTCCACGATTATCTAATCTCAACTTGATGACAAAAAAAAAAGGAAGGCTGAGTCTACTGAAATAAGTTTGTGTCTGAGACTAAGCTGGCAAAAGCACGTGAGTTGGTGGCTTCTACTGAAGAAAAGTCTCTCACAGCTGAATCAAAGTTGCATGCAAGAGAAGCCTTGCAAGCAGAAGCCAAACATAAGCATGTTGATGCAGAAAGATCACTACAAGAAGTTGAAGCTCGTGAAGATGAATTTCAAAGACAACGACAGTCATTCAAGTCTGAGTGTGAAGCTCATGAGAAGGAGCTATTTTTTGAGAGGCAAGAACTGCTCGAATGGGAGCAAAAGGTAAAGTGACAAGTCTTATTACAAAGAAGGAGATTGCTCTAGCAAGTGAAATTGAAGATGCTATACGAAACAATGAGAACTCAGAGGGGCTGACTACTAAAAAAGAAAAAGTGAAGAGAGCAAAAGGAAGACACAACATGTTTTTGATTCAAAGACTTAACATTGCAGCATGAAAACAACCCAGCGTGAACCAAAAATGCACCAACGTTTGCAATCAAAGACAGACCAGTGTAAGTAATAAAAAGGAAAGCTCACACCAACAAATGAAGATGCAGCATTGAATGCAAAACTCAACAGTTAAAAGGTCTAGTGCTAAAGGAAGGGAAACACATTATGAAATGAAAAAGCCCAGTGTTTCCAAAGGAGGTGCGCATTGATTGTTATACACTCCATTCACGAATTGATAAAGATACCCAGTGTTAAACAACAAAGCCAACATTTTGAATTGGAGGTTCAGCACATTGAGAAAGGCTAAAGGGACTTGTGTTCAAAAGACCAATGCTAAAAATCAAAGGTAGGGCCAGCGCAAAGTAGAAGGAGACTAGTCTGCAAAAGAGGAGGCCACCATTCAAAGAGAAAGACCAGCGCACTGTGAAAAGACTCCCAGCATTCTAAATAAATTCCAGCAAAGGAAGCCCAATGCATAACATTGAAAAGGGAGCTGCATAACCGGTGTTAACACCTGTATATGCATGAAAACAAGGCCAGCGTTCCAAAAGACTCTGCAATCAAAAGGAAATGGGTATATCTTTATCCCACATGCATGGGGTTTTAGATGTTTTTAAACTTTAAATACAAAAACGCACATAGCCTGAGTAAAGGAAAGTGGCGGAGACTATGCTGGCCGCTCAGGTGTAGCTCGCAGTGGGCCCGCGCCCCTTAAAGTTTTGACGCGATAGACAAGTTCAAAGACCCCTTCCATTCATAGATTCGCCAGATGAAAAGCATAAATATCTCGTGATTCAGCGCTGAATGAGCCCAGTCGCGTAGTCGCGAAATAAAATAAAGTAAGTGCAAAACATCTCATGAATCAACGACTAAGGAGCATCCACCAATTCGCTAAATGAAGGTGGAGTTTGAGAAATAACTCTGCGAATCAGCGACTGATGAAGGTAATCGCGTAATCGCGAGATGAAATAAGGTGAATAAAAAATATTAAGCGATTCGGTGCTTGGTGAGGTGGCAGGCCGGCCAATTCGGGCCTGCCACGTGGCATGTGGGTCATGGTAGGGGCATTCAAATAATATTTTATTATTTTCTTCTATGTGCACGTTCAAATTGGAAAATCAAAATTACAAATATATTTTATATAGTTTTGACAATCTAAAAATTTCAATCATAGAGGGAGACTGAGATTAATTGCTGGACGCTGTATTTTTCACCTGAATATCAAGTGTTATATACCACCAGAAAGGTGAGAAGATGAGGCTTCCATTTTTGGGATTAGTTTCAGTGCAGGTCCTCTCGGTTTCAAGATATTTGCAGTTGAACGTTTCAGGGGGCTAGGAAGATATTTTTGAAATATCTAGTTTTTTGTATCTAGTGACTCATGAGCCTATTGGAGGAGATGAAAATAGGTGTTCTTAGGAGGACAGAATAGAGGTTGTTCATTCAGTTCAGAGGGAGTGATTCATCAGATGAAGAGTTCGACAAGTGTCCTCTTTTGTTTCCTTCTGGAATGTTCCTCTTCTCCTTTTATTCTGATTTTCATTCTTTGTAAAGGGTTATGAATTTTGGTTCTCCAAGGGAGAAATCCAAGGCAAGTTCCATTAATGCAAGCTTGGTTCTGAACTTACTATTTTAGCCTAAGTGTAATGTTAATTTAAGTGTACTGAAACAGGTTTTATCAATAAAATATGACTGGAATCTCATTGCAAGTATTCTGATGTCTCTGTGTGTTTTGGAAGGTCTTATGAATTGGATTTGTAAGGCAATGTCCAATTTGTCATTTACAAGGTAGACTGTGAGTTTGTTCATAAGTTTCCTTCAAGGAAGGAGTAAATCTGGTTGGATAATCTCTGAGAATTTCAATAATGTATGGATTTGATGATCATGTGTTTACAGCGAAAATGGTAGTCTGTAAGGCAGGGTATTGATTCTAGGTGTTTTGAATTGATGAAGTTTTGTGGATGTTTTCTCAATTTGAGTCTGCACCCTAGGATAAGGCACTGGTTTTGCACCAGACTTGCATCCAAATCATTAAAATCAATCACATTTCCTTTTATGTTTTGGTGTGTTGAAAGATAAACCAAGTATGATGGGCTGGAAGCCATCCCCTGATTCATTCAGAGTAATGAATCCCTTCACAAGATGTTAGTGTCTTGTCTGATCCATGTTTATATCTGCCTATGATTTTTAGAGAAATTATCATTTGAGTTAGATGAATTGAGGTACACCCACCTGGGTCTGTGGAGCCCGAAGTAGAAGAAGGATTTCATCCTTATCAATTAGCATTTCTCTTGCCAGGAAAAGAGCATCAAAGGGGAGAGATCAGGTTATGATCTAGTTATTTACCCATGCAAGAAAAATAGCTAACAGGCACTACCATTGAGTTGGAATGTGTGGATATGCTTACTGAAGTAGAAATTGAACTTTCTAGAAATAGACACAAACTCGATGAGAAAGAACTTGCGCTTGATAAAAAGGTATTTGGACTTGCAAAAGAAACACTTGCTGCAACATAACTTGAACTTTTTGAGAAAGAAAACATTCCAAGGGAAGAAAAAGAAGGCTCTTTTCTAACTATAGGTGATGGTGAATGCCTAATAGGATAGTCTCTCATGCTACTTCTTTCGTATGAGAACATGGATTTTTCACCTACACCAAGTGTTGTTGACTGAAATCTAGTAGAAGGAACAATACTTTTGAGTGTTATTCCTCTTCTTGGAGGAGGAGATAACTATAAAAACTCAACAAATTTTGAGCTTCTGGTCTCTATTCTTCTCATAAAAATTAATACATTGATCTATCTCTCCAAATAGAGTCACTAAATATGATTAAAAACAACATTGGAAAGTATTTCAGCTCACTCTCAACTCATCAAAACAACAAGACTTAATAAAATTTTGACTTTGTCCCACTAGGCATGCCAAAACTGTTAGTTACCAAAAATTTGCACCTAGTACTAAACTGCACAAGTTTAGCAATCTTGGCATTGTTAATATTATTTAGAACAACATAGATGGGGGGTGAATCAGTTGCTCTCAAGTCCATATGTACCAACTAAAATTTTGAACACTTCAACAATCTCAGATCTAATCACCAACAGAACTCGGTCTCTAAAGAATATATACTAGAGACATATAACATGCTGTCCACTGTCCAAAGATAATTAACTTGCAGAATATAGAAACATTCACATCAAAACATTCGCACAAGTATAACACCAGGATTTATAGTGGAAACCCAATTTGGGAAAATCTATTTTGTAACATGTTACTGATATTTTCACTCTTCTGAAGAGAGCTCCGTGAAAATCCAACCTTGTTAAAGGTTTACAAACACACTGCTAGGTGTGACCTTGTTAAAGGATTTAAACACTCTACCAAAAGTGACCTGGTTAAAGGATTTAAGTACATTCCATTAGAATGCCACCTTGATTAAAGGATTTAAACAATGACTGTTAGGTCAACTTGATTAAAAGATTTAGAATGATACATTGGTTAGAAAGTAGTAGTAGTTTCTTATCTGAAAATAATACAAGTCATTTTGCAAATAATAGATCCAATTCACACATATATGCTGATTTACTAACCGAGTTCCATTTCCATCTCCATCTCTAATCTACTTGAAATTTTCTTCAAGCAATCCCAACTCTAATAAACTCCTTCACCTTCATCCTTCTGCTTAGACTTATCAGTCAATAACTTCAACAACTTCAGCATACTCTGTAACCTCACACTTAGGTTTTCCTATATACCTCTTTAGTTAGGTAGATCCATCTTTTGCCTCTTAATCTCCTCCGTAGATCTTAGGTTAGGTCAGAATCATCGAATCCTTCCAAAATTTAATTTCTTCATCCTTCCTTCTAGATACATCTTGAAACTTCTCATTGAATCCATAATAAAATGATTTACCATGCATTAAATTCTTCATACAATTAATTAATAAAGTCAACACGATTTACATTACCAAAGAATTCAACTATGTTTTCTTGGAATCTAAATTCTTTCTCCAAATGTAAATTACTGACACTTGGTCAATATTGTGTTCATCTCCTTGGTCATCACTCCGTAACTCGGTCATCTCTACAAACTATCTTCCTTAGCTAACACTGTCTTTCTTGGTAATTTCTTGTCGCTCAACATAAACTGATGTTTGGTCAACACTAAATTCACTTAGCATATACTGATGCTCGATCAACACTAACATCACTCAGCTTAAACTATATTTCTTCACTTTTGCTCGGTTAAGCCTACTTCTTCAATCTTTCTCCTTACCTAGATAAATAATACATTATCTTATCAATGTGCCAAATAATCAAGTACTCATTGAAGTATCAAATAACTCAACCTTTCCTTGGGTTCTCTTGTTATCACCCTTTCCCTTATCCTTTTCATCAATCAATAGATATAATACTTTCTTAGATAGCAACTATCTTACCAGTTAAGGTTTGACATCAATGACAATACAACAATTGTTTCAATTGCAATTTCCAATAGTCATAACATGGGAATCACTTTTATGTGGGATGTTGAAAATGAAGTGAAATGTCGATATCTAGCCTGGCTCCTATTTGGATAATCACTTGAACACACTAAATTTACTCTAAAACTTGAAGGGAAAGGGGTAGAGATAAATTGAGAGTGTTAACTTTGCATAAAAAAACTAGTTACTAAAACTAACAAGGTGATACACCAAAATTATGATGATATTTAGTGAAGAACAAAACTTAGCAATATAAGATAGCAATATTGCGTATGGAAAAACACAACTTTTGTATACAAGAAGTTCAATATAATTGTTTCACAGTAAGAAATAACACCAGCTTCGAGCTTTGGACTAATAGGAAAAATGGATTTTTCACAACTAATCAAACTCTCAACCTAAAAACATTCACAAACTGTAACCTATCCAACTGCAATAATTTCACTTAAGATGCAGACTCAATACATTACATGTAGGATTAATAGAAATCACAACATGAAACATCAAATTTAAACATGTGCATGCAAAAGTGAACTCCAAAATAGGTCTCCAAAATCTTTGTATTATTCTTTCAACTATAGGATATCTCCAAAAATATCACGAGTTACAACTACAAAAAACAAAAACTATGGTACTGAAAAAGTCTCCAAAAGCTTCTGTATACAATGAAGAACTCCCAAAAATGATTTGAAAAATTCATTAAGTACAAACTTCCCTCAACCTCCTGGGGTTGGATTAAACTGAAAACACCAAAATCTAGGGATAATGCTCCAAAAAGAATCCAACATGATGAAAAAGTCTACTTTGACTCCTTCCACCATAAAGACCCTCCAAAAAGAATTCCAACATCCACAAATATGGTCCAACAATTCCTATATCCTCTCTGGAAGTTGGAAGACTTCCTCCACCCTCCTTAAATCTCTCAAGTTAATCAATTTTACAACTAAGTTCAAAGACTCAGTCCTTCCCCCACATGTTTAATAATATCCCTTATTTTCATATTTGAAACATAATGAATGATAGAGTTTATAAAATACTCTAAATTCATTTTTTGAACAATAATATTCATACAATATAATGCCCTTTATTCAATTAAACATTGTAGGTTAACAAAAAATAACATATAATAATTAATTAAATAAAATAAACTAGGGAAAAAATAAAATAATAAAACTAAAATTAATAAGTATAATGCATACTTATTAACACTTATTACCAAGTTCCGATCACTATTTAATTTCATTCTCCCCTACTAACAATTATGTTGTCAACATTTAACATATACCTAAGGCATTTAAATGAGACCAATGTTTATAAGATATTGCCTAAGGCAATATACCACCTGTGGGCCATGGGAAATAACAAACATGAAGTTGAAAATAAATATCCCACAAAAATTCTTTAGGATAGAAGCCAAAGCTTCTAGGGTTATTCAGAACCCTAAAACAAGACTTCACACATTTATTTTGCATTTTTGGTTCTTCATCAAAGAAACTTAGAGTTTTTCCATTGAACCCTAGCTGAGATTTCATGCATTCACATGGGCTAAACTGGAGTTTTTTGAGAGTTTTCTTTTCAATTTGGAGGACTTTTTCATGAAGAAATTAAAGATATCTGCTGAGATCTTCGGGTTTAACAGGTAGCCACTCTATTACAATCACCATCTATGATGAAATAATGAATTATTGATGAATGATATTGCAGTTATCTAATGATTTCATGTGCACAAAATAATTCTTCAGACTTTCCTTGAGACTCTTGTACACATCCCTATTAAGATTCTCTTTCACTCTGCATATTTGAAACATGATGACTTCTCTACAACATGTGAACTCATTCTGTAGTTATGTTTAAGTATCTCTCTTAAATGACCCACATGGGTTCCTTTCTATTTGTCAAAACAAGGGTCTCTATTGTAGATTTCATAAGTACACAAAACAAATCTTTCTTATGGTATTCGATGACCTCAAGTTTGTTTCTTTGTATTCTTGTTAAAAAGTTTTAACATTGACCCTCAAGATGAAAACATGAAGTTTTTACCCTTGAATTACTATTTCTTCATTGCTATGTGAATTCATAAAAAACCCTCTTCTAGGTATGTTGTCAATTCCCATGCTTGATCTTTGCGAGCTTGATATGGTCATTTCTGCTTCCAAAAACTACTTTGAGCTCTAATGAAGCCATGCCACTACTAGTTCTTTCTGTTTTAGTGTGGATTTTCAACTTAAAGAATGGAAAAAAACTTGGTATCTTTTACCTCTTTTCTCCATGATTTGTTCCTTATTTGAGCTCTATGAAAAGAAAATATGGTAATGATGAATTTTTTTTCTTTATCTGAGATGATAACCCTACTATTTATTCTTTGTGTGCACAAAATAATGGGAAATATCATTTTATTTATGTGGTTTCTCATCACCTCATTCCACGATCGCTTTTGTATTTCCATAAATAAGTGATGAAAATATTCTATTTTCCTTTGTATTATTCCATGCTCAGGCTGGATCTGGAACAAATGGATATATCTCTGTACATCTAGATGGATTTATATTTTCATGATTTCTTCGTTATTCATTAGGTCACACTAAGATTCACTAGTCTTTTTGGAACCACAAATCTATCCATAGAGGTCATCATTTTCTTGCCCATTCTCTCATGTTTTGCACCAAGGGTTTTTTGAGAGGATCTCAAGCTTCATTAAACAACATACAACGAGGTTTTTTTTGGATTTCATGACTGTAGCATATTCAAAATTTATGCATATGTTGATCTATTAGTCTTATTTCCTAGTAGTGTTACTATATGCACCACCATTTCCTGTGGTTTAAATGATCTTTTGATGCACTGATATCATTTTGTACCTTTGCATTCATGTTGATTCATACACTGATCCTTATGACACATGATGTTTCCTATAATTAGTCATTGCTTGCACACATTTTTCTATTCATTGCTCTTGTGATAATGAACAATGTAGTAGACACAACCATTCTCACCTCATGATACTAGCATAAATATATAGGGTCATTTATCATTACTAACATTGCATTATATACCATATCCTCTTCTTGTCAGTACTGAACACATGTAATGTGTTGATTGTTTTGATTCTTTGAAGATCATTGTATACTCAATTCATTTTGTGTAGATCATTTTATGTTGTTGATCAATAGCCTTGTTTTGTTTCTTTTCTATTATCAGCAGCATCATAGTCAGTTGATTTTTTTTTTAAATGAAATTAATATCAAGTAATGTCACCATGGAAAACTCATACCCCTATCTTCATGCATCCTTAAAATCCTCTATTCTTTTGATTATTTTCCTAACACATCATTGTTTTTATGTTTTGCAGTAGTTGTTGCTCTGATTCTTTGTTTTTTGTATTGGTTAACAATATTCTTTTTGCCATCTATAAGGATGTAAATCACTGTGTATGCATCATTGATTTTGATTTTACTACTTAAATGCTTCATTATTTGTCTTTTTAGATGTTACCAATTTAGTTTACCTAAATTGTTAGATCCATAATTTACCTTTGAATTAAAGCTAAAAGTTTTAAGTTATTGTCTATACATATTACAAAAATTACAAAATGCAAAGTGTATTTAGTGTATAATGCATAAAACAAATGGAATTTGATCATTTTCATTCAGATTTACATGTGAATACAAAAGTAGTAAAATCTTTTTATGGAAATAAAATATGGAACTACTTTACAAGGTATAAATGTTCAAATTTTATACAAGTACTTGATACAATGCATTTAGATACCACACAAGTTGTGGCATCTCTCAAAATATTGATGTGAATAAACACATTGTAAAATAGAAAAGTACTGAGAGAGAGAAGCAAGAGCCTCCATTTCTTGAATGGAAGACCATAGAATTGAATTTTGAAGAAGACCTAGGCCCACATCTTCATCTTGAGTAGACCTACAAAATGAAAAGGGAGGGTCAGTTCATATGAACTGAGAAATGGAAGCTATTCCAAATATATTTGCAATATAAACAATTCCTACAATATGGTCATTCAGATATAAGCATTTAAAGAATGCAAAAGAAAGAGAAACATCTAAAAGTAAGCCGGGTTTTATGCTAACATGTTTGTTTCATGAGTTACAGGTATGAAGACATTGAGGTTGTTGAAGGATCATGCATAAGTTATAGGTATGGAGCCTTTCAATTGAATCATGTAGAGGTGAAGATTTTGAGGAGATTGTTAAAGGGACATACATAAGTTATAGGTATGAAACCTTTAACTCAAATTATGGAGTTGTTGAAGACTGGATATTGAAGGGACATGATATTTTGTCATGAAACCTTTCATCCCAATAAATCAATCATACATTACTATGAGAACCAATTAAAATTTTTCATCATTTCAGATTGCTATAGGAGGGTAAATTTCTATAGGAGGAATCATATATTTATTCAAAGAATACAACATAAATATGACAGTGTTATAGGAGGTTATAAATATATGGGACTTCGAGGACCAATTTTAGAATTTTGTTTCAAAGTTGCTATAGGAGAATCTTTGGATTATAAATTTTTTCATGTTACATCTATGTTTCAATGAAAGATATATAACATATTTATAATTAGATGAAATGGACATAAGCATCAGTGTAAAAGACATAATCAAATCAAATGTATATGTAGAGGATACCAGTATTGGTTGCAAGTATGTTAAAGATATGACATTGATAATTCTACTATAGGAGATCAAATTCTAGCTTTATTCAATTGATTGCTTCAAAAATAGTTTATATCATATGTGTTTGAAATAAAAGTTCCTTTCAACTGACATATATGTTTAAGGAACTAGTATATCAAGAGCATGAAGATAAATTTGCAACAAAGCTAATAGAGGTAAACTATACCAACTGTATCATCATTTGTATGCATGGAATGCGGTTTTTTTTCATTATCCTTTCAAATCATAATGAGAAGATAAGGAATCCAAAGTCATGTTGATTCCCAATGAACCCATTGGAACAACACATAACAATGAGCATTTTAAAAATGACTCATCGGTATGGGTTTCCCCAATGAAGTCATTGGTTTATATGAAGCCAATAACACATACAAAATTTATATAAATTGACTAACAAAATTCAAAAAAGAGTAAAATGCCAATAAAAGAGATTCTTGAAGTTGCATATAATTTAGAATTTAATTATGTTCATTTGAAGTCTCCAACTTCATACTGTAACACTGTGGTTTCATGTTTTTTATCAGTAGAATTAAAATGTAGAAAATAAACCATGTGCTATAGTACGAAATAAATTTGTGTTTTACAGTAAGAAGCATGAAAAAAAATAAAAAGTCATGGGGGTTTGAAGAGTTATGCATCTTTCTTCTATATCACAAAATATAACCGAAGAAGTCACTATGTAAAGAACAAGCCATAATTTTAAAATCAGACAATCTTCATGTCGTGACATCTTATAGTAGACCTTTCTTTTTTGTCACAGTTGAAACAAAGAAAGAACCCAGAATTCAAATGTTGACAACATTTTGAAACACAAGGACCATGATAGTGTAAAATACCTAGAGCAAAAAAGTAAGTAAAGGGCTTGGTGTCTTCAAGATAGTCTTTTCTGTAGAAGTTGAGAAATCCAACTTCATAGAATGCCAAGAACACCTGCATGCAAATAACCTGTTGCTTAAAGGAAACTAAGAAGACAAAAAGCAAGGTCTTGGAAAATCTCAACAGTGTGAGAGAAATTGTATTCTAAGATAATGAAGAAACAATACAAGGTTCAACCTACAAAGGTGAACAAATCCCTAAAACTAGAAAAGCTAGGTTGCACATTATAATTAATAAAGATATTAATTATAATGTACCTAAGAGAAAGCTCAAATAAAGAAGAGTAATAAAACTAACTAATTACTCTAACACCCCCCCTTAAGTGAAGCTCATGAGGTAAGCTAACCTAGCACAACTATGAAAGTGGGAAATGGGTCCTGGCAACAAGGCCTGATCAGGTACCCAATACAAGGAAATCTCTGTAAACCAGAGACAAAGGAGAAAACCCAGTGGGAAAAAATCCTCTCCAAAAAGAGATATAAAAGCAAGAAAAAGACAAAAAAATGACTTCAAGAGACTCTCTCAAAGCCATAAGTACAATGCATGCTGCCAACCCCCCCGTGAGAGAGGGTCAGGGCTCCAAAGCCCCCCCAAAATGAAAGAACCCCTAGAATAATGAATGAACCATTGTGACTCCAATACAATGGAGTGAAAGATAGTGAACACTGAAGAGGTGCCCTTGAAAGATGAGGTGTCACTGGAAGGCTGAGTTGATGCTCAAAGGAGTAGACATGAGGATCCTGAAAGGGAATTCCCAATGTAGGTGGTATGACAGGTGTGCAGACACTATCAGGAGAGAGGAGATGAGTGTTCTCTGGAGAATCCTCAAAAACTACACCTGGTGGCTCGAGGAATGGAGATGGAGGGTCTGGCAGTGCTGAAGAAGAGTCCTACTGAAGAGAAGAAACCCCAACAAGATGAGGTGAGGAAGTCACAAAAGTGGTCTCAGGAACAACATAGAGGTTCAAGTGACCTGACTGTCCCACATGATGCTCTCACGTAAGAGGAGAGCTGCGCTTCGATGATGGAGATGGTGGACCAAAGTGTGAGAAGGTGTAGAGATGGGTGGAATGATCAACTTTCCCTGTAGCAACAATGCCATCTGTCACACTATCTCGAATGAAAACTAAATCTAGCATTAACTCAACTGTCTTCCCTGACCCACTGAGTGTAATCTGATAAATTGAGAGGAGGTTTGCAGACAGAGATGGAACATACAATACATAATTGAATGTGCCATCCTGAATGTGTACAGAACCTTTCTCGTAGACTGGCATAACAATTTTATTCCCCATGAGAATGTGAGGAATAGGAGAAGCCTCGATAGATGAGAAGATCTTCGGAGAAGATGCCATATGGTGAGAAGCACCATAATCTAGTATCCAAGGGACCTATGAAGGGGATGCAACAGAAGCTCGTAATGCATGACCCTATCCAAAATCATGTCCAGATGTCAAAGATGAGGTAGAAGACTGAAAAGCAAACCCTTGTAAGGTGGAAGAGGATGGAGAGGAGATAGTGCTCTTCTGAAGGAGAGCTTACAATCTGCAATCTATTTCTCATAGCCATCAAATCTCTTCTAAAAACAATGTGACTCATCATGAGGCCCCTTTTGACAATAGGAACATGTAGGGCTCTCAGTCTTTTGTTTCTCCTTCTTAGAAGAAGATGGTGGGCCAGTAGAGTGCTGAGAAGAGGAATCAAATGTTTGCTTCAACTTCTACTTCTGTGTATCCTGAGGTGTCTTGGAAAGCAATGCCTATGACTGTGAACCTGTAAGTGAGTCCATCTAATTGAGCTTGGACTGCTCATGAGTCAACCTATCACAGAAGGTCTCAAAAGAGGGCATAACATGTCGGGCACCCAGTGCATCCATAGTGGAGTAGAAGGTAGAAGTGAAAATCTGATAAGGGCCACGAAGCTTTGAGAGTATCAGAAAGATACACTCATCATCTGACTTCATCTTTCCAGCAACCTGTAAAATAGAACGAAGAGACTTGAACTTCATCAAGAAGTCCTCAATGTTGGTGAATGATTCAGGTACCAAGGAGGTGAACTCTGCATCTATTTGTAGAACCCTAAATTGATTCATTATGCCAAACAAGGTGGAAAACTTGTCCCACATAGCCCTAGGTTGGTCAAACCATCCAGGTGGAACAACAACCCATCTAAAATGTTCATTGCAATGAGGCCCATTGCCTCATCCATCCTATTTCTCTGCATAAGAGCCTCATAAGGCCTCTGTAGAACTGGCTAAGCTGCATCGAGGCATGACCATAGCCCTTTTTCCATAAGCAATCTAGTCATCTGTCCTTTCCAAGTGTGATAGTTGTGAGGTGTAAGGTGGGTGATAGAAGAATCCACCATGGAAAGAAAGAAGATAGAAGTAGAAGGGTCTTTCTGAAGTAAAGTATAGAAAGTAAAGAGAAACCCCCCACAAAGTATAATACTATCCCCCGTACACAATAAAGTACTATGAAAGCATAAGAAACAAGAAAAAAACCTAAGTTCTAGAAGTAGAAGAGGAGCACAGAAGAAGGTGTGACTTTGATTGTAAAAACTGGTAGTCAAATGGAGAAATCAAGAAGTGAAACCTATATGAGAGATATGGGCTCGGAAAGACCTTTCCAACAATATATCATATGTCAAATTTCAAGTCTGTATGAGCCCTGTAGGACCAAAAATGCCCAGGTACCCCCAAAATGCAAGCTCCCTAGAAAAAACCAGTCCTGGGAAAAAAAATTGATGGCCGTTTGCCCGTCATGGGCCCGTCTTGCTAGAAAAATTTGGTCGCTGGAGAAAGTGACCGGAAATTTTTTTTCACTAGAGAATTTTTGAAAAATCCCATCGAAATTTTTTTTTGGCAGGTGACGTCAGGGCGACATCACCTACTGTGCCGATGGGTGGTGCGGTGGTGGCGCGCTGGTGGCACCTCGTAAAGCACCAAAAATTGCATGAAAATTGAGATTTAAAAAAAAAAAATTTCTCATTTTTCATGCCGTACAACCCTAATGGCCTAGAAAATTCACCTAGAAGCCCTAGAGGCCAAATAGGTCGACTTTATATGGAAATAGGGATTTTTGGGCCTTCTAGTGCAACTGTGAGGTTGGTTTTTGCCCAAAGTGCTCCAAAAAAAGGAGACCCCCCAGATCCAATAAAAAATAATAGAGAAAAGACCAGAGGAGCTGTGGCTTTCGTCTTCGAATCATGACTCTCAAAAGCTCAGATCGGGCAGCAGCAGGGAAGCTCTAATACCATGTAGAAGTTGAGAAATCCAACTTCACAGAACGCCAAGAACACCTGCATGAAAATAACCTGTTACTGAAAGGAAACCAAGAAGACAAAAAGCAAGGGCTTAGAAAATCTCAACAGTGTGAGAGAAATTGTATTCCAAGATAATGAAGAAACAATACAAGGTTCAACCTATAAAGGTGAACAAAACCCTAAAACTAGAAAAGCTAGGTTGCACATTATAATTAATAAAGATATTAATTATAATGTACCTAAGAGAAAGCTTAAGTAAAGAAGAGTAATAAAACTAACTAATTACTCTAACATTTTCAATATTTGAGGCAAAGCAATCTATAACATGACAGATTTAACCAAAGATCCTACAGACGAGTATATACAAAATGGGGTACACATAAAATAGTATTATTTGAAAGATCTTGACACTGAATGGTGTTAGGAAAAGAGATAATGTATGAGGAGTAAATTTTGAAGAGCCAGACAGCGACCCAAGATTTTGAAGATACACGACCTACAAAAAATGTTACAAAGATCTCATGACATATGCAAAGGGAAATAGAACAGTTTTATTGTGCTACAATAAATTTCATATATTCTATGATTTCCATGGAATAGAATTTAAAGGACCTAGTGTTCATGAAGGAGAGAAATACATATAAGGAAAACTTAAAAATCAAGCTACCTGTGTCAGTGTCGAAGAAGAGTAACATAGCCTCTAGACTGAGTTCATTCCAAGTCATATCCTCAAATCCTAGCAGCATGGCGACCCTCAGAAATGAAAAATGCAAATGGAAGTATGTTTAGGGTTATTCCCTTTTCATAACTGGATGTCATTTCTCATAGTTTTTGGCTGATAAGGATTTCAGGTCCAATAGCTATGTAGGGGAATGTTTTCACTTTTATTTTATTTTAATAATTATTATTTATATATATTAAATGTTTATCATTTAAATATATAAATAATCATTATTATATTCACCTTAATTTTTATTATTTTCTTTATTGTTTTATTTAATATCTATTAAATATTATTATTTAATAAATATTAAATAACGTAATAAATAAAATAATAAATTCTTGCATGCATGCTACATTGTAAAATCAATATTCTAAAGTGTTAAATTTATAAGACACTTAGAGTAATTAATTATTTTTATGCAAAAATAGGTAGGGGACAGACTTGAGATGATTTCCATGCGAACTTAAGAGTTCAATTTTTAGAGATTGGAGATTGATTCAGTTAACTATATGTTGTAGGGAGTTCATTTTCAGTCTAGGGGAAGTTCTTTTTCCCATGCAGTCTATGAGCAGACATATGCTATTTTTGAGCAAATAGAGACATTTTTTCAGTGAGTTATCAGTTGGACATGGATTAGAGGGCAATTTTGATGGGTTTCTTCACAATTTGGAGCAGTTTTGACATAGATTTTCATGCATTATTTTTTGCATCCGAGTTAGGGTTTTTGTGCTTTATTTATTGTATTTTCACTTCATTTTTTGGGGTTCCTCTTTTGGCTCTTATTTTTGCACATTACAAATTTTTGAGTGGACTATGGGAGCACTTTGTAGCAGAGATTTTTTTAGCATTGATTATATAGATACAAACAGTTCCTTCTCATTGATTCATGTGCAATATTGTGGATTCTTTGTTTTTATGTTATGTTTTTTCCTTCATTCAAACTACATTCCTTATTGCATATTTGAATGTAGATACTTGCAGTTATAGGTCTTTGTTTGTGGCCTTATTGTTTTGCAAAAAATGGTAAAGCTTAGGTTTTCCTTTCAAAACAAGAGATTCTAGGTCCTTGCATAGAATCATTATTGTAGTTGCTTTCTTGTCTGGGTATTGACAATTATTAGTATCTTTAATAATTTATGCTTATTTAATTGAAGTTGCATTTCAATTATTGGTGTATCACATTATTTAGGTTTAGGATTTAGTTATATTATTCTTTCTCCATCCCTTTTATAACCTATAATTTAGTTTTAGGTGAGCACTATTTAGGAACCGACCAGATCTGAAGATTCTTCTCTCATTTTAGGACAACCCACCACTCGAGAGAGTTTTCATATTTCAACAGGATAGCTAGATGTTTTATCAAGTGCATAGTTTTATATTTCATCTTGCTAAGGGCACAATCCTAATTGACAACAATTTTTGGCATGCCTGGTGGGACATGAACTGTTTCACAGTTGTTTGCATTACCAAGTTTTTATCATTGTTTTGGTGTGGACAATAGTATTCCAGCTTTTTTGAAGGTTTAATTTAGCACTTGGTGACTCTATTTTGAAGGTTTATGGTAGATTTAGTTGTAGATTGAATTTTTATTTTAATGAGAAGAACTCCAACAAGATCAAACAAAGAAGGATTTGTATATAAGTAATTGTAACCAACAAGAAGAGGAAGAACACCATGGGCTATAATAGGAAGATCTTCATTATTCATTTTTTATTTTTGATGACTTGATAATCCTATATTTGAAGATCAAGCTGCAAATTTAGAAGAACTTGAGGTAATTATTGAAGATATCATTTTTCCTAAAGATTCAAGAAAATTTGATAATTCTGGATTTGAATTACGTATTTTTGAAAAACTAACAAGGGATCAATTTGCTTTTGTAGCATCTACAAGTGACATTGTGGCTGCTCTTCAAGGTTTGAAAATATATCAACGAAAGGTAATTCAACCTAATTAGTATTTTATACCACCTGTAATTCAACAACAAGTACCACTAGTTCATCAAATGGCCCAACATTTTCCATTTGTAGCTTTTAATGTTGGCAATCCCTTATAGATTGGTACTCACCATGATATTCCATTAGCGACACTAAAAGGTTTTCCATATTGTACTAGTGAAAAATTATGTTTCAACAGTTGAACATATCAAGGATGTAGCCACTCTTTGTGGATTACATCAAGTTATACATGATGATGTAGCATTAAAGTTATTGGAAGCTTCTCTCAAAGGTAAAGCATTAATTTGGTTCCAAGGTTTAGCAGTAAATTTTATTGCCACATGAGATGACTTGGGAACCATTTTGATCAACAAATTTGATGATAAATCTGATAATCTATCATTGGTTGAGCAGTTGAGTACTATTATTTAAAGGAATCCTAATGAGCATATTTCTGATTTCAATTTTTGTTTTCAGCGGACTTGGGATAGATTTTGGTATCTGTTAAACCTTCTAATGATTATACATTTTTAATTTTATTTGAAGGCTTTTAACAATGATATTTCAGTTATGATACAATCCATGGGAGGACATACTTTTCTTGTTGCATTTGACATTTCTATTAGAGCTTAAAATTTTTTGATACAAGCTGGTAAGTTACCTCCTAGGCCTCCTATGCCTTATTTTGTAGAAATACAACCAGCTGTACTAGCTATTGTATTACCAATAGCTGTTATTCCAATGTTTTCAATATTATCAACATTTAACGTGCAATTTACGGTAGAGGAACACACTGTTATAGCTCCTATTAGAGATATAAAAGAGTAGAATCTGGAGTTAAAAGATAAAGCCGACAATATGATGAGAACTCTACAAAGCTATGGAAATGAAATAAAAACTTGAAGAGACAACAAGGCCAATACAATAGGCCTCAAGTTACTTATCAGCAAAGTAGGCAATCAAATCAAGCTTTAGGTTAAAACCAACCACGAAAAGCTCAAGGAAAACATATAAATTATGGTCAAAGAGCTGGTCAACCTTATAATTATGCAACTCCTAGTACTTCTAAAGAGATGGTAGTTGTTCCTCAGAATAACTATGCACAAGAGGAGTGGTGTAATACTTGCAATGCTAGTCACTTTTGGCTTGATTATACTCATGCACTTGAAGAAAGAAAGAAATATGTTCTAAAGGTACAATCAATAAATGTTCAAGGAGAATCTCATCATGATCAAATGCAGCCACAAGGTAATCCTAATTTAACTCTAATGAATTTTAATGAAGATGATGTTGTTATATCATAAAATTTTGATCCAAATCAAGTATGGAAACCCATAGTAGGAAGTACAAGATCAAAACACAAGGTTGTAGATGATCAACAACAAATTGATAAGGTACAAAAACTAGTTGTTATGCCATAACAATAAGCTAATAAAGACAACCAACAACAAGTTAATGCTGATAATACCCAACCTGGGTCATTCAATGTGCACAAGACACAGTTTGTGCCTAAAGTACAACAAGTACAAGCTCAAAAATCAATAGTAAAACCATCACAACCAACAAAGGAGCTTGTTGTTCCAAGACAACATCAAAATGTTAGTATGCAAAATTTTAATATAGTTGATCATTTAAAGAAAACACATGTTACTGTATCCATATGGGATGTCTTAGCAATTCCAGGCCAGAAAGATATGCTACAAGAAGCATTACAATCACTTGCATTGTTTGATGATGCTTTGGCACAACAAACTCTTAAGGTCCTAATAGCTACAAATGCCAATATAACCCAAAAACCATCCAATCTAATTAAACCTATGTGTGTGAAAATTGTACCTATTTAGAAGACACAACACATCAGTAAAACATTATTGATCAATGATAAATAAATAAGGAATCAAATCATATATCAGCAATCAGGTGATTTACTACCTTCTAGTAGATGTGAGTATGGTATTTTTAGAATTTGACCGAGATCAATGACAATGCAACACCTAAACGAAGGATTTGAATGCAAAACAATGAAAATGGATGAAAGATTAACCTATATAATTTTTTTGATTTTCTATGAAAATAATAATGTAAGCTAAATGAAATTGATCTAAACTTGACAATAATAAATTGAATCTAAGCTATGAGTTCAAAAACTAGGAAACACAGATAGCAATGATCTCAAAAGTGATGCACAATCTCGCAAGAACTTGACAGTATAACACTACTATTCTCAAAATTGCACATATTGGTTGTGAAGGACTGAGGCCTGATAATATAGAAATCTAGGTTGGAGAACACATGGAAAGCCAAAAATCACTCCTTGATCAACTCGAATTGTTTGGTGAGTTATCAAGAAATTAGAAATAGTTATCTAGTAAAATCATGAAAATCAACTTTTTAACTCATAATTGGAAGTTGAGATCACTCCAATATGATTTTAAACTCACAATCACATGTTGAGTTTAAAAAGTTAACAAAATGAATTAAAGAGTTATTTTTTAGTTTAACTGCTTTTATGATTTTTGCATAGATAATTGTGAGTTTATTTAATTTCCATGTGTTTTATTCTCAACTTAACTAATTTAATCAATTAAATAATAGATTTATGGGTTAATCAATTATTAAATCAAACTTTATTCAAAAATATTATAAAGATCCTCCTCCCTCTTCTACTACTGCTCTTGCAACTTGAGGGTTTTTTGTTTATATAGTTTTTTTTTATGAATAGTTGTATGTTTCCGGCCTAGTGCCGTGTGAACTTGTGGGGTGATTCTTTCCCTCGGCTCTTTTTTGTGAATATTGTACTTTAATATTTTATTTTAAATAGAAAAGGCCTCTATTCATCAAAAAAATTATATTATTAAATTTGGCAATTTTGATTTTAATCCATTAAATAAATATTCAATTAATTATTTTTAGAAATTGTGATTTATTGTCAAATAAACAATATTAATTAAGAATAATTCAATTAAATCTAATTAAATTAATTAAGTGGACAAATTAAGTTTAATTAATTAAATATTTATCATATTCAATCAATCACACTTAGGATAAATAAAATAATATCATTTATCACCAAATAATATTTAATCAAAGATATTCAAGATAGATTAGGAATATTTAGGAATATTTCCCCGATGCAGAATTGTAATAGAATCGATTAGGGTTTTGATGATTTGATGTGCAGATGTACCTTAGGTTAGGTCTTTTAGGTTGATTTCAATTGATTTGTTGATGTGAGAGGTTAATGGTACTGAAGCCCATTTTTGGGGTATTACATTTTGCCCCTCTTTGAATTATTGTGCGAAGCGTAGTGGTTCAAAGATAAATCTATTTGGTGAGATCCAAACCCAGTTATGTGATGGAGAAAATGATCTATTTTAATTAACGGATTCTAAGACATAAACTGATTGAAATTTTTGAAGATTTTGAATCAAGTCTTGATTGACCAAAGAATCGAGATGATGTTAACAATATCAATTCTGAACATGTGATTATGAAGAAGTGATAAAATGCCAGATTCTGAACTTATGATTATGAGGAATTGAATATCCTGACTCTAGACCTGATTGTCTAAAGGAATTGAAAGGATGCCAAATTTGAACCCTTCAGTTACAAAGAATCAAGGAAATAACACAACTAAACCGATGGTTACGAAGAGCTAATACAATTTACAAGATTGAGAGAATACTAGATTGATATGGATTTTGATGAATCTGATATGCCCCAAGTGACGAGGAATTTTGATGAGCCGATAATTAGACGTGGTTGTTATCTTGATTGCTAAAGAGAATTTGAAAAAGAATAGATTTGATAATGGTTAATGATATAGAATACCATGCCCCCTTTGGGATTAAAACCGAAATATGGTGAGAATGTTATATCTATTTGAGCATTTGATGTTGTCATTAGTATCAAAATGGATCAGTTGGTTATCTATGTTGATCGGTCGGTAAAAGGAAGAACTTGAAGCTATAATATTCTAGTTGGTTAATCAAACAAGCCTTCATACTGAGTATTCATAAGGTAGTATCGAGAGCTAAATGGAAACAAGTTTAACCAAGCACCAGAGTGGTTTTACTGAGCATCAGAGTATATCGAGCACCAAGTGTCAGTAAACACTGAGCACACTGGACACTGAGCACCAGTATATTCATCGAGAAGTATTGGTTGTGTTTACTGAGAAATCTAGGAAATGACATAGTAATATTTTATGGCTCATTTATCTATGTAAATGGTTACAATGGATTCATAAAATATTTTACCAAGATCAAGGATTATTTATTGTAGATGTAATCATTAAATGTAATGATGATCCCTATGTAATAGTCAAATCTAGGTTAATTTTGTACACCGTAGATCTTAGGTTTTTCCTAAGAAGATGTAAACCTAATTAGGTCATGGCAGTCATGGAAATCATAGCATTTTGCTATATAATTGTAATTCATGTCATTTTGATATAAGGATGACAATAAGGTGAGTAAGGCAAAAAGGTGAATCAAGCAGAAGATCTTGAAGTAGTAGCCACCTTCAAGACATCAGAATTTAGACATGATTTGAGAAGTAATCAGAGATACAATTTAGTTTATTTAGACTTAGTCAAGGTTACCGAGCAGAACAAAGGACAAAACACTACACATTGAGGTGATATTTATTTAGTATATCATAGATCTAATTCAAATAAAGTATAGTTTTCATTTATAGATACTTTTTGTTATCTTCTAATCATTGTAACAGAGTTAGCAAAATCTCTTAATAGAGTAGACTTAACAGTCTATTTGTAAATCTCTTAACCAAGTACACACTCAAGTAGTGTTTTTTAAATCCTTTAACAAGGTAGATCTAGTCGATCTGATTGTTACTCCTGATAGGGTAAGATCACCAAAAGTGATCACAACTTGTAGCCTTAACTGACATACTTTATTATCTGCAGCAGTGAATAATTTGTGGGTGTCATCCCCACCACACTTTTTACCTTCTAACAAGGGTTTCTACGTAACTAGAATATCTGTGTTATGTGATTGAATTATTGTTTGTTTTCATGCACTTTACATTTACAAGTCAATTGAATGAATTTTTCAAACAATGGATTCAATTGGATAGTTTAGTTACTACTATTTGCAAATTGAGTATTCAGTAAAATTTTTTTGAGGGTACTAATTCACCACTCTCCTCTCAGTCCCTTATCTTTCCATTCTAATAATTGGTATCAGAGCTAGATCTCTTATTGGAAGGTTTAACCATTGAAGAGGAAAGATCTAAACATGGAGAGATACAAGTTGGACAAAACTATAGAGAATCAAAAGATTCAGAAGTAGATTCTTGTTGAGAAATACAGACAAGCTAAGGATGCATTGAAAAAGTTACTAGTTCAGAGAAAGGACTTGGCTATTCTGGAATGTGAGACTAACTATCATGAAGAAGATATTGATGATCTATTTGAGAATATTTGATCCACTTCAGGCAGTATTTCTGACAGTTTTGAAAGTGCAATTTCTGATTTATCTGAGAAAAATCTTCATTTGACTGAACAAGTGAAAGCCTTGTAGATCGGTCATGAGACACAAATGGTAAGAATGATTGATGTGATGAACAATGCTAGACAAGCTGAACATGAGAGAAATTTGGTTGTTGAAGACTAAGACAAATGAATGAACAACTACAAGTGAAGGAAATTGAGATACTGAGACTTACCGAGCATCACTTTGAAATATCCAATCAGATGATTGTTGTAAGCTAGGACATCAACCGAGAGAATAATGATTTATCAAGGAATCTTGAAGACATTGGAGTACTCAGGGAAGAAAATGAAAAATGGAGAAATGAAGTGAAGATGCAACAAAAACATAATGAGATGATGAAAAAGGTTGAAGATAGTTCTAAGAAAATTGATGATTTTATGATTAGTCAAAGAGGACTTGGAAGTACTACTGGATTAGGCTACACTGAGAAAGGAGAATCATCTAAGCAAGCTGAACAGATGAATAAAAACCAAAATCAGAGACCTAAGACACTGACATGCTATCACTGTGGTAAACTGGGCTACACTTGAAATGTTTGCAGGAGTAAAACACAAGGTAAACCTAAAACCACTCCTAAGTTCAATGGTCATTTTTATAATTGTAACAAGTTTGGACATCAAGAATATGAATGTAGATCTAAATTGAATAGGATTCCTAACAAACCCTACATGGAGAAACATTGTCACACTTGTAACATGCATGGACACATCTCACAAGAATGCAGAACAAAGATGAAACAAGTCTGGACACCGAAAGGACAAAATAAATCCTATCAACCAAGAAGACAAGGTAATACTTACACTTGGGATTATAACACATGGGCTAACTGCATAGTATGTGGAAGGTATGGACATATTGCTGCTAATTTCATGAGGAAGAGATTGGCTGGAAAATCTTGAAGCTGGATAAGAATTGGTATGGCATGTTTACACTGTCACAAAGTTGGTCACCTAAGTAAAGATTGCAAAGACCAAGCACCAGAAGAAAAAGTTTTTGAAAATGGAAATACAATTGTAGATATCATGAGAATAAGAAACACCATGTGGTGAAAGGCACCAAATGATAATGCTAAGTCAAGAAATGTAGTCAGTGAAACCTCATCCATTGGATTGGGTGACATTGACACCTCCACCTAAGCTAAAAAAGGTATGTATGGAACTGATATTTTAAGTTGATCACATTTTTCATACAGTTCCTTATATTAGATGTGCACATACCAAATCTACATGAATTGAGATGCATTATGGTTTCATAAGTTTTGGAATTTAAAGAGTTTACAGTCGGCATAAGCTAGATCGGGTAAGAAGTTACCTGTCGGTGACTATTATGCAAAGTTAACCGAGTATCAGTATTAATCAAGTTATTGGTATTTTGTGGTACTCACCAAGTTTGACAGTTGTCATTGAGTTGTGGGTAGGTTAAGAATTTATTGCAAAAAGGTTTGAGTAGGAATTTGAAAAATTTATAAATACACGATGAACTTAGTTCATTTTTCACCAGCATTTATGAAGAGCAAAGAGTTTCCAAAGTGATTTTGAGCAAAGGATTTTTAGAGTATTTGAGTGCAGTTTCAAAGTCTTTCGAGTGATTTCATTGACATTTTCATGTAACTATTGTTATTATCAAGCTATTCATACTTGTACTTACCAAAACCCTAAATTAAGAAATTATGGCGTCTGCATCAAAGGTGAACAAGTCTAAGTTTGCAGAGGAGGAAGAAGTCAATCTTATTGTTTCTGCAACATGTAATGAACCCTGATACAAACTTCATCCTAAAGTTGCATCAAAAATTGATCCTTTCTCAAGCATACCCCCTAGGGTTCTACTGGTTGAGGATGTAAACTCGTACATTCACTGCAAGATAGGAGAAATTGGAGATTTTGATATGTATGCAGCTTATCATAAGCTATGTGGAGAAGATGGAAAACTGAAATCTAATTATAAGAAACTGGAAGTACTAGGTCTAGTGAATGCCCTAAATTTTTTGAAAGACTTCAAGAGTGAATGGATTAGGTTTGTTCTCAGTTGGTTCCATGTTGGAAAGTTTTGGTTGGATGAGCCCGTTAAAATAACTAAGAACATGATTTATGTTGTCACTGTAATACCCCAAAAATGGGCTATAAGTTCATTAATCTTCTATATCAACAATCGAATGAAATCGACATCAAAGTCCTAATTTTAGGCACATCTAAACATCATTGAATCATAATTAATTATCTTAAATTCTGCATCGGGAAATATTCCTAGTAATATTCCTAATCATCATAATTATCTTTAATTTAATGATTATTTGGCAATAAATCACATTTATCCTAAAGTTTGATTAATTGAATATTTTCATATTTAATTAATTAGATTTAATATTTGCCACTTAATTGTGTAATTAAATTTAATTATATCTATTATTAATTGTATTATTTAATTTTGACAATAAATCTAATATCATATGAATAATTGATTAAATTCTTATTTAATTAATTAAAGCAAGTTGTCATTATTTAATAATATAGTTTTTAATAAAAGTGTGATTAAATAATTGGTTAACCCATAAATCAATTATTTTATTTTTAAAAGCAGTTAAGTTGGAAATAAATCACTTTATTATTAAATTAATTCATAAATAAAATATGCACAATCATAAAAGCAGACAACTATCAATTATCAATTAAAGCTAAACTCTATTTTGAGTTAAAACTTAGCTTTTGCATGTTTTTGTGAATTAAATTATCTTTATTATCAGATAACTCAAAAATCAACCTGAGTTATTTGAGTGATTTATGGCTTTTATCCATACACCTCCAAAGGCCTAGATTTCTATAAAAACAAGGCTCATCTCTTCATAACTCATCTCTCAATCATCTCTCAAATCCACAGGATCTCATATTTTTGCACAATCACGCTGGAGAATTGGAGGCTGAGGAATCAACTTGCGAATTCAAAACGTTGTGAGATCAATTTCAATTGCATAGCTTTTATATCTTAGCATAGAATTTCATAGTTTTTATATCATTGTTAGAATCTTCATTGTTAGATCATTTAGCATCCATAGCATATCAGTTTATCATTCTTATTGCATAGAAAATATAAAAAATATGGATTAATTGCATTCAATTTCATATCCATCTTTTGCATTCAAATCCTTCATTTAGGTGTTGTCTAGGTCACTGATCTCGATTACAATCTGAGAACATTAATCTCGCACCTACTAGAAGGCAATAAATCGCTTGGTTAAATTAGATTTCAATTTTGCATGATTTTGATTATCACTAACCTCTAATGTTTTACTGAGTGTTGTGTCTATAGATCAGGTACAATTTTCACACACATTTTTGGCACCCACCGTGGGGCCCTAAAATGGGTTTCCAATTCAATTCTATCAATTTCTATCTTTTTCTTCTTGGGATCTATGCAAAACTGTAATTTTTAATTTTTGTCCGTACATTTGTCGTACGAGTTTCTGACAAATGTCATATGGGAGCATACCCACTGTTGTATGATACTGGACCCACTGTCGTACGACAGTCTATCAAATCGAGACTTGTTTCATTACATACCCACTATCATTTGGGAGCTCAACTATCGTATGGTAGCATACCCAGTGTCGTACGAGTTTTTGGACTGTCGTCTGGGAGCATACCCACTATCGTACGAGTTTTCGTACTAGTTTTTTTACTGTCATTTCATTTTTCACAGCAGAGTATCAGATTTGATTTTTATATTTCGGCTAACTGCTAATTTTGACAAGTGAAATTCTCTATTTTTGATTGCTCTCTACTGGTTTTGATTGGGAAAAGCACAAGAATTGCTAAAAATTAGGTAAAATCTACTAAGCATGTTGCGAGGATCATGAGGTATTCTCCTTCTTCTGAAAATGTTTCGATTTGGACTTAAAATAAATCTCTCATGTGTCAAGCTTGTGTGCATCTTTTCATGCTTTTGATATATTTCTACACACTTGCATAATTTGATACTAGTTTGTGACCCCTTAAGGATTCATTAAGTAGTCTTAGAATACTTGTGATTGATCTTGATTGCTATCTTGGGTTATTGGACTCACTAATCCACCGGCCCCTCATTTCCACCCCGTGGTTGCAATCTCAGCGCCATAAAGGGGAGGGGTCAACAGGACAAAAGCGTTAAGTGTTCCACTTGGCAACCCTTTTGTGCTTTTAGGAACTCACTTGTTTTCTAAGTTGTGGACTTATTTTCAGCATGTGTGAGGTGTTAAGTGTTCCACCTTGTGGACTCATCTCATATTTGCTTTAAGCGTTAAGTGTTCCTCTTTCTACTTTTTGGATACTTTTGGTAGATTTTCTTTCGGGAATATATCTGTGCTCACATAGTAATTAGGCCCTATGAACACTATTCATGATTCTTGAGAGATTGGATTCCCAGCAAAATCCTTCTTGACAATAGAATCCTTGTAGGTAGGGAGGATACTTAGTGCGTTTCACATTCAACTTGGTTAGTGAGTCTTCTCTTATTGATCGACACATTCTCTCTCCGGAGAGGTTGATAGATCATGTGGGGTTGATATCACGAGCTTTGGTGAATCAAAATTGGTTAGTGCATCTTCTCTTATTGATTGATACATTCTCTCCCCAGAGAGGTTGATAGATCACGTGGAGTTGATATCACAAACCTTGGTGGAACAAAACTTTGTCTTAGCGTGTCGGATTAATTTGCTTGCTTTGTTTGGGTTAAAAGTGAAAAGGTGTCAAAAACCTTAGATCTGGAGCCAAGTCCCCTTGTGGTATCCTATTGTGAGTCATCTTTAGAGAGGGTTAACCATAGCGGACAATCCCTTCACAGGGCAAACTGCATTGATGGAACCTCAAGCGGTCATAGCCATTTTCGCCGTGGTAGTGACAGCCGCTATATAAATGTCCTTGTGGAAGAAATCTCCATGGGTATGGTTCATTGTTGGGTTGTCAGATCTCCCTAGCAGCTCTTGAAGATTAAGTTCTCGGACTGTGTCAAAACCCTGGTGCACGGGGATTGGAGTTCACCCCTTTGAATCATAAAAGTTGTAGAGTCAAACCATTACTAAAAACCCTAGAGAGGCCAATTTTTCACTTTCAGGTATATGTGTGTTATTGCAAAACTTTTCAGAACATACACAATTAGTACTCTCAGGGATTAGCACAATTTGGTCACTTGATTGTTCATGCGCAAGGTTTCTTTTTCCCTTGTTCATTATTTTTAGACGTGCTTGGAATCACTTGCTTGCTGTTTTGCATGCTTGTTTATCTACTTGGCTATTAAAAATGATCAAATCTGGTATAACCTTCAAAATCTGGACAGTACAATTTGCAAACAATCCAAAACTGAAGACCTTAAATTTTGCAAAAATTGACGTAAAATCTTTCTGGAGTCAAAAGTCATACGAGTTTTGTCAAGTGTCATTTCAGTATTGCCCATCTGTCATATGATTGAGAACCCAGTGTCGTACGAGTTTTCAAACCAACAAATTCAAGAAAATCAAATACTTGTTAGCAACTGTCGTACGAGTTTTGTCAACTATCGTTTCATTGCTACCCAACTATCGTACAAGTTTAGAAACTGTCATTTCAAAGACTACCCAGTGTCGTATGAGTCTGCAGAGTGTCGTTTGGAAATTTTTTTGAAAGTTGTCAGAAAGTTGTCAGAATTGCCAAATACCCAGCTTTTTTAGCCTAGTTCCAGAATCTGTCATACAAATCACTTTGTCAGGAATAGAGCAGTAGCCATTGAGAATCAGTACACAAGAGGGAGAAGCTCTAATCACCGCTATGATGAAGCAGCTGCAAGCTATGCAAATTGAACTTAACAAACTTGAGAAAGAAAAGGAACCTAAAGAGTTCTCCATGGAAGCTCTATGCCCTTTTCCATGTGATAAAGACTTGTACATGTCACCATGCCTCCGGACAAAATGTGAGCAACATGACAATCCTTATGATACCTCTTCCACGAAGAGTGACACATCCAGCTTTGGAGACTATGATGACTATGATGATAGATAATGTAATGATACCTATGACACCTCTGTTCCTAAGAGTCCTCCTCATCGTTCGTTCCTGCTTACTACAAATGGGCCATCACATTGGATAGATCATGATGGTGATCCATATGATTCTAATTTTGAAAAAGACTTTGATGTTTTTTGTGAACAATACCTTGATTATGATCCATCTACTACTGCTGAGGACTATAAACTTTACCATGCTGATTTGAAATGTCAATACTATAAGGATCTCTCCTCTAAGAACTCTCAGGCTGAAAATAAAGATTATCTTCTCAAGCAAGATCATGTTAATGCTGAACCTTTGTCTAGTGATGGTTCCCTTCCATCCCCTACTTCCTCCAATACCCGTACATTTCCTAAAGCTTCTGAGTCTTTCAAATCTTTCACAGAACCTTCATCTGACACAAGCCCTAATACTTTTCATGTGGTTCCCTATAGTTATCCTCCAGGGATACCTCTTAAAGAAACTCAAGCTAACCTTCACTTGGCTGCAAAGACTTTCAATAATGATAAACCTAAAGAGCCTAAGCCTTCATATGCTATAATCCCTACTTCAGCTATTCCTCCACCATCTCTTCCAAAGTCATCCATACAATCCCAACATGCTTCCTTGTCCTTAGAAGTGGCTCCATGTCAAGAGGACTCTAAAAATGATGAAGAAAAGAACATAAAGAAAGATCAAGATCAAGAACCCTCCATGTCATCCACTCCTTTTCACAATGTCTCTTATCCACCTTAGGGTTCTTTTGATCCTGTACCCCCTTTTTCATGCATTCCACCATGTCTTAAGTCTTCACCTAAGCAAGATCAAGCTACTACTTACACTGTTGAGCTTATTGACAATCAAAATAACCATACTACGCTTGCACTTTCCAAAGATGATACTTCCATTAAGGTTGGTAAAAATGGTGTTCCTTCCAATGTTAAGCCTATTGAAAAATAAGAGAAAAATTATGCGCTTATGCTATCCAAAGATCCTTGTCAAGATCAAAGTCTTTCATCTTCTTGTTCTACCACTCCATGTTCACTTCCACTTTCTACTCTTCCTAAGTCTTTGCAAGCTTTGAACAATACTATCAAAGAAGGTGCTCATATTCAAGATGTCCATGATTCTATTGAAAATTCTAATGCTCACTCTAAAGATGTTGATATCCTTGGTTGTCATATAGATGCTGATGAACTTATTGATTATCCTTTTGCATCTTCCACTTCCATCCTTGGACCTCTTCCACCACTACTAAGGGCTTCATGCCTTCCTTCCATCTTAGGTCCTTATGTCCCTTCACTTTCCCCTCCTAACTCTCCTGATTCACCATCCATCTTGGGTCCTTACATACCTCCATCTCCCATCTTTCCTGAAGATCAACATAGATGCATACCCTTGAATCCTTTTCATCCACCCACCCATCTAAACTAGTCATATCCTCCCTCTTCCACAAATCCCAAGTCTTTTGGAAGTAACTTGAATGTTCAATACAAGAAAAAGAAGCAATGCAAGAATCCATCAAAAAAAGATGACCATGTCTCCTCTAATCGACACGGAGGCATAAAGTCAAAAGAGATATCTAAGAAAAAAACTATAAGACAAGTATGGGTTCCAAAATCTATCATTGAAGATATTCTCTCTAGATCATCAAAAGGAAATAAAAAGCCTACGGCTATATGGATTCCAAAGTCTCTCTTGAAAGAGTCTGGTGTTGAGAAAAAAGTGAAATTGACATTCAAGCTTCCAAAGGCTTCCACTTCATCTCCCTCCAAAAATATTCTTCCATTTCATGTGCCTAAACCACAACCTCTGCTATCCATTCACCATATTCCTTCACGTATTCCTTCATTCACGATTCCTCCATTCTCTCACCACCCTTCAAGGTATGTGTTGATGTTGAACTTTCCTTCCTTTCCACCTACCTTTTTACAATCCTTCCATGCATTATCCTTTTACCTTCTATCATTTTTCCTCATTTTCCTATCCCTCCTATCTTCCAACCTCACTCACTTTACATAGAACCTTGTCCTCCATTTTTCTCTTCCATCTCCCTTTCCCTATCAGCATCTTTGAGCATATCATTTTGATTCCTTGACATATCATGGTTTATCCTTTCAAGGAGCACTATCTAAAAAGCTTTCCTTCTTCAAAAAATTCAAAAAGAAATAAAAATGAAAAAATTGAAAATGTGCCTTGGTGAAAACTTGGAAACAGGTGCCTTGGTAGCAAAAGTAAAGAGAAATAAATTCATCCTATGGTGAAAACCACTCCCTTGTGGTGCCTTGGATAAGTACCATGATGAAAACCTGGCAATCAAGCATTATGCGTAGTTCTTCTACATATTTCATCCATTCCATCTTCTCTCTTTGATCTTGACAATGTTGATCTATACACGAACATTTGACTATTTTGTGAGCTATCTTACGATGATCTTGCTTTCATTCCTTCCATGTTTAGCCTTCATATCCATCTTCCTCCATTCATTTTCATCTATCGCTATCCTTTTCCCCTTTGGTCTTGATCTAATAAAAAAAGAAAGAAAGAGTAAAACATAGTGCTATGAAGCCTCTTGACATGTCTACTCTTTTGGATTGCATTCTTTCCTAATCTTGCACTATGCTTTTGTGACTTATCCTATGCTAGCCTTTCATTGCTTGTCCAAATGTGCTTTACATGACAATTTTTCCTTAGCTTGGGTATTCTTGAGGAGTTTGACCTTTGGGGATTTCTTCCCTTCATTCTCCTTCATTCTCTTGTCTTCCATCTCTTCCACCAGCTTGCCAATCCCTCTTGTTCTCCACCTTGCTAGACATTGGGACCACATGATATGATCTTGTTTGGGAGTTTGCAAATGGAAAAAGATGCTATCAAGTATACAAAGTATCAGAACTAGTATCAAAACCAGTATTAGAACAAGTATCAGAATAAGTATCAAAACCAGTATCAGAAGAAATATCAGAACAAGTATCAGAATCAATATTAGAATCAGTATCAAAACAATTATCATAATCAGTATGAGAATTAGTATCAGAACTAGTATCAGAACAATTATCAGAATCAGTATCAGAATCAATATCAGAACTAGTATCAGAACAAGTATTAGAATGAGTGTCAGAACAAGTATCAGAACACCTACAGGGGCTACACCTTTTGCTTTAGTTTATGGGTCTGAAGTGGTATTGCCTATTGAGGTTGAAATCCCATCACTCAGAATCAGAATGCATGGACTTGTCACTGATGAAGACTACAGAGTGTCTAGGTTACAAGAACTTGAATTACTAGATGAGCGCAAGCAAGTAGCGTATGATCATCTCAGAGTGTATCAGAAAAGAATGTCTAGAGGCTACAACAAGAAAGTTAGACATAGAGAATTTCAGGTTGGTGATCTAGTGTTGAGAGAAAATCCTAAAAATCAATCACATCGAGAACGCAAGGGGAAGTTCGAACCCAATTGGCTAGGTCCCTTTGTTATCACTGCTACTTTTGGCTCTGGTGCCTATCAACTCTCAACAACTGAAGGAGAACAGCTCCAAGAACCAATCAACGTTCTCCATCTGAAGAAATTCTACGCCTAAGGCATTCAGTGTTTGGTAAATGTCCTAAAAAAATATTAAAAATAAAAAAAAGTCCTGAAAAAAATGAACATCTTGGTGAAAACCTAGCAATAGGCGCCTTGATGATTCACAAAAAAAATTGAAAAATATCAAAAATTCAAAAAAAGAAAAAAAAAAGAAAAAGTGCCTTGGTGAAAACCTGGAAACAAGCGCCTGATCCCACAGGTGATTTTGTGGTTTGTACAGATGCTTCGTTGGAGGGTATTGGAGCAGTCCTCATGCAGGGAGGATGGGTGATTGCTTATGAGTCTCACAAACTCAAGGATCATGAGTTGAAATATCCCACGCATGATCTTGAGCTAGCAGTGGTAGTCCATGCTTTGGTCTGATGGAGACACTTTTTATTGGGACACCAATTTGAGCTTCATACTGATCATCGCAGTCTACAGTATATTTTCACTCAGCCTAATCTGAATGCTAGACAGAGGAGATGGATGGAGTTCCTTTGTGAGTATGATTTTGAGGTTAAGTATATCCAGGGGAAAGAGAATGTGGTAGCTGATGCTCTGAGTAGGAAGAGGCGAGTTGTAGCTGCGGCTACACTTGGTGTTGATTTGAGGAGTAGGATTTTGCAGGCACTTCCTTGAGATACTTTTTATCAGGAGGTGAAGGCAGAGATTGAGTCCGGGAGACCTCTAGTAGGTAGATTTGAAGGGTATGTGTTGGAGTCTGATGGTTTGTTGCGTCATGCAAGCCGGATCTATGTACCACCATTGGATGACCTTCGTTCATTGATCTTATCTGAGGCTCATTGTGCACCTTACTTGGCACATCCTGGTGTCAAGAAGTTGCACGCATATCTTCGACAGCTATATCATTGGTCAGGAATGAAGAGGGATATTGCTGATTTTGTTGCTAGGTGCTTAGAGTGTCAGAGGGTTAAGGTAGAACATCAGCATCCAGCAGGACTGTTACAGTCACACAGTATTCCCTCGTGGAAATGGGATGTTATATCGATGGATTTTATTGTGGGTTTGCCTTTGACACCCCGTAGACATGATGATATCATGGTCATTGTGGATCGGTTGACTAAGGTAGCTCATTTTTCTCCCACGAGATCCTCTTACACAACTTCATTAGTAGCTAGAGTCTTTATGCAGGACATAGTGAGATTGCACGATATCCCTCGAAAGATTATTTTTGATAGGGATCCAATATTTACTTCTGCATTTTGGACTTCTTTGCAACATGATTTGGGTGCTCAGTTGAACTTTAGCACAACCTATCACCCTTAGACAGATGGGCAGACAGAGCGTGTGAATCAGGTCCTAGAGGATATGTTGAGGATGTATGTCATGGATAGGCAAACACATTGGAAGGATTATCTATACCTGGTGGAGTTTGCATATAATAATGGATACCATAGTTCCATTGGCATGTCACCATTTCAAGCATTGTATGGGTGTCCTTGTCATACACCCCTTAGTTGGGAAAGGCTGGATGATAGGATTCTTTTGGGACCAGAGATGCTTCGTGATATGGAGCAACAGGTAGAGCCCATTCGGGAGCATTTGACCACTGCTCAGGATAGACAAAAGAAATATGCAGATGCTCATAGGACAGATATTCAATTTTCAGTTGGAGATAAAGTGTTCTTGAGAGTGCGTCCAAGGAAGAGTCCAATCCATTATGGAAAGGGTTCTAAATTGGCACCTCAATTTGTTGGACCATTTGAGATTTTGGAGAGGATAGGTCCAGTTGCTTACCATCTTGCATTGCTAACTAGCCTATCTCGCATACATGATGTATTCCATGTTTCTGTTCTTAGGAAATATATTCCTGATGTGACACATGTTCTTGATTGGAATGCATTACAGGTCGAGGACGAGCAGCTGGCTCTGGAGCCCGTGCGCATTTTGGAACTTTGGGATATCACACTCAGAGGCCGTATTATTCCTCAGGCCAGGGTCCAATGGGACCCAAATGATGAGACCACAACTACTTGGGAGGATGCATCTCGATTGCGGGATGCCTATCCTTATCTATTTGCAGGCTTCCAGGAGTAAGCCTAGTCCTAGGGGGGGAGGATGTAATACCCCTCGCATCTTATCACTATTGAGACTATGTTTAGTTTGATACTATTTTATCTTAGTTGATTAGATCAGACATATATCATATGTTATATTTATATTGTGGTGTGTGATTAAACAATTATATTTTGGATGTTAATTGTCATGTTTGAACTGGAACAAAACATTATGTGATGGTTAAATTTAGTAATGATGGATTTTATATGATGTTCAAAATGCATGAATTAAATGATGTAATTTAGATGATGATTATATCTGGTACTTACCCCATACCCGCATGTGTATGGTATCGTGTTTGTTATCATATATGTTTTCTTTTCTGTTGACATGCATGTATGGTAGAGGAGGAGGCGTAATTACCCCATTGAGTCAGGTCCACACGTCCCAGCCATCCCTACCATTGTCTGTTATTATATTTATATATGCACATGTACATGCAGTGATTTTTATGCAGATTACAGGTACTGGGCATCGACTTCCCTGGTTTGACAGGATGAGCGTGCCTTATGATGTCTCAATGGCGGAGAAGGGGAGTTAGCACTCAGGCCAATTCCCTAACCTAACCTAATCATCCTAAAACCACGGACGGAATCTTACTTGACTTACCTGAATCGAATTCGTTCTGGTAGAACGAATCCGATATATGTTTTCCCAGTTGAGCATGATATTGTCTTAGGTGTTGTTCCATGTTGGTGTCGTATTTTGACCTTGTGGATCTCATGTCTGATTTCTGATAGTTATTTAAATTACGTTGACATATTGGTAAATATAATATTATTCGTATGATATAACATAATTAGTTATATATGCTTTCACTAAGTCTCTTATAATAATAATATTATAAATGGTATATATATTAATTTTATATGTATGACTATATGTTTATATAGATAGAGATTATTATATAATTTTGAATATTGAGTGTTATAACTTAATGCAAATGATAAATTAAAAATAAAAGAAAAGAAATTTTACAATTTTAAATTGTTTCATTTTAGGTAGTTGACTTGAATAGTAGGGGGAAATAATAAAATATTTCTCCCCTACTTTTCAAGCCAATTTAGAGGTAAGAGAGTGGGACTTGTCACTACTTTTTTTATTCAAAAATTTAGAGGAGAGAATGGAGAGAGAGATGAAGGGTTGAGGAAGAGAAGAGAGGAAGAATAGAAGGCAATTTGGGAGCTGATTTGGAAGCAGCTGAGAGTTCAAGCTTGTGGATTGGAGAGGTATTCTCAGCTGGACTTCATCGGCCTGCTTGTTGAACCAGGTAGGATTTGAGTTCCTTAATATGTTCTAAATTATATTATAATCTTTCCATCAAATGAGAGAAAATATTTATCCCCTCAAACTGGAGAGTGAAGCAATAGTTCAGTGAGAATTTAGTTTGCAATGTGAAATTTTAACATCATAAACATGCAATCCTTCTCAAACTCAGTCTTTAGTGAATCCAATTTTGGAATGGAAATGAACTTGTTACTCCATAACTCAATGGGACTTAGTGATATTTTAATCCAATGTTGTCGTATTATTCATTAAATGAACAAATTGGTTATGTTGATATCTCTATTGTTTTAGAAATCAAACCATATCTTAACCTTGTTGATATACCATTAACTTAATGTCCATAGACTTCATAATATTTTAAGAAAACAAATGAATTTGATGAATGAATACTCATAGTAGTGAAGGAAATAAAACAAAATTAACTTCCAAAGGAGAGTTCAATTACAAAGAAATATGAGCTTTCAGCTCTCTGGAAATTGTATGGGAAAAGAATTCCCATACAATTTCTTACACAGTCATTATTTAATTATATCTCCTGCCACCTTGGACTATAAACAAAAACAAGTAATACCTAGTCAACACTACTTTACTCAACCCATCACTTCTCCACCTTGGAGCTCGCACCCCTCCTTGCACAATATTAATAGCTTGAAATGAAAGAATGCTTTCTTTTATTTGTTTGAGTTATGTCAATTTGGATGTCATGTAGGGCTTAGTATGGGCTTGGAAAAGTTTTTAAAAAAAAATAAAAAATGCATTAAACTTTGTTACTTTTTTCCCAAAGCTTTCTTTTCACCACCTCTTGTCTTGTCCTTTACTCCATGTCATGGACAAGTACTTGGGAGCAGGCCTTAATGGCTAGTAAGTGGCGTGAGTTTCTAACTTAAAGTTTTGCATTGATTAATTTTACCTTTTTTCAAACCTCTTGACCTTGCTTTGGCCGCCCTAGGGATGGGGCTCTTAAAACAAGGAAACTCACCCACCTATCTTCATTGAATAACATGTGTCAGGCCTTTTGAGCGCCTCCCAAGAGATAAGGCATGGGATATGTGTTTGCTTTTAATGTTAAAGTTTCTTTTTCAAAGCCATGTGGGACTTTGGGGCGCCATCTTAGAGCCTCTACTTAGGATTTGGTGGGCCCCTATGTTTCCTCACCTATGAATTGTTTTTCTTTTTCCCCAAACAAATCTTTTGTTTGAATGAATATAGTGGCGTGGGTTTTGGGTTTAATTAACTTAACATTATTATGTTTTTGGTAGCCCACTTGTTGATTTATGATGCTAGGTGGTTAGGAATTGGTTAATAGAGTTTTGGTTTAGAATTAAAATAAGATGGGTTTTAATTAAAACTAAACATGGATTTTGATTGTTTTAAATAGTGCAATACAATTTTGATTGTTAATTAAGTTTAACTTGGGATAACAATTTTATAATATGAATGTTATATTAATCATTATTTTTAATCTACTAGTTATTATTATTTCATTATTGTTTTGATATTTAATTTAGCCTTGGTAATTGAAAGTTATCAATAGGTGTTATAACATTATTACTAGTAGACTTATTAATTTATCCTTTAATTGTATTTTTTTTTCGAGTGCATATTTGAAGATTAGTATTATTTAATCTTTTCATTTGATAATTAAACATTCGCATTAATCAAGTTATAGTAGGCAATGTTAGCATTCACAATGTGGTCATTTTATTGTAGACGTGGTTATTCTGATTAGTGTAATTAACTAGTGTGAGCAAATAATTACTTGTTAAAATGATTCTTGTGAATATGATTTCCTTACGAAATGTCAATTTCTTGTTTACGATGTCCTCTTACTGCGTATATCATATGTGCATGTAAAATATTATGTTGATGTAGTTGATTTGCATTCGGGATTAGAAGTCCTAATAGAGGACAAAATCCAGAGGTCGGGAATGTGGTTGATATAAATTATCCTATTGTTTGTTGATTGTTTTTATGGCGCAATGTGGATTCTATCTTCTTTTGCTTGTTTTGGATTAGGGTCAAGGTGAGACCTTGATTGGGAGGTCAAACCGATCCCTGTTATTATTTTCCTCCTGTGGATTAAAATTTGAATTAGCGGCCAAGTGGATTTATGTTTTGAAATGGGAATATGCTTTATTTATTTATTTGGTTATTGGAACTTAATGTGTTATAAGTGGCCACAAACTAGGATGGGTATTGTTGTGAAACTAGGGTAGGTTATCTAGATGTGATGTAGGGGGTGGCTTGCAATGGATCGCTGAGGCCCACAAGTGGCTGACAGATCATCCATTGACAAGTTTCTTAATTCCAGTGATAACATTATAAAAAAATTGATCTAGTTAGGAAAACATTAAAAAGATAAATTGTGATACTTTGCCCATACCTTGAGTGCCGTCGATTCAGTGAGGAACCTTTAGGACTAAACTCAAGGGTGGAACATCGATATACTTGTCTTCATGAGAGATATCGATGCCACGTATGATCACTTGAGTGCCGTCGGTTCAGTGAGGAACTTTAAGGACTAAACTCAAGGGTGGATCTGCGTGATGACACCCTCCTACTCACACCGTAGATATCCTACGTAGGTTAGTGCCTCTGGTAACCTGTATACCCTCTTGTTCTGGAGATATCTTCCTAGGTGATGATTGTGGATTGGTCCTTAGTGTGTGTGTGGGCCTGGTGTTATCTCCCTAGCACGGTGGGGTGGACCTCTGGGTTCCACATGGTCGGGAGCTAGTGTACTTCTCCATTGAGACTGTTACGGTTACCCTTCTTCACTTGATTGTACACTGGGATCAGTCTATCACATTTGTTGCAGATTTATGTACCTAGTTATTAGAAGATATTATCTTGTACTTGTAGGAGATTTCATTTGATTAGTAATGATCCTTACGTGGATCCATGATGTATTTTGATATTTGTAATTTTATTAAATATCATCGCATACCCTACGATATGTGTAGTGGATGTAGGTGATCATGTGATGTAATGTTATATTGGTTCAAGAGATGTATTTAATTTTATTATGTACTTATGAGTTCTTTAGCATTTGATCTTGTTAGCGTAGTGTTAGTTAGATGACGTAATACTACGTCAGGGACCCTTGAGAATGAAATTGAATGATGTGTTTATTCAAACTGATGTATGTAGAGCAATGTGATGCTTTATTTAATGTGCTTGTTAACATTAGTAAACAAAAAAAAAAATTGGTTGCATAACTTAGCATAACTTTTAGTGTTATTCTCTTGGGTTCTCTAGCGGGGCGTTACAGTAGATGTAGAAGGATGCGGAGGCCTCGCATGTCCTGGTGCTCTTTGTGAAGGAGCCATGGCTCTCTATCTCAGAGGAGTAGGGTGTACCACCTGTGGTCTCAGTCCTACTCTCATAGGAGCCCCTGTAACATCCATAGCCTCCTCCATGGAGGGTATCAACTTTGTCGAATCAAAAAATCAGTGAATCCGGTGATTAGCAAGCCATGCCACATATGCATTGGTGACCCCTGCATCCACCACCTCTGGGTGATACTCCCAGTCTCTCCCAATGATATGACGGTACTCATCAGCACATACAGCATAACTGAGCCGTGGTGCCCATCTGAGCCCTATCTCATGCACAATGCGGGCATAAGCAGTATACTCCTGAGGGACATCCTGAATATGTCCATACTAACGGCCAGGCATAATCAAATCTCCAATCATCCCCGCAATGATACACTCTAGACGATGTGTCTGCCCATATCTCTGCATGAGTGTCTCCCAGGATATAGACCCAGTTAACTGGGTATCATCACCGAACAGTCGTCTGAAAGCATGCAGACTAGTGGATCCTCTGCTGACATACTCGGGATGCCGCGGAGCATGAAAAGGAATGCGAAGAATCCTATACACATCCTCAGGGGTCACAGTGATCTCCCCAGTCGGAAGGTGAAAAGTCTGGGTCTCAGAATGAAACCTCTCAATCAGTGCAATCAATAAACCATGATTTACCCTAATATCGGGTAAATGAATCAGGTGCTCAAAACCATAGGCAGCCAGATGAACCCTCATAGGGTTTGGCAAGGCGACACACAATCTCTGGGTGGCCGGATAAGAATGGCGAACATGTACATCAGGATATGTGACCTAAATCATAAAGAAATAGGGTGTTTTATCAGAAATTCAGTTCAAAATCAGGCCAAAAGTAATAGAATGACACAGTTTTGAAGTTTCAGAAGGTGGGGCAAAGTGTCCGCAATCAGGCAAAAGGATCAGAAAAGTTAGATTTTTTACCTAAAAATGAGTTTTTAGGTCTCTATTTTTCAAACGAAATTCCAGACTGGCATCAAATGTCGTACAACATTCCACAATAGACCAAATGACAATCCATAGTCATACGACACTTAGCCCGAATTTGTACGAGTTTCAAGGGACCCGATGAAATGTCGTATGACACAAGGGTCCCTCTCATACGACACTTGGGTGTGGTTGAAATGACAAAGTAAATTCAAATGAAATGTCATACGAGTCTGGACTGGGACTCGTACGAGTTTCTACACAAACGAAATTCAAAAGCTAAAAACGCGTATGGAAAAATTTAAAAATGCTATAAATCATCAAAAACATGCATTTTCAGGGGGGAATAGAGGTCCACCTACTGGATGTCCATACTGTCGAGGTCTATCATGTCTTCGGCTGCACTCAAAATGGTGCGAACTCACAGGTACCTTCAGTTCTCGCTGGTCTGCCATTTTTCTCGTTTAGAGGGCTCCACAGAATCTCTAAAGTCAAAGGGTTGAAATGAATTGAAAATGACCCTTCCGACATTTATATAGCTTTCGACCTAATTTTTAAAAGTGCTCCATTTTCCATGAAAATTGCACCCCTGGCTAATTTCGACGTTCTGAATCCATTTTCGGGATCAAAATTGAAATCTGAGATCGTTTATTATGTCAAAATCATGATTTAAAATTTTTTGAACCAGGACGGTCTACTGCTTGCATAATCGACCTTCAATCTTCACAGAAATCCAGTATTCAACTTAACTAATTAGCTTACATCAAACTATCAAAATTCCAACTTGGTCAACTATGGTCAACTCATGGTCAAACCTAGTCAAACTTGGTCTTTTGGACCTCCAAACAATGCAGAATGTGTTCTCGGACGTGTTTAACCACTTCTCAAATCAATTAACATGCTTCTAAACTATCAACGCTGACTTTTCTTGTCAGATTTCAATTTTAATCCCGAAGGGGGCATGGTATTGCACATCATTCAAAGTCTGTCAATCAAATCTATCAATATCTTTCACCAGTAATCAAGACAAACAATCACGTCTAGTTACTGATTCATAAAAAAAAAAAAGACCTCATCTCTCGGGGCAAATCTATCATCACTTGGGGCATATCAGATTCATCGATCCATATCAATCTGGTATTCTCTTAATCTTGTAATCCGTATCAGTTTTTGCAACCATCAGATCATAGTGTTCTTTCCTTGGTTCTTCGGCAACTGAAGGGTTTGGATGTGATACCTGCTAGTTCTGCTAAGACAATCGAGTCTAGAACGGGTCACTCACTTCTTTGCAATCCTAAGGTTTGGAATCAGGCGTTTTGACACTTTTTCGCAATCATAGGTTCATTTTCTGTTATAGTAAACATTATCTTTGGTCATTCAGGACCTATTATCTCCATATCAATTCAATATCAATCAGCTTCTGTCTCATATCAATTATCAATTTCGAACATCAGTTTCATATCTCTATCAAACACAGACTTTCTTTGAACCACTGCGCTTCGCACAATAATTCAAAGAGGCGCAAAATGTAATACCCCAAAAATGGGCTATAAGTTCATTAATCTTCTATATCAACAATTCAAACGAAATCGACATCAAAGTCCTAATTTAAGGCACATCTAAACATCATCGAATCATAATTAATTATCTTAAATTCTGCATCGGGAAATATTCCTAGTAATATTCCTAATCATCATAATTATCTTTAATTTAATGATTATTTGGCAATAAATCACATTTATCCTAAAGTTTGATTAATTGAATATTTTCATATTTAATTAATTAGATTTAATATTTGCCACTTAATTGTGTAATTAAATTTAATTATATCTATTATTAATTATATTATTTAATTTTGACAATAAATCTAATATCATATGAATAATTGATTAAATTCTTATTTAATTAATTAAAGCAAGTTGTCATTATTTAATAATATAGTTTTTAATAAAAGTGTGATTAAATAATTGATTAACCCATAAATCAATTGTTTTATTTTTAAAAGCAGTTAAGTTGGAAATAAATCACTTTATTATTAAATTAATTCATAAATAAAATATGCACAATCATAAAAGCAGACAACTATCAATTATCAATTAAAGCTAAACTCTATTTTGAGTTAAAACTTAGCTTTTGCATGTTTTTGTGAATTAAATTATCTTTATTATCAGATAACTCAAAAATCAACCTGAGTTATTTGAGTGATTTATGGCTTTTATCCATACACCTCCAAAGCCCTGGATTTCTATAAAAACAAGGCTCATCTCTTCATAACTCATCTCTCAATCATCTCTCAAATCCATAGGATCTCATATTTTTGCACAATCACGCTGGAGAATTGGAGGCTGAGGAATCAACTTGCGAATTCAAAACGTTGTGAGATCAATTTCAATTGCATAGCTTTTATATCTTAGCATAGAATTTCATAGTTTTTATATCATTGTTAGAATCTTCATTGTTAGATCATTTAGCATCCATAGCATATCAGTTTATCATTCTTATTGCATAGAAAATATCAAAAATATAAATTAATTGCATTCAATTTCATATCCATCTTTTGCATTCAAATCCTTCATTTAGGTGTCGTCTAGGTCACTGATCTCGATTATAATCTGAGAACATTAATCTCGCACCTACTAGAAGGTAGTAAATCACTTGGTTAAATTAGATTTCAATTTTGCACGATTTTGATTATCACTAACCTCTAATGTTTTACTGAGTGTTGTGTCTACAGATCAGGTACAATTTTCACACACACAGTCACTGTGTATCCTACCACTGCTAAGACAAAAGCACTTCATAGAGCATCTAGGGTAGAAATTGAGAAGAACACGAGAGCCGAGTGGGATGATTGAGCTATGAAGGTTAACACAATCAAGGGCCCAGAGGTAAAATTTGCAGCTCATGTCACCGGTTATAAGGTTTCAGTCGAGCAGACTGAATAGTGTGCCATGTGGAGCTGTTGACATAGAATTTAAAATGGTTAAGAAAGGTTTTTAGTTGGACCTCACCGAGCTTCTTTTGAAGCAAATTGAAGAGAACATGAAGATAATTCGGTTGGCCAAGTCTAACACATGTAAGTTTGGATCCTTACTAGTTTGCATATTCTTTTATGTGCAAAGATTTTTCCCATTGGTCAGTAATTTAGAATGGTCAACCGACAAACCAGTCATAATGAAAATTTTAGATTTGATTAAGAGTTTAGGAAATAATCTTAACAGTGTTTTAGATAGTTATTTTGAGAAATTCAAAGGCAGAGTGAATTCTCAGAGCAGAATTCCAAGGCAACTAGTTGAAGATTATGAACATGATATATGTTTTCTAGTCGACACTGATCACACATTGATTAAGGTTGTGGAGCCTAGGATAAAATGGTTAGCCCCCGTGGGATATTAAATGGACATTGATTTTTCTTCCAAATCAATAAAGGCTTTATTGGATGTACCTAAGGATGTTAATACAGAAAGGTTTGGAACCTATGAAGAGGCCAAGACAAGAATTAAAACAGGCCTAGTTATCAAAAAAATAACAAAGAAGTCAAAGAAAATGATGAAAACCCTAGTAAATAAATTTGGTGATGATGTTGGATCATCTGAGAGTACACCAGTTGAGGTAGCAACCAAAGGTCAGTTACTTCTTTTTGACAAACCACATGAAAGTGAAGAAACTGAGTCAAACAATGATGTAGATTCTACACCAGTTTCTTCTTCCCCCACTCCAAAGAAGAAGTAGTTAGAAGTGCAGACAAGGGAATGTACATGGCCAACAATTGTAGCTTCACCTCCACCAAATAAGGGAGTTGTGAAAATATCAAGGCCAATTGTAGCAACACTGATGAAGACATATAATAAGAAAGGTACTAAATCTACTACTGAGGCCCCTAAGAAAAGAAGAAAGTTAGTTAGAGGAAAATATGATTTAGATGATAATGATTAGTTCAAAGTTGTTGTAAATAAAAGTCAGTCAATTGATGAGGTTGCTGAAGAAATAATTGAAAATGGAGGATTAAGTGATCCTGAAATTAGTCAGTTTGAGCACTTGTCAACCAAGGATCAGAATACAATAGAAGAGGCTATCATCTAGATGATGATTAGATTCAAGAGAGTACCAATAGAATTCACCAAATATTTACCCAAGGCATTAGAAGAAATAATTTCATAGAAGTGGTCCTATGCCTTGAATACTGAGAAGAGAATGAGGGAACAATCCCTAGTTTTGGCAATTCCTACATTGACAATTCCTGATATTGAGGAATTAATGAGTAAGTATTCAAAGATATTTTGAGTGAATAACCAAGCACTGAAGATACTTGATGAAAATCTGGTAAACATAGATGAGAATAGTCAACTCATCTAGACTTCAATTATACAAGACCGAGAAGAGTCAGAAAAGATGGCCTTAGCCATTATTCTCGAGAAGAGACTTAAACGAAAAGGTAAGGGAATTCACAATGATGATGTAGATCTGGCACTAAAACAAAGAATTAGCATATCAGATACCAAGGTACCTAATACAATAGATGCCACCGAGGAAATGAGTTTAACTTAGGATGCAACGGATCAAGTTGAAATCCAAGGGATTGATAATAATGCACTAGATGTACTCATTGAGGACATCAAAAATGGTGATCTTGATGACATTAAAGATGATGAGGATCTCACTATTGCTGGAGCCAAAATACAAGAAGAGGGAACCACTATCAAGCCAATAATAAGCTCTATACAGGGTAATATTCCTATCTCGATGGAAGCAGTTGAAATAATTTCTAAGGAAGAACCCAAAGGCTCAATCCCCAAGCAACCAAATGACACATCAAGGGAACAAGGGACAAGTGCACCTATAGTGATGGAAGAGCCTAAAGAAAAAAAGGTAGATGCATAGGGCCAAGATGAACCTAAGACTACCAAGACCGCATCACCAGACACTACATCTGAAGCTCCATCCCTATCAACCAACACATACGTTATCGAAAGAAGATAATGTATCTATCGGGCAAGAAACGTTGAGTGTTGAGGTAAAGGATATTATTCCTTTTGTTAATAATTCACCACAAGAGCCTAAAAAGAAGAAGAAAAAGCATGGTAAAGGGTTGGTCACACTAGATGAAGTCATTGTAATACCTGACTGTGACCCAAGGACTTTGGACCCCAAGGAGTTAAGAAAATATGGGGAACTATGCATAAAGAAGGTATCTTAGGAGAAGCTGAGGAAAGAGTGCAAGAGCAAGAAGATTCTTGAGGATGTAAGGGACATCTTGCAACAAGTTGTACCTGAGGTCCAAATAAATGAAGACACACCGATAATGGACCAACTTGTCAATCTTTTATAGGAAATAAATGCCCTAGACATTGATGTAGAAAAGAGACTTGAAGAAAGGGTAGAGTCTAAGATACTAGACAAGTTGGTAGAAAAGATCAGCCAGGAAGTGGAAATAAATAAGGCAAATCTTTCTGAGGTAATAACCGATGTTCAATATATTACTCAAACAATAATTCAGATGCTAGTTAAGCTTTGCACTATGGAGATTTTCACTGCTAAGATTAGTGAAAAGATTAAAAAGATGGATACCAAAATCCAAGCTAGTGTAAATGCCTCCTTAACCGATCCAAATGATTTTCATAAGAATATAATTAAATTTCAAGAACTTAGGAAGTTAAGAGTAGAGTTGAGGAAGCAGGAGGATAAAATAAGTGACCAAGTCACCGGGATACAAGCAAAGTTACTTCCCCACCTGAAAATCATTGAGTGACATATCATCAAAGCACAAGCTTTAGTTGCAACACCAAAAATTTTAGTGTTGGAGAACATATTTGACATGCATGCACAAGTCAGTCTTGAGCATATTGCTCTCACCAACTTGAAAGAGGAATGGAAAAACCTCTTCGATTCTCTGAAGAAAACCTATTAGCACATTTTTGACAAGATGTAAGTACACATTTTTGAGTTTGGAATTAATCTCAAAAAGGGGGAAATATAATGTATATGTAAAATTGTATAATTATATGCTAAGTGTACTACATACATACCGGGAGCATGCACCGAGGGGGAGTTATGCAAGTTTTGAAGAAATTTTGTGATGTATATATAAAGTAAGGATAGTGAGAGATATATCAGTGTATATAAATTACAAGTTTTCATACTAATTCCAAAGGGGAGATTGTTATCTCTATTTGAGAATTTGATGTTTTCATTAGTATCAAAGTGGATTAGTCAGTTATCTATGTTGATCAGTCGATATAAGGAAAAACTTCAAGCTATAATATGCTAGTCAGTTTATCAAACAAGCCTTCATACCGAGTATTCATATTTAGTATCGAGAGCCAAATGGAAATAGGTTTAACTAGGAGCTAGAGCAGTTTTACCAAGCATCAGAGTATACCAAGCACCAAGAGTCAGTAAACACCGAGCACACTGGACACCGAGCACCAATATATTCACTGAGAAAAATTGGTTGTGTTTACCGAGCAATCCAAGAAATGACATAGTAATCTATTATGGCACATTTATCTATGTAAATAGTTACAATTGATTCATAAAATCTTTTACCAAGATCAAGGATTATTTATTGTAGATGTAATCATTAAATGTGATGATGATCCCTATGTAATAGTCAGATCTAGGTTAATTTTGTACACCGTAGATCTTAGGTTTTTCCTAAGAAGATGTAAACCTAATTAGGTCATGGCAGTCATGGAAATCATAGTAGTTTTCTATATTATTGTAATTCATGTCATTTTGATATAAGGATAACAATAAGGCGATTAAGGCAAGCAAGCGAATCAAGCAGAAGATCTTGAAGCAGTAGCCACCTTCAAGTCATCAGAATTCAAACATGGTTTGAGCAGTAATTAGAGATACAATTCAATTTATTCAGAATCATTTAAGGCTACCAAGAAGAATAGAGGACATACTACTACACATTGAGGTGATATTTATTTAGTATATCATAGATCTGATTCAAAAAAAGTGTAGTTGTCATTTACAAATACTTTCTGTTATCTTCTAATCATTGTAACAAAGTTAGAAAAATCTCTTAACAGAGTAGACTTAATAGTCTGTTTGTAAATCTCTTAACTGAGTAAATACTCAAGTAGTGTTGTTTAAATCCTTTAACAAGGTAGATCTAGTCAATCTGATTGTTACTCCTAACAGGGTAAGATTACCAGCAGTGATCATGAACTTGTAGCCTTAACTGACATACTTTATTATCTGCAGTAGTGAAGAATTTGTGGGTGTCATCTCCACTGTAGTTTTTACCTTCTAACAAGGGTTTCAACATAACCAAAATATCTGTGTTATGTGATTGAATTATTGTTTTTTTTCATGCACTTTACATTTACAAGTCAATTGAATGAATGTTGCAAACAATGGATTCAGTTGGATAATTTAGTTACTACTATTTGCAGATTGAGTATTTTGTAAAATTTTTTGAGGGTACTGATTCACCCCTCCCCTCTCAATCCCTTATCTTTCCATTCCAATAGAGAAAGCCAACATGAATGATTTAGAAGCAATGTAATCAATTGCAGAAGTGGTTGTACATGTCTGGGGACACATTCTGCATTGTTTAGAGGTCCTGTTGACATAGTTTGACCATGGGTTGACCATGGTTGACCAAGTTGAAAATTAGAAATTTTGATGTTAGATGATCAAATAAGTTAAGTTTTGGATTTCTATGATGTCATTAAGGTCTATTATGCAAGCCGTCGGTTGTTCTAGGTCCAAAATTTTAAATCACATTTTTGACAAAGTAAACAATCTCATATTTCGATTTTGATCCCGAATATGGATTCAGGACATCAAAATTAGATAGGGGTACAGTTTTCATGCAAATTAGAGGACTTTGGAAATTTAGGTCAAAACCTATATAAGGCCAAAAGGGGTCATTTTCAAATCATTTCAACTGTTTGACTTTTCAAGATTCCATGGAGCCCTCTGAGAGAAAATGGTGGTCCATGTGTCGTCTCATTGATTCAAGCATTCTCAATGATACCAGCAACCACAACAGTATGAGAACCTGGTAAGTGGACTTCTGAGCACCTTTTGTAATCAATTTGACATGTTTTTATATTGAGCTTTAGGATTTTTTCATGTTTTTACACGTTTTAATTTTTTTCTTCACGGGATGTCATATGACAACTGATAGAGTGTCGGATGACATTTCATGTAAAATTCAAATGTCATGTGTTTTCATGTATTGTGTCGTATGGGAGACACCTAACTCTCGTATGACATTTCATCGTGTCCCTCAGTTATCGTATGACAACTGATGGATTGTCGTATGGAACCCAAATGTCATATGGGTTGTTGTATATTGTCGTACAAAACTTGACACCATTTTTTAAATTTCTAAAGTGTCATATGAAAAACATCAAGTGCTTTTAGGGTACCTAGCAATTTTTTTCAAAAATTTTAATGACTCATCTGGTTTTCATAGCATTTAATGCACCTTGTGATATGTTCAATTTCTCATTTTACGTGCATTTATTACCAATTTTAAGTGAGTTAATGATGTGTTTTTTTTAATGTGTTTACAGGTGAGGTACCTAGACATACACGTTCATGTTTCACATCCTTCCACTCAGAGGTTGTGTTTGTCGCTGCCAAATCTATTGAGAGTACATTTAGCTGCCTACAGTTTTGAGTATCTGATTGGTTTGCCTGAGATTTGGGTGAATCATGGACTTATCACGACATTGATCGAGTGGTTTCATTTGGAGACTCAGACATTCCATCTCCCTACAGGGGAGATCACCATCACACATAAGGATGTGTATTGCATCCTTCAGATACCATTTCATAGACCATGCCCAGACTACCTGAGTTCTGGGAATACTGGGTTACAGGCTTTAAGGACATTACTTGGGGCTAATGAGAAAATATCATAGAAGATGTCATGGGAGGTACTAGTGCAGCGATATAGATAGACACATCACCTTGAGTGTATCATAATAGGTATGATCAAAGGCATCATCATGTCAAACCATCAGCAGAACAATTTTCTGATGGGGTGGGCTCCTATGGTGCAGCGTCTCATGGCACATCTTGTTGAGTATGGTTTGGGTCAGTGCCTACTAGCCCATATATTTTTTAAGATGCATGAGATAGTCTACCATGAGGGTAATACTTTTTCTTCATGGGTTATAGTTCTTCAGATCTAGGCATGGAAGCATATTCCCATCTGTCAGCCCATATGTGGTGATGAGAGGCAGGCTCAGGAGTCTCTTATATATAGATATGCAGGTTATGTCATATAGGATCAAATGGGTAGGATCAAGTATTGGTGAAGGGTTCTAGATGATATGACTATGGTCATCTGGCATTCTTACTTATAGGTGGAGGCATGGTTCGCTACTAGAGTGCAGTTCAGATATTTTTGTTAGAGTAAGATTTTGATTGGCCGCTCTACTAGTGTATTCAAGTGGTTTTTGATTACCAGGGTCTGGAGGTAGTATGGCCTCGTGTAGGATGTACCAAAGGAGTTCACCTCCTATGCTCAATAGGTGAGGGAGATTGGACTAGGGTAGGATCCCAAATTATCATGCGTCATCTGTATGTAGGAGTACAGTGGTTTACAGAGAAGGGATTGAGACTACCGGGTACAAGTAGTAGATGTAGGGGTCACTGATGCCTATATTGTACATCTAGAAGAGTACCCATTTAGGTGATTTTCATATCTGACAGAGCTGATTCCTATGATGGAGGAGGCAGATGATGTCATAGGGGCACCTAGGGGGAGAGGGAAGTAGAGGAGAGAGGTACAGATCCTGGCAGCACATCTAGTACCTCCAGTGTAGAGAGTGATATGGGCTCCACCATGCCGGCAGTAGATGTGAGGCCTTCTCCTATTCCATGAGTAGTGCCATTGGTGAGACCATCAATTTTTGTAGCGATGGTATACTAGAGGTGATGGTGGAGTACTGGGTGCCATGGGTAGCACTGCAGTAGTTGAGGAGGTTTTGGGAGCACACCAGGATGTGCAGATGGATGAGGTACAAGACACACCTTATTTTGACCTAGGGGCATAGGTTTGACACCGTAAGGCATGGAAAAAGGTAGGTGGTGATGGAGGAGATGAGACTATGGAGGATGTAGTTGAGGAGGCAGATCCAGGAGTGAGATAAATGCCTCAAGATATCATACGCAGACTACACCATTAGATCAAGGACTTGAGAGACTAGAGATTATCTTTGGATATTCAATTGGAGAAGCATGACACTCAACTATGGGATGCTCAAGTAGAGGAGAGATAGCTACAGGTGAAGGTGGTACACCAGACAGGTAGGGCAGTATACTACATATCTGCATATTTTTTAGTTGTGCCACTTGGACATCGGGTTACTTCTTATTCTCAGTATATGCTAGGATCTGAGGGAGCCAAAGTACCATGAGTTGATCCACCACTAGATGTTCCAGCATGAGGAGGTGCAACACCTGATGCCGAGGATCAAGCTAAGAGTTTATTGGATAGTAGCTCACATTTTTGACATTTTTTTGTAATTGATAGCTCAGTGGAGCTCATTCTTTGTATTGTATGCACATTGTGCACCCCATGTACTATGCACTTGTCATTTTGATTATGATGTTGTTATCATGTTATGCAAATGTATGCAATTTTTAATTTCCTCTTTGAATGTATTATTATGAGTATGTAATATGGATGTAATGATAAATGTTAGGCAAATAATGGAAATGTATGGTTTCAATTATGTTGTATGGATGCAAATGTATGTATGCAATGGATATATGAGATGAATATGAAAATGATGTGATATGTAAATGAAATGATACGCATGATGTTTTTATAGGTACATGAAGAGTTCAAGTGCTTAGTCATTGTCATAAAGGATGTTTAACCTGAAACGGTGACTGCTTGTTGATTAGTTGGAGAGACCTTGATGTGACCCTCAGTCCTTGTGTTAAGTGTTAATTTGAGAACATCAAACACCATGCTGAATTCAAACTTTGAAAGAGATGCAACAAGACTAAATGCAAACCTAGGACTTAGTCATTGATCATTTGTTAGTCTTTATCATCACTAAATATTTTAGGTAACACCGGATAGTTGATACAATATCCACTAGTTAGACAACCATGAACATATGAATATTGAATTTTAGTCAAAAATGTTAGATTATATATAAGCACCAAGGCGTAAGAGCCAGGATGACCTGAATATCATGTCCATTTTGATTTAGAAATTTCTATAAGCATCGGAGCATAAATATTGTGATGACCTGAATACACCTTGCATACAAACACACCAAGCTATTGAGTTCATCCTCATCCTTATGTGAATTACCCGCAGTGACCCTTTATCCTTCACATCCTTGGGCAATGTTCTCGTTCACACCTAGAGTAAGAAATCACTCATAAAGGAAAAAAAATAAAATGTTATGCTTGTGTCCTTGCATTTCTAAATCCATGAAGGACATCATCAATTAACTCAAGGGACATAATATGCAAAAATCTCAATGTGAATCAATCAGCATACAAGAAGATTAAAGCATGTCGCAAAGATTTTTTTGTTGTAGCAGTGTGTTTGTTTGTGTTGTTGTTAGGTGAAAAATCCTTTTCTGGTAGGGAGACAGACAAATTGACTTGTATAGGGCATTCGAAGGACATTGATTGGATATGACTCATCTGAGGTATTGAGGACTGTAGGATATGACTAGAATTGCCCCCAAGTTGGAAACTTTGATGATTTCAGACTCTTGTTTCTTGGTGCATAGACCGACTTTATTGAAAAAAAGATGCGAAAGCAATTAAAGAGATATATACAAACTAAAGTAGGACAAAAAGCTGGGAAATTGCCAAGATTGCATTGATTTATGGAGCATTTTGTACAAGTGGCACCTATTTTTTAGGTTTTCACCATCTTGATAGAGATTATATTTTTGCTACCAAGGTGCCTATTTACTAGGTTTTCACCAAGGCACTTTTTCTTTTTCTCTTTTTTTGTATTTTTCACTTTTCAATTTTTTTTTATTTTTCCATTTTTTATTTTTTATTTTTTTGTTGATCCATCAAGGCATCTATTGCTAGGTTTTCACCAGGATGATCATTTTTTTTCAGGACTTTTTCTAATTTTTATACCTTTCTTAGGACATTTTCCATATACAGAATGTCTTAGGCATAGAATTTCTTCAGATGAAGAACGTTGATTGGTTCTCAGAGCTATTCTCCTTTAGTCATTGAGAGTTGATAGGATCTTGAGCCAAAAGAAGCAATGATAAAAAAAGGACCCAACCAGTTGGGTTCAAACTTCCCCTTGCATTCTTGATGGGATTGATTCTTAGTGTTCTCTCTCAAGACTAGATCACCAACCTGAAATTCTCTATGTTTGACCTTCTTTTTATAGCCTCTAGACATTTGTTTTTGATATACTCTGAGATGATCATACACTACTTGTCTGTGCTCATTTAGTAGTTCAAGTTCTTGTAACCTAGACACTCTGTAATCATCATCGATTACTAGACCATGCATTCTGATTCTAAGTGACGAGATTTAAACCTTAATAGGTAGTACCACTCTAGTCCCATATACTAAAGAAAATGGAGTAGCCCTAGTGGGAATTCTTATACTTGTTTTGTAAGCCCAAAGAGATGGATTTATCATCAGGTGCCAGTCTCTTCCTATTTTGTTAACTGCGAGGTGCAAGATTTTCAATAAGTTCTTGTTGGATGCTTCAGCTTGTCCATTCCCTTGTGGATAGTAAACAGATGACCAATGTTGAGTGATCTTGAATTTAGATCATAAGTAATCTAGGTCCTTATTTTTGAATTGTCCTCCATTATCTATGCTGATGGAGTGTGGAATACCATACCGATAAATGATATAATTTAGAATGAACATAGAAATTTGTTTGTTGGTTGCTTGTGTCAAAGGAACTGCTTCAACCCATTTTGTAAAGTAATGAGTTGTTGTGATTATATGGGTGTGACCATTTGACAAATGTGGATATATAGCTCCTATGAGATCAAATGCCCATTTTTGGAAAGGCCATTGGGTTGTAAATGGAATCAGATCTCTTCCTGGTGCATGAATAAAATTACCATGGACCTGGGAATTCTTATAGTTCTTAGCATATGTCACAACCTCTTTTTCCATATCTGGCCAATAGTACCCCGCTCTAATGAGATTTTGAGCTAATGTCAAACCATTGGAATGTGACCCACAAATACCTTCATGAACTTCCTCTAATACATTTTTTAACTCTTCATGTTCTAAACATCTAAGGAGCATACTATCCAGACTTTGTTTGTACAGATCGTTACCAATGATGACATACCGTGATGCATTTCAGATAAGGTATCATTTTTCATGATGGTTAAGGTTATCAGGAAAGAATTATTCTTGAAGGTAAGAATAAATATTCTTATAGCTCGAGGAATCATGACCAATAATGGTGTAGATCATCCAGGTTTTTGGGAAATTGTAGGTAGGGAATGATAGTGCTTCCACCAAGAACTCATAGCATAGTTCATGTTCTAGTTGTTGTAGTAAAGAAGACAGTAGCCATAGCATCAGCTACTTTGTTCTCCATTCTTGATATCTACTCAAATGTGATAGAAATGAAATATGCCTTGAGATCATCTACCATTCTCTTGTAGGGAATGAGTTTTTCATCTTTAGTTTGATACACATCATTGACTTGGTGAATAACCATTTGAGAATCTCCATGAATGTGTATTTCTGCCACTTTCCATTCTAGTGCTAATTTCATCCCATTTAATAAGGATTCATATTCTGCTATATTGTTAGTGAAAGGAAATTTGATTTTGAATTCCTTTGGAATGGAGTAACCTTGAGGAATGATAAACAAGATACCAGCTCCAAGTCCATTTTTTGTGTAGGATTCATCAAAGAATAACTTCCATGTTCTTGAAGATAGGTGCATTATAGAGGCATCAAGAAAATCCACTTGTAGTGGTTGGTCATCAAACATTGGAGCTTCAGCTAATTGATCTACAATGACTTTTCCTTTGATGGATTTTCATTTGACATACTCAATGTCAAAATTGCTCAGTAGCATTACCCATTTTGCTAATCTACCTGTGAGGGCAGCTTTGCTTAGTAGGTATTTTAGTGGATTTATCTTTGCTACTAAGTGTGTGGTGTGAGCTAACATGTAGTGTCTCATCTTTTGTGATGCTAATTTGACAACTAGACATGATTTCTCTATCATAGAGTAATTGTTTTCATAAGCAACCAAGGTTCTACTAATATAATAGATAGCTCTTTCCTATTTATTCTCATCATGCTATACCAATAATGCCCCCAGTGATGTATTAGTTGTAGAGACATATAGTATTAATGGTTTTCCCTGAATCAGAGGCATAAGAATTTATGGATTTGTCAAGTATTGCTTGATATGATTGAAATTATTTTCACATTCCTCGTTCCATTTGAAGGTCACACCTTTAAGCAATGTCTTAGTAAAAGGTTGTGATATATCAACTAACTAAGAGATGAAGCATCTGATAGATTGTACTCTTCCTTGCAAGGTGTGCATTTGACTGATGTTCTTAGGAGGTTGAATCTCCATGATTGCTTTGAACTTCATCAGATCTACTTCAATACCTTTCTTTGAAATGATATATCCGAGGAGCTTTCTTGAAGTGACACCAAAGACACATTTCTTAGGATTTAGTCAGAGACTACATTTTTCCATTCTATCTAGTACGGTACCCAACTTAGCTAGATGTTCAGATTGTTTCATTGATTTAGCTAAGGCATCATCAACATAGTCCTCCATATTTGTATGCATCATATCATGAAAGATAGGCATCATGGCTCTTTGATATTTGGCACCAACATTATTAAGACCAAATGGCATTGCATTCCAATAGAAAGTACCCCATGTATAGGTGAAAGTTGTCCTTTCTTGATCTTTCAGAGCTATCTTTATTTGGTTGTATCCAAAAAAGGCATCCATTAGAGAGTACATTTCAAATCCTGCAGTCATATCCACTATCATATTGATGTTTGGTAGTGGAAAGTCATCCTTTGGGCATGCTTTGTTTACATCTTTGAAATCTATGCATACTCAAATAGATTTATTTGGTTTTGACACTGGAACAATGTTTGATATTCATTCAACATAGTCTATTACTTGGATAATCCAACTTTGAGTAATTTTTCTAGTTCATCTTTGACAAGAAGTGAAACATGTGGATGCATTTTACGCAACTTCTTTTTGATTGGTTTAAATCCTAGAGCTATAGAAAGATGATGCATAATTAGATTAGGAGCCAATCCTAACATGTCTGAATATTTCCAAGCCAAGTTTATCTTTTTCTTCGTTAAGAATTTGGTGAATTCTTGTTTCTCCTCCTCTGATAGGGATTATGCAACATGAATTATTTGAGGTTCCTCTGTTCTACCCAAATTGATGGGCTGAGTTGGTTCTATCAAAACTAGTGATCTATCCTATAAATGACTTAGAAGGACATCAAATATCTCATCTTTGGGTGCCTCAGAGAGGTTTTCACCTTCATATACATCTTTTATTTTTACTATTTTTGGTTCGGAGACTGCCACATAGTGGTTTTCACCCTCAAAAATCTTTTTCTTTTTGTTCTTATTCTTTTGAATGAGATACTTGATATATGACTCCATCATGCTGACACTAGGTTCATTGATGGAAGTCATCATGGGTTCTACCGCATTTAGGTAACATGCTAGAGCATAGTCTATTCAGAAAGTATGGATATCTTGGTTTGGATCATCGGATGTTTGGTCAATAATCTCAAGATGTTGGATGGTAAGCATAGGGAAGGATTGATTGATGTTCACACATACAGTGTTTTCATCATTGGTTATGATTCAACTCTCAAATTCTAAAGTGATATTACTACTTAAGATGTTTAACTCGTTAAGTGTTTCAACAACATTGTTGGATCCTGCGTTAGTAATAATTGAATCAGACTCATGAGGTCTATCATGTCATTTGAGACTCACATCAGTTGTAGGTGCATATTGATGAATGATATCAATATGTTTATCTGTGATAATGTCCCCCTCTTCTAGTTCTAGAATGAATCCCCATTCATAGTCATTAGATTCATCATTAGGATCTCTAGGAAAATGAAGAACATGTGTGAAATCAAGATTAATCCCCCAAGAAGGGTTGCCTTCAGATTCTAAACAGAATTCATATTCATGAGAATCTATTTCAGAATCACTAATATCCCAAATGTTCAACTATTGTGAGAGGTATACCTTCTTCTTCTTGTTTGTTTTCAAGATTAGTCGGTTCTTATGTTGCAATTGTATCTTGTGTAGTAGTAGGTTCTTGTGTATCTACTACATTGATTCTCTCCTTAGGTTTCTTTTCATCATCTAAAAGGTCTAAGATGTGTTGAGGTATGTGTTCATAAGGAAAAACATCTATTGTGTCTAAATCATCATTGTCTAAGTGTTGTGTTTCTTCCTTTTGCTGATTATTTGTCCCTGGTTCTATTTGTTCTATGACATGCATAGAGTTTCCATTGAGATGAAAAAGTTTCTTCTGATAACCTATACCTTTAGTATCTTTTATTTTCCTCCCACAATGTTTAATGGGTTTAATGATACATTTGCCTCTTGTTCCTATAGGTCCTTTTCCAGTGTATCCCATTTTAGACATTAGCTTGTGTCCTGGTCCGTATGATTTTGAAGGAGTCTTAGGTAATTTAGAGTCACACTTTTGAGCTATTTGTGATTGAGATTCATCCTTGTATAACTAAGATAATATATCTTCTTCCTCATCTAATTCTTGTTTGGATACATGTTCTGTAATGAAAGTCCCATCAAAGATAGCTTGTGGTTCTCTAGGTGTTGGTTTCATTTTCTCTAAGGGTTGTCCATAAGACCTTGGTAAAAGTGGGAGAGATGTAAGAGATAGGACAGGTTCCATTGTATATTCTCCCATACTGGTATCTTTGATTTTGACCTCTTTTTCTACACCTTTGATTTTGGATGTGGAAGCTATGTCACTGTATTTTGTGGAAGACTCTCTGTTGTTTGGAACAAGTTTGTCAACACTTTCCTTCAAAGCATTGCAAGATGTTGACATATCTTCTTGTATTGTGACCTCTACTCCATCATAGGGAAACTTGACACATTGATGATATGTTTGCATGTCATGAATCAAAGGCCTTCCTAGGAGAATGTTATAGGCTAGCGGGAGATCTAGTCCTTGACAAGTGATGTCTTTGATTATAGGTCATGTTCTGATAGGTAAAACAATGACACCTTTTGAAGATAATTCTTTCTCATCATATTCTTTTATGGTTATTTTATTTAAATTAGGATCAATATCATCTTTAGACAATCCCAGTTGTGTAACCAATTTATATGAATAGATATTTAGACTAGCACCTTCATCTATCAATACACGTTTGACATGAAGATTTTGGATCATGACCTCAATATGAAACGATTGGTTATGCGGATGACTTGGTGAATTGTCATCTTCCTCTAAAAAGGATATGTATTGAAGAGAGGTTAAGTGAGTCACCATGGTTTGGAACTAATCAAGATCAAGATTTTTGGGAACATTGGAACCAATGATAGCTTTTTCTAGAACTACACAATGAGCGGGAGAAATATGAAGTAACTCGAATATAGAGATCTTGGCATTAGTGTGGTGCAGTTGTTGTATGATGTTGTAAGATGTTGTTTTGGATTCTTTAGGATTGGAAGATTTAGGTGCAACCCTTTTTTTAGATGCAGATGTAAGATTGAATGGCACCTTTGGGGCATTTGATGAACTTGAGTTTGGTCCTGGAAGAGCTACTTGAGCTTGAGATGTAGTTATTGCATTATCTGATCTATTATCTTTTTCCTTTCTGATAATAGTAATGACATTGTAGTTTTGAGATGTGCATGGCTCTACCATGTTGATTACATCATTATTTCCAGAGTAAGTGTAATTGACCTTAGCACCCATGTTTGGTTTGGAAGATGATGATTCTCCTTGATTATGCTTTGGAAAAGGTTCTGTGAATGTCGTATGATTGTTATTGGATTTATTGTTGTCAATCATAATTTATCTAGTGTCAATTTTGTCTTGAATAAGAATCTTTAAATGCATGCTATTGTTGGTTTTATGAGCCTTGTTTCGGTGAAAGTCATAGAAATCAATCTCTTTCCACCACTTGGGTTTTACTTCTGGATCATATGGTTTTATCTTAGGTAATGTGATGATATTTTTTGCCAGTAGAGTTCTCATGGAATTATATTCCAAGGACTTACCCAAAGGAGTGAACTCGCATTTTGGTTTTGTAACCCACGATTTATAGTCATTTGACTTTTTAGGTGGTTCAATTGCCTTCAATTCTGAAGCTTTTATGGCTTGAGTGCCAATCATGAGGTTAAATAATGGTGCTTTGGGTGGAGCATTGATGTGATTAACAACACCATCTGTGACAATATTTTTGTTCTTGTTCCATAATTTGACTTTTTATTTGTTGTTGGAACTAGAACCTGGATTATACTTATTTTCTTTATGAAGTGATATATCTCCCTTGTGAACAAGTACGTCCTCTATTTTTATGGCACTATCTACCATTTTGTTAAATGAGGTACAATTTTGCATCTGAAGATGATAATTGATTTTTGGGACCAGATTATTGATGAAGATTTCTAGTTTCTCATTTTTTGGAATTTGCCGAGCATAAAGTGAAAACTTCTTTCTCCAATGTTTGAGGAAATTTAGGAAGGGTTCTCCTGCCTTCTGTTTCAAGTTACATATATCGATCATGGTGACTGAATGTTGGATGTTGTAGGAGTATTGTTGATAGAATAGTTTGATCAACTCCTAAAAATTCTTAATTGTTGGAGGTATTAATTTGGAGAAATAGTTGATGGTTTCCCCTCCCAAAGATCACAGGAAAAGATGCATTACATATGTTGGTTCATGCATGAACTCCATGGATAAAGTGAAAAATTCTCTGACATGATCTTGAGGATCTAAATTTTCATCATATTTTTCATATTTGGGTAGTTCCACTCCTTTAAGGAATGGTGGCATATACAAGTTCCAATCAAATGGAAATGGACATAGGGCATCCATAGAGAATTCCTTGTGTTCTTTCTCTTTTTATAGCTTGTTAAGTTTGACTTGCATAGAATGCATCTATTTCATCATAGCTGTGATAGGGGTCTCTTCCTCTTGTGTGATGATATCTTCAACATTGAAGTTGTGAGGAATTATTAGCTCCTTGTCATGCCCATTGGAGGAAGTATGTCTATTTGTCTTCTCGTAAGAAGTGTTTCATCATTTTCTTAAAGAGATCATCATCTTGATATTGTGCAATTTTGAAAGGTGTAGGTTCTTGATTTCTCTCCTCATCAGAGTCATGGCCTTATGAACCATGGCTAGCTACTCTTTGAGACATGGCAGCATTTTGATTGAGATCTTATGTTGATTCAGGAGGAGTTGTGTGACCTCCTTTTAAGCAAATTTTTGAGTTCATATTTTTCATAAAGATCTGGATCATCTGGTTGATGAAGAGATTGAAAAATAAGAGAAGATGAAGGCGATGTATTTTTTTCTTCTCTTGGTTTTCTATGTGAGGAAGCTCTAGTTTCCACCATTAAACTTTAGGTGAATCTTGGATAAAGATAAGAAAAACTGGGTGATAATCTGATTTGGGAATGATCAAGTGATGCAACCTTGTCAAGATTAGATAGGATTGTTGATGCAAAGATAGATTAGATGTAAGTGAGGGATACTATGCCCAAGATGTATGGGTAGATTCCCAAAGGATGGTGGACACAAGTTCATGACACTCAGCCTTTGATAGATCGAGGTTGTTTTTGACAAGATTTTTGACACAGGATGAGACTTGTTCCATATTTAATCAACATGATGATGAATCAAGCACAATAGATCACTTTGGGAAAATAAGATGGTTTTGTTGTTTCTCTGCTCCTTACCCGACACAATGGATTTTCTGATAGAATTATGATAAAAGCTGGAAGTTGACTGGAATTTTGTCAAAATTAGGGTTTTCTGACAATTTTGTGTAAACTATCATATGATAGTATATAGGCTCATACGATGGTATATAGGCTTGTACGATAGTATACAGGCTTGTACAACATGGAAAAAGGGTTTGCCACAACAATCTAGAGGCTTGTACGATAGTTGATACCAGGAATGATTTTTGCTCTGAGATTGTTGACAATTCTCATATGATAGTATACAGATTCTTGTACAACACTTGGGAGGTTCTAGTATGACACTTGTAGGAACAAAGAAATTATCATATGACAATTACAGGAGCTAGATGAAAATTGACACTAGAAAAGGATTTTTGCTCCAGTTTTTCAAGTTTTTGGTGTTTTTCAGTCTCAATTGGTCTTTCAATTTTTCTGTCTAGTTTTCAAGATCTGTGTTTTGGATTGTCTAAGGGTGTTTAACACAACAATAGGCTCACAATCAAAAAAAACATGTGGGAACTAACTCAAAGAATCAAACACACCTAGCCTAACCTAACTAGGAGAAGAAATGTATTACTTGCTTGTTGACTTAGGAACACACTCAATGACTCCTCAGAATATGGTGGTCCAACAACACATAATGGATGTTGAAGCCCATATTAGCCAAGCTCAAGTGTCAAGGAGGGATCTATATGATGAGTTTCTTGGGGTGATTACTATTCACCTTGAACAAGCACTACAAATCCTTTAGAGGTAGATCGGTAGCAAACTAGCTTAGGCTTTTAATCAAGGCATCCATTCACAATTGTTTCCCATAGTCCCACAAGCAGAATTGAGGCTGTTAACCCTATGAGTACTTAGATCCATGTAGTCTCACAAGTAGGATTCAAGCAGCTCTAATCTACAAAAAATCAAAGCATATTCATGGAATAAATCCAAGGAACAAGGACAACTATGTCTTCTAAGACTTTAACCTCAAGGAAGCATCAAATTTTATAGTGGGGTGGAAGAGTCAGCTTAAGACTTGGCCCCACTTGGGTCATTCCCAAGAGCTTTTTACCTTGCCAGTAGGACCTCTAAAGGATTAAATGAAATGTGAGGTTGGGGAACACAAGATTTGGGTTTCTAATTCTTTGAGAAGAGAAGAGCATAATCCCCTAACCTTGTCCTTTTCCCTATCTAAGAAACACCAAGTATAATTAATACAAAGATAGTATGCAAACTAGCACTAGGGAAGATATCTTATGGGTTTCTAATTTTCCTAAGGAGGATAAGAGCACAATCCCCTAAATATTTGCCTCAATGGAAATAGATGCATGTACCTAATTAACTAGGTGCCTATGGAAAAAAAATATTTAAGAAAACATAATATTTTCTCGATGAAGATTCAGCAACCTACAAAACCACACGTCAAAATTTTTTGTTGAATGAGCTTTCTTTGGCCAACAAATTTTGAAAGGGTTTCCTGCAACCAAGTGTTTAGATGAAAAGATAAGAATAGGCCAAAAGGTAGGTTTCAATACTCATGTCTTTGTCTCTCATCCTGCAAAAAGCTTTAGGTTGTATCAAATAATCACCCAACAAAAGAAAACAAATGTTAAGATTAGCTGTTAGTCAAATCTCAAATCAAAAACCTCAAAAATAATCAAAAATTTCATACGATAATTGAAATACTCGCATGAAATGTTGTATGACAATATACCTCAACCCATACGACACTACAGATACAATACAACAATGTGTACATATGGTTATGACAATTATGCTCTGATACGACAATGTATTACAATAGGTACAACATATTAGGAATGCCATCTTTCGTATGATAGACATAGACTTCTGATATGACACTCTGCAATTTTTAGAAATTGTGTTTTATTGTCAAATAAATAATATTAATTAAGAATAATTCAATTAAATCTAATTAAATTAATTAAGTGGCCAAATTAAGTTTAATTAATTAAATATTTATCATATTCAATCAATCGCACTTAGGATAAATAAAATAATATCATTTATCGCCAAATAATATTTAATCAGAGATAATTAAGATAGATTAGGAATATTTAGGAATATTCCCCCGATGCAGAATTGTAATAGAATCGATTAGGGTTTTGATGATATGATGTGCAGATGTGCCTTAGGTTAGGCCTTTTAAGTTGATTTCAATTGATTTGTTGATGTGAAAGGTTAATGTTACTAAAGCCCATTTTTGGGGTATTACAAAACCATCACCTTTTTATGTTACTATTATAATAGGAAAGCACCTAGTTCATAATTTCATGATTGATTATGGTGCTTCTAGTTCAGTTATGCCAAAGAAAATTGTAGACTAGCTAGGCCTTAAGTATGAGCCACTTGAAAAAGGGGTAGTTCAACTAGATGGGACAACAATTGAAACTGTTGGAGTTATAAGGAACTTAGATTTGACATTGCACGCTTGTCTTAATTTTTCAGTCCCTATGGATGTTTACATTATTGATTTGCCTCCTAATTTTTCTATTTGTCTCACATGAGATTTCAATACCAAAATAGGAGGTTATTTATCAGCAAATTGGTCCCATATGCTATTTCACACTAGGTATGGTACTAAGGTAACTATTCCCCCAAAACCTATTGCAAAATTTTGTATTGAAAAACATATTGATAGTACTAATGAAACAACAACTATTTTTTTTTATTAAGAGGAAATTACCACTATTCATGAGTCACAAACAACGATAGACCATGTTCCTAATATACTATTGGATGTATGGGCTACTGAAAATGTTGAAATTATAGAGCAACATGTAGAAGAACCAATTTTGGGAAATTATGGCATTCATGAAATCACTAATTTCTTGCCAAATGTCATGAAAGGTACAAATTTAAGTTCAGAACAACAAGCTAATGTTGTTTGGAAATTGTTCTTTGATGGTTCACGCAACAAAATAGGTGCAAGAGGAGGTTGCATTGATTTTGTTGGCAAGTGATGTTGTGGAGCACTAGGGATCACTTGAGGGTTGTCATTCATGGCAACACTTATGATAGAGTGATCACATATAGACAGTTTTGCTACTAAAGGCACAGTCATAAAAATGACTAAGTCCAGAATCAGGGTAACAGGGTAAAGTGTTACAGTTTTGGTTAGCGATGGAAATGTATGAGGTATTATGGCATGCGAAGTTAGTAGAAGGTATTTTGGGATATTTATATGATTTAGTTAAGAGTGCATGAGTTTTGGTGATCAGATTAGTGAGATTCAGTGATCTGAAGGTATGCAAAGATAGAGAATCAATATAATAGGGCATATGAGTAGTTGCGAAGATTAAGGAAAGGTTAGTGGATATGGTAACATGCTAAGTTAGGTGAATGAAGTATATTGCCAAAAATTGGGCAATATAAGATCACCAACATCATACTTATCATTTACATAACTAATTATTATGTTTTGTATGGTATTTGTGAAGCTGACTGGATGGCAGATTTTGTATAAGTATAGAATAATTTTATGGAAGTGAAGATATGTATGAGATGTGATGATGAAGCAAGGTTACGAATCTGAGAGAAGAGAGAAAATGTGAGATCATAAATAGAGAGATCTATAACCAGAACTATCAAAGAAATATAAGTTCTTGTATTGTTCACATTTTGGAGAACTCTTTGTGATAGTTTTTTATTGTAAGAGAAGATTTCTCACCACCTTTAACCAGGTGTTTTATATACCCCTAACAGGGTTTTGTATTCCTCTAACAAGGAAATGTACTATGTAATAATCAACTCCTAATAGGGCTATAATATTTTAGTGCATAGTTGTGGGTGTCATCCCCACTGGGATTTTCCCTTGGCCAGGGTTTCCTCAAGAACAAATCATGGTGTCATGTGTTATGTGTTGTGTTTTAATGTTCTTTTCATTTCAGAATTATTATGGTTTATTTATAATTGGTTGAAGCTTAAATCAAAGTACAGTAATACTGATTCACCCCCTCTCAATATTACCTAATCCTAACAATTGGTATCAGAGCTATTGGCCCTTGGAGAGAAAGCCTAATAGCTTAAGGGCCGAGATCAAAATGGATTTGGAAAGTTTGCAAGAGAACCTTGATGCAACACTTAAAGATCTAGATAAAGAGAAGGCTAAGAATGGTACATTGAAATTCAAATTGAGAAGAGAAGAAGGTTTCATCAAGAAACTAAAAGAGCATCTTGAAACTTCAAGATGTCAAAAACAAGATCTTATGGACAATATCCAAGAAGATTCAGACATTGATACATCAGATCAAGTGAAGAGGTTGAAGAAAGAAAATTAGGAAATCAATCTCTTGATAATAAAAGAGATTCAACATGAAAAGGATGCAAGGAACAAAGTTGAAGAGTCATTGAAAGAAGCAAATGAGAAGATAGGGAAAATGAAGACTGAACTTGACCAGTACAAAGATAAATATCAAGAATTAGAGAAATATAATCAGATCATTAAAGGTGAACTCACTCAAGCCAAATTACACATTGAGAAGTTGCACATGAGCAGTGAAAAAAATTATGAGCAAAGAGATAGACATAAACCTAAAGGAGACATTACTGGAGTTGGATTCAATGAAGAAGAATGTTCTAAAACTCAAGAAGAAACACATAAATAAAAGAATGAAGAAAGACCTACTCCTGAAGAAAGACCTACTCATGAAGAATAGATCAGACCTTTCAGAGGTAAATGCTTTGGATGCAACACAGTTGGACATATGAAAAGAGATTGCAGAAGTAAAGGTACCTATAAACCCTTTACCAACTACTATTTTAACTATTATGATTATGGACACAAGAAAGTAGATTGCAAAAAACTAGATCAGTCTAGGTACAAGCAAGATTATGTTAGAGAAGAATTAGCAGCCAAGATCACATGTAAAAAATGCAACAACTTTGGACACACTGCAAGGTATTGTAAACTACAAGTAAATTAGGATAGAAGGAGACCTCCTACATGTTACAAATGCAACAACCTTGTATACATTGCGAAGTTTTGTAGATACAATGGAGAGGAAAATAGAAGAGGACCAAGAAGATCAAGTGAAATGAGAGGACCACCTCCTGTGGTTATAAGAAAGAATGTTGGTGATAGTGGTAAGAGTCTTAATGATTACATGAATGAGTTTGAAAATCATTTAAAGAAATCAGAGAACAAGGAGGATGAAAAGATATGGAAAGTGAAAGTCTTAAACAAGGCATTAGTTCAGTGAGAGACAATAGATGATATTGTGTCTTTGCATGATGATATTAGTTCTTTGAGACATCGACCTAGAAGGTTGCATGGCCTTAAGGGGAGCACTGGATGAAGAGAACATAATATATCCAACCCCTATATATGTGGAGTAAGCTCATGCGAGATTAGGTATGGTGTGTACAGACACTATGGAGTCTGTGGATGAGAGTGCAACACTTGGAGATTCATTTTCCGTGTTCATGAGTTTTATGTTGACTAGACGGGATGCAAAATTGAGCTACTTGTGTTTAATGCACTCACTCAACTTGAGAAGGATAAAAAGGTTTGGAATATATCATTTCTACACCATTTTTTGATCAATGACTAAGGAGAGAATAATTGTGAAGCATTTCAAGTCATCTAGCATAGAGATTGTGTGATCGTGTGGAGTAGAGATCCAAATTTTAACGCATTAAAGGTATTTAGACCTATACTCATTGAGAAGTTATGGATTCACTAGAAGTTTATGATGTCATGGATAGACCTAGATATAGGTTTAAGAAACATCTATTTAAGTCTTGTGAGGATGATCCGAAAGGAGCATTTTCACAAACCCCTATCATGTATTGCACATTGAAGACATTAGTGCATACCTAAATTTCAAGTATGAAATCATTGGAGATGTAAACATTTACAGTGAATTGGATTCTATGATAGAAGTAGATAGATCTATGGTAGAAGATTTCAAACACCTACAAGACCAATCTATCATTAAACTAACCCTATGCATGGAATTCACAAAAATAGAATGGCTCAAGATTATCCTTAGTAGGATACATGATCATTTTATTTGGATTGGAGAAAAACTAGTGAAAATATATGCTCAAATGATCCATGATATAACAAGTCTTGATAATGAAGGAGTTGTTCCTATTGTAGAGAACAACCTAAGGAAACAGGTAGAAACCATAACCCATTCCAAGTGGGATAAGAGGGCTATGACAGTCAATGACATCTTTCAACAAGATGTTAGGTGGTATCAATGTTGTTGGGCTACAAACCATTTTATAGTAGTAGACCTAACTCTGTCTTTGTTGGAGTTGTAATGATGTCCTATAGGATGGTCAAAGAAAATAAAAAGTATAACCTTTACGAATTTCTAGCATAGTAGTTCCTAGAAAATGTAAAGGCCATAAAGAAAGATAAATCTAAAGCATTTAGGTTTGGTTCATTATTAGTCCATATATACATTCATATCATTCACAAGTTTCCTGGCATACACCCTAGGACATGGAAGGATAATGTACCCACTGGGATTCAGATTTTAGATAGTTACAAAAGGCAAGATAAGAATTGGGTTGATGGTGAACTATTTGCTATGACCAAAATCTTACAAAGGTAGATGAAGGAAGTGTATAGAATACCTGAAAACAATGTTGAGAAGTATGAGAACACTATCTATTTCATGGTTGAAATTGATTGTGTTTGTTTTGAAGCAGTGGAACCAAGAATGAAATGGTGTTACCCTATGGGGTACAAAGTTAGTGCTAAAATCTTGACTATGCAGGTTGAGCATGTACTAGCAGCAAAAATAGACCCTACCCAAGAAAGATGGGGAACTTATAGGGAAAAGTCTAAAAAATTTAGAGAAGAACAAGAGAAAGTAACAAGGAAAAGGAAGATCAGTAAAATTGTGGAGGATATCACTGTGAAGGTAGGAATCACTAAGGAGCAATTGATAAACATAACAAATAAGAGGGAAGAATCTCCAAGCATGGCCATTGATGCTCCTACTCCCTCAGAGGAAGAAAAGACAGTAAGTCCTACTATTGATATTGTTGACTTGTCAGTTACACAAGAGGAGGCAGCACAAGAAGTTGTGCCTACGAGCATTTCTAGAAGATCCACAAGATCTAGTAAGTAGGACAGTCTTAAGGAGAAAGAGGAAGAAGTGAAAAGGAAAAATAAAGTGGAAAAGGTAATTGAGAAAGTAGCACAAAAGGATCCACAAACCTTGTGGAAACCAAACCTTAAGTCACTATAGAAGAGAGTTATAAAAGATGGTAACTTGAAGACAGTGGACATGTACTATGAGAAATATGATTCGAAGGATCAATAAATTATTGAAGACACCATAATTGACCACTTGTTAATCTTCAAGAAAAATCTGTTAGAAATCAAAGGGAGTATCCCTAAAGAACTGTATAGAAAATTGGAAATCAGGAAATAGATGGAATAGTTAGAAGATGAAAACATAAGGAATAAATCTATTGAGGACATGTTACCTTTTGTCTCAATACAAGAAAGGGAGAGGATAATAAATGCATTAAAACCCTTGTTGAGGAAAAATGCCAGACTAGTGAAAATCATAGCTAGAAAGTATGATGAAGTGATTGAGGACACTCAAAAAGCATTGGATCAGATCCTAATGAGTGATATGCCAAAGAAGACATCACCTCCTAAGGTCACCAAACCTGCATCTTTGGGATTAGGAGAAAGTTCAAAGGCAGTAGAAGGAAGTGAGGGAACTAGCATGCAACTAGACTTCTTTGTCTCTAGTGTGCCTGTGACCCTTGACACTTCACATGATGTAAATGATCTATTTTTGGATAATTTGGATAGTGTGATGGAATTTGAAGTCCAAGGACAGGTAGAGGAAGAGAAAATGAAGGAAGAGAAATCATAAGAAAGAAAGGAATAAGAGATTGAAATGGAGAAAGTAGCTGAGGTTAGAATAGAACAAAAACTAGAACCCGACACCTCTTCTACTTTATTGTTGGCAAGTATGGCCAAACTGGTAAGTGTTGATGTAGATAGAATGGATGAGGATGAGATTATGAGGCTATCCTTCATGGCCTTTTCCAAGGCTAAAGAAAGATCGGTACAGAAAAGGGATAAACAAGATAAAATAATGACTAGGGTTATAGAGAGAGTAAACAAGTTACTTCCTACACCGATTGACCTTCAAGGAAAGGATGAAGCTGAGAATCTAGGTATGGTACTAGATTGATTTGATAGTCACTTTGAATCATTTCTAAAAAATATAGAAGACAAGGCAGAGAAGAAGTTGAGAGAATTATGTCATTCCATCTCATAGGACTTAGACATTCTCAAGGCTACTACTCTTAAGGCCAAGAAGTGCATAGCACAAGGCAGAAGGATTTATAGTTACTACATAAGTCCTTGCAGGCATGTAAAGAATATTGAAGACATTATAGCCAAGGATAGGGCTACTCTGGACAGTTTGATGGATAGTTGTGAAACATCTTCACTAATTGTGGGCGAAATGGATAAAGAGGCATCCAAGCTGTTGGGAAAAATTAGCGTTTTGGAAATAGAGAAAAGGATATTTGTAGACACATTTGGCTTGTTGAAGTGCCTTTCAACCCCTAAGCTTTTGATGCTTGAGACACATCTATTAGAGATGGAAAAGGTTGAAGGTTCAATGACTATGTCTACACCTACCGAGCTTAAGGCAGCATAAACAACATCATATGAATTGAATGGATTGATCCATGTTAGTGAGCTCTTAATCAAATCATGGGCTAAGGAAGTAAAGACCTTGGAAAACTCTTTCCAAGATATATTAAAGCTGGTGAGTAAGCACTAAGTCCTTTTTGTGCTTAAGTTTTTAAATTTTTAATGTACCTTTGCCATTGATGTCAAAGAGAGAGGAAGAGAAAGAGAAAAATGAGGAGAGTAAAAAAAAAAAGAGATAAGAGAATGAATAAGAAGAAAAAAAAATGTAAATACAAAAAAGAGTATATAAAAGAAGAAAAGAGAAAAGAAAAGAAAAATTCTATGTACTTAGTTAAAGGTAGTGATTTTAACACTTAGTCATTTTTCTAAGTGTTTCCATCAATGCCAAAGAGAGAGATTGTTGGCAAGTGATGTTGTGGAGCACTAGGGATCACTTGAGGGTTGTCATTCATGACAAAAATTTTGATGGAGTGAGCACATGCAGAAAATTTTGCTACTAGAGTCACAGTCATAAAAATGACAGTCCAGAATCAGGGTAACAGGGTACAGTGTTACGGTTTTGGTTAGAGATGGAAATGTATGAGGTATTATGCCCTGCAAAGTTAGTAGAAGTTATTTTGGGATATGTATATGCTTCAGTTAAGATCACATGAGTTTTTGTGATCAGATCAATGAGATTTAGTGATCTGAAGGTATGCGAAGATAGAGAATCAGTATAACAGGGCATATGAGCAGTTGTGAAGATTAAGGCAAGGTTAGTGGATATGGTAATGTGCTAAGTCAGATGAATGAAATATATTTTCAAAACTTGGGTAATATAAGATCACAAACATCATACTTATGATTTACATAATTAATTACTATGTTTTGTATGGTATTTGTGAAGCCGATTGGATGGTAGATTTTGTATAAGTATAGAATTATTTTATGGAAGCAAAGATATGTATGAGATGTGATGATAAAGAAAGGTTGTGAATCTGAGAGCAAAGAGAAGATGTGAGATCAGTAATAGATAGAGATATAATTGAAACTATCTAAGAAAGATAAGTGCTTGTATTGTTCACATTTTGGAGAACTCTTTGTGATAGTTTTTATTGTAAGAGCAGTTTGCTCACCACCTTTAACCAGGTGTTTTGTATACCCCTAACATGGTTTTGTATTCCTCTAATAAGGAAATGTACTATGTAATAATCATATCCTAACATGGCTAGATCTCCTAATAGGGATATAATATTTTAGTGCATAGTTGTGGGTACCATCCCCACCAGGGTTTTCCCTTGGCCAGGGTTTCCTCAAGATCAAATCATGGTGTCATGAGTTATGTGTTGTATTTTAATGTTCTTTTCATTTCAACATTATTATGTGTATCATCTTAAAATGGAAGCACTTCCATGTTAAGAACATTTATCCCTCTGAGTAGGTAGTGTGGGGTCATGTCAAATGCCTCGGGTAGGTCCCTGGCTTGAATTTGGCTTTTCTCCTCACTCTGTCCCTTTTTCCACCCTCTTTTGGCACTTTTCTGGCATTCTGGATTGAGATCCTGAGATCTTTGACTTTAGGGTCAAGGTATACCTTCTAGGTCAAGGTCAACCTCAACTTTGACCTAGGTCAAAGTCAACCTTGACCTTTACCCAAGGTCCAAATTTCAAGATTCCATGATTTCCAGGTGTCGGGTTTCGAAAAGATTTGTTCTCCTGCTTCCGAGTCGGTTGTTTCAGATTTTGGAATGGTAAACTCTTAAATTTTATTTAATCTAGGTCCATTTATAGGGGTTAAGGATTAATTGGAATTTAATTCTCCTATTTTGGCCTCTCTAGAAGTTTGTGCCCTAGACTAGTATAAAAGGAAGCCTTCCTCCTCTCATTTTAAACACAAGCAACTTCATGAGATCACTCTCAAGGAGACATTCACGATCAGGGAAGAATTTTCAATCAAGGAAGCATTCAAGCCATTATCATCCATTCAAGTGTTCAAGTTCTCCATTGAAGATCAAGGATTCAAGCATTCAAGCCTTTGAAGGAATTTAGTTCAAGCATTCAAGATTCATCATTCAAACCCTAGATCTATCCATCATGGTGGTGTGATCTTCCTTCAAGATCCTTTGTTCATCTTCAAGATCTATTCTTTATCCCTTTGAGGTGGATTCCAAGCATACAATCATGAATATTTTGATTTACACTTATGGTCTTTAGTGTTGAGTCCAAGCTTTCATATTAACATACTTGATTACATTCAAAATACAATTGCATATCTATTGAATATCATAGCTTCATTGTTAGATCTACTTCTACTACTTGCTAGAATTGTCTATTTCAATTCCATTATTAAGGTTGATTCTAAACCAATGTTTGACTAAGGTGAACCCCTCATACCAACAAAAAATACTCTTTTTCTTGTAGGTATAGGTGTGGGACAACAAATTGCAGTTTAGATATGAGTACCCTTTTCGGTGAACTTCCAAGATTCGCGAACATAATTTTTGTCAGAGTTGTTTCAGGTCAAGGATGACTTTCAGTGGGGGTCAAGATTGTACTCTGGGGTAAGATCTTACCCCGATCCTAAGGTCAAGGATGACCTTGCTCTGAAAGATAGAATTGTTTTGGGTTTTCTCTGTCTCTGCATTTCCAGGCTGAATCAGGTTGCAGAATCTCCCGAAACTGAACACGGACATCAAAAAATAGTGATTTCTGAACCTGTCCCTTTTCAAGATAGGTATTCTTGTTTTATTAAGTTTGTATGTCCATAACATTTTTCATCACATATTTACATCCTTACACTTTGTTATCATACATTTTGGCATACCCCTCACACCATCATACTAATTTATCCATTACATTTTTGGTGAACCCACAATAAACAACTCCTTTTTTGGTGTTAAATATTTTTTTTTCTTCCATCAAGATAAGAAATATTTTATGCTCTTGCATTTTAAGATTCAAAACACAAAAAAAATCTATATATTTATGAAGATTTTTAAGATGCTTTGGTGTGTGCTTATTTTCTTTATTGTTCTCCTCTTAGCATCTATTTATCAAACTTATGACATTTATGAGAGTATCATTCACTTCATTATGTTGGTTACCCTTCATCTTTCACTTGTCTATGCTTTTGTGAAATTGACCAATACTAGTCTTCCTACTTTCAAAGCTTTCATTAAAGATTTATGTGGCAGACTTATTACTCTTTTGGATTATGTGAAGAATTTGGTAGATGATACAGCATCTCCTAATCTTCCTAATCCTAATCCTATCATCCCTAATTGGATTTCTAACCTTCCTACTCCTAATCAGATGCCTAATATGTCTAATTCTCCATCTGCTAATCCTAGTTCTTCCCATACTTATTATGGGATTCAAGCTATAGTTCAGGATGCAGATGTGCAAGAGTTCTTTAATTTACCTTCTCCTTTGATTTATGATGATATTAAAGGAAAGGGTAAATAAACTTCTTCAAAACCTATTATTCCACCTTATACAACCTTTACTCATGAACATGATAAAAAATCACCTCCTATAGAAGCTTTACATGATATGCACACTACAGGATATAATATGATGACTAAACAATGTTATAGAGGTTTAGGGCTTGGAGTTAATGAGCATGGTATTAAATATTCAGTTCATATACCTCCTAAACAAGATATGCATGGTGTTGGTTGTTTGTAATCTCAATTCAAGGTGGTTTATGTTGATCATCATCCTCTTCTTCTCCATACAACTATCTTAGATAACCCTGATATTCGTCAAGATGTAGCTAAGAAGGTGTATGTTCAGTTTATGAATTCCAAGAAAGAAATCTTTAAACCTATGCCAAAAGATGCTCTATCCAAGTACAAATGTCCTTTTCATTATAGTAATACACATTTACTTGCCGATTGTGTGCATTTCAAGTTATATGTTACAGAAAGAGCTGCTTTAGGAATTATATCACTCCCGTGCAGTTTTACGATTCTTTCATAACTTTGATAGGGATAATCCCCTTGACTCTTCCATAATATAGATCTTTTATCCTCTTTTCTCGAGACTGGAGGCAAGAGGCATTTAATCCAGTCTTATAGGATCCATTAGGCTCTTGGCATATATTTTATCTGGGGCTTAATTGGCATTCTTTCTTCCCTTTCTCTCTATAGCTATGTATTATGTTTATAATCATCCATAGATTTTATTCTATATTCAAGATATCTTTACTAAGACATTTTTTTTTCAAAGGTATCACTTGCTTTCATCTCTAGGTGGCAAGGTTCTTCCTTCTTTCTCTTTGTCAAGAGATTTTCTTTCCTTAGCTTAGCTAGTGGCATTTGTTTATCTTGAAATATTATTTCATTATACTAATTGATGTTTTGACTATGGATAACCTTTTTATATGAGAGGTTGTTGTCCTAGGTCATCACCTCTTCTCTATTTTGAAAATTATGTTCATTATAAACTCTTTCCCTTGCTCTGGTCATTAGATTTGTTTCCCTCATTTCAAAGATTCCTCTTCCTCTTGATTGTAGGAGGCTTGATGATTGAATCTTTGTTCCTGCCTGGTTTATCTTTGAAAGATGATATTTTATCTAAAAGCACTCCTCTACGGTGGGGGTCTTATTGATAAGGTCTCTTTCTTTGAGGATACTTTTCCATGAGTGACATATCCTTTTTCATGATTATCTATGCTCTTGGATGTAAGGGTCAATACCCTTGGCGAGGAATGTAGTATACATTATTGATAAACAAGATATATCCTTACATTGTGAAGTAGGTATCCTCTTTCTCTTCCTTATCATGTCTAGTAGATAGCCATGATAAGGAGGGGGGCATAAATAGGGTCTCCCTTGTACTCTAGTTTTTCATTTGTATGCTAAATCCTCTGAAGGTAATGCACATAAGTTGCTAAATCCTGAAGAGACATGCATTTTTCAATTTTCAATATGCTAAATCATCCAAAGGTAACACACATAAGTTGCTAAATCCTCCAAAGGTAATGCACATAAGTTGGTAAATCCTAAAGAGACACGCATTTTTCAATTTTTCAATATGCTAAATCCTCTGAAGGTAACACACATAAGTTGTTAAATCTTGAGAAGACACACATTTTATATTCCATGGTGATACAAGAAGGTGGATCTATGGGTATTCCAAAAGCTGTCAAAAGACACATTATAATTTCAAGGCACAAATTATGGGTGAACTATTAGGTTTGGCCACCCATTTGGCTCTCCCTCCTTGGTGATTCATAGTAAGGTGGGCATCTTACTGGGCGAGGTAATCATTTTCTCTTTTCTCTCTTTTTTCTTTCATGCTAGTAGGACTGGATCATGAAGCTATGTTTTTTATAGTGTTTCTCTTGTCTTTCTTATGTAATCATTTATGGTTTTATGATAGCTTTCCAAATATAATATTAGTATAGGAAGCATTTCTTAGCAAGGTTTCCTCTAATAGTTGATTTGGGTTTGTTTTAGTACTAACCCCTCTTTTGTGTCTTTTTGTTTTCTCTTTGTTTTCACACCCTCATGCATGTATGTTGAGTTAGAATCCTTAGCCTCAGCGCTTGTGTCCTTAGCTAGGTGTTATTTTATCTCATTTCGAATCCACTTGGATCTCTTTTTTCTTCTCCTTTACCAAGAGTTTGCATTGAATCCATACTCTTACTAAAGTGGGGCCTTAATGTATCATCTTAAAATGGAAGCACTTCTATGTTAAGAATGTTTATCCCTCTGAGTAGGTAGTGTGGGGTCATGTCAAATGCCTTGGGCTTTTCTCCTCGCTCTGCCCCTTTTTCCACCCTCTTTCTGCACTCTTATGGCATTCTAGACTAAGATCCTAAGATTTTTGACTTTAGGGTCAAGGTCGACCTTCTAGGTCAAAGTTGACGTCAACCTTGACCCAAGGTCCAAATTTCAAGATTCTATGATTTTCAGGTGTCAGGTTTCAGAAAGATTTGTTATCCCTCTTTCGAGTTGGCTGTTTCAGGTTTAAGAATGGTAAACTCTTAAATTGTATTTAATCTAGGTCCATTTCTAGGGTTTAAGGATTAATTGGAATTTATTTCTCCTATGTCATCCTCTCTAGAAGTTTATACCCTAGACTAGTATAAAAGGAAGCCTTCCTCCTCTCATTTTAAACACAAGCAACTTCATGAGATCACTCTCAAGGAGACATTCATGATCAAGAAAACATTTTCAATCAAGGAAGCATTCAAGCCATTATCATCCATTCAAGCATTCAAGTTCTCCATTGAAGATCAAGGATTTAAGCATTCAAGCCTTTGAAGGAATTTGGTTCAAGCATTCAAGATTCATCATTCAAACCCTAGATCTATCCATCATGGTGGTGTGATCTTCCTTCAAGATCCTTTGTTCATCTTCAAGATCTATTCTTTCTCCCTTCAAGGTGGATTCCAAGCATACAATCATGAAGATTTTGATTTACACATATGGTTTTTAGTGTTGAGTCCAAGCTTTCATATTAACATACTTGATTACATTTGAAATACAATTGCATATCTATTGAATATCATAGCTTCATTGTTAGATCTACTTCTACTACTTGCTAGCATTCTCTATTTCAATTCCATTATTAAGGTTGATTCCAAACTGGGGTTTGACTAAGGAAAACCCCTCATCCCAACAACAAATCCTCTTTTTCTTGCAGGTATAGGTGCAAGACATCGAATTGTAGTTCAGATTCGAGTACCCTTTTCGGTGAACTTCTAAGATTCGTGAATAGAATTTTTGTTGGAGTTGTTTCAGGTCAAGGATGACTTTCAGTGGGGGTCAAGATTGTACCCCAGGGTAAGATCTTACCCCAATCTCGAGGTCAAGGATGACCTTGCTCTGAAAGATAGAATTTTTCTAGGTTTTCTCTGTCTCTGCATTTCCAGGTCGGATCAGGTTGCAGAATCTCCCGAAACTGAACACAGACATCAGAAAATAGTGATTTATGAATCTGTCCCTTTTCAAGATAGGTATTCCTATTTTATTAAGTTTTTATTTCAATAACATTTTTCATCACATATTTACATTCTTACATTTTGTTATCATACATTTTGGCTTACCCCTCACACCATCATACCAATTTATCCATTACATTATGGTTTATTTATAATTGGTTGAAGTTTAAATCAAAGTGCAGTAATATTGATTCACTCCCCCTCTCAATATTACCTAATCCTCACAAATTTCACCAGTAAATGAAAGGTATTATGGATCATTCATATTTACTTTTAGTTGTACCAATAATGTTGCAAAATATGAAGCACTTGTGCATGGTTTAAAATGAGCCATTAAAAGAGGTATCAACTATTTACAAGTTTTTGGTGATTCAGAACTCATTGTAAACCAAGTTAGGAACATTCACACAACTAAAAATGATTTATTGAAAAGTTATAAGCATGTTGTATGGGATTTAATTGAAGGATTAGAAGCTTTCAACTTGCAATCTGTACTTAGAAATTAGAATAAGCATGCTGATAGACTTGTTGCAATTGGTGCACAATATTATATTCCAACTAAAATTAAAAAATTTAAAGGGAAAAATTATTTAAAAGTAATTGTTAGACCTGTGGTACCAAATAATGCTGATAGTTGGAAGGTTTTTGAATTTGATCAACATATTTTTAACTTCTGAAGAGAAGAAGTTGAATTTTCTCAGCCTAACCAGTATAAATTATAGGACCAATATGAGGATCAAATTATTCAATTAAGGACAAAAAAGCTACCCAAAGGTCTTGTGACCTTAGAATCATTTTTTAGTACTGATGATCAGCTAAAGAAAGATAAATCTAGCTTGTGGATTAAAGAAGAGCATTACAGAGAGATTGAAGTTGCTAAAGATAAGATGTTGAAACTTGGAAAGGTATGTACACCTAAAGAGCATCAGATCTTTGTTAATTTATGCAAGGAATTTCAAGATATTATTGCTTGGAATTATTCAGATTTAAAATGATTTGATCCTAGCATTTCTCAGCATACTATTGAGTTATAAATTGGAGCAAAACCAGTTGGACAAAAATAGAGGCCAATAAATCCTAAGTTAGAGCCTCTTATGATTAAAGGATTGAATAAAATCATTGAGAGAAATATAATATTCCCAATCAAACATACCTCTTGGGTATCAAATTTGGTTCCGGTTAGAAAAAGAAATGGAGAAATTAGATTGTGTGTTGATTTTCATTATTTAAATAGAGCTTCATTGAAGGATAGACATCCTTTACCTTCAATGGAGCATATTTTACAAGTGGTTTCAGGCTTAGAATGATTTTCATTACTTCATGGTTTATTTGGTTATAACCATATTTTGGTAAAGGAGGAAGATAGATTTAAAATAACATTTACAACCAAATAGGGAACTATGGCTTATCAAAAGATGCCATTTGGTTTGTCAAATTTGGGTCTAACTTTTCAAAAAGTAATGGAAAGGGATTTTATAAACTTAATGTACAAGTTTGTACTTGTTTATTTTGATGGTATCACTATTTTTTCAAATAATGCATCAGAGCACTTTCAACACTTAAGAGTCATCTTTGAAAGATGCAGGGAATATGACATTTCTTTAAATCCCAAGAAAAGTGTATTTTTTGTTCATGAAGATAAGTTATTGGGATTTATTCTTTTTAAATAAGGTATTACTATCAAACCTAAAAGAGTAAGTGTCATTCTTGCCTAACCGCTTCCAACTCATAATAAGTGACTTCAAAGTTTCTTGGGTAGGATTAATTTTGTGAGGAGATTCATTTTAGACATTTCTAAATTATTAATGCCACTAACAACTATGCTTAGGAAAAACATGACTTTCAGCTGGACTAAAGAAGGTAAACGTAGTTTTGAGTTGATAAAAGAATCATTAGCTGTTGTTCCCACGTTATTGAATCCTAATTTTTTAAGAGATTTCATTTTATATGCCTATGGGAATATTGATAACATTACTTCTATGTTAGTACAACAAAATGATGAAAGTTTTGAGAAACCGTTAGCATTTTTTAGTCAAGGACTTAAAGATTATGAGTTACATTATTCATTTGTTGAGAAACATGTTCTTGCTATAATAAGAAGTTTGAAGAAATTTAGACACATGATTTCAAATAATAAGATTAAATTAATGGGTACACATTCTTTTGGTAAGGATTTCTTATTGAATAAGGATTTGAATACCAAAAGAGAAGGTTGGATTACTAAGGCTATGGAATATGATATTGAAGTCAAGGCTACTAAGTTGGTTAGAGGTAAAGGTTTGTGTGAACAACTTGCTGGAAATGGAAATAAGAATTTAAATGATGATGCCAATATTTTTTTAGCTTTAATTGCTGATGAAAAACCTTCTATTTCAAATATTCAGAATGATTGGGTATATGATATGATCATTTTCTTACAAACAGGATGTTGTCCTGAAGGTTTAGATAAAGAAAAAAGAAGGTATTTCATATTGCAGTCTATTCCTTACTATTTATTGAATGGAATTTTATTTAAGAAGGATTTGCAAGGTGTTTTACTAAGATTTATTAAACCAGGTCAGATTGAGCATATTTTACATCAGTTTCATGAAGGGTTAGATGGAGCCCATTTTTCACCAAGAGCTACAACTCTCAAAATAATGAAAGAAGGCTATTATTGGCCAAGTGTGTTCAAAGATGCACACTCTTGGATAAGAAAATGTAAACAATTGGCAATTTTTGTAGGTGAAGAGAATTTAGCAGTTTCCCTTGCAACCTATTCAGGTGGACCAACTATTTATGAAATGGAGTCTAGAATTTATTGGCGTCATTGACCCACCTTCAAGTGCAAGTCATAAGTGGGTTTTGATGGCCACATATTATTTTAAAAAGTTGACTTAAGTAGTTTCTCTCAAAGATGCAAACGAGACTATTGTTTTAAATTTTTATGATGATTTAATTCGCAGATTTGGTGTACCAGATTCAATAATTTTAGATAAAGCACTTGCATTCACATGAAACAAAATTTTAGAATGGGTTGTTAAGAAAGGTGTGTTTCTAAATACTTCATCAAATTATTACCCACAGGGTAATGGGCAAGCCGAATCCACTAACAAGAACTTGATTTGAATTATAAAAAAGACCTTGGAAGGAAATCAATGTTCTTGGCATAAGAAATTGAAATCAACACTATGGAATGATAGAATAACTCCAAAAAGGTCAACTAGTATGTCTCCTTACATGCTAGTTTATGGTATGGAATGTAGATTGCCTATTTCATTTGAGTTACCAACACTTGATTTTATGTATTGATTGGATATGATTGATGAAGAGACTATGAAAACAATGATTTCTCAATTCAATGAATTAGAAGAGAAAAGGAGAGATACCTTACAAAAAATTGAGCTTCATCAAGCTCAAATGAAGAGAACATTTGATAAGAAAGTGTTTCCCAAAAATTTCCAATCGGGAGACATTGTATTGAAATGGGATGAATTTAAAAGTAGGTCTGGAAAGCATACATAGTTTGATGCCATGTAGGCTAGTCCACATATCATAATAGCCAGTATGCCACACAATGCATTATATTTATCTACACTGCAAGGAAAGGAGTTTGAAATCCCGGTCAATGGGATTCACCTCAAACATTGCTTTTGAGGTATTTTTCTTTTTTGAAAATAAGTGCAGTTGCACAATAGATTAAAAGTGTGATTGAGATTTAATTTTTTCAATAAGTGTTGCTTCAACACATTCAATTTCAATATTTGGTATGTTAGTTGTTAGTTGTTAGTTTTCTGAAAGCTGCAAGATATATTACTTCACATTTAAGTTGTTATGAAATCTACACATTAATCATAATGTGAAACATTGAACATTCTAATGTTTCAAATCATGCTCAATATCCACACTTCACAACAGATTAGCTATGGCATATCTTAACTTATACTTTTCAGTTGAGAGAGAAACACTGGTACAATTGACCCTAATTTTTGACCAAGTATAAAAACTAGTTTTGCTTGGTCATATTGTAGAAGGAAAATTTTGATTTTTTTTTTAATCCATGCCCGTGCTCATGGAAATTATGACCATTCCCATGTTAGTCAAAAGTTTCAAGAACATAGGCATAACTTTTAAAAAAAAAGAACAAACACTTTTTCATTCTTCCCGCAATGAGAGCAGAGTGGAGTCAGTATCCCATGCCCACCAAGCCCCCTTTGCATCTTCACTATGCCCCCATGGATTATTGTGAAATTCTTGAAGGTATTTCTATATTTTTCCACTACATTTGAGAGGTACATGGATTTTATAAAAAAATTCACTCTGAATCTTCTTTGTTTAAACAAAAAATTGACCTTAGGTCATTAAAGCTAGTTGAAGGAATTCAAAAAATTTCTCAGATAGTAGTTGAAGGAATTCATTATAGAATAAATTTTTTTTTTAAATTTAGTTGATAATAAAAAACAAGGATCTTAGCTAGGTTTGACCCATTTTGTAAAAATGAAATATGAAACAGATCTTACCCTATTTTTGACATAAAAAGGGTATCTTACTCCTCCACATTACATTGGAGAGTGGATTACCTATCCCAACATGCCAGTGGAATCATCATCATGCTTCTCCTAATTCTAAAAGATTCAAAACTTCTTTTGATTGGTCCAAAGGTATACAGGAAAATAGTTTGAAGGAAAAGTTACCAATGACCACGTTGATCCAATGGCTAAGCTTCGAGCTAGTGTTCTTTAGTTTTTAATGGGCTAAGAAGGTAGATGGGATGTATTGTGACCTTTTTTAGATGAATGATGAAACTATGAGTATTTGTATCCATTATATCATTATTTAACAAGTATGATTTGTAATAGTTAACAAATAGGAAATGCTTGTTCGATCTAATAATAAAATGGAGGCTACTTCATGAAGGATATATTGTTCTCTAGTTAATGAGTATATAAAAATCACATTAAGTTCTTGAAGGTTCCACAATAACAAAGTTCTAATACTATTTAAGTTCTGATATATATGTCATTGATGCTTGGGGCACCCTTGACCCTACTTATTTGGATCTACAAAATATTAGTCTCTGTATGTCTATTTCCTCAATTTAATTAATAATCACCTAAGAACCCTGACTTGGATCAACCATCTTATTTAGATCTTCCAATACCATCTTCCAACTTTGATTTGAGAGACCAATAGAACAAAGGAAAGTTTGATAACCACACCTTTCAACTGATAATCAAACTATACTTATTTTCAATTATAATAGCATGAGAATTTAACACAATGAAGCAATCTCAAATGGTTAGATTTATCTAAAGGACTAATTGAATCAGAATTCAAAATTTTCCACCAATATGAGAGAAAACACTTAACTTTTTATTGATGTTGGAAAAGGTACATCGGAGTTCAAAATTTGCAGTTGTGAATCGAGAAACTATTTTTCCTATCTATGATATGATATCTAACTATTCTATTTGACTCTCATTTTTAGTAGAGCGGTCAGTTACAAAATGAAAGGACATATCCCATCAGAACAACTATTGGCCAACTAAAACCTAACTATAAATAATGGTTCACAACTGCTCAGAAAAGTATAATGTTTAAAAAACCTAATCTCCTAAAAGTTTTCCACATTCCTCAATGTGTTGAAGGTATCTAGTCGAGGCATGAGTGTTAGCATCATTAGTTACATTTATGATCAAGATCTCCAAGTTGATAAACTAATTCAAGATCATCTCCACTATGGCTTTAATTTTGAATGAGTCTTCCCAGGGAGCACTCAGGGCATCATCCAATATCTTTTGGCAATCTATAATCCAAGAACCTTTATCCCTAATTTCTTTGTTTCTATCCATCAATGGTGGCACCCCTTTTTTTAATCATTCCTCTGAAACCTTTAAAGTAAATGCTAATCTATTCTCCATATTCATCATGTTCTCTGATCATTTTTTCAATCTTTGAAACCAAATTTTGATTAGGGTCATCCTTTAGCATCATTTACAACCTATACTTTATACGGTCATGAGATAAAGTGCAATTGTAGTTCATCTTGTAACTTTTCCAAAAGGTTTCCAATAGTTTGATTAAACCTTTAAATATTTCCTTTAGTATAAACATAGAAGCATCATTTCTTATGGTTTGCAACTTCTTTGTGATTTTCTTGTTCTCTTCAACAAGTTCATCATATTTCTTCTTCCATTTAGAACTATCAGGGCCTGTAATGATAGGAACATTTGTACCACTTGTCCTTCATTTTTCTTCATACAAGTGCTTCCAATGATCTCTTTCCTTAATGATTCTTTCAATTTGTTTTTAGTTTAATTTTAAAATATCAATGACAATGTCTACAGTAGAAACATGATCTATTTCCCCAACTTTTAGAGTCATCATGTGGTCGAATGATTTATCCATGTCGATGATAATGGGTCTTTTGTGGGGTGGGTACAATGCCCATAATAACATGGTTTCCTCTTCCTCAACAAACCTAGACCCAATAAACATGTCCTTCACACCTTGTACATCCAATTTGTAATCTTTCTTGTCAACTTTCATCATGCTGTCAAAAATAAAAGAAGCACTGAGATCCCAACCAAGAAATAATATGACACCAGCCTCTATAAGGTATTACTTCCCCTTTTCTGGTGTCATTATTTTAAGTTCCTCTTGGATTTCCCTTTTCAATTTCTCCATTAATTTTGCTTCACTTCCTAGAGTCAATGATGGAATAGAATCCCTCAATTTCTTTCCCTTGAAATTATATAAGAAAACCATGAATTCCTTTGACTTCACAAAATTATTATCAGACACAAATTTATGGAACTCATCTAACCTATCATCTTGGTGCACTCCTAATTCAGAAACAATCAGTTCATCTCAATCTGGCTCCTCTCTTGGTTCATTCTCAAAATGTTTGGACATAACTTCAGGATCATTTTCTCCTTCAGAATCATGAGCCTCATTCATCATATGAGCCAACTCTTCTTTCTTTTGAGCCAAATCCATGTTATACTTCTCAACCATTTCTTGTGCCTCTTCTGTAGATCTCTATAGTTTTATTGACCATTAATGCTTCACACTTAGTCATATATCTAGGCAATGATGGTCGATCATCATTGTGACCGAGTCATTTTGTAAAGGCTGAGTTATGTATTATATACTTACTGAGCAGTAGTACTACCGAGTAAAGTCATGGTCACTATGTGTTTGTATTATGCCGATTATAGTTGTTGCTGAGTTACATATACAATGATTACCGAGCGATAGAGAAGATTAATATATGTCGAGTATAGTTAGTGCAGAGTACCAAGAATAACTTTTTCTGAGTTAGCCAAGAATGACATATAAGTTTGAAATGGCACAATGATCGAGGTAAACAACTTTTGGTGATAGTGGTGTTTTGTATTTTGTTTGTTAAGGTAATTACACATCCATATTATAATCATTGATCCCTATGTAATACCTAGAGCCAATCATAAAATTGTATAGCTTAAGCAACAATAGAAATAAATCTGAATCGTAGATCTTGAATCGGTAAGACGTTTTGGTTATTATATAAGGTCAAGATCTAAACCAAGAGAAGTGTGTGAATAAGAGAGAAAAAGAGATATTAAGATCAAATGAATACTATGAGTATGAGAGAATGATCAGAGAGCTATATTTAGAATAGTCAAGTATTCAGACAGAGTCCAGTGACCAAGCTAAGCAGTGAAAGGACAGAATCAAGAAAGATTAGATAGAAGAGATCACTAATATACAGTAAAGAGGAGATCTGTAATCTACATACAAGTGCAAACTGAAAGATTAGGTACTGAGACATTTTAACAAGTGTATCAGGGTAAATCTCTTAAACGAGTAGTCTCAAAAAACTTTATGTAATCTCTTTATCGAGTGCTTACTTTGTTGTAAGTTTATAAATCCTTTAACAAGGTAGACTGTATAAGTCTTTTAGCTTTTAACAGAGTAGACCTTTCATAGGGTAGATCATGAATTGATCACATTTTGTAAGCCTTAACAGGTAAAACTTATTACTACAGTAGTGAAAATTTGTGGGTGTCATCCCCTCCCTAGTTTTACCTTTCAAGGGTTTCTGGGTTACCAAAATTATGGTGTCATGAGTGATTTCATGTATGCTGCTTAATATGTTTAGTTGCTTACAATGATCAAGTTTTTTTTATTTAATGCATAAAGTTTTATCATAATGGAAAGGTTAAAGTAGGTAGTATCTGATTCACCCCCCCCCCCCCCTCTCAGTATTACTTTCCCACTTATATTTCCAACAATTGGTATTAGAGCTACACGGTTTCTCTTAAGGAAATCTAACCACTTGAGGAAAAAATCTTAAAATGGAAGCTTATAAATTGGGGAAGATCATAGAGAATCAAAAGATTGAAGTACAACTGGCATTACAACAACTGGAAGCAGCCAGAGGGGAATTGAAGAAATCCTTGAGCAAGAGAAGAGAGATTGCAATTCAACAAAATGAGCCATAGTACAAAGAAGACATCTTTGGACTATTTGACAATGGTAACTCTATCGAGAGTGATAAAGCTATAAAAGAACTACTGGAGAAAAATAGCATACTAAATGATGACATTAGAACTCTAAAGAGAGAACAAGAAATTCAATCTGTCAGACTTTGTGAATTAGTAGAACAGAAAAAGAAAGTTGAAGATGATAAGGCAATGGTTGAAGAAGACAAAAGACAAATTGCAATTAGGCTAGATGAAAGAACAAGTGACATGCAAAGGTTGACTAATAATCAACTAGATATGGTAAATCAACTACTGCTGGTTAATCAGGAATTGGGTAGGAAAGATATGGAAATCAATCAACTAAGGTCTGAAAATGATCAGTTGAAACATGAATTGAGAATTGAAAAGGAAATCAATGAAAGGATGAACAAACCCAATGAAGCTGCAAAATATTTTGAAGAGCTATTAAGATCACCTAGAAGATCCGGTGATAGATTTGGACTTGGACTGAACGAACATTCATCTACTGAAGAAGGAGAATCATCAAAGAATGGAGAACAAAAGATTACTAAACCAAAGAACACCAAGCCCACATGTCATCACTGTGGAAAGCCAGGACATACAGCCAACATATGCAGAAGCAAACATTTTAAGTCTAATTTTAAACCTAAGTTTAATGGACATTGTTTTAATTGCAAGAAGCATGGACATCAAGCACATGAATGTAGATCTAAGGCTAGCAATTCATCCACCTCATATAAGTTTCAAGGAAGTTGTTTCAATTGTCAAAAATATGGGCACAAAGCATTTGAATGCAGATCTAGACCTAGGTGGTCATCAAATGAACAAAACAAGCCAGTTACAAAGCACAACTTATATAATTGGGATTAAAACACTTGGTATAATTGCCATTATTGTGGTAAATATGGACACATCGGAGAAAATTGCATGAAGACTCATTTTAGAGGCAAATCTAAAAGCTGGATGAATGGAAGCGTGGTCTGTTACAAATTTAATAAGGTCAGTCACTTAAAGAAATATTGTAGATCACCCATGTCAAGAAATGATAATAACCAGAATGAAGATATCCGTGAGAAACTGAAGAATCAGATGGAAAAGACATGGAGGAAGAAAGAAGAAGAAAACTCAAGCGAAGCTAGCACATTTGCGGTCACCCAATCCAATGGATCACATGATCACACCTCTTCTAATTAAGCATGGAAGGTATGTTTGGAACTGAGTCTTGCGAAGTCTTATTTTTCATCAGTTCCTAACATAGAATTGAGCAAAATTCCATATCTACATAGATAAAGATTTATTAGGACATATCTGAGAAAAATAGAGAATTCCATTTTGATGTTGAGCATTAGTGTCTTGACCGAGCTATCAATGTATGCCGAGCACTTGCTATGGCTGAAATGCTATATACGTCGAGTTGTGTCACAACTGTTATATCGACCGAGCTTGTGAGTTTGCCGAGATAGTTGTATACCACCAAAACCTGTACGGATCATTTATGAGGCCCTAATTCTATTTTTTTTCAGATTCTATAAAGCGGAAAGTCACCGTTAATTTTATTTCACCAGGCTATTTGAGATTTTAGAGAGCGATTCAGAGTTTGTGAAACCAGTTTAAGAAAAGCGATTCTGAATTTTCTCAGCGTGCCGTCGACAAAATTTATCTATAGGGTTATTGATGAAAAAGGTACTCTACCGAGTAAATATTCCTTTTGTTTTAGAAATTATTGTTTAAAATGGCATCATCTTCATTTGCACCAGTCAAGAAACAAGGGATGGAAGTTTTTAATGTGCAATTAGTAAGGAATGAAGTTTGCAAGCCGAAGGTATTCAAGGCAATATCAAAGAGTGCAATTAAAGGAGATTTAAATAGAGCCCTATCTTCCATTCCAAAAAATGTGTTATTAATTAATGACATTAGGTCTTGCTACATGTGTAAAATTGAAGAAATTGGTGATTATGAGATTAGGGAAGCTTATGATAAACTATGTGTCAATGGAGTGCCGAAGCCAAAACATAAGGTTGTTGTCGATCAAGGGTTAGTGCATGCCCTAGATTTCCTGCAAAATTTAAAAGTGGAATGGATAAAGATCATTTTGAGTTGAGTACACGACATGCATTTATGGCTGGAAGAAGGACTAGTGAAGATTACAAAGGAAATGATACATAAAGTCACTAGTTACCCTACAATTGAAGGAAAAAGAATGATGAAATGTGCAAGTAAGGAAGATATTCAAGCTAACACTTAGGCAGTTTGGAACAAATGAGGAATGACAATTTCTACCATAATTGATCCAACAATTGACTTTGCTATTAGAGTCATCTCGCACAAGTTCTATCAATCTAGTCAATTGGACAACGTCCCCTATATGGAAACCAAGCATGAAAGATAATCAAGAAAGGACACACATATGACCTTGCTGAGCTCCAGCTAACTCAACTTACTGAGAACTTGAACTCCATCTAGATAGAGAAGAATTCTATGTGTAAGTTTGGTTCCTTACTGATCTATTTGTTCTTTTATGTCAAGAAGAGTTTTCCTACACATGGAGATGTTACATGGGACAAGAAGAAAACCATCATTGTTCAAATAAATGAATTTATAAATTAGATTGGAGATGATTTTGAAGGAATAATGGATAACTATTTTATTGAGTTTAAAAAGATGAGACATAGGACTAGAGTCCCTATGTCTTTGATTGAAAAATACAGCAAAGATATATGTTTTCTGGTAGACACAGATTTTACTTATGCATAGGTAGTCCTACCTAGGGTTTCATGGTTAATGCCATTACCCTATGAACTTAACGTAGATGAAGCTACTACTGCAATCATAACCCTCTTAGCTAAAGAAATTGATAATAAAGAACCTTACTTTGGAACATTTGCTGAAGCCAAATCCAAGATCTCTTTGGGATTATTGGCTGCCGCCATAGAGAGGAAAATAAAGAAGATAGTGAAGAATTTGGAAAATTATGTCAAAGAATATGAGAAGGATGCACCACTGGAGTTGACCCAAGGATTGGGAGAAGATGAACAGAGTGAAACTAATGGTAGTGAATAAGAAGAAGAGAAAGAGAAGAAACTAGTAACTGTTGAGTCCCTAGCTAAGAAAACAATGTTGAAACCTAAAGTGTCATCAACACCAGCGCTTAGGCCCTAAACTAGAAGAACAGCTGCTGAGACTCCTAAGATGCCACCTGCATCTGCTAAGAGAAAACCTGCACTACCTAAGGTAGTGCCGAATAAGGTTATGAAAAGGCCTAGAAGGAAACTTGTTCTAGCACAAGATGATGATGAAGAAACCGAAAGTGATGAAGAAGTAAAGAGGAAGGTTACATAACAGGGTACACAACAACTCACTGTTGATGAATTATGTCATAAGATTACTAGCTCTACATCAGTGGATGAGTTGAAAAGATTAAAATTTGGGAACGTGAGCATTGGAGATAAAGAGAAAGTAGAAGATGCTATTCTTGAAATGTTGTGCACTTTCAAGATGCTGCCAATTCAAATTGAAAATAGAATTCCCAAGGAATTATGCAACAGGGTTGCACAGAAATGGGAATATGCTCTGCAAACAGAAAAGGAAATAAGGGAGAGTACATTAGCACAAGTTGAGTCCACTCTCATCCCTACCAACATCAAAAATATAATTGAATAATACAGAGGTAAGTTTGATCCCAAACTTAGACCTTATCTAATTCTTCAACACAAGCTTGAAGATGTTGTACAAGAAAGTAACAAAATCTGGAAGATAGTGTTTGGATTGTTGATCGACAAGGATGAAGGAAAGGATGCTAGTACTTTGAAAGTTGTTGAACCTGAAATCAAACAAAATAAAATGGAGACTGGAACTCCTAAGGAAGTGAAAGCATAGGACACACCTGAGGTTCACATTGTTGACATAACCGAGGAGAGTCCCTTTAAGAATTCATTTTTGACTGAGGATGATTTAAAGAATATGAAAGCAAATGATACACCCTTGCCAGGTAGTAATGTTTTACTTTTACAGGTCATGGATTATCCAACAATTACTGGCACACAATCTATTGATGTGAATCCTACTCTACCTGAAGTTGCTACTATTGACAAGTTAGTCAGTACAAGCCTTATCGAGGAACCCATAAAGTCGGTACCACTAACTCAATCTACATCTACCAAGGAAGAGGAAAAAGGAGAAGGAAAAATCCAAAGTCCTCCTATGGAAGATAATAGAAAAGAAGAACAAGGAGATAAGTTAGATGGACAAGCTGTTAGTCCTCATGCCGAGGATACGGGGAAAGGGGAAGAAAATATCAAAGGAAAATTCATTGAGGAGCAAGAGCCAAAGGAGAAAGAGGCAATAAAATCTCTTGTACAGATGTTGAGTAGAAGCACCCCACCGAGAGCACAGAAGGAGAAAGTTGAGGTAACAATTGATGAGCTCATTATTATTCCTAAATGGGATACCGATAACCTCTCTTATGAGAAAATGCAGATATTGAAGGATTTGCTGACGAGGAAAAGTAGGCAAGCAGAACTTCGAAGGGAACATCAGCAAAAATAGGTCCTTTATGAAATAAAAGATATATTTAATGAATTTTATGACTTATCAAATGTAAATAGTTCCATCCCCATATTGGAATAGCTTGTACACATTGTTCAAAAAGTAAATAATGAAGTTAGCTGTGCAACTGATAAGTTATTTGATTGATCTGAACCAAAATTTGAGACCAAAATGCTTGAGAAAATATATGCTGAGATAGAAGTGAAATAGGTTGAGTTGTCTACTTTGGTAAAGGAGACTGAAGAGTTAGTTGTGAATGGACAGTCTCTATTGGCCAAAATCTGTAATGTTGAACTATTCATTAATGAGAATCAATGACTGCTTAATACTCTAAAACAATAAATTAAGGCTACAAGTCAGTCCCTGAGCTTGGATGCAGACACCAATGCAGCACATTATGTCAAAATCATGCAAACCCAAGGTAAGTTAGCCGAGCTGATGGCTAATGATGGCAAGATTCATTCTCACCTACTCTCTATCCAAATAGTTTTGACACCTCATGTAGAGGCCATACAAAGAAATTTATCAAAGGCTAAGGAATTAACGTAGAGTAATCCACATTTGTCCATAGCCGATAGCCTCATTAGTTTAGCTGTCGATCTAGAAGTGCAAACAAAAGTTTTAAACATTGCTTCAACAGCTTGGGCGAATGCACTCTACATGATCATGGTGTTGCATAAACCTTTTCAGGAGAAATTTTGTGAGCTACCTACTGATGAAGAGATTCATCATGTCAAAAACAAGGGGGAATCATCATGACATGAGTAAGGACAAGGACATAACAGGGACAGGTAACAAAAATTTTGAATGTATATATATATCTCAGGGGGAGTATTAGGCTAGTACAAACATACTTTTGTAATTGTAAGTACAAATGTCATGACAAAGTGTTTTTGTCACTAATGTCAAAGGGGGAGATTATAGATCTCTATCGTTTTGTTGACCATTAGTGCTTCACACTTAGTCATATATCTAGGCAATGATGGTTGGTCATCACTGTGACTAAGTCATTTTTTAAAGCCTGAGTTATGTATTGTATACTTACCAAGCAATAGTACTGCCAAGTAATGTCATGGTCACTATGTTTTTGTATTATGTCAAGTATAGTTGTTGCCGAGTTACATATACAATGATTAAGGAGAAATAGAGAAGATTAATAGATGCCGAGTATAGTTAATGCTAAGTACCAAGAATAACTTTTTTCGAGTTAGCCAAGAATGACATATAAGTTTGAAATGGCACAATGATCGAGGTAAACAATTTTTGGTGATAGTGGTGTTTTGTATTTTGTTTGTTAAGGTAATTACAGAGGTAATTACACATCCATCTTATAATCATTGATCCCTATGTAATACCTAGAGCCAATTAGAAAATTGTATAGCTTAAGCAGCAATAGAAATAAATCTAAACCGTAGATCTTGAATCGGTAAGACGTTTTGGTTATTATATAAGGTCAAGATCTAAACCAAGAGAAGTGTGTGAATTAGAGAGAAAAAGAGATATTGAGATCGAATGAATACTATGAGTATGAGAGAATGATCAGAGAGGTATATTCAGAATAGTCAAGTATTCAGACAGAGTCCAATGACCGAGCTAAGCAGTGAAAGGATAGAATCAAGAAAGATCAGATAGAAGAGATCACTAATATACAGTAAAGAGGAGATCTGTAATCTGCATACAAGTGCAAACCGAAAGATCAGGTACTAAGACATTTTAATGAGTGTATCAGGGTAAATCTCTTAACCAAGTAGTCTTAACAGACTTTACATAATCTCTTTACTAAGTGCTTACTTTGTTGTAAGTTTATAAATCCTTTAACAAGGTAGACTGTATAAGTCTTTTAGCTTTTAACAGAGCAGACCTTTCACAGGGTAGATCATGAATTGATCACATTTTGTAAGCCTTAACAAGAAAAACTTATTACTACAGTAGTGAAGATTTTTGGGTGTCATCCCCACCCCAGTTTTACCTTTCAAGGGTTTTTGGGTTACCAAAATTATGGTGTCACATGTAATGCCCCGCCAGGGAACTCAGGAGAACTTAACCTAAACATGCAACTAAGTTTGTAGAGCAATTTTTTTTTAAAAAAAAGTTAACAATCAACAATATCAAAGTTTTACAATGCGGAAGCAAAGCATAGCAATAAAAAACTAACATAGATTACAACTCTCAAGGGTCCCTTGACGTAGATTATGAAAGAATTAATTAATTTAGATAAGATATAATTATGAATCCTGAGAATACAACTGCATGATAAATACAACATCATAAATAAAGGGTAATATAAATACAATTGGTACCATAGGGTAACCATACTAATTTGCATCCACTGCACATGTTGCAGGGTATGTAATACAATAACTGAAAGGAAGTACAACATGAAATCTCTGAATATCTGATACAATGATACAAGATCACAAAAAGAAGAAGAACAAGAACATATCTTCATCAATGAAGATCAAGAAGGAAGAACAACTGCCACATGGATCATCCAACCTCGGTGCACGAATGTCAGAATCTCAAATGGTAAAAGAATCACTACCACCTAACCTCGTGAACCTAAATGGTCCACTCCCACCATGCTGAGGAGATAACATTAGATCCCACTCAGATAACAAACAACATCAGAACAAGCTAAGGAAAAGATCCTAAAAGCTTCTAACTCAAAAGGTACAAAAGGACACAAGGTATAGCATACTCAACCAGAGGCAACCAATACACATAGGAAACCTAAGATGCATATAGGAAGTGTCATCACATGAGCCAACTCTAAGGTTATCCTGGTAGTCTCTTTAGACCCCGACGCCCTAGTGACTCTATGTAGTTATAGTAACCTCTTGTGTAGACAAGGTACTACCTATGCTATATCTAGTCCATAAAGGTGGCAAGCATCATCTCACTCCCATCCTAGTCAAACACAATCGGGAACTCATGCATGGGCGAGGCACACAAAATCTTATTAGGTTCATTTTAAATTCCCAATGTTTATTAATTATCACTTATTAAACTACTTGTAATGGGATCTCCTGGTAGCCACTTTCGAGCTCTGGCACCAATTACAAGCCACTTCCTGTTAAACACTCAGATGACCTACCCTAGGGTTTCACAAGATCAAAATGAACTCCGAGTTAACACAACTCACAAATCACAACATCAAGATCCAACATGAAAGACCTGAAAACACCAAGTACAAATCCACCTAGGGTTAGAACATCTTGAACAACCTAACAATGCATGCAAGGAAAACATGGTAAAAAGATAACCTATAGCCAAAGTACCCACCTCTAGATTATACCCCAAAAGGTCAACTACAACCCCTAAAAATCAATCCAAGACTAATCGACCAAGGGCATTAAAAATCTTCATGATATACCAAGTTTTCTAAAGAATGCATCACTTAAATATACAAGAATATACAATTCTAATTTGACAAAAGATCTTATTTCAACCTAATACTTTAATCCGATATAATCAATCAAAAGCAATACGAAGTTCATCTAGCTTTTCCAAATATATCTAAGAAATAAATCGACCAATAACAAAATTTCACAAATAAGATTTATAATCAAATTGGGATAATATATTTACAAACCAATTGTAAAATAATCATAGTATGAACTAAGACTCATAATCTTTCTCCTCATAATAATCATTTAACAATACAAAATAATTAGATTAAACTAATTCCTTTTTTTTTTAATACACAAATACAAGGATCATATATAAAAACTAAATTGAAAAAAAGAATTTAATTAACTTTAATAATAAATACATTCAAAATTTTATTAAACTAAATTTTCCTTTAATAAATACCTAAATCCACAAATCTAATATTAAAATTACAAATTTTAATAAAAGATTTAACAAATACCACAAGAATTAAAATCAAAACTTAACTAATAATAATATAAAAAAATGATAAAAGAATTTTACATTTTTAATAACATAAAAATATTAAAAAAAACTTAAATAAAATAATATATAAAAAAAACAAAATAAAGTGCGACAGTGCCTTAGTATTGCCACACAATACATCCCCTGCAGGGACTGTCATGTGATAGTACCCTTGGGTACTGTCGCACGGTAGACCTTGGGCACCGTGAGCAGGGTTTGGGGGGGGGGGGGGGTTAAAAGCCCCTCCAAACATTAATTAAAAACTTGCTTTTTACAATATGTTTTTTTAACTTTATCAAATTCTATTTTAATTTATATATATATATATATATATATATATATACCACAAATACAAATATTCCATAACATGAATATTATCTCCACTAATTTTACAACAAGATCAAAACCCTAATCCATCTGGGTTTTCTATTAATTGATCTACAACAAATACCACCAACTTTGAGATTTTTAATAATAGATAGATAGATTCAAATCACACAATGGATTGCATGCAAAATTTCTTTCTCTAACATCCAACTGATAATAACATTGCTATGCTACTCAAACAATCAATACCAGCAAGCATGAGGAAGACACTTTCTACAATTTCCTACAGAGATCCAAAAAAGAATAACCATAATAAAATCAAAACCTACCTAAAATCAATTATACAGATTCGATGATGTCCAGAATGAAGAAAATAGAATTCAAGCTTTTCGAAGAGCTCTCCCAAATTAGTCCCCAAAATTCCTCCTCTAAAACCTGTGTACCCCAATAATGGCTAAAACTCACAATACATAAAGGAATCTCCTTTCACATGCATGAGTTCATACTTGACTCCAAGAGGGCTTTGCATGAAGATAAACTTTAGTTTACAGTTCAATCTCAGTTGAACTGAAGTCTCCTCTTCACTTTGACTTTTGTTGAAAAGCTCTTAACCAAACTTTAACTAATATTATCAATTCAATTTCATTCAATTATGAATGTGCAACTTAATGCATTTAAATAATTGAAAATTAAAACATTTAGTTAACATAATTACCACATGTTGAAATAACCCTTAATTTAATAAATACATTTTAATTGAGCAAAGGTTAAATTCATGATTAAATATTTCTAAGGTGAAGTTATTTAATTAATTCTCATTAATGAAATAATTCAACCACACTCAATATTAGCATATAATTAATTTCCAATTAATTTATTGCATCAACTATACAATTAAAATAATAATTAAACTAAATAAATACATTTATTTAATTACCATTTAAAATATATTCCACGGCTAAAAATAGAATGATCTAAAAATAGAAATCACACCAAATGCCACAAATCAAAGAATCAAAAAGACCTAAGGACCCACATTCATACTCAGAACATAGGTATAAACTCTTGCCAATTGGACGAGTTTAGAAGGGTGGAAACATAGAATCTTGTCCCCTACTTTAGGACAATAATTGGCTTAGGTTAGGATTTGGAACTGAATATTATCTCCCCTCTTTTACCATTGAGATTAGAGATAGGGCACGCTGATCCTGACAATTCAAGGAAGTCGATGCCCGGTACTTGCAAACCTGCATAAGAGACAAGCATGTGCATACATATAGAGATATAACAGATAATGGTGGGGATCGGCCGATCGTGTGGATCTCGCAAGCAAGTAACTATGACTCTGTCCCTCAACCACATCAAGCATGTCAAATAGAAATATAAAATAAACACATCAACCATACACATGCAAGTGTGGGGTCACTAAAATCATAAGCATCAACAAATTCCTAACATATAATCTATCATCCTAGATTAATTACAATATTTATAAAATCAAACTAGGGGTGAGGTGCTACATCATGAGTGATTTCATGTATGTTCCTTAATATGTTTAGTTTCTTACAATGATCAAGTTTTGTTTATGTCATGCATAAAGTTTTATCAGAATGAAAAGGTTAAAGTAGTTAATATTTGATTCAACCACCCCCCCCCCTCTCAGTATTACTTTCCTACTTATATTTCCAACATCTTCATCTTCCATATTCTTAAACATATCTTCATTAACATGTTCTTGATGTGGATAATCTCCCAAATTTTGACTCTTCCTACAAGAGTGAATATATCCCTTAGGATCATAGTTCTTCATGGGCACATGATGTAACATATGATATTCATCCTTCAATATCTTGTCAACAATCTCATATGATTTTAAAGATAAAATGGTAAAATCCCCAAATATTAGGGTTCTAGGAAGAAAATTTGTTTATGCAATGATCCTCCAAAATGCTTGTTGCTTGAGAAACCTATTTGTCTCACAATTTCCAAATAGGCAATTCTATCGGGGACATATTTGAGTAATCTAAGTGGTGGCTCCTCACATCCATACACTCTAATGCAAGTGAACGAATCATACACATACCAATCGCCCCAATTGTGATTGACAATGTTTGGTAAACCAGAATCCTTAGGTCTTAAGAACCATTTTATTTCTTCAAAAATGGAGTGATTGATAACAACCCCAAACATCTTGGATGTTGGTCTGATAAAAAATTCTTCAAAGGCTACATAATCTGAAACTCATACTAGGAATCCAAAATTGAGGTCCATAGTTGAATTGACTGATCTTTCCCATCTTGGCTTTTCAAGTTCAACCTTAATTGCTCTAGCCAAACCCCAAGTCTATGACCATAAAACAAGACAATGTGCATAAGAAAAGAATAATGTTTGAAAGTAGGCTATGTGCTATCCTTGAAGAAGACAAATCCATTATGAAAATATTCTTCCAAGTAAGACACATAGTCAAAGGCTCATGCCTCATACATATGTATATCTATGGCTACGAACATGGGTCCCTCACTCATCAATTCAGGAACTTGTACTCATCCCAACTATCCACATGACATGTATGTAACCTCTAGATATCTTCTGAAAAAATTAACATTGTATGGAGGGCCATCCTCATCAGTTAGGGCACTTGAATCCCTTTTATGAACTGCCAATTTCCAAGTCTTATAGGTTATGTCTTCTATTATGAGCTCATCATGCAACTTAGTGAAATAAAGCTTCATAGTGAATCCCAGTTCTAAACCAAAAACTTCCTCTATCATTTTTTCCAAAATCTGAAACAAAATATTTCCATCTTTGTCTTTGATACACCTTTCCTCGGAATCATAATTATCAACCAAAATTTTAAGGAATTCAACATTTAGAAATACATTAGGGACAATTAACCTACCTAAATTCAAATGCCATGGATTTCTGAGAGGGATTTCTTTATTCCTCCTAAGGTAGTGGAAAATAAATAACTCACATCCATGAATTTGAGTCCAAACATCCCCAACATTCTTGAATTTATCCTCCAATTTGTCCCTCTCTGGCACCATATGCTTGCTTCTTCACGATTTAGGCCCAGGGCCATGCTTTTGATCAATAAGATCCTATTTCAATTTCCTTGGGGGAGCTTCTTTAGATGATTTCTACTTTTTTGTTGCTGGTTTTGAGCCTACTAGTGCCTTCCTCTTGCTAGATGATCCAGAAGGTTCCATGGCTTCCCAAATTTTTTGTATAACCTCTCTACAATAGCCTATTGATGCAAATTTTTACTTAGAATTGTTGGGATCCTCTTAATCTTATAATTATTTCCCTCGTTTAACAACTTTTTTCATTCTCCAAAGTTAATTAATGGTGTCTAATTTTCTTAGGAATTCAAACCTATGAATTAACAACTCCTTATAGCCACATGTTATTCCAGTATAATAATATTTCTCCTGCCATCAGGTTATAAATTCTCTAATTAACTTATTCATTATATCACCACATATTTTCCTGATCACCTCATCGGTGATCAAGAATCTTGATTAAAATTTCACGTGATATCCATTCCTTCCTGATGAAAACATCTCCATATGTGTCACCAATCTGTTATAAACATTGTCAGTCGACGCAAATTTCACCGATTATTCTATCAGCCATTGGGACGGGCACATTCTTCTTTTGGAGAACTAAAAATTCTCCCGATTAAAATGTCATTATAAGCCTCTCTAATATCTTCATCGGAGATTGGGATGCTCAAAATTATTCCTTGCCAATCTCCCTTTTCCTTCGATAGGTTTTTCCTAAAGATATCCCGAAGTTTCAATCGGGGATCAGAGTGCTTGATGTTTTCTTTTACCAATGCTTTTGTATGCTTGATAGAACTCTCAGTATGAGTTATGCCACTGCCCAAAATTCCTAAGACAATCGGTAATTGTTAACCTGACAATATTCACTTCTTTCTCTGCTATCGGACTACTGCTATTGTGACCTATCTTGATCGGGATAACTTATGCCGATATAAGGAATTTTTGGTTTTTTTACCATTTTGTCATTGGATTTACATTGTGCCAATTCTTAAGATTGATGACCCTTAAGTGTTTCCCGTGAGACAATGTCATCAACATCCCACATTATATCTGCACATGAAAAACTCAAAGTAACTATTCAATGGCAATCTTGCCTTTTTTCCATAGACTAGTTCATAAGGAGCAAACCCTGTTGACTTTTTTATTGTCACTCTATCAATCCAGAGAGCTAAATTTAATTTTGAATCCCATGATTTCTTATTATTACTCAATGTTCTCTTAATTATTTTCATTATATTTTTATTGCATTGAAGAATATTTAGAAATTGATGTTCAAACCTTCTTCAACACATTTGGAACTTTTTTAAATCAACAACAATGTAAAAACCATGTAAAGAGACATCCAAATGACAAATATAATGCTTTCTTATTTAGCCACAGTTCGCACACTTCTTGTAGATCCTCCTGTTCTCCCATACAATGGCTTCCACAATACTTAAATGGAATACAGCAAGAAGTATCAAATGATGAATGCTCAATTGTTGTAATGGAAAAGCATTAGAACCGTCCATTTCTAGAACTTGATTTTGTATAGTCTTAATGATTTTTCTATAGTCCTAATGAATTTTGTTATTTCTTGTCTTTTGTCCCTTTTCGATTTCCTATGTCTGTGCTTGGTGACATGATTTTGAATAGTGTTGAAAAATCATGTTTCTTTTTGTGACTATTTGATTGATCCTCTCACCTTTCCTTTGTAAATTCTATTGTCCCACTCATCTTGATATTTCATGCATTTTTTCATATACATAGAGAAATGGACAGTTATGAGACTACACATTTGCTAATATTGTGAGCCTACACATGCTAATAAAAAATGAGCTATTTGATTTAGGTTTACTATTTATGATTGTAAATGGTCAATATTTTTTATGGTACTCCTTGGTGTATTCCATTTAAAAATAATCAGGTTTCCATTTTTCTATCATGTTTACTTTGTATATAAATACAAAAAAGTTAAGTTTACTATTCTAAGTGAACAAAAAATCTTAAATTTGAAAAAATTAGAGTTGAAAAAATGGTTGTTCAGTGACTGTATTTGCAGGTTGCAAACAAATCATCCTTCTTCCATCAACATTCTAGTCAATGTACAAGTAACGAGTCATTACATTCAAGGTCATACTTACAAATTCACAAAACATCTTTGTGCGTACACTTTGAGTTATCATCACCTTACCATGCATCAACTGGCCACCTTGTCCTTAACTAATTAAATTCCATCTTCAATTATCTCTGCACACAATGGATATTATCCCAACTAGATAAATAAATCACTATCCTAAGTGTGTCCCAAAGAATAGGGAACAAGGAATACTTTATTTTGGTTCATTTATGTGACTGTCTAAGAAGAGATTTGTTTAACTATCACAATTTGACAGTATAGTAAATTAGAAGGGAGTAAAGAACTACTAATAATGCTATATACAAGATACTGCTAATGCTAGTATTTTCATATTTGACAGATGACAACATTAATGCTAGTATTTTTATATTTGACATATGAAAACATCAATATCTTAATTTAGAGTATAGGAGACATTTTTTTGGTATAATTATAGCCATATTTTTTGCCTGTGAAGAAAGACCATGTCTGAAAATATCAACCCATAACAAAATAAGGATACAATTGCTAGATTGTGGTCTAACTTGAAAAGAAAAGGTGATGGAAAATGTTATTGTCCCTGCAAAATTTGCAAGGGATTAAAGACTCAAACATATCTAATCAAAACAACTGAGCAACATTGTAGGCAACATGGTCACATTGAAGGGGGAAATAAATTTCGTCCATTGGTATGTATTTCAATATATTAATTTAACAATTTATATACATAAGAAATAAATTAATGATGGCATCATGGTCATGGTTAATTTAAGGTCATCATTTTGATATAGGTCAACTACCCTAGGTTTCATGTTATAGACCATGACAATCTAGAGAATGTGGATTTCCAACTGGGGGAACATGGAGATGTGAATATCAATGAAGAAGATAATGATCCCATGGAAGAAGATGGTCCTGTGACATATAATGCAATTGAAGATGATGGTACTGGTGCAACTGATCATGATGATCAAGATGATCAAGATGATGGTACTAGCGCACCTGATGACGATGATGATGATGAAGATGAACTTGATGTACCTTTACTTGAGAAGGCATATGAGCCCCTATATGAAGGCTCCCAAACAAATCTTCTTGCTGATGTATTTTTGTTGCCGAACTTGAAGGTTATGAATGGTTTATCCAATGTAGCAATCACACGTATGTTAAGGTATGTCATATATGTTATCTTTTTTTATTTTTTTTAGTCATAATTTCCTTATAGTTAACAAAGGGTGAATCATGTACCAATTAATATTCTTTATATTAACAAATTATATTTTTTTTCGTAGGTTGATAGGTGAGTGTTTGTTACCACCATCAAACATTCTACCTCGCTCGTACCGAGAATTATCTCCCATTATGAAATAAATTGGAATGGAGTATCAAACAATACATGCATGTCTGAATGATCATATTATATCTTATAAACAACATGAATTTGCAACAAAATTCCCTGATTGGTATATTAGTAGATATTGATTAGATCAAATAACAAAAAAGGTGCCTCACAAGGTTTTTTAGTATATTCTCCTTATTCCACGTCTGCAACAATTATCTGGGTGCACTAGCTTGGCACAATTTATGGATTACCATAGATGCAATAGAAGTCAAGATGACATTATGCTAATGCCTATGGATGGTTGGACATTTAAAGAAATAGAGAAAACTTGGCCACACTTTAAAGAAGAACCTCGTAATCTCAAGCTTTCATTGGCAGTGGACGATGTCAATCCATTTGGAGAGGTGAGATCTATTTACTTGGTGTGGCCTATTTTTGTTATCAACAATAACATTCCTCCTTGGATGTCCATAAAGAGGGAGCACATAATGTTGACAATAATCGTTCTAGGTTTTTTTTCATTTAATAGTCATCTAAATTAATTTATTATAAATACCCCATCAAAATGGTCATAATAATTATGTAATATTTGTGTTCATTCAACTAGGTAAGTACCAAGTTAAAGATATGAATGTATATATTGAGATCCTTATCAACAAGTTGTTGGTGTTATAGAATGGGGTAACTATGTATGACATCTCTAGTCTAATAGGACAAAGACAATTTCAATTCCATGCAATACTTGTATGGACAATACATGATGCCCCTGGGCTAACACATTTTTGTGGTATGTTCTCTTGTTAACACCTCTTTTTTGGTATGTTATAGTGCTAACACATTTTTTTTGTATGTTTAAGTTGCACATGATAGTTATATTTATTAAAATTAACATATTTAATCTAATTATATGTGATCTTGTAGGTCTTCAAACAAAGGGAAAATTTGCATGTCTAGTTTGTGGTCCAAAGATGAAATCTTGTCATTCAAAAAGTTTAGAAAAGTAGGTGTTCAATGACTATAAACACTTTCTCCATAGAAATCATAAGTACCAAATTACCAAAAAATATCTTTTCAATGGGAAAGAAGAGACTACATCAGAGCCATAGAGAATGACACCTCACCTATGGAAGTTGGAATACAATAGAATAAATCTTCAAGGTAATGTCATTTCATCTGATGGTTTTTGTTTGAAATTTATATTTTGATATTGTTTTTTATTTATTGATGATGTAATTGATTCTCGTGAAGGTTTTCAAGGCATTAATGACCAACTTCCAAAAGGACTAAAAAGTTATCCTACACAATTTAGTAGGTTTCCATACTACGGAAAATTGTCATTCGTGCATTTGTTTGATGCTTTGCATATTGGAAATAATGTAATAGAAACATTATGGAAAAATATTGGATGGAAGGCATGACAAAGACAAAATTGTCAAAATTTGTAGTGACATTGAAGAATCCAACCATGCAATGAAAAATGTCATTGGATCAAATAAAAATGGAGACCAGATTGATATAAGTGCCCTTCCTTGGTTATTGTCAAAGCAACAGAGAAATGATATAAAATAAGTCATACAAAAAATTTAATTTCCCACAGGATTTTTTGTGAACATAAACAATCTCATATCAAAGAAAAGTGAATTTGGGCCACGAATGAAAACACATGATTGAGATACATATATTAAGGTAATTCATGTTATTTTGTATTCACTACATATTGATATACTGCATTTAGTTTTCATTGTATTATTTTATAAAATATTGAAAAGATCATTTTACAATTATTGCAGTACGTTCTACCTCTATCTCTTCCACACCACTTCGACAACAGTGTCAGATAAGTTATATATGATCTTGGAAAATACATGATGTGGTTGTCATCAAAAGAAATCAATAAAGAAGATATAAAATATTGGAAGAGAAAAATTCCTCATCTTATGTGTGAAATGCAAAAGTGTCTACCTTTAACTTTTTTCAATGCACAAGAACACTACCTCATACATCAAGTTGATGAGATTGAACTTTGTGGACTTGTAAAAACTAGGTCAATATGGATGGTTGAGAGGCACTTGAATTTTTTGAAGGGCTTGGTTCGATAGAGAGCACATCTTGAGAGATCTATGGTGGAGGGATATATGGCATACCAGACCATGGTGTACATTAGTGAATATCTTCCTAAGTTTGCAGCAAAGATTCATGTAGATCGTATTTGGGATCCTAGATCCATGAATAAATTAAAAGGGAAGTACTTGATGGGGAAAGAGAGATTAAGGAAAGTGAGAGGTAATTATAAGATTTTATTGTAGTTAATTAATTACTATTACTCATCAATATAATTTGTTTCTAATTGGTCTATTTTTTTTATACACATGGTTAAGAGTGGGACATAATACATTTGTATATTGTAAATAATCTTGATTGGATGATGGTATGGATTGAACAATGTCAGCAAAATGGTCACTCATTAACATGGGAAGGTGTTGCTTCATTGGTTAAAGAAGCTCATTGTAATGGAGATTCCAATGTCCTGCCAATGGTAATTGATCTATCATATGGTTTAAGAGGTAGACAAATACGTAAAAATTTATTAATCATCATGACCCATCTATTTAATATAAACTCACGATGCAAATAATTTTCACATGCTTGAAAAATTACAGGTCAAGCACCAAAAAGCTATGTACTATCATGGCTACAAATTTCACATAAAAAAGTTGGATGACACAAAGAAAACTTGTCATTTTGGGATAACTGTAGTCTTTGAGGTCACTAATATTTCATCTAGAAATGACATACATCCTCAATAATCTCAAAATCGATACTATGGCATCTTGGATGATATACTTGAGTGCGACTTTAACTCCTTCAAATTAGTTCTATTAGTTGTCAAATGGTATAGGCTATGACAGAATCAAAATGATCCTGATAGAATTGTTATTGAACATGATAATAGATTTACAATGATTAATACAAGGTAATTTGAGCTAGTTGGAGATGATCCCTATGTTTTTCCAAGCCAATGTGAGAAACTATTCTACTTGGAGGTTCCACATAAATTGGGTTGGACATTTGTTGTAAGACATGATCCAAGAGGAAAATCGGTAAAGTATAATGCGATGAAAGAAGAAGATTTCAAAGAAGAAGAAGAAGAAGATGATGATGATGATGATGATGATGGTGGTGGTGGTGGTGGTGGTGGTGGTGGTGGTGGTGATCATGATGATTGATGAATCAAGTTTATGGGATGTTTTGTTTATGATTTTCTAAGTTCAAACTTAAATATCTTATGGTTTTTCATAAACATTATACAAACTTTTATGTTTCTAAGCTTTAGCCATATGTATATTTGATACTTTTGAAACTAAAGGACAAGATTGAATATATATATATAGATTAATGAATGTTATGATAAAATCTAGTATTTTTCTTCTCTAGCTTTAATGGGTAGACCTCCTACAACCATGTGACAAGGCTACGTTAAAATAGGAAAACTTATTATAATCTCTGCCTTGGATTTGTGTTGTGGAATTCTAACCTTTTCCAGGAGAAGAATAAGTCAGCAAGGAGCACAAACTCAAGGATGAATGGGTCTTTTAAAGTGAATAACTATTTTAGATTTCATCATAGCTCCACTCCTTCCATAACTTTGCGGTTGTTGATTCAGACCAAGTCAATCTAGTTACCAAGTGTTCCTATATTCTCAAAGCACTAAATATGGCTTATCTTCTTGCATAAATGATGTTGTCATTCCTGTAACTGAAGTTGTTATGCTATGTAATGAAGGACCTAGTTTGTAGGTGTTCTATTTTTCTTAGTTTCTTTTAAATAAACTGGAACTTATGATTCCAGACTAGTTAGATGTTTTTGAGGAATTCATACTGTAATCCAACAACAAAGTGAAATACTTTGATATCCTATATTGTGTCTATGTTTTGTTAAATGAATATATGATAGTTCCAGATTTCAATCTCTGAGTTTTAATTCATTAATACTTCCATGGGGGCCCACACAAGAGGTGAATCCCCTATTCATGTTTAAGTAGGATTCAGTTAAGTTTCTTTGAAGTTGTTAAGCAATGTTGCTCCTGCAGCCACTGGTAGCAGAACCACTGATTGTTTCCTGTAGCATAGGTTTAATTTTGAAGCATTATCTATTTACTACTAATTTTTTCCTTCAAGTTGAGATTTAATCTGTAGTTTCAATTTCTAAGTATAAATCTCCTATAGCAATATCTTTTACTTTAGTAGTGATGACTCTTGAAGAGAACTAAAGCATAAACCTTGCAGCCATCATCTCAAGTTCACATTCCTGGATTGATACAGTTAATAAAGTCTACCATGATGTTCTAAGTATATATGTGATGATTTTAAGAAATGAATCATTGTCAAAGGATTTCCAATCCTTGGAGTTCCTAGGATATTATTCTGACCAGTCATTTTAGGCGTCGTTGCTGGGGATGGTGTCAATTTAGTTTGACCCAAAAGTCATTAAGTTAGTTTGCATTCTACATAATTTTGCATGCATAGATGTAGGGATCATCTTGGGTGATTCCTACCTAACCTTAATTAGGAAGAACCATTTGAGGTTTTCAATCCAACACTTGAGGAACCCCAATTAGAGAACCTACAAGAAGAAGAACCGTTTGAGAATGTGTTTGCTGATGCCTATGATCAATTGCCTTCACTGCCATCATCTGAAGAGTCTTACCATTTAAATGCCCTCTTTGCTTACCCAGAATATCTAGATAATGTAATGGCTCATCTTACCTTCCCTTTTCCTATTCCTACTCAACAAGGTAACCAAAATCTGAAGAACATTCCTACAGCCACACTTCCTAAATTCTATGGATTCATCATGGAGGATCCAAAGATTTTCCTCTTTGAGTTTGATGTCCTCTACCAAAGCTATGACTACACCATTGATGGCCATAAGCTCAAATTGTTTCCTTCCACTTTAAAGGAGGCTGTGCTAAGATGGTTTATGAGTTTGGGTGTTGATGCTGTAGCAGATTAGAATGCAATGTGCAACATGTTTCTTGATAAATACAAAGATTACTACAAAGGAGGGGACTTAAAAAGAGATGACATATTTAAAATGTCACAGAAGGAAGATGAAACCTTGGAAGACTATGTCTCCAGGTTCATGTTCAGCCTACAATGTAACACACAACATGAACTAAATGAAGAATCTCAAAAGCATCTATTTTTGAGAGGAGTGAATGATGGAAGAATAGAGGCCCTTGACCTAATGGTAGGAGGGACATTACCCAGAAGACTTGGGATGACATAAAGAGTATATGTCTGAACTATTCTAGAGCTACTATTAAGAAAGGAAGAGGCTTGAGAGCCTTGCCTCACAAGTCCAATGACGTGGGTGTGTCCAAAATGGAGCTATCCAATCTATTGTCATATTTCAAGAAAGACATCATTAATGATGTTGCTACTCAGTTGGACACAATGCAGGCAAGGAGAAAGAAAGATGAAGCTGATGCAATGTTAGTAGAGTACTATCCACATTGTAGGGAGAAGAAAAAGAATTGTCGGTGTAAGTCTGTTGTAAGCTTGGAGTCCCAACCTATGCCTACCGAGTTCAAAGCCATTGATGAGAATGGAGAGGTGCTCTACATTGCCCAGTGAAGGCCATGGGCTCAGAGACTAGGTATTCCCCAAGATCCTCTTCAAAATTTTAATAATAATAATGCATGGCAAAATCAATAGCATAGTGGATTTAGTGGATATAATAGTTGGTAGCGGCCTTAGCAAGGTTGGCAACAACCTCAACAAGGATGGTAGTAGCATCAACCAAGTTGGTAGTAGCCTTAACAAGGATGAAAACAACCTCAATAAGGCTGGTAGTAGCATCAGCCAGGATGGCAGCAATCTCAATAGGGTTGGTCACAACCTCAGCAACCTTGGCAATAGCACCAACAGGGTTGGCAACAACCACACAATTAGATGAACCAATCAAACTAGCAAGCTTTGATGCCACCACCTCAGTAATAGGCTTTGATGCCTCCTCTTGCAGCCAACACTACTTCCCCTAAATAGACTCAATTGCCTGCTCAGCCTATTCCTAATCCCAACAATGCTAAACCAACAACACAACAGCAGAGCTATGCTATTTCACTAAATAATATCCATTTAAGATCTGACATAACCCTTCCTCCTCCACAACAACCTATCATTATCAAAGTTGAGGATGCCTTGGTAGAACCAACTAAGGTACCAGTCAAACCTGTTGCTCCTACTGCTCCTGTAGCACAAGAACCCCTATTTCCTCATAGGTTGGAGGAACAAGCTAAGCTAGTAGAAAATCAAGTAGTGTTGGATTTGCTTGCCCAACTAAAGAAAATGACAGTAAAAATCCCCCTCTTAGATGTCATTAAGGAAGTGTCTGCATACACTAAAACCATCAAGGAAGCTTGTATCAAATAGCCTAAGAGGAAGAAAAAGGATCCTAAAACCATACATGTCCTAGGCCAGTTATCTGATCTAATGTTGGAGAAATTGATAGTTCCAAAGTATTCTGATCCTGGTAGCCCTGTGGTCACAGTCACTATTCAAGGAATGCAAGTCCAAAATGCTCTAGTTGACTTAGGTGCATCCATAAATGTCATGACCAATGAAGTAATGTCTCAGTTGCATATCATTGGTCTTAAAGAAACCCCAACCATCCTTCAGCTTGCTGATAGTTCCACCATTACACCTGATGGGATGGTAGAGGATGTAATAGTCACCTTGAATTCTTGGGAATATCCAGTTGACTTTGTTGTCCTTTCTCCAAAGGATAACATGAGAGGTTATCCAATAATTCTAGGCAGGCCTTGGCTAGCTACTGCAGATGCCTATATAGCTTGTCGATCAGGAAAAATGACTATATCCAATGGAGTCAACACTAAAAATCTAACTTTATATTCCCCAACTCAACCTCTATTGCAAGATGACCAGATAATCTGACCAGACCTAGATGATACTAAACCCGAGGTCAATTCCATTCACCAGTTAATGATGATATCTAGGGAACCTTTTGCAGCCTCTAGGGGAGAAGATGAGATCATTTCCTCCATTATTATGAATGAGTATGGAGTGCAATCCCAAGTGTGTTCCCAAGAGGACTGTGTTCTTAAAACTCTGTTACCACCTTCCAATGCTCTGCAGTATTCAGAAAATTCAAAATTCCTTCATACATTATTGCCTCATGAAATAGAGTCTATTCCAATTGCTCAGTTGTCCATGGAAAAAAAGGTCATTGAGCTAGAGGTCAGCCCAAGACGGGAGTTAAATGTAAATAGTGCTTTGACACTCTCTCAATAGACAAATGTCCTACAGCTTCTAAAAGAACATCAACAAGCCTTTGATTGGGATTATACTGACATGAAAGGTCTAGACCCTAAGTTCTACACTCACAAAATTTATATTAGCCCTGACTATAGACCTGTCCACCAACCTTAGCGAAGGGTTAATCCAGCTTTAAGAGATATAGTTAAGAATGAGTTGCAAAAGTTGTTAAATGCTGGATTCACTTATCCCATTTCTAACAGTCAGTGGGTCTCCCCTCTTGTTATAGTACCTAAGAAAGGAGGTAAGTGGAGAATTTGTGTTGATTATAGGGAGCTTAACATAGCCACTAAGAAGGGCCACTTTCCATTACCATTCATAGATCAAGTCCTTGATAAGCTTGCTGGAAAGAAATATTTCTCCTTTCTGGATGGATTCAGTGGTTATAATCAGATACAAATAGCTCCTGAAGACCAGGAGAAGACAACATTCACCTGCCCATGGGGCACATTTGCCTATTTAGTGTTGCCTTTTGGGTTGTGCAATGCCCCTGCCACTTTCCAGCGAGCTGTGATCGGTATATTCTCAGATATCTCTGTTGATTGCATGGAGATTTACATGGACAACTTTACCACATATGGGAATACTTTTGATGAGGCCAAGAAAAATTTGGAGAAATTTCTTCAGAGATGTCATGATTATAACCTCTCTCTCAATAGTGAAAAGTGCTTCATGATGATGGAAGAAGGGGTTGTCTTAGGACATTTCATATCTTCAAAAGGTATTCAAGTGGACCTTGCCAAGGTTGAAGTGATTAGAACATTACCTACTCCAGCAAAACAAAATGATGTGAAAATTTTTCTTGGACATGTCAGGTATTATAGAAGGTTTATAAAGGATTTCAGTCATCTTGTAGCACCATTGTATAACTTGCTCCAGAAGGATGTTGAATTTGCTTGGGATTTTGAGTGTGCAAAGTCTTTCCTGTAGCTTAAAGAAGTTCTCACTACAACACCGGTTTTGAGAGGACCTAATTGGAGCTTTCCTTTTCACATTCATACTGATGCCTTAGACTATGCTATTAGTGTTGTGCTTGGTCAGAAGGTGGAATCAGTTGAGTATGCAATTTACTTTATCAGTAAAAATTTGCAGGGAGCTGAGTTTAATTACACTGTCACTGAGAAAGAACTTCTTGCAGTTATCTATGCCCTGAATAAATTTAGACACTACATTACTAGATATGAGATCTATGTGCATACCGACCATTCTACTATTAAGTATCTCATGAACAAGCCTACAATCTCTGGAAGATTGACCTGTTGGTTGCTTCTTATGCAGGAATTTGACATTACCATAATAGATAAACCTGGTAAGACCAATGTGGTGGCTGATTTTCTTTCCAGGTTGCATGTACCTAATGATCCTGTAGTCATTGATGATAGTTTTCTTGATGAACATCTTTTCTTGCTGACTACACACAATCCTTTGTATGCTAATATTGCTAATTATCTCACCATTGGTAAGACACTAGCTCATTTCTCTGCTAAAGAAAGAAGATTGTTGACTGAAAAGAGATTTAATTATTCATGGATTTCTGGATTCATGTTTTATACTGGTCCTGATCAAGTGACTAGAAGATGAATAAGAGAGGATGAAACCTATGATATCCTCAAGACATGTCATGATGAACCTTGTGGTGGACATTTTTCCACCTAAAGAACATCATTGAAACTTTTGACTACAAGTTACTATTGGCCCAGTCTACACAAAGATGCTGCTTAGTACACCAAAAAGTGTCACAAATGCCAATGCATGGGATAGCCTACTAAGATAGATGAAATGCCCCTGCAGCCATAGGTAGTTGTTGCATCCTTTGACAAATGGGGGATTGACTTTTTCAATCCGATTGAGCCCTCTTCCCAAGGTAAATCCTATATCCTTGTCTGCACTGACTATGTTACAAAATGGGCTGAGGCTAAACCTATGAAGCACCCTGGGGATAACAATGTTGCAAAGTTCCTGTATGAATTCATCTTCACTAGATTTGGAGTACCAAGGGAGATTCAATCTAATCAAGGTCCTTAGTTTACTTCCAATTTAATTATTGCTCTGATGGAGGAATATAACATCAGGCATGGTAAATCTTCACCCTATCACCCCCAAGCTAATGGGCAGGTGGAAGTTACCAATCAGGAGTTAGAGTCTATTCTCACTAAAACAATAGCCATCCATAAGAAAGATTGGGCTATCCAACTTCCTGAAGCACTTTGGGCATACCGAACTACATGGAAGTATACAACTAGTTTCACGCCATTTGAGCTGGTATAGGGTCGCTTTGCAGTCATGCCTATAGAGTTTGAGCATAAAACTCTTAGGATAGCTCTTGATCTTGGTATGGATCTCACTTCAGCTCAGCAAGACAAGATTCTAAGTTTGAATGGCCTTGATGAGTGGTAAAAATATGCCCTGCACAACATAAAGTTGATACAACACCAGCACGAACAATGGCATGACAAGTATGTCAAGGACAAAGTCTTTTCAGTAGGTGACTAGGTGCTCCTCTATGACTCTCAATATCAGCATAACCCAAGGAAATTCCAAACTAGGTGGCTTGGACCATATGAGATTATTGTAGTCTTTCCAAATGGAGCAGTTCAACTCTCCACAGTTGATCTAGTTCATTTCAAACTATTGGTCAATGGTCACAGATTGAAGTTATATCATAAACCCCAAAGTAAGGACAACTTCCTATAACAATTATCTTTTGTCATTGGTGACACACTTCCTGCAGTAACTTGTAATGAGCTTTTTGCTCATTTGCCTTCCTCACTTTAAAAGATCTTGTCACTTTCATAATAAACACTTTCTTAATGAAAGTCACTTCTCCATAATAAAATTCTATTTTATTTCTTGTCTATCACCCATCCACCTCATTTCTTCTTTCATTTGTGGCTAGCAACAACTACCACCTCAACAACAATTTAGGTTAGCACACATTTCAAGGTATGCAATTTTAATTTGTTTTCCACTTATTTTTATCGTATGCCTTGTCACCACTGCAAGTGTGGGACCAATTGCAATATTTTAGCTGAGGGGGAAGTTATATTAGTTTTTTTTGTCATTATGTTTATGCAATCTTTATATTTATTCCTTTATCCTATTGTACTTGCATTTTCTACCATGATTAGACACTTTTGAAAATTATTATGCTGCATTGTTATTTTTCGCACGTATGAAGTAAGGTGGCAAGTTATGCTGAGTATGAGTTTTGCAAAGAGTACTTATGAGTAATTATGAAATGTTAATAAGATAATTTGCATTTATGTTACTCATAAGCTCATTTCTCAAGCTGCATTGCTAGAATTTCCAATTTTGAAATCATCCTACAACCTGCCTTTTCAAGCTTTCTTGTTCAAACTTGTGGTTGTCTATTTTTATCTCTTGCAACTCCATTTTGGGTATCTCAGGAACCAGACGATGGGAGGTGACCTCATTTGTAGGGAGCCCACTGTGCATAATGTTTTACTAGAAGACCAGAACTGCAAGCCATATTTTCAAGCAAGGGGTTGGATGGATTATATCCAGAAGCTAACTAGCTGGGATGATGAAGTTGCACTTCAGTTTCTTAACTCCTTAAAGGATGGAGTGGCTATAGTTAAAGGACTGAAGGTGCCATTTTCTCAGAAAATTTTAGCAAAGGTTATGGGGTTACCGTAGGAAGGTGAGGAATTTGCAAAAAATCTTGATCCAACTACTTCCAGAGCTCAGTTCACGCTACATTCAGACCCACCGCTAGAAGTTGACCAAAAACAAGGTACATTTAGACTATCTCTTCCAGAGTCATTTAGGCAATGTGTAGTTCATATCATTAGATATTTTACCTGTGAAGGGTGGCACTCATTCCTGCATTTCGTTCACTTTAAATTCTTGAGCTGTTTAAGACATGACAATAGGCCTATCAATGTCCCTAGTTTTGTGTTTGGAATCTTGTCAAAGTAGGCCACTCTAGTTCAAGAGGGTAAACAAAATTTTGTCTCTCACCACTATTTAATCAAATTAATAGTGGAAAAATCCTTAAGGGAGCAGTCAAAAATTTCTTGGGATGAATTTCTGTTGCAAGGGCTGAAGGAACCAACCCCAAAACTAATTGGGTGTAGAGTGGGATAGAGGATTAAAACCGCTAAAGGGGTTAGGAAAATTTTTATTAAAATTGGACAATGGTCTTTGTCCAAAAAGAAATATAGGGTTAGGACCCCTAATTCCCCTAATTCCTCTACTTCAAGATCAACTCATGAAGAGGAATTGGAGACTTCTACAAAAAAGGCTAAAGTTGCTCTTGCAATGGAAACAGTTCCCCCAAAGGACAAGAAAAAGAAAATTAACCCTGGTACTAGTTGGTAGGCTAAGGCATCTCCTGCAGCCACAAGCACTTCCAGAAAAAGGAAAGCTCCAGAAACAAAGGAGGAAACTCCATTAAGGAGAAGTACTAGGAGGAGGTCAAATATAACTACAGAGATTCCAGTTGATGAGCCAATTGTAGATCAAGAATCTGAACAGAAGGAAGAAGAGGATAGAAACATTCAACAAGAAGCTAAAATACACCCTGAAACTTCTCTGCAAGAGGAACAATGGACTAAGATTATGGAGTAGGAAATATCTGAGGGGTTTCCTAATATTAAAATAGAGCAGGTTCTTGGTAAGCTAGTAAATGTAGAAGTCATTATAATTGGAGATGACTCCAGTTCAGAAGAGAAAGCTTATGTGTTTCGAAGGAGAGGATCAACCTCTAGGAGTCCACGGGAAGATGATTTAGATAGTGATGACTCTGATAGTTACATCAGGGAAGAAGATGACACAATGTTCTCTCCTACAATAGGATCTCCTGTAGCAAAAAGGGGTCCCTATGAAGAAAATCCAGATATTGATGCAGACCTTGTGAATAAGGTAGTAGAGAAAATTTTGAATGAAGGATTAGATACATTAGCTTCAGTGGCTCAATAATTCTCTAACACCGAGAGGGCTATGATCATCTGGATAGATCCTTTGAAAAGGGCAAGTGCTAACAATGGTAAGTCATCTATTCCTCAAGTAGCAGACAATTCTTTCCTTAGTTCAATAACAGATCAATCTATTTCAACATCTTTGTTATCTGTTATCTTCCAATTGTCTAAGCAATTAAATTATGAGAGAGAGTAGTGGAAACAAAAATGGAAAGAACTAAATAGAGTAGTACACTATCATTATCAGGAAACACTTGTTTAGGAGGAAAAGGTAGAACAACTAAGTGTGAAACTTAACAAAATCACATCTCTAATTCCTGACCTGATGGCTTGTAGATCCCCATCACCTGTCTATGCCTTGTTTCTCAAAGAACAAATGTTAAACTATCAAATGACTTGCATTATGTAGGAAAAATCTCCCTCATTACAAGAGCCTACTCAGTTTTCTCAAGCCTTCCATTACTCTCCAGTAGCCATTCAAAATCTATTATGTGAACTCTATCTCCACAACCTAGCAGTCCCTAATGACTAAGTTTAGAATCCCTTGCTTTATGTTGGGGATATTTAGCTCAGAGCCCTTATGTCCTAGGTATAGAATGAAATTAGTTTGGACACTCAAGCCAAAGTATATAGGGATTTGGAACCATAAATTCCCCTATTTCTAAGGCCTGAAGCCAAAGATCCTTGAACTTACTATTATAATTGGTTAAGAATTGCCCCCTCTGAATCAGGTAGCAAGGTCATCTATCCAATGAGAAATGAAGGATTTAATGCATATGAATAGATGGTAGATTCTACCTTGCCTGAGGCTAGAAATGCCATTCAGTGGTGCTGGAACAGTTTATCTAGGGAGATGAGAAACAAAGAACCACATTCACCTCTCAACTTTGCTATGGCAACCCAGCGTGCACCTTGGTATATTTCCTTGGGAAGAGAGAGGGAAATTTTATGGATTCCACTAACCTTTCAGCCTCCATTACTAATGTATCCTCTACTTGCAAACTCAAAAAATTTGGACAGTTTTGATATGTAGAAGGAAAAGGATAGATGGAAGAAACATAGAGAAATAAAGGGATTCTATTGGAGTCTCACAGAAGGAGGTACTAGATAGAGAATAGCCATTGATTATAGATCGACAACCAGGTTGAAGAATTTATTTTCTATGGGACCAACAAATAGCTAAGCTAGGGGGAGTGATGATTCAAGTTTATGGGATGTTTTGTTTATGATTTTTTAAGTTCAGACTTCAATATCTTATGGTTTTTCATAAACATTTTATAGACTTTTATGTTTCTAAGCTTTAGCCATATGTATATTTGATACTTTTGAAACTAAAGGACAAGACTGAATATATATATAGATTAATGAATGTTATGATAAAATTTGGTATTTTTCTTCTCTAGCTTTAATGGGTAGACCTCCTATAGCCATGTGACAAGGCTACGTTAAAATAGGAAAACTTATTATAATCTTTGCCTTGGATTTGTGTTGTGGATTCTGTTATGCTAACCTTTTGTAGGAGAAGAATAAGTCAGCAAGGAACACGGACTCAAGGATGAGTGGGTCTTTTAAGGTGAATAACTATTTCAGATTTCATCATGGCTCCACTCCTTCCATAACTTTGTGGTTGCTAATTCAAACCAAGTCAATCTAGTTACCAAGTGTTCCTATATTCTCAAAGCACTAAATATGGCTTATCTTCTTGCATAAATGATGTTGTCATTCCTGTAACTGAAGTTGTTATGCTATGTAATGAAGGACCTAGTTTGTAGGTGTTCTATTTTTCTTAGTTTCTTTTAAATAAGCTAGAATTTGTGATTCTAGGCTAGTTAGATGTTTTTGAGGAATTCATACTGTAATCCAACAACAAAGTGAAATACTTTGATATCCTATATTGTATCTATGTTTTGTTAAATGAATATATGACGGTTCCAGATTTCAATCTCTGAATTGTAATTCATTCATACTTCTGTAGGGGCCCACATGGGAGGTGAATCCCATGTTCATGTTTAAGTAGGATTTAGTTAAGTTTCTTTGAAGTTGTTAAGCATTGTTGCTCTTGCAGACACTAGTAGCAGAACCACTGACTGTTTCCTGCAACATAGGTTTACTTTTGAAGCATTATCTATTTACTGTTAAGTTTTTCCTTCAAGTTGAGAGTTAATCTGTAGTTTCAGTTTCTAAGTATAAATCTCATGTAGCAATAGCTTTTACTTTAGTAGTGATGACTCTTGAAGAGAACTAAAGCATAAAACTTGCAGCGATCATCTCAAGTTCACGTTCCCAAATTGATACAGTTAATGAAGTCTAGCATGATGTTCTAAGTATATATGTGATGATTTTAAGCAATGAATCACTTTCAAAGGATGTCCAATCTTTGGAGTTCCTAGGATATTATTCTGACCAGTCAATGATGATGATGATGATGATGGCAATGATGATAGTGGTTGGTGGTGGTGGTGGTGGTGATGATGATGATGATGATGATGATGATGATGATGATGATGATGATGATGATGATGATGGTGATGATGATGATGATGATGATGATGATGGTAATGATAATGAGATGATCAATGACATGATTAAAATGTACAAGGTATGTGATTTGATTATTTGTATATATTTATATTGATTAGTATATATATTTGATATTGATTTATTGATGTATTCAACTCTAATGCCATGGTATAATTAATTCATTGTGTTCAATTCTAATGATTACAACATATGTGATTTATGATACACATGTTTCAATTATTACTCGTATACTTAATGATGCTTAATTAATTGGTTTTGATTACATGTATATATTTTGTGTGATTGTCACCCTTTGTGGAGACATGAAATTGACTACACACATGGATGTCGCCCTTTCTATTGACGATATTGCATTCCACACATAAGGTAAAGACAAGGAATTAAAAATATACAATTAATTCATTATGTTCAATTCTAATGATTACAACATAGATGATTTATGATACACATGTTTCAATTATTACTCATATATTTAATTTATTATTGTTTAAGAAATTACCAATGTATTACTTATGATGCTCAATAAAATATTGTTGATTACATGTATATATTTTGTGTGATTGTCACCCTTTGTGGAAATAGGCAATTGACTACACACATCATCACCCCTTCTGTTGACGATCTTGCATTCCACACATAAGGTAAAGACAAGGAACTAAAAAATATACAATGATTATGATGAATGCATACTGTTCATGTTTTCTTCTACATAATTTGTAGCATACATACATCTAATTTTTAGCTAACTTAAGATAAATGATTCACATATGCAGGAAATTTAACCCCTTTTAGGAGGATCCTGCATAGTGACATGGATCAACAGGTATAAGTCAATACACCCTATAGAAATATTTTATTAATTTATTGCTTTCTCTTTACGACCATCTTCATTGAGTGGTTTAATAATAATGTTTTAAATTTCTCATGATTTAACACTACTACACTCAACATCAATTTTAGGGCCGACTTCATCAACATTACCCTCATTTAGCCAAATATATCACTCCTTACCAACTATATATCTCATTTGATGGACTGTAGGAACCAAAAAATAGGTACTTGTCAGATCTATCTTCCTCAAGTGAGGGAAATGTGGGAATAGAAGATGAAAGTTTGACATGAAGTAGGCCTAAAATAGGGAGATCTACTAGAGGTAAAAAAATTAGAAGAAAATTCAATAAACACATGCAATTTTTCCTTGCTAAAGGGGGGTTATGTTCTTATGATGATGAGACCAAAGGTGACATCAAGGTTCCCTTGAGGTACACACATCTTCAGAAAGAATGGGTACCCAAGGAACTACCTCCAATTAACACTAATTTTTTTTGTTAATGAGAGGATATATCTATTAGGAGTAATAAGAGAATGGAAACAAGATCAAAAAATAATCCAAGAAGTGAAGTGCAAGAAGGATTTTACCATAAACTAAATGTGAGAGAGTTGCAAGATCAAATGCCAAAACCAAGATAATACTCCAAGAATCCAACAAGAATTAAGAGATTTTTGTAAGGGGAAAAGAAAAGAAAAACCTCTTTGTGTATTATGAATGATGCATGAAAATCCTAAAGAGAGAGAGAGAAATAATATGAGCAAGAAGCTCAATACAATATGATATAACTACTATGCAAGAGGAGAGAAATTATGTGAAACAATTGTGAGAAATTAGTGTCATGTGTGTGGAGAAACATCTCTTAAGTAGAGATGAGTGAAGGAGTTTGCATGTAACTCCCTATGTGTATGAGTGCCACATTCATATTAAATGTGTGCCAAGTGTGAGCATCCTCATAAGGAGGAATAACCTATTTTCCTTATTAAAAGAATTACAAAATATGAGTTGTCCTCCCACTTGGACTAGAGGACAAAATTACATGTAGAGATTCCTTTAAGAATATCCTAAAATAAATAAAGGAGGATACCTTGGTTTATCCTCAAATTAAATAAAAAAATAAAGGAAAGATTACTAAATTCTAACACCCCCCTTTAATCTTTACTTGGGGTGATTACATCAATGTGTATCAAACCCAAATTTTTGCAATGAAACTCAATTTTTCTCTAGAAAGAGGCTTTGTCAAAATATTTGAAACTTGATCTTCACCCTTGCAATAGATGAGGGACACTTTCTTTTCTTCAATTTGTTCTCTAATGAAGTGGTGGTGGAGAGAAATGTGCTTTGACTTTGCATGGTAAACCAGATTCTTTGTCAAGGCTATTGCACTTTGATTGTCACAATATAATGATGTAGGATCTTGTTGAGGTAGACCCAAATCTTCAAGTATTCTTCTAAGCCATAAAGCTTCTTTAGAGGCATGAGTAAAACTTTTGTATTAAGCTTTGGTATAACATAGAGAAACAGATTGATCTTTTTTACTTTTCCAAGATATAGCACCTGAACCAAGAGAAAAGCAATACCCAAAAGTAGATTTCCCATCATTGGGGTCTCCACCTAAATCTAAATCAGTAAAACCTTGTATTTAGAAAAATCAGAATTTGAATCATAAAATAATCCTAAGTTAATAGTACCTTTAATGTATCATAATATTCTTTTAGAAATTCTGAAGTGTGTTTGTTGAGGTTTGGACATGAATCTTGAAACTAAACCAACACTAAAAGATATATCAGGTCTAGTGAGAGTTAGATAATTTAAACTACCTACAAGGAATGGAGATTCCATATATATCATTAACTTAGTTCCTAATTCACATGGAATTAAAACATGATTAGAATCATTCATATGAAATCTATCTACAAGATCTTTAGCATATTTACTTTGAGAAATAAAAAATACCCTTACGGGTTTGCCAAATTTGCATTCCTAGGAAATAATGTAAAAGTCCTAAATCATTCATTTGAAATTTTTGGTTAAGTTGGAACTTAATATCATAAATTAAATGGTTAGAACTAGAATTAAGAATCAAATCACCAACATAAAGAATGATAATAATAATGTCATCTTCACTATGCTTGATATACAAGTTAGGATCATTTTTACTTCTTTCAAAACCTTGAGAAATAAAGAAAGAATTAATTTTGGAATACCACTCTCTAGGAGATTTCTTTAAACCATAAACATATTTATTTAGTTTGCATACTAGATGTTCGTGACCTTCTTTAATAAAACTGGAAGGTTGGGACATATAAATTTTCTTCATGCAAATCACCAATTAAAAAAAACACTTTTAACATCCATTTTGTGAATAGGCCAATTCATTTTAGAAGCCAAAGCAAGAAATATTTTAATGGTAGGGATTTTTGCAATAGGGGCAAAGGTCTCATTATACTCTAATCCTCAATTTGAGAGAATCCTCTTGCTACTAACCTAGATTTAAACTTACTAATTTCTTTATTGGAATTCAACTTAGTTTTATATGACCATTTTCATGAAACTAGATTTTTACCATGAGGTAAAGGGACTAAATCCCAAGTATTATTAGAAATTAAAGTGTCATATTCTTCTTGCATATCATTTTGCCAATGAGGTTGATTTTTAGCTTTAGAAAAGGTTTGAGGATCATTAGAGTTTATAAGAGAAGACATTAAAGAATAATTACAATAATTAACTCTCCTAGGTCTAAGACCACCCATTCTAGAAATATAATCATCACCTTCATTAAGTAAATCTTTAAACCATGTAGGATTTATCTTAGAATTAATAGAAATGTCACTATGAGGAGTATCATTATCATCATGATCAACATTATCACTATGAGGAGTATATATATTATTACCATCATCATCATCATCATCATCATTAGTATTACTAGTAGGAATAGAAATAGATGCATTAGGAGTACTAGGGTTTTGAATAGGAGGTTGGTCCTCCACAATCTCAATAGTGCCTCCTTGAAATTCATCATCTTTGACTTTGGAGAAATCATGGACTTCATTTTATGAAATGAAAACATCTCTTGTAATATGCACCTTGTTAGTAGTAGGATCATAAAATCTATAACCTTTAGTAAATTCATCATACCCAACAAAAATAAATGGAGAAGATTTAGAATCTAGTTTTTGCATTTTTTGTTTGGGTGTGTGAACATAAGCAATAGATCCAAAAATTCTCAAATGTTGTAAATTTGGTTTTCTACCGAACCACGCTTCCTCAGGAGTTATATCTTGCAAAGCTTTAGTAGGAGTTCTATTAAGAAGATAAGTGGCACAAGCCATTTCTTCAGCCCATAACTTGTAATGAATATTTTTTCCATGCAACATACATCTAGACATTTCCACAATAGTTCTATGCTTCCTTTCCGCCACACCATTTTGTTGTGGTGTATAAGGAATAATAAGCTCATGTTTTATACCAAAAGATCTCAAATAAGAACAAAACACATTGTTAACATATTCAGTTCCATTATCTATTCTAATAATTTGAAGCTTAGAACCTAATTTCCTTTCTATAAACATATGAAATTCATAAAATATATCAATAACTTGAGCTTTACTATGCAAGAAATAGATCCAAATTCTTCTAGTAAAGTCATCAACAAAGGTAAGAGCATACTTTGAACCTTGAATGGAGGAGTTCTCCATTGGTCTGAAAAGGTCACTATGAATCAAATGCAACTTATGAGATGCCCTCCATGAAGTACTATGAGGAAAGGGCTCCCTTTTCATTTTTCCACTCATGCACCCTGTGCATGTAATTTCAAATGGAATAATATGTGGTAATCCTTCAACCATGTCAGATTTGAGAAATCTAGAAATATAATCAGAATTCAAATGGCCAAGCCTTTCATGCCATATATTGAAATCAATATTAACTTTTGAAGAGTACCTTGATGAGGCAAACTCATAAAACTTAAACAAGTTATCATGATCCAACTTAGCATTAGCAACAACATGATCATTCTTAGGATCAATAATGTAACACATGTCCTTATGAAATTCAACTTTGTAATCTTGACATAATTGAGCAACTGAAAGAAGATTAGATTTAAACTTAGGAACATAAAGAACATTGTGTAATTTTCCATTTGGAACATTAACATCACCAAATCCATCAACTTTGCAACTATGATTATTAGCTAATTGAATAGGAATGTTATTTTTATTAGGTTGCAAAGAATCAAACACTTCTCTATGAGAGGTAACATGGTGAGAAACCCCACTATCAATAATCCGTTCTAAGGCATGAGAAGCTTTAAAACAAGCAGTAAAATCATGATGAGATTGATTACCTTGAGATTTGAAGTTATTTTGATTATTGTTATTCATAGGCTTCTTATCACTTTGATTTTTAAAACAAACATTAGTTAGGTGACCATCTTTGCCACAATAAGTACAATGAGGTTTCTTATTTTGTTGATTATTATTATTATTATTATTGTGATTAGCATTATTGTTATATGAGGTCCTAGAATGAAATCTATTGTTATTATGATTATTATTATCGTTATGAGGATTATTATGGTTATGATGATTATAATTATTATTACGAGAATTATGATTATTATGAGAAGAATTATGATTATGAGATCTCTTATTTTGATTTTGATGTTTAGACATAAAAGCATGTTCAGAAGATCTAAGAGTACTAAATTGCAACAACTTAGCTTCCTCTTGACGTAAAAGATTTTGAAATATGTTGTTAGCCCATTTTCCTGTCAATGCAAAAAATCTTTAGAAAATGGTCTATCCCTGCAAAAAATTTCATGGCTTCATGTCTCTCCCTTGGCCTCTGTAGTATTTTTCATGTCCCTGGCTTGAAACCCTTGTCAAAATTCAAATATCTAGCCGTTGGAAAGAAAAACCCTAACTTGCCTTGGCCTTGTTCAAATTTTGCATTACCTTTTCCTATCACTTAAAGTCCAAATAACCCATGTGCTAAAATGTTATATCCCTTCACATGTTGATCAATTAGGTTTCACGTGGGGGTCCCCCTTTAATATTTCCTAAGTTCCTAAGTCTCCTAGCATGAATTTTCCTATGTTTCAACCCTTTGAAAACTTGTGGTTGTCGCATGTTCGCAAGGAATCTTTCTTCCCCTTGTGAACATGCGACAAGCGAACATCTATCATTAGCGAGGCCCGACAGCTTGCAGACTCTTTAAAATTTGTGGTTGTCGTATGTTTGCAAGGAATCTTTCTTCCCCTTGTGAACATGCAACAAGGTGCCACCTATCCCGGCAGGCCCGTCTTCAAGGTCTGTGGTGAGCTAAAGTACTACAAGATCTAGTGGCTGTCATTATACCGTTGAGGTAAAGTGCTCATTTTTTAGCATGGTGATGTAGCGACAACTGTATGATGTGATGGTAGATGATAGACTTGTGGGTCCTCTAGGTGATGAGGTGGTTTGCACAGTCAGCGGCTTTTGATTAGTAAATGCAGGTTCTGATGTGGCATGTGTCAGAGGTCTGAAGAATGAAGAAAAAGTCAGAGGTCTGCCTACCAATTTTTGCAACGTGGAAGCTTGTGATTTGCTGCAAAGGCTTATGCGGCAGGGTGGGGTCAAGTTGTCAGTCACTTGAAGATCTTGTGGTCATCACATGATCACAAGGAATATTCTTCCCCTTTTCGATCATACAATGGCCGTTGATTTGGAATCTAATGTGAAGGTTGTCGGTGGGTCCAATGCCAGGTCATGTTGATTTTTTTTCTTCTCATTGGTCAAGGAGCAATGACATGGAATGCTGTCAGTGGGTTCGGGCATTTAAAGTAGATGACGGGTGATGTATGCTAGCGGTTTGTCGCATGTTTGCATGGGCCTCTTTCAAGCTATGCGATCATGCGACGAGGCCATTAGATTATCTGCTAATGAAGATTGACGGTCAGGTTTTAAAGTGAAATCATTTAACCATTGCAACATGAATTTGAATGTTTCCGTGAGGTTTTCTCTGCAGGGTTTGAAGTGGTGGCCGTATAAAACAAAGGGGATGGTTCAAAATTGATTTTCCCAGTCGGTTGCAATTGGAAAATGATGTAAAAGATGTATGTGGCCATCCTAATTTGATTTTTCCATCTTGGGTGCCATGCTGAGTAATTGCAAAGGGACTATGATTTGATTCAGGTGGTTAGGGTTTGAGTACGTCAGAGATTTCCATGACCTATACATGCAAGATTTTCTAAAGGCTGGCTCTGGCATTTTATTTTGTTTTTCTTACAATAAGAAATTAGTTCAAATTGTATTTGTAGTTAGCCTGGAGTGATGAAACCAATGCAATTGTACATCAGATTTTATCTAATTTTCTAGGGTTTCTTAGGTTTTCCTGCATTCTTTATTTCTTGTTGTACTTGGTTGTTGCAGACCTAGTTTTGCCCTAAATGATCATTTGCTTGTTGCAATCCTTGTTCCCATAAAAGGATTTTCAAGATCATTTAGAAGGGTTATGAAAATTTGGAAGTTTTTTAGTTTTTTCAATTCCATGAAGGGTCCTTTTCCTGTAGATACTTCCTTCTCTGCATATAGGTTGTTCCCTCTTTCCTTTCTAGCTAAGAGAATATAAAGAAGTTGTAACAGTTTGTCTTATGTATAAGATTTCAATACATTTGTATTGGTATCAGATTTGGCTCCATTTGAATCCTGAACTTGTTGATTATAGCATCAAGGATGTTTAATCTTTCTATTTTCATTTCCTAGGTGTCTGCAATAGAGTTATCTTCACAGGGATAACTGAGTTCAAGGTTAGTTTTTAGATGTGTATGAGCTGGGATATCAAGGGTATTTCATGATTGTCTTTCAGTGGATGCTGATTAATGTATTGCCTGTTTATAGGTCTCTTTTAAGGGGAGATTTAATATCCTTTGAATAGGTGATAACACATTTGAGTACATAGGTGGATTGTTGAAGTATGACCTAATTAATGGTGTATGTTTGGTGTAAGGCATCAGCATATTAGAATGTATTGTTTTCTTATTTCATAGCTCTCTGTTGTAGTGATGTATTTGACTCTGCTACCCATTGGATAAGGCACTGGTCTATGAGAGACTTAGGGTATCTTAGGGGTCCTTTCAACCCAACATCAATCATTCAAATTAATACCTTTCCCTTTCATGTTGGTAGTAGTAGTAGTAGGAGGTCCCTTTTCAAGGTTTCAGACTCATTCTATGCAAATAGGGTTGTTGCATTAGATTTGGTTTCATTGGGGTATTGGATACCCATAAGGGTCTGAAAACTATTCCACAATAATCTATCTGCGAGCCTTTTACTTACCAAAAGAATGTCATGAGTGTGCAGATAAGGTAATACCCACCTGAGTGATGTGGAGCTTGAAGAAGAAGGAGGATTCCTTTCAATCCTCATCAATTGGACTATTTTCTTGTCAAACTTGAGTGCCTGACCTGAGATTCAAGCCCATCTATTGATTCAAGTTTGGTCCTACAAGGAAAAGCTCCAACATATGCCATAAGCTAACTAAGAAGTTAAAGTAGGAATAGCAAGTTGTGAATGAATGTTAGTAATAAATTATTGAAACTCTTTAGGAAGATACTTCTTGAGAATAATAGTAATTAATCTAATATCACTTAAAGTAACATTCACACCATTTAATTGGGTTTTAATTGCATCAAATTTAAGTAAAAAATCATCCATGGTTTTAAAGTCAATATACCTGAGGTCTTCCAAGTTGTCTTGGAGCTGAATCTTATGTGATTTGGTGGAGCTATCATAGGTTTGTTGAAAAATGGTCCACACTTGATGGGTTTTGGTAAAATGTCCAATCAATACATACAAGTCAAGAATAACTGAAAGACCAATTAGACCAAGAGCTTTTTCATTTTGAACTTGCCATGCATCTTTGATAGTTTGAGCAGCAGTGACAACTGGTTCAATAGTGGCATTTGTTGCAACTTGGAGTAAATTTTCAAAATGAAATTTAAATGAGATGTGTTTTTTCTATTGATGATAGTGTTAGTGCTCAAACTTGTAGATGATAAATAGGATTCAAAAAATATTTGATATGAAACTCTAGTATTCCTAATAGGTGCATCTAACAAAATTCAAACACTAAGGTACTAAGGTTAAAAACCTTCTTCACTCCGAGCTTCAAAATCAGGCGAGTTTACCTCTCAAATTTGATTCTCTAAAGCATTACAATAGTTATCCATGTGCTTGACATAGATTATATAGATTTAAAATTATACAAAAAATTTAAAATGAACATATTATTTGATTTGTTGATGGTGAGAATATGCAAATCAAGCCATAACCAGTGCTAGATCCTAGGGCATCAGAGTCAAAATCTACATCAACAGAAAACCCATTAAAACAAATATCCCAAAACCCAAATGAGGTGCCTTACACTCCATTTTTCCAATTGCTAATCATGCTATCAAATTCTTATGCAGATTATAAATTCCCAGAGATCTCCCTTAAGATTTACCCTTCCCTTGAAAGAAACTTAAGCTTAACCCTCATATCTACCTTGTAAACAATGTATCAAAATGCCTTACAATTTAATACATAAAGGAATTCAAAATCCAAATATGAAGACAAATAGAATAAGCAAAGGAGTTCTAGTATATTGTATTGATGTTTTAACTATATCAGTACATTCTTGATAGAGAATTTTAAGACAAAAGTACTATTATCAGAACTCTTTTTACAAAGTAATTTTCACCACCCTTATAAAATAAGAAAACTTTCTATTTATATCATTGGCTATCTTGGAATCCTCAAAGAAAGGATGCAACAAGCTTTAGATGGCTAGGATAGTGACTTGCACTACAGACAAAAAGTACAAAACATGATGAAAAGAGACTAGAGGAACAGAAAGCAGTTTCCTAACAAAAGGAATCTTCATAGGTGGCACCTTTGTTAGAGGATATTTCTGAGCAATTTCTTGAGGTTATTGCATGAATGATGATCGCCATTATAGGATAACCTACATCATTCTCTATATGATAATTTCTCTCCCTATATTTCAGAATCAGGTGCCGAGTGTAGCTCACTCTTCTTCTTCTTCCTCTAACTCAATGATAGTTGGGTTCTTCTTCTTGGGCTTGGTATTTCTATCCCATGCTGCCAAATCATCTTCTGAGGGCCAATTATACCCTTGCAAATCCTATAACAACTTGATTTTCCTATCCCACCTGGAATCACTGATGGCCTTAATGTCAGCAACAAACTTAATGCATTCATTTTCTACCTTGATCAGGTTATCAATGATGTTGTTGCAACTATCCATGTCTAATGAGCCATCATCACTGAGAAAGGCCTCCTGCCTGATTATTAGTTGACCCATGCTTGACTTCCACTCTTCAAGACCTATGGGATTACCATCATCACCATACACCGAAGGAAAAAACTTACTATAGCCTTGACCAAACATGGCCATTTTAGCTTTTACTTGATTTTTTTTTCCTTTGAAAAAGATCCAGGTGGTACTGATCAATTCTATCTTCTCATAAACTTCAATGACCACCTCAGGGATATCCTACCGATGAGGTTGTAGTGCATCAAGTTTTTTAAACAAATTTCTCCTCCCAAACCAAACATTAAAGAGTGGCTCCAAAGTAACCACTGCCTCCTTCACATTCTCATTGATCTTCTACAGCATGCCTAAAGATTGGTGGACTGAGTCCATTTTCTCTTTAATCCTTTCACACCTATGTTGCATGATGTTAGAGATATCCCTTAAGGCTACATCAACCTTATTTTTCTCTGAATAATATGCTTCCTTGTTAGAGGTCTATGTCACTAGTTGGGCTGCAGCTTCAATTTGTAGAGTTGGAAGGGGAACTACTTTAGAAGCTTCTTCAGGCTTAGACTTTAAGTCTTCTAGTTCATCCTCCAAAACCTTAATCTTCATCATCCTCAAATCTTTGTCCTTTGCTATTTTCACTTAATTTTCAAACAATTGGGCATACCTATTTGATAATTGGGTTGTTTTTGCTTAATTCAAGTGGGCAAAATGTGTCACAGCCTTTGACACCTCAAGATCACTAGTATTTTGGATAGTCCAGATGATCTTGTCCCCCTCCATTTTATCTTCTATACTAACTAGAGAAGGTTTTTGGGTCCTTGGAGCTCAAGACCACATTGCCACAACTTGGGACTTAGGATCATATCCACTTCCCCTGATCATATCACCAATGTGGGCCTCATAAGATAGGCTTCCCTATGTCTTCTTCCTTATCTGATCAATGATGAATGCTAAGGTCAAATCCCATCCAGGCACTAATAGCATTCCACTGGATCTCACCATCTATCTAGCCTCCTCAACAGAGATGTTCTCTATGCTAGGATCATAAGAAGTTAGAGCCCTCAGAGTTTCATCACTTGGTTCCATGCCCTTTGGTAGAGCCTTTGCAACCTCCTATTTTTTTTTCAAATAAGGAAGTTCTTGAATTCATCACTCTTGATGAATTTGTCATCACTGAGGAACTCTTCCTCGTACAATTCCCTCTCATCCTTTCCAAGAAAAAAAGTCAATTCCTCTTCTTCCTTTGAGGCCACTCTTTTCCCTTCTCTAATGTTCTTCCTTAAATTGTGATGATAGGCATGGTCACCAGGCACTAGAGCAGAGGCTCTATCTATTATTTTCTTTTGTTTCTTCTTCTTGGATGGCCCACCTACTTCAATTTTTTTTCCTTTTTTGTGGTGGTTTAGGAGTATCCTTTGCCTCTTTTGGGTCTTGAGTCAAATCAATGATAGGAGAGTCATTGGATTGAGGTGGACTGTCACCTTCTTGTGACTCATCAATGTACTCCTCATAGTTAGATGAGGAATAATCTTTACCCATATCTAATTTTTCCTCAAGAAGTCCCTCTAGCTGACTAGATAGGGTACCATGCATCTCAACCATCCTATCAATTCTTTTTAGATAAGGGAGATCAGGGAAGAAACCTTCAAAATTGATTTTGGCCTCTGATTTGAGTTTCTAGTTTCAATAAATCATAAAACTTGGTGAGCCTTACACCAACCTCATCCTCATCCAAGATGTTTCTTATTACATCTTCATCATCAAAACCCTCATGTTCCTTGATGGTACTAATGTTGGGGATCAATGTCATTCTGGCAATTCTGATGAAGTCCTCAGAATCAACATATCTCCAAATACCAGAAGTCATCTTAAAGTGATTGAGCCATGCACTGAGTTGTGGTAATGCCCTCTTTCCAATCATGAAGTTTCCTATCTTGAATTGCCTTTGTGTGAAAGTACCCTTCATGTGGGGTGCAAAATGCTCCTTATCAGTCCATATCAGTTGCCAGATGATTTCCAATTGAGCAACCCTCGGGGGCACAAATTTTGGAAGAAAATGTGGGGGCTATCAACATCCATAAACTCTGATGATAGTGAAATTTTATCCTAAGTAGAAATCACCCCAATTATGATTTCCTTACTAGTTATCTTCATATTGCATGGGCCTCAAAAAATTCAAAACCCTAACCTCTAAACTTACTATACTAGTCCCCATTAATTGAAGAATTGGGTAGACTATCCAATTCTGACAAATGAAGAAATCAAATTCATTGGAGGTGTAATTCCATACCCTAAGCCAATACTACACTTGATTAGGTTGACTCTCAAACATGAACCTAGGCTTCAACACCTTTGCATCTAGACTATTAACATTGAAATACAAAATTAGATGCATTAGAAGGGAATAATGCATGAACCTAATGGGTATCTTATTCAATTTAATAGAAACTAAGCCTTCATGCATTCTATCAATTACATACTGGATGTAATCATAGTCGGTGTTAGCTTGAGAATTTTGAATATCAAGGATAATCATCAATAAATTTGTTGGCAGCATCTATGGATCTCCATCTATCCCTAGAACTCTACACAATCCATGGCACAAAAACTTCATATAGAAGTTGAGGGATTTAAACTCATAAGGGGCATTCATGTGTCCTAGGAGAGGGGATATATATTTTCTTGTCTTTAGGATGTGGCTAACCATATGGCTTTTCATAGAACCTACATGACTCATGTATTTTTTCTTTTCTTTCTTTAGGTCTATCTTAGTGGAAGAGGAAGAGTAGAAATCAAAATACTTCATAAAAGACCCCCTATCTAGAGTTATTAGAGAAAACTGGTCACCTTTCCTAATAGTTTTTGAAATGGGGTCATACAGCCTAGCTAATTCAATAATGAGATCAACAGCCAGGAAAACATCAGGGACAATCAACTTTGCCATTCCTAAGGCCCAGGCATTGCAAATTGGGATAGCCTTATTTCTATTATTATAAAAGTATGTGAAGATAGTGTAACCTGAGCTAGATGGAGTGATAGGGTCTCTTCAATTCTCCATCAAATCTTTGAAGGCCTCATTAGTAGCCTTTTTGTTCTGGTTTGAACCAGGGAGTAATTTGATAAATTCATCTGAGTAGTTTGGCTTTCCTTTCTCCTCACCACCCTGTTCCATAGCTTCTCCATTGGACGATGCTCGGCTTGGCTCTGGTTGACTCATCTTTCAATTCTAAAAATCCCTAAATTCTGCTACTCCTTTTACTTCAACACTCACCACTACTACTTCAAAAATCATAATTTCCTTCAGAAAACTTTGAGTGCTGAAAGCAATGATGTCCTATCTATATATCATGAACTATTGAATGTTTAATATTGCCAAGATCATTACAAATCTATCCCCAATCACTTTTGCATTCAATTTTGCATAACACCAATTTCAAATCAAGGCTAGCCATGGCTTGGATGCTAAAAGGTTGACTAAAAAACTTAGAAAGAAAGCTGAAAAGAAATTATCACAGTTTTTGGCTTTAAAACCCTCAATTATTGATAAAAAATCCTTGATTAGTTCTGATTGGCTGGATTTTTTCTTTAATCCAACTGGGAAGAGTACTTTTCCATGTAGCAATGGATATCAACCCTTTTTTATTAATGATCACTTAACCTGTCTTGATTCGGAGATCCAGCGAACAAAGCCTTCTCACAGTCTCAAAATAATTTACTTATCCTTGGTTAAATCTGGAGATCAAGCGACAAATCCTTTCTCATGATCTCAAAATAATTTGCTAACTCATGATTTAACTCAGAGATTCAATGACTACCATTGATCTTGGAGATCATCAACGGTCCTCAGATTAACCCTCAAACCTTTATCTTAACCTGACGACTATCCAGAGAATGAGTGACTAAATGCATTCTCAAGAAAATTGGATCAACCATGGTTTTATTTAGAGAATGAGCGACTGAAGACTTTTTTGATTCTCGTAATCTTTAACTTAACCTCACTTTCATTTGGCGATCTAGTGAACAAAGCTTCTTTTAAACCTAAGTACCTTGAACTTGACCACAATCTTTATCTAGAGATTCAGCGACAACCTTTATCTCTTAATCTCTGAAAGCTTCACTTAACTCCTGGTCTATCACAAGATTTAGCGAACAAAGACTCTCGCTATCTCAGAATGATTTTCTTAACCATGATTTAATTACGAGATTGAATGAACAACCCTTATTCACCAAGTCACTGAATATTTTACTTAACTTGGTTTTCACTCTGAGATTAAGTACTGGCCGTTGATCTTGAAAGCAATCGGTGGTTGTCCCTGAGTCGCTCAATAGTTTAGGGCTTTACTATTTGATCATGAGATTGAGTGAATGCTTCATTCATTGAATCGCCAAAAGATTTAGAATTTAACCATTTTATCCTGAGATCCAGCAACTAAAGAGACTTTGTACTTTTAATATACTTTTTCACTGAATCACCAAATCCTTTAGTCAGAGCCACCAAAATCTAGCAAACAAGAGAAAACCTTTGTTGCTGAATCGCTAGATAATTTGGCATTAGCATAGCCAATCATGAGCTTAAAACATCACCATTGATCTTGGAAATCATCAACAACTGTCTCTTGATCAGTGAATAATCAAGGACTTAACCACTTAATCAAGTGAACACGGGATAACTGTTGTGCCAGGTCACTGAATGCTTAGAGAAAACTACCAAAGATTTAGAGATTGGGAAACTGCATAGTCATTGAATCTGTGAGGCCTCACCCTAGACCCACCATGGTTTTTCCATTATCGTTATGGTAGCCCTAGTAATTGGCTTAATGTTTTGATTAGCTTAGTTGATTTTACTCTTTTAGAAAAAGATTTGATTATCGTTGATGAGAATACATTAAATTTTATGATGCTTTTTATACTCACAATGTTGACTTTATGATACATTATGACTGACATTATGATGATTGATTTAGATGGAATACTGAGATGTGCAATTAGGGAATTTATGTCAATATGAGTTGTTAGGAAAATGAAAATCAAGAAATGAATAAGGTTGAGATGTGTATTTCATTTCAGGTTAAATGTTAGGTGATGAATTATTGATGACTATTTTATGATATAATTATATGAATTCCAATTTATGGTATTTTGATTTATGAATGTTGGGATGAAGTGATGGATTTTATACGCTTATGTAAGTAACTAGGAAATGGAGTTTTGATTCGATTATGATACAATGAGATTTCTATTATGAATTGGAAATGTTAATTACTTAGGTGAAGTTTATGAGTGTCATGATGACTTTTAATTGCAATGGAATTATATATGAAATGATTATGCTACAAGCTTAATTTAGTGATGAATCAAATATTTCATGATGAGTTGTATGTATGTTTTAGATGAATGGTTATGCCATGTGAAATTTTGGCTTAATTACGATTAATTTCTTGAGAATTATTTGATTATGAAAGTTATGGAATTTACATGTATATTTCCTTGGACTATTGATATTGGACTTGAGTGTGCAGGGAAATAGGCCATGGTAAATTCGGGGAACCATTGCAAAGACCAATGTGAAAATTAGTTTGAGCCAAGGTTGCTTCTAGTGAGAATCCAAAAACCTCGTTGTAATGTATTTAATTCATAAAAGTATGATGTATGAATGTAATTGATTTATTTGTTAATTGTAAATGTGATTTATGTGAGAACGCCCAAGTGGATATGCCACATGGCTTGTGACATGTCTCTTTTTGTTTGTGTAACTTGACACATGTGTGTGTACTTGTGGCCATGACATGTCCACTTGGGGATTGGTTGAACACCAACCTAGGAAGGTACCCTTTAGGATCCCCATGAAAATCACTTGGTTAGGGAGCTTGAGGTTTTGTCATATCAATAAATTTTGAATTTGAGCTTACATGGGTTTATGGGGGGCTTAAAAGGTGTCTAGGGAAGTGTTAGGGCTATTTTTAGTAAGCCCACTTGATATACCTATGGGTAAGGGGAATTTTTAACCATAGGAAAACTCCATGTTGACCAAAAGATCTCTCCAAAAGTTAGATTTTTAAGATGGCCTAAAATCCACTTTTGAAGCAAGGTCTTGGATAGAGTTTCATCCAATAAAGTGGTAAGTCTTTGGTCCACCTTTTTGGACTACCTTTTTAGGAATCCGTATTTGGAAACCATGTAAGAAGCTTGGGAAGGTCATCCAATTAGAGTGAGATCCTATCCCTAGGAGAGTGTGTGGAGGCCTTTTTAGAAGGGAATCTTCTCTTGGAAGAGTTTGACACCCACTCTCTAGATTTGGAGACTTAGCTATTTTGGAGAGGACTTTGGAAAGTGGAAAAGTTCTTCATCAACTTTCTTCCATAAGCTTGGATCAAGGTTGGTGGTATTCTTCATTTGCTTATTTTTGTTTTCATGTTGAGAGGAAGACTTCTCATCTATGTTATTGTTTGTATGCAAAAATTTAGTTATTGTGTTCTTGTTGAGTTTGTGCTTGAGATCTTGCTATTTTGTGGTAGTGGATGTTATGAGAATCTTGAGCTTGGTGTAGAGCATGATTTCTTTGCTTTGTAAATGTGTAGTTTCTTTTGTTGTTCTTGAAGTTTTCTTGTATGTGTTGTAGTGTTTTGTTGAGGGAGTTCTCAAGGCCATACTCACCCTTGCGAAGGAAGAGTAGCCTTGAGGGTGAAGGGAATTGTTGGGACAATCAAGGGTGTAGAGTCTCTCCTTGGATAGGAGAGGGGTGAAACATGGATGTATGGGCTCCATGTAGCCATCTCTATTATATGTTTTGTATATTGGGGGTCATAAGGAGTTTGATGAGATTGTGGTTGTGGTGAAAGATACATGATGAGGAAGCCAAGTGATGGCTTACCTCTTATCATGAGATGTGCCTTCTCCTCTTGAGTATGGTTCCACCTTCACCCTATTGTTGAGTCATTTTGAGACTCTTTGTTTTAGCCTTGGAAGGGAGATTTCATTGTGTTTTATGTTTTATGTTGTTATTATTGTGGTTTTCTTGAGTGTCTCCTTGTCTTTGTGATGGTTCCCCAAGCTCGGGGGTCGCTTCATAGAAGCCTAGATTGGGAGGTGAGCACTCCTTGGCCTATGTATTTTTTGTATTGCAGGATTTTGGAGCCATTGAAGACTTCATGGTTGGAGTTGAAATCTTGAAGAAGTTGAGGATGTTTTCATACTTGAGTTGGATCACTTTTGTTTCAAGATTATTGTTATTGTAAGGGAGTCTTGAGATTTCTTTGAGTTCCATGTACATTGTAATGGAGTCATCACTCTAAGTCTTGTATTTGTGACAAGTGTTGATGTATCAAGTTGTGAAGAAATTGTATGGAAGATTAGTGGATAGTTTTATTTTGATATCATAGTGTAATGTTCAAGGAAAGTTTTGGTGTATTCATGTTTCATAAAAGGAATGTAAAGTTTTAGTTGGAATGGTTTATGTAAGAGCATTGCTTATTTGATCATTGAGATATCTTTATGTTTCCATGTTGATAAAGAGGAAAATTTGATGTAATTTCATTGTGGTTCATTGGCAATGTTTCATTGATTAGAAATGATAGGGCAAGAAAAGATTTGTATCAAAAAAAAAAACTCTTTCTATCATTTAAGCAATTTTGTTATTTTACTTTTTGTAACCATGTAAGAAAATAAATAGACTTGAAAAAGTTGGCAACTAGTTTGTAACTTATCAATCTTAGATCAAATAGACATAAATAAGGGAATTAAAGTGATAGAATCCTATCAATTAGATAAATCTACATTTCCATTACCATTAGTGAAAAAAGAGAAAACAACTCAAAAAGGAAATGAGAAGAAACAAGAGATACAAAAAAAATATAAGAGAAAAGTGAAAAAAAAGAGACCTATAGGTCTCTGGAAAATGTATGGGAAAAATTTTCCATACATTTTCCACTACATAGTCAATATAAAACTATATATTCCAGCCCATGTGGATTAAGACAAAAAAATATATATACCTAAGTCTATTTGGCCTACAAGCCTAGTTAGAAGATGGGACCCACCTGGGATCCCACCCCAAGAAGCCCTAGTTGAAAAGTCAACTACTTGCAAAAACAAATATGATTCACAAAACTCAATTAAAAAGTGAATGTCATGATTTGTTGATAATATTAGAATAAATAAACTAATCATTAACACATGCTTTGAGATTCAAAAAAATATGCTTTTATTTATTTATTATTGGGAAATAAATAAATAAATAAATAATATTAAATAAATGAATATTCCTTGCATTGGTTATAAAGGAAAAGAATATGTTGTTTATTATATATTAAATTATATATAATAAAAAATTATTAATAATAAAATATTTATATATATATATATATAATTATTTTTTTGGGGGGGGAGGGGGGGGACCGCGTGGTCCCCACACCCCCTCCCCTTTACCATCGCGCAGGGGCCCTGCTCTGTAGGTACCGCTTGCGACGGTAGGTACAGGCCTGCAAGCAGGCGTCCGCCCTGTCGTGGGCGGTGGACCCGCATGGGGCCCGCCGCCAGTCCCTTCAAAGAGACTTTAAACACTTAGCGCATTAATTTAATTTTTTATTTTATTATTATGTTTTTTTTAATTTAATAAACTTATTAATTATTATTATATATATTAATTAATGTATATTATTAGTAATATATTATTAATTAATATATAATAATAATTAATTAATATTTTTATTATTTAAAAAAATTATTATAATATTAATTAATGTACATTATTTAATAATATACTATTAATTAATATAAATAATAATTAATTAATATATTTATTTAATAATAATTTTAATAAACATGATTACTATTTGATTTGTGTATTAGTTGATTTATAAAATTATTCATTAATTAACACATGTATATACCCAATACATTAAAATTTGCGTTTAGTAATAAGATAAGCTAGTAACTTTATTTTGATTTATGGTTACTAATTAATCAATATAGTTGCCATTAGTATGCCATATTTGTTTAACAATTAAGGTATGAATTGTTTAGATATTATGTTTAATTTTATTAATTAATTAACATATTAATTAATAAACCATATATATTGATCAAATTAATATATTTTATTGATATTTTGTTAGACCAAGTTTATCCATCAGTGTAGAAGTTGGTAGAAAATTTTGCATTAACCCATTTAGGGTTAGTAATGAGTTCTAGTATTTAAATTGTATAATTAATTTAGGTGGCCAATCAAAGCAAATGTACCTAGTCTACTTATCGAGATAGTATCCCTCGAAAACGTAATTGGGTCTTTGGAAATTTACTTTTCTTGACCTAGTAGACAACACCTATGATGGTAGACAAATCTTGACTCGTATCTCCATACCCTTTCATGAGTTCTAGTAGGCAACTCTCAGATGACTAACAGAGCTAGAGTTATTAACCCTATACGTAAACTTATAGGCCTTTCAAAAAAAAAGTTGGTGTGTTTTTTAGTGAAATATTATGGGCATGACACTTGGTATCAGAGCCAGGTTTCAACATTGGAACCTAAACCCATTACGTTTTTCCAAGTTAACCCAATTTTATACATAGATTTATGATAAATTTTAATAGTTTTAATAAACAATATGATGGACCTTCATTAAATTATCAAGGGAATTCTTGTGACCCTTGGGATCCATCAAATTATTATAATTCCAATTCCGTATAGGATGGATCACTTTTTGGTTTAATTTGATTCCATAATTCAGCTTAATTATTTCTCTATAGGAGATAGACTAGGAACATCAAAATATCTTAATAACTCAAGTTAAGGGGTCAGAGTAAATTGGAAACATGTTATTGCATAAGTTCATATAAACTAATATAGTGAGTTTACCTAGAAGAAATAACTTAAGAGTGTTATGGACGGATTATGTTCAGTATTGATGGGTACTTGAATTACTATTATTTTGACCACATTATTAAGGTGTGATTATACACTCAACACGTATCAAGGAAAGCATTAGATGTGGTAGGATTCACATAATGCTTGAATGGAGAATAAATCAAAGGTTATTCAAATGCTCAACATTGGAACCACCTACCCTTATCTTGCTCTTAATTTAAAACCTTATTATTTATGATGGAAATGTTGTTATGGTAGTGTTGGAAAACTTAAACTACTTGTGAGGAAACATTTAGGAACTTCCTTATTAAGAGTCTAGGTTGCATAAATTTTCTTATATGTTCTTTTCAACATTAATAAGAAATACTTTATCAAGCACATGTTAATAACAGAAGAGTACCCTAGGAATAAAAATGCAAAGAGTAACTTGGCCAAAAGAATTGATCAACACATGACGACCCCACCTTGGAAATATGAAAGCGAAGACTAATATAGGTAAGTAATGGAAGATTAAACTACCTAGAAATTCCTTTAGATAAAACTTAAAGGGAGTTCTTAAGAATTTAGTATCAAATTACCAATCAATCTAATTGCGTAATGACTATAATATGATAGTAAAAATGAAGACAATACATGTGATGATAGGGTTACTTGGTAAACAAATGTGGAGACCCTTATTGGGATTCACTTCCAAGATGATACAAGGGTCAAGGTGGAAAGGTAACCTAAAATTCTTGTGTGTCCTAATATATTGTAAGGCAATTACGAATTACCAGGAGGTAGATGTCATCTATGAATCAATGACCCTCTTGTCAGTGTTTTATAAATAATTAATATGAATTGTAAGGAAACTTTGGACAATCAATGAAAAATTTTGAGACTAAAATGGAGCCGACATAGATAATATACATTTAATCTAGCATAAATAACTTGACTATCCTATGTTGTTGTAATTATTAGTGCATAAGTAAATTGGAACCTTGTTAATGCGTTTATTAATAGAATAACATAGTTTAGGGATTGTACTTTTGTGTAGTCCCTTGTGCATTGCAGAGTTAGCTCAAAAGTAAATCACCTACTATAAAGTAGAATTTTCTTCTGAGGCATGCTATATGGATGATGAATGAGAATATAAAACCTTTGGATGAAAGCACCTAATCGAGTCCTATAAGATGGACAGCTTGACCTAAACAAACATAAGTCATGATTGTGAAAATGATTCGTTAAATCCTTATGGATAGTCATCAGACTCTTAAAGTATAACATACTATATGTCTTTACACCATGTACAAACTAGTAGGCAACCCTCCTCGTGAGTCAATGTAATGTGCTTGTGAATGTTGTGTAAAGTGGATATTAAGTGGTAATATTGAGATTAGTATGGAAACATAATGAAACATATGTATAGTAGTATAAATTAACTATCGGAATGCCTTTTGTGATGAGTGAAGTACCCTAAGTGAGTGACTAGTTCAATTAGCTAGGAATGTAGTGGTGGACATCAAGTGCCAACTCTCCAAATAGAACCACCTAAGGAGTTCTTGAGGGTTGCGATGCTAAAATATTCATATGAATTAATTATATTAGTTAGGGTTCTCATAGAATTGTTGTATCTCTGGTCATTCCTAAATTCATAAAATTATTAGCCTTATAGGTGTTGTAATATAGTTTTTATATGCCTTATTGGTCTAAGTGAGTGGGCCATTTCAATGTTGTGTAAGTACGATGATGTACTTCATGTTGTCGAGAGTGAGACATAAGTGAACCACATTGCAAAGGGAACTTCTCTTTAGGAGAGGAGGATGTTGTAATGTGAATACCATGATTATATGATTAGATGTAGTAAAAGAACTTATAAAGTAAGTGAGACTATTATTAGTAAATAGGCAGTTGTCTCCTAAGTTTTTGTGTGTCTACCTCTCTTTCCAAATCAATGTTTTCTTAGAAAACCCTTAATGTTTTATCCTTGTCAGGACATAATTGGTATATTGTAAATATTGTCATAATAAATGTATGTTGAGGTTTCCCCACCTCCCTCTCAATGACCTTAAAAGGTCACATAGTTCATATTATTAGTAATATATTATTAATTAATATATATAATAATTAATTAATATTTTTATTATTTAAAAAAAAAATATTATAATCTTAATTAATGTATATTATTTAATAATATACTATTAATTAATATATAATAATTAATTAATATATTTATTTAATAATAATTTTAATAAACATGATTACTATTTGATTTGTGTATTAGTTGATTTATAAAATTATTCATTAATTAACACATGTATATACCTGATACATTAAAATTTGTGTTTAGTAATAAGATAAGCTAGTAACTTTATTTTGATTTATGGTTACTAATTAATCAATACAGTTGCCATTAGTATGCCATATTTGTTTAACAATTAAGGTATGAATTGTTTAGATATTATGTTTAATTTTATTAATTAATTAACATATTAATTAATAAACCATATATATTGATCAAATTAATATATTTTATTGATATTTTGTTGGACCAATTTTATCCATCAGTGTAGATGTTGATAGAAAATTTTGTGTTAACCCATTTAGGGTTAGTAATGAGTTCTAGTATTTAAATTGTATAATTAATTTAGGTGGCCAATCAAAGCAAATGTACCTAGTCTACTTAATGAGATAGTCTCCCTCGAAAATGTAATTGGGTCTTTGAAAACTTACTTTTCTTGACCTAGTAGACAACACTTGTGATGGTAGACAAATCTTGACCTATACCTCCATACCCTTTCATGAACTCTAGTATGCAACTCTCAGATGATCAACAAAGCTAGAGTTATTAACCCTATACATAAACTTATAAGCCTTTCAAAAAAAAAGTTGGTGTATTTTTTAGTGAAATATTATGGGCATGACAGAATCACTAAAAGGAAAGCTAACCGTTGATTGCATTTGGAGATTAAGTGACTAAAGGGAAACACAACATAGACCTAGACGTAGTCACTTGTTCGCTAAAAGAAAAAGTGACTTGAAAATTTAATCCGAGATCCAGCGAACACTAAGAGAAAGAAAGATCACGTGTAGATTCAAAATCTTAAGTGGCCAAAAAGGTAACATGAAAACATAAGAAACTAGGGCACACTTAAGATGTATGAGAGAAATAACCCTGTTGAGGACAAAAAGACCTAGGGCAAGGTTACATGAGAAAAGCTTGAAACTTTCAAACCCTAAACTGGATGAACACACCTGTAGAGACACAGGAAAGGCAAGGCAAATACTAGATGCAACATTTTTCAAAAATTTGAAAATTTACCCAACAGATAGTTAGAGCTATTTAACTTGATTTCTAGAATTAGGGTGGACATGATTAAATGATTAAATTAACCTTAGAAAAGTGAGATACAAGGAATATATAATATTAAAGAACAAGAAAAAAAAATTTATTGTAATGTTAAGAAGCTTTGAATAAAACAAATTGAATTCTTAAAAAAAAAAAATTATTAATTTTTTAAAAATAAAATAGATAAATTGATTAAAATTAGAATTAAGAGTGTAATAATGAATAAAAACATATAATGAACAATGTAAAAATGTTAATTTAGCTTTTTTTATACAAATTGATAGAAACAAAAAAAAATTAAATCAAAAGCTTATGTTAAATGTACACTAGAATGGATTTAAATAATTGATTTTGAAATTAACAATGTGAATTAAATGAGAATCAAATTACTTTTCAAATAGAGCAAACTAATTTAAAAACAAACTAACATTAAGATTTAAGTAAATTAAATTTAAAAAAATGGTCAAATAGACTTAAAAAATAGTCAATTAAGCTTAAATACTAAGCCAAAGACTGATTTAAAACAGAGGAATCATGTAATGTCCCCACTTGTCATCTCCTAAGTTTATGCGACTATTTACTTTTAACTTCAATTGTGACAAAACTTCTTCCTTACAAATCTTTGCAAATATGGACTTAAGTCCCTTAACACTAAGCAAAATTTAGATAATTGACCAAATTGTAAAATGATGATGTCTCCTTGGCTCAACTATCTTTATAAATCTTACTTGTTGACTGATATGTTTATGTATTTGCAATGGATCACTGATTTACATAATTAATGCAATATAACCTAAGGTTTAAGATGTGACTTGTCCTTTATGTCTGAATCTAAATTCAATATTTTTATGTACCCCCCAATGTATATAAATCTTGTCTGAGGGTCAAGTTCTGAAATCCATATATATAAATATATATATATTGGATCACTGATGTACAAGTTGACCTTAAATATACTATAATATTTACGAGTCTTAGTACTATGCAATTCCAAAGAAATATGTCAATCATCAACATTGCTATCGAATGAGAATGATGCCAACTATACCTTATGTGCTCGAGTGATAATGACTGACCTTTGCCTTGATATGCCTTCACAATACGATGGAAGTAGTGTAATTGTTCTTTAGTTATTGGTCCTATGCGACGGTAATTACGTTATGTGTCAGCCTTATGTATCTTTAAAAATTGTTAAGTCTCCATAGGCAATTTCTATTGTAATTCTATTCTATTATATAATATTATTTATCTCTTATTTATTTTAAATAATATTATTAATATATATTCATGAAATAACGCATTGATAAATATATCTATTTATTTATAATATTAATCAATATTATTAATATGTTTATTGATAATATATATTTTACATTCTAGCAATCGAATTATATACGTATTAAAATATATTGTACATAGATATTATTTTAATAATGAATTATAGTTATGATATTATTATATTCATAATATATATTTATATATATATTTTTATTTATTTATTGATATATTATATGCTTCATTATATTAATTTTGATAATATATTTATATTTAATATATTCTATTTTTCTCATTATTATTTTATTTATTTATTTATTAATTTATTTATTATTATATAAATAATTAATAATATATTTTTATTTATTTTCATTTTGTGTTCATCGAATTTGATCTTTGAGGTAGGGGACATCACAAATTAACAAAGACCAAGCTAAATATAAGATTTAATGAACCACATTGCAGTGAATATTGATGCAGGAGCATCCTGGGTGTAAGAGCAATCTTGCATCACCCAAAAATATTTCTGTTTGTATATTCAATAAGGGTTATTTTGTGCAGAGCTGCTATTTATGGAAAGTTACTATTTTTGGTAATTTTTGTATGTGCTCAAAATGATCTGATTTCTTTCTTGGAGGTTCATTTTGGTCATATAAGTCTGCCAGTAAAGTTTCATTGCCAGATCAAGTGTATATTGGAAGATATTAAGGATTTTCGGTATTGGCAGCAGGGTACAGAAACTTTGAACTTAGTTTTGAAGGCTTTAGAGGCCCCGGATGAGGTCAAAAATTTGGGTGATGGGCGCTTGCATGGGTCAGGCTTGTAGAGTGCTTCGTGGCATTTCTGAAATGGGGTTATAATAGCCGATCGGGTTAACTGGTGATGACTTATGGTCTTCGGAAGTTGGGCCACCTGAAATGGCAGAAAATAATTTTCTTCAAAAATTTTGTTCGGGTTTCAAAGGTTATCTTGAGCTGACTATGATGTAATAAAATGTAAAATAAAATAATTCTAAGTTTGGTCGGCCTTGTTGGCTAAAATTCTGGAACCTTCCCAGGCGGTGGAAAATTGCCTATATAAGGAAGGCTGTATTATTGTCTTAGGCAGTTCAGAATACTTCTGGGTAGTAGATCTGGGTATTGATTTGAGGCTTTGTCCTATAGAATATTGTAAGGAATGCCCATGTGGCTTTGCATATTGTAATTCTGAAAGTTTGTAATTCCACATTTGTGGAGATAATAAGAAGCCAATTTTCTATTTTTGCATATTATTGTTGTTGTTTCTCTATTTCTATTATGTGTTTGTGGTATTAAGGGGAGCACCCTTCATCAAGTGGTATTAGAGCAGGGGTTCTTGAGTGTGTAAACAGATCGCCGACTGTGAGGCAGTTTGCACCAGGACCGTGGTTAGGGTTTCAGCGCGCATCGTGAAAATGCCTCCACGAAGAGAACGTGGCGGAAGACCTGGTGCTGTGACACCTGAGGTTAGAGCGCTGTAGAGAAAAGTGCGAGCATTGCAAGAAGAGATTCGCAGAAGAATGAATCTTAATGTCAGAGATGAAAGTGAGGATGAAGCCGAAGAAGAATATCAAGAAGGAGAAGCTGAAATTGTGAACCAGAAGGAAGAAAGACTTTTTCGGGCGATTTCCAAGATTGGGAAAAGACCTAAGATTGAGGTTCCCACATTTTCTAGAAATCTTAACCCAGAGGAATTGATCGACTGGATCAATGAATGTGAGGAATATTTTGAGTATGAAGATGTTGAGGTTCCTAATAGGGTCAAATTTACGAAGGCCAAACTGAAAGGTCATGCGAAGATATGGTGGCAAGAGATTCAGTTGGAGCGAAATAGAAGGGGAAAGGAGAAAATCATGAGATGGGATCGGATGGTGGATAAATTGAAGCGATAGTTCATTCCTGTTGATTATGACCTTGACCTACTGAAGAAAATGCAGAGTTTGAAGCAAGCAGGAAGATCTGTTCAGGAGTATACAGAGGAGTTCTATCAACTTCTCATCAGAACAGGCCATGCAGAAGCTGATAAGGAGAAAGTTGCCTGATACCTTAATGGGTTAAGGCCAAGCATTCAGGAGGAGCTGAATCTGGTTCGAATGAATAGTATTGAAGAGGCATACCAATTTTCCCTAAAAGTAGAGGAAAAGCTGAACAAGAAGTTTGAGAGCAGACAAAATGGAAGAGGTCGCGGTGGATGATCTGGTGGACGGTCATATGGTGGCCGAAATGAAGATCTGAAAAAGAAGGATGAGGCCAGTAGCAGTCAGAATTAGCGAGGAAATAATTCCAATCACTTCCAGGATCAGAATAATAGAGATCAGAGAGGAAGAGGAAGAGGACAAGGATCTGGAAGAGGTGGCTTCCGTGGAACATGTTTTCACTGTGGAGAAGAAGGTCATAGGGCATTTGAATGTCCTCAGCGCCAAGGCAGAATAGACAGGAGAAATGAAGGCCAGGCCAGAGTTGCACATGTAGATGAAGATGCTAGATCGTCAAATTCTGAAGATGCTGAAAGAGGAGAAATGCTAATTAACAGAAGAGTCTTGCTGAGTGGTGAGAATGAACCTGAACAAAGGAGGAGCCTGTTTCACACCAAGTGCAAGTGTGAAGGTAAATGTTGTGATGTGATTATTGATAGTGGAAGCACTAACAATTTGGTGTCAGAAGAGACGGTGACAAAGTTGAAGCTCAAGAGATAGAAACACCCACATCCATATCGGATTGCCTGGGTACAGGATGACCACAAGGTCATGGTCAATGAACAATGCCTGGTGAAGTTCAAGATTGGCGGATACCAAGATGAGGTATTGTGTGATATCATATCTATGGATGCATGTCATATGTTGTTGGGTAGACCGTGGCAGTTTGACAGATGTGCTGTACACGATGGTCGTGTGAATACCTATTCCCTGACAAAGGATGGAGTGCGACATAAGCTAAAGCCATTGAAGGAGACTGAAGAAAAGGTATGTGGTAATGCAAGAATAACATTTTTTGATGGAAGAAAATTCCTAGATGGTATGAGGCATGAGCATATGTGTTTTGCTTTAATTCTAAAAATTGGTAAAGAAGAAGCGGAGGATGTACCTGTAGAGGTTGCAGATTTGTTGAATGAGTTTCAGGATATTGTATCTGATAATGTACCTGATGGATTACCACCGGTAAGGAAGATCAGTCATCAGATGGATTTGATTCCAGGAGCCAATTTTCCAAACAAGGCAGCACACAGAATGACACCAGCAGAAAGTGAAGAGTTGAACAGACAAGTACATGAGTTATTGCAGAAAGGGTTGATTCGAGAGAGTCTGAGTCCCTGTGCTGTACCAGCGGTATTAGCACCAAAGAAGAATGGAGAGTGAAGGATGTGTACAGATTCCAGAGCAATAAACAAGATCACAATCAAGTATAGGTTTCCATTGCCATGAACGGATGATATTATAGATTGTTTGAGTGGAGCTGTTTATTTCTCAAAGATAGATCTGAAGAGTGGATATCACTAGATTCAGATCAGAGAAGGAGATGAATGGAAGACTGCCTTCAAGACAAAGGAAGGACTATATGAGTGGTTAGTCATACCTTTTGGGCTAACCAATGCACCGAGCACTTTCATGCGGCTCATGAACGAGGTTCTGAAAGAATTTTTGGGTAAGTTTGTCATTGTCTACCTAGATGATATTTTTATTTTTAGCAAGACATTGGAGGAACATATGATGCATATTCGTATGGTGTTTGAGAAGTTGAGAGATGAGAAATTGTTGATTAATTTGAAGAAGTGCAGTTTTGTGAAGAAAGAGTTAGTGTATTTGGGATTTGTAGTTTCAGCAGAAGGTCTAAAAATGGACCCAGAGAAGGTACAAGCTATCCTTGAATGGCCTACTCCAAGGAGTGCTACTGAGGTAAGATCTTTTCATGGTTTGGCTAGCTTTTACAGAAAGTTTATCAGAAATTTTAGCAGTATTTGTGGACCCTTGACTGAAACAATGAGAGGGGATAGAAAAGAGTTTAAGTGGACTAATGGGGCAGAAAAGAGTTTTCAATTGTTGAAACAAAAAGTTACAGAACAACCTGTTTTAGCACTTCCAGATTTTAATAAGGTGTTTCAAGTAGATTGTGATGCTAGTGGTACTGCAATAGGAGCTGTTATGAGCCAAGAAGGTAAACCTATTGCTTATTTCAGTGAGAAGTTAAATGATGCCAAGAGGAAATATTCTATTTATGATCAGGAATTTTATGTTATAGTTCAGGCATTAAAGAAGTGGAGACATTATCTACTTCCTAAGGAGTTTTTTTTGTATACCGATCATCAAGCTTTGCAATATTTGAATAGTCAAAGAAAATTGAATCAAAGGCATTTGAAATGGGTTGAATTTTTGCAGAGTTATACATTTGTTTTGAAACACAGGAGTGGAAAGTCTAACAGGGTTGCAGATGCTCTTAGCAGAAGGCAACTATTGCTGACAGAGATGCAGATTAAGGTGGTTGGGTTCAAGGAACTCAAGAATTTATATCCGGAGGATCCTGATTTTGGTGAAACTTGGAAAGCTTGTACAGAACCTGTTACTCTAGATAGGATGAAATGGTTGGATTTCATCATCTAGGATGATATGCTATTCAGAGGGAGTTAGTTGTGCATTCCATGAAGTTCTATGAGGGAGAATCTCATCAAGGAGAAGCATAGCGGAGGATTGGCTGGACATTTTGGTCGTGATAAAACCCTTGGTTTGGTTAGTGAGAACTATTATTGGCCACAGTTGCAGCAAGATGTGAAGAAGTTTGTACAGAGTTGCAGAGTATGTCAGATGGTGAAAGGAGTGAAGCAGAATATAGGGTTGTATCAGCCATTACCTATACCAGAGAAGCCTTGGGAGGATATCAGTATGGACTTTATTCTTGGTTTACCAAGGACACAGCGGGGACATGATTCAATTTTTGTGGTGGTTGACAGATTTTCAAAGATGGCACATTTCATTCCCTGCAAGAAGACTAATGATGCTGTTCATGTAGCAGAATTGTTTTTCAGAGAAGTAGTGAGACTTCATGGTTTGCCAAAGACCATAGTTTCAGATCGAGATACTAAGTTTGTTGGATATTTCTGGCGTACATTGTGGAAGAAGTTGAAGACAGATTTGAAGTTCAGTTCATCACATCATCCATAGACTGATGGACAGACAGAGGTGGTGAATAGGAGTTTGGAAAATTTGCTGAGATGTTTGGTTGGAGATAAGCCAACAGGATGGGATTTGATTTTACCACAGGCGGAATTTGCATACAATAATTCTGTCAACAGGAGCACTGGTAAATCACCATTCTAGATTGTATATGGAAGTAGTCCAAGAAATGCATCTGAATTGAGGAAGATAGATAAAGGAGAAATAAGTAGTGCTGAAGCTGAAGATTTTGCAGAACACTTGAAGAACATCCATGGGGAGGTGAGGAAGCATATTACCAAGATGAACGCACAGTATAAGGCTAAGGTAGATGAGAAAATGAGGTATAAGGAATTTCAAGTTGGTGATGACATCATGGTTCATTTGCGGAAGGAGCGATTTCCAGTTGGTACATATAACAAGCTGAAAATGAAAAATTTTGGACCATGTAAGATATTGAAGAAGCATGATTCAGGAAATGCATATGAGGTAGAATTACCTAGTGAGCTAAATATTTCACCAGTGTTTAACATTTCAGATTTGACAGAGTATCATGAAGGAGGTCTTGAAGATGAGGTTGCAACAGCACAGTGGAGTATTCCAGCAAGTAGTTCAGATACCAAGGATATTGAAGACATACTGGATAGTCGTGTTGGCAGAAGTACAAGGAACAGGACATATGAAGAGTATTTGGTCAAATGGAAAGGATGACCTGTTGAAGATTCATCATGGCTAACAAAGGAGGAGGTTAACCGTCTTGGTTTTCCTCTGCACACCTAAGTCGTGACAGGGTCACTTCTCAAATTACCCTGGGTGTCTGATGCAGGAGCATCCTAGGTGTAAGAGCAATCTTGCATCACCCAAAAATATTTCTATTTTTATATTCAATAAGGGTTATTTTGTGCAGAGCTACTATTTATGAAAAGTTACTATTTTTGGTAATTTTCATATGTGCTCAGAATGATCTGATTTCTTTCTTGGAGGTTCATTTTGGTCATATAAGTCTGCCAGTAAAGTTTCATTGCCAGATCAAGTGTATATTGGAAGATATTGAGGATTTTTGGTATTGGCAGCAGGGTACAGAAACTTTGAACTCAGTTTTGAAGGCTTTAGAGGCCCCGGATGAGGTCAAAAATTTGGGTGACGAGCGCTTGCACGGGTCAGGCCTGTAGAGCGCTTCGTGGCATTTCTGAAATGGGGTTATAATAGCCGATCGGGTCAACTGGTGATGACTTATGGTCTTCGGAAGTTGGGCCACCTGAAATGGCAGAAAATAATTTTCTTCAAAAATTTTGTTTGGGTTTCAAAGGTTATCTTGAGCCGACTATGATGTAATAAAATGTAAAATAAAATAATTCTAAGTTTGGTCGGCCTTGTTGGCTAAAATTCTGGAACCTTCCCAGGCGGTGGAAAATTGCCTATATAAGGAAGGCTGTATTATTGTCTTAGGCAGTTCAGAATAGTTCTGGGTAGTAGATCTGGGTATTTATTTGAGGCTTTGTCCTACAGAATATTGTAAGGAATGCCCATGTGGCTTTGCATATTGTAATTCTGAAAGTTTGTAATTCCACATTTGTGGAGATAATAAGAAGCCAATTTTCTGTTCTTGCATATTATTGTTGTTGTTTCTCTATTTCTATTATGTGTTTGTGGTATTAAGGGGAGCACCCTTCATCAAATATGCAGAGGTTAAAAGCTAGATGCAACCAAACAAGAGGCTCACATAGGGAAGAGAATCAATTCAGAAATGTTTAATGCTAAACTATGCCTCACCAAGAATAGATTTATTCAAACTGATAAATAATTGTAATGTGTAAAAACTTATTCCTTTTACGTTTAATAATCTAAATTGCCTTTTAGATTTAGTAATTTATTGTTATCAACAAACAAAACTTAAATTTATATGTTGCACACTAGTGTTAAAAGGAATGCACGCTGTATACTGAAGTGCTCCAATGAAGGTTGTGTACTGACCTCTCTACTAGAAGCTCTCAGCCACTTTATAGGAGGTTAGGGAGAAGAACTATGATGCTAAGGCCGAGAGGGATGGCTTCACACAGCTGATGTATTCAGCTCAAAAATTAGTGGGATGGTTCAATGACAAGTCAGATGCAGGAGTGATTGAGAAATCAACCAAGAAACTAGCTAAGAAGGACAAAATGAAAAAGGCAAATTCTTGGAGACTTGCTAATTTGAAGGTAGAAATCAGGGAATCTTAGTAAAGCAATAGGCTTAGAGAATTGGATTGGTTCTAAATGGGAGAGGGGTGCTGATGCTTTTGAATAATGATAAGGTAAATAGATTATATTTAAAGGCTCCTCTTAGAACTACTGATGCACACCAAAAAATATGTTGTTGAATGGAAACAAGGCATCCCACGCAAGGGGTAAGATGTGCACCTTAAGAAAATATGGTGCACACAAAGATATTATGGCATGCATTTAGCAAGGGGCACAAAGAAAGTATGGTGTGCACAATGATATTATGGGGTGCACAAAAGTTAGACTAGCAAAATGATTTGAAGGGGGCTACACAGAAGAATGAAGTGCACTATGGAGGTCTGCGCTCAAAGCAAGAGAAATAACAGATTTAAAATGCCAAAGTTATATAATAACAGATTTAAAAGAGTACATTTAAAAGTTATAGAATATATTTAAACAGAGTGGATATAAACAATAGTTTATAAACAAAAGATTAAAAAAAATTGTAGAAAAAGATAGCTTAAGGATTTATTTTAAACAGAGATTATGAAATCAGATATAGATCAGATTGAATGACTATAAATTTTCTTTATTTTGAATATTAAATAATATAGATCATTTTTTCTTTTCAGGTTTGTAGCAAATAGAAGACTTTGAAATTCTCAAATGAAATACCCTGCATGCAAGGGTTTAATAAAAAATTAAATAGGATAAATAGATTGAATCCTACAAACAAAGGTTAGAGAAATTATGCATGCACAAAAATCAATAGAGATTAGATAAACAGAGAATAAACTTATGGAGATATGCCTACAACAAAATGAAATAACCTACATGCACAAAGTTTTAGAAAACTAAATATGAAAAGTTAAATCCTGCAAGAATGTTTAGATTAGTGCTTGCAAAAAAAACCACATGAAAAGAAGAAAGATGAGTTGGGTTTGGCGGTGAACCGACCAAACCCAAAAAAAACTAAAAACTAGGTTAGTCTCTTGCGTAAAGTCTTCCAAAGAGGGTTAGAGAGAAACAAACTTATGAAATAAACAAGTTAGAGCTGCAAAAAAAATATTAGATCTATAAGAGAAAACTTGAAGACTCTTGCTCCTTTGAATGTCGCCTTCCTACAAAACACTTAAACAAGTATTAGTAGATAGCTCTGATACCATGTTGGGAGTAATAAGAGAATGGAAACAAGATCAAAAAATAATCCAAGAAGTGAAGTGCAAGAAGGATTTTACCATAAACCAAATGTGAGAGAGTTGCAAGATCAAACACCAAAACCAAGATAATACTCCAAGAATCCAATAAGAGCCAAGAGATTTTTGTAAGGGGAAAAGAAAAGAAAAACCCCTTTGTGTATTATGAATGAGGAATGAAAATCTTAAAGAGAGAGAAAGAATATGAGCAAGAAGCTCAATACAATATGATAGAACTACTATGCAAGAGGAGAGAAATTGTGTGAAAGAATTGTGAAAAATTAGTGTCAAGTGTGTGGAGAAACATCTCTTAAGTAGAGATGAGTGAAGGATTTTGCATGTAACTCCTTATGTGTATGAGTTCCACATTCATATTAAGTGTGTGTCAAGTGTGAGCATCCTCATAAGGAGTAACCTATTTTCCTTATTAAAAGAATTACAAAATATGAGTTGTCCTCCCACTTGGACTAGAGGACAAAATTACATGAAGAGATTCCTTTAGGAATATCCTAAAATAAATAGGATACCTTGGTTTATCCTCAAATTAAATAAAACAACAAAGGAAAGATTACTAAATTCTAGCAATATCACATAGCTCCATTGTCATTACATGGTTTGGGCCTATTTTCCATGGATGAAATAAAGGTAAGTTACAACAAAGTTGTAGAATTGATGAAGTATGTTGGACCTTGTTACAATTACAGTGATTGGATGCAGATTGTTTGATATAAAAAAAGTATGCGTAGGTATGCACTGTCAGCAAATTATATACACTGGAAAGAAAATGATCAAAGTAAAATATTTTCTATGTACATTGATGGAACACCAAAAGAAACAGAGAATATTGTAGGTTTTATAAATAGTACGTGACCTAGGTCAACTAATAAGTGACCCAATTACATATTCAAGGCGCATGAGGGGAATCATATTTTTGTATGTGCAATAAAATCAATAAGTACAGGGGAAGAACTACTAATAGATTACCATTTGAATGAAATAGATACAAAAAAAGTTACTATCATGGGGGTGGTAAGTACTATATACCATTTAAACTAACCTCCAATTTATGACTCCAATATACCATTTTATTAAAAAGTTTTTTTTGCTAAGTCTATTGCTTTCATTTTGCTGAAGTTTTTATATTTAATCATTGTCACAAGACAACATGGATCCACCACATGACAGAGGTAGGGATGTTACTCCCACCCATTCTTCAACAAAGGTAAGCCTTATTGTAATTGTACAAATTAGAAAGAAGAAAAATGTTATATTATTATGTTCTTTTCTTTAGGGTTTTGGAGTTATTCTCATAGTTTTACTGATATTCATGTCACAAATTGATGTTCACAGAAAGGGAAAAGCACCCACAACAATAGAGGTAATAGCGTTAGATATGGATGAGGACATCATAGACATCCCTAACCCCGTAAATATGGTCAAGAATAAATTTTAAAAAATCAGTTTAGAAATTCTTGCCATTTTGGTTGATCCAAATCCAACTGAGGAGATGCTAGTGAGGAAAGAAGAATTGATGTGGCAAGAACATTGTTATGAAGTAAGAAGTAATGAATCTTTATTTATAACAAAAGTTCAATAAAGGTTTATATTTTATACTCTTTTATGTCATTAACTAAAATATGAATGTGTTCTTCTTAGAGGATTTTTTGTGTACTCAAGCAACTTCTCGTAGACATCATGGTGAGGCCAGTACTAGTACAGCTCCCTCAGGTAAAATAATCCTTAAGTTAACACGTTACAAGGGAATTTTGATTTGGAGTATTCACAAACTTCATTGGACTTACTGATTAGAAATATACATTTTTCATTGGACTTACTGATACCGTAGATACAGCTTGAGGAAAAGGTATAGTTACAACTAATTCAAAATTTCTAAGAAAATCTTCACTCAAAATTTATTGAAAACTACTCATACTTTTATTATTTCAGAATGTCTTTTCTAACAATGTATTGTTCAGGTCATCAAGTGCAGACGACTTCTCCTCCTATGAGGATCGACTCTCCAAGATTGTCGACTGCAATGTCAGAAACAAGGAGCATGCATCCATCCATGCCTTCATAATCTACAACTAGTAAATCATTGTTTTTCTATATTTGGTTTTGCGTTAATTATGATTTGATAATTTTTAGTTTAATCATGGGTGCATTTCATAGTGGATTAATTTTGTGTAGTATGAGATACACCTGCTACAAATACAGATCATACAAGTATTGGTGATAATTCACCATCGTTTCTTGGATCTACTTGTGTTCCTAATTCAGGAATGTTGCAGACGTCATTTTTTATGTCCAATAAAGAATCAATTCCTTTAAAATGTCTTAAGGTTCTAGGTACTTTAAAATTATTATTATCTATATTCTAATTGTAATTTACTTATTCTTAACAAGTTTTGGATTGATGATCCCATGATGTTTTTGCAGGGAACGATTCTTTTTATCGTAAGATTAATGAGTTGACATTAGAGATATTTGAGCCCACCATACGTATAAGGTGGAACATCATTTATGAACTAATCCTATCACACTATTTTTATTTCATATCATTGCTAGAATATTTTTCCTTTCATCCATTTCCTGTACTATATTGAAGGTACGCAACTTCAGTTTTTTTTTATCTAACAATTTTGTTTTTTCCTAAAAGTTAAAATTTACAAGATAAAAAAAAAGATCAACTCATAAAAGCTTTAGAGAATTCCTTTAGTAGTAACATTTTTTATGAGAAGAAAGTTCTTGATAGAACTTGCAAACATCTTAAGACTATGAGGGACTTGTATAGAAAGAGTATAGTGCAGAACCCAAAGTACGAGCGTCCTCCCTTCATTTCAGAGATGCAGTGGAGGGAATTCATTTTGGATGCAAAGGAGAAAGCGCAAAATCAAAGAGGAATTTTACCACCGAAAAATGAGAAAAGAAGGTATGAGATAGTATTAACTAGTACAATATAATTATGCACTAATTGGTGATCTTTATATTTATATAATCTAACATATTTCAAACTTTTCATAGGTTGCAAGACACATCAAAGGCTACAAAGGTCAGACTACAAAAGCATGGGCAACATAAACTTGGCTCTGGTGGTTATCTAAAAGTTCAAGCAAGAATTGTAAGTAGTAGTAAATGAAATTCTGGATCAAAATTTTTATAAATTGCAAACAATTTTGCTTAGTCAAACAACCTGCATAATTGATGATATTAAGCCAAAAATACAAGGCTTGGAATTTAATGTAGAGGCCATAGAAGAACACAAAAAATTGCCTTCAAGGAAGGCTATAAAGGAATGGTCAAATGCCCACACCAAGCTTGTAGTAGCCAAGCCGAAGAGTCTCTTGCATCGGTTCAACAGGTAAATAGGCCAAATGAAAAATATTTCAAATTGAATACTTGAGAAACAATCTATTTTATGTTAATTTTGAACATAAATTGACTATTTTTGTTTTAAAAAGAAAACAATGATAACAATGCACATGACATTGCAATGCAACCTTCTAATCCTATCACAAAACCTGCACCAAATGACAAAGGCCTTGATGTGCATCGTAGTGATAGAGGTATTCATTTGCTATTGAAAATTTAATTATGCAATTATTAATACAATTTAACATCTTAAATTGAAATTGATGTAACCTTTTTTGTGTATATTTTAGAGCATGCAGAACGTCATGTTGAACGAGTGGAGGATGTTTTGAGTGATCTCCATGTTGACTTTGGGGATGAACACAATGTTATTGTAGATGATGTGGCACTGCCAGGTAAATAAAATCTTTATTTGTTCTTTTAATTAATGAAATACTTGTAACACTAATATAAAATGTTGTAAATTTAACCCATGTAGTTGTTATTGTAGCGGACCCCCTTTTGGCGCACCAGCCTCGTGCTCCTGGACACATGAGGAGGAGACATAAGTTGAGATCAGAAGCAGTAGAGGAGGGAAATGACGTAGACATTGATGCACCGCTTAGCCATTACCTTAAAAAAAGAGCAAAAAACAAAAAAATAAATGAATGTAATAAACCTTTTTTGATTATGAAAGAACGTTGTCTTAATGAATGTAATTTTGTGCTAATAAATATTGATGAATGTTATTAGTTAATGAATTGTTGATGAATGTTGTATATTATTGATTCAAAAATGTGTTTCATGTCATCCTCCATCAACCATCAACTCTTTTGAATGTTGTAATATCATATTTAACTTGTTTCCTCTCAAAGGAAACTAGATAACCCACACAAAACTCCCTAAAGACTGACCTTGGACAGTTATAACTGACTGTTGCAATTTTAATTGTAATTTTGCAAACACAAAGTGTTGTCAAGGTTGACACAAGTTGTCAACCTATTAGCTCCTTCCCTTCCTATCACCTCTAATGGTCTTTAAATGACCTTAGAATTCATTGGAAACCATATTACTCCTATTCTACCTAAGATATTCATAATTGACCCTCTAGGCCTACATTGTCAATTTTGACAATTTTACAATCTTTGGAATTCACTATTGCACTATCTTCCCATAAGACCATTATTACATCATTTTAAGATCTAAGTGTCCTTATTACATCCATTCCATAATTACATAATCATATTTGATGAATTTACACCTATTGAAATCTTCTAACCCTCAATGACCATTTGTGCTTCTTTGGCACTTACATAGCATTATTCAAGATTCATTACACAAAATGATTTAATGACCATATGAACTGATTACAATGACTATGTTTTCATATCAAATGTCCCTTCAAGGTCTTTATTTGGTCTTCAACAACTCCTTGAGGTCTATGGATGACCCTAGTGTACCTCCTTGTCCCTTATGTACCTTGATGTCATTTTGGTGCCCCACACCATACTCCTGCAAAACAAACATTATTACATGTATCTCCATGTACCTGGAGTGTTCTCATCTTCACCTTTCATTGATCATATGGTAAAACCATACTTGATACATTAAATGAGTTTGGTTACATTGATCATTGATCATATGGTAAAATAGTTTGGTGGTTTTTGTATGGTGAAACAATTTGGTGACTTTTGTATTTAATGATAGTGGTGATATTTATATATGTACAGTGGTATATGTGTTTGGTTTAATAGAAATGGTTGGAATTTGTGAATGTATGAGTATATTTTTTTTTATCATGGTAGTGGTCTATAGCAGTGATAATGGTCAAACTTTTTGAACATATGAGTATATCTATTTATCATAACAATGGTATATAACAGTGGTACTTGCAAATGGAAAAGTGATAAAACATATTTGTATCCACTATGTGTGAGAGGGAAATTGTCCCATCACGGTATTATAACAAGATTATATAGTCATTAATATGACTAAGGCATAGTAAAAAATTTATAACCATGACACTTAAACAATATGTGTTAGGTAGGCTCTTTGGTTGAGCCCTACCTAATTTGAAGTATTTTTTATTTACTTTAGAAACTTATGTCAAAATCATATGTTATTGACATTTATATGGTATATGAAAATATTTTATTATTTAGTTTATGTACCTATTTTTCAGCATTTATAATGTCACCTTGCAAGTAACAGATGAACTTTATAAAATGAAATCACTTCTTGATTCAGTTGTGAATATTTGGTTGCATGTACATTTTTGGTAATTCTAAAATTGATTTCTTGCTTATTGGGGATTTAGTGTATGGTATAGTTGAGAATTTGTTTCCTTTATTTTTCCACAATGTGTGTCAAGAATTGGGATTTGAATCTCAATTGAATTGGCAAGATAATTTCGGGCACAAATTACATCTATATCGATCTTCATTTTCCAGGTAGGGCCTTTCATGATTTCTTGTTTTCTCTAAAATGTTGTACTGAACGATTGGTATGGTTTGAATTTATTTTCAAGCATTCAATTTAAATGGCATGCTAAAATTATAAATAGAATGAAATTATTTAGGTTTCAAATTTAAAAATTCAGGAACTATAAAATGACTTTTGATTTATAAAAATGGAGAGAAAAATAAATTTTCTATTTAATGCCAAATATAGTTCATAGAGATTAATATAGACATTGCATAGGTTAAAAAAACTATTTTACTTTCACCTAATAGGGTTTATGTATTTTCTTCAAGTTTTCTTCATAATTCCACTGGCACGCACCCCTATCATTCAATTTTTTGCTTATACAAGGTTAGTGAGATATAATACAATGTTAGATAGACATAATTCCATGAATTACAGGCCTAAGAATCCATGGAATGTCTTCCTTCTAAAAGAAAATCAAAAAAATTATAAGAAAAGGAACTAAACTGTGACTGTTGCCCTGAAGTATACAGGACAGTAATATGGAAAGGTCTTCAAACCATTGAAGAGTGTTTTGAAATTGATGTTCAAACCTTATTCAACACATTTGGAACTTGTTCAAATAAAAAACAATGTAAAAACCATGCAAAAAGATATCCAAATGATAGATATAATGCTTTCTTATTCAGCCATAGTCTGTACAGTGCTTGTAGATCCTCCTCTTCTCCCATACAATGGCTTCCACAATACTTAAATGGAATACACCAAGAAGTACCAAATGATGAATGCTCAATTGTTGTAATGGAAAAGCGTCAAAACTGTCCATTTCTAGAACTTGATTTTGTATAGTCTTAATGATATTTCTATATTCCTAATGATTTTTCTTATTTCTTGTCTTTTGTTCATTTTTTATTTCCTATGTCCGTGCTTGGTGACAAGATTTTGAATAGTGTTGACAAAGTGTTTTTCTTTTTTTGATTATTTGATTGATCCTCTCACCTTTCCTTACTTTGTAAATCCCATTGTCCCAATCAAGTTTTTCAATGTGCAACTATTATGAAAGGCATTAAATGCCCCAATTAGCCCTAATCGATAACTGTAAGGTAGTAGTTTTTTTTATCAAGTTTTATGTTTTCAATTGTGGGGTTCTGCATTGTTTTTTGTTCTTGATAAATCAAACCCTGAATTTTACTTTTCCCATGTCCAAGTTTGTGTCAACTATGGAGTTCACCTTCTTTTGATGGTATATTTGATTCAGTCTATGTGGAATACTATTTTGTTCAATGATTTATTTCAGCTTGATATTTCATTCATTTTTCATAAACATAGAGAAATGGACTGTTCTGAGACTACACATTTGCTGATATTGTGAGACTACACATGCTGATAAAAAAATGAGCTATTTGATTTAGGTTTACTGTTCATGATTGTAAACTATCAATATTTCTGATGGTACTCCTTGGTGTATTCCATTTACCAATAAACATGTTTCCATTTATCTATCATGTTTACTTTGTATATAAATACACAAATATTTTTCTTCACAACTCACTCCAAGAACCTAATCTCCTTGTAGCCCTGTCTAGCCAGTAATCTTCCTTTTAATCAAAAACTTCCCAAACAACTAGGGAAACTCTCAATAGTTTTAGATACCTTTTTCATTGTTACAATACATACCCTAAACCCAAGGTATGCTCCTTTGGACCAATTACCAGATCCAATACACTTACAACACCTAAATAGGCCTAAAGTGCACCCAAATACAAATCAAATCATCTAAAGGCTTTCTCCCTTGATCCCAAACCATGAAACAATCCTAGTACTTGTAAAACCATAAAGGATTATCAAGTTTTTGGGTCTCTAACACTTACCTACCATCCAAGGTATCAAACCCTCATTCCTAGGGTCATTAGGCTAGGGCTTTCTAGAAATGGCTCCTCCAAACTCCTCTAGATCCTCCAAAGGGATCTAACACATCTATAAGGATCCCCCAACACAAGATCCAACATAAAATACCCTCCTCATTAAGATTATTTTCTCAAACAATGACTGGTGCAACTCGGTGCACTCTTCAATCAATAATTTGCCACTATTCTCTATGGTCTATCCTCCACCTTGGCATATATAGGTATGTGCAAGATAATGAGGGGCCAAACAATGCCCTTAAGTGGCAATGAAAAATCAGCAAATCAGGGTTAGTCAACTTGACATGAAATTTTCAACTAGCTATCAACCTAATATCAAAAATTTGTAAGAATAGAATCTGTAGAAAATTGAATTTAGTTTCTAAACTACTAGGCCTTTTTTGAAAAAAAGTTAGTATGATTGGTGAAAATTATAGATTTCAATGCAGTAGTACACAAATTTATGGAAAAAAATAAGAAGTAGGTGTATGTCTAACCACCTTAATCATAATCAAATGATAATATTTTATTATAAGATTTTATATATAAGTAGTAGACTCATGTCTGGATGTGACACATATTTTTTTGTAATTTTATTTCAAAAAAATAATTAATTATGAATTTTTTGCTACAACATTTTCATAATAAAAAAACTCCCATGTCTAACCACCTTAACTCATTCAAAACTTTACAAAATTCAAAAAAAAAAATATTCCTTATAGTAGGTGAAGCATAGAATGTGACGCATTTCTTGGATTTAAGAAATATTATACCGTCTAAAAGTTATAGTCATTTTTCAATCAGTATATAATTCAGCACTTTAGACGTAACTCAATTAGAAAATAACTAATAATTACTTATCGAATTCAAAATTTGACAGCAATTATATAGATAGAAAGTTGATAATCTCCTTAAGATACCCTTTTCATTTCATCAAATTTGGGTGGAAAAAAACTCGTCAGCTACATCGTCAAAGTCTGGAACTCAAAGAAACAGGGGGAAAAACACATTTTAGAGACATTTCAATAGTTGACCATGTAGGTTTGGTGCACAAAGCAATACCGAGCCTAATCGGGTACCCGAAAAGGTCGGTAGAATTTTGATTTTTCACTTTTCCCTCCCCTTTCTCCCTCCCATTTCTCCATCCTTCATATGATTATATATATTAGATTATATCACACTCAAAAACTATATATTATATTAAAAACTCTATATTAGATTATATATTATATATATTAAATATTATACAATATCAATTATATATTAAATATTATATAATATACATTTTATAATAAATATTATTTAATATATATTAATATTAAATGTTACATTATATATCATATATTATATATTATTTTTTATGTATAATATATATTAATATGTATTTTACAACTATGTACGAAAGGTTGGAAGATTGCAGAAAAATAATGGATGGCCAGTGAAAGAAGCAAAGGAAATCAATCAGCCATTTAAAAAATTCATTGGCAACCATTGAGGAAGAGAGAGAGTGAGAAGGTGGCAAGGGATGAGAGAGGAAGAGAGAGAGTGAGAAGGTGAGAAGGAGAGAGAGAGAGAGAGAGAGAGAGAGAGAGAGAGAGAGAGAGAGAGAGAGAGAGAGAGAGAGAGAGAGAGAGAGAGTAGAGAGAGAGAGAGAGATGGGGAGAGAGTAGTATAGAGAGAGAAGGGGAAGGGGAGAGAGTAGGAGAGATAGAGAAGGGGAAGGGGAGAGATTAGGAGAGATAGAGAGAAGGGGAAGGGGAGAGAGTAGGAGAGAGAGAAGGGGAAGGAGAGAGAGAGAGAGAGAGAGAGAGAGAGAGAGAGAGAGAGAGAGAGAGAGAGAGAGAGAGAGAGAGAGAGAGAGAGAGAGAGAGAGAGAGGGGATAGAGTAGGAGAGAGATAGAGAAGGGGAAGAGGAGAGAGAGAGAGAGAGAGAGAGGGGGGGGGAAGGGGAAGGGGAGAGAGTGCAAGAGAGAGAGAGAAGGGGAAGGATAACCAATTCATTACAATATTAATCAATAAGGAGCAAGACAAACTTAAATAATATCACAACATGCATTAGAAATCCAAATTCTAGTTACCTGAGTTTTAAGCAAAGTAAGGTCCTGGATAGGGACATTACAGATCCACACATTGTTGAATAGATACCTCCAAGAACCCACATACACAGGAGTAGGTTTGAAGTAAGACTAAGATTGTTTATCGGTTCAAAAATATTACTGTGTTGTACTTATGATTAACATCCAATGATTGGATGTGAAAATCACAAATTTGATTATATTACCACTAGTTCTATTTCAAATTCTATAAAAAATGTATATTTGACATATGTTCATAAATTTCAGTCAAGACCATTTTAAAATAGCACATCAGTTTATTTGTACACATTGAGTATATCATCAATAGGAATTGAATTGAAATTGACATAGGTCATAGGAAATAAATGCCCTAGCTATTTGTTGTCTTCTACATTTTGAGTTTCTTATTACAATCAAGAGAAGAATATTACTCTCCAAATGGTTTTGGACAATAACATTTGTACTTCCTCTTTACAAATATTTCTTCCCTCATCTTGCTGCCTATTGATACCGACAAAGTGAATCTAGGCATTTCTGCCATGTAATGGGAGAAAAATGGTTTCCTAATTGATATGTGTCTAAATAATACATGCAAGAACCTTTTCTTTGATATTGCTCACTAACCCTTTACAAAAGAAAATGTTTACAAAAATTGGCATGTACTTGCATGAGGACATTCTATATTACAGAAATCCCGCACAAAATTAGCTATCAAGCCGCTCAAAAAGTAGTAACTGAGAGCAAGTGGGATAATGCAGATGGTTTAATAAACCACTATCTTCTTTACTCAAGCAACATATGGTTCATCTGCTTGACTGGGGCATGCTTGGGGATAGACAGTCTCCATTTAAACTCAACTCTCTGTAAGCAATTATATTTGTCATTGGAGGAGATACACCCATTGGATCTGCAATAACTTTATGCTCACTAGAATTTCCAATTCTCTTCAATTGGGATACTCTTTCCAAAATTGCATCTACCCTTTTACCAATTTGGGAAATTAATGGATCTATTTGTGGACCTCCAAGGTGTTAGTCACCTAAATGAGAACCTTGAGATGAATTAGGAACTTCTCTATGAAAGAGATTATTACCTTGAGAAGCTCTCCACTTGTCAGCTGAATTAAAACCTTGGACCATAGATGGCTGCCCTTTGTTGTAAAATGAGGAGTGAGACTGCCTTGCCAAAGGTGGCAATGAACTTACATTTGAGGGATAATGCCCAACATGAGTAACCTGGTTTCCCAAGTGCTGTAAATGCAAGGCCATTGACGAATAGGAATTTCTAATAGAAATATTTGTGGTGCTAGAATGAAGTGCATGACCAAATTATTTGCCTGCTAATGAACCAATTTGAGGCTTCATTTCACATTGCTCTATGGATAATTCCATAATACTTGTTACTTCTCTATCTTATTTTTTTGTGTCAGTGTACATGTGCACTAAAGAGCTTCTATCACTACTTGAGCTACTAGCAAATGGTGAGTACTCATCATCATCATGTGACATAGGCTCACACACATATCTTACTTCTTTACTTTGTTGCTTTCCCCTTACTATCTCTTCCTCCTTATCTATAACTTCTATCATGGGTCCAACGAGCTCTTACCACTCTTTCCCATTAATATGCAAATATTTTGTCTGTAACAATATTTTCTACATATATTATGATATTGATCTTATTTGATGCACCTTCGCTATTTGATCCATACTTACTAGGGGTCCTAGTATGCCTTATCACGTGTTAGGACCCCTAGGAATTTTGCATGACCCCTATGGACACATTAGAATGCTCAAATGTGTCTTAAGGGGTCCTACGACCCCTTCAAACACACTTGAGCATTCAAATGTGTCAAAATGGGTCATGAAGACTTCCTAGGGGTCCTAGTATGCCTTATCATGTGTTAGGACCCCTAAAAAGTCCACATGACCCCTATGGACACATTGGAATGCTCAAGTGTGTCTTAAGGGGTCCTACAACCCCTTTAGACACACTTGAGCATTCAAATGTGTCAAAGGGGGTCATAGAGACTTCCTAGGGGTCCTAGTACACCTTATCATGCGTTAGGACCCCTAAGAAGTCCGAATGACCCCTATGAACACATTGGAATGCTCAAGTGTGTCTTAAGGGGTCCTATGACCCCTATGGACACACTTGAGCATTCAAATGTGTCAAAAGGGGTCATGGGGACTTCCTATGGGTCCTAGTATGCCTTATCACGCATTAGGACCCTTAGGAAGTCTGCATGACCCCTATGGACACATTGGAATGCTCAAGTGTGCCTTAAGGGGTCCTACAACCCCTTCAGACACACTTGAGCATTCAAATATGTCAAAAGGGTTCATGGGGACTTCCTAGGGGTCCTAGTATGCTTTATCATGTATTAAGACCCCTAGGAAGTCCGCATGACCCCTATGGACACATTAGATGCATCAAGTGTGTCTTAAGGTGTCCTACAACCCCTTCAAACACACTTGAGTGTTCAAATGCGTCAAAAGGGGTCATGGGGACTTCCTAGGGGTCCTAGTATGCCTTATCATGTGTTAGGACCCCTAGGAAGTCCGCATGACCCCTATGGACACAATAGACACATCAAGTGTGTCTTAAGGCATCCTATGACCCTTTTAGAAACATTTGAGCATTCAAATGTGACAAAAGGGGTCATGGAGAATTCCTAGGATCCTAGTATGCCTTATCACGTGTTAGGACCCATAAGAAGTCTGCATGACCCCTATGGACACATTAGAATTCTCAAGTGTGTCTTAAGGAGTCCTACGACCCCTTCAGACACACTTGAGTGTTCAAATATGTTAAAAGGGGTCATGGGGACTTCCTAGGGGTCCTAGTATGCATTATCACGCATTAGGACCCCTAGGAAGTCCGCATGATCCCTATGGACACATTAGACACATCAAGTGTTTCTTAAGGGGTCCTACGACCCCTTCGAACACATTTGAGCATTCAAATGTGACAAAAGGGGTCATGGAGACTTCCTAGGGGTCATAGTACACCTTATCACGCGTTAGGACCCCTAGGAAGTCCACATGACCCCTATGGACACATTGGAAGGCTCAAGTGTGTCTTAAGGGGTCCTATGACCCCTTCAGACACACTTGAGTGTTCAAATGTTTCAAAAGGGGTCATGGAGACTTCCTAGGGGTCCTAGTACACCTTATCACATGTTAGGTCCCCTAAGAAGTCTGCATGACCCCTATGGACACATTAAACACATCAAGTGTGTCTTAAGGTGTCCTACTACCCCTTCAAACACACTTGAGTGTTCAAATGTGTCAAAAGGGGTCATGGGGACTTCCTAGGGGTCCTAGTACACCTTATCATGTGTTAGGACCCGTAGGAAGTCTGCATGACCCCTATGGACACATTAAACACATCAAGTGTGTCTTAAGGTGTCCTACGACCCCTTTAGACACCTTGAGCATTCAAATGTGTCAAAAGGGGTCATGGATACTTTCTAGGGATCCTAGTATTCCTTATCACGCATTAGGACCCCTAGGAAGTCCGAATGACCCCTATGGACACATTGAGATGCTCAAGTGTGTCTTAAGGGGTCCTATGACCCCTTCAGACACACTTGAACATTCAAATGTGTCAAAAGGGGTCATGGGGACTTCCTAGGGGTCCTAGTATGCCTTATCAATCATTGGGACCCCTAAGAAGTCTGCATGACCCCTATGGACACATTAAACACATCAAGTGTGTCTTAAGGTGTCCTATGACCCCTTCAGACATGCTTGAGCATTCAAATGTGTCAAAAGGGGTAATGGAGACTTCCTAGGGGTCCTAGTATGCCTTATCATGTGTTAGGACCTCTAGGAGGTCCGCATGATCCCTATGGATGCATTAAACACATCAAGTGTGTCTTAAGGTGTCCTACGACCCCTTCAAACACACTTGAGCATTCAAATGTGTCAAAAGGGTTCATGGGGACTTTCTAGGGGTCCTAGTACACCTTATCATGCATTAGGACCCCTAGGAAGTCTGCATGACCCCTATGGACACATTAGACACATCAAGTGTATCTTAAAGGGTCCTATGACCCCTTCGAACACATTTGAGAATTCAAATGTGACAAAAGGGATCATGAAGACTTCTTGGGTTCCTAGTACACCTTATCATGTGTTAGGACCCATAGGAAGTCCACATGACCCATATGGACACATTAGAATGGTCAACTGTGTCTTAAGGGGTCCTAAGACCCCATTAGACACACTTGAGTGTTCAAATGTGTCAAAAGGGGTTATGGGGACTTCCTAGGGGTCCTAGTATGCCTTATCACATGTTAGGACCCTTAGGAAGTCCGCATGACCCCTATGGACACATTAGACACATCAAGTGTGTCTTAAGGGGTCCTACGACCCCTTCGGACACACTTGAGCATTCAAATGTGTCAAAAGGGGTCATGGAGACTTCCTATGGGTCCTAGTATGCCTTATCATGCCTTAGGATCTCTACAAAGTTTGAATGCCCCTATGGACACATTGGAATGTTCAAGTGTATCTTAAGGGGTCCTACGACCCCTTCGGGCACACTTGACCATTCAAATGTATCAAAAGGGGTCATGTGGACTTCCTAGGTGTTCTAATACACCTTATCACACATTAGAACCCCTAGGAAGTCTTCATGAACCCTATGGACACACTAGAATTCTCAAGTGTGTCTTAAGGGGTCCTACGACCCCTTCAGACACACTTGAGCATTCAAATGTGTCAAAAGGGGTCATGGGGACTTTCTAGGGGTCCTAGTATGCCTTATCAGGCATTAGGACCCCTAGGAAGTATAGATGACCCATATGGACACATTAGACACATCAAGTGTGTCTTAAGGGGTCCTATGACCCCTTCGGACACACTTGAGCATTCAAATGTGACAAAAGGGGTCATGGAGACTTCCTAGGGGACTTAGTATGTCTTATCATGTGTTAGGACCCCTAGGAAGTCCGCATGACCCCTATGGACACATTGGAATTCTCAAGTGTGTCTTAAGGGCTCCTACAACACCTTCAGACACACTTGAGGATTCAAATGTGTCAAAAGGGTTCATGAGGACTTCCTAGGGGTCCTACTATGCCTTATCACGCATTAGGACCCCTAGGAAGTCCACATGACCCCTATGGACAAATTAAACATATCAAGTATGTCTTAAGGTGTCCTACGACCCCTTCGAACACACTTGAGCATTCAAATGTGTCAAAAGGGGTCATGGAGATTTCCTAGGGGTCCTAGTATGCCTTATCATAGGTTAGGACCCCTAGGAAGTCTGAATGACCCCTATGGACACATTGGAATGCTCAATTGTGTCTTAAGGTGTCCTACGACCCCTTCGAACACACTTGAGCATTAAAATGTGTCAAAAGGGATCATGGAGACTTCCTAGGGGTCCTAGTACACCTTATCATGCGTTAGGACCCCTAGGAAGTCCACATGACCCCTATGGACACATTGGAATGCTCAAGTGTGTCTTAAGGGGTCCTATGACCCCTTCAAACACACATGAGCATTTAAATGTGTCAAAAGGGGTCATGGAGACTTCCTAGGAGTCCTAGTACACCTTATCATGCATTAGTACCCCTAGGAAGTCTAAATGACCCCTATGGACACATTGGAATGCTCAAGTGTGTCTTAAGGGGTCCTACGACCCCTTCAGACACACTTGAGCATTCAAATGTGTCAAAAGGGGTCATGGAGACATCGTAGGGGTCCTAGTACACCTTATCATACATTAGGACCCCTAGGAAGTCCCCATGACCCATATGGACACATTGGAATGCTATGACCCCTTTGGTCAAACTTGAGTGTTCAAATGTGTCAAAAGGGGTCATGGAGACTTTATAGGGGTCCTAGTATGCCTTAGCACACGTTAGGACCCTTAGGAAGTCCGCATGACCCCTATGGACATATTAGACACATTAAGTGTTTCTTAACATGTCCTATGACCCCTTCGGACACACTTGAGCATTCAAATGTGTCAAAAGGGGTCATGGAGACTTCCTAGGGGTCCTAGTATGCCTTATCATGCGTTAGGACCCCTAGTAAGTCCCCCTGACCCCTATGGACACATTAGAATGCTCAAGTGTGTCTTAAGTGGTCCTATGACCCCTTCAAACACAATTGAGCATTCAATTGTGTCAAAGGGGTCATGGAGACTTATTCAGTATAGGTAGACTACTGACATTAGGAGTCTGTAGAAAATTCCTATGCTGGATACTTTCAAGAGGACTTGGGTTGAAACTTTTTGTCATCAAATCAACTATGCAGATATTTTTTTGAATACATTATATATATATATATAATACATTATATATATTATATACATTAGTATATAATACATTAATATATATACTAAGCATGATAGTCACTGGAACACTCGTGACCACGCTTGACCCAAGTGACCCCAGGGTGCACTAAGCACAATTGGGCAGTGATCTTCCCAGGCTCATATCTCAGACCTCATGAGAGGTATCGACAAACTATCAAGGGCTATGAGATCATGTTTCTGAGGTCTACAATAACCTCTCTCATTTTTGGGTGATTCAACTTCATTTGTATTTGGCAAGGTTATCTCAGTCGATTCCAAAACTTGCAGTGAGGGTCAGTTGAAAGTAGCTCAGCAGTGTATCTTCAAACCATCCATCCTAGGATTGAACCATCTACTCCATTAGTTCCAATTGGCCTGGTAAATGCCAATGACAACCCCGTTCTGCCCATGGAGTCATTGGAATTCTTGGGACCACGCTCGACCCAAGTGACCCCAAGGTGCACTAAGCATGATTGGGTAGTGATCTTCTGAGGCTCGTATCTCAGACCTTGTGAAAGGTATCAACAAACCATCATGGGATACAAGATCATGATTCAGAGGTTGACAATAACCTCTCTTAGTTTTGGGAAATTCGACTTCATTTGCATTTGGCAAGGCGATCTCAGTCGATGCCTAAACTTGCAGTGAGGGTCAGTTGAAAGTAGCTCAGCAGTGTATCTTTCAAACTGTCTATCATGGGATCAAATCATCTACTCCATCAGCTCTAGTTGGCTGGGTAAATGCCAGTGACAACCTCGTTCCACCCATGGATTCACTGGAATGCTCACGACCACGCTCAACCCAAGTGACCCTGAGGTGCACTTGTATACACCTAAAAATGGTCACTTAGACTATTAGCCCCTTTCTAGCATTATTTGCTAAAATCATCAATTGCTTATTCTTGATCAAATCTTAGTTCTATCATTTATTTGATTATTTTTTATGGGCTAACCATTTTATCCTAAGTCTTTATTTAATTAAAAGGAATCTCCTCCTCTTTTAATTAAATAAAAAGCCCCCACTTTTTCTCTTATCCTAAGTTGCACAAATTAAGCATTATTCTTATTTTACAAAAAGGAGAAAAGCACTTTTTCTCTCATAAGGACACAAAAGTCAACTCTTATTTTCTCATTGGAGGATACTTGTGCACCTCTTTGAAGCTCCACCCTTGATTAAATCTTTTGCCTCTTAATCTCCATGGTCCATTCCTTCTCATTTCTTATAAAAGGAGAGCTCTCTTCTTCATTCTAGATCCCCAACTTTTTATGCTAATGTTATGCTGCAGGTTTTCTAGGTCACTTTGGAGCTTTTAAAGATTTGGAGCATTCTTGGAGATCTGATTGCATTTAGCCCTCATTCCTTGCATTCTTAGTTTAGATTCATGTTTATGCTTTCTTAGCTTAGTTTCCTTTATGCTTTAGATTACTTCATCTAGCTTAATTAAGAGGCTTTATAATACTTGTTCTTTCATTTCCATAGTTTAGCTTTCATATTCATCTTAATCTAGCTTGCATTGCATTTCATTTGATTCTTGAGGATATTGGCATTCTTGCCCTTGTCTTCATTTGAATCTCCCATTGTATGGTTTACTAGTAAGGTTATTGGATTAATAGCTCTAGCTGAGAGCATTCTTAAACACCCTTGCACTCCATGCCTAAGGAGCTATGGATCAATTTTTGAGACCTCATTCTTGAGTGTTCTTGATTGTAATGATTCATAGAAGTGCACTATTTAGAGTACACATTTTTTGCGCCCACCGTGGGGTAGAGTAGACTAGCTTTGTCCCTTCTTTTTCTGCATTTTCATCAATTTCTGTTAATTTTTTGGCAAGTTTTGAGCTTAATTTTTGGTCTCTATTTTTCTATCTTAGAATATCGTGCGATACTTTCAAAAGTATCATGTGATAGTTCTCTATATGCACGCATGATACTTCACCTGACATAAGTATCGCCTAGCTATTGCAGAGAATATCACCTAGTCTTGGGCTAAGTATCGCCTGGTATAGAGCGAAGTATCGCACAAACTAATATTATCACCCCAGTATACTGAGAAGCACTGTACGATAATTATGGTGTCTGTAATTATCACCTGTACCCAATAGTGAGCTTTTTTTGATCTATTTTGTTTATCTTGCAAGTTAACAGGCACCTATTTTTATAAAAAAAATTCACAAATGGTATCAAAAGTTGAAGTGTGATATATCGTTGGAAAGGTCTTTCGGAGCCTAATCCAACCGTGCTAGTTTCATTCTCAGATTTTACCATTTAATTAACTGTTTTACTTGTAGATTATCTAATTTTTTATGTGCTAACCATTGTGGAGCTAACAAGTTGTGCTTGTAGGTGCTCTCATTGCTTGGAATTTGCCAAAAGAAACGCATGTCAAAGAGGGCTACTAATGGTTTTTGCAGGGCTGCCCAAAGCATAAAAACCAAATCAAGTGCTTGTTTAATTGCTTTATTTATTGAGTGTGGCATATACTAGTTGTTTCATTTCATAGGCACTTAATACCTTGTTGTAGGAATTTTGAGGTGGTAGGAGAGTATGCTCTTCACCCTTGTGGTGAAACAGAAATCTTGACCCATCTTGGGATTTTGAAAGCAAGGGGGTAACTAAATCTTTTCTTGGTATGTTTGGGTGAAGTTTTTGAGATAGGGGAGTATGCTCTTCACCCTTGTGGTGAACCAAAAACCTTGAACGTCAAGAATTGATCCACTTTTTGTTTAGATTTAGAATCCTTTAGCAAGCCTACTCTTGAGCAATCAAGAGGAACAACCCAAGTGGGGACAAGCTAATACCGAGCTATTCCAACCCACTATAATCTCAAGGCTATTGAGGACACAAAACCTTGGTAGACATAACACTTGTCTTCGCTTGATGTGAGTAGCTCATGGGATTGCGACCATGGGGAAAGCATTGAGCAAGAATGCTTAAGGTACTCTTGAGGCCATGAGGTCCTAGTCCTTTATGAGGAGCAAGAGGGGTGTTATGAATGGAAGCCCTTACTACGAACCATTAGTTAGAAGCCACCTTATTTTATCCACTTAGCTTCTTGGTGCAAGGATTGATCCAAGTGGACTTACCTAGATCACCCCAAGACACTCACCATATGTGCTCCTTTGGTTGTGTTTTTGACAGTTCCATGACAATGCCAATATCTCTTGTGGGAAACCACTTGGTGTGAGGCAAGGGAGCATCAAGTTGTGGTCCATGTTGCTAAGTAATGAGCCTTGTCCTTCTAGGTAGTAATTACTTGAATTGTCTTCGATTGTGCTATACCAGTGTAAACATTCTTAACATTCAAACAAATGGTAGCATTCATAAGATTTTCTATTTTTATATCACAAGTGCTTGTCTTGGCAAGGTTTCTTTTGCCCTTGTTCCAAGTGTTTATGACATGTTTGATCACCTACTATTTGCAAACTTGTCTTTTACTTGCTGTTACTATCTATCAAACTAATAAATTGCACTATCCAATCTTTTAAATCAATCAAAATGCTTCAAAACTGAGATTTTTTATGTTCACTGGTCAAAGAGTCATACGATCCTAGAACAGTGTCGCACCCTGTTCTGAGAAATATCGCGCGATAGTTCATCCCTACATAATTGTCACCCCTCTTGCCTGGAAAGTGTCACCCAGCCTTATTGGAAACTATCACTTGGCTTAGGGTGAAGTGTCACCTCACTATAAACTATCACCTTGTCTTCCTGGAAAGTGTCGCCTAGAACCTTTTTGTTGTCTTGTTGCTGTTGCAATCCAGAGCTGCTAAAATTGCATTTTAACCTATCATAGTGTGTCTTTTTCTATTCTTACCTGAAGCTGGTCTGTTATCTGCATGCTCAAACTTGTTCTAGACTAAAATAAATGAGCTAAAACTATTGGATTTAAGCTTAACGAATGCTACTCTTGATCACTTGTCACATCACGGTTACCTCTCTAGCTACTTGCTTATTGAGTTTCTTGCTCACTGCTTGGCTTTAGTCAATTGATTGTTGTAAGTGCTTGAGCACTTTTGACGAGCCATCTCTCTATTTTTCTACTTTGACAAGTGATCTTTATTATCTTTTCTTATCTCAAATCTAAGAAACTTTGTCTCATTCTATTAGTCAACCAACATCTCTTTTCATGCCAATTACAACTCGGTCTCAATTTGAGCAGGAGATTCATCCTCCATTCAATTATACATAGTTACCTTCTCCAACTAGATGCTCACAAGCGCCCATTAGCAACAAAAGTTCTAGTTCTAACCAATCTGAGGATTCTAAGGCTACCCTGTGGTACAAAGGAGGTTTCCTCTTTTCCGCATTCAAGACCCCCAAAAACATAGATAGTGTCTCACTCACTTTGACTGAACAAGAAAAATTTCAATGCTTGCAAGAACACTTTGAGCATAAGGATAACCAAGCACACTTAGATAAAGAACACAATCAACAAAGGATGGATGTTTCTAGGTGCATGGCTTATAGAGGAATGTCTTATGAGCAACTCGAGACTAGTAACTATGAGCATAGACCCCTTTTTAATGGCAACAATGGCAACAACACGCCACCAAGATCACCTCCAAAATAGACTTTTGAGATTCCTTCTTCACCTCCTAGACCTCCTCCCTCTCAACATGAGGCAGAGGCTGATGATGAGATTTCTAGTGAGGATCTTATGAGATTTGAACAAGATGTGGTCTCCCAACGAATGATGCATAAGCTTTTAGAGCATAATGGCGACCAATATTTCCAATATATGACTTCTAGAGGATACAAGCTTCCTCCCGGCTATGATGTCAAAAAAATTGTCCAACAAAGAGTACCAACTGAATTGGAAGTCCTTCAAGAAGAACTGCATCAGACAAATCAATGCCTTACCCAAATGGCAATAGACAAAGAGCCTCCAAAGGTCTCTTTTGTAGAATCAATTTGTGCTCTTCCCTTTGATAGGAGTCTATACATGGTCCCGTTTCCTAGGGATATTGAGGTTCCCAAATATGACAAGTATGATGGAAATGGTGACCCCCATGACCATGTGCATCACTTTTACGCTCTTAGCATAGACTTCCTTCATGAAGACACATTTCTTCTACGAATGTTCCCTAGAAGTTTAAGAGGCCAAGCTTTGGAATGGTTTGTGAAATTGACACCACCTCTTAAGACTTTTGATGAGTTGGCTCAATGATTTACCCAGCATTATTCTTACAACATCCAACAACCTGTCACCATGACAGATCTCGGTAATCTAAGACAACATCAAGGTGAGCCATTTGCAACTTACTTACAATGTTGGAGGTCATTGTATTCTTGATATCCTCATCAGCTACCCAAAGGGGAAAAGATTGATATTTTTGTCAACACTCTTGTGCCTGAGTTGTATTATGATCTAAGGAAACAACTGTTCTCCTCTTTCAATGACATGGTTGAAAGTGCATATCGGATTGAGGATAAAGCTATAAGAAAAGGGGATATTGTTATTAATAAAGATGCTAAAGGAAATGGCAAAGACAAGAACAAACCTTGGAATAAAAACATGTTGTTAATGATGGGGTTGTTGATGCTCCTAAAGCTAAAGAGCCTGCTTTCAATCTCTCCAATGCTATCTATGGAGCAAAACAACAAGAAGCTACCAACGCTCATGGTGCTCCTAAACCTCAATATGTGGATAAGCCTAAGAAGTCATTTTGAAAGTGAGTCTATACCAAGTTGGCAAAACTTTACGATGTGATCCTTAAGACTTTGGTTGATAATGGATATCTTACGCTTCCTGATAAACCTGGTAACTAGGATCCAATAAATAAACCTGATTGGTGGAGAGAGGATCATTACTACCATTATCATAGAAACAAGGGACATCTAACAAATAATTATTTTAAGCTTAGGAATGATATTCAAGACCTCATTGATAACAAAAAAATCTCCACTAATGGCTTAACTAAAAATTTTGATCACACAGCTTTCAAAGATCCTCTACCTAAGCATGATAAGGGGGAAACCTCTCAAGCACATAAGAAGAATCATGATGCTAAGATCAACTATACATATACTTCTGATACACCTATGATTAACATGATAGGGCCCGTTGAGAGTGTTCTAATGCTGAGGTCTTAAGATGATAATAAAGTCAGTCATGGTAAGCCAAAGTTGGTCTTGCAAACACGTGGTAGTTCATCTTCCCAAAGTGAGACACTGAATGTTGTTACTAGGGGGCAAGCCAAGATTGTCCTTAAAACTGTACAAGATCCCAAGAAAGCTTTTCCTTCCAAACAAGCGGCTCCTTCAGCCACCCCTAGCTATGATCTTGTCCAACATTTGAAAAAGACACCAGCACAGATATCTATCCTTGAGTTGCTTCGGTTATCCCCTTCGCATAGAGAGATTCTTGATGAGGCTCTACATACAACATGTGTTCCCAATGACATTGATCCAAATTGATTTCAGGCTATGGTCAACCACATTTCATCTCTGCTATCTCTCTCCTTTTCTATAGAAGATGACATATCTATTGCTCACCCTCATAATCTAGCTTTACACATCAAAGTTCTAGTCTATCACACCCGCGTCTGGCGAGTCCTGATAGAAAATGGTGCAGGGTTAAAGATTGTTTCTTTCAATGTCATACAACAGTTTGGTTTGTCATAATTCATTGTGGATTCTAAGAAGAAAATTACTATAAAAGCTTATGATGAAGTGGAAAGATCTTCCAAAGGTCTTGTCACGCTGCCTATCCAAGTAGGCCCTGTCATGAAAGATATTAACTTCCAAGTATTGGACATCCCACTCACATATAACATTCTTTTGGGTCATCCTTGGATCCACGACATGCAGGCTGTTCCTTCCACTTATCATTAGTGTGTCAAATTTTTGTACAATGGCACTGAAGTTGTGATTCCTAGAGACCATACTATTGCTATCAATGCTCTTGCTGCTGCTGAAAAATTTATTCCTCACAATGAACCTTCTATTGATCCTAGTACATCTCTAGTTGCTACTGAGAAAACACTTAAGATGATGAGCCTTGGTATGGGTGAATATACACTAGATTCCTTTGCTTCTATACCTGTTTCTCCTAGGTCATATGGGAAACCTTTTGATCAAATGAAGCCTTCCACTTCTGCTATGGTGATCTTTGATACTTTTGTTCCTTCATCCGTTCCTTTAGAAGTAGAAAGAGAAGAACAAGTTGTCCAAGAGTGGATCTATAGAGAAGATGAGGGTAGTATGGAAAATTCCCTCCTTGATCATTCTAGAAATACTCCCATGCTCAGTAATTCATACACAGATACAGATGAATCACCACTACACACTATGCCTCAAATGGGAGATGATCTTCCTTCTACTTCACTTCTTTGGGGAGAAGCATGTATATCTACTGATGATATGGTTGAGGCCTCTATGTCTAGAACCTATGTGCCTAAAGAATCATTGCACTATGATAGACAACATCGCAACATTGCACGGCTGCTACAAAGAGGTGATCCATCACATAATGACATGAGTATCTCTACTTCTCGACATCTTAAGCCTCTTCCAGAAGATTCTTCCATGATAGATATGGATGTTGATATGATTCATACTTATAGTGACCATCCCAATGTAGTTGATGAGTCTCGCGAAGGGTCTGATGGGTTGGTTCCCCGTATTGCCTTAGTGGACTATGTTGGTCCTTCTATGACAAATCTAGATCTAGCTACTTTTGGAGCTTACCCTATAGGTTCAACCTCTCTTGTCACTAGAGATGACACCTCTCACATAAATGCTATTGAACCAATCACTTCATTTCATCTCGCATCAACACCTGTTACTTCTTCCACTAATGAACTAGCAACAAAAAAGATTGAATCAACAATCAAGCATCACAGTCATCACGTCAAACGAAAAGAGCAATGGTCGGATGGCAAAAACCACATTGTGGCAGTATCTGAACCTAAGAAAAGTAAAAATAAAAATCTGCTCAAAAATAATGATTGTCAAATAAAAGATGACAAGCTGATTCTCTACAAAGAAATGGTGAAATTCTTCAAGCATGATCTCTTATCTATTATACTTCAGCCCATTCCTAGAGCTGAGAACAAAGTTGCTAATGCCTTGGTTACTTCGACATCCATCTTACAAATGAAAAAGCATAAATTTCACTTCAAGTTCCTGGTGGATGAATTACGAATTACTAAATTATGCTATCCTACTCACAAATCTTACAATCCACCATGCCATTCTTTTTTCCATCCCTTACACTTTGCCTTTGTCTCTGGTGACTTGTATAGGAAGGGTCTAGATGGAACTCTCCTTAAGTGTCTAGAAATAGAGGAGTCAGAAAAAGTGCTAGCTGAAATCCACTATGGCATATGTGGATCACATTCTAATTATCCTCCACTAGCTTAGACATTGCTTAGGGCTGGTTATTATTGGTCGAACTAGTTGAGACCTCCTGTCATCATAGTTGTAGCATTTGGGCCTAGGGACTATTAGTTCTCTACATCTGAGAAAGTAGATTGTTGATGCCCATTTTTATCTAGGGCATTCTTTGTACATATTTATTGATCCTGAAAAAACTCCAAAAAAATTCATATATGATGCTGAAAAAATCCTAAAAAGCATAAAAATTATTGCAAAAAAAGAGCATCCTAGTGAAAACCTAGCAATAGGCACTTTGATGTCTCACCAAAAAAAATAAAAAAATTGAAAAAATTGAAAAAGTGCCTTGGTGAAAACCTAGAAACAAGCGCCTTGGTAGCAAAAATACAAAAAAATTATAAAAAGTCTTGAAAAAAATACAAAAAAAATAAAATAAAAATTTGCAATAAATCTATCAAGTGGTGAAAACCTGGAAACAGGTGCTGCTTGAGACCCTCTACACCTATGTCTATCAGTCTTGCATGGCACTCATTCACTCCACTTCTCACTTTGCCTCTCCTAGCCTGGAATTGACTCTTGTCTTAGTCTAGGGGGCATACGTTGTTTTAAGCTTATCTTGGATCTCTTTGTGCATCTGGGTTTCTTGGGCAACTTGGTTCTAGCGGTGTTTTTTTAACACCACCCCAACTGTGTTTTTCAACACTTCCCTAGCATCGAGTGTTTCTTAACACTTATCAGATATCCTACCCACAATCGAGATGATGCAGTATTTCTCATTGGTAGATGTGATACTCAAAGTTTGACTCTATGACCAACACACACACCCTTAAACACTTGCTGAGATTTGCTTGACTTTATTTCTTGGTGTGTTGTCTATGATGATTTCATTGCTGAGTGTTCTCCCCCTATGATCATTTTCAATGATGCATAGCTAGAAGATTGAGGGAATGAGAACATGTTTTATTTCTTTTTCTGCTTGTGGATATATTATGTTGGTCCTACTTGTCATTAGCATTTATGCTTGTTCCACTTGACATTGGGATCTACAAGGTATTATCCTTGACAGTTTTGCAAGTGCATGCTTATAGTCATCTTGACTTTCTTGTGTCTCGATGTGAGCATAATCTTGCTATATCAAACTTAGGTAATCTCACTGCACTAGTCATCTTGACCTACATGTCTCTGATGCCTAGGTGAGATTTCCACATTTTTATCTGATATAGATCATATTTAGATTCACATAGTTATGCTAGTGTGTATTGTATGATCTTGCAACACTACCAATAATGCTCGATGATGATAATTAGATGTCTATTGGCTTCGTAACCTTGCAAGTAAACCACTTTTCATGTAGCTTGCATTCTTAAGTTCATGTTAGTTAGTTTTGCATCTTGCATATGGAGAGAGCTCTCCTTTTCATCTTACGTGGACTTGTTAATCAACTGCGCTCCTCTTTCACTTCTTCTTGATCATGTCTTTCACTTCTTGTCTTTCATATCCCATCGTTTTATCTTCATTTCGGGATCTAAACTAAAATCTGTGTTCACCTTTCTTCTTCTTTCATGGAGTTGGCTGACCTTTTGAGGCTTGATCCTTCGATCTTCGCTAGGGCATTCTTCACCTCTTCATCCCCATCTCTCTCAACTTCCAGTCTTTCATTCACTTTCAAATCCCCCTTCGTGGTGTTTGCGGGTTGAGGGACCGATAGGTTCATGCCCCATGTCCCATGTGTGGGGCATATCTTCACTGCTTGATGGTTATTATGTTCTCTTTCTTCGATTATGATTTCTAGTGATTTGATCATGTCTCTCTTGCTTCTGCTTTCCCTCTACTTGGATTTCACTTTCGATCCCAAGGGGGAAGACACATCATATCTTATTGGCTATCTCTTTCCTAAGTGTTCAGTACTATCGCTACCAGGCTGACCATGCAGGATTTGTTATCTCTCTGCACTTCATTTTTTGGAGTCAGATCACTATCTTCTTGCCTTCTTGGCTGATCTATTCTTTGATGTAATGTGTTCCTAGATCAATCACACATTAGTCAAAGAGGGGAAAATGTAATCACCTAAAAATGGTCATCTAGACTATTAGCCCCTTTTGCTAAATCATCAATTGCTTATTCTTGATCAAATCCTAGTTCTATCATTTATTTGATTATTTTCTATGGGCTAACCATCTTATCCTAAGTTTTTATTTATTTAAAATGAATTCCCTCCCCTTTTATTAAATAAAAGCCCCCACTTTTCCTCTTATCCTAAGTTGCACAAATAAAGCATTATTCTTATCTTATAAAAAGGGAAAAAGCACTTTTTGTCTTATCTATGGACACAAAAGTCAACTCTTATTTTCTCATTGGAGGATACTTGTGCACATGGATTGCTCCTATTTCAAGCCCCACCGTTGATTAAATCTTTTGCCTCTTAATCTCCATGGTTCATTCCTTCTCATTTCTTATAAAAGGAGCTCTCTTCTTCATTCTAGATCCCCAACTTTTTATGCTAATGTTATGCTGTAGGTTTTCTAGGTCACTTTGGAGCTTTTGGAGATTTGGAGCATTCTTGGCTTTTTGTATCTACATGTTATCATAGTTTCATTTCTTGCATTGTCGTGGAATTCATAGCTTCATACTTAGCTTAGTTTCCTTTATGCTTTAGATTAATTCATCTAGCTTAACTAGGAGGCTTTTTAATACTTGCATCTTTCATTTTCATAGCTTAGCTTGCATTTCCATTTCTAGCATAGCATTGCATTGCATTTTCATTCTTGATTCTTGAGGATATTGACATTCTTTCCCTTGTCTTCATTGAATCTCCCATTGCATGGTTTACTAGCAAGGTTATAGGCTAAATAGCTCTAGCTGAGAGCATTCTTAAAACCCTTGCACTCCATGCCTAGGGAGCTATGGATCAATTTTTGAGACTTCATTTTTTAGTGTTCTTGATTGTAATGATTCATAGAAGTGTGACACAATTATAGCACACACCCATGACCCCTTTTGACACATTGGAATGCTCAAGTGTGTCTTAAGGGGTCCTAAGACCCCTTGAGACACACTTGAGTGTTCCAATGTGTCAAAAGGGGTCACGAGGACTCCCTAGGGGTCCTAACGCATGATAAGGCATACTAGGACCCTTAGGGAGTCCTCGTGACCCCTAGGGAGTCCCCGTGACCCCTTTTGACACATTGGAACACTCAAGTGTGTCTTAAGGTGCCCTATTAGCTGAGAGGGTTTAAAAGGGCCTATAATTCTAAGGGCCTATGGGTCACTTGAACAGTCATATCCACTAGAATAACACAAACAAAAGTGAGTTTGCCATGCACTCTTTCAACAATCGGGCAATGCACTGGAAGGAATGAAAGAAAGGGGTGCAACACTGGCTGGGCAGCCCCTATATTTAAAAGGGCTCTTTCATGAGGTTGTGTTCCCATTCCTAAGAGGACCCCTTAAGACACACTTGAGCATTCCAATGTGTCAAAAGGGGTCACGAGGACTCCCTAGGGGTCCTAGTAAACCTTATCATGCATTAGAACCCCTAGGGAGTCCCTGTGACCCCTAGGAAGTCTCTCTCTCCGCCTCCAGTGAACTATTCTTCAAAGCCTCCATTTCTACGTAGCTAGGGTTTATGATGCCTGTAAAATGCACATTTAATACAAAGATTTAGCTGACCACCTTTAAAGACCTAAAAGAAATGAGAAAAAAATTTAGGCCAAAAATATATACCGCATTTCTGTATGTAGTACTGTAAGCTTCAACAATCTAGTCGGCTTCCTCTGCTAAGGCACGAAGAACTTCATTAATGTATGCTCTAGGAGGAAGATTATAATTTCCATATTTCTGCAAGAGATTCTCAAAAATTTGTAATATTATATATAATATATTAGTATACATTAGTATATATATATATATATATATATATATATATATATATATATATATATATATATATATATATATATATATATATATATATATATATATATATATATATATATATATATATATATATATATTATATACATGTTAGTATATATAATACATTAGTATATTATAATACATTAGTATATTTTAATACATTAGTAGATATAATACATTAGTATATTATAATACATTAGTATATATATAATATACATTATATATATCATATGCGTCTTTTATTTATATCTATTACATACATCAATATATGTAAAAGTTAAAAAAAATTCATTTGCTCCCACCCTTTTCTCATCAACCTAAGAATATCGGGTACCCGATATGAAATCGGATACCCGATTTTTCCCAGGTAATATTTGACAAAAATATTCCCTGTCCCCACAGACTAGACAATCACTGGATTTGATACTTTTTTCACGCGTTGCGAAAAAAAAAATATGATTTGGGGCCCATTGTTTGATTTTTGTCAACTTGTGGTCTCACCATGGGAAGCAGCAGTCATCGAAAGGCTAAACGCAAGAGGAAGTTGATAGATGATGAAATTCAAGCATATAGGGAAAAAGATAAGGAAAATCACCGAAGAAGGAGAGAAGGTATGTTAAACATTAATCAAGGTGACCCTGTAAATGTAGTTGTAAGTGAAGAGGATGTTGAATTTGAAAATGCATAGATGGAGATTGAAAATGTAGACTTTGGGAACGAAAATGTTGCACAAGAACCACATGAATGTTATACATCTCCAAATCATATGCGAAATGAAGTCCCTTGTAATAAAGATAATTAATCTTCAAATTTGGGGCTTTCAAGAACACCTAAATGGTTAATTGAAATTGAGGAGAACATTATGAATAATTGGGAAGGAAAGAGGTCACATAGAACCGTTAGGTTGTGGGCTTCAAGACTTTATGATCAATTTTTTTGAAACAAGACATTGGTTGAGCAATGTCAAATTTTTGTGCAGTTGTTAAAGATGCAAAACATGAGACCTGTGCTTGTGAAATTGAAGATTCGTGTGAACAAGAAAATGGAGAGAAATGCCATTGTTGTGAAGAATCTTTTCAATGCTCTCAATAGCATTGGGAAGACTAGCAGAGAAAAAGACAAGAGAGTTGCTCGAAGGGTTATTACAACCTCCTTAGTAAGTCATCAGTTGAGAAAGGCTCGTTTGATGAGACAAACTTGTGTTGACTTCAATATAGACCGTAAAAATTTGGGTAGAGCACTTGCAAGAAGAGAAAGACTTGATGATCCACTTCAAATTGATACATGGGCTTATGGTGGGAGACTTACACGTTTCGATAAGAAGCTAACAGATGTTGTCAAGGATGAAATTCAAAAATTTTGGGATGCTAACTCAAGAGTGTCACCAAATGTGAAGGATGTCTTGAATTTGAGAGTTGGCAATGGAGACCATACTCCACATCCTAAACATTATGTGGAGGTAAGTCAAACAATGTTGTATAAAATTTTTTGTGAGACACATCCAACATTGAAAATATCAAAAAGGTCTTTTGAATCTATGAAACCATTTTATTGTGTACCCCTTAAGATTTGAAATACATGTTGTTGCAAATATCATGTTGAGTTTTCAATGCATCATGAATTATTACGGTCCATTCATTCTACTTTGCATACTAATGAAATGCTAGAGGATTGTTGTGCAAGTGGTCTTCCCAAATCATCAAGAGACTTGCTAGATCAATTTTTATGTCATAGAGATGATGGTTGTTTATTTTATAAAAAAGATTGCTTAAATGCCAAGTGCTCAAAATGTGGTGGCTTGTCCAAGTTTAGAACATGTTTTCATGAGGGTTTGGAACACAATTTTGGAAAGACACTCATCCAAAAAAAGGTATATGAAACAGTGAAATATACATTGAAGAGTGGAGGTGAAGGCTCTAGATGTGAGTTAGTTGCAAAAGAATACAATGTTGCTGATTTTATCTCAGATTTCAAGACAAATATTTTTTACAAGTATGCAAGGTATAGTCACAGGTCTCTATGATTTGATCAACAATTTAGGACATGTAAGGACACTTTCCCCATTGGAATTATTATATTTTTTTGTAGACTTTGCGGAGAACTCTACAATGCAGCCCCAAAATGAGACTCAAGCTCAATATTACAATTCCATTTAGGTTGCTATTTGTGTACACATCACATATAGACATTCCCCTGAAAGCAAAAAATATGAGTGAAAGATTATCAAAGAGTACCATTTTTATATGATCGATGACAGGTCTCACTCTAATGAGTTTGTTCAACATTGTTTCCAGAACTATTTTGACTTCTTGCAGGAAAATGGTATTGCTATGGATAGGCATCTCATTTGGTCGAATAATTGCACTGGTCAATTTAAGAATGCCAGAATGTTTTATTGGTTGTGTAGAATGCATGTGGAGAGAGGTGTACCTCATATTTGGAGTTTTTTTGAGTCAGGGCATGGGAAAGGGGAGCATGAAGGAGCAGGTGCATGTGTGAAGAGAGCTCTAGTTAAGGAGAAATTGAGGATTTCAGGTGTTGTACTTCTTGATGCTTGTTCTATTGTTGATTGGTGTACTTTAGCATTGTCACAGGGGGGGACTCTTGATTCTACAGTGCGTAGATTCTTTTGGTTGGTTGAGGAGGGAACTATAGGAGATAGATTGGATTGTCAAACAGTGAAAGACTCTTCAAAAATGCATTCATTCTGAAGCTCCAATAGTAGTAAATGGACCATTTGGACATGAGAGTTGGCTTGTTTTTGCCCCATGTGTTTTCAGTATGATTGGGATCATTGCGAGTCAAGTGAGTGGGTGGATACATGGGTTCCATAGTATGTGACTCCTTTATCTTTGACACTCTTTATAAGAAATGATGACATGGACACTTTAGTTGACTATGACCATCTTTCAGATCTTCTGAAGGTAGGAGATGTTTTTGCATTGGTTGCACTGCAGGGGAATGATGAGAGGTCAAATTATTGGTTAGCATGTTGTGTACAAGGTGTTAGTAAACAGATTCATCCTTTCTTGTTCTTTGTGACAATATGACTCTTAATGCCCGAATGATGAACAAAACCTACTTACAACAGTTGAAAAGCCATCTTCCAATGACTGGCTTTTCTCTGAATTTATAGGTACAGCTCCCTATGTGAATGATTTTCAAAGAATTATGTTTGCTCCTAAAACTAACATGGGGTATGCTCTTAACCCAAGAGCGGAAGAGGAAACCAAGTTTCACCCAGGCAAGTGAAACTCAGGCAGGGATCTAAATGCAAGGGTGTTATGTTTATGGTATTCACAATCTTATGACTCCCACAACACAACAGAATGAAAATGCGGTTTATGGAATGCAAATGAAGTATGGTGATGCAATCTCATAACCAGTTATAACTCTCTGATTATTTTACTGATTGATAAACTAAAAATAATGAAATAAAACTCTGTTCACTCACTATTATCAATTCAACACAATGAAACAACATCACATACAGAAATGAAAAAACCTCTAACTAGTTCTTCTCTGAATATTCTACAGCACATCCTACTGAGTTTATTCACATCTTCGAAAATAGGGAATGAAACATCCTTTCCTTCCTACTGCAACTTAGATGAAAGAGAAAGAACCATCTAAATAACTAATTGGAACAGAAAATCATTGACATAAAACACTTTCAATTGTCTCTGCAACATCAAGTATTCTACACCAAAAATTTTCTGACCCTCTATACTGATTTTATTATAGTATTTATAGAATTTCTTTACAACCCATAGAGTTCGTAAGAACTCATGATCTTCCCACTTCCTGGAATACAAAGAGTCAATAGACAAACAACTATGAAAATATATGAGGAATATAAATCAACTCAATCCTATCCTTTCATTTATCTGAGGAGGAAAGCTGAACAGTCTTCAGTTGAACCAAATAGAAAACTGTTCATCACAACACTACAAACGTTCTCCAATGTCTTCATTTCCTCAATCAGCATATGCTAAGCCAAATCCATTAGCTTTTAAATCACTTTTACTGTCTAAAGCTTTGAATTTGAATCAGACATAAATGGAAAGTCGTTGTTCTTTAATCTTCAATGCATTGTTCTTCATTCTCGAATAATAAGTTCACTGGATCACTGGTTCTTCTGCATTTGATACTTCTCTGAGCTATTATTCCTTGGCTTCAGATGTCTTCATTCTATACAATTTCCTTGGCATACAGCTTTTCACAAATTCACCATTTCAATCTTCAACAATATTGCTCTTTATTCTTAGTCAACAAGAATACTGAGTCATTAGAACAAAGCTCTATCCATTATGGAAATATATTGAATTCCTTGTGCCATTTTACTGCAACATCTTATTATTTAAATGCAGCAGTTGTCTTTAAAATAGCAGAGAATCCATTATCTGCGTGAGATAAGAATCTTTGGTTCATGATTATTTAATGATCTTCATATGTTTACCTTCTTCATAGTATAATAGGAAGATAAGTTTTAAACTTTAATGGCTTCGATTATCCTTAATAACTTGAACTCTGCAAAAGCGCACCAATTGGGTGCATTTCCATCATAGAAGAACCTGCCATTTTATCAATTGTTTAAAAAAATATTATGCACTCTCGACCCATGATTCTTGAAGAAGGAATATTCTTTGAGTCATTTGGAAACAACCCATGTGATCAGATCAGAAAAAGATGTTGAAATCTTCAATATATCCATCGGCAGGTTTTGGCACTTGCAGGTGCAAAACATTCCCTTCATTGCGGAAAAAGCACCTACTAGATATGATTTCCACATAACAGAGAAGCCCCTGCCCATTTTTGTACATGTCATTTTTAAGTGCCAAGTGCCTTTTAACTTAAGGCTCATTGCCTTTTAAAATTTTTAAAATAATCACCTTATCGAGCTCGGTGGGACACGTGGAACCATCCCGCTAAGCCACAAAGCATATTTTGCACCTTAGCAGCAAAATGGGAACCATTGATTCGGCATCTCAAAAAGTTAACACCACAAACAATTCTTCTCGGACCCACAGAGACATGTGGAACCATCTCGCATGATCGCAAGACCAAGAAAATTGCCTTGCGATCATGCGACAAGGCATAACGCAAAGCGGGTAGGTGCGGAGGAAGTGCGGAAAAGGACAAGGAAGATTAGAAAGGTGCCCAGCTAGCATCCATGTCCTCCAACATTAAGCATCACAAAAATTTCAAATGTGGTTATGTGCCAAATTTCCATCCATTCGGCATTAACTATTTACCTTTTCGCATGATCGCATAGCAATATTTTAATCCATGTGATCATGCGACCGCTCCATGATTGGTCAACTCTACAAGCATCTTCGGTCCCACCTGGACATGTGGAAGGATCCCACTTTACCACCAAGCATCTTTGATACTATGGAGGAATAGCGGCGTCTGTCGATCTCGGCCTTGCATATAAATCTTGGACTCACCGCTCCACGTGGCTTCATTGTCGCATGATTGCATCTACGCTGTTAGCGTATGCGGGTCCTAGTAGGGTGTATTCACCAGCCTGAGTTCCCATTTTGCATTGTCGCATGATCGCAAGGTATTATTTTATTTCTTGCGATCATGCGACCACTTTGAAGAGAAGCACTTTCACCCATCACTTCTATGTATGTGGGTCCCTCAACTTAGAACACGTGCTTCATTAAACTTTTTAATCACGTCGGCTTGTAACTTTGTCATTTTTTAACCAATTCACTTGCTGTTGTTTTTGCAATGAGCTCATGAGAACTCAGAGAATCATGATATGCATCTCAATCATGCAAATTATTAACCTTAATTGACTGTAAAAGATATAGGGGATGAGCACGAACTCGGCTCTGTTGCTCCTTGAATTACACTTTCAACACTTCTTTGAAATATACACAGTCAATAACCATGATACTTATGCACATGCCTCTTAACACTATAAAGTTCAGCTTCATTGCATCTGTTCCATTGCATTCGACATAGGTTCGAGAACTTAAAAGTGCAGGATATGTACATAGCTAGCTGTATAGATTGCCTCATAATACAATGACCAAGTCCCAAAAACATTATACAGACCATTGATACACTCAAATGATAATAACTTCACTATTTAAATGATCACTGGTAATAGAATGAACCCACCATATACCTCAAAACACTAATTCCATCAAAGGAGGCTAGTCATAATTTAATCTTTACTTATCCTGAATTTTGCTTCTAACATCTTCAGAGCAATGCAATGCTATTACTATCAATAAACAGTATGTCTTCTTAGAGTGATTACCTTAATCATCTCTGCACTAAGAAGCTCCTAGTGAATTGGATTTAAATAATGAACTTCTTTCAAAATTACCATAATGAAACCTTGCCCAAAAATATTTCAAATGATCTTCAATGTAATCCATTCCATGACTATCCATGCTCTGCTTTTTGCAATGTACACACTATTATATAAAGTGAAATCTGAATGATCCAATGCTAATTCTTTCATAACATCCATCACATGAAGAGTCCTCTCCTGATTCTTTTGAATGTCTGAAACTCAAACATCATTCCTCTTGTTGAAAAGATCATCAATAGAGCACCATTTTCTTTGCCAGGTTGGGGTCTATAACCTACCCGATATGAAAAGACCTTTAGAACAACCCACCTGATTTAGAGAAGGAAAAACAATGACAGGGAAAACTGGCAAAGAAAGCCTACCTAAGAAATACTTAGACCTAGACTCAGACCACATGACTCCAATATTGCCAAAAAAATGGGTCACTGAAAGTTAGGCAACACAAGGTAAACAGAAGCTTGTACAACCAATGATAGATGGTGATGGGTTCAAATATCCTACTGGTTTAGTTTTTTGTTGCTGGAACATGGCTGCGAACGTACATGATTAGAAAGAATGGAGTTCCCACATTTGAAAACTATGAGAAGCACAAAACTATTCTCATGTATTCACACCTTGTTATAGCAACAAATGTCAAGTTTTCAAAGCATCAAGGAAGACCAAAGACAAAAGAACTTTGGACTATTACTACTTCTGATCATGAAGCACTATTGGAGACCCTGAAGCAAAGAGATGACCCTTCAAGAAGACTTGACTAGGTAATAAGTTAACTTAGTGCATTGTTTTCTAAGTTCGTTAAGCTTAATTTCAATACATTAATTTGACCTTTCTTAGATTGTATTTTAAGTCAATAAACTTGGTTTTGTATGTGGATTGTAACTTGTGCAGGAGCACCTATGAAGACGCCTATGGTCACCATGGATCCAATCACAGATAGAAGGACAAAAGGATCCTTAATGGTTAATTGAGATCTTTTGAAGCCTATAATGGCAATTTGTAACAATCAATTTGATTTAAAAGTTAAATATCCTAAAACTATTCATAAGGACTTATGACCGAAATCATGTATGAGTGGCCAATAGTGCCAAGAAGGGATCTTACATGTCATATACTTATGTCATTTGCATGGTTTGAATTCTTACATGTTTGATTGTTGTTTCTAATGCTTTAAGGATATTATTTTTTAGCATTTCAAACAATCTATAAAAGTTAAACCTCAAACATAATAAACTCCACAGTTCAAATTTCACAAGCTTAATCATGATTAATTTCATAGTTCAAATTTCAAACATACCACTAACAGTTAGTTGAAAGCAGCTCAACAACATATCTTTCAAATTGGCAATGATCTTCTGGGGCTTGTATCTTGGACTTTGTGAGAGATATCAACAAATTGTTAGGTTCTACGGGATCATGTTTTTGAGGTCTACAATAACCTCTCTCAGTTTTGGGTGATTTGACTTCATTTGCATTTGGCAAGGCGATCTTAGTCGATGCCAAAACTTGCAGTGAGGGTCAATTGAAAGTGGCTTAGCAGTGTATCTTTCAAACCATCTAATGTGGCATCAAACCGTATGCTCCATTAGCTCCGATTGGCTGGGTAAACGCTAGTGACAACCCCATTCTACCCACAGAGTCACCAGAACGCTCGCGACCACGCTCGACCCAAGTGACCCCAAGGTGCACTAAGCATGATTGGGTAGTGATCTTCCAGGGCTTTTATCTCAGACTTCGTGAGAGGTATCAAAAAATAATTAGGTGCTACAGGATCATGTTTTCAAGGTCTACAATAACCTCTCTCAATTTTGGGCGATTCAACTTCGTTTGCATTTGGCAAGGCGATCTCAGTTGATGCCAAAACTTGTAGTCAAGGTTAGTTTAAAGTGGCTCAGTAGCGTATCTTTCAAACCATCTGACCTGGCATCAAACTGTCTACTCCATAGGCTTTGGTTGGCTGGGTAAATGCCAGTGACAACCCCATTTTTCCCACAGATTCACCGGAATGCTCGCGACCACGCTCGACCCAAGTGACCCCAAGGTGCACTAAGCACGATTGGGCAGCGATCTTTCAGGGCTCGCATCTTAGACTTCATGAGTGGTATCCACAAACCATTAGGTTCTACAAGATCTTGTTTTCAAGGTCTACAATAACTTCTCTCAGTTTTGGGCGATTCGACTTCATTTTCATTTGGAAAGGCGATCTCAATCGATGCCAAAACTTGCAGTGAGGGTCAATTGAAAGTGGCTCAGCAGCGTATCTTTCAAACCATCTGACCTGGCATCGAACCATCTACTCCATTGGCTCTAGTTGGCTGGGTAAACACTAGTGACAACCCCATTCTACCCACAGAGTCACTGGAACACTCATGACCACGCTCGACCCAAGTGACCCCAAGGTGCACTAAGCACGATTGGGCAATCTTTTGGGGCTTTTATCTCAGACTTCGTGAGAGGTATCGACAAACTATTAGGTGCTATAGCATCATTTTTTTGAGGTCTACAATAACCTCTCTTGGTTTTGGGTGATTCAACTTTGTTTGCATTTGGCAAGGCGATCTCAGTTGATGCCAAAAATTGCAGTGAGGGTCAGTTGAAAGTGGCTCAGCAGCGTATCTTTCAAACCATCTGACCTAGCATCAAACCGTCTACTCCACCAGCTATGGTTGGCCACATAAACACTAGTGACAACCCCATTCTATCCACAGAGTCACCGGAATGCTCGCGACCATGCTTGACCCAAGTGACCCCAAGGTGCACTAAGCACGATTGGGCAGCGATCTTCCAGGGCTCGTATCTCAGACTTCATGAGAGGTATTAGCAAATTGTTAGTTTCTACAGGATCATGTTTTCAAGGTCTATAATAACCTCTCTCTTTTTTGGGTGATTCAACTTCATTTGCATTTGGCAAGGCGATCTCAGTCAATGCCAAAACTTGTAGTGAGGGTTAGTTGAAAGTGGCTCAGCATTGTATCTTTCAAACCATATGACCTGGAATCAAACTGTTTGCTCCATCAGCTCTGGTTGGCCAGGTAAACACCATTGACAACCCTATTCTACCCAAGAGTCATTGGAACGCTCGCGACCACGCTCAACCCAAGTGACCCCAAGGTGCACTAAGCATGATTGGGCAGTGATCTTTCGAGGCTCATATCTCAGACTTCGTGAGAGATATTAACAAACTAGCAAGTGCTATGGGATCTTTTTTTCAATTTCTCCAATAACCTCTCTCAGTTTTGGGCAATTTGAATTCATTTGCATTTGGCAAGGTGATCTTAGTTGATGCCAAAACTTGCAGTGAGGGTCAGTTGAAAGTGGCTCAGCAGTGTATCTTTCAAACCATCCAACCTGGCATCAAACCATCTACTCCATCAGCTTCGGTTGGCCGGGTAAACACTAGTGACAACCCCATTCTTCCCACAGAGTCACTGAAATGCTTGCGACCACACTCAACCCAAGTGACCCCAAGGTACACTAAGCAGGATTGGGCAGTGATCTTCCGGGGCTCATATCTCAGACTTCGTGAGAGCTATCAACAAACCATTAGGTGCTACAAGATCATGTTTTTGAGTTCTACAATAACCTCTCTCATTTTTGGGCGATTCGACTTCATTTGCATTTGGCAAGGCGATCTCAGTTGATGCCAAAACTTGCAGTGAGGGTCAGTTGAAAGTGGCTCAACATCATATCTTTCAAACCGTCTGACCTAGCATTGAACCGTTTGCTCCATCAGCTTGATTTGGCCAAGTAAACATCAGTGACAACCCCATTCTACCAACAGAATCACCGGAACACTCACAACCACGCTCGACCCAAGTGACCCCAAGGTGCACTAAGCATGATTGGGTAGTGATCTTTTGAGGCTCGTATCTCAGAATTCATGAGAGGTATCAAAAAATCATTAGGTGCTACAGGATCATGTTTTCAAGGTCTACAATAACCTCTCTCAATTTTGGGTGATTTGACTTCATTTGCATTTGGCAAGGTGATCTCAGTCGATGCCAAAACTTGCAGTGAGGGTCAGTTGAAAGTGTCTCAACAGTGTATCTTTCAAACCATCCAACCTGACATCGAACCATTTCCTCCATCAGGCTCGGTTGGCTGGGTAAATGCCAGTGACAACCCCGTTCTACCCACAGAGTCATCGGAACGCTCGTGACCACGCTCAACCCAAGTGACCCCAAGGTGCACTAAGCACGATTGGGAAGTGATCTTCTGGGGCTCGTATCTCAGACTTTGTGAGAGGTATCAACAAACTATTAGGTGCTATAGGATCATGTTTTTGAGGTCTACAATAACCTCTCTCATTTTTGGGTGATTCGACTTCATTTGCACTTGGAAAGGCAATCTCAGTCGATGCCAAAACTTGCAGTGAGGGTCAGTTGAAAGTGGCTCAGTAGCGTATCTTTCAAACCGTCTAACCTAGCATCAAACCATCTACTCTATTAGCTCCGATTGGCCAAGTAAATGCCAATAACAACCCCATTCTACCCATAGAGTCACTGGAATGCTCGCGACCGCGCTCGACCCAAGTGACCCCAAGGTGCACTAAGCATGATTGGGCAGCGATCTTCCAGGGCTTGTATATCAGACTTCATGAGAGGTATTGACAAATCATTAGGTGATACAGGATCATGTTTTTTATTTCTACAATAACCTCTCTCAGTTTTGGGTGATTCAACTTCATTTGCATTTGGCAAGGTGATCTCAGTCGATGCCAAAACTTGTAGTGAGGGTTAGTTGAAAGTGGCTCAGTAGTGTATCTTTCAAACCGTCTAACCTAGCATCAAACCGTCTACTCCATCTGCTCGGATTGGCTGGGTAAACACCAGTGGCAACCCCGTTCTGCCCACAAAATCACCAGAACGCTCGTGACCACGCTCGACCCAAGTGACCCCAAGGTGCACTAAGCACGATTGGGTAGCGATCTTTTGGGGCTCGTATCTTGAACTTTGTGAGAGGTATCAACAAACTGTTAGGTGCTACGAGATCATGTTTTTGATTTCTATAATAACCTCTCTCAATTTTGGGTGATTCGACTTCATTTGCATTTGGCAAGGCGATCTTAGTCGATGCCAAAACTTACAGTGAGGGTCAGTTGAAAGTGGCTCAGCAGCGTATCTCTCAAACTATCTGACCTGGCATCAAACTGTCTGCTCCATCAGCTCCGGTTGGTTGGGTAAATGCCAATGACAACCCCATTCTTCCCACAAAGTCAGTGGAACACTCGCGACCATGCTCGACCCAAGTGACCCCAAGGTGCTCTAAGCACGATTGGGCAGCAATCTTCCAGGGCTGGTGCAGGGCACCCTCCACTAGTAGGAATTTGAATTACATTGTTATGTTTTTAATAATAAGGATGGATCTAAATAGATCATCCTAATTTTGGTTTGGAATCCCTAATGTGTGATCAAGGATCTTTTGGTAATGTTATAAGCCTAAGATACCTTAGGTCATGGGGTTCATCTAGTTAGTGATAATTTGCTAGGTTAGGCTTCTGGAGTCTTAAAGGTTGATTTTAGATTATTTTCACTTGAAAAATCATGTTGATAGGTTTTGATCTCAAAAAGAAATCATAAACTCTATCGAGTTCATAAAATGGCATATTTTGCAAAATTGCAAAAATGCAATAAAAGTTGTTGTTGCAACTTTCTAAAATTTCTTGAGAGATTGGAATTGGAAACCCTAGAGTCAAATGGGTTCTCCAATCAGTATACCTTCATTTTGAAGGTTATATATGCTCATCACTTCGAACCATAATGGTAAGAAGTTGATTTTTGTAAACTGATGTCATAAAGGAGGAATACAAACCATTTTTGAGCCATTTCTCAGAGTTGTACGGGCGTGTACGGACTTACAAGTTCATGATTGAATGTGGGAATATTTTATTGCATGTTAGAAAAAATTTTCATTTATTTGAAGAATTTTTAGTTTCATTTGTTAAAGTTATTTCAATTCTTTTCAAAACAGTCTAAAAAGCAAGCTTTTATAGGGCCCTAAACACTAATTGAGGCCTAACTTGCATTCTAACCATGGGTTTAACCTAAAAATTTGGAAAATGCAAGTTAGTTCTATGTATCAATGGATTCTAAAGGCTCATGTAGTGGCTCAAAGGGCAAGGCCTTCATGCATCAGGCCCTAGTCTGAATTTTTGAGAGGATTTAGTCTAGAAAGTAGAAGAAAGTTGTAAAGAAGTGCATAGAATAGATAAGTGAGTGAAGTAAAATTGGTTTTGAGTCATTTGGGGTTGGAGAAGAATATCTGAAGCACTTTACTAGTTCCATGAACCCTATAACTCATACTTGCTTTGTAAACCAAGCTTAATTAGGCCAATTAAGTCTGTGTCCAAGGTGGGTGTTAGGTGGTACTGGAGTGGAGTTGGAAGGAAAGGCTTTGGGATCTTAAATAAATTCCAAATGGGTGTTTGAAAATGACTTGATTGTATCAAGATACTCAGTTGTGCAAAAGTTAGAGTAGAAAACCTCTATTGAGAAGGCTACAAGGAAACTGGCGTGCAGGTCTAGTTTGCCATGGTATGGTTTTGGTGGGAATAAACCAAGTGTTATTTCAGAGTCCTTAGGTCATATGAGGACCATCTAAATGCTTGGGAGTGGTCAAGAAGTCCACTGGTGAAGATTTCTATCAATAAGTTAGTTTTAGGCCTAGTGTCCCTAAAGCCAAAAAGGCATTGAAGTTTGATTGAGTGTGTAATTTTGCAAAGGGAGTTTATTGGGATAGAAATACATTTTTTTGGTTGTGTTATACCATCAAAAGAGTTTGGGATTACCCTTAAGCCTTTGTGGTTGGTTAGTGAGTTGTGGGAGGTAGTAGAAGGGCACTCCACTTTCTTGTTGTAACCTCTGCATTAGGGGCTCGTATATGTAAGTTTTTCGACAGAATGCCCACAAGTAGAGCATGGCATATGGAATTATAGATAGGAGTAGTGGAACTAGTAAAAGGTATCCAAAAATGAAGTTTCCAAAGCTTTGTCAGGTTAGACTGGTCGATGACAATGAGAATTGGTTTTGCACATCGACAGTATTGGCATTCGAGAACATGATAATCTATAACACAATTTCAATATTAAGACATTATCATTTCCTGAGAATGACCCAACACCGAATGTTAAGGAGGACCCGACATCTTCCCTGATGAACAGAACCTTGTTTCATGCTCAGTTGTTGGATTCATAGAGGTCTGTGACTATATCAGTGGGAAACTTAAGAGTGATTTTCAATACCAAGCTGATGATGCCTTCATGATGCATCATAATGCAGTTCTTTGTGTTGACATCAGTCATGATTCAGAGATGTTGGCTTCAGGTTTATAGGGTGGGAAAATTGAGGAGGATGTGCTTGCAATTGAATCCCAAAATACGTATGTATGATAGCTTCGACAAAATGTTTCTTGGTGTCACTTGCATGAAGCGGTGTGTGTGGAGAGCTAGAAATGACATGCTCTAGTTATAGCACCAAGCATCTAATCAAAACACAGAGGCATTAACACTTGTGTTGCAATAAGATCCAGATGGCACTATTCTATAGGAATAGATCCATTTTGAAAGATGTAGAGCACCAAGTAACATGGACTTTCATAACAAAATATTACTAAGGCACTCACAAAGGGAGACTTTAATGTATTCGAGAAAGAAGATGTGGATAGACACGTCCTCAAGAATTAGTTATTATAATAGGAAATAAACTGACCAAAAGGGGAAAATAAATAAGGCTCGTAGAGGAGATTTTGGGGGTTCTGGATTCCACCTGACCCGAGAGACTTTGTACTAGTGGAGGGATAGATTAGGATTTTTATTGTAATGTAGGGAAAGAGGGATTTTATTTTTAGATAATGATTAATGTACAGGAACAGCGGAATCTTTATTGTTTTGCTGTGTTCAAAGAAGGATATATCAGCATATTAAAACTTTGATTTTAGATGCTCACTTTCTGATTGATATTCATCTTTGAATGATATTGGTTTCTTTTGAATGTGTATCTATCTGATCATCAGCACGATCATCTATGGACTTTGTGCTATAGTTTTTCATGTATTTGGAAAGAACTGTTCATCTTTCTCTCTTAGTTTCTTTCTGTAATGCATTGTTTAGGAAAATGAAATTTGTAGCATTTACTGTCCTTTTCTTTTTAGTAAATTAGTCCCTTCGCATCTATCTCGTGTTTACGAATAGATGTTTGTAAGCCTTTATTGATTTTAGGTTAAAAGCATTATCATTTATAGTTTAGTTGATTCATTGTAAATCCTGCACGGGGAGCTATACCCAAATAATTTAGAGGGTGCTTACGCTTCTCAATAGCGAAGTGACCCAACTATTGGTGTTGGTTAAGTCTTTTTGTTTGGGCTTTAAGGGTCATTTTGTAAGCATTTCTTTGGAAGACAAATCTATTCAACAACAAGAAGTTAAACCTCAAACATAATAAGCTCCATGAACAGGGTATTCCAGAGTAAAGATAAAAAAATGTAACTTCAACAAGATATAATTTAAATCATAATGATAATCATAGTCAAGATTAGTCAAGATATAACTTCACCATTCAATTCCATAAACATGAATAATAAATATGTATATACAAAAGATGACGCAAATATAACATATAAATGAACATGTTCTATATATGTATCAAATGTATCAAAAGTATGTCCATATACAAATATGGCACATGCCATTTCAAAATGTCTACAAAATCAATGTTTTAAGGTGTACAAAGTGGCATATATGCCATCTCAAAATGTGTCAAGTGTCATCTCTAAATGACCACAAAACTAAAACTACATCCTATGTTGTAGGGGGATCATCAAAATGTAGCCTCTTTGAAGAAGTGTTGGGCTCTGATTGATCCTGCATAAAAAATGAGTTGAAACCAAAGTTAGATTTCTTACTTTATATGATTTGTACACACACACAGACACACACACATATATAATTCATAATTTTCAAACACTAATTTAATTAAAATTATAACTGAATACAAATACTTGTACCTGGTCTCTCAATCGCCTACCATGAGTAGGTGTCCTAGCATAAGTCCTGGGTAGCGAAGGGACCATGCCAGCAATACCAACTCTGACCTATAAATATATATTTGCAATAATGAGATTAGTAGAGTGGTGCAACATAGAGTAATAAATCTATGAAATAGGATGATAGCATAATAAAATTACAAATTGATTGAACTAAAATTAAAACTTACATCTGGTGATCCCTCCTCTGGAATAGTGGGCTGGGTCAACAAAGAAATGAAGGATTCTCGTGGGCCCTCCCTCACAGTCAGAGTAATCTATGAGAGTAAAAAGATTGTCAATTATATATCAATGTACTTCATCATAGCAAACCTGGTTACAAAATACAAATAACAATATGTAAAAGTCTATGTACAATCGGGCTATCACTCCAAATTGAGACGCCTATAACCCTACACTGTCGAACCGGTGTCGAAACATCATCGATAGCCACACCCTATACAATAAAGTGCAAGTAAAATATTTATTACTACACACAAGTGGAATACATATGCATGCATAATTAATCTTAAACAATTAACTACCTTTCCTTTGTCAACACCTGATGAAGGAACCCCCTCATGCCCCCCACTGACATCGGCTATAGCCTTCAAGAACACAATAAGATGACAATATATATTAGTAAATGTATGAATTTTATTTCTCTAATTGATAGAGATTTAAGCATGTACACCGAATGATATAAAAAAAAACTAATGGGTACATAATTTATAATATACCGTATAGTCATCAAGGCCAAATGAAATGGCCGAAAGTGTGGACTCGTCCACCTGTCTCACCTCCTCCTGTGTCATCGACTGAACATAAATGGAAAAAATATATATACATAAGTGCATGCAATCATTAAAACTAATCTAAATAAATAAATTATTTTTAAATTAAATAAGTCATGTGACAAATTTATTTATAATGTTTACTCTTACCATATCAATAGGAGTCAATGGCTCTGCCTGCACCTCCTAAGCACTCTCATGAGATGTAGATGCTCCATGAGGTGTTGCAGCCTCTGCAGCTATGTCTCCTGCATCCTCCTCATCAATATAATGAAAATGATATATATCAGAATCAGTAAGCAGTCTGAGGCACATATACCTGCACATAATGCACATATGGGACTTGCATACATGTGAACTCCGATGAGCTATCGATGTGCCAGCAGCATCTAAAGGAGGCAACAATGACCTGGTCTAAGTGATCAACTGATCACTCAGTAAATGAATGGCCCTAATAGTCTGTGAGGCAGCCTTTGCAATGATATCGGGATGCTGCACTAGAGGAGGGGGTGCGACATCAATGGGGGGGACAAAGGTAGTGGCCTTTCGGTGTTGGGAAGATGGCCTAGTCTGAGGAGCTCCTCTGCCTATGCCCATGTTGGGCCTCATACTCCAATAATCAACATGGTGACCAAGCACGAACTCAGCATACAATTTTTTAAGGAAATAAAATGGGACCTCCAAATTGCTATGGGGTGGTTTATCAAAAACCATCCACCAGTGATCCCAAAATTTTGTGCGCATTGCTTCATTTGTCCACCATTTTATTGATAATTTGGGCTTTTTGGGGTCAACTGGTATTCCAGTTTTAGGATTGACAAAAAGGGTGGCTATATCTTCCTTACTTATATTGAGGGCCGCAATCCCATCATGGTCAAGCCCGTCATCAAATTGGGCATGCATATCATCATGCCAATGAAGAGCAGCATTATGTTGTTGTGTGAGTGTGTCAATGTTTCCAAAAATTGTATTTATGTGGCAAGCATGGGACCTAATCTAGGTATATTTTGATATGTGTTTTGGAAACCCCGTATTGTGTTCAAATTGTCTTGTATCAAATCTTGTAAAGATGGAGGGTTTTGAATTGGGGGATTGTTTTGGGGATTGTTATTTGGTGCGGGAGGGTTATTTTCTTCATTATTGCCAGCCATGCCTGATTAAATTTAAAAAAATCTAAATTTCAATCTAATTTCATATATTTTTACAAATATAAATACAAAACCCTATTTTTTTTAAAAATGCTACATTTAGCATGAAAATGAAATAAATTAATAAAAATTATATAAATAACTACTTACTGAATATGCTTGGAGTTGAATTTGTTGTTTCTAGTATCAGGTATCTGAAAATCGCAGAAAGAACTTGAAGAAAATCGCGCAAGGAAATGAGGAAAAGGGCTCGCGGGTTTTGGATTTATGCCACAGTTATCAGGTACCTGATTAGGCCTGTGCTTTGGTGGCAAGTTTTCCCAGGTGTACTGACACCCAGGCCTACTAAAAAGTCAACAAGCACTTTCATGCACTTTTGGACGAGTGAAAAGTGAATGTTTTTCACATCGCCACTTTTTGGCCCCTCATGATCTTGCACATACCCAGCATAATCTCGCTATAGAAAACTTAGATAATCTCACTGCACTAGTCATCTTGACCTACATGTCTTTGGTGCCTAGGTGGGATTCCCACATTTCTATCTGATATAGATCATATTCATATTCACATAGTCATACTAGTGTGTATTGTATGGTCTTCCGACACTACCAATAAAGCTTGATGATGATTATTAGATGTCTATTGGCATTGTGACCTTGCAAGTCAACCAATTTTTCATAGTAGCTTGCATTTTTAGGTTCATGTTAGTTAGTTTTGCATCTTGCATATGGAGAGAGCTCTCCTTTCATCTTTTATGGACCTATCAGTCAACTGCGCTCATCTTTCGCTTCTTCTGGATCAGGTCTTTCACTTCTTGTCTTTCATATCACATCATTTTCTCTTCATTTCAAGATTGAAACTAAAATCCAAGTTCACCTTGATCATCAAAATTGCATTTCCCCTTCTTCCGCGCAGTTGGCTGACCTTTTGAGGCTTGATCATTCAATCTTTGCTAGGGCATCTTTCTCTCCTCATCTCTATCTCTCTCATCCTTCTAGTCTTTCATTCATTTAATTCATCTCTCTCTAAGGTCTTGACTGGGGCATATCTTCACTGCTTGATGGTTATTCTATCATCTTTCATCTTTGATTATGATTTCTAGTGATTTGATCATGTTGCTCTTGCTTTTGCCTTCCCTCTACCTAATTTCACTTTCAATCTTGAGGGGGCAGACACATCATATCCCATTGGCTATTCTCCAGAGCATATGCTTGACCATTCCATTTTCTCTAATCGATCTATCTTTTCACTTGACATGTTAGTTCTCATCTCAAGTTTTGATACTATCCATCTCTTTCCTAAGTGTTCAATATTGTCACTACCAGGCTGACCATGCAGGATTTTCTCTCTCTGCACTTCATACTTTGGAGTCAGACTGCTATCTATTACTTTCTTGGCTGATCTATTCTTTGACATAATGTGTTCCTAGATCAATCACACATTAGTCAAAGAGGGGAAAATGTATACACCTAAAAATGGTCACTTAGACTATTAGCCCCTTTCTAGCATTATTTGCTAAAATCATCAATTGCTTATTCTTGATCAAATCCTAGTTCTATCATTTATTCAATTATTTTTTATGGGCTAACCATTTTATCCTAAGTCTTTATTTAATTAAAAGGAATCTCCTCCTCTTTTAATTAAATAAAAATCCCCCACTTTTCCTCTTATCCTAAGTTGCACAAATAAAGCATTATTCTTATTTTATAAAAAGGGAAAAAACACTTTTTGTCTCATATGGACACAAAAGTCAACTCTTATTTTCTCATTGGAGGATATTTGTGCACATGGATTGCTCCTCTTTCAAGCTCCACCCTTGATTAAATCTTTTACCTCTTAATCTCCATGGTCCATTCCTTTTCATTTCCTATAAAAGAAGAGCTCTGTTCTCATTTGCATATGCATCTTCTGAATACTAATGTTATGTTGCAAGTTTTCTAGGTGATTTTCAAGCTTTGGAGATTTGGACCATTCTTGGTTTTCATATTTACATCCTATTATAGTTTCATTTCTTGCATCTTTCCTTTTCATAGCATAGCTTGTACTTTCATTTCCATAGCTTAGCTTGCATCTCTCATTTCTAGCTTGCATATTCATCTTAATCTAGTTGCATTTGCATTTCATAGTGATTCTTGGGGATATTGGCATTCTTTCCCTTGTCTTCATTTGAATCTCTCATTGTGTGGTTGACTAGCAAGGTCATTAGCTTAATAGCTCTAGCTGAGAGAAAACTTAAAATAATCTTGCAACTCCATGCATAGAGAGCTCTAAATTGATTTCTCAAGGTTTCCAATCCATGGATTCTCTTATCCACTAAGCACGATTGGGCAGCAATCTTTCAAGGCTCGTATCTTGGACCTCATGAGAGGTATCAAAAAAATGTCAAGGGCTATGGGATCATTATTCCAAGATCTACAATAACCTCTCTCGATTTTTAGTGATTTGACTTTGTTTGCATTTGGAAAGGTGATCTCATTCGATGCCAAAACTTGCAGTGAGGGTCAATTGAAAGTAGCTCAGCAGTGTATCTTTCAAACCGTATGTCCTGGGATCAAACTGTCTACTCCATCAGCTCCAGTTGGTCGGGTAAACACCAGTGACAACCCCATTTTGCCCACGGAGTCACTAGAACACTTGTGACCACGCTTGACCCAAGTGACCCCAAGGTGCACTAAGCATGATTGGACAGCAATCTTCTGAGGCTCATATCTTGGACCTCATGAGAGGTATCAAAAAACCATTAGGGGCTACGAGATCATGTTTCCAAGGTCTACAATAACCTCTCTCAATTTTGGGAAATTTGACTTCGTTTGCATTTGGCAAGGCGATCTCATTTGATGCCAAAACTTGTAGTGAGAGTCAGTTGAAAGTAGCTCAACAGTGTATCTTTCAAACCCTCTATTCTAGCATCAAACCATCAACTCCATTGGCTCCAGTTGGCTAGGTAAATGCCATTGACAACCCTATTCCACCCATGGAGTCACTAGAAAGCTCGCGACCGTGCTCGACCCAAGTGACCTAACAGCACAAGTGCTACATTTCTCTGTGGATTTAGTAAACCCCAATATGATGAGTTATATACACAATGAGTATATATAGAGTATTGAAACAATGTAGTACTAAGTGGCTCAAGTGAGTATATATAATGGTATGAAACATAAGAACATAGGAAATTTATAGAAGTTAAACCTCAAACATAATAAGCTCCATGAACAGGGTATTCCAGAGTAAAGAAAAACAAATGTTACTTCAACAAGATATAATTTAAATCATAATGATAATCATATTCAAGATATAACTTCACCATTCAATTCCATAAACATGAATAATAAATATGTATACAAAAGATGACGCAAATATAACATAAAAATGAACATGTTCTATATATAGAAAGTATCAAATGTATCAAAAGTATCTCCATATACAAATATGGCACATGCCATTTCAAAATGTCTACAAAATCAATGTTTCAAGGTGTACAATGTGGCATATATGCCATCTCAAAATGTGCCAAGTGGCATCTCTAAATGACCACAAAACTAAAACTACATCCTATGTCGTAGGGGGATCATCAAAATGTAGCCTCTTTGAAGAAGTGTTTGGCTCTAATTGATCCTGCATAAAAAATGAGTTCAAACCCAAGTTAGATTGCTTACTTTATATATATATATATATATATATATATATATATATATATATATATATATATATATATATATATATATATATATATATATATATATATTTCATAATTCAAACACTAATTTAATTAAAATTATAACTGAATACAAATATCTGTACCTGGCCTCTCCGTCGCCTACCATGATCAAGTGTCCTAGAATAAGTCCTTGGTAGTGAAGGGACCATGCCAACAATACCAACTTTGACCTATAAATATATATTTGCAATAATGAGATTAGTAGAGTGGTGCAACATAGAGTAATAAATCTACAAAATAGGATGATTTGAACTAAAATTAAAACTTACATTTGGTGATCCCTCCTCTGGAATAGTGGGCTAGGTCAGAAAAGATATGAAAGATTCTCATGGGCCCTCCCTCACACAAGGAGTAACCTATGAGAGTAAAAAGATTGTCAATTATATATAAATGTACTTCATCATAACAACCTTGGTTACAAAATAAAAATAATAGTATGTAAAAGTCTATGTACAATCGGGCTATCACTCCGAATTGAGATGCTTGTCATCCTAGGCTCTCAAACCCGTGTCAGAACATCATCGATAGCCAAACCCTATACAATAAATTCAAGTAAAATATTTATTACTACACACAAGTGGCATACATATGCATGCATAATTAATCTTAAACAATTAATTACCTTTCCTTTGTCGACACCTGATGAAGGAACCCCCTCCTGCCCCCCACTGACATCGGTTGTAGCCTGCAAGAGTACAATAAGATGACAATATATTAGTAAATATATGAATTTTATTGCTCTAATTGATAGAGATTTAATCATGTACACCAAATGATATAAAAAAAACTAATGGGTACATAATTTATAATATACCGTATAGGAATCAAGGCCAAATGAAAAGGCCAAAGCTATGGACTCATCCACCTATCTCAACTCCTCCTGTGTCATCAACTGAACATAAATGGAAAAAATATATATACATAAGTGCATGCAATCATTAAAACTAATCTAAATAAATAAATTAAATAATTCATGTGACAAATTTATTTATAATGTTTACTCTTACCATATCAACAGGAGTCCATGGCTCTACGTACACCTCCTGAGCACTCTCATGAGATGTAGATGCTCCATGAGGTGTTGAAACCTCTGCAACTACATCTCCTACATCCTCCTCATCAATAACATACTGATATATATCAGCATCAGTAAGCGGTCTGAGGAACATATTCTTGCATATAATGAAAATATGGGGCTTGTATACATGTGAACTCTAGCGAGATGTCAATGCACCAGCATCATCCATACCAGGAGGCAACACTAACCTGGTCTATGTGATCAACTGATCACTCAGCAAATGAATGGCCCTAATAGTCTGTGAGGCAGCCTCTGCAATGATATCAAGATGCTACACTCAAGGAGGGGGTACGACATCAATGGGGGGGACAAAGGCAGTGGCCTTTTTGTGTTGGGCAAATGGCCTAGTCTAAGGAGCTCCTCCACCTTCGCCCATGTTGGGCCTCATACTCTAATAATTAACATTGTGACCAAGCACAAACTCAACATACAATTTTTTTATGAAATAGAAAGGGAGCTCCAAATTGCTATGGGGTGGTTTATCAAAAACCATCCACTAGCGATCCCAAAAGTGTGTGCGCATTGCTTCATTTGTGCACCATTTTATTGATAATTTGGGCTTTTTGGGGTCAACTAGTAATCCGGTTTTAAGATTCACAAAAAGAGAGGCTATATCTTCCTTATATTCAAGGCTGCAATCCCATCATGGTCAAGCCCGTCATCAAATTGGGCATGCATATCATCACGCCAATGAAGAGCAACATTATGTTGTTGCATGAGTGTGTCAATATTTTCAACAATAGTATTTAATGTGGCAAGCATGGGACCTAATGTAGGTATATTTTGATATGTGTTTTGGAAACCTCGTATTGTGTTCAAATTATCCTGTATCAAATCTTCTAAAGATCGAGGGTTTTGAGATGGGGGATTGTTTTGGAGATTGTTATTTGGTGTGGGAGGGTTATTTTCTTCATTGTTGTCAACCATGCCTAATTAAATAAAAAACAAATCTAAATTTCAATTTGATTTCATATATTATTACAAAAACAAATACAAAACCCTATTTCAACCAAAAAAACTATATTTAGCATCAAAATGAAATAAAATAATCAAAATCTACAAAGAATTTACTTACCGTATACTGCGAAGATCAAATTTGTTGTTGCAGAGATAGAATTTGTTGTTGCAGAAATTAGATACCCAAAAATATCATGTATATGATATTTGCAACTATTTTCCAAACCCAAAACATGAGGAGAAATGAGGAAAACGGCTTGTGGGTTTTGATTTATGTCATAGGTTTTGAGTACTTGATTAGGCTTGTGCATTGGTGTTAGGTATGCCCAGGTGTACTGACACCTAGGCCTACTAAAAATTCAACAAGTGTTTCCATGCACTTTTGGACGAGTGAAAAGTGAATATTTTTCACATCGCCACTTTTTGGCCCCTCATGATCTTGCACATACCCATACCTGAAAAAAATAATCATACAAGGATATAATACATTATGATGAATCCTCCCACCAATCAAAGAATCCATGGGGGTGGGAGAGTCAATCTATTCAATGGAGACTTCAAATCCCAAAATATTGATTGCACAAAACCCTCTTATGGAATACTCAATACAAAGTTATATTTGCTGCTTCAAATATTCATGAAACTTAAATATACTTGCAAGGAAATATAAATGTATCAATCTATAATAATATTAAACCATTATCCAATCAAAAAATCATTTCAAAACAAGTTTGAATCCACAGTTATAATGATTGTAACCCTCATGACAAAGAACACTATTTTCAAGAATATTTTCTTTTCATTGAATGAGAACCATTATCTTTGGCTCTCTATCAAACCACACTACAAATAACCTCAAAAATAAAGTGGATACTCCTCTAAAAGACCCTCTACACATGAAAAGCAATGTAAATTATGTTTGAATCAATAAAATGTAAATGACTTACAAACGGTCATGTCTCTACCCGTGAGGACACAATCCCCATTTTGGGATTCTTAGAATCTTATTTCAATGAAAATGTGAATGAGATTGAATTAAAATATTCATGAGTTGTGTTGTTATTCATTTCTATATAGGGTTGTGTTATTTTTGTGAAGTTTAAAGCAATGAACTGCTAGTTATTTTGACTGTTCCTAATAATGGTTTAGGTGTAACAATCAATTGTTTCATGGATGCATAGGATCCATAACTTCTATGGTTGGTATGGAATGTGAGAGGAGACCTTCTCCATGTATTATATGTTCCATGAAGTTTTTGGTTGCGGGGATGAATAGGAGTGAAGTAAAAGGATCTCCGATTAATAGAGAATGTTGATTGAAAGGTCACTAGCACTTGGACCAGTCAAGGTTTGGAGATTATTCCACATGAGGGCCACTTTTTATGGCATAGTATGATTTGATATGTTCAATGAATGGTGTGTGATCCCTTGGTAGGGTCTGGAGGTGATTGGAGAGTTCACTTTGGCAAAACCCTAGGTTAGAGCACCTAAGAAGGAGGGTTTGGTGATTGGAGTATCAAAACTTGATGGAACCTCTTGGGAATGTGAAAATCCTTTGTTTGAGATGAAGACTCAACTCTATTTGAGGATTAGAAAATTTGGGAATGCAACCTACTAGTGGTTTCTTTGTAATGGAAGGCCTAATATAGGGTTAATGATAGAGTAACAATGTATTGTTTTGGCATATGTTCCAAAGGATTGAAATGAACCTCTAAGATATGTTATGTAAGGGTGAAAAGGGTATTCAGATATGCCTTTATTTTTTTTATTCTTTTGGAGAAGTTTGGTGAAATCCTTGAAAAATCAATCTAGAAAGGCTACTAGGGGATTAGGCCTAGTTGAGTACCTGGGTGAAGGATTGTTGCTTGGTAAAGTTGTATAGATGAAACCAGTGATTGATTGAGGGTCATGAAATGGATTAAAAAGGTGTAGAGTGGGTGGTTGCATAAGAAGTTGCTTGTGCACTCTCATTGCTCATGGTGTGGATTGCATCAATGTGGATGGTCCTTGAGGAGAACTAGTTGGTGTTGTGAAGAACAATATTGAAGTCCCTCAAACTTGTAGATTGAAATACCTCCATACCACTTCTTAATTGATCCATTAGCCCATCCATAAATAAGACAATAAATTTTATTTTTTTTAAATAAAATGAAAAACTTTTTCCACACTAGTGTTGTACAAGTGACCAAAAAAATGTCAAATTATTGTCTATATTTTGACATAAGTGACAACCATTTTTTATGACACAACTATACAGGTGACGACATGATCTTCCTTTTATCGTTGCTATTTCAACAACCCTTTGGTCGCATGTTCTATAGTCTTGGTCATTTGATCTAGGATCATTGTGGACCACACACCTACCTTTTTTAAATGTATGTAGGCGTCAAATATACCACAAAAATTTAGGGTGTAAAAAATGAGACAAAAAAAAGTTTGACATCCATATTGGTCATCTATTTGACGATAGGGTGTCAAAAAATCGATGAATTGGCATCGAAATTTGGGGTCAAATTTACTAGTGAAATTTTTTTAGGGAAAATGTTCTTGGTACATTACAACATTGATTATAACTAGCTTATTCATATATAGCATGGAAATTATTCTGCTGCCAAATATTAAGAAGCTAGTTCTAATCAATTATTATAACAGAAAGGTTGACCCAAATTTTCTTTCAAGATTTCAGCAAGCTATCTTAGAAATGAATAGTTGTCTCCCATCAACATCATCATACAGATGTATACTTCAAATACATTGACTTGAAATATATGAAAGAGGTAATACTCACTCAAGAAAAAATGTATAACAAAGATATAATAATGATGAAGACAGACATGTACAAATTTCTACAATAGCTTGCAGAAATCTTTTTGGTTTTAGTTTCAACTTTTGATTTCAACAGTTGGGGTGTGTATTTATTTTCAACGTCTGTGTTTCAATTTTCAGGTTTGATAGTTTTTCAAAAGTTTGAGAAGGTTCAATTTTTCTAAGTCGGTAACTCTATGCCCAATGGATATGAAAAAGACGGCTAGTATGTTTTTGTTTAGCAAAAAAACACCCATGAGAGGTCGCCAAAATGTTACCAATTTAGTTTACCTAAATTGTTAGATCCATAATTTACCTCTAAATTAAAGCTAAAAGTTTTAAGTTGTTATCTATACACATTACAGAAAGTACAAAATGTAGAGTGTAAAGTGTATAATGCAGAAAACAAATGAAATTTGATCATTTTCATTCAGATTTACATGTGGATACAATAGTAGTAAAATATTTTTATGGAAATATATTATGGAACTACTTTGTAGGGTAAAAATGTTCAAATTTTATACCAGTACTTGCTACAATGCATTCAGATACCACACAAGTTGTGGCATCTCTTAAAACATTTATCTGAATAAATACATTGTAAAATAGAAAAGTACTGACTGAGAGAAGGAAGAGCCTCCATTTCTTGAATGGAAGGCCATAGAGTTGAATTTTAAAGAAGACCCAAGCCTGCATCTTTATCTTGAGTAGATCTGCAAAATGAAAAGGGAGGGTCATTCCATATGAACTGAGAAATGGAAGCTATTCCAAATATCTCTGTAATATAAACAATTCCTACAATATGGTCATTCAGATATAAGCATTTAAAGGATGCAAAAGAAAGAGAAATATCTGAAAGTAAGCCAGGTTTTATGCTAACATGTTTGTTTCATGTGTAGTTACATGTATGAAGACATTGAGGTTATTGAAGGATCCTGCATAAGTTACAGGCATGGAGCCTTTCAACTGAATCATGCAGAGGTGAATATTTTGAGGAGATTGTTAAAGGGGCATACATAAGCTACATGTATGAAACCTTTCAATCAAATTATGGATCTTTTGAAGACTGGCTGTTGAAGGGACATGACATTTTGTGTAACGCCCCACCAGGGAACCCAAGAGAATTTAACCTAGAACATGCTACTAAGTTTGGTGAATAAATTTTTTTTCTAAAGTTAACATAAAAGATAAACAACAATGTGGAAGAAATTACCATTTACTCACATTGAAACAACATCCAACACAGATTACAAATCTTGAGGGTTCCTTGACATAGAATTACTTAGGAATAAATTACAACTAAAGAAAATAAAAGATTCCATATCATAAATGATTCAAATAACACTTACAACAATATATAAAATCCTCATGGACATCCATGATAGCTAATAAACTGACATCCACTGCACATGTCGCAGGGCATGTAATAATAAATCTAACATATAAGTACAATGTCCATATTAGGTATCACATGCGATACTCTAATATAGGACTACATAAATGAAGGTAAGATAAGAAACCAACAATGAAGAATCATGAAGAACCATAAGGGCATCTAACTGCAGAAGTACCAATAGCACCGACACCAGGACGTTGAATCTCAAATGGTAAAGAATCACTACCACCCATCCGTGTAGAACCACAAAGGCCTACCCCACCATGATGAGGAGATAACCATAAACCCCAATCGGATGACCAAAACCAAACAAGGATAAAACCACTGAGCAAGGAATCCTAAAAGCTCTCTACTCAAGGTTTACAAAAAATAAAGAGAAAGGTGAGACACACTAATCTAGAGGCATAAATAGAAACTCAGGAGATGATCTAGGCTACATGCTATGGGAGTGTCATCACATGTCTATCTACTTGAGTTACCCTGGACTGGTCACTCTGGACCTTGGACCCTCAAGCATTGAGTTACCTTGGATTGGCCACTCTGGGCCCTAGACCCTCAATATGATCCATGTGGGATTAGAATACTCTCTCTCAGATATGAGGAATTCTAATCATAACCATACTCTATATTATCTTTTTTAAATTATCTATAAAGTTTTAATTACTATGTTATCACTTAATTACATAACCTACAGTAGGTTACCCAGGTACTAACCACTTTGGGTCCCGGCCCCTATTATAAGCCACTCCCCTAAGATGCACCTACTCAACCTCCCCTAGGCTCATAATTACATAAACATCAAACAGGTATACAACCAGGTAATCCTAGATGCAGTTTCACACATAGAAACTGAAATGATTACAAAGATACCATAAACAGATTATAACCAACAAGAGCCCATAAGATTGAAACATAGATGATAATCAAAATAAACACACACATCAAACATGATGCTAAAAACAAATTCAATTGACAAAGATCCCTGCCTCTGTTTCCCTAGGTCATTCTAATGCCCGTCCTCACATAAAATACAAGAATACAGTTCAGGCATGAAGAAGACACAATTGCATTTAAGGAAACTGTTATCCAATACTTAAGCATTTAGAGTCCATAAAGAACATAATTTAAATCTACATGCAGAAACACATAAATCTACCAAGAGATACTTAACATTAAAATAATGCCAAATTAAAGAGTATTCCCTATAGTCGTTCTAAGAATTCAATAGAGCAAAAGCCCAATTTCAGTATAAAACTCATCACATGCAAAAATACATAGTTGTCAACTTACTAAATCAATTAAAAAGCCATAATACCTTAAAAAGTTGATACACAAGTATTAAATTATTAATATACAACTATCAATCTTTTGAACTTAATAACCAAATAATAATTCATTATAAAATTAACAAACAAATTATAATGAAACTAAAATAATTAACAAGTAACATTCTAAATTAATTATTAAATAAAAAAATTTAAATTAAATAAACTAAAAACAAATTTATTAAACCTAAACAAAAATTAATTAACATATATTAATTAAACCGCAATAAAAAAATAAATAATAATATATAAAAAAAAAAGTTTAAAAAGGGGGGGGGACACTGGGCCCCACACCCCTACCACACACCCTACGTGCGGTACCCTAAGGTACCATCGCAGGGGTGGCAGACCCCTGTCCTATCGCACGATACCGCAAGGTACCGCCGGCAGCGACAACTGTCGTGCCTTGGGGGGGTGGGTGGAGGTGGTGGCCCCCACCTCCCATAAACTTTATCAAATCAATTTTTAATTAAATTTTTTTTATAACCCAATGCAAACCAAAAATAGTAATATATATATATATATATATATATATATATATATATCTAATTAAATTAATAAGAATTCATGCATGTTTTGATATATATATTTTTGTCACACACACACACACACACACACATATATATATATATATATATTTGATTAATTTGTTTAATAAAAGAGCAATTTTTTATGCAAACCAAATTAGTTTGTTTTTTATTCATACACAGGACAGATTCCCTGATTTTATATATATTCTTCCAATTATATATATATAAATTTTAAAACATACACAATGTACTAAAATCATGCCTCCAATTTTGACTGTACCTTTTAATAGGGAATAAATTATAAGTTTCCAACCTTGACCTTCACACCCAAATTGGGTTTTTTTTAAACACAATTTGATTTTCTTCTCAAAGATAAATTTATTTCCTCAAACCCTATAGTCATACTATTGTCCAGATTTAATATTTCAATTTGTAGGAAAACTATAAACAATCATTCAACAAAATTTTGCCAAAGTAACACTAAGATGCCAAGTAGTAATAAAATAAATAAATCAACTACACCAGGGTTTCTAAATACCCAGATCTAATATAAACATAGATCTACCAAAATAGAAAAAAATAAAAATTTATAAAAACAAAAAAATATAAATAGATGTGGAAACAGATCTGACAAACAAATCCAAAGCCTACCTCATATCCAATGCCAGAAACAGAGTAAAAATGGAAATCCCTGTAGGTCTGAAAATAGAATTCTCTCCAAAATCAAACACAACCTATAGATCTGAAAGCTATGTTGCAAATAGGTGCCCGATCCAGATGCACAGAGAAACTCAAATCAACATGCAGCCACAACAATCCACAAATCTCCAAAAATACCAAGCACACAAGCTCCCCCCAAAAATCTTCTCCAAAACCTGTCTTCCCTCAAAATGAATGCAATAATTTTCCTAATAGGAATTCAATTCCCAAATTCATGCAATCCCAAAAGATAACTCAAAAGCTAACTCAGAGTCCAACTCCAAATCATAAAATGACTTATAAAACAACTCTTGATCCAACTCTAATTCCAAAATTGAAAATAAATACAATTAATTAATTTAAAATATCTTTTAAATGCACAACTCAACTTGACTTTTGAAAGCTAGTTGTCTTTTTGAAAACAAACTCCTTTTTCCAATTTGCACATGTTATAATTTAAATTCATGTATTAAATAAATTAAATACTTAATGCATCATAAATTCATGCAATTAATTATTTAATCATTTAATAAAATATACAAGCATAAATCAAATCATTTTCCAATTAAGCACATGTTAAAAATTAAAACCCAAATAAAATAAATTAAATATTTAATACATCCTAGAACATGCATTTAAATATTCAATTATTTAATAATATACTCAAACATAATTAAATCCAATTTCAATTAAATAATCAATTAATTGACTTTATATAATTTTCTAAATTAAACATAGTAACATAATTAAATCATTAATTTTAACTATAATCCTAACATTGATAATCATATAAAATCACCTACATAATCATAAATCAACTGAATCATGCACAGTAAAATCAAGCACAATAAATCAAGCAAACTAAAACCATACACAGACTTAAGAACGGGATCCACAAATTCATGCCAACTAGGTGAATTTGGGTAGGGTAGTCATACTGGTACTTGTCCAAACCTAGGACAAATTGGGCTTAGGTTAGGGTTTTGGGTTTGTGTATTATCTCCCTTCTTTACCATTGAGATGAATGTTTATGGGTACACTCACTCCTGCCAATTCAGGGAAGACGATGCCCTATACCTGCAAACCTATCATCACAAGGTGAAGCATGTACATATAATATATATAACAGACAATGGCAGGGATCGGCCGATCATGTGGATCTCGCAAGCAAGTAACTACGACTCCATCCCTCAACCACATCAGGTATGTCAAACAAAAATATAAAATAAACACATCGACCATACACATGCAAGTATGGGGTTAGTAAAATCATAAGCATCAATGATCTCCTAACATATAATCTATCATCCTAAAATAATCATAACATTTATAAAATCGGACTAGGGGCGAGGTACTACATTTTGTCATGAAATCTTTTAGCCCAATAAATCAATCATACATTGCTACATGAACCAATTACAATTTTGTATCATTTTAGATTTCTACAGGAGGAATCATATATTTATTCAAAAAATGCAACATAAATATGGCAGTTCTACAGGAGGTTATAAATACATGGGACTTAGTGGACCAATTTTAGAATTTTGTTTCAAAGTTGCTACACGAGAATCTTCAGGTTATAAATTATTTCATGTTACATCTATGTTTAAATGAAAGATATATAACATATTTATAATCAAATGAACTAGACATAAGAATCAGTGTAAAAGACAGAATCAGCTCAAATGTATATGTAGAGGATACCAGTATTGGTTGCAAGTATGTTAAAGATATGCCATTAATAATTCTGGTATAGGAGATCAGATTCTAGTTTTATTCAACTGATTTCTTCAGCAATAGTTTATATCATATGTGTTTGAAATAAAAAGTTCCTTTCAAATGACATATATGTTTAAGGAACTAGTATATCAAGAACATAAAGAAAAAATTGTAACAAAGCTGATAGAGGTAAACTATACCAATTGTATCATCATTTTTATACATGGAATGCAGTTTCTTTTCATTATCCTTTCAAATCCTACTAAGTAGATAAGGAATACAAAGTCATGTCGATTCCATATGAATCCATTGGAACAACACATAACGATGAGCATTTTTAAAATGAATCATCGATATGGGTTTCCCCAATGAAGTCATTGGTTTATATGAAGCCATTAACACATACAGAATTCATATAAACCGACTGATATAATTCAAAAAAGAGTAAAATGGAAACAATAGAGATTCTTGAAGTTGCATAGAATTTAAATCTGTTATTTTGAAGTCTCCAACTTCATACTGTAACATTGAGGTTTCATGTTTTTTACCAGTAGAATTAAAATGCAAAAAACAAACCATGTTCTACAATATGAAATAAATATTTGTTTTACAGTAAGAAGCATGACTGAAAATAAAAATTCATGGGGGTTTGAAGAGTTGGGCATCTTTCTTCTATATCACAAAATGTAACCAAAGAACTCACTATGTAAAGAACAACCCAACATTTTAAAAGAAATAATCTTCATGTCGTGATATCTTATAGTAGACATTGTTTTTTTGTCATGGTTGAAACAAAGAAAGAACCCAAAATTTAAATGTTGATAACATTTTGAAACACATAGGCCACAGTATTGTAAAATAACCAGAGAAACAAAGTAAGTAAAGGGCTCGGTGTCTTCAAGATAGCCTTTTTAATATTGGAGGAAAAATAGTCTATAACATGATAGATTTAACCAAAGATCCTACGACTGAGTATATACAAAATGGGGTACTCATAAAATAGTGCTATTTGAAAGATCTCGACACCGAATGGTGTTAGGAACATAGATAATGTATGAGGAGTAAATTTTGAAGAGCCGGACCATGACCCAAGGTTTTGAAGATACACGGCTTACATAAAATGCTACATAGATCTTAGGGCATATGCAAAGGGAAATAGAACAATTTTATTGTGCTATAGTAAACTTCATATATTATTTGATTTCCATGAAATAGCATTTAAAGAAGGACCCAGTGTTCATGAAGCAGAGAAATACATAAAAGGAAAATTGAAAAATCAAGCTACCTATGTCAGTGTCAAAGAAGAGTAGCAGAGCCTCCAAACTGAGTTCATTCCAAGCCAAATCCTCAAACCCTAGCAGCATGGTGGCCCTCAGAAACCAAAATGCAAATGAAAGTTTGCTTAGGGTTATTCCCTTTTCATAACTGGACGTCATTTCTCATAGTTTTTGGCCGATAAGGATTTCGGGTCCGATCGCTATTTAGGGGAATGTTTTCCCTTTTTATTTTATTTTAATAATTATTATTTATATATATTAAATATTTATCATTTAATATATATAAATAATCATTATTATATTCACCTTCATTTTTATTATTTTCTTTATTCTTTTATTTAATATCTATTTAATATTGTTATTTAATAAATATTAAATAACATAATAAATAAAATAATAAATTCTTGCATACATGCTACATTGTAAAATGAATATTCTAAAGTGTTAAATTTATAAGACACTTAGATTAATTGATTACTTTTATGCAAAAATAGGTAGGGGACAGTCTTGAGATGATTTCCATGCGAGCTTAAGAGTTCAATTTTTAGAGATTGGAGATTGTTTCAGTTAACTATATGTTGCAGGGAGTTCATCTTCAGTCTGGGGGAAGTTATTTTTCCCATGCAGTTAATGAGAAAACATATGCTATTTTTGAGAAAATAGAGGCAGTTTTTAGTTAGCTATCAATTGGACATGGACTAGAGGGCAGTTTTGATGAGTTTCTTCACAATTTGAAGTAGTTTTGACATAGATTTTCATGCATTATTTGTTGCATCCGAGTTAGGGTTTTTGTGCTCTATTTATTGTATTTTCACCTCATTTTTTGGGGATCCTCTTTTGGCTCTTATTTTTGCACATTGCAAATCTTTGAGTGGATTGTGGGAGCACTTTGTAGCAACGATTTTTTTAGCATTTATTATATAGATACATGGGTTCCTTCTCATTGGTTCATGTGCAATATTATGGATTCTTTGTTTTTATGTTGTGTTTTTTCCTTTATTCAAACTACATTCCTTATTGCATATTCGAATCTAGATACTTGTAGTTACAAGTCTTTGTTTGTGACATTATTCTTTTGTAGAAAATTGGTAAAGCTTAGGTTTTCCTTTCAAAACAAGAGATTCCAGGTCCTTGCATAGAATCATTACTGTAGTTGCTTTCTTTTCTAGGTATTGAGAATCATTAGTATCTTCAATAATTCATGTTGATTTAATTGAAGTTGCATATCAATTATTGATGTATCACCATATTTATATTTAGGATTCATTTATATTATTCTTTCTTCATCCCTTTTCCAACATATAATTTAGTTTTAGGTGAGCATTATTTAGGAACCGACTGGATCCGGAGATTCTTCTCTCATTTTAGGACAACCCACTACTCGAGAGAGTTTCCATTTTTCAACAGGATAGCTAGATTTTGTATCAAGTCCATAGTTACATATTTCATCTTACTAAGGGTGCAATCCTGATTGACAATAATATCACCACAACGAAGCTGAATGGTGTGCTCTAGTCCTTATGAAACCCATCTTTCCATATATTATAGGTCTTTTGATACCCATCCAAGCATCCTTGCTTTGAAATTACACCTGCACTTATGCTTGCATGAGTATCTAAGACTTGTAGACTATGGAGAGAACTAGCAATAAGTTGAAAATTGAAACCTTATTCTTGAAGCAATGTTTAAACTTTCAATAACACCATTACATCTTCTTGTAGCATAATTTTTGCTATTATGAAATTTTCTTGTAGTAGTCAAGATGTCATACTTGAGCTGTTGAAGTTCCAGAAGATCTTTTACAAGGTCTTCTGGACCTTCTTCAACTAACAACATGATACCTTGACCATGTTGATCATACTTGCTGATCCAATATCAACCTCTGATGATGATACTCCCATTGAAATAAAAGGCTTCACAAAGAAGATATCGCTCCCTTTGATTTTTTCTTGAATATATAACTAACCTTCATCTAGATCTTATCTCTCAATGAAATGCTAAGCTCAAACCCTTGTGGGTGCCAAATTACATCCACATGTTATTGATAGACAAGATTTTTGCACAAGAAATAAACTAATATGAAATAAATCTAGGTTTGGGGTTTGAAGCATGGATGCATGTGTGGGGTATAATAGTGAAGTAGAATCAGTTATTTCTTAGATCCATTGGATCTAACCCCTTTATGTTGTCATTTCAAAATATGGCATTGGAAAGAAGGAATGTGGGAGCAACAAGAAAGAGAGAGCACAAGTGATCAGGAAAATCAGCACAACCACCAGTCATTTAGGCAATGACTGGCCCTACCCTTCTCTTATTCCTTTTAATCTTCACACATTTATTCTTGTCTTAAATTCAAAGTGCTGAATTTATCTTTAGCTAGTTTCATGGCTTGTGTGAAGCAGTCTTATACTTTGATGAATAAATCTTTACATTTTTAGAAAAGAGTTTAACGATGTATGAATTAGCTTTATTTCTCCTCTCCTTCATAAAATGTAATACTTATACACATAAATAAATGAACAAAAATTTATTTCTTGAGAAAGAACATAATGAGACCAGTTTTGAATGTACCTTTCCTTAGCAAGAAAAGGCTCTACTTGATTGAGCCTATAGGGTAAAAAATAGGTAACAAAGACATTGTGGATAGTGAGTTGAGTTGTGAGTGATGATGTGAGAAGTTATATCTTCCATAAGGAAGTGAAGATTTGTCTTGAAAGACATTGATGGTTGCATGTTTTTGAAGGGAAAATGAAGAGTTTTGACATAATTGCAAATGGGCCCATGATCCCTCTGCATCATAGTGGTATCAAAACAAGGAAGTAGATCCTTGCAGATTGGGTATTGAGGAAGTTTGTGTAGCCAAGGTAAGGAAACAATGGAGTTGACACCAATAGAGAGAGAGTTGGTAAAGGTGATGACAACCTACTTGAAGAATGGGAAGAAGAAAAGAGAAGAGGAAGAAAGGATAATAAGAGAGGGAGAAGAAGAAAGGTGGAGTAATGAAATAGAGGAATGTAAAAGGGAGAGAGATGAAATGATGAGGAGGCTTGATTCCTTAGAAAGAAGAATGAAAGTGCAGTAGATGGCTGAAGAAGAAGATGAGGAACCTAGTGATGAAGAGGTTCTAAGTGTTGAGATAGAGGTAGAAGAAAAATATGTTGATGAGGATAGCCAAGGAAGGCTTGAACATGTTGAGGAAGTTATGATAGAGACTATGTTATGTTCTTTAAAAGATGAAATGGGTACGAAGAAGAAAGGTACCCATGTGATAGTGAACTGTGATGCTAGTGATGTAGCCATGGAGTTGAATAATGACTTGGAATGCAAAGGAGAATGGCATGTGAAGGATAAGTGGATATAGGAAGGGGAAATGGTCTCAATGGAGAAATAGACTAATGATGAGATGGCAGTAGCAATGGACCATGCGGAGGCTCAAGAATTGGTGTATTCTCCTAGCATGGAGATGGAGTATGTTGATGAAAAGACAGAGGGTTTCCTTTGGGAAGTGAAATTAATAGAGTTGCAAGTATATGCATCAGTGATAGAGATGTTGGGCATGAAGATAATGATGGATAGTGAGAAGCATATGGTGTTCTTCTTTCCCAAACAATCCTAGTTTTCAATCTAAAACTCTTTTTTGTTTAACAATATGATACAATAATTGTCTCGATTCAAAATTTTCTATTGTTTTCAAAATACACTATGATAATAAAATTAAATTATCCTTGATCCATTAATAATATTCCTATCTCAATCCCTGTAATAAGTTCAATAATCAGAATAAATATAAAAAATTCACAAAGAACAATCCTCCAATTCTTCACGAAAAATCACTTTCAATCTTTAAGCTCCACTAACTATTTTATGTGTCCTTTCTAGAATACAAAAATTATATTAATAATCCCCAAAAGAAATATTATTTTTTGTATTTTAATATTTTAATGCAATTCAAATTCCTAGTTTCAAAACTAAGTTGCAACAAAAATTCTAAATATAAAATAAACACCAATACAACACGCAACAAATCAAAAGATCAAAATATCAAGCTTTATTAATATTTCTAGAAGCCAATTACAATTTTCTGAGATCAACTTCTTGGTTTTAAAACTAAGTTGTAGAAAAACTTCTAAATAGAAAATCAACACCAATACAGTGCAATATATCAAAAGATCAAAATCTTAAGCTTTATTAATATTAATAGAAGTCAATTACAATCTTTTGAGATTATTTTTTGCAATATTCTCCAAATTCCACAAGTTATGGTGATCAAATCTTATTATTCAATGCTATGCCCTATTTCCCTAATTTTATATGTCATTGCATGCAACTTTCACCTTCCTTTGCAACCAAGGTACTTTTTAGTTGTCTATGCAAATCAAACTTTCCTCCAACAACCCCAACGTTCTTTGTGTATTTTTTTTATTACAATTAAAACATCCTTCTAATAGATGACCAAGTGTAGTTTGGTCTGGTTCTTCCACATAATGACTTTTCTTCTTATATGGTTTCACACTTCTACCAAATAATTTTTTGTTGTTGTTCTAAAACCCATGCACTCTGCCATTGACTTATCTTCTACTATCCCTTCACATATCTCCTCTTTTTCATTATCTACCTTTGCATCTTGGTTTCCAACATCTAAAATAGAATGAAAATTCACTTGTAAGAAACCATTACGATTTGGCTTTGTTTACAAAATGGTTATTTATTTATTTACAAATTTCTAAAATAACAATGTTTTAAAACATGAATTTTAAAAATTTGATTAAGATAGCCACCCTCCCCAAATGCTCTGAAATCAAACATGACAAGTACGAAAATGTTTGAGGAGTGTAACTCATGAACATTTTGGCAGTGTCAGAACCTCAATTCCAAACTTTACCAAATTTGAAGCGCTAACTCCAAAAGCCTCATCTACTACAAAGTTCTTCTAGTGAACAAGATATTCCCAATATTCATTTTTTCCTTTTCATTTTGGCCATGCACGAACTAGTAATCTTATCAATTTTTTCATATTCCTTCGACAAATGATGTGCCCATTCTGCTATATTTACCATATCTAAAATTGTACCATTTTGTTCACTTGACTCACCTTCATGGTATTTGTAAAAAATTGTACCATTAAATATTGGAGAAATATCAATCCCAATTGGAATCTCAATCTCATATGCATTTGATGAGAACTTCCGCAAAACTTCACACAGGCTAATCATCTTCCACTTTAGCTTGTTGTAGGTTCCTTGTAGAAAATTTCCTTACAAAGATGTGCCATTACTAGCTTTCCAACATCAAATTTTTCACTTTTTAATGCTTATCACAATGATATTTTTATTTCATGGAATTATTCTCCAAGTTCTCCCTCACTTGTTCGTGTAAATCATGATTGTACTTAGAAAAATATTCCACTACAACACTCTTTCTACTAAAATCTGCACTCTCGCTCAACAAATCAACACCCCTTGGGCTATACCCATACACTAGTTGGAATGGAATCTTTCCTACACTCTAATTTATAGAATTATTATATTAAAACTCTTCTTGTTTTGATATGAAATCCCATTGATTTGGTTTATCCCAATAAATTTCCCAAGCTTTGATTGACAACTTTAGTTTGGCAATCAGTTTGAGGATGGTGTACAATAGAAAATGGTGAGAAATGCTAGGAATGTAGATCACTCACCAAATTGTGTTGTATATTAGGGAAAATGTTCTCCCAAAGGCTCACCCTAAAACAAATTAGATTAGCACAACCCAAAAAGGATGAAGGGATGCTAATGCAAGATCTAAATGAGAGTGAGTAATTGGGGTTCACCTTTCCCTTAGTGTGATAATGAATGTAATGTGATGATAAAGAAATAAATACATGTGTGTAATATGATATGTAAATGTATGGAAGGAAATTAATTCTATGATAAAGGAAATGATATTTGATCTGATGTATAAAAAGTAAGTACAAGGAGAAAATAACAAGATTGGACTTACATTGAAGAAAGAGGAGGCAAGTAGACCTTTAGATCTGATTTTGACTATCAAAAAGGTGTCACAATCATGTAAGACTCTGAATATGGGCTTCTGGCACTTGTAACTACTCTCTATGAGAATCTTAGAACCAAAGGACAAGGCTAACCTAGTCCAGGATGAGGGTGAAAACTAGGCCTTGTCCTTTTAACTCCAAAATTGATGAAAATTGTAGAGGTCCTGTAACTAGTTCTAATATTCCCAAAACTAGATCTGCAACTTCAAAACCTATTCATGTACAAAGAGAAAAAGGGGAAAAGTTTTTTAGAAGGGGCTTTCCTTAGTCAAGCCCTTAGAATTGAAATTTCATAAGGAAAGTAAATGTAAAGAAGATAAATGTAAGTATTCACCTTGCAAGAGAAACCCTCATGGATGGATGTTAGGATTCAATAAACCCACGGAGATGCTTGTATGTGTAGATGTAGAATCAAGGATGTCTTCACAAATGCATAGATATATGATCACCAATCCTAGATCAAGAATGTTGATATGTTTGATAGCCTCAATGGAGAAGGAGAGGAGAAGAATGAATGTGTAGATCTTTTTTCTTTCTTGAGAATTTCTCTACTTGTCCATCGTGGGAGAGAAACTTTCATCAATTAGAGAATATTTCCTTTTCTTGAATGGATCTTGAAGAATAGAGACTTGGAGATCTTAAATTGGATGCTTTCCTTCAAATATTGAATCCACAACTTCAATTGCACAAATTGAAACCTTGATGATAGCATGCATTCGCTCTTCAAATCAACTTGTATGTATATGCCAAAATGAGAGGCTTTGATGTCCTTTTATACTAATTTTGGGATTAAATATTGTCAAGACGACCATAATTAATGATCTAAAAGAAACAATCATGCATCAGGCCCATAGTCAACTTAAGCACAAAGCTCTAGGAAAAGGCTGACCTAGATGGCCTAGTCCAAGAAGTTTTTTCAAAGCTTTCTTGAGTCTAGGAGGTGTGACAAGTTGTGGAGGAAGAAAATGAATGTTGCGGGAATCAAGCATAAAAGATATTCAGACCTATAAATCACCAAAATGGGGTCTAAAAGGTCCTAGACCCTCTAATTATGGGTGCTTACTTTTTAGGATGGTACAAATGGTATGTTGAACTAAAATACAACTGTGTTCCCATCTTCTTCCATAAAGAAAACAAAAAAGACTGACAAATTTTGTATCTCAGCCTAAAACAATACTTTTTGGAAAGCCATATAATCAAACAATCTCTTTGAAAAATAATGTAGCTATATAAGAATAATCACTACACTTATGGAATGCTATAAAATCAGCCATTTTAAAAAATTTGTCCACTACAACAAAAATAAAATCATTACCTCTTTGTATTTGTTGTAGACTGAAAAAAATCCATGCCAATGCATTCTCATGGCCTCTTCAGTATTGGCAATGGCTGGTATAATTCAATATTTTTCTTTAGTCATTTTGCGTGTTGACATATCCAAAAACCTTGTACCATTATTTTTACATCTACACTCATTCTTGACCAATAGTAGCTCTTATTAAGCTATGATAATGTCTTGGTGACTCAAACACCCATTATTTTTTTCCTTCATTGAGCTATCCCTCATTGAACCTTGAGGTATGCACAATTTATTCCCTTTAATCAACACAGTTTCTTTTATGAAATACTCCAACCATGGAGTTCTATCAATTTGAATTGGACTATTTGAAATTTGCATCTTCTTCATATAGATCTCCCATACAATCAAAATTAACAACATTCACTTTCGTCTCATTCAACAATAAACATCTCCAAATCAATGCCTCAAAAACTCTATTTGATTTTCCACTTATTTATTTTAAAATAAAAGAATAACTTTGTAGAAACTCAATCCATTTCCCATGTTTTTTACTCAACTTACCTTGGCTATTTATGAATTCAAATTCATGATGATCGATGCACAAAATGAACTCCTTTGTAACAAATAATGTCTCCACTTTTTCAATGCTTGCACAATTGGATATAACTCTTGATCATACACGAAGTACTTCATCTTTCCCTCATTTAACTTCTTTATAAAATAGGAAATCAATATATCCTCTTGACGTAGAGCTCCCCCTATTGTTGTCCCACTTGCATCGCAATCAACTTGGAACAGTTTTACATAGTCAAAAAGTGCTAACATGGGCTGCTTTGTCACATTTTCCTTCAAAATATTAAAAACACTTTCTACTATAGTTGTCGAAACATAATCATTTTTATTCCCTTTCACTATCTTCGTAATAGGTGCACAAATTCCACAAAAAAATATAATAAAATTCCTATAGAAACTTGCTAATCTATGGAAGCTTCTTGCTTTAAACATAATCTTTGGAGAAGGCCAATCAATAATAGGTTTTACTTTTTTTGGATCCATTTTTAAACCATTACTAGAAACGAGGAAACCTAAATACACTAATTCTTCATTCATGAAACTACACTTTTTCAAATTCACCATTAATTTCTTCTTGTTCAACTTTTGTGGGATTTCTCTAACATGTTGTAAGTGCTCTTATTTTTTCTTACTAAATATCAACATATCATCTAAATATACAATCAACAACCTACTAATATAAGACTTCAAAACTCCATTCATCAACCTCATGAAAGTGCTAGGGGCATTTGTCAATCGAAATGACATCATCAACCATTCATACAATCCATCTTATATCTTTAATGTAGTATTCCATTCATCCCCTTCTCTTATCCTTATTTAAAGATAACCACTCTTCAAACTAATTTAGTGAAGTATTTGGCTCCACTCAAGCAACTCATTAAATCATCCATTCTTGGAAATAGGAACCAATAATTGATTGTTATCTTGTTTATTGCTCTCAAATCCATACATATTTTCCAAGCTTCATCTTTCTTTGATGCCAATACCATTAGAACTTCACATGGACTTAACTTTCTCTAATCAACCCCTTATCAAGTAACTCGTGTGTATTGATCTCCTCATTCTCTTTTGGTGACAATCTATATGGTTCTTTGGAAAAATTGCACTAGGAATCAAATCCAAGCAACGATTAATACTTCTCATTGACAACAACCCACCTGACAAATTTTTCATAAAAAAATATTCATACTCAAAAATCTCTTGCACTTCTTTTGGATTTTTTCTTCATCATTTCCTATCACAACTATTACAAATTTGGAAATGATGGCAAAACATTATTTTTCCTTTTTAAAATACCTCAAAAATTATTCTTTAGAAACCAAACACACCTATGCACCATCTACTTCTCTACTCTTCAATGGGTTTAAAATGTATTCTTCTCCATCATTCTTAATTGTATAAGTATTATCTTCACCATCATGAATAGCCTTCTTTTCAAATTTCCATTGTCTATCCAAGAGATTATGATGAGCATCCGTTGGCATAATGTCACTCATAGCCTCATCCTTGTATCTTCAAATTTGAAAACTAATTTAACTTTGTCCATTCCCCAACACATGATGGTCTTTTTGCAACCAAGAGACTTTATATTGGTTAGGATGCTTAATTATTTTTAATTTTATTTTTCTCATCATTTTCTCAGACATAATGTTATAAGTTCTCCCGCTATCTACAATGACTTTACAAAACTTTCTATTCACCTTGCATCCTATTCAAAATAGATTTCATCTTTAAATTGGCTCTACTTTCTCCTTTTTTGGATTCAACAACATTTTTCATATCTTAAATGAATCTCCATCCTTAGGGTCTTCTCCTTTCTTATTGGTCCCCTTTATATTTTCATCTTGTGCTACATAGACTCTTGCCTCTTTTCCATTACGTCTATCTTGCTAAATTTGTGGAAATTCAAATGCTTGATGTCTCATTTCTCTACATTGAAAAAAAATGGTGAGACCTCTTCCTCTACCTCTTCCAAATGACCCTCTTCTACGAGAGTAATCTCCTCTTCCTTTACCTTCATGTGTGATTTTACTTTATGCGCTAGCTTCCTCTTTCTTATTTGAAATGTGTTTACCATTGTTTGGTTATCCTCTTCCATGTGAAAATCTACATTTGGCATGAGATATTTTGTTGTCTCCTATTTAGTTTCTCTTTTTCCTTCATAGCATATTGATAGCCTTCACACTATGCATATTCATCAAACTTATTTCATCTTGGATGGATGGGTGGAAATAATTAAAAATATCTTGCAACTTGTTCAATGTCTTCTTCAACTTGATCAACTCATATGCTTAACTAGTAAAATTAATCAATATACTCCTCTAAACTACTTTCCTTTTGCTCCAAACTTTATAATTTATTTATTGCATTAATTTGGTAATTCACTAGCAAAAATTTTGATTTAATTTTTGTAACCATTTGACCTGAGGTTTTAATTTTCTCCATTCCTCTTTGTTTCTTATCCATCTACAAATGTTCTCCCCATAGAGAATCATGTCCTATTAGTTTTGTGTATGCATATTTGAACTTCTGGTCTTCTTCTTTGTTGTCATGTTTGAGGTACTTGTCCATCTATGTGATCCAATCCAACAATTCTTCTAAATTTTAACCTCCTTTTTAGTTTGTTGGATCAAATTGGGGTTCATAATTTACTTTAGCAATTTATTTAATGAAACTCTCTTCTCTCTTCACCTAGATCAAGTCTTGGCCTATTCACCCCTTTTCCTTCTTCAAAATACTACTCTTCTTCTTCATACTCACTAATATCTTCCACATGTACTCCTTTTCTTTGAGCCATCTCAATTGCATCCAATCGTGCAATGATACCCCTCATTGCCTCTGTCATTGTCCCTATTGTATAAGTCATTATGGTGCAGGGCACCCCATATAAATGATTAAGTTTAGGATGTTTCCTTTCAATGTAATTAGGAGATAGGTCTTTGACACCATATTCATGTGTTTTGGTCTATGTTTTGTGGTCAAGGGCCCCAAAGGTGCATTTATAAACCTTGAGCTCCCCTAGTCCATCCAGGACCTTATGTTAGTAGCGATCGGATGAGTTGAGTGTTTCAAGAGTTTTATGTTGTTTTTAAGTATTTTGGATCCTATTAGTCATGTTTCATCATGTTTAAGATGATAGGTATCAAATACAAGTTATTTTGGTTCCAAACTTAACAAGATGTAAAAGTTGTTAAAGATGCAAAAATGTTTCTAAGAAACTTTTTCAAAATTGCAAAAATGTTGCTGAAGCAACTTTTCCAAAAGTTGCTTTGAAAGCCAAAATTGGTTCCAACGGTCACAAATGTCCAAGGATTGGTTAGATCACTTGGATTAATGTATTTGAACCTCTTCCAAGTGTGTGGACGGAGAGAGAGAAGGTTGGTGAATTTTATTGAAGGAATAAAGTGGATTTTTTGAGTATTTTTTTATTGTACGATCAAGTAAAAATTGGTTTGTCAAATCAAGTGTAATCATTAGAAAGTCCTCTGTGTCTAATATCTAGTGCAATTTTTTTGATTGCATTTGGTTTAGATTTATGCAAGTTATTGCAAGTTTTGTGAGTATAGGGCTAAAACCCTCATAAATTGGGTCTGTTGCAGAAATGGAGCCCTAACTTGAGATTTCTCCAGTTGAATTCCATGGCCTACTGGTAAATCCAAGTTAGGGACATGTACTCCAATAATTAAATGCTCAAAACTTCCCAAAGTGTTTTTCTACTTTTTGCATCAATCCCTAGCGTTAAATATCTAAATGTATTTAACCAATCTAAGAAGTAAATGTGTGAAAGTCAGGTGAATTGATTTATGGGACTTGGTAAGTGGATGTTTTTGGTCAACTGGAGATAGTAGAACAATCCTAAGTTCATGTATCAACTTTTTGAATCCATATTTGAGTATTTATATTGTATCCAAGCCTAACTTGATCAATTAGGCTTGTGAGACTTTATGAATGTTTAGGCATGCTCGACTGGAGTTGGTACATGAGCCTTGGGGATATTTTATAACGTCTAAAAGGGTTACCAAAACTGCATTTAGATCATCAAGTCCCATTGCAAGGTTAGTAATCGTGTGATGAAAACATGATTCGATGACCTAGTAGGAATCATAGGCCAATGAGATAAATTGGTGTTGTGGGTAATAGTGAACCAAGGAGTTGGGTGATTATTTGTTTCAAATACATAATAAGGTGTTCCAATAATTAGTTAGGTTGGTTGTGTTGATTCAAGGTGTTTTCCACTATTTGGCTTCATTTAGGCAAGATGTCCCTAAAGCATCATTTGGGCCATTCTTGAACTCAACAAAGAAGTTGTTTGGAGATTCAGAGAGGTTAGAGAACATGTTGTGAAATTTCTATTCAATCTTCCTTTCAAGGTTGGTTTAGGTAATTTGGATGAGGAAACAAGTTATCAACTTGTATCAGTGAGAACCCACCAAGGACACTTCTTGTAGTGCACTCTGCATCAAGTGGTATCAGAGCCACTAAGACTCTTTTTGGGGGATAAAGATCAAGATATAATGTCAAAAGGAGATGAAGAGAGGGATATTCCTTTAAGAATCACAAATGTTGAACTATCCAAGCTAGTTAAAGAAAATATGGTTGAAAGAAGAGCAGTGAGAGAAGAAAATCGAACCATGAAGAGGGAGTTGGAGAAGTTAAAAGGTCAAGTGAACAAAGGAGACAATGAAATGTATGAAGAAGAATATGGGGATGCAGAAGACAACCTTGAACAAGATGGGATACCTGTAGACTAGAAGCCTTTCCTTGCATCCCTAGAAAGGGTAGGAAATAAGGATAGGATGGACTTACCCATGTTCCATGGTAAGTTAAACCCAGAGGAATGCATGGATTTGATGGAGGAACTTGAGAACTACTTTGAGTGTAAAGATATTCCTAGTAGTGAAAAATTCAAGTTGGCCAAGTCAAAATTGAAGGTCACTACCCTAAGTTGGTGGAACTTCCTCCAAAATGAGAGAATAGAGGAAGAGAAGAACCCCATTTCTTATTGGAAGAGAATGGTGATAGAAGTTAAGAATCAATTTTTTCCAGAGGATTATGAGGTGATGCTACACAAAAAGCTACAAAACCTAAAGAAAAGGAATCAAGATGTAAGTTCTTACACTAAAGAATTCCATAACATGACCCTCAAATCCAAGCTCCTTGAAAATGAAAAACAAAAGCTTGCTAGATATTTGAATGGAATTAAATTTAGCATACAAGATGAGATTAGTCTATTCACCCTATACTTTGTGCATAAATATTTCCTAATGACCTTAAAGATTGAAGAGAAGCATAAGAGAAGGGGAGAACAAAATAACAGAGGAAAAGGGAACAATCTCAAAGGGATAATTAGGTTCAATGGAAGAGGAGAATTCCCTAGGAATCAAGGGGAATCTAGAAATCATTTTAAAGAAGGTGATTTAGGTAACAAAGGTACCTTTAGGGGAAGAAGATCAAATAGTAGAGGGAGATTTGGTGGAAGAGGACCTAGCGTCTTCACAGGAAAATGTTTCATGTGCAATCAAATAGGGCATCAATATTTTAGGTGTTCTGAAAATCTTGGTGCAACCAAACAAGGAGGTGACATGAGGGTTCAGTTGACACAAGAGGATGATGGTCATAGTGTATCCTCTTACCATACATCTACCTCAAGGCCTGCAGACCTAGGGCAAGGTGAATGCCTCATGATGCAAAGGACTCTCTTAAAAGGTGCCTACCACCACTAAACCACCAAAAAGAAAGTAATTGTTTAGGACAACCTGTAAGGTAAAAAAAAGGTATGTAAAGTAATAGTAGACTTTGGTTCAACATATAACATTTCCTCTAAATAATCAATTGATAAGTTGAAGTTGCAAAGAATCCCTCACCCATTTCCTTATAGGGCTTCATGGTTAACTAAGAAAAAATAAAATCTTATAAGTGAACATGTCTAGGTAGATTTTACTATAGGTGAATATCAAGACAGAGTCTTGTGTGACATCATAGAGATGGATGCTTGTCACCTACTATTAGGTAGACCTTGGAAATTTGATGTTAATGCAAAACATGATGGAAAAACTAATGTCTACACCATAACCAAGGGTGACATTGATTATACTATGACTCCACTTCCTAGTGATGGGAAGGATAAACATGTTGTAAGTAGTGTCATGTTTGTAGGGGAGAAATAATTCATGCAGGTCCTAAAAAATAAAGAAACACCTTGTTTTGTACCTTTTGTGAGACCTCAAAAGATCCCCATAGATAAACCCAGAGACAGGGTAGAAGAAAGGGATGTAAGTCCTAAAGAAGTTAAGGCATTTTTGGATCAATACAAGGGGTTAGTTATAGGAAGTACACCAGAGATCTTGCCACCATAGAGAGAAGTCATCTACTGCATAGACCTTATACAAGGGGCTACACTCCCAAACAAAGCAACCTATAAAATGACCCTTGAGAATAATAAAGAGATACCAAGATAGATAGAAGAATTGTTGGCAAAAGGTTTCATAAGAAAGAGTGTAAGTAATTGTGTTGTCCCTATAGTCTTAGCACCTAAGAAAGAGGGCACATGGATGATATGTATGGATTCTATGGAAATAAACAGGATAACCATCAAATATAGGTTTCCTATGCCTAGAATAGAGGGTCTAATGGATTTCCTAGGGGTTGAAAACTTCTATTCCAAGGTGGATCTCAAGAGTGGCTACATCAAATAAGGATACGGGGTGGAGATGAGTGGAAGAAAATGTTTGAAACCATAGAGGGCCTCTATGAGTGGCTTGTAATGCCATTTTGTCTTTATAATGCCCCAAGTACTTTTATGAGGCTTATGAATGAAGTATTGAAGCCTTTTCTTAACAAATTTTTTGTGGTCTATCTTGATGGCATTCTAATTTTCAGCAAGGATAAGGAAGAGTGTCTCAAACACTTGGACATGGTTTTGAAGAGACTTCATGAGGAGCACTTTAAACTTAACTTAGAGAAGTGTGTATTCCTACAAGAAGAACTTGTGTTATTGGGTTTTATGATATCAAGGAATAATCTCAAAATGGATCCTTCAGAGGTTGAGGTTATCCTCAACTGGACAACCCCTACTTCAACATCAGAGGTAAAAAATTTTCATGGTTTGAGCAGTTTCTATAGGAAATTTATTAGAAACTTCAGTGGTGTATGTGCTCCTATAATCAATACAATTAAAGGTGGAAGAAAATGTACTTTTGTGTGGACTAATGAGGCTAATGATTATTTTGAGTTATTGAAGAGGAAGATTGCAAAGAAAACTATCCTAGTTCTACTAGATTTCCATAAATTTTTCATAGTGGAGTGTGATGCAAGCAACAAAGCTATTGGTGGGGTCTTGAGCCAAGAAGGGAAACTAGTGGCTTTCTTTAGTGAAAAGTTGAATGAAGTGAAGCAAAAGTATTCTACTTATGACCTAGAACTCTATCCCATGGTTTAGTCCCTTAGGAAATTGAGGAACTATTTTTTTCCTAAAGAATTCATATTATTTATTGATAATCATGCTCTCAGTTTTCTGAATAGACATGAGAAACCTCACCATTGGCATGTCAAGTGGATAGAATTCTTTCAATCCTATACTTTCACCATCAAGAACAAGAAGGGGATAGTGAACAAAGTTGATGATGCTATCAGTAGGAGAAGCTTAACCATTCAATAAGTTCAGTTCGAAAGTGTTGGCATCCATGCTATGAAGGATATGTATGCAAAAAATGAATATTTCCAAGAGGCTTATCAAGTTTGTTTAGCCATGACAGAAAGGCATCACACTAATTTCTCAGAGTTCCTTTTGTAAGATGGATTGGTATTTAAGGGTAGCTTACTTTTTGTACCTAAGGGATCCATAAGGGATAATATTATTAAGGAGAAACACTATGGTAGTCTAGGAGGGAATTTTGGTGTTGATAAGACCCTAGAACTTGTGAGAAGGTTCTACTTTTGGCCCAAGTTGTAGACATATGTTAGGAGATATGTTGAAAGTTGTTTGATTTGTTAGAGAGCCAAGGGTCACACTTTTAATGTAGGGTTGTACACACCACTTCCAATTCCATCCAAGCCATGGGATTCTATGAGCATGGATTTTGTATGTGGACTTCCAAAGACTAAGACTAGATTTGACAGTGTATATGTTGTTGTGGATAGGTTTTATAAAATGACTCACTTCATTCCATGTAAAACCATTCATGATGCTTCACACATAGAAGGTTTTTTCTTTAGGGAGGTTGTTAGATTACATGGTTTTCCCTTGTTTATAGTATCTGATAGAGATCTTAAGTTTTTAGGCCATTTTTGGCACACCTTGTGGAAAAATATTGGGACTAATGTATCCTTTTCATCTACCTATCACCCAAAATCTGATGGTTAGACAGAGGTGATCAATAGGTCTCTTAGTAACCTATTGAGGTTCCTTAATCAAGAACATGGAGCCACTTGGGATTCAATTCTAGCCCAAGAAGAGTTCTCTTAAAATGACTCTGTTAACAGAAGTACTGGCTTGACACACTTCCAAATTGTTTATGGTGTTCACCCAAGGAGTGTTTTGGAGCTTAGGGATGTCACAAATTTGGAAAAGAAGAGTGCCTTAGCTGATGATTTTGCAAAGGTTATGAAGGAAATTCATGAATAGGTCAAGACAAAGTTGCAACATACTTCTGATAAGTATAAACAATAGTAAGATAGAAATAGGAGATACTTGAAATTTGCAGTAGGGGATTTGGTGATGATCCATTTGAAGAAAGAAAGGTTACCCAAGGAGAAGTATACTAAATTGATGATGAAGAAAATTGGTCCTTTCAGGATACTTAAGAAGTGTGGGAATAATGCTTATAAAATTGACTTACCCCCTCACATTGGTTTGTCTCCTATTTTCAATGTTGCTAAAATATATGCTTATAAAGGGTCTATTAGTGATGTTTGTGTTGTAGGTGAACATGATTCTAAACATGAAGGACTGATGGAAGATTTTCCTACACCTATTTTGGAAATTGAGTGAATCTTGGACAAGGGGGTGCTTAAGAAGACTAGGTGAAGAACTTATGATGGGTTCTTAATCAACCTTATGAAAACTTATGATTTTATTAATAAACCTATTGAGGATGCTAGCTGGATGACTTATGAGGCCATTGAGAAGGCATGGTTCAAGTTTGCAGACATTCCTACTTAATGGACTTGAGTTCTCTTTGTCCAAGGGAGTATGGTGCAGGGCATCCCATAAAATGATTAAGTTTAGGATGTTTCCTTTTAGTGTATTAAGGAGATGGGTCTTTGAGACCATCTTCATGTGTTTTGGTCCATCTTGTGTGGTCAAGGGTCTCAAAGGTGCATCTATAAACCATGAGTTCCCTTAGTCCATCCAGGACCTTATGTTAGTAGCAATGGAATGAGTTGAGTGTTTCAAGAGTTTTGTGTTATTTTCAAGTATTTTGGATCCTATTAGTCATGATTAATCATGTTTAAGATGATAGGTATCAAATAAAAGTTATTTGGGTTCCAAACTTAACAAGATGCAAAAGTTGCTAAAGATGCAAAAATGTTGCTAAGAAACTTTTCCAAAAATTGCCCTAGAAGCCAAAATTGGTTCCAACAGTCAAAAATATCCAAGGATTGGTTAGATCACTTGGATGAATCTATTTGAACCTCCTCCAAGTGTGTGTATGGAGAGAGAGAGAGAGAGAGAGAGAGAGAGAGAGAGAGAGAGAAGCATGGTGAATTTTATTGAAGGAATAAAGTGGATTTTCTGAGTATTTTTGTGTTGTACGGTTGGGTACGGCTTGGTTTGTCAGATCAAGTGTATTGGTTGCAAATTACTCTATGTATAATCTCTAACACACTTTATTTTATTATATTTGGTTTAGATTTGTGCAAGTTATTGCAAGTTTTGTGAGTACAGGGCTAAAATCCTCATAAATTGGGCCTGTTGTAGAAATGGAGCCCTAACTTGAGATTTTTCCAGTGGAATTCCATGGCCTACTAGGAAATACAAGTTAGGGACATGTACTCCAAGATTCCAAACACTCAGAACTTCCCAAGGTGTTTTTCTACTTTTTGCATCAAGCCCTAGGGTTAAATATCTCAATGTATTTAACCAGTCTAAGAAGAAAATGTGTGAACAGTCAGGTGAATTGATTTATGGGACTTCATAAGTGGATGTTTTTAGTCAATTTGAGATAGTATAACAATCCTAAGTTCATGTATCAACTTTTTGAACCCATATTTGAGTATTTTCATTGTATCCAAGCCTAACCTGATCAAGTAGGCCCATGAGACTTTGTGAAGGTTTAGGGGTGCTAGAGTGGATTTGGTACATGAGCCTTGGGGATATTTTATAAAATCTAAAAAGGTTACAAAAACTAAATTTATATTATCAAAAACCATTGCAAGATTAGTAATTATGTGCTGAAAACCTCATTCGGTGACCTAGTAGGAATCATAGGCCAGTGAGACAAATTGGTGTTGTGGGTAATAGTGAACCAAGGAGTTGGGTGCTTCTTTATTTTAAGGACATAAATAAGGTGTTCCAATCATCAGTTAGGTTGGTTGTGTTGAGTCAGGGTGTTTTCCACTATTTGGCTTCATTTAGGGAAGATGTCCCTAAACCATCATTTGGGCCATTCTTGAACTCAACTAAGAAGTTGTTTGGGGATTTAGAGAGGTCAGAGAACCTATTGTGAAATTTCTAGTCCATATTCCTTTGAAGGTTGGTCTAGGTAATTTGGATGAGGAAACAAGTTATCAACTTGTATCAGTGAGAACCCACCAAGGACACTTCTTGCACTGCACTCTCCATCACATTATTTCTACAATCTCAAAGTTCAATCCTATAGGTTCTCTACCTTTGTGACCTTGTCCTTTGCAAGCCATTTTGGCTACCTTAGAAAATTTATAAGTTCACTCATCAACACAATCAAATATGTTCTAATACCAATTAATGTAGTTCAATTTCTTGGGTATTGAAAACTAAGTTGCAACAAAAATTTCAAATAGAAAATGAACACCAATGGTTAGGAATGAATGCTAAATATGTTCTATGGGGGAATATTCAAAGTCATTATGTAGCAGTTGCATGTTGCATTCACAACTATGATTGTCATTGATGTCAACATAGTGATCTACCGCAGATTAGTAGAGAAGCAGACAATGTTTAAATTAGTGCATGTGGAGTATTGCAGATCAAGCTATGAAAAGTTGAGGATTTATTCAATATTGTGTCCAGAGATCATGGTCAATAGCACATACATAAATTCAATTATTCATGACAGTTATGTGTAATTTAGTGGAAGCAGTATTCAAACAGTATTCCTGAGAAGCGGCTTGTGTTAACTGGATTATATCTCATAATCAAGATAGAATCTAGGCATGTGAAGTTATACAGTTGATGAAGATATTTTGGTGGTGACCTGGATGAGACAGCATGGTTAGAGGTCACACGTGTGAAGATTTTTTTTTTTTGAAGCGGACAGTTTTTATGTAATTATGGAATATTATGTAACATGTGAAGGTTTATATTGTGAAATTGGTTAAGCCTCGTTTGCCAGCTCATTTTTAATTATTTGAGTGTGGTATAAAGGAAGGATTGTTTTCCTTAATTGTAACATGTGATATAGATGTGAATTGTGGAAGTGAGCAATACATGTTGTTGATATTGTAAGAGGTTATACGAATTGAAGAGATCTGGTATTGAGATCTGGTGAAGCATTTGGTGTGGTTTGGCATAGGAAGAGGAGAAAAGATAAGTTGCTAAGATCAGTAATTGTTGGTATTATTCTATTTAGATAATATAGAGATCAGTTGGACAGTGTGTTCAGTGATCTTGCCCTTGAAGTTGTTTGGACATTGGGTCCTTTTGTCTTCCATAACTCTTAACTAGGTTAGAATCTTTTAACAGGGATTCAAAGTCTCCTAACAGGGACTCATATGTACTGAATGTATTTCATAAGGCTCCTAATAGAGTCCATCCTCTCACAAGGAATTTTCATATTAGTACATCTTTTGTGGGCATCATTCCCATCGGGGTTTACTCTCTAATCAAGAGGTTCCCTAGTCAACATATCTTGTGTTATTATTATTGTATATGTTTATCTTTCTATGGTTGTTGCTTATATTGATTACATGGTTGAAATATGATAATGGTGGTAAAAGTTTTAGTTATTTGATAACTGATTCACCCCCCCTCTCAGTTATCTTGGTGGACTTTAATTTCTAACAATTGGTATCAGAGCTAGATTCTTGAAGGAAAAGTTTAACAATTTAAGGAGATCTATGGCGACTCATTTCAAGAAGGAAAGCCCTAAGTTTGGAGTAAACTATGATAGCTAGAAAGAGAAGATCAAGAAACATTTGTTATGTTTAGGACCAGGATATTGGTTAATCACAAAGAATGAGAAGGCTATCATTGAAGAAGACAAAATTGAACAATGTACTAATACAGAGAGAGATCTATTCATGTGTAACATACTTGCCAGAGAAGCACTTTTGTTAGCACTTTTGGAGAATGAATACAGTCAAGTAAAAAATCTAAGGACATCTCATGAAATTTGGTTAGCTTTACAATCTACTTTTGAAGGTGATGTACATGCAAAGAGAGTCAGATTACATAATTGAATATGTTCATTTGAAGATATAAAAATGATGGAAGATGAATATGTTAGAAGTTATATTAGTAGGATATCAGAGATTTTTGTAGGTATCAAAGCTTGTGAAAGAAACAAGACTGGGGATGAAGTGATATGGAAGATATTAAAGACATTGACCCTTGTATTTAAGCAGACAATGCAGATGATTGAACAAGTTATACCTTGTACTGAGAAGTTTACCAAAGAAGCTCTTCTTGGAAGATTAGAAGTAGTAAAGATAGGCTTGAGATAGTCAGGAGATCTACCTAGAATTGAGACAACATTTAGTGCACTTAGTGTTCGCCATACTTTGTCAAGAAGTATTAGTGTCAATGGAGATTATGCTAGTTGTAGCAAATCTAAGACCAAAGAAGATAGAAAGATTGAGGAAGGAATTTCCTTTCTTGTGAAAAGAGAACCTAAAGGTAATAAAATCTTTAAATGTTGGACTTGTCAAGAATATGGTCATCTTGCATCTAAATTCCCTAAGAGAGTAAATAAATATAAGAACTTTAAACCTAGAAGATCTAAAGAGTGTTACTATGCTAATGATGAACTTGAGGATAGTGTTGAGAAACTCATAAGTGAAAGTGATAATGAGAATGATGATATAGGATTTGTAGCAATAAAAGAAGAAAAATATGAAACTAAAGTTAGAGAAGAAAAAACTTTAGTTTCCCAAGTAGAAAATAAAACCGATTGGATCATAGACAATGGTTTTTCACATCATATGACTAGAGATATGAAGAAATTTATAAAGTTTAACAACTATGATGGAGTAATTGTTAGAGTTGGAAACAATGCACCTTTCTTGATAAAAGGAATAAGATCTATTACTCTTGATGGAAAGACTAATACTTGATGATGTTTATTTTGTGGATGGATTGAAACATAACCTTTTTAGTATGGGAAAGTTAGTTGATAGGGGATATCAATTTTGGTTTACCGAGAAAACTTGTGTGATCAAGGATAGGGATGGTAATTTGATTGGAACTAGATCAAGAACCAGAGGTAATGTATTTCAATTGAATCCTACTAAGATGACATGTTTGATTACTAAAATTGATGATAGTTGGTTATGGAATAGCAGGTTTTGTCACATAAACTTTGATAACATTGTGAAAGTAAGCACAACAGTTGTAGTAAGATATTTGCCTAATATTATGAAACCTACTAACATAATTTTCAAAGAATGTGTTATGGCTAAGCAGAAGAGAAGTTCATTTCCTAGTAAGAAGCACACAATAGCAGCAAAGTTGAAAATTGTTCATACCGATTTGAGCAGTCCCACAAGGACTAGAGGATTCTAGGGTGAAATGTATTTTATGATTTTTGTTTATGACTATACAAGAATGATGTGGATTGCATTTCTTGAAGAAAAATCTGAAGCATTTGACAAATTTAAATTGATTAAGAACAAAGTGAGAATGAATCTGGAATGAAGATTAAATGTTTAAGGTCTGATAGAGGTGGAGAATTTACTTCAAAGGAATTTAATACTTTTTGTCAAGTGAATGGTATTAAGAGACAACTTTCAACTCCTAGAACACCTTAACAAAATGGTATTGTAGAAACAAGGAACAGATCAGTAACTAAAGTAGCAAGAGCTATGTTATTTGAAAATTATTTGGCAAAAACATTCTGGAGAGAAGCAGTGAATACAATAGTATATACAATGAATATGGTACAAATCAGAGCAAACACAAATAAGACACCCTATGAATTATGGTTTGGACATGTGCCATTAGTTAAGTATTTCAAAAATTTTGGAAGTTTTATATTAAGAGAGATGATTACATTGGTAAGTTTGATCCCAGAAGTGATGAATATTTCTTGGTTATTCATTGAAAATAAAAGCTTATAGATGTTTCAATAAAAGAACTAAGACTATTGTTGAGAGCACAAATGTTAAAATTGATGAGAAGTTCAAAATTCAAGAAAGAATGCTTGATTATGGATCAGATGAAGAAGTTTGTCCTAGAATTGATCAAGAAAATGTTGACTTATTTTATGAAACTGACAGTGACTTGCAAAATGAGAGTTACATTGAGGAGATAAGAGAAGAACCTAGAGCAGATAATGGAGTTGAAGCAAGAACTAAGACAATGACACCTAATAAGCAAGAAATCACCTTGTTGATCAGATTATTGGAAGCACAGAAAAATGAGTTCTAACAAGGAATAAGGTACAAGAAGAACTATGTTTGATTTTTAAAATTGAACCTAAAACTATTGATGAAGCTTGTAAAGATGAAAATTGGATTAAAGCAATGAAGGAAGAACTAAATCAAATTGAAAAGAACAAGACTTGGAATTTGGTCCCTAGACCTAAAGATAAAAATGTTATAGGAACTAAATGGGTATTCAGGAATAAGATGAATGAACAAGGAGAAGTTGTAAGGAACAAATAAAGATTGGTATGAAAAGGATACTCACAACAAGAAGGAATTGATTATGAAGAGACTTTTGCACCTGTTGCAAGAATTAAAGCAGTAAGAATGTTTTTGGATTATGCAGCTTATAAAAAATTCAAAGTGTATCCGATGGATGTGAAGTCAACATTTTTGAATGGAGAATTGGAAGAAGTCTACATTGAGCATCCTGAAGGTTTTCCCTTGACTCATGAAGGAGATATGGTATGTAAAGTGAACAAAGCTTTATATGGACTAAAACAAGCACCTTAAACATGGTATGCAAGATTAGATAAATATTTGATAAAATTGGGATTTGCTAAAGGCACAACATATAGTAATTTATATCTGAAAGAAATTGAGAATGGCTTATTGATTGTAGCTATCTTTGTTGATGATATTATCTTTGGAGGTGAAGATGAAGCTAGTGATAAATTTTCTAATGAAATGAAGACAAAATTTGAACTGAGCATGATTGGTGAGATGAAATATTTTTTAGGATTACAGATAGCACCGAACAATGATGTTATTTTCTTATGTCAAGAAAAGTATCTAAAAGACTTGTTGTAGAGATTTGAAATGGAAAATTGTAAGCTGGTTGGCACATCTATGGTAACTAGTCATAAGTTATCTAGCACATATGAAACTTCTATAGTTGAACAAAAGAAGTACAGATCCATGATTGGGGGATTACAGTATCTAACTCATACAAGACCAGATATATCACATGCAGTTGGAATTGTTGCAAGATTTCAAGTTGATCCTAAAGAGTCACATTATGCAGCAGTAAAAAGAATATTTAGATATTTGAAAGGCACAATTGACTATGGGTTATGGTATGAAAAATCTAATGACTTTACCCTATGTGCATATACAGATGCAGATTGGGGAGGTAGTGTTGATGAAAAAAAGAGTACAAGTGGTTGAGCATTTTTTCTTGGAGGAAGATTGGTTTCTTGGCTAAGAAACATAATTGTATTTCACAGAGTACAACAGAAACGGAATATATAGCAGCAGAAAATAATTGTAATCAGATAATATGGATGAAACAAATGTTGAAGGACATTGGAATCAAATTTGATGAGCCTATTATCATACATTGTGATAACACCAGTACAGTAAGTATGTCAAAGAATCCAATGTTTCATTCTAACACAAAGCATATAGAAATCAAGTATCATGTTGTAAGAGAGAAAGTTGTAGAGAAAGAAGTCAGACTTGAGTATATAAGTACAAAAGAGTAGATTGAAGATATATTTACAAAGCCCTTACCTAAAGATACATTTGAGTATTTGAGAGGTATGCTTGGGGTTATGCCCCAGCCTACTTTTGAGAAGTGATGCAGATAGTTGCATCAGTCCAGTGGTATATGAACTCTATCTTTTATGGACTGTATGTTGATACTTCCTCTTTGGGGGAGTATGTATGTTTTGAGATGAGTCATAAAGGACTCTTGTGAATGTATTTTTTGAATAGTGTCTTTGGACATTGAGGTTTTTAAATGGATTGACATAGTGATGATGCTTTCTTTGTCATTGATGTCAATGGAGGACAATAATACAATTAAATTTTTTTTTATTTCATTGATGAAGAGGATTTGAAGATTTGATTGATGAAGAAGACTTGAAAATATTTCAGAGAAGTAGTGTTGCAATTTGGTATTTATGGAACCTGGATGTTTTTCATCTATATTGCCATCAATGCCAATGGGGGAGATTATTAGGAATGAATGTTGAATATGTCCTATGGGGAGTATTCAAAGTCATTTTGTATCAATTGTATGTTTCATTCATGACTATGATTATCATTGATGTCAACACATTGATCTACTAGAGAGATTAGCAGAGAAGAAGACAATGTTTGAATTAGTGCACATGGAGTATTGTAGATCAAGCTATGCTCAGTTGAGGACTTATTCTATATTGTGTCCTGAGATCGTGATCAAGATCGAGTACCAAAATTTAATTATTCATGACAGTTATGTATAATTTAGTTTAAGTAGTATTCAGACAGTGTTCCTGGAAGCAGCTTGTGTTAACTGGATTATATCTGCTAATCGGGATAGAATCTAGGCATGCGAAGTTATGCAGTTGATGAAGATATTTTGGTGGTGACCTAGATGATACAGCATGGTCGAAGGTCGCACATGTGAAGATTTTTTTTTTTTTTAAGCCGACTGTTTTTATGTAATTATAGAATATTATGTAACATGTGAAGGTTTATATTGTGTAATTGGTTAAGCCATGTTGGCTGACTCATTTGTAATTATTTGAGTGTGGTATAAAGGAAGGATTTTTTTCCTTAATTGTAACATGTGATATAGATGTGAATTGTGGAAGTGAGCAATATATGTCGATGTTGATATTGTAAGAGGATATGCGAATTGCAGAGATCTGGTGAAGTAGTTGGTGCGATTTGGCAGACACAGAGGAGAAAAGATAAGTTGTTGAGATCAGTAATTGTTGGTATTATTCTATTTGGATAATACAGAGATCAGTTGGACAGTGTGTTTAGTGATCTTTCCCTTGAAGTTGTTTGGATAGTGGGTCCTTTTATCTTCCATAATTCTTAACCAAGTTAGAATCTTTTAACAGGGATTCAAAGTCTTCTAACAAGGACTCATATGTACTGAATGTATTTCATAAGGCTCCTAATAGAGTCCATCCTCTCACAAGGAATTTTTATATTAGTACATCTTTTGTGGGCATCATTCCCACCAAGGTTTACTCTCTGATCAAGAGGTTCCCTAGTCAACATATCTTGTGTTATTGTTGTTGTGTATGTTTATCTTTCTATGGTTGTTTCTTATATTGATTACATGGTTGAAATCTGATAATGGTGGTAAAAGTTGTAGTTATCTAATAACTGATTCACCCCCCCTCTCAGTTATATTGGTGGACTTTACTTTCTAATAGGAATACAATGCAATAAATCAAAAGATAAAAAATCTCAAGCTTTATTAACTTACCAAAAGCCAATTACAATTTTTTGAGACCAGTTTTTGCAATAAACCCCAGATTACACAAGTTATAGTGCTCAAATATTTTCATTCAATGTTATGTCATGTTTCCCTAATTTTGCATTTCATTCCACACAAATTTCACCTTCCTATATATCCAAAGTACTCTTTAGTTGTCCACATAGCCCAAACTCCACTCTAACAACCCAACATTCTTTGTGGAGTTATTTTATTGCAATTAAAACCTCCTGATTTATTATCAAGTGTTGCTGGTCTAGTTCTTCCCCACAATGATTTTTCTTTTTCTTTTTTCTATGCCTTCACACTCTTGTCAAAGAGTCTATTTTTTTATGTTCTAAAATCTACCCACTCTGCCTTAACTTTCTGCCTATCACCGCCTTCATATTTCTACACTCTGCCTATATCCCTTAGTTTCCAACATTTGAAATATAATGAAAAGTCACTTATAAGAAGCCATTATAATTTGATTTTATTCACAAAATGATAATTTTAAATTTATTTACAAATTGTTAAAGTAACAATGTTTTAAAATATAAATTTTGAAAATTTAATCTAGATAGCCAACCTCCATAAATGCTATGGCATCATAATTTTTTTCTTTATAAAATCTAAATTAAACCTTACAAAATCATATTACATTTTTCATTAAATAAAATAATATCAAAGCATCTTTATTAAATTTTTAAACAATGCAAAAATATCAAAATATTATCTTTTCATGTTTACATAATAAAGCACTTAAGAAATTAATATTTTAGGACTAAAAAAAAGTAAGAAGTATTTAATAATTATATTTTCATTGTTCCCATTTCTATTTTAAAATATTAAAAAATAAAATATTTTTTAAAACTAAAAGCTATTGATAGTAATGTTTTTCTAATATATATAAATTGTAATTTAATTTGTTTCCAATGTAAAATTATTTGCATGCAAAAAAAATATTTCAATTATACTAGTTGAAATGTCTTATTATATTAATATTATTTTTAAAAGATACCTTAAAATATAATTCTCAATAGAAAGTTAATTTAAAATAAAACTATATATCAAATAAACAATTAGAACAATATTATTGTTAAATCTATTTATTTTATTTTCTAAATAGCCTTAAAATTAATTATAAGATAAATAATATAATCATATCATCAAACCAAATAACCATAACAATGCAATCACATAGAAAAAATGCATTGTTCAATTTACTTTATTGAATGTTTTTATAAAATTAGAACACCATATTATCATAAAAAGAACTAGAAATGAGGGATATTATCATAAAGGGACCAAAAATTAATAATTACATATATTGGTGTGATTCAATGTTATTATTTTTAGTCTTTGTTGGCTAATTACTTATGAGTCTATAGCTAGAAGATTGGGCATATCCCCAACTTCTACATTAGATTACACCAAGATTTGAAATCAAGCAATAAAAATTACATTTACATATAAACATGAAGAATTCACAACATAATTTATCTTCTAAACAATCACATTCAAAATATCTTATACTAAGGAAAAATAAATAAATACTTTCAAAAAGTTCATGAAAACAATCGTGTTTCATTGAAATATTGCAAACAATGTGTATCAACATATCAACCAAATGATCATGTTTTTATTTGATAAAGATTTACAAAATTAAATCATCAAATTGAAATAAAAGATATCTTAAAAGAGACTTCAACTCTTAATCCATTCAACACTTGTTAAACAAATGCCTAACATAAATAATCAAGATTGAGTTCTAGACCCAAAAGTCAACTGCTTCCCCAGGACATCACCAATCAAATTTAAAATCAAGAAAAAAGAGTAAAAAAAATGCAATCTCATTTGCTACTATTGTCACGCCAACGAGTATTCCCGCCCACATGAAAATTTTGAGTTTGAAGGTCGTTGTGCCTGTTGGAACAACTACTCTACCCTTCCCTATGAGTGGTTTGGTTCCTTTTCTTGTTGTAGTAGTTGTTCTTGTTGTCATTTCTAATGGGTTGTGGGGGCTCGCCATGGACCCTCCTCTTTTCTCAAGTTGGTGTCACCTTTGCACCTTGTTGTTGGTGATTCAGGGGTCCCAACTAGTGGTGGAAGGGTCCCCCCTTGCAAAGAATTTTGTTGGTGGACATAGTTTTGCTAGTGTTGCCACATTTGTTGCGGTTATTCCTTCAAAGGAGAAATCTTGACCTCTTTCATTTGCCAAGAAATCCTTATGGTGGTGTGTGGTTTGGATGTGGTGAAGAATGTAGATCTCTACCAATGTTGCAGGTTGGTATGTAGACTTGTTAGTTTCTGGCCTTCCTGATCTCTAGATTTGCATGGCTGGATGTTAGACTCTTGGAGATCCTTAGTTTCTGGTAACATTGACCTTTTCCCTTGTGCAAAGAGTTTTTTATTTCTCCTAAAGACTGTGATTTTGTGTTGAGAAAGCTATGGGGTTAGGGGAATCACTCTCTCTCGACCAAACCTTGGAAATCTCCTTTAACCCCCTTACTGAACCATTCAATGTGCATCCAGTGTGTGTTTGTCTCCCAAACCTTTCCCTTAATTTTTGGGATAATTCTTTCTTTGAGGCCATTGGAAACTCTATTGGTTGTTTCATAAAGGTGGATGGGATAACTGTTAGCCTGTCTACCTTCACTCGCATTCTGGTGGATATTTACATATTCACACCCCTTCTGAGGGATTTGGTTCTCATGGTTGGGTAAGGCCTTGGAATCAACTACTAGATTATGCGGGTCTCCCCTTTCAATATCGACGGAGCTTATCTATTGGTCATCTGGCTACTAATAGTTTTCTCTCATGCCACAAAGGTATTGCAACTTAATGGAATGATATAAATGATGATCATTTGACTGTTCTAGCCTCTGATAACTCTTCACAGGATGATAATGACTCCCCCCAAGGTGATGCTCCTGTTGTTTTGGCCTCCTTAGACCCGGTGGACCTGACTCCACCTCTTGTTTCTAGTGGATCCCTCTCTAGCTGCATGTACCCTCTAATAGCTACTCCTAATGTTTTCCAACCTTTGTGTTATACTACAACTAATTGAATATCTTAAGTCAAGGATTGAAAACTGATTGGATACTTCAAACGGAGAGATTGATGATCACCAAGCTACAAAGGTATATGTGACACATTAAATCAGTTATTATATTGTCATTGATGTCAAGTAGTTTTGACTATACTTATCATGATAGATGCAAACATCTAAAGAAGGAATAATGGAGAAGAAATGAGATATTTACATGAAGAGGGGATGTATGAGAAAGATATGGATATGTTATTCATTGGGTAACTTATTGACAAGTCTATGACATTATGTTAGTGATTTTATTGTATTACATAATTCTATTATGAATTGAAGATCAAGAATGAACAAGTTTATGTGGTCGGTAAATAAAGAACTTAGTATACACTGAATTGAAAGAGTGTACATCAAGAAATTGTAGTGTGTACCGAGTACAGTATTAACTGAGTTAGAAGTCACCGACACATCATGATATTGACCAAACTAAAGAAATAAATTGAACATATGATTGCCGACTTAAGATGATGAGCTGAGCAAATATGGATGATTTTGAGGTTAAAGATAAATTTTGTTATGATGATCAAACAACTGATAAAATTCAAGGATGATCAGATGATATAGAATGAAATATGTTAGAGACACAAGTTTTCAGGAAGGTTGAAGCAGAAAAATCAACAGTGAAGATTAAGAGGCAAAATCTATGGATGAGAAGAAAACGATTTATCATGTCTATAAAAGGAGAAGAGATTCATAATTAATTCTGAAATGCACATGAGGAGATTGCATCCATGCAAAGCTAGTTAGACAGGTTAAAGAAAGAACTGAGAAAATATGCAGACTACATCGAGTGTTAGAGAAAGAAATTAACCGACCATAATAGAGTTGGAGGATACAAGGATATTGAATTGATTATGATGGCCAGAGGTATTTTGAGCTTAGCATAGATCTAAAAATCTGCAAAGGAAAGTTGTATTTGAATCAGATCATTTACTGTTGTATTCTAACCATTGATACAGATAAATCTCTTAACCGAGTGGGACTTAACAGTCTTTATTATTTCATTATAACATTCAATGAATGTTGATTGTTTTCATGTTGACCCTATAGTGAATTTTTTGTCATAGAGAACTATTAGTGATAAATCCTATAACCAGGTCACACCTTACAATATGTTTTATAACCTTTAACAGGGTTGGCTCTTAACCGAGCTCACTTCAGAAGAGTGAAATTATCTTGGGTACCGGTCCCGGGTGGTTTTTCCTCTAACAGGGTTTCCATATTAAAAATCAAGTGTTATATCTGTATGGATGTGATGACTTGTTATTTTTCTTTACACATTACAATTACTGGTTTGATCGGTATATAGACTAGTTAATTTACTCGTATTCAATTAATGAACAGAAAGGCATAGATAAAGTTTTACCAAGTTGTTTAATTGAATTTAAAGATTTGTTTTATATATCTGGGAGTATTTGGAACTGTAGGGTAACTAGACTTAACTGATTCACCCCTTGTCTTGTTAGGAATAAGGTGTCTCAACCTTGGATAATTCCTATTCTTATTATTTGTTTTGTAAAATGTATTTCTTGAAAATAATGTAATTAAGTGTGAGTGTACATGTCTAGTTGGCATGTTGATGTGTCACTCCACTTGATGTGTCGGCATCTTAAATTGTGTGTAAGGAGATCATGGCTGAAATGGTTATGACGGATTCCTATGACACATAAAAGATGTGTCTAGAAGATTCAATGACGGGTGAAGACATGCAAGACATGTGGCAAACTGATAAAGTTGAGTACTGTACACTCTTCTTCAATCGTGGGGTTCGGGTTCCTATTTTTTTAGAGAATGGTAAAACCCTAATACGGCTATCTTTGGAAGTTTCCCTAGAAAGGGAAGCGCATGATATAAGCATTTTTTAGGGTTGCGAAGATAGGTGAAGTTAGTGTATTGTTGGAACATTTTTATGCTGTCGTGATTTGTCTTCAAGAGTTGGAAATCTTCTAAAAGAACTTGCATTGCAAGTGTATTGTAAACTGTAATAGTTTTGATTAATACATTGTGCAGGTTTTGGAGTGTTGGGGTTTTTACCTAATGGTTTTCCCCAGGGTAAATCATTGTGTCATTCTCTATTTTCTGTATGCATGGTATATGACTACAATATAATTGTTAAAGTAGTTAAAGAATTTGAAATTGTAAGGATTTAAAAAAAATTTCACAATACTTTCCTTTAGAGATTAGTGTAGGAAGTTGTTTCCGCACCTGAGTTTCCTTACAAGTGGTATCAGAGCCTGATCAACTTTTGATCCTAGTTGTTGGGTAGGGTTTTTTGAGCTAATCTCAAGTTGAGTGGGAGTTTTGTGCAGAGCATTCTGAATCTTATTTGCAGATTGAGATGGCAAGTTCCTCATACAATAGAATGGAGGTGGAGAAATTTAATGGCACTAATTTTGAGTTGTGGAAACTCAAGATGGAAGACATGCTTGAAGACTACGATCTATGGGAGGCTGCTTCACTTGATGTGAAACCTGCAGTGATATCTCAAGCGGATTGGGAGATCAAGGATCGGAAGGCTAAGGGTCTCATCAGACTCTATCTAGCAAATGCCATTCTTCTGAATGTTCTTGATGAGACTACTACAAATTCTTTGTGGAAACGGCTTGGGTCTGTGTATCAGGCCAAATCTCTGGTGAATAAGTTGTTCTTGAGAAAGAAGTTGTATTCTTTAAGAATGGAGGAAGGTGGATCCGTAACTGATCATCTCAACGCATTTAATTTATTGATTGCACAGTTGGTATCATCCGGTGCCAAGATCAAGGAGGAGGATCATTGTATGACCCTGCTTTGTTCCTTGCCAAATTCATGGGACCATCTTGTGATGGATCTTGGAAGTACTATAGTCACATTTCGTATGGATGATGTGGTGTCTTCACTGCTATCTAAGGAGATGCGAAGAAAGACTTCGGATTCGTCTAAGGAAGCCCTTTCTATTCGTAGGAGATCCAACGATAGAGGAAAGTAGAATGACAACAAGTTAAAGAAGGGTAGATCCAAATCCCGTGGGAGTTCTAAGACTCCTGGAAATTCCAAGGTGAAATGTTGGAATTGTGATAAATTTGAGCATTTCTGGAGGGACTGCAAAGAACCGAAGAAGAAGAAAAAAGGCTCAAATTCAGCTTCCAAAAAATCTCAAGAAGATGGAGATGCTTTTATTGCAGCTTTGGCAGCCCATGCATCTAATGATGTGTGGTTGGTTGACTTGGGTGCTTCTTTTCACATGACCTCTCATCGAAACTGGTTCTCAAAATATGAAGAGTTTGATGGTGGAAAGGTGTACTTGGGTGATGATTCTCACCTAAAGATAGTTGGACGCAGAAGGGTCACTTTCAGATTTCCTGATGGATGAGTAAAGGGAATCAATAGAGTTATGCACATTCCAGATTTGGCACGAAACCTATTATCTGTAAGTATGTTGAATGATGTAGGTGTGCAAGTTGTCTTTTCGAAAGATGGATGCAAGATGATGAGAGGTTCTATGGTACTTGCTATAGGTACTAGGAGAGGTACTTTGTTTTAGCTTGATGCATGCATTGCTCAGTGCAATAGTTCTTTTGTTTCAAAGAAGAGAGCGGCTATCACTTCATCCCCACCATCTAAACAAGTAGTAAAGAAGACTATGGAAATAGGTTCTGATGGTAGTGCAGTAAGTGTACCTAAGGGTGAAAACACTTTGGAAGGAAAGCTTCCTATAGAAAAGATAATGTTGTGGCATATGAGATTTGGCCACATTGGTGAGAAGGGTCGTAGGAACTTGAAAACTAAAAATCTCATCGAGGGGCTAAAGGATTGTAATCTTGAGTTTGATTTCTATGAACACTATGTTTATGGTAAGCAAAATCGTGTTCAATTCTACTCCAGTTCTCACAAGTCTTCTGGACTTTTGGATCTTATTCATTCTGATGTTTTTGGTCCTGTAAAAGTTCTTTCTATCTCAAGTTTTGTATATTTTGTATCTTTTATAGATGATTACAGTAGAAGGACTTGGATATATTTCCTGAAAAGTAAGACACAGGTTTTCAGTCGGTTCAAGGAATTTAAGGCTCTTGTGGAGAATCAGACTGGTAAAAGAATCAAGTGTGTGAGAACTAATAATGGTGGTGAGTTTTGTTCCATAGAGTTTGAACAGTTCTGTAAAGAACGAGGTATCGAGAGGCATAAGACAAATCCTTATACCCCGCAGCAAAATGGAGTTGCAGAGAGAATGAACAAGACACTGATGGAGAAGGCTAGGAGTATGCTTAGTGGAGTTGGTTTAGAAAAAAGGTTTTGGGCCGAAGATGTGGCCACTGCTTGCTATCTAGTTAACATATCTCCTATATCAGCTCTTATTGGTAAGACACCCATAGAGGTGTGGTCTGGTAAGAAGCCTTCAATTAGACATCTTCATGTTTTTGGTTGCGAAGCTTATGCACATGTTCCAAAGGAGAAAAGATCTAAGTTGGAAAACAAAGCTGTCAAATGTATTTTCATCGGATACAGTGTTGGTGTGAAAGGATACAAGCTTTGGAATCCTGTGACTAGTAAGGTGTTGCATGGTAGAAATTTTATTTTCAAAGAGATAACACCTTCTCCTATTGTGCTACAACCAGATGAAAAAGAAAAGGAAAAAGATATTGTTCAATTTCCTCCTACCCCTGAGAAAACTAAACAAAGAGACCATGTTGGGACTAATGATGAGGAGAGCTCTAATAGTTTGGAAGAAGAGGAAGAACAACCTCAACCTCAACCCTTGAGGAGATCCACGAGAGAAAGAAAGAAACCAGAAATGTTTGGTTATTCTATATTAGATTCTAGTTGTGCTTTTTCTTTGATTACTAACACTGATGAGCCTAGATTTGTGAAAGAGACTTTGGGCATGGAAGATGCAGGTTCCTGGATTGAGGCTATGGATGATGAGATGGCTTCATTGGAGAAAAAAAAAACTTGGGACCTTGTACCTTTGCCTAAAGGGAGAAAATATGATGGCTGTAAATGGGTGTTCAAGAAGAAATTTTGTGCAGATGGCAGTGTTGAAAGGTACAAAGCTAGATTGGTTGCAAAGGGGTGTCCACAGGTAGAGGGAATAGATTATGGTGAAATATTCTCTCCTATTGCAAAGTTGACATCCATTAGATTTTTGTTATCTCTTGCTACATCATATGATTTAGAGATAGAATAGATGGATGTGAAGACAATTTTCCTTCATGGTGATTTGGAGGAAGAGATTAATATGTCACAGCCTGAGCACTACATTGTTAAAGGTAAAGAATCCATAGTTTGTAGATTAAAAAAATTTCTATATGGTTTGAAGAAATCTCCTAGGATGTGGTACCTTAAGTTTGATGTCTTTGTGTTGTCAATTGGATTTGTAAGATCGAAATCAGGTCATTGTGTTTATTTTAGAGTTGAAAATGATCGTCTTCTTATTGTTGCATTATATGTTGATGATATGTTGTTGTTTGGGAAGGGTAAGGGTATGATTTCTAATTTTAAATCTTAGTTGTCAGCATAATTTGAGATGAAAGATCTTGGGGCAGCAAGGTACATCTTGGGTATGGAAATCAGTAGAGATAGGTCTAACAAAAAACTTTGGTTGAGTCAGAGTAAGTATGTGAAGTCTGTGTTGGACAGGTTTAGCATGGCAGATTGTAGACCATTATGTGTTCCTGTTTCTGTGGGAACAAAGTTATCTGTAGATGATTGTCCAAAATCTCCTAGTCAGGTGGAGGACATGAGTAGAGTACCTTATGCTAGTGCAGTTGGTAGTCTTATGTATGCTATGGTCTATACTAGACCAGACATTGCCCAAGCAGTGGGAGTCCTGAGTTGGTTTATGGTTAACCTTGGATGGGTACATTGGGATGCAATTAAGTGAGTATTCAGATATTTGAGGGGTACATCAGATTACTCCATATGTTACCATGGTAACTCTTCTGGATCTCCACATTCAGTTTGTATTTGTGGGTTTGTGGATTCAGATTGGGAAAGTGATATTAACAGCAAGAGATCTGCCAGTGCTTATGTGTTTACTATGTTTGGTGGTGCTATCAGTTGGATGAGTAAGTGACAACCTGTGGTTGCTTTGTCCACTATAGAAGTTGAGTACATGGCTGCTACGCATGCTTGTAAGGAAGCCATTTGGCTTAGGAGATTGTGTTCTGATGTTGGTGTTGATGCAGAACAAATTACTATTTGGTGTGACAGTCAAAGCACTATTTGCCTTGCGAAGAATCCAACTTTTCATGCCAGAACGAAGCACATTGATGTGCAATTTCACTTTGTGAGAGATATGGTGGAAGATGGAAAGGTAAATTTGGAGAAGGTAGATACTGTGCAGAATGTTGCAGATGCATTAACGAAACTAGTGGGCACTGAGAAGTTCAGATGGTGTTCAGAGTCTATGGGCCTTTTGGCCTATAGCGGTTAGTTCCTGTTATGTTCCTGTTGCTCTTACAAGGTGTTTGATAAGTGGGAGAATGTTAGGAATAAGGTGTCTCAACCTTGGATAATTCCTATTCTTATTATTTGTTTTGTAAAATGTATTTCTTGTAAATAATGTAATTAAGTGTGAGTGTACATGTCTAGTTGGCATGTTGATGTGTCACTCCACTTGATGTGTCGGCATCTTGAATTGTGTGTAAGGAGATCATGGTTGAAACGGTTATGATGGATTCCTATGACACGTAAGAGCTATGTCTGGAAGATTCAATGACAGGTGAAGACATGTAAGACATGTGGCAAACTGATAAAGTTGAGTACTGTACACTCTTCTTCAATCATGGGGTTCGGGTTCCTATTTTCTTAGAGAATGGTAAAACCCTAATATGGCTATCTTTGGAAGTTGCCCTAAAAAGGGAAGCGCATGATATAAGCATTTTTTAGGGTTGTGAAGATAGGTGAAGTTAGTGTATTGTTGGAATGTTTTTATGCTGCTGTGATTTGTCTTCAAGAGTTGGAAATCTTCTGAAAGAACTTGCATTGCAAGTGTATTGTAAACTGTAATAGTTTTGATTAATACAATGTGCAGGTTTTGGAGTGCTGGGGTTTTTACCGAAAGGTTTTCCACAGGGTAAATCATTGTGTCATTCTCTATTTTTCGTATGCATGGTATATGGCTGCAATATCATTGTTAAAGTAGTTAACGAAACTGAAATTATAAGGATTTAAAAATATTTGCACAATACTTTCCTTTAGATATTAGTGTAGGAAGTTGTTTCCGCACCTGAGTTTCCTTACATGTCTCGGTTATCTAACAAGTGGTATCAAAGCAAGAGTTCTTGAAGGAAGAAGTTTGAAGGAATTAAGTAAAAGATCACAAGATGTATAAGAGAGAAGTGCCAAAGTTGAACAAAGACAAATTCTCAACATGGAAAAGAAGGATGAAGTAACATCTATCAACGATTGGTGACTTTGCAACATATTGCTTGGAAAATGAGTTTATCACTCCAACTGATCCTTTGATTGTCAACCAGATGAAAGAAAGACAAGAACAAAATGCTATAATGATTGAGATTGCTTCTTCTTTATCAGATGTTGAATTCAAATACATTAATACTTGTACAACCACAAAGAAGATGTGGGACAAGCTTACACTAGCTCATGGAGATGTGAATGTGCTAAGGGAAAAAGTTGAAAGTCTAAGAGGAAAGTTTGATGATATGAAGATGAAAGAAGGTGAAAACATCACTCAGTACAACAACTGAATCAAGGAAGTTGTTAATACTATCTAAAGAGCAGGTGGAGCCATCGATGAAGACATTGTGGTGAGTAAAATTCTTAGAACATTGTTACCTTCATATGCTATTAGAGTCTCTACAATTCATGAAATGAGAGCAACTCCTAGTAATAATATTTCACTTGATAGTTTGATTGGAAGATTGACTACATTTGAGCTTAATAACTATGACAACAGTGTGTTACCTAAGGTAGAATATGCATTTATGTCATCTCTCAAAATTTGGAAGATCAAGTAGCAGACATAAGACAAGAAATGAAAGTGAAAGTGAAAATGAAGAGATGAACTTGATAAACTTGAAGCATTAATGGCTAGAAGACTACAAAAAGGCAAAGGAAGATATAAAGGTAAACTACCCTTGGTATGTTTTAAATGTAAAAAGATTGGTAATATTGGTCCAAGATGTCTTGACAGGAAAGAAGATGAGAAACACATGAAAGATCAAATGAAAGGAATAATGATAGAAGAGATTACCGAGATCACAGAGGCAACTGACAATATGGAAACAAAGACAACCGAGACTACAAAGATAAAGGCAAGAAGGTATGTCACCTAGTTGAAGATGAAGATGATGACACCAAGACCGGGACTGATGAAGATATAGAAGTGATATTTGTGGCATTGAAGGAAGATTATGAAGAAGAAGAAAGGTGTGTTGAAACAACACTTATTTCTAAAGTTAGCAAGAATGATACTTAGATTACTGTTAGTGGCTTCACACATCATATGAATGATAATGAAGAAAAATTTAAATATCTTGAACATTATAATGGTGGGTCTATGAAAATGGAAAATGATACACCTTGTCTAGTAAAAGGAAAATGTTCTATATTGCTAAATAATAAAATTAGATGTGAAAATGCATATTGGGAGAAAAGACTTAACTATAATCTATTGAGTGTAGCACAACTGAATAACACTGGTCATCGAGTTGCATTTGGGAATAGAAAGGTGAAAATCTATGATGAAACTGGAAACTTGGTCGGTACTGGTGAATAATCAAAAGCTTAAGATCAATAAGAAAAAGAAAGTTAGAGGTTTACCGAGCATATCCAAACCTGACCATGTAATGTGCAAACAATGTCAAATGGGTAAGATGCCAAAGTCTAGTTTCAAGAGAAAACATTACTCATCTAATGCTAATTTGGAGTTAGTTCATATTGACTTGTGTGGTCCAATGAGAACTCAAAGTTATTATGAAGTCAAATATTTTATCTTATTTGTTGATGATTTCTCTAGGATGATGACTGTCATGTTCTTAAAAGAAAAATCAAAAGCTTTCAAAATGTTTAAATGGTACAAAGCAAAAGTGGAAAAAGAAAGTGGTAAGGAACTAAAATGCCTAAGGTCAGATAGAGGTGGTGAATTTATTTCTGATGAGTTCACTAATTTTTGTAATGAGTATGAAATTAAGAGACAGGTATCTAGACCGAGAATACCCCAGTAGAATAGGATTGTTGAAAAAAGGAATAGATCAATTATCGATTGTGCTAGAACACTGATGATTGAAAAAGATGTTGCACAAATGTACTGGAGAGAAGTTGTTAGTACTTCTATTTACACACTAAACCGAGTTCAACTAAAGAAAGAATCAAACAAGACACCTTATGAGTTATGCTATGGTTACACGCCTAATATGAGTTATTTTAGAATGTTTGGAAGTAGGTGATACATTCTGAAAGATGATAAAAATGAGAAATTTGATTCAAAATGTGATGAAGAGATATTTCTAAGATATTCTACTAAAAGCAAGGCTTACAAATGTTTGAACAAGGCTACTAACAAGATGATTGAAAATGCAAATGTGAGAGTTGATGAGTTTGCAGAAAAGAATGACGAAGAAAGAAAAAAGGAACCAAAAGACTATGATAGATTTGTTTATATTGAAGAACCTAAAACTCTACACGAGCAACAATCTAGCATTACCAAGAAACAAAACAATGCTATCGACAAACAGTCTTAACAGACCGAGCAACAAGAAACAGTTATTGATGAAAATGATGACCATGCACCAAGTGGAGAACACATTGAAGAACATAGATATGAACCTGTACTTGCAAAATGTGAGAAGACACCATCCACAAGATCAGATAATTGGAGATAAAAGAGCAGGAATGATGACTTGAAGTAAGTTAAGAAACAACACATGTTTAGTTTGTGAATTTGAGCCTAAAACTGTTAAAGATGCATTGGAAAATGATGAATAGATTAAGGAAATGAATGAAGAGATTGAACAAGTAAAGAAAAACAAGACATGGACATTGGTACTGAGACCAAAATAAAAAATGTGATTGGAACCAAATGGATATTTAGAAACAAATTGAATGAGAATGGAGATGTAACAAGAAACAAAGTAAGACTAGTTTGCAAAGGTTATGCACAAGAAGAAGGAATTGACTATGGAAAAACTTTTGCACCCATTGCTAGACTTGAAGGAGTAAGAATATTGCTTGCATATGCTACTTACAAAAGATTTAAGATTTATCAGATGGATGTTAAATTTGTATTTTTGAATGGGATACTTGAGGAAGAAGTATACATTAAACAACCTGAAGGTTTTGTTGATCCTAATCAGAGGAATACGGTATGTAAGTTGCACAAGGCATTATATGGACTGAAACAAGCACCGAGAGCATGGTATGAAAGACTACATTCTTATCTCATAAGAATTGGATTTGTTAGAATAAGTGAAAACAACAATTTGTATTTGAAATGTGAAACTGATGACAAGATTCTTATTGCTGAAATATTTGTTGATGATATCATATTTGGCAGTCATGATAACTTATGCAAATCTTTTGCTCATGAAATGAGGAAAGAATTTGAAATGTCGATGTTTGGTGAGATAAAAAAAAATTGGATTGCAAATACTACAACAGAAGGAAGATATATACATCACACAATCTAAGTACATCAAAGAAGTATTGAAGAATCCGGCATGGATTATTCAAAACCAGTCGGTAAACCTATGGTCACTGGATGCAAGGTGACAAAGGAAGACAAGACAAGTCAACCGAGGTAAATCAAACCTTATATAGATCTATACTTGGCAAATTGATGTATGTTGTGCATAGTAGACCAGATATTGCACATGCGGTTGGAATTGTAGCTAGATTCTCTGCTAATCTTAAAGAATCACACATGACTGCTGTGAAAAGAATTTTGAGATATTTGAAGAACACTGAAAATTATAGTTTATGGTATAAGAAAGAAGACAATTTTGAACTGAAAGTTTACTCTGATGTTGATTGGGCTGGAAACATTGATGATAGAAAAAACACTACTGGTAGAGCATTCTTTTTAGGAGAAAGATTGGTTACTTAGATAAGTAAGAGACAATGATGCATTTCTCAGTCCACTACAGAAGCAAAATTGTTGTTGTTGCTGCTAATTGTTCAAATATTGCATGGATAAAGCAACCATTGGAAGGTATGAATGAGGAGATCACCAATCCAGTGATAATCTATTGTGATAACACAAGTGCAATTAATATTTCAAAGAATCTAGTGATGCATGCAAAGACAAAGCACATATTTTTTAAGTATCACTATTTGAGGGAGCAAGTTCAAGAAAAGAAAGTTAGATTGGAATGTGTGAAATAACAAGATCAACTTGTTGATATATTCACTAAACCCATACTGAAGGACACATTTGAATACTTGAGAAGTAGACTATGGGTCCATCCCCTATCTAACAGTAAATAAGGTGATATGCGGTTGCATCAACCTGTACATTATAAGAATATCTAATGATGTTGATGCATGTTGTTCACACTTTGGGTTTCCTAAGGTTGTGAAAGATGGAAGACAAGCTAAAACTGCATATCAGTACATGCAAGGTACTAGAATCTAAACCGAACAACAGAGATATTGATTTGGCTATTAAAGAGCTGATTATTTTCTTTTTGGCATTGTTGTCAAATGGAGAGATATTGCATGAAATATTTAGATAAAGGAGAGATGATTGCATGAAGTAAGGAAGAGAGAATGAAAGACATATATCATTTAGAGTTGAAGCAAACCAAAAGGGAGAGACATTGATGATGTGTAGTGATTAACATATTAAATACATAAGCTAGGGAGAGCTTACCGAGTCACAACATGCATACAGAGTTGTAGACAAATGTTGGTATTCTATGATATATTTCATATTGTGTTGCCATCAATGCCAAAGGGAAAGATTTTTATACTACAACCGATTGAATATCTTAAGGAAGAGATTGACAACTGATTGGATACATCAAAGGGAGAGATTGATGATCACCGAGCTACAAAGGTATATGTGACACATTAAATCAGTTATTATATTGGCATTGATGTTAACTAGTTTTGATTGTACTTATCATGATAGTTACAAACATCTGAAGAATGACATAATGGTGAAGAAATGATATATTTACATGAAGAAGAAATGTATCAGAAAGATATGGATGTGGTATTCATTGGGTAACTTATTGATGAGTCTATGACATTATGTTAGTGATTTGATTGTATTACATAATTATGTTATGAATTAAAGATCAAGAATGAACAAGTTTATGTGGTCGGTAAATGAAGAACTTAGTATACACTAAATTGAAACAATGTACACCGAGCAAGTGTAGTGTATACTAAGTACAATATTAATTGAGTTAGAAGTCACTGACACATCACAATATGACTGAGTGAAAGAAATAAATAGAACATATGATTGCTGGCTTAAGATGATGAGCTGAACAAATATGGATGATTCCGAGGTTAAAGATAAAGTTTGTTATGATGATCAAACGACTGATAAAATTCAAGGATAATCAGATGATCTAGACCGAAACGTGTTAGAGAGACAAGTTTTGAGGAAGGTTGAAGCGGCAAAATCAACAGTGAAAATTAAGAGGCAAAATCTATGGATGAGAAGAAAACGGTTTATCATGTCTATAAAAGGAGACAAGAGATTCATAATTAATTCTGAAATGTGCGTGAGGAGATTACATTCATGTGAAGCTGGTCAGATAGGTTAAACAAAGAACTGAGCAAATCTGCAAACTACATCGAGTGTTAGAGAAAGGAATTAACCGAACAAAACAAAGTTGAAGGATACAAAGATATTGAATTGATTATGATGGCCAAAGGTATTTTGAGCTTAGCATAGATCTGAAAATCTGCAAAGGAAAGTTGTATTTGAATAAGATCATTTACTGTTGCATTCTTACCATTGCTACATATAAATCTCTTAACCAAGTGGGACTTAACAGTCTTTATTATTTCATTATGACATTCAATGAATGTCGATTATTTTCATGTTGACCCCATAGTGAATGTTTGGTCACAGAGAACTGTTAGTGATAAATCCTGTAACTAGGTCACACCTTACAGTGTGTTTTGTAACCTTTAACATGGTTGACTCTTAATCGAGCTCACTTCATAACAATGAAATTATTTTGGGTACCGGTCCTAGGTGGTTTTTCCCCTAACAAGATTTCTACATTAAAAATTAAGTGTTATGTGTGTATGTATGTGATGACTTGCTATTTTGTTTTACACATTACAATTATTAGTTTGATCGGTATATACACTATTTAATTTACTGGTATTCGGTTAATGAACAAAAAGGCACAGTTAAAATTTTACCGAGTTGCTTAATTGAATTGAAAGATTTTTTTTATACATCTGGGAGTATTTGGGACTGTAGGATAACTAGACTTAATTGATTCACCCCCCCACTCAGTTATCTAACACTTTGGTTGTTGTGACACAACATTGCCAGTACTCGATTCCCAGTGTTGGTTGTCTTGAGAAGAGGATTCTACCACCTCCCACTAGTGATGGGGACCTTGCTGAAAGTATCACTTGGATAGTGATTTGTAGCACGAAGGAAAAGTCATCCGACAACCCTCATTCTCGACCCACGTTACCGATGAGTTATTTTCCCACTCTTGATGTGGGTTACTAGTTGTGCTGCTTGTATGTTGTTGACTCTGATCTAGACCTTGTTGTATTTTGTCTGTTATTTTCACCTTAGGGTTGGTGTAAGGGACAACACTCTTATTTTGCTTCTTTTAATTATCAAAAACAATGATTCAATAAATTGTCATCAACTTATTTTTACCTTAAAATGATGAGTAATTTTTAACAATAATGACAATGTATTTATTGATAACCCAGAATAAATCACACAATTCACCAATTAATTTATTAAAACAATTCACATGCCCCCTCACAAAAAAATTTAATAATTTGCAAACAATTTTAAGATTTCTTTGCTAATGCTTTCTCCAAATTGGAATCCTTGCCCTGAGCTTTTCACATTCCTCAAGGTAGTAGGAGGGAAAGTTGGTGTGGGTTGTTGCCCCTTATAGCTCTTTTTGTAATGCCCCGCCAAGGAACCTGGGAGAAGTTAACTTGAAACATGTTACTAAGTTTACAGAATAAAAATTTTCCTTAAGAATTTGCAAACAATAATGAATAACAAAACATAAGCAATAATATAAAGTCAATACATACTCATCTACACAACCTCATTTATAAGTTACAAATCTCAAGCGTTCCTTGATGTAGAATTACGTAAATATAAATTAATCTATTAAGTATAATAATCGCTATACATAAAGAATAATAAATATATCATCTCATAAATAAATACACGAATATAATTGATACCATAAAATATGCATGATAGCTAACATCCATTGCACAAGTCACAAGCTATGTAATGATAATCCAAGTACAAATTATATATACAATAAAAGTAGAACAATAACAAATCTCCAAGGATGAAAGAATAAGGAACAACTACTACAAAGATCATCCAACACTGGTACATGAACATCGAAGTCTCAAAATGGTAAAAGAATCACTACCTCCCGACCACGTAGAAACCCGTGGTTCCACTCTCACCGTGTCGAAGAGATAACATCAGACCCCACTCGAATAACAATATCAAAATCCCTCATAAGGTAGAACTAATTAAGTGATCTTGAAAGCTCTCTATCTGAGAAAGGTATAACTCAACGATAGAGGAAATAAACTAACCCAGAGGCAACCAACACATGTAAGAAATCTAATATGCATATAGGGAAATATCATCACATAGGTCTAACCCCTAAATTTTGTTCTGGCAACCCCTTTGGACCCCGGCACTCAAGTGACCATATGTGGTATCAATAACCTCTCATACAAACAAAACTATTAACTATGCTAGACACACATCATCGGATGACAAACATCATCTCATCCTCCATCTTAGTCTATACTAGCACTCAAGTATGGGTGAAAAAAACTTATCTTATTAATTCATTTAAAACCCCAATTAATGTTTCATGTTATCACTTTATTAAGTTACTTACAATAAGTGATTCTGGTAGCACTTATGGGCCCCAACGCTTATTGTAAGCCATCCCCATCTATACATCTAGATAACCTGCCCTAAGCTTATAAAATTAAGTAACAAAATAGTGATCACAAATTTTCAATTCCATGCAAACATAAGGAACATACTCTAGTTCTCAAAATCATGCTATCACAAAAGCAAGCTCAAGTTGACTTCAACACATGAGCTTAAGCCAATAAGGTTAGGTAAAGGAATTTGAACCAATACACCACATAGAACAAAAATAGACATATAAGTATTCACATAAAAACACCCCAAAGCCTCTGGTACCATTTCCATAAAAGCCAACGTAGATTTCTCAATTACCACTATAAGCAAGACATGAAAAATCAGTTGCAAAAAAATCATCTTCAAATCAAAGTCTAAATTATTCAAATCAACTTCTAGGTCTAATTTGACTATAGTTGTATACACACAATTTTCATGCCTACATTATACAAGTAAAATATTTACAATGAGAAAACTATAATTATCATAATATCCAAATTTAAAATATAATTTTTCATAAAAATTAATTAATAAAACTTATTAATTAATAATTAACTTTAAACCTCAATATTAATTAATAACAAAAAAAATTAACTAATATTAATACCATAATCTAAAAATCAAATATTAAACAAATTAATAATATAATACAATTTACAATTTGTTTAACACTATATATATATATATATATATATATATGAAAAAGAAAAATCCAAAAGTAAAAAGGGGGAACACAGGTCCGACCCCTAGTTGCCACAATAGCTAAAAGTTGCCGGGGTGGAGAAAGGAAAACCCCGCCTCCCCTTTAATATATAAAATCTAAAAGTAAAAAGGGGGAACACGGGTCCCACCCCTAGTTGCCATGATAGCTAAAAGCTGTCGAGGTGGGGAAAGGAATATATATATATATATATATATATATATATATATATATATATATTAAATATATATATATATATATATATATATATATATATATATATATTAAAAGGGAGGTGGGAGTTTCCTTTCCCCATCTTGACAGCTTATATATATATATATATATATATATATATATATATATATATATATATATATATATTAAAAGGGAGGTGGGAGTTTCCTTTCCCCACCTTGACTAGTTATATATATATATATATATATATATATATATATATATATATAGGATTAATCAACGAGAAATTTAATGGTTGACTGTTACCAAAAAGCAAAACCTTCTTAGATTTACCAGATAAATATAGCCATTTGTAAAATTATTTAAATATTTTAATTTGATTCTAACCCTAAGGTTTTCAACAACAAAATTTAACAAACACTAACTGATTCAATACAAAATCTTTCTACAATGTTCCCAAAATATCAAGTATTCACAATACAATATTTCTTCTAACAAAAACTTTCAAAACATAAATTTAAGCAAGAGGAGAATTTCAAAACAGAAATTTAAGCAATGAGATAATTCCAAAACAAATATCAACAAAATTTGGCAAACATGAAGCAAACAAACTTTCTTTAAAAAGAATTGGATCTACAAAGGTTTCAAACCTTACTTTAAACCACCAATCAATAGAAATCACTAATACCAATCTAACAAACCTGCAAATCTATGTAAAGAATAATGACCTCCTAATAAAGGAAACATATTCAACATAGAGTTTTTCAAAATCCATGCATAACCAAAAAAGAACTCAACCTTAAATTGAGTAAACATAATTAATTTAATAAATAATTCTTATTTTTGTCAATTCACTCAACTTTGAATTCATTTTTATTCCTTAATTTAATTTAATATATTATGCAACTAATTATATAACAATAATAACTAAAAAGTAATATTCTTTTAACATGATATTAATTATGCAATTGATAATTAATTAATTTTACCTTTAATTAAATTCTTAAATTTAATAATTAATTAAATCCTATATCATTTTAATTAGACTTTTTAATTAATAAATATATTTAATATCTATTAATTAAATACCCTCACATTTAATTTTTCTATATTTAATAAGATTTAATTATTAATCCACATAATTAATCTCAGTAAATTGCTTAACCATTTCACAACAATCATACCAACCACATGACCAGCTAATGAACAGAAAAAAAACAACTAAACCTAATAATACAACTATCATGCTCAAGAAAAAAGGCTCATGAATTCGCGTTACTTGCACGAATTCAGAGAGGTAATAATTCATAGACTTGTCCACTATTTCAAGACAATAAATGACTATATTGATATTTGGACCTGAATGTTATCTCCCCTCTCTTATGATTGAGATACTGAATTAGGGCACGCTCATCCTAACAATTCAAGGAAATCAATGCCTAGTATCTACAAACCTACATAAAAGACAAGCATGTACATCCATATATATATAACAAACAAAGGCAGGGATCAGTACATTGGATCCTACAAACTGGTGACTACAACTTCGTCCCTCAACCACATCAGACACATCAAATAGAAAAGTAAAACAATCATGATAGCCATACACATCCAAGTATGGGGTAAGTAAAACCACGAATATAAACAACATCATAATCATAAAAATAATTATAATCATCTAACTGTAAACACATGATATCTTACAACTATCCAATATCAAATCACCATGTAATGTCATACATCCATAACCTCAAAATAAAACTAAAATAATCAACGCACACATGAAAGTGGCCTAAAAGAGTTTGACAATATAAAACTGAAAGGCAAACCACGGCCTTTGGGCTTTCTTTGCTTGTTGATGAAGATACTTCCCCTTTTGGTCAAAGTTGTGACAACCTCATCTTATTCATAAGGTTAACTTCATATGATTAGCTACCCTAAACAAGATCCTTATGATTGATAATTTTATTGGAAGATGATTTGCTCTTTCCAATAGATGTGCCTTATGTGAGATTGGGGAGGAGCTCAATCAATCACTCGATGGATTCTTCATTTTGCCAAGACATTAGGGGTGGTTCTCTCTTTACAAAAAATGATGTGGGTCTCCCTTGTGATTTCTAGGCTCGATCTCAATGTCTAACAGATCAATGGCTCTCCTTATCTTACCCTCTGTTGAATCACAGAGCCTTTCTCTAGCTCATGTGGCCTAGTGGTTGTAGAAAGAACATAATAATATAGTCTTCCATAAGTAGATGACACCAATTATTAGAGTACTTCATAAAATAAGCTTGGCCACAAGGAAGAAAATTTTAGTGGCAACAGAGGAAAAAGTGTTCTAAAATTGTGGCTTCTAAGGAGGTGATAGATGTTGCTGCAGGATGGAAGCTTAACATTGAAATAACTATGCTCTTTAAATAAAGTAATACTTAAAAGACATAATATTGAATAGTTTTTGCCTCCTCAAAAGTAGCTAAAGTTGAATGTTGATGGGCCTCCAAGGGTAAACTTGGTTCTTTAGGGGGAGGCGGAGCCTTAAGAGATGACAAAAGAAGGTGGCGGCGGCTTTCACAATCAATTTGGGTACTCAAATTAATCACTTTGTTGAAGGAACTATGTCATATCATGCTCTCAAAATGGTAAAATGCTAGAGTCCAATCCTTAATCTTAGAAGGCAATTCTTTAAATATTATTAGCTGCTTGAGGAAACATAAACCCTGCTGGACTATAAAGAGCTTAATCCATGATTCCATAGACATAATAGAAAGTATGAAGCAAGTAAATGTATCACACGTCTATCACCATGATAATAAGGTAGCTGATTTTTATGCCAATTGGGTGTAAATCATGGCAGCATAACAAGTTGGATTCGCAATGATGAAATAATCATTCATTAAGCATCACCATTTACTGTTGACTGAGGTCTTAGTAATGGGAAGTCATATCAATGATTGTGTTCTGCAGTGCATTATTTCTAGCACTTCTTCCCTGCTTGCTTCTAGTTTCAATGGATTATTTTCTATGGGGTTCAAAAGGTGAAGTATTATGTGCAGATTTGGCAGACCATACGGGGTGAAAGAAGCAGATTTGAGCCTATAAATTGTAGCAGTTGCAGGACCCTTGTTCCCTTTATTAGTCATCATGTTTAAAGCGGTCAATGAACTAGATGGTGAGATTCTAGTTTTGATCCCATAGCCAATCGAAGGCCAACTCAATGCACGGTCAACTAACTAAAATTTATGGACAAAGGCCATACTAGGTCAAAGAGTGTAAAAGGGCCATAGTTCTAATTATGTTTAATCTTGTTGAAAGATATAAAAACTTGTCAACACATTTTAAGCTATCAAGCCTACTTATAGACAATTTGTAAAATATAATAACAAGGGCCATGATAACCTAGGTTCAAACTCCCCAAAACCATAGCACAAGATATCTAAATATAATGCTTCCTATCTAGAGAATGAAGTCCTATTTGTGTCCCATAAGTGTATAATACTTAATATCCAAGGATTAGGTCCCCATTTACATCTCAATGGTCGAGTGACCACAACCACCAATTTAACAATAATGAAAAGTGAAAACAAATAGAGTCAATGAAAATATCATACAGAACAATGGCTCAATATAGAAAAACATTCCTTGATTTATAGATACAAGTAAAGGTCCTTGAATTGTGATAATAATGCAACATAGCAGGTACGCCACATGGCATGCATGATTATGTACAAAAAGAAGGTGACCCTAAAATGGAGAGTAAAAGCATTGAGGACTTTTAAGTATATACAAATTTTACTATTTCAATGTTACAAAGAAAATAGTTTGTGCATCGAAAGAAAATTATATATCTGCTTGTACAACCAAAATCAAGCTGATTCTTCATTTGACTGCCTCAGCATCGAGATCTTCTTATGTAATTCAGCATTTGACAGCTGCTCCTCCTCTAGTGCCCGCTCAAGCTTTGACATTAACAAGTTGATTTATCCCATCAAACATAAATTAATGTTGAACTATGTACAGAGCCAGCAAATATTCACCATGTAGTTTGAAGAAATTCTAATGAACTAGTGAAAAATTCCAAAAGTACCTTGGCTGCGTTTGTGCTCCATTCCCTTATAATGTCCCTGAGTCGATCATTCTCCATAACATACTGATTAAACCACATTATTATTGTGAGTAGAAAAACACATAATTTCCAAAATTGAAGAGAAACTAGTATATAAGTGCAAATACTCATAATTACCATTTTGACAATCCTGATGCCTTATAAGTTTGACTAGTTCATAAAAAGGCAAGCGCTCTTAAAACTTTTTTACGTATATAGTTTTCTCTTTCCATATACAGGAGTCAGGAATATAAGAGAAACTCAGGAACATTCATCTTTTCCCGCTCAACTTTGTCATCAACGTTTTAGTATCACTCTTAACATGTGTTGTCAAATTAGTGCATCAATGTCAGTTTACAAGGAAAAGAATTGACAGAAAGAGCTTTTCTGTAGTTACTAGAAAAGTTCACCTGTGCTTGGCATTTGTTACCAGCTTATGATAAACAAAAGTGAAAACAATATGTTAATATGGAGGAAAATATATGTTAATAATCCAATTGGAGATAGCTTCTCCATTTCCTTACACCCAACCCTATTAACAGCAAGCATTTCTTCTTTAGTTTTCCATAGAGGCTAATAAGTGAAAGATTAACTGGACAGGCATAAGGTGCAAAATTATGCATTCCTAAAAGGCTATAAGTTAGAAATAGAAAAGCCCACACCAAAAGTAAATAGGAGGATTGTTCAAAGGTGATCTCGTGCTTTCCCCATAGAGATTCAAAGAACATTGATTTAAAAAAGTTAAAGGAATTGAATCATTACTTTTCCTTCACCAAGTAAGAACTCGGGATTTATTTCTAGGTTATTTTCTTTGTAGATCTGTTTCAAACAGTTTTCATTTATTCCTTTTGTAGCCATGTCATGACACTCAAACTTTAATTTTTGAATAAATGTTTGCAATGCAAACCTGTTTGTCCACCTTATCATTATGGATGGAGAAGCTTTGTAAAGTTTTCTTTAACATGGACTCGGAGTAAATGACAATAGAATTCATACAATCAAAACAAGGATGTAAAAGTTTAACATATAAAGAAAAGGAAAAAGCATCCCCACTTGGTCATTGATCACCCGAGTTTGCTGAATCTCTGAGTCACGCTCTTCGATTAGGCTCCGTGCTAAATGTAACTCCGAGTGAAGTTGATCACGCTGAATAAACATGTTTACCAGTGGAATTAGAATATCAAATTCTTATAGACATAAAGATCCTATAAATCATATATAAAACTTATTGTATGTCATTTAAGATCAATATAAGATGTATGTAGATTTGTGCAGATCAATGACTTATCAACTAAATATGTGGCTTGCGTTGTTATTAATTTTCTTCATAAGAAAAACAATTTGTATTAATGAGAAAAAAATTACATTGCTACAGCAGCAAAGGCTGACAGTAAAACAGTTTATAAAACCATCCAGACTTCCCAGAAGCTGGTAATTGTTTTCTGAAATTATCTACGAGCTCTACAGTAATTGTTTTCTGAAATTGTCTACAAACTCTAGGGAATGTTTGCTTGATGTGTGTGATGTCCCCTTTCCAAAATAGGATTTAATAATAAATAATAAAATAATATTAATAATTTTCAATGTTACTAATAAATAAACAAATAATAATTAGTAAATAATGTTATTAGTAAATTGATCAAGGCCAGTAAATATTGATTCTATATACACATACTGAATATTCATGGTTAATCAATAAAAAATATATATTATTATTATATTATTAAAACAAAATAACATTCAAAACTTATAAAATATAATACTGTCGACTAAAGAGAGTAGTCGACTAGTAACAAACATTATAAAAACCTTAATCAGCGGTAAAACTAAACTAGTGACCAATTTGAAGGCTCGTGCAGCAGCATGTATAGTAAGACACGAACATTGGGTGGAGGGTGTATAAGTAAGGTATTGACTTCATTCAATGAAGGCCATCGAACAAGGAAAATAAATATATGAGAATATACAATCAGCACTGCCGGTAACGGCAGATGGGTGTGCTGTGACTTATTTATAAAGCCACAGAGATCTACATAGTATTATATATGAATGCTGTTAGTAATAGACAGAAAAACAGAGGAATAAGGAAATAAATCATTTAATTGCTGGAAGCATTGAGTGACAGCAACTAGGCTGTGACATATCTAAGTTAATGATTAACTCATAAATTTTTTATATGTGAATCCCTGTTAGGGATTAGAACCTATATATATATAAAAGTTATTTTATATAAAGAGATATATATAAGAGATACGAATTATGTTATAAATGTATATATAAGAGAGCGTGAACATATGCAAATCATGTTATATTTGTGTATGAATTATATACAGACATACTTGTAATACGAGGACATTATGTCTGAAATCTATTAGGGAACAAAGAATTAGTATATTTTCAAATATAAGAATTTTTACATATACATATACACAGAATCTTGATGGATTGGTTTATAAAAATTGTATTATATCACCATTACTGATATACAGAGGACCTAAAATATATAATCATAATTATATATATATATGTGTGTGTGTAGAGAGAGATATTAATAAATATGTTTTCTGTATTCAAATAGAATACGAACTCATTTCTTTCATCCCACTAAAGCATCTTTTGAGTGAGAAGGTTATGGAAGGTAGAGGTGGAGTAATGTTGGGCACATGATGGTTATCCCAACACTGGGGTCAGGCCTTGAGGGAAACCACTTGTAGCCTGTTTCACGTGATCTATGCCCTGTAACTCTTCCACTCTTGATGGCCTTAGAGGGAGAGAGAGATGATCCATACGAGAGATATTTTGTTTCATTGTTGGAATACATTCTTTTAAATCAATTCCGCATAATGATGGATTATATATAATTTGATGCTTAAAAAAAAGAACCCCTAAACTAATCAAATTTTTCCTAACTTGCATCAATTGATGAAATAGGGCAGTATTAGAAAAAAAGGGGACATTACAATGTTGTACATTGTGCAGCAAATTTGTTCCAGAAAGAGGTTGAAAAGCTTCCGGAGCAGGCTGTGTGCTAGTCATTCCTCAATTCTTGACAGTCAGTGCTTCCACGATCTGTGCCATAAAGAGTGACATTTAAAATTTGAGGATAAAGGAAAAACATAGGAAGGAAAAAGTGAAGTATGGGAAGTGAGATGGCAATCCTATTCCAGAGATAGGATAGAAATTGGAAACAACAAAATTATAGGAGTTATAGGACAGGGTAGGAAGTGGAAAAGGGGACAAAGGATTTTTAAAAAGTGAAGTTTATTACTAAAATAATATAAGGAATTGGGATCAAACGAATTGACCTTGGAAAAATTATAAAAGAAGACAAACATATAAGAAATAAAAATGCTTATTGAGGGTTAAAGCAATCAGCACATTACCAGGAACATGGAAACTGTGATGAGGTGATTATGAATAGACCAAATGAATGCTATCATAAGTCATGGAAAGAATTGGGGCCAGCTTTCATGAACTGAAGTTATCAGTGATGCTTTTCCTTCCCACGGCATCAATTTCTTTGTCGCCTTCACATTCAGCATGAGTCAAATTGACAGTGACATTGGGCAACTTAAAGGAGTACCGGTAGACATTGTGGATGGACTATATCAGTAACTTGAGCATTGAATATGGTGGTGGCTGATCAAAGTACTGACAAAGGTTGAACCTTTTAATACCTTAAGATGTGGAATTTTGAATTTTCTACCAATTGGATTTTTGATAGAAAGCCCAGGGATTGGTATCATCATTTATTCCATGGAATGGGTGTATGATTATGTAAAGAAGTGAAAGAGGAATAAGCCAACAGATGATCCAGAGACAGGATCATTTTTTTGCTACATAGTTCACCCTTCAATTTTTGCACAATTATTTGGTATTGTGTGTGGAGCTTAGTAGCTAGATATTGGTTCCATGATAGAGAATCAGATGTCTGACCTATATTAGTAACATATTCCACAACAGATATCTTGGCCTTCAACATTATGTTTAAGTTGTTAGATTACAGGATGGAGGATAGATAAGAGAGAGAAGATAAATTTATTAATGTCCAACAAAAGAACACAAAGGGTCAAAGGGACTGCCAGGAACAACAAAAGGGGGCCAGCCCACAACAGGAACACCAAACAGTACCCAGAGAAGAAAGCAACAATAGAAGTAAAAACAAAAAGAGAGGGGTCCAAAGGAAAAGAAACCCTCCCGAACCCTAATAAGGGTTTCGAACTACCGTGAAGAACTTCCAAACTGAAGGATAAGCAATAGGACTAGTTAGAGCCTTGGGTCACTTCGGAGTGATCCTGGAAGAGGAAAGTTGCTGCAAATACGAGCTTGTCCTAGGCTTCATAGATCTAGAATAAGGGGTGGGGCCAAGCTAGCGCTTGGTACCTCGTGCTAAGCGAAGCCCTGTGAAGAAGGAAGTAATAAGATGACAAGGTGGAGACATTGTAGGATGTTGGTGCTAGAGTGTGTGGTCCTGAAGCCTAAGGGCTTCTTGAAAATAAAGGGCTAGGCACCTCTGGTGCATATATATGGTGGGGGGGAGCGACCGTGCCTCCCTGAAGAGGCAGTAGAACCTCCCTCTGATCTCATAGTATAAAGGACAACAAAAGATGAATTGCTCCTTAGACTTGACCTCCCCAATGCTGCAAAGCTGACAAATCCTGTGCACTCTGTCAATATGATGTTCGGTCTCGCAACGAAGCCGATGTGAACCCGCTCTGAAGGAGCCAAGGGGGATCTTGATGGAATGAGGCCAGTGGTGGGATAAGTAGGAAGGGCGGACAATGAGTTTGTCCTTAAGCACTAGAAAGTTCTCAGCATAAAAGGCCATCTTAGGGCGAAGATCACCGTGGGGGTTAACCTAAATAATGTGAATGAGCTGCCTGTAAGTGTCATCTCTGATGCACCTATTCAGCTCCTAGTGGAGAGGAAGATGGGGGGGTGCATGGAGAGAATAATGGGAGGGAGGCGATCCATCTCAAGTCCAATAGACCCAAGAAAGACTGAAGTCTCAACAAATCATCCGCAACCCTGACTAGAGGAGACAACAGAAGTAGCAATAGACTTTGAAGAGTAGTAGGCAAGGTAGGGGTATTTGTGACACCCCTCACTCGAATTAGCAAAGCCTCGAAGGCCATGAAGGTACCAGACCAGATCAAAGATGGCCTCAAGCCTGAAGGGATGAGCCCCAAACTCTGCCAGAATAATGTTGTGTGGGATGGATTGCTTGCACCAAATGATGCATCGGAGGAGAATCTAAACCCGTTTGGTAGAGGCCAAATCGGAATCCAACAAAAAAGGACCCCACACCATTGAACCATAGAGAACAGTAGGTCTGATAAGTGTATCCATAAGTGTCATCTTGGACATAGTGTCCTAGAAATGGTGTTGGAAGCATTGTCGCCTGAGGAGGGCCAACAAAACATACCCTTATTTATCTGCAGCTGAAGGGCGGGTCTCATGGTAAAACGGGGCCTAGAGAACTTGACCCCTAGTATGTGTATGAAGAAGAGATCTTCACCTCTAAGCCCCTGAAGAAGAAAGGCAGGTGAGAGGTCTTAAGTGCATTGAAGACCATCACCTTGGTCTTCCCCAAATTAACTATCAAATACCACAACTCGCAAAAGGATGCAAGACTGTCTAGCTGTCTTTGCAAACCCTCTGGAGAGGAGGCTAAAAGAACAACATTATTCACAAAAAGAAGAATAGAGATCAGAATCTGGTGAAGAAGGCAATCGTCCCCAAGAAGAGCATGGTCCTGAAGATACCTCTCAAGCTCGTCAATGTAGATACCAAAAAGAGTAGACAACAAGCGGCATCCTTGCTTAACCCCAATAATACTCTTGATGAAGTCCAGAAACCTAGAAGGGGTCTTGAGACAACCCAAAACCATCTCATAGAGTCTCATGATAGCTGCCAAAAGAGTCTCTGAAATATCAATATCTTGAAGCCTCTGAAAAAGGGTCGTCCTAGGGACATAGTCAAAGGCTTTGTGGAAGTCCACAAAGCAAGTGTACACCTTCGAGGAGCGATGACACGCCTTCTCAATAATGCCTTGAAGAGTCAAGATGTGGTACATAGTCAAATAATCTGGTTTGAAACTGGCTTGCCCCTTGGCATGGATGTGACAATAATCCAACTCTCTCAACAAAAGAATATTAAGAGTTGTGGCATACAACTTGGAGAAGGTGTGCCCAATCATGATGGTCCTATAATTATTGGGGTCCGAGGTAGGACCCACCTTGTGCATCAAATGGATGATGTAGTGCGACCAAGAAGGGGGGAAACTTGTGCAGACAACAAGGTTGAAGAGATCGGCTAAATAGGACCCAAAAATTGTAAGGCCGTGTTTAAAGAACTCGACTTGAAAACCCTCCTCGTTAGCTGCCCTGCTAGAGTTCATAGTTTTGACCACCTTCCTGATAGTGGTATAGGAGAAAAGGTGACAATGAGAGGTGGGTGTGACTTGGAAAGGGTGCTGACCAGGGAGGTCATAGAGCCCAGAGGTATGGGAAACTAGTTAAGCATGATCAAGCTTGGGGGAAGGAGGGGCGTATGACGGGGGAAGAGGATACACCAAAAAGATTTGGGGGAATGTAGGGAGGCAAGAAGGGTACGTTTGCATTGGGAAATGTAAAGATGCTTCTTATAGAGAAGGAGATGGCAGTAGGTCTTAAAGGAGATGTAAGAAGGGTGGTGGAGCATGAAGGCTGACTGCAGGGTCCGATGAGAGGCCTTACATTCTTCATCATACCATTTGTTCATAGGGTATGTGTTCTTAGGCCTGGACGAGGGGAGCTGGGGGGTGGAGAAATGAGGGAAGGAAGACATGGCAGCTTCCTAGATGGCCGTGGACAAATGTGAGAACTTGGTGGCAACGCACCCAAAGTGGAGAAGAGGGGATCAAGGGGGAGAAGTTGTCTAAGATGGTGGGTAAAGATGTTGGGATCATCGTTGTCAAAGTGAATAGTGGTGCAAGGAGGGAGGATCGGGGGTGTGGGAGGGCGGAGAGTGAGGGCTGCAAGAGATGGAGACGAAGAAAAGCATGAATGTCCAGAGATACCCTAATATTTCAAATACCCCTCCAAAAGAAATCTGCACTCCCTAAGTTGATTTGCCATGTGATGTTACACTTAAGATGGGATAACATATTCCATATATGCTTACAAATATGAAGCAACTGAATTACACAAAGGATTCAAAACTCCAAAGCAAAGTTGCCAGATCTAGTTTAGTCTAGATTTTTCAATTGCTTTAGAAGTTTTATCAATTATCTTACCTCCAAAGCTCATCGAATCTTTTGAACCTACTAGCTATGCTCCAAAGGTTGTGCGGTTGGGTATCCCATATCCAAGCTTATATCATACTCAAAGTTTGATTGAAAAGATAGATCTATGGCACTCATATAGAACTTAGCCTTTGTATTGCTTCTGATCTGTTTATTGTCATTTATCAGGTTAAGTTGCAATGTTGTCTGGTCATGGTCCAGTATTTAAACTAACACTTCATGTAGATTGCTCAAGGTTGCACAATGCCAAGTGAAAGATGAAGTTCCTGATTGATAGTGGCTCTGGCAATGCAAAAAAGAGAAAAAAATGATGAAAATTTGGGTCTCAAATCATCAACATTGGAAAATGGCTAAATAAACTCTTCCAATACACTTTTTGTTTGGCAACACTAGCATGAATCCATGCCTAGGAAGCATGACAAAGACAAGTCTTAGAGTGGCACACTTCTCGAGTAGAAAATCCACCTCAAAACTCTACCAAAGCTCCTTCAATTGGTGAATGTATTATACAATTCTACCCAAAACTTGAGTATTTTAAATTCTCAATGTTGGTGAACAAAGTAGATGGAAATGCCATAGAAAGAGTGTCCCAATGAGGAGCTTTGTTGTTCATGCATTTTCCATTTCTAGTTGTATAGAAGACCTATACAAATTTGGAAACTCAATTCCAAACTGTTATACACTTTGTACACCATGAATTGGAGAGGTTTGGTAGTGTTTCTTGATGTATTACTAGGTTCTTCCCTTGAGGACTCGATCCGAGTTTGGGTGCAATGTTGGTTCGCCCCTGAGTGCACTCAAGGTACTGCTCGAGTGCTCAAGCCCCACGACCCAATATGCCAAAAAAGGTTCTTTTTTATAACAATCTTTTTTAATTGCTACATGCCCCACCCCCCAAGGTGCATTTTTCCCTAAAATGCTTCTATTTGGTGGTTGGAAATCATTTCACAGACACAAAATCAAGAAAACCACTTTTTCCTCCAAGCTTCCACTATTAGGTTTTGAGGGTTGCTTCATTTTTTCCGAAGTTGATGGCCATAGAGGAGTAAGACACACACCAAAAGCTTTGGAATCATTAGAAGAAGATTTAGCCATCAAAAGTGAGTATCTCTTCCATTTTTTTCATATTTTCAATATTTTTTCATTTTTCAAGTGTCTTAAGAAAAATATCAAATTTCTTTTTTTAAAAAGTTTTGAATATTTGTTTCAACTTTTTATGCATAGTAAGGGATTAAATTTTCTGAATAAAGTTTTTCATTTTGAATTCATATAGAATGACTAGAAGTTCTACTTTAGTTGCTTTGGGCCAAAATGGGTTGTCCTTTTTAATTTGATGCAACGTTGCCTCTTTGACGATATACAAAAATGATTAAACCAATTTCTAGTGGTGGGAGTTTTCTTTGATGATGTAACTATTGTAACATAGAGTATACAAGCTTATACTTTTGAGTGAAAGATCAGTTATGCACAAACCCTTTACAAGGAATAAAAACTTGTAACGGGCCAAATAGAAAAGTGTTGCTAGAGGATCTAATATTGGCTTATATTAAAGAACAAGAGAATATTGATATGAAAAAAGTAACAAATCAAAGGGTCTTGCGCATCCTCTTGCCAAGAAAGTCTTGTAGAGACCTCCTAGCGGCTTCACACAAATAGTTGACCCGCATCCTTCCATGCCAAAGGCACCATCTTTTGAAGAAGAGAATGTTTTCGTTTCATAAAATAGAGGCCCATTGGACCAGGCCTTTGAAAAATGAAATCAGGGAGGTTGTAGATTAGAAAATTGCTTGTTGCCTTTATGATAATGGGTTTCCTTTCAACATTGTTAGATCACCTTATTGAAGGGATATGGTGAATACCATTTGCAATACACCTCCTGATTATGTTAGTCTTGGGTCTAAAAAGGTGTGAACCACCTTATTGGAAAAAGGAGAAAATTTCAATAGAGACATCTTTGACAGTGATCAAGGATAGATGGCTCGAAATAGGTGTGTCCATTTCTAAAGGATGGAAAGATTACAAAAATAGACCATTGATCAATGCTATAGCAATTTCCCTTAAAGGGATGATTTTTTTGAAGGTAGTGGATTGTGAGGGGCAAGTAAAAGATGCATGTTTCATTGCCAATATCCTCAAAGAATCCATTGAGATGGCGGGGCTTGAAAATGATGTCCAAGTCATAATAGACAAAACTAAAAATTGTCGAGTAGTTGGGTCTACTGGGGAGGCCACATATAGGCACATTTTTTGGACACCATGTGCAATCCACTTTCAATTTTGATATTGCAAAAGATTGGTACTCAAATTGAATGGGTCAAACAAGCCTACATAGAGGCCAAGGAGATTCCCTCCAACATTTGAATTTCAAGTTGGACCCTTTTGAGAGGGAAGATTTAATAAATTTGTCCCAAATATGATAATTAAATTAATCCACTGGGCCCTTGATTAATTAATTGTTAACTCCCTTATTTTTAATTAATAACCTATGGGAATCAAATAGGTTATTAATGAAGTTCTCAGTGTCCTTTTTCATTTAGAAAGGGACATCCCCTTCTGAAATTCCTTGCCCACAAACAATTTCAAATTAGGATGCTCTAAGATATGCTCATTCTTCTATGTAGCATCTTCGAGTGGTAATCCTTCCACTTGAGATATTCTTTGATAGTTCAGATCCTTAGCTTCAACAATCCCCTCATGAACCAGCACTAGTTTGACCTCGTCATCGAGAGGTGGAAGCTCCTTTGAAGCGGTAACTCACTACCCAAGTGCCTTTTTGAAGCAAGAGACATGAAACACTATGTACCCTGCTACTCTTTGGAAGCTCCAATTCAAAAGCCACTTTGCCAATTTGCCTAATCACCTTGTATGTACCATAGAACCAAGGCTTCAATTTCGTCATACCATTTTTCTTTAAGGAAGACTGTCTGTAAGGCTATACATGAAGGTAGACCAAGTCTCTCGACTCATAACTATGCTCAATCTTGTGCCTATTCACATAGATCTTTTGTTGATTCTAGGTGAGTTTTACGTTATCCTTAAGGGCTTTAAGGTTCTTGTGGCATTCTTGTATCCAATCCTTAGCCTTGGGTGCTCTGCTATCCCTGAACGTGATATCCACAAATGAAGCCTCATATCCATATAGTGCCTTGTAGAGCAACATCCCAATAGACATATGATAGGTGGTATTATAGCAATACTCATCTAGGTGGAGCCATGTGATCCATGTCTTTTGCCACGCTATCACATAATTCTGTAGATAGCGCTTAATCCACTTATTCACAATCTCTATCTGCCCATCGGTCTATGGATGGTAACTCTGGTAGTCAGATTTAGCTCAATGCCTACCAACCCGCAAAGTTATGCACAAAAGACATTGAGATATCTACCATCTCTATCACTAACAATTTTCTTTGAAAGCCCATGCAATTTGAATACCTCTTGGAAGAATAACTGCCCAATCTATGTTGCCTTATACTCAGTCAAGATGGCAAAGAAATGTGCATACTTGGTCAAACAGTCAACAACCACAAAGATGCCATACTTGCCCTATACCTTAGGAAGTCCTATGATAAAATCTATTGTGATACTCTCCCACTTATTTTTTGGAATAGGTGGGGGCTATAGAAATCTTGCCGAAAACGTATGCTCCATTTTTCTTTGGTAGCAAGTGGTGCACTCTCAAACAAAACATAAAACATCTTTGAGGCCCTTCAAAGACAACCACTCTCGAATCTGTCTATACATCTTGAAGTCCATGCAATCTGAATACCTCTTGGAAGAATAACTGCCCAATCTATGTTGCCTTATACTCAGTCAAGATGGCAAAGAAATGTGCATACTTGGTCAAATAGTTAACAACCACAAAGATGCCATCCTTGCCCTATACCTTAGGAAGTCCTATGATAAAATCTATTGTGATACTCTCCCACTTATTTTTTGGAATAGGTGGTGCTATAGAAATCCTGCCGAAAACGTATGCTCCATTTTGTTTTGGTAGCAAGTGGTGCACTCTCAAACAAAATATAAAACATCTTTGAGGCCCTTCAAAGACAACCTCTCTCGGATCTGTCTATACGTCTTGAAGTACCTGGGATGTCCAACCAATGGTGACTCATGAACTACCGTCAAAATCTTTTCCTTCAACTTTGATTCTAGAACTAAGATCTTGTTCTTGTAGTAGATGATGTCATCTACCACCTTGTATCTATCATCATGATTTTGGTTGTCCATTAACTCATAAGAAGAAGAGTTCTTGGAATACTCAACCGACAAGTGAGCCTTCTAATCTCCTGAGATTCCTGACAAGGAACATATGGCCAGTATCCTGGACAAGGCATCGACGACCATGCTCTTCTTGCCCTTCACATGCTCAATATCAAAGTCATAGGCATGTATCTTGCTTACACACTTATGTTGCCTCTCATTTAGGTCCTACTCTAGGAAGTACCTCGGACTGTTATGATTAGTCTTGACCAGAAACCTTCCGCCAACCAAATTGCCTAAATTGTGACAGTGCATGCATGTTGAAGAGCATCTCCTTATCATAAATAGAGTACATCCTATTGGCATCCTTGCGTTTCCTACTCTCATAGGCAATAGGGTGAAATGCTGCATTAAGACTGCTCCAACCTCTCCTAACACATTACACTCAAATACAAATGGTTGAGTGAAGTCTAATAATGCAAGTAGTGGACAAGTACTCATAGTCTCTTTCAACTTATTGAAGGCCTATTGCACCTCCTCTATCCATCCAAATGCTCCTTTCTTAGTGAGGTCAGTCAAAGGGGCTCCAAGTTGCAAGAATCCATTTACAAATCTCTTGTAGTAGCTGCATAGAGAAAAGAATCCTTGCAACTGTGTGTCTTCAGTGGTGGCCAGTCAAGGATCACCTGGATCTTCTCTTGGTGCACTTGTACTCTTTGTGTGTTGATGATATGCCACAAATATAGAATCTCTGTCATGCCAAACTCACATTTGGAGGCCTTCACATACATGGATTGTGCCTCCATTATCCTCAACACCTCATCCAAATGCCTTAGATGGTCCTCCTATGTCTTGTTGTATACAAGTATATATCATCAAAGAGCACCAACTAGAACTTCCTCGGTTGTTTGTTGACGATGTGGTTCATCCATGTTTGGAATGAAGCGGGAGCATTGGTTAGCCCAAAGGGCATGACCAATAACTCGTAATGCCCATAATGGTACCTAAAAGTTGCCTTGTGAACATCTTGTTTGCGTACTCAAATCTGGTGATAACTTAATTTGAGATCTATCTTCAAGAAGTAGACCACTTAATAAAGCTAATCCAACAACTCATCAATCCGTGGAATTGGGTATTTGTTCTTGATTGTCTTGTTGTTTAGAGCCCGATAGTCAATGAACATCTTGAGAGTCTCATTCTTCTTCACCAAAACAACAAATAATGCAAAAGGGCTTGAACTAGGCTTGACATGTCCCATGTCTAGCAGCTCCTAAATTCCCTTTTCAATTTTGTCCTTGAACTTCTTGAGATGCCTATAGGGAGTAGTATTAACCAGTTTGGCACGCTACTCTAGCTCGATAGTGTGCTTGAACTCTCTATCATTGTAATGTCCCCACTTTAGCAGTTGACCAAGCGTGTGTGCGTTAGCCTTGTTCTACATGGTCCCGAGGGCTAACGAAGGGTTTAAGGGGATCCTGGAGTGTTTTGGCCTAGTCATTTCCAGTTTGGGCCAAAATGAAGTTGATTTACTCAGTTTCAGGCATACTTACTATTTTTAGTAAGTCAACAGGACACAGTGGAGGCCAGTTTTGGTGATTGGATTTGATACTCTTCGCTGAGAGCTTTCCGACGAGCTATCACTTGCATTATTCGGAGTCCGATTGCTAGTACATTTTAATGCCTGAAGTTTTATTAAAGTAACATTTAATTTAATTGTAAAGTATTAAAGTGTTACTTTAATATTTATTTTATGGGGATGTGTACCCAAGGGAGACATAAGGGGATATTTTAATATATGTTTTATATTGCACATCTTTTATCCCACATTGCCCATGAGAGTTGAACCGACCCTTGGAAATAGAATAAAAGGAAGCGTTTGTGGCTTCATTAGACAGGGTTGAATATGAGAAGAAATTGGTGTGTGAGTTGCAGATCCGTTCTTGGCATTTGAGGACGTTTATCCTCTCTTGTGACATTCTAGACGTCATTCCCTTGAGGTTTGGCCTTTGGAATCCATTGTTATCAGTTTCATTATCAGGCAGTTTAGTTGCATTTCCAGCTACAGGCAGATTTGGTATTTTTCTCATATCTTCTTCACTACTTGTCCAATGCTTATGCCGCTTTGAAGGAATGATTTTATGAAGGTAGTGGAATGATTGAAGGACAAAGTACTGTAGCGGCACTGTTCATGCGGCACTATTCACGTGGCACTATTCACGCGACACTATTCACACGGCACTATTCACGTGGTACTATTCACGTCACTGTAGCAGCAAGTTCGAAAGCATGGGCTGGAGTATTATTTCATTAATGCTGCAGTAATTAGTGAGTTGATAAATCTGCCATGTATTTGGTTTTATTAATTCTGAAAATAACATTTTATCGGCAGCAATTCATTGTCCACTTTGCATATTATTGTAGTTTATTTCTTGTTTATGTTGTATGATTCCTATTCCATGCACAAAACACAACAAACAAATAAATGTTTGATTTCCAGTGTTATAAGGGGTTTAAAACATTAAATGGAGAAATAAGAAGTTGAATGCAAATTGTTTGACATAATTCCTTTCAGCAGTGGGTTTAGTTTTTTGGGGCATTCAGGGGTGTCCATTACAATCATGTGGTACCCCAAGTGGAATGTCACTTAAACCAAATTATGTCTATCGGATAATGTCTGAAGCTCGTCATCATGGTAATGCTTAAGTTGACTGTCCAATGGCTTGGAAGAGACCAAACATTGCATTGCTCATGCCACATCATGTCTAAAGATCGCCTCTATGCATTTATCTAAAACCATAGTTGAAAAATTCAGACTCAACAATGACTTGGCTGCCCCATATGTTTAAAACCTCGAGACCTGCCCAAACACTCAGCAAAAAATCAGCAATAACTCGACAAATTTATCGAACATTTGAAAATATATTATTTCTTAAAATATTCTTATAAAACACATACACCAAATTTGTAGAACAGAAATTGCTTTCCGTCATATATAAATCAAAGTTTGATTTAAATACACACCATACACCAAAAAACAAGTGCAACATCTTAATAAAATTGAGTTCAATACATATCATAGTCCACCAAACAACTACAACTTCTGAATACATATTAACTTCAAGTTTCGGTATTAATGAAAATTAGAAATCAAAATTTGCATCTACGACTAAAGCTCAAGAAGATTGTTTCCACTGGGTGGGAGGTGCTGAAGTAGCTTTAACATCCTTAATAGGTGCCTCAAAAGGTGCCTCATCCATAGTGGTAGGTGCCTCAACAGGAGACTTTGCTAGATGACCAACTTCGCGCTCCTCCTAATGTGTCGCCACTTCTACCTCTTATTCAGTTGCCTTCGTCTCCAACTCAGTTAGGTGATCATCGGTAAAGAATGGATTGACATCAACATCATTGGGAGCAACAATCTAATTTGTTGAATATGGATCAATGTCATCCAAGTCAAGTGCTTCATGCGAAGTCTTTCCTTGCACCTTTTCATGGAATCGAAGGTTGTACCACACATACAAAAGGTCATTCAAGCATTGTTGAGTCAACCTATTGGGTTTTTTAATGTTGATGGTCTCAAAAACATTCCAATTGCACTCACAACCAAAAGCACTAAAAGGCTGCAATAATATGTGAATGGTGACCTTTTGAAGATTAGGCATTGTGACACCATAATCTTCCCACCATAAATCGACAAGGATAAGAAATGTCATTTATAACTTGGTGAAGATTTTAATAAACTTAAAGCATGAAATAAATGGTATAATAAAACTAAATACACTATCTTTTTTACTTGGGTGATTCTCCTGTGAATGCAATCAAGTCAAGAAAACAATGGCCCTTTGTCTTTCTTATAGCTCTGTAACTCATCAAATCTCATGTCTCAAAGGTGCTCATCACCAACTAATCTCTCAATACATGTGTCAAGTCAAACTTAACCTCTACATTTTCTTTGAAAGTATTGGAGGAAAAAAACTTGGGGTTCAAGAAGTAGGTAGCAACATGAATATGTTGGAGTTGTCTTTTCCACGTCTGATCAACAATGTGCCATATGGGTTCATATTTTCTCTTGTTTCACTCAAGCAAGTGTTGAATTGCCTCTTTGGACCTATCCATGTCCTTGTATAGATACCCCTTGGGGTTTTATCCCCATCCACCATTTACAAAACCCTCACCAATGGTTTTGATACCTAGATATAAAACTTTTACAAAATCAGTGAATTGTAATATTAGAAAATTTAATAATAAATCATCAACCAAAGTTTGAAAACTTCATTGATGATCTCCTCCATCATCTTGGCAAATCTATCATTAAAAGTGGCCTTCACGACCTTCTTTGCTTTAGGCTTCCTAGCATAAGGACTCTCCAACCATCTTTCACTCACAAACATTCACTTCAGGTTGGGCAATGTTGCTAACATGCTCTGCAAGGTGAGGAAATTAGTAGCAAAGCATGCAACCCCTAATTGCACGAGATCCTTACCACCAGAGTGCTCACTCATAACATTTAGGACTCGTGTGATTGTAGATGTACTTTGTGATATACCTTCCATCTTCAACTACATTCTTCACATCGAGTTTCACACTCCGATTTCCATCAACACGTCATTGAACATGTTGCACAAAGTGTCTGCATTTTTCACTTCATTAGAGGCATCAATTGATTTGTAAAAATACATGTTCCCCTAAAGCAACTAGAAACTTGATGAACGTCTTATTCTTGTCATTCATCCACTCATTAGATAGAAAAGTGTAGCCATTCTTTTCCCGAATTCTCCTTTGGTCTTCTACAAGTTGATGAGTGTTTTGGACCTCATCCTACAATAAAGGCCCACTCAACTCATAACAACTTGGGGCCTTGAACCCCTTACCTACCACAGTCAATGTAGTGACCAATTATTCCCAATATGGACTAGAAGAAACAATGAATGGAATATTGTTGTAGTAGCAAAATCTAGCACATGCCAACTTTGCCTCATGTTGCAACTCATTTTTCCATGCAATGCCTTGCAATCCAGGTTGCGCACCAAGAGTGTTATGTGGAACAAAATAGTCTGACATATGCTTGACCACACTTCCTGATCCATCTATCCATGGCCCAAGGTAAGAAAAATCCTCCACACTTACATGTGACCCTATAGAATTGAAATCTACTATTGGGGATGCCATTGCCTCTGTTGTTATCTTGTTTCCTGCCTTCTTTAAGTCATTTGATTCAAGGCTTGCTATTGCATCCCTCCTAGCCTCTTCAGGGCATTTGTCACATGCTGTAATATCTTGGCAAGTGTTAAGTATTTATTCAATACGGTTGAAATGCAATCCTAAGTTTTGTTTAGATTAGGATATTATCAAGATTGCTAATAATAAATAAAGTAGTGAATGAGATGAAGATATCACCCACTCTTTGACTCTAAATGAATGTGTAAATTGACAACACACTCAAAATAAACTTTTCTTGATTTAAAACTTATATTCTAGACGTTTGTGGGCTCACATGAATCTATTATCTTTCAATTGCTCTAGTAAGGTCAACTAAGGGTTAAAACCCTAGTCGAAAATGCAGAAACCCTAGACGGGTGGGTGAGGAAAAACAAATGCAAATTTTGAACACACTCAAGGCAAAAAAAGCTTCGAAAATCTTGAACTAATAATTTCAAAGAAGAAATTAAAGATTTTCAAAGAGGCCAAGAATTTGCTCTGATACCATATTGTGGTAAAATAATGAATGTGTTATTAAACAATGATCATGAATAATCTATATATACAAGATACAAGAGAATGTTTCTATAACGAACAAGAGAGAGGAAATAGAAACATTCTTGTAGAGTGAAAGAAAAAGTTTCCATAATGAACAGAAGGAGTTTATGGAAACATTACCAAAAGAGTGACCATTAGAAATAGACGAAAGAGATAAAATTAGAAACTATCTATTATCGTAATAGTAAGGAATTAGAACTTAAGCATATATTGTGAATTAGAGATTATTGCTAATATAATATAATTTATATGCATAATGACGTATGATAATTATTGGGAATCGACATCCTCCTAGTATGAAAATTAAGATTTATCATTCCTAAACATAAAAGAAACCCTAATAAGGGATTTTAGAATAAATAAAATAAGGGTCCTAAAAGGGAACATTACAACGTCCCATGACTGAGGAGGACGCCATTCGCTTTGTTGTGCTGCACTTGGATGGAGTAGCTCATGATTGGTGGTACCATGGGCTAGTGTCTTTACGACATGATCAAATCATTTATTATCAGGAGTTTGTTGAGAGGTTGATAGAGTGGTTTGATAGGAAAGACCCTGAGACTTATTTCAAAGAGTTGGCTTAGTTGAGACAGACAGGTGGCCTTGAGGCCTTTATCAGCGAGTTTTAGCGGTTATCTGTGATGGTATATGATATTTCTGAGAGGAGGAGAGTTATGCTTTTCATTGAGGGTTTGGTTGAGCCACTTAGGGGGTAGGTTAAGTCTTTGGATCCACCTACCTTGTAGGAAGCTATGAAAAAAGAAAGGAATCTTGAATCACCTACACCACGAAACAAGTTTGCTTCGAGACCCCTTCTACTTCGTCATATGATAGGGCAGCTCCAAAAAAAGATGAGAGAGCTGAATTTAAGCGTCCTACAACAGCCCCTTTAGATCAAGAAACTCTAAATGATCTAAGGAGGAAAAACTTATGTTTTCATTGCAGAGGACCTTACAATTTAAATCATGATTGTCCTATGAAGCCTAAGGGTAAGAATAAGATGATGGAGTGGTTCTACAATGATGAGGATAATTCTGATTTATCGGGAGAGCAAACTGATTATGAGCAGGACACACATGAGGCTTAAGGTGATGGTGATGAGGAGGTAGATGATTCTAATTTCAAGGTTGTTTAACTTTCTAGCACGAGAAAGGAAGGTACTTTTAGAATGCATGGACTCTTAGCAGGGCAGCGTCTCGCTGCTCTTTTTGATACAGGTGCTACTCATAATTTTATTGATTCACGTTTGGTTGCCAAGAGAGGGTTTAAGATTGAAGATTTTGGGGGACTTAGAGTACAGGTGGTTGATGGTTACACTCTTAAGTGTAACAAGATGATTTCTGAGCTTCCTGTGAAGTTAAAAAATTATTCTTTTAAGGCAGATTTTTATGTGATTGACATGGGTAGCACTGATATAGTACTTGGTATGAGCTAGTTATACACTCTTAAGGACATTTACATCAGCACTGAGAGGATGGAGATGAGATTCATTAACGATGGCAAAACACACATTCTTAAGGCCATCAGGAGTAGCCGTTTGAAGATGATTTCTTTCAGCTGTATGCAGCACTTGGTACGACATGATGACATAGTTGATTGGGCAGCAAAGTGTAGGATGTTGCCTACATTGGATAGTGCAAACAAGCCAGCTTATAATCTTGAAATTCAGAAGCTTAGAATTAAACACTCTAAAGTGTTTAATGACTTACCACATGACAGGCCACCTGATAGAGGGATTGAACACATTATTGAGTTAGAGGAGGGCACTAAACCCATTATGATTACTCCTTACTAGCACCCTAAGCAACTTAAGGATGAGATTGAAAAGACCATACAGGAGTTGCTCGCAATGGGACATATTAGGCCAAGTAAGTCTCCTTTTGCTTCATCAGTTGTTTTGATGAAGGACAGGACACTCAGGATGGGTATAGATTACTAGATCCTGAATAAAAAGACTATTAAGAACCGGTATCCTATCCCTCAGATTGATGAGCTCATTGATGAGTTGCATGGGGCGCAATACTTCTCCAAGATTGACTTGAGATCAGGGTACCATCAAAATCAGAGTCCAAGAGTAGGATGTGGAGAAGATAGCATTCAAGTGTCATTGTGGCCACTTTGAGTTTCTAGTCATGCCCTTTGGTTTGACTAACACCCCCGCCACATTTCAATTTACTACGAACAAGGTTTTCCATAGCCAGTTGCGGAGATTTGTTCTCGTGTTTTTTGATGACATACTTGTTTATAGTAAGACTTGGGATGATCACGTAGCACATCTGGATACAGTGTTAGGCATTCTTGATAGAGCTTCCTTGTATGCCAAGGAGTCCAAGTGTGCCTTAGGCATGACTAAGTTGTTGTATCTGGGACACGTCATCAGTGCAGAGGGAGTTCGCATGGACCCTGATAAGGTTTGCGCTATTTTGGATTGGCCAACACCAAAGAACCTGACACAACTTAGGGGGTTCATTGGACTGTTCTTTCTACCGTAGATTTGTGGCAGGATTTTCTCGACATGCAGCTACCCTTACTGATCTGACTCGTAAGGGTGCATTTGTGTGGACTACTTAGACACATAAGTGCTTTGAGAAGTTCAAGGTGATTATGACATGATGCCCAATTTTGGCATTCCCCGATTTCACGAGGCCATTTGAGTTGAATTGTGATGCCTCAGGTGAGGGCATTGGGGCAATTCTTTCTCAGGATCGCCATCACCTAGTATTTGAGAGCGAGAAGCTCAGAGGTCCTAAGAGGTTGTTCAATGTATATGACAAGGAAATGTTGGCCATTATGCATGCCTTGGCCAAATTCAGGCAGTATTTAGTTGGCAGCAAATTTTGTATTAAAATAGGCCACAATAGCTTGAAGCATTTCTTTGGTCAGCAGGATCTGAATGAGAGACAACAGAAGTGGGTTAGTAAGTTACAGTCATGATTTTGATGTCTCCTACATCAAAGGTACTCAGCATGTGGTTGTTGATGCCCTTTCACGGAGACCCCACTTGTGCGTGATTACTAAGATAGCAGAGGATTGGAGACACTTGATCATTGTAGAGTATGCTCATGATCAGTGAGCAGCTGACATTGTTGATGGTAGCATACAGGACAACAGTTATACCCTTGCAAATGAGTTAATCATTTACAAGGGAAGGATCTATTTAGTCCTTGGATCAGGTGTCAGACAGATTATCTTTCGGGCCTTTCATGATTCTCCATTGGCTGGACATCTCAAGTTCTTCAAAATCTATAGACAGATTCGGGAGAGATTCACTTGGAAGGGCCTAAAGTCTGATGTGTAGCAGTATGTTCGAGAGTGCTCTGTTTGTTAGCAGAACAAACATGAGCATACTTATCCTGCAGGGTTGTTGCAGCCGCTTCCCATTCTTGAGCGGAAGTGGGAATGTTTGTCTATGGATTTCATTCTGAGCTTGGCGAAAGCCCGAGGTAGAGACTGTATTTTTGTGGTGGTGGATCGACTCGCCAAATATGCTCACTTCTTTTTGATCACTGCCACTTATTCAGTTGTTCAGATAGTGGAGTTGTTCTTCTAGGTGGTGTTTAGATTGCATGGTTTACCTCGGACTATTGTGAGTGACCATGATAGCCGTTTCATTAGCCATTTATGGAGGGAGTTTTTCAGGTTATGTGGGACAGAATTGACTCCGAGTACTAGTTACCACCCTCAAACTGATGGTCAGACTGAGATAGTAAATAAGTGGGTGGAAGGCTATCTGCGGAATTATGTTTCATCTCAGCAGCGGGCTTGGATGAAGTGGATACACTTATGTGAGTATTGGTATAATTCCACTCACCACATCACTATTCAAATGTCTCCATTCTGGGCTCCGTATGGGTATGACCCCCCTAGTTTCATGGACTTGTCATGCAGCGAAAGTAGGGTACCAAGTGTAGGTGATTTGCTACAGGATAGCCAGGACATCATGAAGACACTGAAGGATAAAATTCAGATTGCTCAGAATCAACAAAAGCAATATGCTAATCAGAGGAGGACTGCTCATTCTTTTTAGGTGGGTGATATGGTCTATTTGATGTTACAGACTTATCGACAGTCTTCCATCAGCAGAAAGAGAAGAGCTGAGAAGCTCAAGCTCCACCATTATGGTCCTTTCCGTGTAGTGAGATGCGTGGGGGAGGTTGCTTATGAGTTAGATTTGCCTCCAGACAACAGAGTTCATCATGTATTTCATGCATCGCACCTCAAAAAGGCGTTGGGTCGTCATGTTGTTCCATCTTCTACCTTACGCCCTCTGAATGATGAGGGCAAATTAGAGTTGATCGCTAAGGCTATTCTGGATACTAGGGAGAGGCATTTGCGTTGGTGGATCATCCGAGAGTTTCTGGTGAAGTGGCAGCGACTTCCGGATGATGATGCCACTTGGGAGCCTGAGGATATACTTCAACACCCTAGACTGCGATTGCTTGTGGACAAATAATCTTGGGGAGGGAGGGTTATAATGTCCCCATTTTAGCAGTTTCTTGTAGCTAGGCATGGGCAGTTCATCATTGCGACCCTCATCAGCTGACAATGGGATTTGAAGGTCTCTGTGATAGTCTTGCTACTTTTAGTAAGTCTCTTTTGAGCAGTTGCTATTTTTGGCAGTGCAATAGAGACAACACAGAGAGTTGAGCAGTAGGAGCATTTATTGAGCTTTTTAATGAGGCTTCATAATTTAAGTTGTTTATTAAGTCTATCTTAATAAATAACTAGATCTTTATGTTTTAATTTAATGGTGTGTGCGAGAAGCCTCTTAAGTAAAAAGTGTATTGGAGAAGCTATATTTTTTTAATGCTTTTAAAGAGTTGTTGGGACAAAAATCGAATTCATTCTTGGACTTAGTATTTTTTTTATGAAGTTTTTGTTGAGAAGTTCTTCAACAAGGGTTTGAGGACTGATTCCTCCCATTTTTGCATTTTGAATCACTGTTTTGGTGGTGAATTGTGCAACAAGATGCTGAGAAACAATTCTGATTTTACAAGCTGCAAATTTGGAGCTGATGTAAACCAAATTTGGTGTCTATTGAGCAATTCGGATTAGTAATCATTCGTATGCTGGTTCGAAATTCTTCTATACGCTCACACTGGCAATTCAAGAGGTTGCGATTCATTTTAGCTTGCGTTTTGTCCTAGAGGCTGCGTATCATACTGAGGAGGCTGCGTAACTTACTTTGAAGGCTGCGTATAATATATTGGAGGCTGTGTTTCATTTGCTGGAGGCTGCGACTCTTCTTGGAGGTTGTATCACATCTTTCAATAGATGCATTTCACTCCCTAGTGGCTGCGATTTATCTCTGGCATGCCACGTTTTTCAAAAGGTGCTTATATGACATTTAATTTATGTAATGTTATTTGATCATTGGCAAATTACCGAGTTTGATCATTTGGTGAGTTTTGGAGTTAGAAATAATTGTTGATATTATTCATATTCTGGAAAATTACAAAAAAACAAATACATTCAAAAACAAAAAAACAAAATTGCAAACAATTCAAAAGAAAAACATAATCTTCAGCATAGAGCCAGCAAGGCTCTTTACAACAAATCTGCGGAGAATAAAAGAATTATGTACAAATTAAGATAGAAAATAAGTCTCTTGCAATTGTAGTTTCAAGAAATTAGTCAAAGCCTTAAGGAATTGCACAAGGGGATACTAAATGAATCCACAATTTTTAGTCAAAAATTTTCCAAACACCTACGATTTTTTTTATTTAAAAAATTAAACAGTATAAAAAATTCTAAAAATTTCATGAAATTTTTAAGTATAGCCTATGATATTTTTGTATAAATAAACCTCTAAAAAAAACTTCAAGAAATTTTGTTGAATTTTCTAGTTAAATTGGACCATGAATATTTAGAAAAAATCCACGAAAACAGAACCTATGCTCTGATACCATGAAATGATAATTGATTGTTGTATTAAACAAAGGAGAGGAATACCCCTTACATAAAAGATTAGAGAAGATCGACCCATTAAGGAAACGATTGAGAACTAAAAACAAAAGCAAAAGTTACTAAAACTGACTGACTTACAAAATAAAAAGTTGCTAAGTAAACTACTTAAATGACAATTATAAGGTAAATATTACAATATTACTTTAATAGATGCAGGGCACAAATGCTAATAATGCACATATCTATTCCTTTTTCAAGCATGGTCCATGCCCATCATAGCTTCAACACCCAGCAAAACTGTGTCCCTCTTGACAATTGTTTTTAAAATGACAAAATCATTAAATAGAGTACAGAATCATATCAAATAGCATTGACCTATCAAAATATGCATTTCACTATAATTCATTAAAATTATTTCTTTTTTGTATATCAATATTCTTCTATTACTAATCATTTTGTGACTTTTTGGGAAGAGAATACTCTTCTATGCAGTTGTATCTAGAAGAGGCGAATTGTACACCAAAACCAGCCGACCTTAAATCAAACATTTAATATTACTTGCATACTTTTCAATATTCATCCCCGTGTAAAAGACAGGATGGATAATGTATTTAATAAAATTATTGAGACTTGAAAGTATTTCTCATTAGAAATCACCAAGATAAAAAATTCTCATCTAAAATTGCACTAACCTCAGCAGACAATGCACGGAGCTCCTGTTCACGTGCTGCTAATAGATGGACTACATCAACCTACATAGCAAAATTAGGTCAAATTATCTTGACTTTTTAAATTGAGATGCCTCAATCGTCAACAAATTCTCAATGTACATTCCAGGAAAAAAAAAGTAATGAAAATCAGAAAGCTTAAGTCAAATGAAAAAAAAGAATGATAGAAATATAGCACACAATTGGCATTGTTTTGTGACAGACAACTATGGTTGCAGCTATGAACTGGCAACGAGTGCTCTTAAAAAAAGTAAACTACAAAAAATGAATGTTAATGAGACATATCTAACACTTTGTTTCTAGCATATTATTCCCAGACCAGATGATAATTTTAATTTTTCTGATTCAGTCGAATGCAGATGTCAAAGACAACATGAGAACAAGGATACTGATAATCCAATAGGTGACACACAACTAAACAGATGTCATTCTTTTTTATTTTTAAACATGTTTGGTCATTCACTTTATGTTGAAGAATGCATGGCAGATATGAAAATTCCTATATTTATGCTTAAGCATGTACTGCAGTCACAACCTCAAGTTATATGAATAATTTTTCTTTGGATCTTCATGTGATATGTAGTACATGTACATTCTCTTTGAGCCTTCATATGATGCACACATTACCTATAATGGCATTTAATATTAGAAATATGACTTCGATTGAGAATTTCAACTAGCAGAGTGTTTTTATTAAGTGGCTAAAGAGGACATAAGAAGCCAAATTTTCAACTCAAAAACTCTGAAGAATCGAATAAGAAAAAAGAACCATCTTTCACAAGCCCCACGCAACAAACTAAGGGGAGACCTCGAATTTGGGCCCAATAAATCATAACTAAAGACTTCCACGAATCTAATACAAGTAGCAATAAGTTGTTGACATTTTAGCTTGTCCCTTTCAATAAAACTTATAAAGAAGTTGTCTATTAGAATAAAAATCTCCACTAATTAAGAGAGCGAGCTACCTTGTTACAGAAAAAGCCCCTAGAACTCTATACAAATGGTTTCTCCATAACAATAATAAAACATCCCTCCCCTACTGCCACATCCAAAAGTGGGCATCCTAAAGGCATCTAGGATGTCCCCCCTACAAGGAACATTAGGGGAGCTCCTTAATGTCTGTAGGCTGGCCAAAGGATACCTAAGCATCCTTCAACAAAGCTTACAAGCATATTCTCTTAAAAACAGAAATGAAAGACATAAAAGAAGCATTCTAATTAGGAATTAACTACCAAAAGGATTTTACCTAAACTAACAAACTAAATGGCCATTATAAAAATATTACAATATTACTTTAATACCCTCTCTTAATGGTCATTCTACTAACTACCCTACAAAAGACTTGACATAATCTGCAGGTCATTTGGCCATGATTCCTTCTCTTCAGAACATTTTGTGACATAAGCCTGATCTGAGAGCCTCCCTAGTTAGACTTCTGATTGGCCAACCACTTTTTCGAAAACTATTATTCATGATCAAGTACAAGAACGAGCTGACTATCATCCAACATAATGTTGGGTAGCCAAGCCATCCCTCTTGTTATGTAGATACCAAGATCAACTTCTCGAAAAACTTTGATTTTTGTTGATAAAAAATGGCAACAAACTCTTAAACCACAATTTTTCCAAAAATCATCAAAAGAAGCTATTGCAAAACAAAATCATCATTTTGTAGAAAAATCATCAAACCCTTGATGCAATACTGAGGTCACATGCGATTTTGTGAAAAATCATCAAAAACCCCAGTTTTGTAGGAAAAACAATAAAAAACCACATGATCTTGTCAAACAAATTGTCAAAAAGCAGCAAATAAACCACAATTTTAGGAAAAAAAAGAGCAAAACCCATATAGATAAAAAATTCAGCAATCCTTAGTCACAAGAACAGAGAACCTTTGCAAATCTAAAAAAGCTATGTTTTTCTGGTGAAAAAAATGTTCAAGAAATCTGTAGAAACCATGTTTTCTGTTTAGAAAAATTGCTAAAAATTTGAAAACCTTCAATTTTATTCAAAAGAATTATTTTAATACTTTCTCAATTTCTTCTAAAGGATAATTATAGAGATAATAATAATATTTTAAGATGATACCAATAAATTTATTTTATAAGAACAACTTAAATATTAAAATTTAATAAAGTTATGTAACATCCCACCCGAAAGCTGGAACACTGTAAACTACGAAGTATAAGTTGTTTTTGTTTGATTTCTGATTTCTAAAAGAACTTGCAACAAATATACTTAAGATAGCTTCAAAACTCAATTTATCAAATACCCTGAAATGTCTTATCAACTAGAAATGTCATTACTAGGTAAAATCATGAAATAGCCTCATACAGCAAAAAACTTCAGATTTTACTGGAGCTATAACTTTAAAGTTGGATAAAAAAACAAGTAACCCAATTTAGCAAAATGTTTTACCTATCTGATTTAGGCATACCCACAAAAAGCTCTTTGCAATTTGATGAAGAGAGCTCTAAAACTAGTTGATTGCAAGTCTGAAACACAAGATGGCAGCCACATAGGTTGTGATGTCCCCTTTTCGAGATAGGATTTAATAATAAATAATAAAACTAAATGAAATTAAAATATGAAATAAATGGATGAATAATAATGTTATAAAAATAAATAATAAATAGAAAATTAAAATATTAAATAATCATATAAATCAAATATTATATATATATATTGTGTAAAGTTACTTCTGCAGAAAATATATAATAATAAATTCCATGGCATTTATCTATATATTAGAAAATGATATCCAACACCTGCAGAATGATATCAATTGGTATAGCAGACAATGTCTGACAGTTTCTGACAATGTTTGGCTTTTCCTCTAAACCACCGTACATAATCTGTGAAGTACTAGCAGGAATTAAATAAAATTAAAAGGGAAAAATGTGAAAGAATACCATCATATTAGAGACTTCATTAATCTGGCCAACTCACTTGAGATAGTGACCATGTGTTAGGAAGTAAATTAAATGTTTGTTAAAGGCCAGCAAATTATATGCTTTGGACAAAGACTTCATTAAAAATCAATGTGATACTAATCTCAAATGTTAAAGAGGGATGGTCGATAATTACCTGTCAGAGAATATATTAAAGGTTGCGATATATACTAAAGGTCATTCTCTAAATAATACGATAGTTAAGTGTCAGCATTTTGTAATGTCCCCAGCTCGGACCGACCTTAATTTGTTCCCCGGTTTGCATTTGGAAATAAAATTTAACTTAGTCTCTGAAATATGTGTGCCAAACTTGCCAACTCCTCCTTCAATGTATCTTGTTACTAGAAGTTCTGAGCACTCGTATTCCATCTATTTCATTTTGTTCCAGAGTAGATCCAATTATATGGCTCAGTTCCTTACCATTATTGAATCATGTTTACTTCTAAGGGATATCTAAAAGTCCTGATTGGCAATAGGTTGTTCATTCTAAAGACTACAACTTAGTGAAATAGCTATCAAACAATGGCTATCGCACAATGGTTATCGCATAAAGTGATCAAGACACAAGATGACATTGCAAATAAAAAATTCTGAATACATAATAGATCAAAGAATGTCAGTCAGTTCACACCATTTACATTGCCTCCTGAAGCATCGCTAAACAATAATAGTGAATGAATTATGTGCATATGGTCTGGTCATAGATCCCCGATGATTCTTTAGATATCATTGAATCATCGAGCATCTTATTGTGGTGACCTGAACCGAAGACTACGGATATATATATAATTATGATGGACTCCCCATAAGCCGCTATAATTACTTGGGATTGGTTTCACCATATATACTCATTCTAAAGTTGTGTCTAGTATTTGTTATCACCACGACAACACTGATTTATTATTCTCAAGTCTTACTTGGCCCGTTTTACCCATGTCGCTTCCCATATTAGTCATTCTCGATAACTCCTTACCAAGGTGCGGATTACTATCCTCTCTTGCCATTTTCGTTTCAGACGTAATAACTCAACTCCTTCGATGCCAAGAAACTCATGAATAATAATGTTTGATATTTAGGAATGTAAATGTTTACTTAGTGCACAGTCATCCATATTCCATGATCCCAAAAAATTCGCTCTACCAATATGGGTGTTGTTGTGATGTCCCCGTTTTAGCACAAGTCTAGAGGGTGTTTTCGTCAGGTCATCATCGCGACCCTCGTCAGCTCACAGTTGGTTTAGGGGGTTTCTGTGATAGTTTTACTATTTATAGTAAGTCTATTTTTGTCTGGTCACTATTCCTGGCAGGGCAGTGTGGGCACAGGATGCTTAGTGTCAGAAGCATTCAATTTCATCATTTGCATATGGAGTTATTAACTTAAGCTTGGCTTAATAAATAACTTATGTTATTTAATGTTCTATTTGGATGGTGTGTTGTTGAAGCCTCATTAGTGAAATGAGTGAAGTTGAAGATTGAGGCTTAGAGTGTGGCAGAAGCCTTGTTTTAATATTTAATTATAAAGCCTTGAAGGAATTCGAAATTCCTTATGATTGATTATTATTCATGTTCATGCAAATTTGGTAAAAATGAGAATTGGAGAAGTTCTCAAGGGTTTTGTGTTGAAGAAATGCGAATTTCTTCAAGGAATTTGATTCGCACTTTGATATGGAATGAATGCCAGTGAATTGTGTAACTTGTTTCAGGGTGTGAAGAGGAATTGGATCCCTACGACAATTACAAGGATCAATTTAATAAATTCAAGGAAGTTGTGACATTTATACTAGGAGATGTGTGTGCCATAAGCTTGTAAGCTGCAAGTTTGAAAGCCAAGGTAGTCACGATAATGATCTCAGAGCTGCGTCAACAATAAGAGGATCCTGATTTGTCCATTTGGTGGCTGCGACACAAATTGGAGAGGCTGTGATCCATCATACAAAGCAGCGTTAATAATTAACAGGCCTACGTGGAAGTTTGAAGGCACGTCTTTTGTTTTGTGAGTGCCAGCATTACATGATAACAACATCGACATCAAGCTATTCTCCATTATCAGAGAGCTACGAATTATATTGGAAGATATACAAAGGTCTTAGATATTCTAAAATTCCAGGTTCCTTATTTAAATTCAGTAAATATTGATGCATATGAAATTGACATTGGAAATATTTAATAGTGAGAAAATGAAATAGGAATTCATCAATGAGTAGTTGCTTTGTTTTATTCAAGTGTTTTATTTGACTTATATATTTTGAGAAAATTCAAAAAATATATATATATGATCGAAAATACGAAAAAATTCCAAAAACAAATATACAAAAAAAGTTGTTAGCAGTTAAGAGCTAGCCAGGCTCTTTACAGTGGTATCAGAGTATTGGTCTTGCCAGCCTGAAGGTAATTTGGGTCCATCTATGGCAGACAGATTCGTACCTAGAATGCATTATATCCGCAAGGGTAGAGCTCCACCACCACCTGAAGGAAGTGAACAAGGTCCACAGATTGATCATACAGGTGACCGGAATATAAATAATATTGGTAATGATGTGGACAGGGAGGCAAGAGATGCTTTGAGAAATTTAGCAAAAGAACAACATCATCTTGCAAATGTTTTGCAACAATTATCTGACACCTTACAGCGTATGACTTTACCTGGTGATCATGGCAAAGATAGGGGCACTAGGAGTGCATCAATTAGCTCTCACGGGTCCAGGATTGAGGATAGACAGGATTTCAGAGTTGATCCTACAGACACTCGTGATAGGCCTTTACGTCCCACTTTCTTGAGGCCTGAAGCGGATACAATCAACGTTGAGACAGAGCCAGCACCATTTGTTGATAACATGGTGGCTCAGTTTGCAAAGTGGGATGCTTTACCTAAAGCCATCAAGAGAAATTTGAGCTTTCACAAATTCGTGACACAAAAGAGAAAGCATTCTAGAGGTAGGTCGGGTCCTGACATGAGACAGAGGCCTAGACAGAGTGATCTTAAACAGGAAACCAGCAAGTTAACCTTGACTCACTTTGATGGAAGTGGGAAAATGACAGCTACAGCTTGGGTTCACAAGTTGGACACATATTTGTCATTGCGTCCTATGTCTGAAGAGGACACTATACAATTTACTATGTTGCAACTTCATGGCATAGCCCATGATTGGTGGTACCATGGGCTGGTTTCATTGCACCATCATCAGATTATGACTTACCAGGAGTTTGTGGACAGATTAGTTAAGAGATTTGACAGGAAGGACCCGGAGTCCTATTTCTGTGAGTTGGCACAACTCAAACAGACTGGTAATTTGGAGGCCTTCATTAGTGAGTTCCAAAAGGTTTCAATCATGGTGTATGATATTTATGAGAGGAGGCATGTGATGTTGTTCGTGGAAGGGTTAATTGAGCCTCTCAGGAGATGGGTTAAGTCTTTTGACCCTTCATCTTTGCAGGCAGCCATGAAGAAAGCAAGAGATTTGGAATTTTCAGCTCCACGTACTAGGTTTCCTCCTAAACCTTCTAGTTCTTCATTTGACAACAACGCTGTCCCAAAAAGAGTAGATGAGTCAGATTCTAAAAGACCTATGATAGGGCCTCTTGATCAAGAAACACTTAATGACTTGAGAAGGAAAAGATTATGTTTCTATTGCAGGGGTCCTTATGATGAAAAACATGAATGTCCTTTGAAGCTAAGGGGAGAAATACGCTTATGGAATGGTTTTTTGAGGATGAACATAGTTCTGATTTTGTGGGACAGCAAGCTGATAATGTTGAAGAGAACTATGAAGAAGTGACTGAAGAGAAAAAGGTTGATGATGATCCAAACCTTAAGGTTGTCTACCTCTCCAGCATGCAAAAAGAGGGATCTTTCAGGTTATGGGGACTCCTAGCAGGGCAGCGTGTTATTGCTTTGTTGGATACAGGTGCTACTCATAATTTCACTGACTCGCAACTGGTATCCAGGAGAGGGTTACAGACTGAAGGATTTAAAGGCATTAGAGTTAAGGTGGCTGATGGTTACACACTTAAGTGTGACAGGTTGATTCTAGACCCTCCCTTGAGGTTAAATAATTATGACTTCAAGTCTGATTTTTATGTGGTTGACATGGGAGGGACAGAATTAGTTTTGGGTATGAGTTGGTTACATTCTATTGAGGCTTTCTATCTTAGCCTTAAGGATATGGAGATGAGGTTTGAAGTAGATGGAAAGAAACATATTATAAAGGAAATCAAAGAGGAGAATTTGAAGACTATCACACTTAGACGTATGCAGCATCTTATTAGTCATGATGTAGTTGAGTGGGCAGCAGAGTGCAGATTATTTCCCACACTTGAGGAGGCAAGGAAACCATCTTATCATCCTAACATACAGGATCTTACAACTAAACACTCTAAAGTGTTTAGTGATTTACCTCATTGTAAGCCACCTAACAGAGGCTTTGAGCACATCATTGAGTTAGAGGAGGGCACTAAGCCCATTATGATCACTCCTTACCGGCATCCCAAGCGACTAAAAGATGAGATTGAGAAAACTATTCAGGAGCTACTATCTATGGGACATATTAGACTGAGTAAGTCTCCCTTTGCTTCATCATTTGTTTTGGTGAAGAAAAAGGATGGTACACTCAGGATGTGTATTATAGGATGTTGAATCATAAGACAATAACAAACAAGTATCCTATTCGACGCATTGATGAGCTGATTGATGAGTTGCATGGTGCAGCTTTCTTCTCCAAGATAGATTTGAGGTCTGGTTACCACCATATCAGAGTACGGGAGGACATAGAGAAGACAGCTTTCCAATGCCATTGTGGACACTTTGAGTTTTTAGTCATGCCATTTGGGTTGACCAATGCTCCGGCTACTTTTCAATCCACCATGAATAGGGTCTTCCACAGCCAGTTGAGGAAGTTTGTTTTGGTTGTCTTCGATGATATTCTGGTATATAGCAGGACGTGGGAGGACCATCTGGTTCATTTGGATACAGTGTTAGATATTCTGGATAGGGCTTCCTTGTATGCCAAGGAGTCCAAGTGTGCCTTGGGAATGACCGAGTTGTTGTACCTTGGTCATATTATCAGTGCAAAGGGAGTTCGCATGGACCCTAATAAGGTTCATGCTATCCTAGATTGGCCTACTCCAAGGAGTTTGACACAACTCAGAGGATTTATTGGTCTGTTTGCCTTCTACCGCAGATTTGTTGCAGGTTTCTCTCGTCACGCAACTCCCCTTACTGATTTGACTCGTAAGGGTGCTTTTGAGTGTACCTCTCAGGCACAAGAGTGTTTTGAGAAGTTCAAGTTGATTATGACTTCATGCCCAGTTCTAGCAATGCCAGATTTCTCTAGACCATTTAATTTGCATTGTGATGCTTCTGGTGAGGGCATTGGTGTTGTTCTTTCCCAATATCGCCATCCCATTGTTTTTGAGAGCAAGAATCTCAGGGGTCCTGAGAAAGCTTTTAGTGTTTATGACACGGAAATGTTAGCCATAATGCATGCTTTGGCTAAGTTCAGACAGTATCTGATTGGTAGTAAGTTTTGTATTAAAACTGATCATAATAGACTGAAATATTTCCTTGGACAACATGATCTTAATGAGAGACAACAGAAGTGGGTCAGCAAGCTTCAATCTTATGATTTTGATATTTCATATGCCAAGGGGACTCAGAATGTGGTTTCTGGTGCACTTTCTAGGAGGCCACACTTGTGTGCTATGACAGAGATTGCTGAAGATTGGAGACACTTGATTATTGTTGATTATGCTAGAAATCAGTAGGCATCTGATTTTCTTGATGGGACCTTACAAGACAACAAGTATACCCTTGTGAACGAGTTGATCATTTACAAAGAGAGGGTGTTTCTGGTTCCAAGATCGAGTGTCAGACAGGTGGTATTGAGAGCTTTCCACGATTCTCCCTTGGCTGGACACCCGGGTTTTTTTAAAACCTATAGGCAGGTGGGGGAGCGTTTCACATGGAAAGGCCTCAAGCATGATGTGCAACAGTATGTTAGAGAGTGTTCTATTTGCCAACAAAACAAACAAGAGCACACATATCCAACTACATTACTGCAGCCACTTCCCATTCTTGAGCGGAAGTGGGAATATATTTCTATGGATTTTATTGTGGGCTTGCCTAAAGCCCAAGGCAGAGATTGCATCTGTGTGGTAGTTGACCGTCTCACAAAATATGCTCATTTCTTTCCTATCACTACTACATTTTCAGCGATTCAAGTTGTGTTGGCTAAAAAATTTGTAAGCCACTAAGACTACTTCATTCAAAATTGTCACTTTAGGCAACGGTATAATGAGATAAATCTCTCCTCTCAGCAATAGGGGAGGTTCCCTTCTTACCGTAGGTGGCTTCAGTAGGATTTCGACTGAAATTGAACAAAGGGCGATTCTTTCAACCTTTTCCTCTTTTTCAAGAAAAGATTCACAAGCAAAAACAACTTACTAATTCTACAAGGATCTCCTACTCCTACAATAATTTTGATGACTTAGCAATTGACGTAATTACAACTCCTAAGGCAGCAATTACAAATATATTTGGTGGATTAAGACAAGGGCCCAAAGTCTCTTGTGATTAATCCTATTTGAAGAAAACAAGATTTAATAGTGAGGCTCAAAGTCTCTCGCTAATAATTCTGAAACTAAAAGAAAAACACTCAAAGTTGAAGCTCAAAGTCTTCAACTCCCAGTATTTACAGCCATTATTAACTATAGCAATCCTCCTCCTATAGCTCAAAGTCTCTCAAAAGGTGAATTGAAACTCCAATGATTTACACAAGTTAAACTATAGAATGAACTAAAAAACGATTATATAATGCAACATAAGAAAACATATTCAATCACAAGATTTGCAACACAAAGTTTGGAAAATCTTGTTACTTTCATTCACTTTTGAAAATTTGCACAATGAAACACAAAGTTTTCACCACACAAGTTCTCAAGCATAGCTTTCTTACTTCAAAACAAAAGATAAAAATATTTACAATGAGCTCTCTCCTTTATATAGGAAAATAGGACAAAAAAGTGGAGAGAAAAGGGGAAACCCTCAGCCACTTTGATTTATTCAACAACTAACTTCATAACTACTTTTGACTTATTCAATGTTACAATGAAACGACCCTAACCGGCCATTTACTAATTTTCTCAACCAAATCACATGCAAATTCGAAAACCAATAAAACATGCAAATATCCAACAGAAATATTTGAATAACCAACAGATTTAATTATATAACCAGCAAGTACATTTTCATGAAACAACTCAGAAAATTTGGTTTTGTATTATACATTAGCAATACAATAACCAAGAAATATAATATCCAATCTGAAATACAGCAGAGAACAGTAAGACTGGATGAAAGGAACCTAGTATAACAATGGCGAACTCTGAATGAATCTACACTAGGATGAATCGTCTTTCCGTCCAATCCACCAAAAAATGCTGAAGGTTTCTGTCCTCAAATTTCTGATTCAATAGCTGAAGTTTCTCGAATTATCAAAGAGAAGTAATATCCATAAACTAAAGCATCCTGAATGAATCTCCAAAACCTCCTCTTATGGCTGCAACTGTGACTCTTCAGTTTCCCCACTGTGACTCTTTGTATGCCCATTTCGTCTCTTTATAAACTCACTTTAAGTCACTTTAAATAAATGACCATTGAGTTATAAAGTAAAGTAATAAATAAGTGAGGAAAACATCCAGCATTAAAACGAAAGTCCAAACAAGCTCGGATGCCATCATGTGATAGCTCGTCGGAAAGCTCTCGACGAGACACTCCAAGTCCACTACTGAAAAGCCGAGAATTTTGAACCCCTGCTAACTTACTATAAATAGTAAGTGCCCTGGAAACCTGTAGAAGTTGCACCGATTGGCCTGGAACTGAAACCACCTAGACCGACTATCCCTTGGAACACTGCCACGCCACAGTTAGCCCTTCGGATCAGAGTAAATAGGCTAACAAGGCGGCTCAATATAATGTACCCCAAAAAGGGGGACATTACAATCATCCCTTCCCGGAGATTGCTTGCCCTCAAGCAATCGGTATCTACCTGCTGAGATCAAATACCGGGATCCCAAACCAACCTCTAGGAGGCGACTCCACCAACCAAACGTGTGAAACTAACCCAATCATCATGCTCCGATCTGTGAAGCCACTCATACAATAATCAAATAGTAACCCATATAATGTCAAAATCCCAAATCACTGTAGGATCTGTCGAACCAATCTGCCCTGTGCTGCTAACATCTGTAAGAAGGATCTCAACCCAACTGAGGACCTCACTCCAACTGGGCTCTCTCGCGCCTCTAAGGACATATACCGGGGAAAACCAAATCTCATACTAATTAGCTCCAAAAATGAAAACCGACCTCGAGCATGCCCCTCTAATTTGCCTAAGCCAGAAACTGCGCTGAAGAGGCAAGCTGTCAAAACTGCCTGATAAGGCTCCCACCCGTGATGCACTGAATAGCTCTGCTGGAAACCCCAAATCAGCATAAGGACTCCATGACTGCCTCTCAATACCTGGCGTCATACAAAGTAGACCCTTGTGTGAAAAATTCACACCAACTAGCATAGCCAGCATGCCAAACTCGATAACCCCGTACTGAAGCAGTCCTACCTGATCAACATCATCACCGAGCGGTAGTGTAAGAAAAGATATATCACTCATCATGCCACCCGACCTAGCTACCACTCCTGGACTGCGGATACACAAACCACGCTGCTCATCAACTGAGCTCATCCCGCTGCTCCAACCTGATGACCTAGGCTTACCTTTGACGACTGCACCTGGGTCCCAAACCCTGTAGCTAACATTGTCCTCATCCTGGGGATAGGAAGTATCTCCCTCATCTAACTCAAAGAGAGGATTATCAAATGTCCACTCTGTACCCATCTCAAACAAAGAGTTATCCATCTTTTGAAAGTGATCTAACTCATCACGAAACTTCGGATGACCCAAAGATCTTCTTGGACAACTGTCCAAGTCATAGGTTTGCTATATGTTGTCAAGCTCCTGAATCACCTCTTGATAGAATTCGGACCTATCCCTATCATCCTACTCCCTGTACTGGCTAGAGACCACAATCTAATTCCTCGCCTCCTGTAGAGCGATACAAGTGTGCTCCAAAGTGCTCTGAGTAGCACTAAGCTTCCTATTGAGCTTACCGATCTCAACCTCCTTACTCCTCAACTGCTCAGCATTACTCTCGGCAACCTGTAACAGGTGGTCACGGTCTATAAGTAGTCTCAAATATTCCGACTTCCAATCCTCAAAAGTTGTCCTGACTCCCTGTAAACTTGCAGTATAGGATCCAATCCCTCTGCCGTCTTGCCCCTGATCTCTCCAAGTTGTCCTGTATAGATCATCAATGATCTGGTGAGTGCTATCATGGTGAACTAGTGCTGTAATGATAGCGTCATCACTAACTTTCAGCTGACTCTTTAAGACACACTTCTCATCAGTGTTACCCCAAGGTGCACTGCCAACTGGGTCAACCATATCCGTGTGATGCAAAAGTGAAGTGCTGCTAAAGAAGTCACATGATTCCTCATTACTGGAATCACTGAAAGTTTCCAACTGGCCACCACAACCTATAATCCTGGAGTTATCCAACTCCGCGACCAAATCACCAAAGTAGAGTGCTGAACACTCACCGTCGTGTCCCGAAAGTGGGGAAGTCTCAATTGTGACGTCTCCATCACTAGGCTGCAATTTATCTTTCCCTTGATCAATCGTGCAAACATGCCCCTGTGACCAGCCCCCTGGCATAAGAAACAAATCTGCCCTGCAATCAATGAGTCTTGGCCTATCACCGGAAATTCTGCAACCTGTAAGCCTAATGCTGCTCGTTCATTTTCAAATAATGAACTCATGAATCTTTCAACCCGCATCTTGATTAATTCAGCTAAGAGTTCATATACTGTGGAAGTGTACCTTATTCCTCCTCTCCATATTGCCAACAATTCAGATTGTAATTGCTTGCATCTGTCATAGTCCTCATCTAAGATCGAGGATAAGAGTCATTGCGCCTGTCTTCACCTCATCCGAGTGACGCCCCCTATAATTGTCTAGGAGACACCGAAATAATTGCTGAATCATTTCATCATAACCAAGATTCAGCATGTGACTGAAGATTCTAGTGCTGGCTACTAATTCCAAGATTTTTACCTGTTTATCAAAAGTAAAGTCTCTATCATATCTCAGCCCATCTAAGCTGTCTACAATCAGCTGTAACACCTGTCTCCAAATGTGCTCGGTGTAAGGAATGATGGGGGCTATAATTCAAGTGATCTCACTGAGACATGAGGCGACTGCAAGCCTAACATCTTGAAGTGGATGACTCATAAATCTGCATTGCACTAAGGCAACCATTGTGGGATGCATGGCCCAATTAAAAAGTATGCAATCAGCTTGATCTATCCTAGATAGATATGAAGTTATTTTATCAAGTTTGGCTAGCATGCCGCTTGCAAATTTTTGCTCCTCTAGTTGCTATCCAAGGCAACATAATTCATTCCCGATTTCCATTTCCTTCTGGATATCTCAGAGTTGCACACCATAGAATGTGCCATTGAACTCCTTAGAGAAAATTGGACTTTCCAAAGTCTCCATAATTTAATTTTCACCAAGCTTGTGCAAGAACTAAATTGCATTTTAAAACTATGAAATGTTGTCATAGCGCTGGAAACTCTGATTATCCTTGCTGAAGTTGATCAATTGTTCCCTGCTCACTTCCTTACTACAATTGCATCATTCCCACTGTAGTATTCCTGCCCTACAGCCTCCTTAAATTTCCAACACAATTCTAACAGGTACTAGTTTATCATCAACTGTTATGCTTCACCCTAATTCTCTCTGTCTTGTTTATACCAACAGTCTCCTTTAGCATTTAGAATAACTGCTCAATGCCTTACAATGCACAGACCTCTGTATTTGATGTCAATTCATTAATTTTGTGGATGAACAATCTCCTAGGTCGTTAGAAAAGAAGCCAAGCTTTCCGACAAACTGTTAAAGGATACGAGTTTATTTGATATACCATCAAGTTTCAAATATCTGTATACAAACTGGTACCTCAGGCACCACAATTTTCACCAGAGATATACTTCTATACCAACCAAAAGAGTTGTTAGTCCCAGGACACTACAAATTTGATCAAGAAGCAGTTATTCACATATTGGAGGCTCCCATAAATGTTTCTGTGTATCAACTAGAGTGATCACCGATGAGTATAAATAATTTTGTATATTCATCCAACACAGTAGAATGCTAACAAGCCAAAAATACTTATGCACTTAGCGGTATTACAAAGGTTTCTCCCTCATACACATTAGCTTGAAGATTTATGATTCTCAATTCCATACAAAAACTCCTTCACTAGAAGGTATGCACAAATATGGACTGTGAGCTATAATACAAACTCTCTTGAGGCTATTATTGAATGATTAACTTTAGATTGGTAGCATTCTGGTGATATTCTTTTTCTGAGTCTGTCTCCACTTTCTATAAACTTCCAACGCACAAGAATGCTCTGCTGAATATGCCAGCCCGGAACACTGATGTTACCAACCCTCACTCACGTAACTTCCCTGTCTCATGCGTTAATACGAATAGTCTAACGCCCAAGCCCAGATTTCGATTTTCTCCTCACCACGGGACCACAGGTGGTTTGTGGGTGCAATGATGTCCTACGACTGCTATTCCCTTCGTGTCAACCTTTCTTCACACAACTGGGTAGTCTTTAGCAACATAGGACTGGCAATGATTTAATGCATTTTCCTTGCAGTCACGTCCTGAACAAGAACACTGTCGCTGTTTGGGGAGACCGAGTGATCAACCAACTGCTCAGCGTGAAGTATGAAGAGGAATTGATACCACAGTATGTAGTGTCGGATAGGAGATGACTATCGTGTATGGGTAGTTTCCTGTGTATGGTGTATCCTCAGTCGATTTCTCCTTCTCCCATAGTCTTCACGACAATTCCAAACTATTTAACATTAACGCTCGGTCACAAAAATTACATGTATAACAAACTTTAGACTCCCCCGATAATTATTTCCACGTCACTATCATATTGTGTGCTTTGCATCTCTTGCTCAATACAAATCAAAATATATATCGGCCTTAAAAATTGTCTTCGGTAAACTGGGTCTCGCGATTCACAATGACTTCGATTTACCAAGTGACGACTCCGTGAAATTATATGGCCCGTCTTTATTTAATTTCCTCACCCGCGTTCACCTTAACCTGCTAAGCACGTGTTTCCTGTTCGCGCACTTCCAACTCGGGCCTAGTTACTAACATGACCACAGTCAAGTTGGTGTTGCGTGAGGACGAGGAATGCCCAATCACGCCTGGTAGCTTATACCCTGTCACTCCCGTGAGCACTACCACACAGCTCAACATGAACAGGTCTAAATTACGCGGTGACTTTCTCTGCAGTCTCTCGTGGCTATAGAGCCTTCTACGGTCGTAGTCCAATGGTGGGCTTTTACATAACTTAATAGCCATTGTGGTGTTCTTATATATTGGTTTAAAAGCCTTCTTCCTGCCACGGTAATGCTAAATCTAAAAACGACTGAACCTTCACAGGTAACTAACTTATTTCTTGTAAGAGAGCTGTGCATGACAACTTCTGAAAGATATCGAACTCCCTGATATTTGGTATTATCCAAACATGACTACTAACTCATGAAGAAGTCACGCAGTAGTGATTTTTGCACCAAACTAAAACTGAATCTCACTCAAACTAACTTCTTCTGCAAATGAAACCAATATGATCTGATTCTGAATGCAAAACCTCACAGGCTGGCAGGATGCTAGGCTCTGATACCACTGAAATGACCCTAACCGGCCATTTACTAATTTTCTCAACCAAATCACATGCAGATTTGAAAACCAATAAAACATGCAAATATCCAACAGTTTTATTCGAATAACCAGCAAATTTAATTATATAACCAACAAGTACATTTTCATGAAACAACTCAGAAAATCTGGTTTTGTATTAAACATCAACAATACAATAACCAAGAAATATAATATCCAATCTGAAATACAGCAGAGAACAGTAAGACTAGATGAAAAGAACCTGGTATAACAATGGCGAACTCTGAATGAATGTGCACCGGGATGAATCGGGTTTCCGTCCAATCCACCAAGAAATGCTGAAGGTTTTTGTCCTCAGATTTCTGATTCGATAGCTCTAGTTTCTTGAATTCTCAAAGAGAAGTAATATCCATAAACTGAAGCATCCTAAATGAGTCTCCAAAACCTCCTCTTATGGTTGCAGCTGTGACTCTTCAGTTTCCCCACTGTGACTCTTCGTATGCCCATTTCGTCTCTTTATAAACTCACTTTAAGTCACTTTAAATAAATGACCGTTGAGTTATAAAGTAAAATAATAAATAAGTGAGGAAAACATCCAGCATTAAAACAGAAGCCCAAACGAACTCAGATGTCATCATGTGATAGCTCGCCGGAAAGCTCTCGATGAGACGCTCCAAGTCCACTACTGAAAAGCCAAGAATTTTGAACCCCTGCTGACTTACTGTAACAAGTAGGGATTGTGTTTGAACTCTCACAAGAAAAAATAAAAAGGGACTTGAGAGCTCATTCTCAAATACCTATTGATCATTTGATAAAAAAGTTGTGTTTGAGAGAGAAATCGATTTTCTTTGAGGAGTGTTTTGAACTTGGTCTTCATTATTGGAGAGAGTTCTACAGCAAATTCTTGGGTTGGTCTTCAGATTTTGGAGAGAACTCTTGGATTTTTATGGGATTCAAACTTTTCTTGGAGGGCTGCGTTTTCCTTCAAGAGTCTCCTACGCTTTGAGTTGGCTGTTATATCAGCGAATTGTAAGTAGGAACTGTTCTCAGCATTCATTGTGAAGATTGTACGGCAGGTTTAAGATAAGTTTCATTCAAATCAGGAGTGCTGCGTTTCAAATTCTGGGCAAGTTTCTTGTGATTTAAGTGTTGTGTTTTGTGTGGAAGAGACTTATGTTGACATTCAGAAATCCAGGAAGCTAGCACATATTTAATAGGGCTGCACTGTTATCCTTCAAGCTGCGTAAGGGGTTTGAGGAAGTTTGCAATACATATTAAAGAGACACGCTGCATATCATGGAGGCTACGTTTTGGTTATAGATTGTCATTTACAGACAAGCTTGATTTCATGTTAGCAAGCAGCTGTATTAAATAAAGGTGTCTTTCATATTGATTACCTTATTTTTTATTCTTGCAATTATTGAATCAATCTTGTGAGCATCTGAATTATAAATCGATATTGTTCATATTGCTTATGTTGAGCAATTCAGTGGAATATTATCTCTGATTTTTAATTGAAAAATTGTAAATAAGTTATAAATATTTCGGATCTCTGTTAAATTGCAATTAAATTTGAGAAAAGAGCTAGTTAGCAAAAGAGAGCCAGTTGGGCTCTTCACATGTGCTAACAAAACAGAGGGAAAAAGTGTCCCAGACACGTAGGAATCAGCATCAGAGGGTATTTACATAAGCCTCGAACTTACGAAGAGACTCGTGTATAACATCAGGATCAAGTGCGCCTGAATGTTGGGCAATCACAGTAACCTTGCGTAGAACATGTGACTTTGTATAGCTGGTTACTTGGCTTTGGAGCTGATTCAAGGACATTTTGTATTCCATGAATCAATCAAGAATGGTGGGACTGAAATCATCTGCATCAAGTTCAAGGTGGATTGTCTCTGAAAACCTTGTCATCACAACTCCTTCAATCAGTTCACCGTCTTTTGAGAATATTTCACAAGACAGTTTATTGAACTCAACTTTTATTTGACATTCCTGTTCATTCCATGAGTTCAATGCTGATTGCAAATCTGTGACCAATTTACTTAAAACCCTTTCTTTGTTGATCATTAAATCTAGGGACTCAAAATATGTATCAACAGAAGAAATGATTTCATATTGACACAACTTATTAAGATTGAACTCTTGCATGGTTCTCCAGACATTCACATCTTCATTCAAGACTTTCAGCTGCTGATGAAAGGATGAAATAAGCTCCCTTATTTCATTGACAGTCAAGCGTATATGCCTCAAAACCTTGTATGAATCCTTAATCACCTGCATTCCTTGTGTTTCCAATTGATCACGCCATTCATTAACTGCTTTCACCTTCCTTTGACATTTCTCATAATCTTCAAGGCCTGATACTGAAATGGGAGCAGCATTTTGAGAATTATTCATCATTTCTATAGTTTCAACAAGGCGTGCATTCTCTTCCTTTAACTTGTTTTTCTTTTCCCATAGCTTATCATTCCTTTGCGTAAGTTGTGCAACAGCATTCTAAGCATCTTGTTGACAACTCAAGTGTGTCTGCTTGCCAAGCTCTACCCTTGTGAATTTATAATCAGAAAGATGCCCCTCATTTGTAGGTCTATCAATCAAAGGCTCAACAATCTCAGCATACTTGTTTGCATTATCTTCAACCACAATCCTCGACATTGATTTGGCCTTCTTATTCTTTAGAGCTTTAGGCTTTGAAACTTGTCTGAGATCAAAACCCTCCAATAGAATTTCTTCCTTCCCTTTTTGAGTTATGGAACTTAGCCAAGAAGGCAAAGAAAATGAAGAAGATGATGTTGCTGCAGATGTAATGGCTAGAGCGGTAACCGGATTTGCCTGTGCAACTATAGCCACAAGAGGAGCCTCTGTTAAGAATGTCATTGGGGTAGGGCTGCTATGAGTAACTTCTGACATAAACTGCTCCAACTGCACTGAAGTGGTATCAAGCACCATCATGGAAGATCTAGCCATAGAAGGAATAGCCATAGAGTATGCCTCAAACACACTCTCAAAGCTATGGTATGAGTCCTCAGATATAGCTATAGGAGCAACTGATGAAATAGGCAAGGAAGGTCTCACCATGACTAAATCCATAAGAGGAATCATCTCTGTACAAAATACATCTGCGGCTATACCCAAAGGTGAATCAAGATACTCATCTGACACAGGCATTGAATCAGGAAGTGCAGTGGTAATTGAAGTATCCACAGGAAGAGGTGCAATAGGTGAAGATAACTTAGGTGAATCAGGCATCTCATCATCACTGGAAACTACTTGAACCTTTTCAGGTTCTTCAGTTTTGACTTCAAGAACTCTTCTGGTGTCCTTGCCTCCTTTGATGGTAAGCTTAGGAATGGTAGGAATGATAGGTTCAGCTACTGAAGAGGACACGCCATCTTTAGTTCTACCTTTAATCTCTGATCTCTTACCAACCGGGCCACCGTGATCAAAATCTTTTCCTAATCTTAATTTTCATGCTTTTCAAACCCCTTCTCTTCAGCCAAATATTGGTATTTGCAAGAATAGACCGAAAACGATCCCATACAGAAATGCTCTCTTTACCTAACCAAGATGGAGATAAAATAGGCAAACTTTCAACATGATTGTTAGTATAATCTGGATCAAGAATATCACTATCATCTTCAACCCCAGGAGGAATTTCTGCAAGGTTAAAGTCAACAATTTGTTTAGTAGTCAATCGACAGTAATCCATCTTTCGTACATCTGCCTCTATGTGGAGATCAATCCATATGTCTCCAAGACAATATACATGCACAAACTGCCTCCTCATCTTATCATTAAGCCCTCTCCAATCAAAATAGCTCCTCGCTATTAATTTCTTCAAAAGTGATCCTCTGAAGTTCATATTCCATATTCTTGTCTTTGGATACTGTATCAATGGAATATCCTCCAATTTTTAGTGGGTTTCGTGAAGAAATCCTCACACCTAGCCTATGTAATGTGTTCTGACGCATCTGGACAGCCATGAGTTGCCTAGCCAACTCCATGAGAATAATTTTATCAGTTGGGTACCTTGGGAGTGTATGAGGTTCACCTTTGAAGTAGCCAACCCGCATGTAAGTGTAATTGGGAAACTGGTGAAATAAACAGCCATACTCGTTCACCTTGACCCATTCCTCATCAGATACACACTTGTTTGGAAGACTTTTATCAACTAAGCACATAAAATGCCCATAAAAAGCATCTTGCACTCTATGGTAATGAGACCGGCTAGTCTTCAACACAAGCTGAGGGAAATCTTCCCAAACAAGAACTGATGATCTGTTTCCTTTTGTAGATAAACTCAAAAAAGAAGCAAGTGAAGCAGCAATGTACACCAGGTATGAGTTCATATAAAATGTGCAAGTATTGACAACTTCAGACAACTGTTCACATAGCATATCGCTAATCATTTCTCCCCAGAAAATTTTCTTCTTTGATCTTACAATGAGAGAAATATATTTGTACATCCAAGGTTCAAAGGTATTTGATGTAACCCTGCAAGGCGACTGAATAATGTAATGAGGTCAGTAATCTCCTCTTTGAACTTTGTGCAATGAATTCCCTTTGGCCATCTTGCAATATTAGGTCTTTTATTGATCAGCCAGTTGTCATTAATATACTTGGTACAATAAGAAGTGTCTTCATTCCACCTCTCTAGAGCCTTCTGCTTGGTAATATTAATAACAATAGGAACCGGTGGCACTTGAAAGATCCAGTCGATAGTTTCTGGGTCAAGACTAATAATAGTCTTTCCATCTTGATCTTTGATGGTCCTGGATGACAGATCAAAATTCCTCGCACATGCAAGCGTGAATTCTAGCTCAAGGGAAGCCAATGGAAAAGTAGAAACAAGATGAATACTACTTTTCTTGATGGAAACCATGTTCTTGGTAACTGCAGCATCAACCCTTTGAAGGAAATCTTCAAAGTTCATGTGTGAGATGTCAGTATCCTTAATCTCTTCACAATATGAAATAAATTGTAAAGGCGGGACAGAATTGTGATATGAGTCATATTGGTACTTCATCTTCTTTTTCTCCTTTTCTTTTGCAGATCCAATCCCTTCAGACATAGCAACTTTATGAAATCAAGCAATTGTTACATAAAAATTCCACAATGTGAGAACATCTACTTGAGAAGGATCCATTGTACAATTTTTACACAAGGGAAAGAACTTGGGATAATGAAAGCGTATGAAGATGACTGGTAATTGAATTCAATAAATTGGTTTCAGCTCAAAAATGATAAAGAGAACTCGAGAACGAGTTTCTTAAGAGTAATTGCATATGGAGACAGCGAGAATTATGAAGGATAAGAAGGTAAGTAAATGAATGGATATCATTTCTTCTTATAATGAAGTTGAATTAACCACCATCATGAGTTTTATGTCATATGGCAGTGGTAGGGACAACAGTTTATGCAAGTGGACTTTTAGAAGGATAATACACATACGGATTTATTCCTTTCTTCATCATAGAATGGGGTTTTTAATCCCAACTGCATATGCAAGCAAGAAGAGACTCTTGCATATGCAACTTAAGAATAAAAGATAGAAGTAGAAGAATCATGAATTTAAACACATGTAAATCCATAAAAGAAAGTTTTCATGTTAACAAAATACCTTGGGAAGTAAATAGGAAAAAGACTTAAGAAATTACCTCAATCCTCAAGAAGAAATCTTTCCAAATCTTGGGCAAAATCTGAAATGAATCCAAAGGATTTTCGGATTTAGGAAATATTGGATTTAAAAACTATATATAGATCACATTCCTAGTCTTTTTCCTTCAATTTTGGAGAGTCAACATGCATTTACAGCCAAGTGAGAAGCAAAGAGAGATTAAATGCAAAGAAATAGCAACCATTTTGACCATTTCCAATGCATATGCAATGAAGGTAAAAAACGGTGCCTAGGGCATGAATTTCAATCAAAATGAGGAAATCAAACAATCTAAGAAAGAAATAACTCACCCAAAATCAATTCTAGAGCTGAAAGAATGATTCTAGATGCTCAAATCCTTCTATCATGAAACGGTTTTAGAGAATAATGATCAAGAAGTGGACTGTTTTTGCCAGAATACATATGCCTTGCGTGTTTGATAATATATGCAATCTCCCCCAAAATCGATGCCCTAGAAAAATGCAGACAAATAGAGCAGAAATGCACTTTGGAAGTGCTCAAACATATGCAAAGAAATATGTTGCTGACCATAAAATCGCCACCTAGGGCTTCATGGCTGGGAACGCAATTTTTAAATGCCAAAACATATTCAACACAATATGCAATTGCTGTTGAAAATGACGTCCAAGAAGGATGTCTTTGCACATGTAGAAGACATGCAATCCTCTTCAAATTCGACACCCAAGGGAAAAACACACTTTGGATAGGTTAAAACATGCAATAGCAAGCATGTAAATGGCTTTAAAAACAACGTCCAAGGGCTGGAAGTTAAAAACGTTGTTTAATGTTTGTGTTTGCACATTAAAAAGACATGTAATCTCCTCCAAATTCGACGCCCAAGGAGCTGGGTTAAAAACGTTGTTTATAACATGTGTTTGCATATAAGAATATACACAAAAAGACATGTATTTGGGTTCAAAAACAACACTTTTAGTGTATTCCTAAAAAAAACGCACTTTTCAAGTGCAATTACACGTTTGAAAGAATATGTTTTTAATTAGGAAAAAACCACTTTATGTATTTTAAATACGTTGTTTTATATATGCAGTTGCATATAAAAACCACACTACAAGAGGATTAAATACGCTCTTTTAGAGGACAACTGCATATTTTTATAAAACATGTTTTTGGCTTACAAAAAGCCACTTTTATATGTTTTACATATGCAATTGCATATAAAAACAACATATTTAATGCTTAAATGACTTAATTTCAAAAGGTGGGTGTTAAAAAATGATTTGCATGTTGATGATATGCAATGAAGAACAAAAACCCCACTCTTGTGAACTTAAGTGATTTAATTTTAATTAAATTTAGTATATAACTATAGTATTAATAAAGTAACATGAAATTAGATCATTTAAAAGCTAATTTCATGAAAACATTAAAAACTATAGCTAAATCAACTCGAAATGAGTTGAAATTTAAAAATGGACATCAAAATCCATTTTATATATTAAATATAATTCAAACTCGTGCAATCAACCATGAAAAAGTCACCTTTGAAGTATTTTCCATAGAACATGCAGTCAGCCTGAAAAACCCCACCTTTTGCATCATAACTTGAGTTATACAACTCCATTTGATGTCTAAGATAGTTTGAAACGAGCGTATTTCAAAGGGCTATTGACTCAAGGGAAAATCAAGATTAAAAATTACTAACAAGAAAGAAGAAAACGAAGAAAAGGACTTGATGATTACCAAAAATCAAGTGCTTGTAGTCGGAGAAGAAAAACTCGTCCTGACAAGCAATAAGTTGATTAACTTGACAGGAACCCTCAAAAAGGATGCATGAAATGTGCAAAATAAAAAATCATTTCAGGGATGATGAATTGTCTCTATAACGCATTATCCAAAACATCGAAATGTAAAGGATACACCTACGAATTCATAAGAAAATTGTGCAGTGTTGCCACAATTTTGTGATGTCAAAATTGAGGACAAGTTGCAGAGTTGTTTTTCTGAGAGGTTTTTAGATTGCACGGTTTACCCCAGAATATTGTGAGCGACCGTGATAGCTATTTTATGAGTCACTTCTGGGAGTTGTTCAGATTTGTGTGGCACAGAGTTGACTCCTAGTACCAATTACCATCCGCAGACTGATGGTCAGACAAAGATTATTAATAAATGGGTGGAGGGCTATCTTTGAAATTTTGTCCGCTTAGCAGAGGGCTTTGGTGAAGTGAATATATCTGTGTGAGTACTATTACAATTCCACTCACCATATGTCTATTCGTATGACTCCTTTCAGAGCTTTGTATGGCTATGATCCTCCTAGTTTCTTGGATCTAATGTTCAGTGATAGCAGAGTTCCCAGTGCAAGTGATTTGCTGCAGGAAAGCCAGGATATTATGGGAACTTCGCGAGATAATATACAGAGAGCTCAGAATCAGCAAAAGCAATATGCTGATTAGAGGACAGTTGCTCGCTCTTTCTAGGTTGGAGATATGGTATATTAAAATATTTGATATTGCAGCCCTACAAGCAGTCATCTATTCGGAAGAGCAGAGCTGAGAAGCTCAAACCTCGGTATTATGGTCCTTTTTGTGTGGTCAGGTGGGTTGGCGAGGTTGCATATGAGATTGATTTGCCAGAGGACCGCAAGGTGCGTAATGTATTTCATGTTTCATGCCTCAAGAAGGCATTGGGCAAGCATGTTCTCCCATCTTCTGTTTTACCTCCATTGGAGGATGAGGGAAAACTGGAGTTGATTCCTAAGGCTATTTTGGATACTAGAGAGACATTTGCACAGACAAGTCATCAGGGAGTTTTTGGTGAAGTGGCATGGATTACCAGCTGAGGATGCCACTTGGGAGTCAAAGGATATACTTCAGCACCCTAGGTTTCAATTGTTTGAGGACAAGCAATCTTGGGAAGGGAAGACTATGATGTCCTTGTTTTAGCAGGAGCCTGTACGGCGTTTTTGTCAGTTCATCATCGTGACCCTCATGAGGTGATAGTTGGTTTAGAGGGTCTTTGTGATAGATTTACTATTTATAGTAAGTTTATTTTTGTCTAGTTACTATTCCTAGTAGGGAAGTGTGGGCACAGGATGCTGAGTGTCAGAACCATTCAATTTCATCATTTGCATATAGAGTTATTAAATTAAGCTTGGCTTAATTAATAACTTATGTTATTTAATGTTCTATTTGGATGGTGTGTTGTTGAAGCCTCATTAGTGAAATGAGTGAAGTTGAAGATTGAGGCTTAGGGTTTGGAAGAAGCCTTGTTTTAATATTTAATTATAAAGCCTTGAAGGAATTCAAAATTCCTTATGATTGATTATTATTCATGTTTATGCAATTTGGTAAATATGGGAATTGGAGAAGTTCTCAAGGGTTTTGTGTTGAAGAAATGCGAATTTCTTCAAGGAATTCGATTTGCACTTTGAGCTGGAATGAATGCCAGTGAATTGTGTAACTTGTTTCAGGCTATGAAGAGGAATTGTATCTGTACGACAATTACAAGGATCAATTTAATAAATTCAAGGAAGTTGCAACATTTATACCAGGAGATGTGTGTGCCATAAGCTTGTAAGCTGTAAGTTTGAATGCCAAGGTAGTCACGATAATGATCTCAGAGCTGCGTCAACAATAAGAGGATACCAATTTGTCCCTTTGTTGGCTGCGATACAAATTGGAGAGGCTGCGATCCATCATACAAAGCAGCATTAATAATTAACAAGCCTGCGTGGAAGTTTGAAGGCATGTTTTTTTGTTTTGTGAGTGCCAACATTACATGATAACAGCATCGACATCAAGCTATTCTCCATTATCGGAGAGCTGCAATTATATTGGAAGATATACAAAGGTCTCATATTCTAAAATTCCAGGTTCCTTATTTAAATTCAGTAAATATTGATGCATATGAAATTGACATTGGAAATATTTAATAGTGAGAAAATGAAATGGGAATTCATCAGTGAGTAGTTGCTTTGTTTTATTCAAGCATTTTATTTGACATATATTTTAAGAAAATTTAAAAATATATATATATATATATATGTATATATATGATCGAAAATACAAAAAAATTGCAAAAACAATTATACAAAAAAAGGTTGTTAGCAGCTAAGAGCCAGCCAAGCTCTTTACAGTTGTCCCTAATATGATTCCCTCTTGAACCGCCTTTGATGCTCCGTATAATGTTCACAGATTTATCGTTGGCAAGTGTAGGAATCGTGGACCAGTATGAATGGATGGTCTCCAATTGTATATTGTCGTCCAATGATATTACCTATTTGAGGAATGATTTTGAGATTGACTTTGTCCATTGATGAGTCTGAAACATTTCCTGTGCGATAGTGGAAAGTCTGGAATGAATATCTCCCAACAATAGCCCAATTATGGTAGATTGCAGGTATATATTCCTTTATCTTCATTGTTTCCTGTTTTCAGCCATTTTCCCCCAGAGCACTAACTGGTCAATCTCCTATATACTCGTATATGGTAATGGTCGCAACTTTTCATCTCGTAGCTTGGTTTATATTTTATCTGGGTTTATATTATTTTCAATAAAGGTCCGGCATATGAATTTATTATATTTGGTATTGACTATTTATTTATATTATCACTGTTTATTTAGTATATTGTTTCTAGGGTAACAAGTAGCCTTGTAATGCTGGTTTTTTGAAGCATAGTGGGGTGTTTTGTGAATGGTCTATTTTTTTGTATCTAGGGTATTGATGTAGCCCTGCAATGCTGGTTTTCTAAAGCATTCTAGGGAATTTGTATTTGAGGTTTATATGAATCTTGATAGACTAGTACCATGATTGTATAAATGGAGAAGATCCAAGAGCATAGGTGAAAGGTGGTATAAGTTTGTGTCCAGTCTGGTTTTTATTACAACCAAAGTGATGGGGGTGATTTTAGAAAAAACTTATTTATGTGCTATTTATATATTAATCATTACAAAGAATCATTAATTGACCAAAAAAAAAATTATCCCAAAAACCACTCACTGGACCAAACCCAAAGCAAGAGTGATGCTAGGGTACCAAGTTTGTTAATGTCAGTTTTGTACCACTACATAACATATAGCAATTGAATACTTGATAAAGCATACCAAACACTCAACCCTCTCTTGAAAAGTATATACTCATGAAGAACACGAGAATACTCCAAGGTTCCTTACACCTGTGGATACTAACTCAGTTATATTAATGTGATTTGCTAGTAATCACGTAGGCGGCCTTACGTTGTTCACTTGAGGATGTCAAATTCTTGATGATGAGATATAGCTTTCCAATGTATACTCAATGATTTTCCTCCTTTTATATCACTTCCAACTTTGCTCTTCAAACTTCGACTACTAAACTACTTCTTGCTTTGCTACTACTCCTATAGAATGGAAAGATTGGCAAATGGACGGGGATCAACCTAATGAAAGCTTGCCAGCGGCGTTACCTCCATAAATGCAATGATTCAAGGGGAATGGGACTAGATTACCACACAAGGCTCCTTAACAAGCCGTTAAGATGCTAGTGGCCTAGTATGTAGATCCCTATCAAACATTTACCAATATCACCATACAACTAGCCATCTACTTTTACTCTAACAACATGAAATGAAATCCTACTTTAATTTGAGAGATGAGAAGAAACATGCAATACACCAAAATGATCATGTATATCCACCATGCAAATCACAACAATGAATAGAGAACAATTTTGATAGTATTTTGGCAACAATTCTCCAACATAACTCTCTTTACAAATGAGAACAAATGGCCTTATATAGAGGCTCAAAATTACGAGTGGCCAAGATTAAGAGGCAAAATCAAGGGCCAAGATTAAACCTTACAAACCCTAATTAGGGTTACCATCTTTCAACCAATTACATGAGAGCACCAACTTTGTGGGCCAATGAGAAAATTACAATAATTTGTCAACCAATGAGAACATAAGACACTTGGCATGATTTGATTGCATGCACATGAAATTGCCACCTCATCAACCTTATCTTATAAATTTATTTAATCCTTGAGATGAGGTGAAGCCTTGGATGCTTGAGCTCGTCCTTAGAAACTTTCTCATCACCACTTGAACTTGCTTGTACTTGATGTCCTGACCTCGAAAGGGTGAGGTCTCCATGCACTTGGGGTAATCCTGCCTTGGCCTCGGTGGCTTGCCTGGATGTGAACCTCTTTGCAATTTGAGAGCCTTGCTCTTGGCCACCGCCTTGAAATTAAACTTGACCCCATCAACCTATCTTCTCGCTTTCCACCTTCATTATTCTTGCCTTCCTTAACCTTCATGGCCTTTATGTTCTTCTCCAACCTCCTTAATCATTAAGTTCATCAATTGCCTCCTAGTTAATGATTCCCTCTTTGGTTAACCTCTCAATGCCTTTCAACTGTTCAAACTGCCACAACTTCGCCCCTTGGCATATCTGCCTTAACCTTTGTGGTGTGGTCTCTTTCAACCTATCTCTTAATTGTATCATGTCAATGGTACCGATGTTAGTGTCTCGGACTTGCTTCAACTTCGAGAAGAAGGTGGTCTTGGGCATCATATCTTCTTTGTCTGCTATTTTGGTATTAGTTCCCTTTGGGTTCTTGCTTGTACTAGCATCCGCCATGGAGTGGTTCATGCAAGCAAGAAGGGAAAGAATTCAATCAAGACAATCAAGAAATCAGCTTAATGAACCAACCTTCTCTCTTTGAAACTTGCCTCCGACACCCAAACAAACGATCACCAAAGAAAAGATAACAATTAAAGAGAATAAGTTAAAAGACAACCAAATTTGCAAATTTTCCTCAAAAAATGGCAGGGCCTGGACAAAAATCAGAATTTCCTCTCTTCTATCAAATTGATATCTTTGCCACAATTCTGGATTCTATCCAATGGCAAGCCTCTCTTCACAAGATTTCAAGCCTTCTAAATCTGGAAATTGCCACACCTGGCCTCTTGCAATTTGTAAAGCCCCTCTTGATGATCTTCGGATCAAAATCTGCCCTCTTGGTTGAAAATTCTGAGAATGATGGCTAGAAAATCGAAAATTCTGGGAATGGAGCTTTGAAATCAGAACCTTGACACCTCTCAGATTTGAAATTCTGAGCCTTATGCTTGAAGATCCAAGCCTCCTAGCTGGAAATTTCGATGCCAATGAGGGAGATCGCTGCCTCCTGCCTGAATGGAATTTTGCAGCCTATATTGGAGACTTCGATGCCCTTGCTATTGAGGAATTGATGCCTAAGCTGGTAAAAAAAATCGCTGCCTCTCAAATGGAAGAGATCACAGCCCCTTAAGGAGGAATCCGCCGCCCCTCAATATCCAAATTCGCTGCCTCTTGTGGGAATAAAAATCACTGCCTATAGCTTGAATTTTCGCTGCCCCATTAGGAAGAATTCGCTGCCCTAGATCTTGATAAAAAAATCGCTGGCTATGACTGGGAAGTTCGCTGCTTATTAGCAGAGCCAAATGCCTTTGTTTGAATGTGAAAAGTGAAGGGCTAATGCCCTCACTTTATACCCAGCCGCCCAGCTTCCAAACAAGGCCGACCTGCCCAATAAGACATGAAAAATAATTAAATAAGACATGAATAAAAATTCCAAAAATTTAAAATATAAGGCCCCCAAAATCCGAAAATTAATAGGGCAGGGCCCTGATTCAATTGAACAAGGCACGATTTTAATCCTCAAGGCCGAAACAATAATTAATGCTCAATATGAATTGAATTTCGAAATTTCCCCGAGAATGCCTAAAAAAATCGAAAATTAAATGCTTAGATTTTCGAAAATTATAAAAGAATGCTCAGATTTTATTTGATTTCTCCATTAACAGCCACTTGAATTTCGAAATTACTCTCCATTCTCAATGCAAATTGCTTCAAACATCATTTCTTATTTGCCCAATTCGAAAATTTATAAGGGAATATAAAAAAAAATCAAGGCAAATATTTCAATAAATAATCCAAATTCGAAAATAACAATGGGCTGTTCATAAATTCAGTTTGCTTGCTCCAGATTTATATTTTCAAAAGATGAAATCATCGCACATAAATGCAAACAATAAGATCCACCTTCACAATTTTCAATTCCAATTTCAAGGCAAAAACTGAAAATCCAATAGCAATTGATTCAACTTGCAATGCCTAGAATTCGATTCCAAGTGGCCTAAATTCTGGAAATCGAGTCAATTCATGCCATTATAACTTAAAATTTTGCAATGAAATCCACCTTTCTTCAATCCAAAAGAAGCATCAAATCAAATGAAAACTCAATCAAAATCAAAGCATTGCAATCATCTCAAACCATCAACTCAAGCCATGCCAAATCATCTGGATCTAAAATTTGCCTAAGACATCAAGCTTTGAGATCGAAAGGAAATCAAAAGCCAACTCCAAGTCAAAAATAGGGGGGGGTCCCCAAGATTTGGGGCGATGATGTGAAACCTCACAACAAAGTTGTCCTCAATACGTAATTAGCATGACGATGTTGTGCCACTCTAATATAAATATCATTATGCCCAAAGTTGTGAAGCAACTCATGATGATCCCAATGAAATAGTGCACTGGTCAAGCCAATGCCAGGATCCCAAACCATTCTACCTCCCATGATAAAGGTGAGGAGATAGATGTATCTCACCATACCACTAATTACAAAAGTTATTTGCACCTGTATGCCAATTGGAATACAACGATCCCATATCAATCTTAGTAGTATGTTTCCACCAATTTGATGCGTTACTCGGATATAACTATCATCAATCTGCAACAACTACAAAAGCACTCCATCCATCATGCAAATCCCTGGATCCCAAGTCATCGCACTATCACACTCCCTCAAATGGAAGAGATAGATGTCTCTCATCATGTCATTGATGCCAACTATCAATCTGAGTTAATCCGCAAAAATGTGATGAATGTCCATCAAAGGTGCAAAGAAGAATATATCAAACCATAGTAGACCACTGTTCAAAACAGCATCAAATAGACTCAAATTTATACCCCCAATGGTGTAAGAAATGCCTCTAATGGTGTGTGTTGCTAGACCCTCATCAGTGCCATGCTAATATCCAACATTGGAGTAATGATCCCAACCATTCCAATCTATCCCAGCAAAATTTGTCATCAAATTGCAATCTAAAGCTTCTGTAACCAACAATGTAGGATATCCTCCTAATAACAATGATTGAATTGGAACCAAACAAGTTTTGGCTGGAATACTTCTACTCTCATGGCCATCTCCATAAATTGGAGCATAGATTTGTTGGAACTCACCATTTACAAGCATATACCAACCCAAAGCAAGTGACTCCATGACATGCACCTCAAATCCTAATGTTAGAACTGCATAATCCACCAAGGAATCACCAACATGACGGGATTGTGTCTCAACACCATTGATCTCCTCGAGCTCTTCATATATAGCAAAAGACCTAGTCAAATCTGAGTCACCCATGTCTCCATCTCTACATGTAGGCCTAACCGTACTGGATGATCCCCAAGGTGTGTGCTCAACTACTCCATCCATGTCCATTACTCAAGCCTTCAAATGTCTCTCCAAAACTGACTCATGATCTCCATGATGCAAGTTGTGCCTATACTCAGTAATTTCATAATCATGCCTATCATCAAGCCCATGAAAATCTGAAAGCTCCTCGTGCTTGACCATCATAAGGGGTTCTCCCATCAAACAGTGAGTACTACTCTCATCCTCAAATGTTATAGCAGCCATAGAAGACTGGATTTTTGTTGTGGATGATGATACTTGAACCAAGCTCATAATTTGAATTTTTTATTCTTGAAGGGCCATTTGAAACCCTTACTACAAACCACTAAGAATGTAGAAATTTTTGTAGACCAACACTGAACAGTAGTCGAAAGGCTTCTTCAACTCCAAAATGAAACCAAGAAGGTGCGGCTAGACAAGCAGGCTGCTCTCACAGATTAACCAGAAAAATCCTCCAAAAAACTGATTTCTTTACTGCTCAAATGAAACCCTTGACGTAGCATTTCCTCACATACCCTTCGAAGATCTTTCAAAACTGCAAGTGTGATGACCTATGAAGTTTTTCATCTCCACAAGCTGCTCCAAACCCCCAGGCTCAGCTAAGCTCCTCTCAAGAAGCAAGAGAGAAATTAATTGACATAACATAACCAAAATGATCTCCAAGTGCCTTTTTATCAAACTCCAAAACCATGTGCCCTAATTAGGGTTTTCTTAGGTTTTCCCACTTATATTTGATTTAATTCTTTTTTTTTATTCTTTCCAACTTAAGTGGAGTAAACCCCATGTAAAGTGACTTTTCTTATTTTTCTTTGTGTTGTACACATTAAACTTTTGTATTGAGTTGAGTTCTCAAATTGAAGTTTTCATTTCCTTGAAAAGCCTTGTGCAGTCTATGTCCTCTTGTCATCTTTTTGTCCTTTTCTATTTATTTGTCGGATGATAGAATGAGGCTCTTAAAGACATTCGTTGTAATAACCCTCTCTTGTATTTTAACAAGTTTATTTTGTTTGTTTTGTTTGCAATTTTTCAATACAAACCACCAAAAAAAAAGACTTAACCAAACTGAACCTTAACTTTAAACAATCAAAGAAGTTGGTGGTTGTACATAGTGTTTGAAGGCTATAGGATCAACAAACTCCTAAGTATCATCAGACTCCAACCTTACGTTGGGATGTTGATCCCAAATATTATATATAGATTGATGAGGAGACACCTAAGGAATTGGTTGGGGTTTCATTGCTTGAAGCAGCCCCTTATACTGGAAATGACTCAAACTTGAGCTCCTATTTCGATACAGACCTACCATTTGCATCTACTGATTTAAATTAGGGGCAGCCATATATTTTCTCAATCTTTGTCATTTTATAGTTGGAACTTGGAGCCTTTGGGCATTTTGTTATAATTCTTATTTAATGTGTATGCACATTGACAATGAAAGCATTTAAATTTTGCTGATTTAGTTGTCAATTCTCATATGAAGTCTCAATTCCAAGTATAATGTTATGTATTAAGCTTGCGCAATGTCTATGCTGAATTTGCTATCAATGTTACGACATGAATATTTGAAATTTCTCTGTATTTTAAAAAAATCCCTATTTTTAAATAACGGTCCCCTGCTCTTCCCTAACAAATGGTACAAAAAGAACCTCCATACCGGAAACACATCTGACATCGCTATCCCAGAAAATTGGGGAAGCATAGTTATGCTTTACGGAATTTTAGCCTCATTAAATATTACGTTCCATTTTAGATAAATCTTTTACAAATATTCTGACAAATATACCATAAATCAATTCTTATATAAACAGGACATAAGAAAATATATTCTTTCTGTTTCCTTTATATGAGTTGTGCCTAGTCCTCACTTTCCCAGATTTCCTTTACTTCATGTTGAGTTTAAAAAGAGTATATTCATTTATTTGGTTATCCATAAGATATTTGGAAATGTTATTATTACCTGTAGAGTATTTCCATTCTCAGTACGCTCATATTTACTCAAGCATTCCTGCAGACGGAGAATCTGTACCAAACAGACAATTTCAAATAAAGACTTTACCATCTAACGGATGCAAAAATTAAATAGCAGTTACACATACAAAATGTTATTCCATAGCACTTAATTCAGCTTACCTATTCAGAAACATTAATGATTAATCAATTGCACCATTGCCTATGAAGGAACTCTAGATTCACCAAACCTGGCTCTGATATTTCTATTTGGTTGAGAATAAGGATGAATTTTGCTTTCACAAAAAACAAAGCCACTAAAGTTTTAGCAACTGATGACAATATTGACAGAATTGAAATTAGGTTGGTAAAAAGGAAAACTGTACCTCCTCACTTAAATAATGCAGATTCTCTCGTTGATATTGTAACAAAGCCGTTTGTTGTTCTGCTAGTCTTCCTGCATCACCATATCTGCAGAATTAAACAGATCCTCAGAACATCCCCATTATACAAAAGACACTTCCAAGTGTGATCAATACACTGTTCAATAACTCAGACTCTGCAAATTTTCACAGTGCGAAATCTTAACTCGGACTTAGGACTACATGACAGGTCAGCAAAAATTACAAATTACATAAAGACAAAAAATAAACTTAAATAATGCATAAAATGCGTGAAGAATGAATTTAGAAAACACATAAGCTTATTTTAATCATATTAGCAATATTCTGAATCAAAATTGACTCAACAAACCAAAAGTATAAATAGAATTCAATTACATAAAATTGAATCAGGAAACAAAGAATTGCTTTAAAATTCATAAAAATAGGGGGCAAAATGCTCTTTATTATCTCAAGCCAAATAAAGGGAAAAACTTGCTTTTCTTTCCTGTGCAGCCCAAAGCAATTCATATGTTTTGCTTTTAAAAACCAAAGTGGCAGGGCAGGGATAAGTAATGAAACACCCCTGCACCACAAAGCCCAAACTGTGGCATTTGAGGCCAAAGAAATCCCCATCGTGGATGCTAATATCATAGTTTTATTGCTTACCCTCAGTAAATCCTTTCAGTGACAAATAATCAATTCACTCCACTAAGATCCTACTCATTGAATACATCAAAATGGCAAAAAGCTGTTTCTTTTTCATGTCAAAAGTATTACCTTATTTGATTGTATGCCAGCATTGGACAAATCTGATTCTGTCTGTATTGTTTCCTAAACAAATACATGAGAATTTGCTGTGCCAGGAACCAATATACATACAAAACCCAGAATCCAGCTTCCCTATGTTCCTGTCCCTTGTACTGTTTCCAGAAAATGGTAAGCCTGAGGAACATCTATTTGCTGTCACCAATGTCCTTTGCCCTCCTCAACCAATCAAAAGTTTGGAATGCATCCACAAATGCGTCTCAAATAGGGTAACAGTTATCTAGGATATGGATCTCCAAAGTAGCTGGGTAACAATTATTGGCCCTTCCAGTTTCCTAGTTCAATATTCTTTTGTAATGTCCCCATTTTCGTGGGCATCAGAATTAGAGGGATTAGCCTATTAATTGACCCTCGTAGACTAATGAGGTTGGATAGAGGGTCTCTTGACAGATGTAGTTTCTTCAAAGACTTGAACTTTGCAAGATTGGTGTTCGTTTGAGGTCTCTAGGATGCCGTATGAAGTGATTTCTATTTATAATGAGTTTATTACTATTTATAGCAAAATTTTTGAGTGATAGAGATGGACCCTTTCTATTTTTGGAAATGGTATTTGGTCACATGGGGAATTACAAGATGAACACTCAGTTCAAATGACAGAGTGAAATAATAAGCGATTTGAGAGTTATTAATAATTTTGTGGCCAAAATGATATTAAATTGTAAAAATAGTTTATTATAAAGTTATAACATAACTTTATAATTTCACTTAAGTTGAAGGTCTATTCATCATTGAAAGGGGACCAGTTGAGTAATTAATTATAAATGTCAAACTTAATGAATTATTAAAACATTTCCTAAGTTGAAATGAAATAACATTTAAAATGTTATTTAAAAGGTTTTTTGGGAAATTGCACTTCTTGAAGGTATTTAATACTTGCAAGAGAACTCGAATTCATTATGTTGATTGATGATTTTGATTGAAGATTTTTGGAGCATTGGAGTTGTAAAAAACTAGAGGTTTCTGCAGGTTTCAGGGTTTGTCGACATTGAAGAGCGTGGCTACTTCATTGTATCACCATATAGAGGGTGTGCAATATCATTTGATTGTGCTAGAGGGTTCAGCTTCATCTAGAGGTCAAAATTGAGCTGATTGGTACAACAAATTTCAGAATTTATTGTCAGATTGAGGGTGGATGTTTGAACAGTTTGCATTTACTGAATAAAACATTTAATTGTTGATTGTAGAGGGCTGTACTTATTGCTTTTTGACTGTTCATTTCCAGCCGTACTCTTTAAACTTCATATGCTACGATTTTTGGGTTGAGAGCTTCTGAAAAAATTATTAAAAATCATAGGAGGCGCCAAGGAGTGAAGGACAATACGACATCATCGATTGGGAATCTTCATAGTTGGAAGGTGGAATTACAGAGTCTTCTTGTTTCTTTTTCAGCCAACAAAGGTCTCAAAAGGGTTTTATCAATAAATCGTTCAGCAGATAGAGCCTTAGAAGGATTCTTACATTGGTATTAGAGTGGTTTCCTACCATCTTGTGAGGTTGCATGTCAAATTTTTCAATAGCATGTCAGCTTTTTCAATTGCATGTCAAATTTTTCAATTGCATGCCATTTTCAAGCAGTACAGATTTTGGGGGTTTGATTTAAAAAAATCATTGAGTTCACACATTTGATTTTGAGTGACTAGCACTCTTGCAGTTGTTTCAATTATGGAAAAGTCAAGAAATCAGTTAAATAGGGAAACCAGTTGAATAGTATGATTATTTCCAGGAAGCAAACAAATACCATAATGAAAAACTTGGAGAAGATTAAGCAAAATCAAAAAAGAATGGATGAATTGTTTTCAAAACCAGCAACCATAGACAGTTTAGTACGACATATGACATTCATTTTTAAGGGGTCTACATCACAAAACAAAAAGGAAGAGAAACAAGAGATCTCTACAGGTGGGACATCAAAAAATATTTACAATGAACTTTTAGTAACTAGTGATCGGCATATAGCTGATCCCATGGAGATTAAAAATCAGACTTACATTAAGGGAGATGTTGGGCACAAAACACTTCAAGATGACTTCCAGATAGGGGAGGAGTTGGTGATGTTCAAAGATAAACCTGTTGCATTCAATCAGCCACATGAAGATTAAATTTCTTGTGATGTTATTCATACTTATGAAACTCTAATGGAGGTCCAAGATTAGAAGGTGATTTTTGAGGAGAATGTTGGTACTTTCAGCGATCCAGAAGTTGTTATCAGCCATGATAACAATTCAGATGTTCATGACAGTAGTCCCTTGTTTGAGCATAATGATGTTGTTGATGACAGGGCCAGTATAGAAGATGTAGTGGGTGTCTCCTTGAGTCTTGACTCGCAAGATGGTAGTGTTACTTTTGAGGATTGAATGGAAAATATGAGCACTAATAATTCTGATTTCTATGACAGCGGTGAGTTATGTTTGCATCCACATGAGATAGCAGAGGTTTTATAGGTGGATGATGTTGGTACTCATGATTTGGGTACTACTGATGTTATTTATGAAGATGACTCATGCTCCAGAGAGTCTGATTTTTCATATCAGACTTTAGAAAATGATTCTGAGAATTCTTTGGTTGATGATAGGTCCCAAGATCGCGACTTACAGTTACATGTAAGGTGCGAGTGTGTGAGGATCTTGTTGTAGCAGCAGCTTCCACTCTATCAGATCAATCATTTGTTGAGGTGCCTAGCTATAGTACTTCACTTGTAGATGTGTGTGGAGATGATAGCACACATGATGCTATTTGTCATGAGGTGAGTGATGTTGATACAGCTTCATATCACAATGTTGTTTGTGGCACAAAGAGTTTGCATGGGAGTTATGATTTCCGGAGACACCAGTTGGTTCGACAACTAAAGGTGAGTGACAGTCAGATTTCCACATTTATTGAGCATTTTGATGTTGCTCATCAAATGTTGGCTACTTATGGTTGGAGCACTCTTGTGATAGATGAGCATTGTGATGGTCCTCTTTCCCTGGCAGAGTTTCATGCACTTCATGAAGTAATTGGAATAATGAAACAAAATTACCTACAATTACTTCAAGACAAAGATTATCTTCTCGAGTGGGATGGTACCTGTTATGATGCACTGAGGGGAAAGGAAAAGGAGGTAGATAAGCTCACTCATAAGCTTGGGGTGACTATGAACTCATTGTAGAGCACCCAGTTGGCCCTTCAGGAGTCACAATCGTGGTTAGAATAGTTTACCATGCAGTTGAGCCGAGCACAGTCTTCACCATCTGCAGTTACAGTACAATTTCCTACAGTGCCAGTTGGTGATGATTTGATATCTACAGGGTGTAGTGAGGATGTAGCTACATCCATCGCTAATGCAGGTGTAGTAGTTTCAGATGGGATGAGTACTTTGGTTGAGAGCAGTAGAGAACCACTTGTTGCATCAAGTTCTCCCGAGGTCGGTACTATGTCAGATGACGTGGGTCAGATTGTTGATAACTCTTGTGTGACAGTGGTGGATTCCCCAAGGAGTTGTGTGTTAGTACACGATGCTACTCCATTATCTTCACAGGGGACTTTCCCGGTGTCATTTGGTTGGGAGTATGGCTCTCATGTTGATTTATTTCCCTCTCCTAGAAGCAAATATGTTATTTCATTTCATGCAGCTGAGGGTGATAGACGGCTTGTTGTGTTAGAGAGTCAGAGTGATCAGTTGCAGGTTTCAGAGGGTAAGGTTGATTCCGTCTTATTTTGTTTTTACCGCGCCGATACATTTGTTGAGTACTCGCTTGAGAGTCTTGAGTTTCAAGAGGGGCCATTTGGGGTCACCAGGGATAGTCTCATTCATGGTTCATGCGCTATCAGACGTTTTGTGGGAGTCATTGTAGGTACTCTGACTACAATGTTTCTTCATAAAGACTTTGTGGTTGGGTTTGTAGAGCAGGTTGCCATAGGCCCTACCAGATCGTTGATTCAGGGTCAGAGATTGGAGCCATCTTCTGATTCCAAAGTTATCAGTGATGAACCGTTGACAGAGGTTGGAGCTTTCTATCGTAACTACACAATGACGAGTGCTCATCATTTTTCTTTTGATCCACATGTGGAGGACTTGATGATGCATCAGTGTAGATTGGCTTCAAGATTATACCGCCCGTTGTGCTATGGGTATTCACCATCTTTAGTAGATGGAATCAGTAGCTACAAGTTGGTGGGGGGCCACTTGCAAAGTCATCACATCCATGACATATTAGCAGAGGATGGAGATAGTGGTTGTGATACAAATAACTTCAGGAGTTCTTATCTCCATAGTACAGATGGACGCGAGTCTCAGTTGCACTAGGACCCAGGTGGCAACAGGGTTAGCACTGTAGTTTGGGTGGGCCCACTTGGTTGGCTTCACCAATTCTGGTATGGTGAAGTTGGGATCAGAGTTGAGCAATGAAAGTCTGAGGATGTTCATTTTGGCAAATTTCCATATTGGCTATGGGTTCCAGGGATTGTTCCAACTAGTGGATTGCTTCTTCCTTCGTTTGGGGTTACCCTAGTTGCAGTGTTCAATGGTATTATGTTGACACCACATGGTTTGTATGGAGTACTCTACAAAGTTAATTGGGATCCCGACATTCAATTGAGCATTGAGTGTAGAGTTTGGGATTCTTTGGGTGGATCTGGATTTCAGACAAAGTTTACAGTTGAGCATTGCAATAGGTTTAGTGTGCTGAAAGTATACTGGTTCATCCTTGGCCTTCTTGAACATGTTTTGATTTTGATGCACTATTCTTCTGCGCAGGGGTTGGATAGTTGGCATGATGTTTGTCCTTACGCAGTTGTGTTTATGTTGGTGCTACAGGAGATGGTTTGAGATGTGTGGGACATTACACACTTCATCTTCTGGACATCTGGTGGGGTGGAGATAATTTGCAGTAGAGATTGCTTGAGGACAAGCAATTTCAAAGAGGGCGGACTGTAATGTCCCCATTTTCATGAGCACCAGAATTCGATGGATTAGCCTATTAATTGACCCTCGTAGGCTAATGACATTGGATAGAGGGTCTCTTGAGAGATGTAGTTTCTTCAAAGACCTGAGCTTTGCAGGATTGGTGTTTGTTTGAGGTCTCTAGGACTCCATATGCAATGATTTCTTTTTATAGTGAGTTTATTGCTATTTACAGCAATTTTTGGAGTGATAGAGATGGACCATTTCTATTTTTAGAAATGGTATTTGGTCACATGGGGAATTACAGGATGAACACCCAGTTCAAACGACAGAGTGAATAATAAGCGGTTTGAGAGTTATTAATAATTTTGTGGCCAAAATGATATTGAATTGTAAAAATAGTTTATTATAAAGTTATAGCATAGCTTAATAATTTCACTTATGTTGAAGGTCTATTCATCATTACAAGGGGACCAGTTGAGTAATTAATTATAAATCTCAAACTTAATGAATTATTAAAAGATTTCCTAAGTTGAAATGAAATAACATTTAAAATGTTATTTAAAATTCTTTTGGGGGAAACTGTACTTCTTGAAGGTATTTAATAGTTTCAAGAGAAATCGAATTCATTATGTTGATTGATGATTTTGATTGAAGATTTCTGGAGCATTGGAGTTGTAAAAACTTAGAGGTTTTTGCAGGTTTCAAGGCTTGTCGGCATTGAAGAGCATGGCTACTTCATTGTATCAGCATATAGAAGGTGCGCAATATCAGCTAATTGTGCTAGAGGGTTTGGCTTCATCCAAAGGTCAAAATTGAGCTGATTGGTAGAACAAATTTCAAAATTTATTGTCAAATTGAGGGTGGATGTTTGAGCAGATTGCATCGACTGAATAAAAGATTTAATTGTTGATTGTAGAGGGCTGTACTTATTGCTTTTTGACTGTTCATTTCCAGCCGTACTCTTTACACCTTCATATGGTATGATTTTTGGGTTGAGAGCTTCTAAAAAAATTATTAAAAATCATAGGAGGTGCCAAGGAGTGAAGGACAACACGGCATCATCAATTGGGAATCTTCATAGTTGGAAGGTAGAATTACAGAGTCTCCTTGTTGCTTTTTCGGCCAGCAAGGGTCTCAAAAGGGTTTTATCAATAAATTGTTTAGGAGATATATCCTTAGAAGGATTCTTACATCTTTAGAATTTTAATATGAAAATTTATTGGCTTTACATTTGCTGAGGATGAGTATAAGGATCAATCAGCAATCAACAGTTGAGATTCCTATTAAAGTAATTATCCTAAAATTATCTTCCCAATATGAAGTACATGATTTTCTCATCCTTAAACATTGTTTTTTTTATCAAGCCCAAATAAAAGAAGTCAATGAACCATTGACAAACATCCCCAGACCTAGGACGTTGTCCTGGGGATGGAGATGAAATGTTCTCTCTCTATGTCCGGCATGCAAGAAGGAGCACTCCAGTGATATGGGGCTATTTGCTCTTGAAGAAAGCTAGTGGGGACAGCCAATCGTTCCCAAGATCTCAACAAATGTTCCTTGACAGTCTTGAACTCAAAGCCACCACTTAATGGTACTAATGATGGGGATGTTGGGATGATAACAGGGGTAGTTGTTCCCTTCAAAAAATTAAAAAGAAAAATAATTATAATTAAAAATATATATATAAGAGGAGAACCCATCAATATATCCACCCTAATATACCCTAAACCAATTCATTTTGGAACACTAAATGAAAGAGAAAACATGGGAGGAAGAGGAAAGTGGAGGAGGAAAGAACAAGAGGGAAATGGAGAAAGAGTGCGAGAATTTGCAACAAACGTGAGACTATCTATCATCACATTTTCTCGATGTTCAATCTTTACTTCTTGTTTTAAGTTTTTTAATTTTTCTCATTTACAAAGCCATTTTCTTGTTTGGTTTTAAACAGTCTGACTTATTCAACACATTTAAGTTTTTAACCAATGGGCACTAAAATTTTACATTGTCCAGAAGTTTACTGGGATAAACACATCAAATTCTCTGAAGTTGTCATTCTTACATTTTTTTTCTTTTATGCACTAAATATGATTTGCACCTAAAATTGATTTTCTTTTTTTTTTTGCACTTGAAACAAGCAAAAACATTCTTCCTTTGTATTTGCATTTGAAATGAGCTCAAAATTATTCAACACATTTAACAAATAGACTGTTGATATTATGGCCTTTACAGCAAATATCACTTACGCCAAACAAAAGATCATATTAATTGCGGATATATTTCGATAGGTAAATAATGATATTAAATATATTATATATTTAATATCTATTGTTGACAAGGAAATTCGATTTTGTAATAAGTTGTTTAGTTGGGCCCAAGAGTCGGCCTTCTTGGAAGGTTTATCCAAGTCGGCCCCTATTGGGAATTCTCCCTTTGGCTCCTATATATAGGAGACCGATTCTTGAGAGAAAGACACCCAAGACATAACGTGCTTTCTCTCTCCAAGAATCATCCAATACTTGCAAGACAGCAGCAAACCTTCTTGAGGATAGACACAGCGAATTCTTCCATCATAGGCAGCAAAATCTTCCATAGAGGAGCAGACATTTCTCCATTAGAAGGACATCGAAGGGACAGCTGCAAATCACAGCGAAGGGACAGCAACTTCACCATTAGAAGGACTGCAAATCTCAGTCCTAATTGCAGTGTTTTCCTTGCCCTAATTGCAGAGCGAATTTTGGAGCAGAATTCTGGAGCAAAATCAAGGCATAATTTCATTGGTCTTTATCTGAGATTAGGTCAAAGAAAATATCAGATTAAAGGCATCAAGGAAGCAGGATCTAGGCTGATCTAGCTGGATCAGATCCGAAGAGGGACTGACCTAAAGATAAATTCAGAGATCAATCCGGGTACTATCTTACCTTATTCTTAAATCATTTCCTTTTATCCTATGCTTCGTATTGAAAGATCTCTAGAGGTTGTTTATTCCTAGGTAGAATCTGGAAAATATCAACATGGTATCAGAGCTACGGTAGAGAAAAGATCCATTTTAGATTTAGGAATTCAAACTAATTCTTTCAACTAAGTTGGTAATCATGTCTACCGGGATTAGACCTGAAGATAGGCTAGAGGGAGATGTTAATTTTACATCTTGGAAAATGAGGTTATTAATCATTCTAAGGGAATTAGAAATTATTTCAATCATTGAAGGTCCTCCTAAAGAAAATATGGATAATGATGAAAAGAAGGAATGGAACAAAAACAACAATAAAGCAATGAGGATAATTGTTGATAGTGTTAAAGACCACATTGTGCCAACTATTGCAAATCTAGAGAATGCATATGAGATGTTCACCTCATTATTTGGCATGTTTCAAATCAACAACACAAATAGGGTAAAGGATCTCAAAAATAACCTCTCCCGAATAAAAATGAATCAAGGGGAGTCCATCACTTCATACTTCATGAGGATCAATGAGTTAAGGAATCAACTATCATCAATTGGGTTCAATTATGATAATAAAGAGCTTGCTATAACAGCTCTCAACAGATTGCCTCTTACTTGGGAAGCATCATTCAGGGGATTAGTGCTCATTCCAAATTACCTACTCTTGATAGACTAAAGACCGATTGCCTTCAAGAAGCAAAATTAATATCAAGAGGCTCAATCCTCAAGGAAGATATTCAAGTTCTTTTCTCGCAAAACTCAAAGGGGGGGGGCAGGTAAATTCAAGAAGAAGAGAGAATATCAAGAGAAAGAAAATGAAGGAAGTTCAAAGGACAAAGGGGGAAAGAAGTACTTTAAGAAAAGAAAACCTTTCAAGGACTTCTCTAAAACTAAATGTTATAAATGTAAGAAGTTTGGTCATATCGTCGTAAATTGTCCTGAGAGGAACAACTTTCAAGCATCCTTTGTGGAGGTAAAGGTACCCAAATCAGAGCACTTTACACTTTGAGAGGGAGTTTTATATATGGGCTCACGTGTGAAATTATCTAAGTTATAAACTCCTATTGGTTAATTACATCTGCATCCTTGTATATGTTGTTTATGAGAAACATACTTTAGGTTGCAGCTCTGTCATACTTCTGTTATATATATATTGATGTATGGGTGGCAACATACATAACTATTAGCATACTTGGTATATTTTATGTATAGGAACATACATTACATTATTTTGACTGGCATATTTTATGTTTTCACATTACCTTGTTTATGTTGTTCATGTGTGAACATATTTCCTCTATAGTAGGAAACTTTATGAGTGACTACATCTCTTGGTTTATGTTAGCATTGGAATATGTTAGCATTGATTTGTATATTTGAACTCGTTGTCTCTGTTATGGGAAATCACAGTTGATTGCTAGATGGTTGCTAGTTACTGTGTTCCTTATGCATAGGTACATACATTATTGATTGGAACATTCTTACATTGGCATATGTTAGAGTTAATGTTGTTATCTGCATAGGAACATTCATTGCATCTTGTTGTGTTCACATTACATCTGGTTAGATGTTGGTTATCTTTAGGTGAAGAAGACATGTGATTACTCTTTGGATAAATTATGCTGGTTCTATGAGAGAGCTGCATTTGATGTTAACTACTTAATATGATTGTATGGGGCATACGTCATTTGTATAGCTTACTTTAATATTATGTATGAATGGATCATACTTTCTTTCATTTATTGAATACATATGGTTCTATGTGTGAACTTTTCATCATATTGGTTAATCTTATGCCTATGTGGTTTCATGTGATTATGATTATTCATCTGGATATACTTATGTGTTTGGCTAAGTTATTCTTATGAATTGAAGAATATCATTTGATGTTCTTCGATTCCAAGGGACTCGTGGACTAGGGATCCATTGCTGAGTAATTGGTGAGACATCATGGATTTGATGTCAAAAGACCATTACTCCGATTAATTGGTGAGACATCATGGATTTGATGTCAAAAGACCATTGCTCCGAGCACTTGGTGAATATCATGGATTTGATATTCATTAGACCAATGCTCGAGGATATCATGGATTTGATATCTTGTGGATCAGGGATCCACATTCGCATGGATCAAAGATCCATTGCTGAGTAATTGGTGAGACATCATGGATTTGATGTCAAAAGACCATTACTCCGATTAATTGGTGAGACATCATGGATTTGATGTCAAAAGACCATTGCTCCGAGCACTTGGTGAATATCATGGATTTGATATTCATTAGACCAATGCTCGAGGATATCATGGATTTGATATCTTGTGGATCAAGGATCCACATTCGCATGAATCAAAGATCCATTGCTGAGTAATTGGTGAGACGTCATAGATTTGATGTCAAAGGACCATTACTCCGAGCAATTGGTGAGACATCATGGATTTGATGTCAAAAGACCATTTCTCCGAGCATTTGGTGAATATCATGGACTTGATATTTGTTAGACCAATGCTCTGGATATCATGGAGTTGATATCCTTTGAGTCTTGGAGACTCATGGATCAGGGATCCACAATTTGAGTATTTGGTAACATCGTGGACTTGATGATACCATGAATATCATAGAGTTGATATTCTAAACTCTTGAGTCATGGGACTCGTGGATCTGAGAAATCCACATCTGGATAGTAAAACATCATGGACTTGATGTTGGTATGATGTCATGAGTTTGGCATCCCTTGAGTCTTGGTGACTCGTGGATTTAGTTATCCACAAATTGGATGGTATACATCATGGACTTGATGAAACCATGAATATCATGGATTTGGTATTCTATTGGCTGAGTCAAGAGGACTCGAGGATCTAAGTTATTCTCAAATTGTTTGGAATATGATATCATGGACTTGATATCACTTATATCATGAACTGATATTCTTGGGTCATGAAGACCAGAGGATCTAGGAGATCCACATTTGGATGGTAAGCATCATATGAGATGATGTTTCTCATATGAATATGAGATATATGGTTTATGAAGAGCAGTTGTGTTCTCATTATATCTTGTAGATAGAGATCTACTATCATAGATGAGAAATCTATGGCATCTTTGAATTAGGAATCCATTTTTGTTATGTTTTGGGTCTCGGAGACTCGTGGATTTAGGAAATCGTAAACATCTTGTTACCATGATTTTCATATGGATATGAAATCTATGGTTGGAAATGATTTAAGAACATATGTGTTCTTCCTATCATAGATATGAGATCGATGATTCTACTGGATATGGAATCCATGTTGATTATGTCTTTGACATCTCTATCAAGGGTTGATAGAGGGAGATCATTGAGTTGATCTTTGCCTCAAGTCCAAGAGGGAGTGTTGATATTATCGCCTTTACGGCAAATATCACTTACGCCAAACAAAAGATCATATTAATTGCGGATATATTTCGATAGGTAAATAATGATATTAAATATATTATATATTTAATATCTATTGTTTACAAGGAAATTCGATTTTGTAATAAGTTGTTTGGTTGGGCCCAAGAGTCTGCCTTCTTGGAAAGTTTATCCAAGTCAGCCCCTATTGGGAATTCTCCCTTTGGCTCCTATATATAGGAGACCGATTCTTGAGAGAAAGACACCCAAGACATAACGTGCTCTCTCTCTCCAAGAATCATCCAATACTTGCAAGACAGCAGCAAACCTTCTTGAGGCTAGACACAGCGAATTCTTCCATCATAGGCAGCAAAATCTTCCATAGAGGAGCAGACATTTCTCCATTAGAAGGACAGCGAAGGGACAGCAACTTCACCATTAGAAGGACTGCGAATCTCAGTCCTAATTGCAGTGTTTTCCTTGCCCTAATTGCAGAGCGAATTCTGGAGCAGAATTCTGGAGCAAAATCAAGGCATAATTTCATTGGTCTTTATCTGAGATTAGGTCAAAGAAAATATCAGATTAAAGGCATCAAGGAAGCAGGATCTAGGCTGATCTAGCTGGATCAGATCCGAAGAGGGACTAACCTAAAGATAAATTCAGAGATCAATCCGGGTACTATCTTACCTTATTCTTAAATCATTTCCCTTTATCCTATGCTTCGTATTGAAAGATCTTTAGAGGTTGTTTATTCCTAGGTAGAATCTGGAAAATATCAACATACACAAATAAAATTCAACATCGTCCATCACTTTATTCTATTGGATCCATCAAATTTTGTATTTTTCATTTCTTGCATATATTGTTTTTGTTCTAAAAAGATCGATGATTGTTTTTGCACTTGAAAAATGCAATCACTTTCAATTGCACTTGCAATGGACTAAATGTATTTCTGAATTCCTTGGTCGCACTTACAATAGAATAAAACAATTGCTTCTTTTATGTTTATAATATATATTATTGTTGTTTTCTTAGAGCCACAATAAGACAGAATCATGGCTCAGTATGACAGAATCGTGACAAGATAAACCCTTCATAGCCTAAGATGTCCCTATTGGATGAAAACCTAGTATGTTCGGTAAACCCCCACAAACATGCCTCTATCATGTTGATTCACAATTACCTGAACCAGATGGTGAGTCCAATAGTCACATGTCCACAATTAAGCTAGCACATGATGGCACTATGGTGGGCCAAAAACTCCACCCTTAATGTCATTGGACACAATTCACCACCAGCTTGGGCTTTCAGCATTGTGGTTGCCTTGCTTGGTATCAAAGTTCAGGCATTGAGGTTGAGCCCTATAGAGCATGATGGGCATGTACTGTCCTATGTTAATTTCTCTATCTGATAAGATGACTACATGAATTAATAATAGAGATAACAATGCATATCAGATTGAAGAATGAAAATATATCTTTATTTGCACATGAAATTATTATGGAAGAATATGAGAGGTGATCAACCCAAAATAAGAGTTGATCCTACTAGATCATATTGCTTTCCTTGAGGATACACAGTCTATTTAAAGAACCAAAAAAACACAAATATTTCAAACAAAATAGAGTCACGATTTTCAAAGAAAGATAACTCACAAATTTATATTAAAAATTTGCCAACACATTTCAGAAAAATACCCATGAGATTCTATAAATCAAAACCCACAATTTGTTGAAGATGAAAATTTGCCAAAAACTTTGTACAAAATTGTACGGCCCTTGGTAAATTCTCTTCCACAAACAGGAACACACAATCATATTCACCGATCTCAAGGTCATCTCGAACCCGAGCTCTAATACCATGTACAGAAAGTAATAACACAAAGAATGATCACAAAGATATTTGTTATTAAGAAAGGGGTGAAAGCCTCCTTAAATAGGAGTTACTAATTTATCCAATGAGAATAAGGTCGACAACTAAGAAAGTAGAGGATAAGAACTTATCTACTTATCTAATATTACAATATATTTTAATGTCATTGACATACTTGCATCACTTGTGTAACACAATGAATTTTCCTTCTTTCTTCCTTAGATGCATAAATGGAAGAACAATTCAAAAGTAGCGAAGTGACAAAAAGATTCAGCACATTTATCTAAACATAGAACAAGAGGTTAAAGCTTGTAACTTACAAACAATCTGCTAATACAACCATCTATTATCGTAAGAACCCCTACTAATTCTCATCTATTTTTTTCTATTTGGATGTTTGACATTTTGTCAAACACTTTGCATGCAAGGTCTGATTTCTGGTTTCTTGTTTTGTTTTCAATGCCCAATAATGAAGAACATCTAGAAATGCAAATACTAAATACATAAAACTTATACATCAAGTTTCTCAATAAGAATTGACTTCATTAGCATTAGATCAGACCAAATATAGGTCTGATACAATTACAACAGCAGACTAATGTCTCAGATTTGAAGATTATTACAAATCAAAATGGACACACATACTTGGAAGCAAAGATAGAAGCCCAATATTCAAAAGAAGGTACAACTGTCTAAAATGGTGACCAAAATGACTAAAAACAATAGCAAATATTCTCCAAAGATCTGATATAAAGTGTTGACCTTCAAACCCTAGCTAAACATTGTCCAACTCTCCCAAAATATGCAAACCCTTGTGCCTAAAGAATGCTATAATTGTGCCATGATCAAAACTAAAACTATCTTCAATTCCTATCAAGCCCTCCAAAGAGATTTCCAGTTGAAACTTCTAGCAATTTGATAATGAGCACAATGGTGAATTCTGGGATAATCCACACCAAAGATGGATTTGGATTTCTGTCCTAACCACCAAGAAACTCCAAGGGTTTTTGTCCTCAAATTTCCTATATTGAAAGCTACGCTCCTAGACTTCTTAGAGAGAAAAATAAAATAAATCAAGTATATCAAATCACTCCCTCAAACCCCTTTTTATAATCCTCTAATGAAGTTTCCGGAAACCCTATTTAAAATTCCCACTTTTATAATTTAATATTTAACCTACATATGGGAATTAATAATAAAGTGGCCCCCTCATAATTTCTTCATTAATATAAAATCACTTTAATATCCTTATACCTCCATATGTTGGCACCCCATTTGCCATAATAATTAAATACTTTATCACATTATAAATTAAATGCACACTTGACCCCTTATATCCCCTTTAATCATGAAGAGACTTAATTTAATTAATTATATTAAAGTCAATGCTAGATTAGACTTTAATTAATTAAATTAAATCATTGAACTCCATTAAATACCAAATATAAAACCAACAATTGATCCTAGCAACTTTTCAAATATAACCATGGTGCCCTCTGACCATTCAGATGACTAACCATAAATAGTAAGTATGGACCCAAATGTCCAAGTGACTTACTAAAAATATTGTGTATAAAGCTTGAAAGACCTCTGGAAGGCAAACTAGAAAAAAATTGATGCATTAAGATGGAGAGTATTAAAATAGATGCCAAAATGATTAGCTGAATAACCCTAAATCGTCCTCAAAGGACCCCCTGCTCACCACACTAGCCGACGGGCACCACTAATAATAGTCTAACCTCTGAAAATAATTGATGCTAAGGAAAGCACAAAAATGGGGACATTACAATGTAATGACCCCAAATAGGGCCTTACTTAATTTTCTCTCAAGTTTTCTAATTAGGGTTTGGATCGCATTTGGTAATGGAAATTTGTAATGTTTCATACTAGAATGATGCCAATTCCCAATAATTATCATACGTCATTATGCATTCAAATCATATTATATTAAGAATTTAATCTCTTATTCATAATATATACTTAAGCTCTAATTCCTTACTTCACTCCTAATCACAAACCTTAAGAAAGATGGTAGATTTACTATGCTAGGACACTTGCACAGTCTACAAGTGGATTCCCTCAAGCCTCTATCTATCTCAGGATATTTCCATCATGTGACTGATTTACCCGCCTCTTCCTACACACACTCCCTATCCCCTTAATAGTGATTAATGAGTTATTAAGGAATTGGTCAAGTATATATTAATATTTTATATTACAAAAATATAAATAAATATATATAACACAAACGATATATAATTTCATTCTTATTAACATATATAAATCTTATATATAATTCTAATTATCAATAATAATATATATATAGAATTCTGATTATTAATAATTAAACATATTCAATATATATGTATATAATACTTTACTTTAAATATATTTATTATACAACATATATAATTGTATCATTATTAATATCTATGTATATAAATCTATGTCCATATCATTTCATCATTAATAGAAGTATATATGGTTCTCTGGTTCATTTCTTATATCTAGTATTCCCTCCTTGATATAATATATATTTCTTAGTCTTTTGAAGATATCCATTTTATATTATAATATGATTTTATCTTTCATTCCATGACTATTTGTCTTTTCTAGTCCGAATATATATATTTATTTTCTTCCCTTGAGTTCCTCCTACATTTCTTCCTTTACTTTCTCCTATCTTTTAACCTTCATTTTCTCCTATCTTTTCTCCTTCATTTTCTCCTATATTATTTTCTTCCAAGTTTTCCATATTATTTCTTAATGTTTCTTCCTTTTCCCCTTGTGATATAATGTCTTTTCCCACTGAATATATATAAAAACATGACTAGTTACGTCGGTCAAATTATAGTATTAGTATTAATAATTTGCATTTGATTATTATAAAACTCTTTATTAGTGGTATTATTATTAATTATAATTCATGGATGATATTTGTACATTATAACTTTCCCCTTATTTACAATGTAAGAGACTTTCATATTAATTATTTATTAATTAGGAAACTATTTCAATTATTAATATAGGGAATCCTAATCATTTATTAATATACTTAATATTAATTGGAGATAATATAACACACATTTAATTATTAATTTAATATTAAATAATTATCATTATTTTAATACATATAGATTATTGATTAATTTATTTAATTAGTCTAATAATACATTATATTGTTATTTCTAATGATTATATTAATTGTAAATGGATTAATATATATGGAACCTATTTAAGATGACATTTTCTAATGTCCCCATTTTTAATCAATTATTTTTAATTAATTGATGGTCCCAGAATTTAAATAATATTATAAATGGACCTTTAATTAATAAAAGGGGGGACATTTTATTATTATTGACTATAGGTGTTTGCCGTGTCGACGTTGTTTTGTAAACCCTCGAGACTTTCTCCAGCGAGGTATTTATGACCGCCGTGTAGGATGTATTTTTCATGTTGAGATTTGATATTTTATTTGTATTTGCAAATTCTTGTTGGGATTTTGCTGGGTACCATTTCGGAGGTGAAAGATCCTCCCTATTTGGTTTATTGCAGTTTCGGTGGTTCACAACCACCCTAGTCTGTCGTTGGAAATATCATTCTGATATTTCATTGTGCCCCAAATTGTTGTACTTGTTTGTTTCGGATCTGACAACTCTAAAACACCATCTTTGTTACATCTATTCGCATCTTTGGCATTAATACAACTTGTGGTATTGTGGATACGAGGCATTCATTGTTCTGGGTCTATAGCACTGTTATTATTGAATCTGAATTATTTCTGGCATCGATGGTGTTTTGGCGACCATCTACCTCGCATCCGTTCTTGTGCTATCATTGTTAATTCATCTTGTGTCTTCCGACTTGCGAATTATTATTCTGTGTCTGCAACAATCACATTTAATTGTCGACGATGGAACAAAGGACATCATACAACTTCTAGCAGGTCTTCACCACCAGATAGTCTTCCACCATACGGTCTCTTCACTACCGGGCGGTCTTCCACCGAACGGTCTCTTCACTACCGAGCAGTCTTCCACCGGACAATCTCTTCACTACCGGGCGGTCTTCCACCATACGGTCTCTTCACCACCGAGCAGTCTTCCACCGTACGGTCTCTTCACCACCGAGTTGTCTTCCACTATACGATCTCTTTACCACTGGGCAGTCTTCCACCATACGGTCTCTTCACCACCAGACAGTCTTCCACCCTACGGCCTCTTCACCACTGGGTGGTCTTTGACCTTATGGCCTCTTCACCACCGAACCGTCTTCCACCGTACGACCTCTTCACCACCAGGCAATCTTCCACCATATGGTCTCTTCACCACCGGACGGTCTTCCACCATATGGTCTCTTCACCACCAGACGATCGTCAACCGTACCGTCTCTTCACCACTGGGCGGTCTTCCACCAGACAGTCTCTTCACCACCGGGCGGTCTTCCACCATACAACCTCTTCACCATCGAGCGGTCTTCCACCGTACAGCCTCTTCACCACCGAGTGCTCTTCCATTGTACAGCCTCTTCTCCACTAAGCGGTCTTCCACCGTACGGCCTCTTCACCACCAAGCGGTCTTCCACTGTACCGTCTCTTCATCACCGAACAGTCTTCCTCCGTACGGTCTCTTCACCACTGAATGGTCTTCCACCGTACGATTTCACACAGGCTATTACAACCACACTCGATCCATACCAGAAACCGAAAGGCTATCCGAAGGAGGTGTTTTCAGTCACGCTGTGGTTGGGACCATTACAGTGGTATCAAAGCTGGTGATCTTGCCAGCCTATTGGGATGATTGAGAGATTTTGGGATTCCAATCACACCATGGCGCCCAACAATGATGGACAGTGGTGGTTGAAGGCACTACAAAAGATTGGCAAAGAGCTCAGCGAGGGTGTTGATCTTCCATTAGATATATTGGAAGTATGTTTGTGTAAGGTGAACCAATTACTTTCAAGATTTATAAAGAGGATCCTTTCTCCAATTAAGGATGCATTAAGTAAACCCAAGCTTTTGAGACACCGTGACAAGGAAATGAAGTTGACAACTGCAACATGTCTCAGTGAGATTTTGAGAATCTGGGCTCCTAGAGAGCCGTATGATGACAACACCATGATGGAGATATTGCATTTGATAGTTGACAGCTTTCAAAGCCTTGATGACTTCATTGGTGACCCTTTTGGCAGGAGATCTACAATATTGGAGAATTGTGTAAATGTCAAAGTAAGTAACCTCCTCTTAGATCTAGAGTTGCAAGACTTGATCCATGATATGTTTCATCACTTCTTGGTCACAATCAAAGAGTGTCATGATACTAAGGTTTCAGTTGCTATGGAGAGCCTTATGATTTCATGCATTCAGGAGATGGATGAAATATCCCAACCTATCATATCTATGCTATGGGTTGTTCGTAATCTAGAATGTGCCCCGTCTTTGGAAGCGTGTAGATTGGTCAGTAATGTATACAAGTATTGTGAAGAAAAATTAATATCTCATTTGCACAAGTGGGAGAAAGTGAAGAACTTGTTTGCAAGGATTTTGCCAAGACAACCTAGACAGATCAAGGTGACATAAGCTCTGCCACTACTCCATTTCATGAGCCAAGCCTTCAATTCATTGAGTATGGAGCCCTTCATTATGTGCAGCAAGCTGTGTCCGTCCCCAAGGTCGTGTCCATTGCCGATTTCGTGTCCGTCACCGATGCTATGTCTATCGCCAAGGCTCTATATGCCGTCGAGGATCTCTCCGTCGCCGCCGCCAAGATTACCTTCAAGTCGAGATCCCCTTCGGACCGAGATTGCCTTCGGGTCAAGATTCCCTTCGGGCCGAGATTGCTTTTGAATTGAGATCCCCTTCGGGCTTAGATTGCCTTCGGATCGAGATCCCCTTCAGGATGAGACTGCCTTCGGGTTGAGATCCCCTTCAGGCAGAGATTCCCTTCGGGCCAAGATTGCCTTCGGGTCGAGGTCCCCTTCGGGATGAGATTGCCTTTGGGTTGAGATTCCCTTCGGGCTAAGATTACCTTCGAGTCAAGATTCCCTTCGGGCCGAGATTTCTTTTGAGTCGAGATCCCCTTTTGGGTCGAGATCGCTTATGGGTTGAGATTCCCTTTGGGTCGAGATTGCCTTCAGGTCGAGATCCCCTTCAGGCCAAGATTGCCTTCGGGTTGAGATCCCCTTCGGCTGAGATTGCCTTCGGGTCGAGATCCCCTTCGGTCGAGATTGTCTTCGGATTGAGATTCCCTTCGGGCCAAGATTGCCTTCCGAACGTCTCACAAAATTACCTTCGGTCAGAGATCGCCTTCGGAATATTATAGTAGTATCGGCCTCAACATCTGTGTCTATGGCCATACTTGAAAGAGATTGTTGAACATGAGGGTGTGAAAGATTTTATGGATTGGCGTTGTTGGGATCCTAGTGAAGGGCATGACAATGTTTATAGCAGAGTGGCACAACGAAAGCTTGATGATGATTTACTAGTATCAACTAAATCCAACTATGTGCATGTGGTCCAGAATCACACAGATTTTTCAACAGATATTGCTACCAACGTCCGCACTTGGCTTGGGATCTGAGAATCAATGTGTTTGATGTTTGGTTTCACTGGGATCCTGGTGACTTTGGGCATGACAACAATTATATTAGAGTGGAGTAGCGGAAGCGTGATGGAGAGTTACTTTTCTCGCTTACTTACAGGCGCATGCACGTGGTCATATTGTCGCTTGAGGGTTCCAGTGGAAACAATTATCAATGTCCGCACCTAGTTTGGAATCCTAGAGTATTGATGATGGATTGCTTGAGGGCAAGCAATCTTTGGGCGTCGAGAATTTGTAATGTCCCCATTGTTAATAAATTATTTTTAATTAATTAATGGTCACAGAATTTAAATACTATTATAAATGGACCTTTAATTAATAAAAGGGGGCCATTTTATTATTAATGTCCGAAGGTGTTTGTCGTGTCGGCGTTCTTTTGTAAACCCTCGAGAGTTTCTCCGAAGGGGTATTCATGACCGGCGTATAGGATGTATTTTTCATGTTGAGATTTGACATTTTATTTGTATTTGCAAATTCCTGTTGGGATTTTGCTGGCTACCATTTCGGAGGTGAAAGATCCTCCCTATTTGGTTTATTGCAGTTTTGGTGGTTCACAGCCACCCTAGTCTGCCGTTGGAAATATCATTCCGATATTTCACTGTGCACCAAATTGTGGTGCTTGTTTGTTTTGGATCTGGCAACTCTAAAACACTGTCTTTGTATACATCTATTCGCATCTTTGGCATTAATAAAGCTTGTGGTATTGTGGATACTAGGCATTCATTGTTTTGGGTCTGTAGCACTGTTATTATTGAATCTGAATTATTTCTAGCATCGCTGGTGTTTTGGCAACCATCTACCTCGCATTTGTTCTTGTGCTATCATTGTTAATTCATCTTGTGTCTTCCGACTTGCGAATTATTGTTCTCTGTCTACAAAAATCACATTTAATTGTCGACGAAGGAACATAGGACATCATACGACTTCTGGCAGGTCTTCACCACTGGATAGTCTGCCACCATACGGTCTCTTCACCACCAGGCGGTCTTCCATCAAACAGTCTCTTCACCATCGGGCAGTCTTCCACCGAACGGTCTCTTCACCATTGGACAGTCTTCCACCGTACGGTCTCTTCACCACTGGGCGGTCCTCCACGATACGGTCTCTTCACCACCGGGCGGTCTTCCATTGTATGGTCTCTTCACCATCGGGCGGTCTTCCACCGTATGGTCTCTTCACCACAGGCGGTCTTCCACCGTACAGTCTCTTCACCGCCGGGCAGTCTTCCACCGTACGGCCTCTTCACCACTAGGAGGTCTTCCATTGGACAGTCTCTTCACCACCAAGCGGTCTTCCTCCGAACAATCTCTTCACCACCGGCCAGTCTTCCACCGTATGACCTCTTCACCACCGCGCGGTCTTCCACCTTACGGTCTCTTCACCACCAGGCGGTCTTCCACCGTACGGTCTTTTCACCATCGGGCGGTCTTCCACCGTACAGTCTCTTCACCATTGGGCAGTCTTCCACCGTACGGTCTCTTCACCACCGGGCGATCTTCCACCGATGGTCTCTTCACCACCGGGCAGTCTTCTACCGTACAGCCTCTTCACCATCGGACGGTCTTCCACCATACGGCTTCTTCACCACCGGGCGGTCTTCTACCATACGGTCTCTTCACCACAGGACGGTCTTCCATCGTACGGTCTCTTCACCACTGGACGGTCTTCCACCGTACAGTTTCACACAAGCTATTACAGCCACACTTGATCCATACCAGAAACCGAAAGGCTATCCAGAGGAGGTGTTTTCAGTCACACTGTGGTTGGGAACCTTACACATTTGCATCAATTATACACACATTAGAAAATAATATATTTGTACATATATTGATTATGGCTAATGACAATCCGCCCCTCCCAAATTTGCTTGTCCTCAAGTAACTATTCTATTTATGTTTAATAAAAATATGCAACTTAACTCAAGACATGTTTCCTCTCATCTTTTAGAGAAAATATTTTTAGGCTATCTCATAATCATGCCTAATTGAGTTTGCCAAAAACCACTTTTGATAGCATGCCTCAAATTCAAGTAATTCTATCATTCTAGATAAACTAAACCGAATCATACTTGAAACATATGCATGAATATGCGAAGACACAAAGTATACACGAAGCATACACACTAATGCATGAAGACACAAAGTATACACGTTGAAAACATGAAGCATACACACTGATGCATGAAGACACGAAGCATACACAAAGTATACACACAATACACATTGCTAGATTCATTCTTATTTATTAGAAAACAATTAATGCTAGATGTAATGACCCCCTTTTTATTAATACTGCCCTATATCATCAATTGACGAAAATTAGAAAAATTTTGATTAGATTAGAGGTTCTTTTTATTAAGCATCAAATTATATATAATCCATCATTATGTAGAATTGATTAACGGAATGTATTCCAACAATGAAACAAGTAAAGCAACATATTTCGTATGGAAGTCAAGATATCTCTCATATGGATTATGACTAATTTTTTGCTCTCTAAGGCCATCAAGAGTGGAACAATTAGAGGGCCTAGGTCGCGTGAAACAGGCTACAAGTAGTTTCCCTCCAGGCCTAACCCCAATATTGGGATAACCATCATGTGCCCAAAATTACTCTGCCTCTACCTTCCACAACCTTCTCACTCAAAGATGCTTTGGAGGGATTAGTTTCATATGTACAACCAAAGCAGTCTATTTGATTATAGAAAATACATACATACATATATATATATATATGTGTGTGTGTGTGTGTGTGTGTGTGTGTGTGTAATAGTGCATATATCATATGGAACTATTATTCAAAATCACATCTTATAGATACGCACCTTTACTTCTTGTTTGCTCTTGTTCAGTTGCTTTTTTAGAAATCGCCTAAGTATGTGGGGCAAAGTGAGTAGTTTGTCTTTCATAATCAATCATAATTTAGTTGGTAGGAAAGCCTCAAGAGGGTTCCTGTAAACAGCTCAACCCAACTAAGCCCAAGAGCGCATAGCATACCACTATGACAACTCCTCTTGGCCCACAAGAGGCAAGAACGTCCCACTATATACATACATACATATATATATATACATACATACATACATATATATATATATATATATATATATATATATCTGTGTGTGTGTGTGTGTGTGTGTATAATAGTGCATATATCATATGGAACTGTTATTCAAAATCATATCTTATAGATACGCACCTTTACTTCCTGTTTTCTCTTGTTCAATTGCTTTTTTAGAAATCGCCTAAGTATGTGGGGCAAAGTGAGTAGTTTGTCTTTCATAATCAATCATAATTTAGTTGGTAGGAAAGCCTCAAGAGGGTTCTTGTAAACAGCTCAACCCAACTAAGCCCAAGAGCGCATAGCATACCACTATGACAACTCCTCTTGGCCCACAAGAGGCAAGAACGTCCCACTATGACAATTCCATCCCTTGGGATGGCCTACTTAGCTTGGGGAAACCGGTAAACTACAATTCCCTAACTTACTATCTCCATTCATTCTGACCGATTATGAGACAAGACATACACCATAAATAATCTATCCATAATGTTTATAATTTGTTACTTTATATATATTTGATATAATCTCAAGTATATACGCATTTGTAGATTCCTTGTTTTATCTTTTACCCTGCAGGATGGCAGGATCGTGCTCTAATACCACTTGTAATAATCCCTTTTTGGACCCTTACTTGATTTGTTGTAAAATTCCTTATTACGGTTTGGTTTATGCTTGGGAATGACAATTCGTAATGTTTCATACTAGGAGGATGCCAATTCCCAAAAATTATCATATGTCATTATGCATATAAATTATATTATACTAAAAATTTAATCTCTAATTCATAATATATACTTAAGCTCTAAGTCCTTCACTCCTAATCACAGACCTTAGGAAAGATGGTAGATTTACTAGGATAGGACACTTGCACAGTCTACAAGTGGATTCCCTCAAGGCTCTACCTATCTCGAGATCTTTCCATCATGTGACTGATTTACCCGCCTCTTCCTACACACAATCCCTATCCCTTTAATAGTGATTAACAAGTTATTAAGGAATTGGTCAAGTGTATGATAATATTTTATATTACAAAAATATAAATAAACATATATAACACAACTGATATATAATTTTATTCTTATTAACATATATAAATCCTATACATAATTTTGATTATCAATAATAATATATTTATAGAATTCTGATTATTAATAATTAAACATATTCAATATATATGTATATAAGACTTTACTTTAAATATATTTATTATACAACATATATAATTGTACCATTATTAATATCTATGTATATAAATCTATGTCCTCCATATCATTTCATCACCAATCGAAGCATATAAAGTTCTCTGGTTCATTTCTTATATCTAGTATTCCCTCCTTGATATAATATATATTTCCAAGTCTTTCGAAGATATCCATTTTAAATTCTAATATTATTTTATCTTTCATTCCACGACTAGTCGTCTTTCCTAATCCGAATATATATATTTATTTTCTACCCTTGAGTTTCTCCTACATTTCCTCCTTTATTTTCTCCTATCTTTTCTCCTTCATTTTCTCCTATATTATTTTCTCCCATGTTTTCCATATTATTTCTTAATATTTCTTCCTTTTACCCCCATGATATAATGTCTTTACCCACTCAATATATATATATAAACATGACTAGTCACATTGCTCGAATTATAGTATTAGTATTAATAATTTGCATTTGATTATTTTAAAACTCTTTATTGGTGGTATTATTATAAGTTATAATTCTTCATGGATGATATTTGTAAATTATAACTTTCCCCTTATTTACAATGTAGGAGACTTGAATATTAATCATTTATTAATTAGGAAACTATTTCAATTATTAATATAGGGAATCTAATCATTTATTAATATACTTCATATTAATAGGAGATAATATAAGAGACACATTTAATTATTAATTTAATATTAAATAATTATCATTATTTTAATACATATAGATTATTGATTAATTTATTTAATTAATCTAATAATACATTATATCGTTATTTCTAACAATTATATTAATTGTATATGGACAAATATATATGGAACCTATTTAAGATGACATTTGCATCAATTATACATACACAGAAAATAATATATTTGTAGATACATTGATTATGGCTCATGACATACAATTATATACACAAAGCAGCTAAAGTTGACAACTATCAAAGCAAAACCACAATTTGTAAATAAAAGCATTATGTGAGAAAATGAGTTTAGAAATATTACTTGAAACAACAATATTCTTTCATCCCAACTTTATGAAAAGTGTTCTCCAAATATAACATTTGAAAGAAACTACAAGTCATCAAAAGATTCAAGATAAAGTAAAGCTGAAAGTAAACAGCTAGCACATAACAACGTGCTTTCTCTTCCATAAACTATCAGGAAGATTTATGTACATTATCAAGAAGATCTTTTGAAGTTCAAGTGGCTCATCAATAATGAAATCATTTATTATTTCTATTAATATATTGCTGTATCAGGAATCTTCACATTTACTCTCTAGATAACCTCCATTTAATAAAGTCTTTTGTTTTGCCCCATACTTTGGAATTATAAAATGTCTCCTCATCATTACGAATGCAAAGCTACGTTACCACATTCGCCCTACCGACCCCAAAGTCAAAAGTCGGTTCGTACCGAATTCGTAAACGGTGGTGATTCGTTCTAAATTTGGTTTTTTTTCTATTGAATTCTCTCTAAATGCGTTGCGAAGGACCCTGATCGAATTTCGCCCCGTTTTGACCGAATTTCTAATTAGTCGCGAGAGCCCAGAGTGAATTTGGTTGAATTTGGGCAAATTTTAGGCGAATGGCTCTTTGTTGACATTTCTTTATGATTTTTAAACATTTTTTTTGTCAACCTAAACCTAAAACCGCTTTTCACAAAGCTTCGCATCCTCACGGCTTCGCTTCTCACATACACGACATCCGCTTCAGCATCCACACGGCATTCTTCATCTGTGAAAGCCTCCACATACACCGGTAACGGCATCCACACGGCATCCTTCATCTGTGAAAGCCTCTCTCTCCACATTCCAGATTCTTGGCAGCATTCTAGCCGAGCTGAGTCGCCTCACAAGATTGAAGAGCCGAGTTGAGTACCAAGCTCACAGGTAGCATTCTCTTTACAGTATATAACTATATTTGTTCATTGTGTTAAATACTTTGGCACATATAAATATCACTCATTAATTGTGATAAATCACAATTTTTTGCAAATTTCTGCAACAATGTTGCGACCTTAATTATTTGAATGAAATAATTCATACAAAGTTCAACAAAGGACAAAGTATAATATTCAGACAGACAACTTTTATGTAGACACCTGCAAAGCCAATATTCACACATATCCCATAGTAACAAAAAGAAAAGTAAATTATAAAGGATGGTATCATAAATTCGTAACCGAAAACATATAAGAAAAGACAAGAAGACTACACAACAAACAAATATTAACACATATTTGCTCAAGTCATCGTTATCAATTGGCATTTTTTCCAAAGAGTTTTCATGCAGACATCTGCAAAGCCAATATTCACACATCTGCAAAATAAGCTAATAACTAAATTAAAATTATTAAATAGTAATAACGCCTGCAGAAAATGATTTCAATTTCCCAGATCATGAGATATGATTTGATGTGTACCAGTTCAAATTATTTGAACAGCTAATGAAAAGGAAACCTACCGGTTTGTTGTTTGTAGATTCAAATAATGGCTGGAAGTGTTGGAAGTGCTGCAAGCACTGAAAACTCCCGTTTCAAAATAGACAGATGCTCTCCACTATGGAAATATGTGGAAATGGTTCAACCAATGCTAGGCAGAGGAGGTTATCTGTGGATTTGCAGCCATTGCAAAGAGGAATTTAGTAGCTCTTATAGTAGAGTGAAAGCACATTTGTGCTTTATTCCTCAAAAGGGCATTTTTTACAAGGAAGCCAAGAGTTAATGGGGTACTACCTAAATCCCTTCTTCCAAACCACATGGTGAACAAATATATTCAAACGCAAAAACAAGCAAACGAAGCAGCTGGGCGTGGTAATTCCCATCCTTTGCAAAATGCTAAAAAAAAACATCATCTATGGCTTTAGTTTCTACTCCCAATGAACCACCCACAGAGGGCCATCCAATCTTGCATGCTCTTCAAGAACCGGTCGCAAATAAGAGAGCAAAGGGGCCCTTGGAATTATCATTTCAGAATGAAGTTAGAGACATTGTTGAGGAAGACATAGTGAGATGCATCTATGCAAATTGATTGTCATTTAATGTTGTTCGCTCACCGTATAGGCAAAAAATGGTGAGATCAATTAATGAGGCTCCAAAGGGGTTCAAAGGCCCGGGTTATGAGAGGGTGCGCACCACTTTATTGGATAGAGAGGTGATCAATGTAGAGGCTTCCATGCAGCCCATCAAGTATTCATGGATTGAAACAGGTGTGACCATAGTATCAGATAGATGGAAAGATGCGAGAAATCGTCCTTTGGTCAATATTATTGCAGTGTCCACAAGAGGTGCGATGTTTTTGAAAGCTATGGATTGTGAAGGGAGGTGAAGGATGGTCCTTTCATTGCAAACATTCTCATTCAAGCCATTGAGCAAATTGGCCATCAAAATGTTGTTCAGGTAGTAACCGACAATGCCAAGAATTGTAGGGTTGTCGGGTGATTGGTTGAGGAGCGCTTCGAACACATTTTTTGGACACCTTGTGTTGTGCACTCACTCAACCTAATGCTGCAAAAAATTGGCACTAAGATTGAGTGGATTAAAAAAAGTATGAAGTTGCACAGGAGATCCAGATGTTCATCACAAACCACCATATGACGCAAGCCATATTTAGATAATTCTCAAAATTGGAGCTCTTGAAGGTAAGTTAAATTATTTAAAATTTAAATATGTTTTAGAAATTTAGTCACTTTAGTTTAATAAACTTTATATGTTTTTAATTTTTAAATTTTAAATTTTAATTTTAATCTTGATTTTAATTTATTATTGTTTTGATTTTAAAATAGGTTGTTGAGCCCCGCTTTGCCTCCAACACTATTGTTTTGAGACACCTTGTCAAGGTTAAAGAGGCATTGTCTAGAATGGTAATTAGTGCTAATTGGAGCATATGGAGGCAATCTAATAGTCCCAGGGCAGCTACCATTAAGGCAATGATACTAGATGACTCTTGGTGGGATCGTGCTGAGTACCTCTTGAGGTTCACTGAACCTATATTGCGTATGATCCGATACACTGACATGGATAGCTCTTGCTTGGGTGAGGTATATGATGGCACAGAATCCATGATTTGAGGATATTAGAAATATCATAAATGAGAGAGAGCAAGATCCTAATGAAAAAGTTCTTCAAGGAACTACAGATAATCATGGTAGAGAGATGGAACAAAATGACTACCCCTTTGCATCTACTTGCCTTTGCATTGAGCCCCAGGTTCTATAGTCAATCGGTCCTCAGGGGGAGTACCACTATAGTTGCCCATACAGAGATCTTGAAGTTGCTCAAGGGTACAAGGCAGCCCTTCGAAGACTATTTCCCGAGAACATACGACCTACGGTGAAGTCTGAATTCATGAGTTTCGCAAGCACCGATGATTGTAGTCTTGATGCTCTTGAAGACAAGAACAATGTTGATGCTCATAAATGGTGGTACTTCCATGGACAAATGTACCAACACCTGCAACCCATTGCCATCAAAATTTTATCACAAGTAAGTTCTTAACTCTTAAGATTCTAATTTCTAAATTCTTGTTGATGAATATTGAATTTATTAATATTTTAAAAAAAATTATTCAAGACTCAACTTTTTAATTTCAAAATTGTAAATCTTGATAGGTTGCTAGTTCATCATCATCTGAGAGGAACTAGAGCACATACTCCATTACTCAATAAAACGCAATAGACTAAATTCCAAGAAGCCAGATAACTTGGTCTTTGTGCATTCAAACTTGAGGCTCACAACACACAAAGACAATGCTTACAAAAAAGGAGAGGCAAAGCATTGGGATGTTGAACCAAAGCGTGCAGAGTTGGAAGCCCAATTTGATGCACTTGCAATTGATGATGGTGATCTCGAGCTACATAGTGATGCGGAGGCTGATCCTGAGGCTGGGCCTGAGGCTGCTAGTACTGATGCTAGTGGCACTTTTTGTGCTTCTAATATGCTACAGCAAGATGATGATGATTTGTTTGATGGGTTTTGATGATATTTGATCACTGATGACTGATTATAAATGTTGACATTATTGTTTTTTAACCAAAACATTGATATGGTGGTGTATTTTGGCATTTTGTTATGTCATTTGAACTAAAACGACAATATGTGGTGGTGTATTTTGCTATGTTGCTTTATTATTAGCATAGTAATGTATGAACTTATTTGCTGCTGCATATGTATACATATATATAAATATATATATATATATATATATACACACACCTATATATATACACACACACACACACATATATATATATATATTAAAAAAAAAATTGTACAGACGAACCCAAAACGAATCGAACCCAGCCCAAAAACATTTTGGATGAATTTTGAACCCGAATCTCGAACCCGGATCTGAATCGGAATCCGAACCGGCAACTTAGATGCAAAGAAAAAAAATTAAAAATAATTTTGGCATTCATTGTATACAATAGTGGCATATTCTTGTTTTAACATAAATCAAACTATGCAAAATTTATTCAAAATACAAAAGAAATAGGCTATACAATATTCTAATTCAACATCAATCTGCTTAGTTGAACAGATTAGAAATACTATGAAAGTATAACCAACCTTAATTCTTCAACTGAATTAGATGGCTGTAGGGAAGAATATAGTGAACGGGTAACATCTGGCTGCATATCCAATGAATTGTGTCGATACAAGCACCCTAAAATGAAAAAGATTATTGTTTACATTACAGAAAAATTGAGAACTGACCAAAAATATTTAAATAAACTCATTTCAAAAATTCATCATACAGATTAGTTCAAAGATGTTTGTCCCTTCACAAAGGAGTTAAAATGCTATTGATTGAACTAAACAAATTGTTAGTCTCACTATTCATGATTGTGTGTCCTTTGTAACATCAGTCTTTAAGTCTTTTTTACTAGATAAAAATATGTATACCATCTATATATCTGAATGACATACATCTCCTATATGGCATAAATCTTAATGAAGGCTCATTCACACATTATGAACAGAAAATTGAACTACAAACTAGCCTACAATTGAAATCAAAAAACTTAAAAAGAACACATTAAGATATCACTTTCCACATAAGACATGTATACCATATCTTCTGTGGATGATGGCATAAGGTAATCTTCCCTTGCTGATTAATGAATGCCCATATCATCCAATTCAAGGGAATTATTTAAAAGGGCAATACAGAAAAATATCTTACATTTTCATGCCATTTGTTTGTTTCAATTTTGTCATGTCCTTTTTAAGTAAAGATTTCCTTTTATACTAGTTATATTGTTTCTTGCTAGACTAAAAATTGCCCTTCAATCATTTCAGGAGCAAGGATAACACTTTTCTCCTAGGTTACCAGTTTGATCAGGAAACACCCTGGATCCAAGCCTGGCTTGTTCTAAATCTGTTTGTGCCATGCCTTTAGGTAGCATAAATGAGTAAAGGGCATTGAGATGTGACAAAGAGGCGTGCCTAAGTAGAAAGGTCACGATTCAAGTGACAAGGATGAGTTTAAGCACTCCTACAGGTTTTATGACAGACTTTAGTGAAAATGAATGAAGGGTAAGCACATAGCAGCTAAAATGATATGGGGAAAGATTTGGCAAACCAAAAGTATACGAATTTATTGCAAGGAATGGGAGGAGAGGAAGGATTTTGAAGCTCTTCTCATGGCCACCCATGCACTCTCACACTAAGTTATTGCTTGCATGATTATTGATTTATTTATTTTCTTTTTCACATAGAATTCTAGTTTACTCATTCCTAATATTCACCCTTTGCTGTTCATGGTTGCAGGTTGGAGGCAGGAGGAGAATTTTGACTTGATGTTTCATTTATTTTTGTTGTGGGTCTGTATATGTATTTTTTTTGTTTATGAAAGTCAATTTGCAGGTTTTATTATTATTTTAAAAACAAAAAAAAATTATTGGGGAATGGATTTTACCAGTGTGGCTGCAATTCAAGCTGAGAACTCCTCAGATGGAGTGGGCTGCAGCCATAACTGTGACCTCCTCCATATGGGATGGGCTGCAGCCTAAATGTGCCACCCTCATATGTTGGTGGTTGCAGCTTGTGCTGCAGTTCCATCACATGGGAGGCCACAACTTCGCTGCGACTCCCATGTAGGGGGCCACAAAACAGCTGTGTGCCGATAAAAGATTTTAAATTATTTATATTATTTTACTATATGTGTGTGTGTGTGTGTATTTGTATTTAATTTATGTAAAATACATACATTATATGTGTCATAGATATATTTTGTTATATAAGCATAAGGTATATGTAAACGTATAAACGTATAGTTTCAATTCATTTCTATTAAATAAAGTTACAATGGGAGAAATCATTATACACACACACTCTTCCATTTATTAAATGGACAGATCCTTTCATGTTCTAAATAACATACATATATATAAATATATATACATGCTTCATATACGCACACACACAGATCAATTTACACATACAAATTAATGACCTTAAACATTTAAAGTAACAATGACAATACATATTAAGACGGGTAATAAAAAAAAAATTTGGTAAATGCAAACAATAAATGGCTAAGAACCAAAAGTGAAGGATACATCTAATTGAACTCAAACCACACTCATGCCAATTAACCCATGACAAATAATTTCACTATTCAGTGATAACAAAACAATTTACAGTCTCCTTTATGATTTCCTCTCCACCAATTAACTCAAACATTAAATCATTTTATCCATTTTGTTGTACAAGACTTTTCAATAGAAACAGAAAATATTTTTAAAAAAAACAGATCTATTTCCTAACACATACCAGAATGTAATACTTCTTCTTTTGCAACAAGAACAAATTCATTTCTATTGAAGAAGCAGATGAAGGGACAGTAAGATTTGATGACAATTCAAAGGAGATAAAAGGAAAAGGGACCCTTAGTTTAGATCGTGGTAAAACTAAAACTGAGAATGTTCTTTACAGTAAAGAGTTAAAACAAAATCTAAAAAGTTAAGTCAGCTATGTGATCAAAGGCACACCATGACATTTCTTCCCGAAGGATGTGAAATCAAAAAGCATGGAACATTGATAGCAGATGCTTATAAAACATCAAATAATCTTTACATCCTTAAAGAGATCAATAGTGAAAGTTGTTACATGGTGCAAGAATATGAGAGATGGTTGTGGCATAAAAGATTGGGCCATCTAAACTTTGAAAATCTTGTCAAGATCAACCGCAAGGAAGCAGTGAGAGACATGTCAATGATTACAAAGCCTACAAATATCATTTGCAAGCAATGTCAATTTGGGAAGCAAACTAAAGAGAGTTTCCAATCAAAGGAGCACCCAGCATCAAAACCATTAGAGCTCATATATATAGATCTTTGTGGTCCAACAAGAACAAAAACATGCAAAGAGAAAGGTATTTTATGCTATTAATTATTGATTACTCTAGAATGATGTGGGTTGCCTTTTTAAAGGAAAAATCTGAAGCTCTTGATTGGTTTTAAGCTTACAAAGAATTAATAGAGAATAAATCAGATTTGAAAAGAAAATGTCTTAGATCAGATAGAAGAGGAGAATTTGAAGATTTTTGTGAAAAATTTGGGATAAGGAGACTGTTGAATAGGCTGAATAATTGAGACGGGGGCTGAATCGGTTATTCTCACACACTTTGTAAAACTTTTTCTCTGTTGGTAAACTATTAAACAGCGGCAGTAACAACAACTTCTGATCTACCGGTTAAGCACATTAAGAAATCACAGTAGATATAACCATGAAAGCACAGAAACATCAACATAGAGAACACCAAGATTTACGTGGAAACCCGACTAGGAAAAACCACGAAGAAGCTAATTCTCATGAAATGAAGCACCTATTAGGGTGACACCAGTTAACGTGACTTTTACAAAGGCTCATTGCTGGTTGTGCTCACTGCAGGTTGGCTCACTGCTAGTCAAGCTAACTACCCTTATACAATAGAGATATCAAAAATAGATACAACAAAACATGAACTGGTAGAATTGCATCTGAATATGTATGAACACTTTAACAATTAAGCTCAATTACCACAACCACCAGTAGATCTGAATAAGCTCTTCTTTGTATGCAACTATCTGATCCACTGCTATCGATATGTAAGCCTCTCTTTATGCTGCTTCACCAAAAACTCTGCTCACATACACCACTGCCACAAATTCACACTATCCTTTCCACATGTACACCCATACACATACACACCAACTACTGCCACTTCGGATACAAAAGATCTCCTTTATTTATATATGTATCCGTTCATGCATCTATCATCCCACACCAAATGTGTGTGATGGACCCAAGGAAAAAGATATTACAATTACATTTAATGCATAGCATCAATCCTAAATCTAGGACACACTTAAGAACATTTATCCATACGCTACAACATGACCCACATATAGGTCACACTTAAGATGTTACAAGACATTACATTTACCAAGAACATTTGAACACCACAACCAAGTCCAAAAGATGAACCATGACAATAATCGAAGCCACCAATAGATAAAAACTATCCAGAATACGATGTAGTCGATAAACCAAAAACACTTGATGAGCACACCACTGTCCAAATAACAGAAACACCAGCAACCAATAGAATAGTCCATTAATACTAAACACCAAAAGCATACAAGTGCACCAGGACAAATAGACCATGAGTAGAACAATGTGCACTTTCCAAAGAGCACCAGGAACACCAAAATGTTCACACTGAACCTGTTTTGTGCATAACCGAAACTCCTGTTGCATAACCGACATCCAACACGTATGTAACCAAAACTACCAACAACCAACTGATACCACCAGAGTGTCAGTATGAAGGTTTTGACATCAATGACAATCAATGCTAGCAACAACTCAATAAGTCTAACAAAGACAATATTCACCAGCAATAATTCCACAACAGACTAGAGTTGTTGAGAGAAAGAATAGAATGGTCCAAGAAATCGCTAGAGACATGTAAAATGAATCAAAGATAGCTAATACCTTTTAGAAAGATGCGGTTCACACAATAGTTTACATCTTAAATCATGCACAAATTAGAGTGAATGACAACAAAACATCTTATGAGTTATGGAAAGGAAGATCTGCAACAATCAATCATTTCAAAGATTTTGGCAGGACATGCTACATAAGGAGAGATAAATAAGACCTAGAAAAATTTGATGCTAGAGCAAATGAGGGAATGTTCCTTAGATAGTCTTAAGCATAGTCGCAAAACTCACCAAAAGCAAAAACTAACCAAGGCCGGAAGAAAAACAGCAAAAAATCTGCAAAAACTCAACAACATAAAAATTTGATTAAATTTAATTAGAAATGCATTTATTTTTTTGCAAAATTCAACGATGAGATGCATCCAATGAGTCAATAAATGAGTAACCAAAAGAAACAAGCTAAGTCTAGATATATTTGAATTCGAATCGGGTATAAAATGGCATTCTCATGTGGAATGTTGATGGCTAGTAGCCTGATAGTTTGAAGCAAAATTAAAATAGAAAATTGTCTTTGTAAAAGTAAATACATCAAAACAATTTACAACTTCCTCTTCCCCACTCTAGTAAAAAGTAGGGGAGAGGTAGAGGGTCTAGTCCTGGAGTCCGTTGTGGCTACACCTCCTCACTCGGCACAACCGGTTGTCGCCCAACCTCCATCCTAGATGTAGATGTTGGCAATAGCAATGACTCCTCTCATCATCCTTAACCTCCTCATCCTCCTCAATGTCATCCAATGTAAATCCACCCCCTTCCTCCATAGCCTACCTATCCAAATCATAGATATCATCCTCTATAAACAATGGATGCTACTCTTGTGAAGTCCCATCACTGTAAGGATTTGTATCATCCAAATCAACTGGGCCAACTACGGTTTCCTCTACCTTTCTTGTGTGCAACAGAAGATTATATTGCACAAAGCCAAGGTCATTGATGCATTTCTGAGCTAACTTGTTCCTCTTCTTAATGTGGATAGCCTCGAACAAGCTCCAGTTGCGCTCACAATTGGATGAACTACAACACTGGCATAAGATTCGAAGGGAAAATATTTGCAAATTTGGGGTATTTCCGCCCCAATTTCTGTCATGTCCCCATTTTAAGATAGAATTTTAATAATAATTAGATAATAAAATATTATTAAATAAATAATGATAATAAAATCATATATCAATATTAATATTAAAATATTAAAATAAGAAATAATAATAAAATATTATTATTATAATATAAATAATAATATATATACTCTATTATCAAAAAAAAGATTTAAAATATGATTTAAAATAATTAAATAATAATAAAATTACAATGAATCAATAAATAAATAAAATTTACTACAAGGGAGAATATTGTAGAAAGTATGTTGCCTTTCTAAATAGGATTCAATAATAAATATTAATAAACATAAAATGAATAAGTAAATAAATAGTATATATAGATTAATATAAATTAACTAAATCTAATGAAAAGTCAAGAGATATGTAGTAAAGAGATGTGACTCCTCCAAATTAAGATATAAAAGAGAGGAGAGTTCATTTGAAAAAAAAAGAGGGGAGAATAGGAGTTAGGGAAGGATTAATGGAAGAGGAAAAGAATATGAAAGAAGAAAGAGGAATACAAAACGAAAGGAAGTAAAAAGAAAGATAAGGAAAAAGAAGCAATAAAAAGATAAGAACTGTGATCGTTGCAGCATTCAAAATTTTGGGTAAGTTTTGAAATTATTAAAATATGATTGATATATATATGGATGGTATAGACATTTCTCATTTATATAGAAATTAGTCTACATATTATTTATATGTGGACATTTATATATTTTTATTTATATATAAATTAACATATATATATATATATATATGAACTTAAGATACACTCATATCTTTTGCAAATTCATTAATTTTGAGATTTCTTTTATTGTCAAGTCTAAACTATGATTTTATAATGAACACTAATGCTTGTACATTTATGTCCACCATAGATGATGATATGGATTCCATATAAAATGAATCTTATATTCATTAGAGATGGATCCCATATCTGGAGGGGGCGAGAGGAAATTGTTATAGTTTCCTAGTCTTGAGATTGTTATAATCTCATATAGTCAGTATGTATACTAATGTCAGTCATATGCATATGCATAGGCTTGGATAGCATTTATTGCTTCCAAGAGATTCTTATGGGCAATGCTCTATGGGATGACGTGTCGATAGCCATGTTGCTTAGAGTGGATCTTATATCCCTCAAGCCGAGAATCGGGAATTCTGTGAAGCCTAACCTAGAGGCAGCCTGAAGAATCAAATCCCCCCTTACTAACATAGAGTAGAGTATGAGTCATGTAAATATTGTATAATATTTTGCACTAACGCCGGTGTTGCAGGAAATTATAAAAGGAGAATAAGAAGGAACATTACAATTTCACCACCAAGCATCTACAAAATAAACTATTGAAGAGTTAGAAAGCAAGGTGAAAACATAGCTTAATTTTTATCTACTTATCATGCATGTGAAAGACTACAGAATTCCAAATATTGTTCCTGGGGTTTGAGCGGATGTTCTTCTCTTAGACAACTTTGAAGGGAATAGCATACCACTTGCATTCTGGTACATTTCCAATTCGGACACAATGAGGTCTCTCACCTCAAGCTTGGGTGTCATCCACTGAGTGCATGTAGTGAGGCCCTCCATGACCTCTCCATCGGGATCCAAGTACGAATTTGAGAAAAGAAAACAAGGGTTGAGGAAGAATCCTACTGCATGAATGGGTTGGTGGAGCTAATTGTTCCACCTATCAATAATTTTGGCCAAAAGCAAAAAATCGCAAAGGTCGGAAAAAAAGACAGCAAAAAAACTCTACAACTTAAAAAATTGCTTAAATTTAATTTGAAATGCATTTTTGCTTGCAAAATCCAATGAGGAGATGCATCTAATGAGTTAGTAAACGAGAAACAAAAGAAATAAGATAAGTCTAGATATATTGAAATGCAAATTGGATACAAAATGGTATCCTCATGTCGAATGTTGATGGTGGTAGCCTGATAGTCTAAAGAAAAATTAAAATAGCAAGTTGTCTTTATAAAACTACAAGTAAATTAAACATTCAAATAGTTTACACCTTCCTCTTCCCAAATCTAGTAAAAACTAAGGAAGATGTAGAGGGTCTAGTAGGAGTAGAGGGCCTCCTCGCTCAACACAACTTGTTGTAGCCCAACCTCCATCCTGGATGTAGATGTTGTTGGCACTGCCAATGAATCCTCATCATCCTCAACCTCCTCATCCTCCTCAATGTCATCCAGTGCAAATCCACCCTCCTCCATGGCTTGCCTCCCCAAATCATAGATCTCATCCTTTGTAAACAATGGAGGCTACTCCTGTGATGCCCAATCACTGTAAGGATTTATATCATCCAGACCAATTGGACCAGTTGTTGCTTCCTCTATATTCCTTGTGCACAAATGAAGATTATATTGCACAAAGACAATGTCATTCCATTTTTGAGCTAAATTGTTCCTCTTCTTCGTGTTTACGGCCTTGAGCAAGCCCCACTTGCACTCACAACTAGATGAAATACAATGCTAGCATAAGATTCAAATGACAATTTTTTGCAGATTTGGGGTATTTCCGCCCCAATTTCACCACCAAGCATCAATGAAATAAAATATTAAAGAGTTAGAAAGCAAGGTGAAAACATAGCTTAATTTTTATCAACTTATCATGCATGTGAAAGACTCCAAAATTCCAAATATTATACCTGGGGATTGAGTGGTTCTACTTTTCTTAGCCAACTTTGAGGAGAATAGCTTACCACTTACATTCTGGTAAATTTCTAATTCCAACACAACGAGGTCTCTCACCTCAAGCTCAGGTCTCATCCTCTAAATGCATTTAGTGCGGCCCTCAATGACCTCTCCATTGAAATCCGAGTAGGAATTTGTAATGTCCCCTTTTTCGGGCACATTATTTATGCTACGTCGTTAGCCATTTCATCATGGTCCAATGGGCTAACCAGCGCTTTGTTTGGATCAGTGTGATAATTGACCTAGGTAATTCCAATTTTGGGCCAACAAAGCAGTTTCCGCAGGGTTTCTGGATACTATTTTTAGTGAGTCGACAGAGTTCAGTTTTCGTGACATTTCAGTATTGGACTTGGAGCGTCTCACCGAGAGCTTTCCAACAAGCTATCACATGTAATCTTCCGAGTTCGTTTGGTCCTCTATTTTAATGCCAGAAGATTCCATACTTTATTATTGTGCCACTTTATGATTTAACGGTTATATTAATTTAAAGTGACTTAAAGTGGGAATATGAAAAGATAGAGAAGGGAAACTGAAGAGTCGCAGTTGTTGCTTTAAAAGAAGGGTTGGAGTCTCATTCGAGATATGCTTAGTTGTATGAATTTATTTCTCTTGGAGAATCCAAGAAGGTTCAGCTTTCGATTCTGAAACCTGAGGACGGAAACCTTCAAGCTTTCTCGGTGGATTGGACGGAAACCCAATTCATCTCTGAGGTGAATTCACAGCAGAGTTCACCATTGTATTTACAGGTTCTTGATTATCTGATCTTACTGTTGCGTTATGTATTTCAGATTGAATTGTTTGGTAGTTTCATTGTTATTGTATTGTTGTTGTATAATACAATAACATTCTCTGAGAGATTTATTGGAATATATTGCTGGTTATTTCTGTTGAATAAATATTCTATTGCATGCAAGTATTTGTTTATATTTTTGAAACATCTGTGAGAAGTATTCAGGAAAAATATACATCCGGGATATTACAGAATCCAAGAAGAGAAAACGAGGGTTGAGGAAGTATCCTGCTACAAGAATGGGTTAGTGGACCTAATTGTTCCACCTCCTATCAATAATTTTGGCCAAAAGCAAAAACTTGCTAAAGTTGAAAAAATATCTTGGCAAATTTTCAATGAAAACTTGCCAAAAATTACACAAAAACTTGGCCCCAAGATAGACCCTCACATCATACTTAGCAGTGCCTACGAGGTGGTATTTGAAGTGCTTTATGCCACCGTGAAATAGTTTTTCACACTTAATACAAATTAAGAAATTAGGTTTTGGTCCTTCAAAGGCATACTTCCAAGATTTATCGCTAGCACCTTTAGGTGCCTACATATCTAGATGGGCATGCATCTACTAAGGAGGACCCTAAAGTTGAACCAGCTGTAGATTCTTCTCTATTTGCCATTATAAATCAACCTACACATACAAATTGAAAGCACAAGTTAATATTTAAATTTAAAAAATTAGCTAACAAACTAAATTAGTTCAAGTAATTTTAGACATGGTCAAAACTTGAAAGAAAACAAGAAAAAAGTGTTAGGGATTGAAGTTTTTTGGAAAAGTTGAGATTGTTGAGAAAACGGTGAGAAAATAGTAAAAATTGTCAAAAAATGGCATTAAATTCATTAGACTCCAAAGCAATTTAAAGTACTTAGGAAATGCATTATTCAGTTTCTAAAAACCTAGATGCAACAAAAAATAGATAAAATTATTTTAAAAAAGAAAGAAAAAAAAATCAGAAAACCTACCTAGGAATCCAATTTTGCTTCGAAATCCACGTCAAATCTATTTTCCCCAATTTTTGACTTCTAAAAAAATAGGGATAACCTACCCAAATTTTTATGTTTTAAGGATCTAGACATGCTTTTTGAGGTGCAGTTCCATCACCTTAGCATTCGTTAGCAAACCCAAGTTCTTTGCCTCCGTTTCTATCAAGATTCGTTGTCTAAAAGTTGGTTTTTCTTTCACTTTCAAGTTTCAAAGTTTGCATTGCAAGTTTTTATTTAATGTCGGATCTATGACTTGTAATCACAAGTGATCGTCATTACAAGTAAAATTACAAGCTTGTATTACTTGCACTTGTAATAGCCTCTTACGACCCAATTTTCACTTAGTAATTTATGTTTTGTTTTGCTTTAATGTTTAGTTGGTCCTTTTAAGTGAAATCGTGTCTTTTTATGGTCATTGCAAGTAAATGATTTGTTTGCTTTATAACTTGTAAGTTGGCTTCCAAAACCCAACATTACAAGTAACTTACATACAACTTGCAATCAAGGATCCAAGAACCAAAATTACAACTTGCAATGTAGGATCCAAGACCTGAAATTAGAACTTGCAATGAAGGGTCCAAGATCCGAAATTATAACTTTCAATGTAGGATCCGAGATCCGAAATTGCAACATGTAATCCATCTTCCAAAACCCAAAATGGCAACTTGTAATCCATCTTCCAAATTCCGAAATTGCAACTTGTACTCCATCTTCCTAAACTCAAAATTGCAACTTGTAATTCGTCCTCCAAGACCCAAATACAAGTGCAGGTCTGCATATTTCCCTTGTATATACAAAACTGCTATTTCATTTTCCCTGATTACAAGTAAATGCTCATATCCTTCCACAATTGTAATCCGACCTCCAAGATCCGAAATTTAACCGTGACCCCACATTTGCATCTTTTTGTCCCATCCTCTTCAGTTTTGTTTGCCAACACATTCCTCCCTCATGATAAATCAAGGCATGGGTCTTATTTTGCATTATCTCCAGTCTGAAGAAAGTGTCATGGATTCTCCAAAAACACATGGTGATGTTCTAACTCTTTGGCCTTCTCACCTCAACTTCACATATAGAATTTCCCCTAAAGAACCAATCTTGCCCCATACAAGAAGATGAGGTGGGATTTGTGTGCTCTTTAAGTGACACTTGTCATGAGATTAACCATCAAAAAACAACCAATCTCCCACAACAATTGTGTTGTATTAATGATTTTGTGGGTCATTTCACTTTTCCACCATTGCATGTGAATCCACACCTTTATTATGAATTGGTTCTTTCAAAAGAAAAAAAAACCAATCGTGCAGTTGCAAAGCCTCAACAAATCACTAATGTCACTCTAGTTGTGCAATGATGTGGGTCACGTCAAGTTTCCTTTGGCACCCTACTCTATACTTTTAAAACTAATGGCATGACCCATCAAATTTATGCTCTTGTTTTTACTTTTTACACTCAGTGCCAAAAAGAGACATGTACACTTTGAGCAATGGGAACATTGTATTTGTAGGGGTGATCGACATGTAGCCCAATAATATCATAGCATCTCGCCACACAGTGACAACTATGCCACTATATGCAGCTCTATTTCACCTTTTATGACCCATCACGCATCGTGCATCCGCAATACAATAATAATCTGCCATTTGTCTGCCACAGATAGTATTGCCAAACTGAAAACCACATAGCATTTCCTCCAAAAGAAACAAAGTATCACATATCGTATGAAAGAGTTAATGACAAATATGTAAGTTAACAACAAAAGTATCATAAAGTAAAGGTAGTCATCTCCATCTCTATTTTGTGCATGTTACTGATGCCAATAATATGAAAATCTTCAAAATTCTTCACTTTTTAATATTTTAGAATATACGTATTAGGCTGAAGAAAGTTGTTAAGAAAATAAAATGTGTGCAGGCAAGTACAAGTTGTGTTCCTAGTGGCAGTAGCAAATAATTGCCACTCTAACACTAACATAACTACCTGATAATATTAACCAATGCCACATTGACAATGTCATCATATTCAAAATATAGCCCAATGCATCAACAAATGTTGCAATCACATATCCATCATTCCTCTACTTTCAGTGAACAACAAATCTCTTTCCAAACTATCTGAATTTATGCTAGACTTGGAAAAATTGTGTGTCAAAAAAAAACAAATCAAAATACAGTATCAGGTTTCCAAACTCACAAATGTACAAAGCAACTGCACCTCCAGCCCAAATAATTTCTGCAAATATTACAATCCTACAAAATACAGATAGATATGTATCAGCCAAAATACATACAACGCAATAATTGCTGGCAAATAATTAGGCATAATTATTTCTATTTATAAGGAATTATTTGATGTCAAACCACTAGTATATTCTGCTTAAATATACTAGAAGAAACCTATATAATAGGTTTTGTTGATTCTATGCATTTAAATCACACAAAAATGACTGTACTATGCACCGAAATCAGAGACCTCTAAATTAATGAACTTCATACATATTCCATGACATACACTCTTATATTACATCTATCAATTTCTTTTGCATGAAGCTTTTTTCTCTATTTTAATCAAATTTTCAGCATTTTTAATTTCCCGATGCAATTGTCTAGTTAAATAGCCAGTTTTAAATTTTATTTTATTATGGCGTTTGATGAGTGGGTTTTTTCCTACTGTTTGTATAACTTTATAGTTCTGTCTTAGACTTTGTTGGTCACCGTGGTTATGTCTTATATGCTCAAGACTTAGTATTTTTATATGTTTTACGAAGACATTCATGCTACATTACCTATATATATAGTTTAAATTATGGTTATATGTCAATTTATGGATTAAAATGTGATGGAATTAAGATTAAATGTTATATGTATGGCTGTTTGCTTCCTAACTGGATTTTGCAGTATATGATGGAGTGGACTACCATAATTCCTGTAGCCACAAGCTGTGTAACTTCCTGCAACTGATGACTGGTCAAGTGTTGAAATAGTCTTCCAATCTCAAAATATCTTTGTCGACCTGTCTATCCAAGAAGAACCTTGAAGACTTATTCTAAATTATGTTAGTGGAAGATAACAACTTGTTACTTGTAAATGACAAATGTAGAATTAATTAATCTCCTCTGAACTGATCAAAGAGTTGTAACTATAGAAGGACTCTTTCTTCTAAGTGTGTTGTCTTTATTGATAGTAAATCTTCTCTTAGATTGAGGGATAATGCACGCATGTGTGGTTGAATCTTTCAACCTTTGAAAGCTCTATATATTGCAGCTTTCACATGAATGTAATAATGTTGTTCTAGATAATATATCCTTACTATAGTCAATTCTGAGCAACTGTATTTTGTCACGATGAATCCATGAATAGAATGAGTGTTAATCAACTTATTTTCTTCTATTAAGTGTAATCGGAGTTACCTCAAGGGGGCCCACTTGAGATATATCTCCTCCCTATTTTCTTTATGCATTATAGTGTAGTAATTTGATAAGAATTTTGCTCAAATCTACTAAAGCTTACTATTTGAGTTATGCAACTGTGTTCCTGTAGATTTTAACACTATTGGTGGATTAATTGTTGTATGTGTTTAATTCATTCTCAGTCAATGCATATAGTGTTTCAATTCTACTTGTTATTAGGATAGTGAAGTTGTTACAGGATTGCTTGTCATTTAGTTAGATCAGAGATGGTTTTGAAGGCTAATGAGTAGTTACTTTGTTCTATTCTCTATTTGTTATCCTCAATTTTGACATCACAAAATTGTGGCAACCCTACGGAATTTTTCTTAAGAATTTGTGGGTCTATCCTCTATGATTTTGATGTTTTGGATAATGCGTTACAAGGACAATTTGTCATCTCTAAAATGCTCTTTATTTTGCACATTTCATGCATCCTTTTTAAGGGTTCCCATCAAGTTAATCACCTTATTGCCTGTCAAGACGAGTTTTTCTCTTCTAACTGCAAGCACTTGATTTTTGGTAACCTTTAAGTCCTTTTCTTTGTTTTTCTTTAAGTCTTTCCCTTTGTTTTTAATCTTGATTTTCCCTTGAGTCGATAGCCCTTTTAAATACACTCGTTTTGAGCTAACTTAGGCGTCAAACGGAGTTGTATAACTCAAGTTATGATGCAAAAGGTGGGGTTTTTCAGGCTGATTGCATATTCTTTAAAAATCCTTAAAAGGTGGGGTTTTCAAAGTCAATTGCACGTGTTCGAATTATATTTAATATATTAAATAGATTTTAAAGTTCATTTTCAAATTTCAACTCATTCCGAGTTGATTTGACTATAGTTTTTAATGTTTTCGTGAAATTAGCTTTCAAATAATCTAATTTCATGTTACTTTATTAAAACACTATAGTTATATATTAAATTAATTCAAAATTAAAGACTTAAGTATTAAAGGTGTGGTTTTTATTCTTCATTGCATATCATCAATGTGCAAAACACTTTTTAAAACTCACCTCTAAGTTTTTTTCATATTAAATACGTTGTTTTTAATAGTGACTGCATATATATTCTATGTATTTTGAACATATGTAGTTGAACCTCTAAAGAGCGTATTTAATCCTTATGAGTGTTGTTTTTATATGCAAATGCATATTAAAAACAATGTATTTAAAACTCTCCGGGTGGCTTTTTCTCCATAAAAGTCATATTCTAAAAGATACGTAAATGCACTTAAAAGGTATGTAAAAGGTGTCGAATTATGAAGCCTTTACATATGTTTTAAATACATGTAAACTCATTCCAAAAGTGCGTATTCACTTCTTCATTCACTATCTTTCCTTATGGTGTCAAATTTTAAGAGCATTGCATATTTTAAAACATGTGCAAGGGCATTCTTAATTCAGCGTTTTTAATATCTTCCTCATGACGTCGATTTTAAAGTGGATTAAATATGCTTAAAAAAAAAAGTGCAAGAGCTTTTTAAAACAACGTTTTTAAACTCTCCTCTTGGGTGTCGAATTTCAAAAGCTTTGCATATGTATTTTAAAACATATGTGAAGGCGTTTTTGATACTTTCCTCATGACGTCGAATTTGGAGGGCTTTGCATACACTATTTTTTATGTGCAAATGTATGTTTTAAACTGTGTTTTTAATACTCCCTTCTAGGCATTGATTTTGGGAGTGGTTGCATATGTTAAAATGATGTGCAAAGATCATTTCAAATAATGTTTTTAATGCTGTGCTTTGGACGTTGATTTTGGAGGGCTTCGCGTATGTGCTTTAGCATCTACAAAGCATGGTTTTGGCTGCTTTTCTTCTAGGCGTCAATTTTTATGAGCATTGCATATGTTGTTTGTAATACACAGCATATGTATTGTGATCAAAACAGTCCGTTCTTGGCCATTTTTCCTTCAAATCACTTCATGGAAGAAGGATTTGAGTGTCTTTAATTAATTTCTCAATCCAAGAACTGATTTTGATGAGTTATTTATTCTTTTTATTGATTTATTTTCTTGTTTTGATTGAGATTTATGCCCTAGTCGCCGTTTTTCTTCCTCACTGCATATACAAAAGAAATAGTCAATACGGTTGCTATTTCTTGACATTTTATTTCTCATTCTTCCCCACTTGGCTGTATATGCTTGTTGACTGTCAAAAATTGAAGGAAAGAGACTAGGAATGTGATCTATATATACTCTATCAAACCAATCTTTTCTAAATCCGAAAATCTATTGGATTTATTTCAGATTTTGTTCAAGATTTTGAAAAAATTCATCTTGAAGGTTGAGGTAATTTTTTCATTAGCTTTTTTCTTGTTTTTCTTCCCAAGTTATTTAACTTACATGTAAAGCTTCCATTTTTTATTTACATGTGATTAAATTTATGTTTCTTCTATTTCTACCTTTTATTCTCAAGATGCATATGCAAGAGCTTCATCTTTCTTGCATGTGCACTCGGGATTAAAAACCACGTTCTATGGTAAAGAAGAGAACAAACCCAATACAAGTCCATCTGCATAAGTTGTTGTCTCTACCACTGCCATATGACTTAAAACTCATAATGGTGGTCAGTTCAACACTTCATTTTAAAAATAAATATCCATCCATTCACTTGTCATCCTATATTTTATGATTCTCGTTGTCCACATATGCAAACACCTCCAAGAAACCTGTATTTGGGTCTTCCTTATCATTTTTGAGCTAAAATTCATTCACCTCTTCGCTGACCTAAAGTTTTCCAGCCATATTCCATGTTCATAGTCTTCCAAAATCCATACTTGTGCATCCAAAAAGTGCAATCGATCCATCACTTGAAGATATTCTTACCTTGTGGAATCTTCGTGTCATAGCTACTCAGGCATATCATATTGCTTTGTCAAGAGAATCTCAAGCCAACACCAGAAAAGGAAGAAAAAAAAGGCCCAAAGGATTGAAAAGGAGAATCAAGAAAGTTTGAAATGTGAGAGGCAAAACTAAAAAGAATGATCTAAGATGGTGTTGCCTTCCTATGCTGACTATCCAGTTGTGCAACCAGGCTTGGATATAAATGTAAGGCAAGAAGATATCATTTCAGATTTAGGGGCTTTCATTTGGAATCAAAGGGAAGACGACACACACTATTCAGTTGCTCGGGCCATCTTGGAGGAAGAGGAGGAAGTTGGTATTGAATTTGAAAGAGAAAGACATAGAATTGAAAGGAGGCTTAGAGAAAGATTGGAACGTGAAGAAAGAGAAAGGATACAAAGAGAAAGAAAAGCCCATAGGAGAGCTCAAAGGCCACCCTTAAGAGAAATTCAACTTCGAGGGAATCAAGTGAATCAGAATTAGAACACAAGCTGGATAAGAAGATTGGAACTTTCTCCCCAAAAAGGTTTGAAAGACTACAATCAGAAAGAATTCTTTCAAGGCAGAGATGGAAAGAAACAAATGTACTTCTTAAAAGACAACTAAGGATGCAAGTCCCTGTTCCAGATCAAGATGCTTTCACCAAACTAGAGCATATCAACCATCACGCATCCTATAGCAACATGAAGACAAACGAAGGATGATGTAATACGTGTCGTGTCTTGTCAAGCACTTAGAATATTTTCATCATCTCTTTGTAATTTGTATTTGACATATGTAATTGCATGTGATAGTATCACGTGTAAAGTTGTAACATGTAATCAAGTTGCAAGTGCATTAGGCATGCAACTTTGAATAAGTCAAAATTAGTTAGTTAGTTAGGGAATAAGTCAAGGTGGTTAAGGGTTTTCCCCTTTTCTCTCCACCTTTCTCTCTCCTCTTTTCCTATATAAAAGAGGGAGCTCATTGTAAATAATCATCTCTTGGCAAGGCAAGAAAATTCTGCCAATTTGTATTGTGCACTCTAAGACTTTGTGCTTGGATGTAAATCAGATTGCTTTCAATAAAAGAGGCAGATTGTTTTGAGACTTTGTGCCAATTCAAACTGTTATGTGACGACATTTTCTTGAGTTGATTGTGAGTTTTAATGCTTTGATTTAAGAGGGATTTGGATTCAATTGAGCAGACTTTGAGCTGCCTGTTGCATTCAGAGCCAATTTGAACTTTTGAAGACTTTGTGTTGCAGAAGGACAAATTGTGATAGATAGTATTGGCTGCAATTACTTAGAGCTGAAGACTTTGGGCTTTAGTTGTAAGTGTTTTTATTAAATTTGAGAGTATCCAGTAAGAGACTTTGTGCCTTACTAGTTATTCTGCTTGAATCCCCACGAGACAAGCGCAAGAGACTTTGGGTTCCTGTTTTTGTTTCACAAAATATAAAAAAAGCTGCTGCCCTAGTATTGTTCTTATGTCAACTCCAGGGTCACCGGTATTATCGTAGCAATAAGGCACTTTTTGTTAAGTTGGAAAGTTGTAGTTGTATGCAAATCATTCCTGAAAAAAGAGGAATTGATTAAGAGAACCGCCCTTTTTGTAATTTCAGTTAAGTTCCTGTTGAAGCCACCTACGATAAGAAGGGAGCATCCCCTATTGCTGAGAGGAGAGATTTATCTCATGAGACATTGCCTAAAGTTACAATTTTGTAAGGTGTAGTCTTAGCGGCTTACAAAATTTTTAGCCAACACTATTTCAGTAACTACATAGTAGTTTGAATGAGATGATGATGCATTAACTATACTAGCTCATTTCAAGTTTACAACCCCGGATTGATAAGTTAAATGTGGACCAATACCAGGAGAGGTTACTCAAGTATAGAATTTACTTAGAGACGATAGGCTAACCAGCTATTTAGTAATGAATAGTTAATGGAACTCTACAACATCCACCTTTATTGTCCCCTAGCAAATCATAACAAAAACTCCGAAATTTTTCTTAGCATAAGAAATCACAAATTTCCAAACTTTGACCTTTGTATCCAACTAAGAAATTTAAGTGACTCCACCTATTAACTAGCTACAATAGGTCTTTCACTATTAAAAGAAGTACACCTTAGGGTTTTCAACATAGGGTTTCTGCTCCACAAGAATCTCTCTGAAACCCACAAAGTGAAAAAATTCGAGCCATAAAGAAATGAGGTCCACAATGTTCTTTTACAACAATCCGAGGAACTTTCATGAAGGATTTTTCAACTTCCCGCTCTTTTTTAATATTTAATCAAACTCAATAATTAAGTGACCTTTTAATATTTATTTTATTTTTCACTTAATCACTATATTAAATTAATTAAAATAAATTATCCGTAAATGTTACTTTATTGGACAACTTAAAATAATTAATTCAATTTATGCCCTTATTTCCTGACTTAAGCCTACAGGAATAAAATAGTCTAAGTGGTCTCCTCCGACTACTCCTTGGAAGAGGATATTACAGTCCTTCCTGAAATTGCAAATTTCAATGCTGCATAATTTGTTCACCTTCCCAAGTGAAGTCCACAAAGGGCAAGTCTCTCCATCTAGTGAAGTACTCCATGACCACTACTTTTCAATCCTCTCTCCCTGACATCTAGAATATCATCATGCACTAAGACCAATTTGCACTACTCATCTAATGGGGGGAGCTGGGGTGATGATGCTAAGTGTTTGCCAAGTGCATTTTTAAGGCAAGACACTTGGAACACATTATAATACCTACTATTTTCCGATAGTTCTAGCTCTATGCCACTTCATTGATCCTTCAAATAATTCTATAAGGGCCATAGAAACAAGGCTTCAACTTCTTCACATCAGAATTCTTCAAAGAAGACTACTTGTAGAGATGAAGGTGCAAGAAAACTAAGTATCCCACAACAGAACGTCTCTCAAATCTTCACCCATCAAATTATATCTTCTAATGATTCTAGGCTCTTTATAATCTATCCTTAAATAACCCGAGGATGTCCTAGCTCTCTTCTATCCAATCTTAGCCTTAGGAGCTCTACTATTACCAAAAGCTAAATTTATAAATGATGGAGCATTATAAAGTGTTCCATGACCCGCGGCAAGTCAGGCGAGTCACTCGTGTCACCGAGCCGAGTGATTCTCAGCAGGTCAAAGTGACCTTGACTCAGGACTTGCTGATTCAAGCCCTCTGACTCACGTGACTCACCGAGTCTGTGGTCTCTGACCTGGTTGGACGGTAGCCCATGTTGGCAGTCAAAAAAACAAAAAAAACATCACCTTTTTCACTTTCTTTTTTTTTCATATTTTTTCCTTATTGCCCTAAAAGGTGTCTTATTTGCTTGTTATGAGAAGAAGAGAGGAAAAGTGAGAGATAGGAAGAAAAACAAGAGGCCATAGGTTTGCAACTAGCAAAGAAGAACAGCTAAAAAGATTTCACAAATCATATTGGGGCAGCGATATACTTGCATTAAGGGCATCAAGGATTCCATAACAGCTATTCCAAGACTTCTCAACTCATTTGAAAGAGATACGTGTTAAATTTTATAGATTTTGTTGGTGTTTTTTGTATGTTTATGGATTTTTCATTTTGTTGTTAAATTTTTTAACTTTCCAAATCTTGAATGTTTTCTATTAAGATATAAATTGCATACTTCAATGAGAGAAGTAGAACAATAGCAAACCCTAAATTTATTTTAGAATATATAGTAAACATGTATTTACAATTTTTTCTAAAAAAATGAAGGATTTGCTAATTTTTCTAAATTCTTCCTTTGAAATATGAAATTTTTCAAGAGAAAAACACAATGCACAAATGTAGAGATTGTTGATTGTTTCTATTAGTTTATAACTTTATAACATACAAGCACAAATGGTAATTTGTTTGTAAAACTGTCTTATTGTAACAGCCTTCATGTTTTGGTCAAAAGGATGAGGCTTGGAAATATACTGTAGAGTTTCCTAGTAGAACAAGAAATCAAACAAAATGTATGTTTTGAAAAGAAATTAATCATGGTGGCATCAATAGATTTAAATACCATATTCTCGGCATACATGGCAATGATATTGAGCCATGTAAATTAGCAAGTGCCAAAGCAGTTCATTTCTATTATGTCCAATTAGAAACATTTGAACAAGAAAAGGAAAATAAGAAGAGGCAATTGAAAGAGTTAAATGTTATTCGTTCCCGTTCATCCGCATCCATAGGCTGTGTTATAGAGGGATCTTCCATGCATCCCTTTCGTCCTAGTGCTTCTACTTCTGTGTCTACTCCTCCTAGTGCCACTGTTACCATTGGTCCTAGAGTCCGGAGATCCGGGTTGGACAATTATTTTGTGCAACGCACTACTCCTGGTGCACATCCCTCGCTTGAAAACAAGGGTTGGAACAAGGAGGTCCATGATGGTGCAAGAAAACAAATTTGCAAGTTTTGGTACTTTTGCAACATTTCATTTATTGCAACCAGGTAATTCTCTTTTATTTGATTGCTTTAAGTTTAAAATTAAATTTTAAAATTTATAGTTTGAAGTTGAACTCTATTTTGTCTAATGATAATCTATTTGTGATAGGTCTCCTTACTAGAAAGGCATGATAGATGTCGTAACCATTTGTGGGGCAGGGTTTAAAGCCCCTACTAATACTAAGTTAAGTCCCCCTCTTGTTAGAAATTGTTGATGATATCAAAGTTGAGATATAGAACCACCGAGAGTCTGGGAGCAAAAAGGGTTGCACCATCATGACAGATGGTTGGACGAATGGGAGGAATAGGACACTCCTAAATTTTCTCGTTTCCTGCGTAGGTGATCGACCATTCTACTTCCCTAAATGCATTAAATAATTTAAATTTTGATTTATTGATTGATCAATGATCATTGATAATTATTTTGCTTTATTTTAAGGATCCACCATGTTTTTGACGTCCATTGATGCTTCTTCACATATGAAAAATGCCACATTCTTATGTGAGGCTATTGAGGAAGTCATACGTGAGGTGGGGGAAGAAAATGTGGTGCAAGTGGTGACGGATAATGCAGCAAGTTATGTTGCTACAGGTAAACTTTTAAGCTTTGATGCAGAGGCACCCCAAAATTTATTTAAAATTTTCTTATCGCATTTAATTAATTTAAAATTGTTGCAAGTAAACTTTTGATGGAGAGGCACCCGAAAATCTTTCGGTCTCCATGTGCGGCCCATTACCTTCACCTCATGTTGGAGGATATTGGTAAGCTTCAATGGATGAAAGAATGCGTTGATAGGGCCAAAAATATCTGCAAATTTATTTACAATCATGCAATGATCCTTAGCATTATGAGGCAAGACATGAGGCAAAAGGAGTTGGCTCGTCCTAGTATCACGAGATTTGCCTCAAATTTTCTCACCCTAAAATCCTTGATGAAATCAAAGGTAGCTTTGAGGTGCATGTTTGTTGGTGAGGAATGGACCTCCTCATCCTATGCTACGACCACTACAGGGATGGATGTGGCAGATTGCATTTTTTATGAGGCAAGTTTTTGGACCCCTTGTGCAAAGATTGTGGAAGAAAATTTATTACAGTTTAATATTTAGTATTTACTTTTTATAATTTTATATGCATATTTTTTATTTTTTTGCAATTCTGCTTATTTTCATGCACACTTGTGACCTAATTGTTTTTGTTTAACATTATTTGCAAGTCACTAAGCCCCTGGTAGTTCTCCTAAGAATTGTTGATGGGGAGAAGCCCTCTATGAGATACATATATGAGGGCATGGATAGGGCCAACGAGGCCATTAGATTCATATATAAAAGAATTGAGGATAAGTATGGTGTCACGAACCGCAAACGATATATAAATATTATGTCTTAATACAATTAATAAAATTATATTAATGAGAAAAGCTTTAATGAAATTCATAGATATTCTACTATCAACAATTAAATGTAATAATAATAATATCCAAAGTATAATAATTGTTGATGTTTGTAGCATTACTCAGATAAATAATATTGACTATATGATTATTATGAGAAATGATTTATTATATATATACATATATATATATATCAATATATGTAATTGTTGTGAAATCTGGATTGTCCTATAGAGAATATATGTTACTGCTGTAGTGAAATAGATTACCATTGTGATTGATCTTTTCACCAGCCATTGATATATATTTATATCTTTTGAATAGTCACATCTTGAAGAGTCATGACCATATAATAATATAATATGACAATTATGGTGATAACCATAATTGTCTACTATAACCATAATAAATATATAATTAACTATAATAATGACAATAATATAATATATATCATTGCATTATAATATTATCATTACTATATTAATAATATGATAATGATAATAGTATAATATAAATATCACAACTCTTCATTATAATAATGTGTGTATATATGTATATATATATATATATATATATATATATATAACAATACGAATGAAGCTATATCTTAACACTCCCTCTTAGCGAGTGAGTATTAAATATCAAAAGTCTATCATGACATTCGCCATTTCGAGACGCACAAGTTAATGTAGTCTCGTCATGAAAATAGACTTGAATATCATGATCTCCGCACAGTCGGGACACACAATTAAGTAGTCTATCATGATATGGTTTCGTTATTACACAACCAGTAATAACAAGAGTCAAGATCTCCGCACAATCGGGACACACACTTAAGTAGTCTATCTTGACACTTTGGTTAACTATTTACAAGATCGTCACCTTGAAATGTTAACCCACACAAAAATGATCATTTTTACACAATATTGCAATATACATTTTATATTTATTCATGAATAAAAAACCCATAAAGTCACCTTGACTTTTCTCAAAGGGTGGATCCACTCTGGCTCATCCAGAGAGTGGAAATCAAGACTTCCACCTTAGAATTGTCTATCAAAGACGAGAATTATTTAAAAATTCAAGTCAAACTCTCAATCATGACAATTTAAAACCAACAACTCAATGTTGTCTAGCCATGAACATAATACAGTCCGAAACACATCATGACAGTTTGAAACCAACAACTTAATGTTGTCTAACCACGATATAGTTATTGCACATAGCGTTCAGGATACCTTCTTTTCACCTAATAAGGCTTTATTCCTCAACATACCAAGGTTATCTGAAGGTACACAATCTTCTAACTTCTCTTTCTGACATATAACCTTCTCACATGGTAATAACCATAATTGTCTGCTATAATTTCTTGATTACTAGAGAACCAACAAAACATGGTCTACTCCCTCTAAATCAAGATCCTCGAATGTCCACTAATGCAGATCTTTTAATTTCTCCATCTGTCACAAAGGCATACCCTGTTTATATACTCAATTCGGTGTCACTGCAGGATGTCATTTCATACTTTCCTTCCTGAGAGAACCAATACGAATAATCTAAATAGTCATAAGGTTACATCGGCTAGCATAAGATGCATTTTGATCTTTTTCAAGGCCATAACATTAACACTCCCTCTTGGACTTGAGGGAAGATAATAAAGACCTCTAGTATGATGTTTATCTCAATGAGTTGTAGTTTTATGATGTATGGAATGCCTTAATCATGGATTCTATCCACGTGCAACTCATTTCTATCCACAAGTTCCCACTACTATAATCTCAGATTTGTTTTACCTTCAATTGTGAACTCCCTCTCAATCAATACGATTGAGATTGTCACAAGTTAACTGAATTGTACATGCTCCCTCTGAAGCTCAAGCTCATCAACTTCTTGACCTCTTGAAAATGTCAGACTTTCTCTGAATTTCATATGCTTTTATCCAGAAAGTATGTTAGAGATAGATTACAAATAGTTTATAAAGCTAAACTATCTTGTACAAAAATACAAATGATAGAAGCATACAACATTTATTTAATGAATTACAGACTACAAATTCAAATAAAACATGAATTACTTATCTTTATAAAATTTCAAGTATTTCCTTCCGTAAGGTGAGCCCATTGATATTATTATTTATAATATTTATTCTCTTTGAATGCCCCCGGATATTCATCTCTTGTTAACACTGATATATGTAGGATGGTTGTCGGCTTTGGTTATTTCATTCACCCCAAATATTGTTGTTTTACTTTACTCTATTTCTGAAATGGATATAGGCTTATGGTGATGTTTGGTATATCAAAATATGTTGTCTGATATTACTCTTGAGATCCATTTCAATCTGCTATTGCTCCTTCCAAATCTGATATATATATATATATGCAACTAATTGCCTTAGGAAGGCTATTGCTGTAAGTTCCAACTGAATATTGTTCAATGGATGTCTTGCTCTGATTGCTGGAGTTTGTCCTTATAATCTCCTTGAATCTACTTGCTGGAAATGAATTTAATTGTAATTCGCTAGACCGATTGTCTTATTGTCATTGTTTAGATGGTCTTATATTACTTATTCCTTCATCATTCCATTCACTTTAGCAATATATTTTCAATTCTGCTCCATACATCCACTTGTGTATGCACATAAAGCTCCGTGTATCTAATCAATACTTTTATGAAATCGATGATAAGGAAATTTTGTTGAAGTGGTGTAATGGTGCAAAAGTGTGATGCGTGCAACTCCCAACCACAAAGACCAAAACTTAGTTTAGAAGAACAAAAATTAGAAAAAATGGTATCAAAACGTGGTCCAATGCCATAATACATGAAAATGTGATCGATAACTAAAAGAGTTAAGGCATAGAGATTGATAAGTAGCAAATTCAATCTTTGACAAATGATGATTACTATTTGTAGTCTTGTGAGTGTATTAACCCCACAAACACCTCTATACTCAACACATGATCTTTTTGTTTTTGGATTCCCATGCCTTGAATCAGGCGAGATCAGATTTAGTAAATAGTCAGATCAGAAGTGAGTGTTTGATACTCAGTTTCTCAGTCATTGTCATCTTTAATTGCGTGTTCAGACTTCCAAATTTCTAAGCAATCAAGCGAACGACATCTATCCAACTTCTATTTGACATCTCTGATTGTTCGATAGCAGATTTAACCAGTCAAATCACTTAAAGAACAGGTTTTGGTTTCTAATGGGCTTGAATTGACTACCATCTTTAAAATTCTGTCAGTGGTCAGATTATAAGTTTGAATTTTTACAACACCTCAGTCATACCCACTAATTGCATGTTCAGATTTCCAAGAGAATGACCTTTATCTAACTTATTTCTTATGTTCAGCTTGCCGACATTGTCGGTAATCTGAATGTTTGTCTGTTGAATTATATATCAATGTATGAAATCGATGACTATTCACTATGATATTAGCGTTGAATTAAGGATCTTCCTCAATTCCATCTTGAATGATAATAACGTCATTAGTTCTTTCGAATATGTATAATGTTTGAATCCTTACTGAGCATGTTCCCTATGGATTCACTTGCTTCTTTCATGGTGGCTTGACGTCCATACTCCCCGTTGACTGTGTAAGATTGATGTTAACTGTATTCTTCTATTTTCTGACTAGGTGCCCTGACTCATATTGATACTGATTTGTGGATAAAAATGACAGTTGATAATTAAGGTTATTTAATTATCGGCACTGAGATACCGATTCAAACATTATCGGGTATTTTCTGATTTGGTTTGTTATCACCGTTGTTATTGATCTATTGAATATTATACTCATCGACGCTTTTCTCTGCTGTCATATGTAATCGCAGTTCTCTGCTGTCATATGTAATCGCTTTCTATATTTCTATGTATAATCTATTATATCTCTGTGTATACTGCTACCATTCCAATTGTTGGTGTAGACAGATCTGTATATCACTGTTTGTTCTTTAAAATGATAATAATCTTAAAGATGTGTTGGTAAATATTTTGTATCATCATATTCCATTTGATGCCTGCATTTGCATAACCTAAATGATGACTGTATTTTATTGGCTGACTATCTGTTCAAGTGTTCTATATCCCTTTTTAAATTTTGATCGCTATCTTCTCCACTATGTTGTAAGAGACTCTTGCTGAGTGATATAGAGGATGGTTGATTGAAATAACAGTTCTTATTAGACTCTGTTTGTAACCGCATGTATATGCTTATTGATATCGTCTTATTCCTCTACGGCTGGAATCGATATTCTAAAGACTTTAATGTTTTAATCTATGTTTCCCTGTCTGCAGATCTCTATTTCCATGTCTGCATATCTCTTTTGCTTAATGATACTCAATTTCCTTTTATCGACTTCCCTATAGTACATTGACTGTGTTCTTGTTTCTTCCTGTCGATACTCCTATTTGGCTTCTTCCGTGTCTCCGTATGATATCTTCATATCTGAGTAAATGGTCCCGTATATTGTCTACGTTGCTTCCCTTCCATCACATATGAATATGGCTGATCGCATAGGCTGTATTTTATCCGCTACGTAGTATATATTATTCTGACTAAGTTTGAGTCTGTCCACGTAATTCCCACTCGGTCCTCTTTTCATCGATGTGGATGAATGAATATCTCTCCTTTCCGATGCCTTGTATCTTTCCCTCCTCGTTTTAAATCTCATAATATCTGAACGCAGATGAGGAAGGCAACTCTGTAGTCCTCTATTTCTGTATTGTCCGTCTCCCTATGTAATACTTTGCTCTTACTGTTCCCAAAACTGTATTTTATTCTCTTATAGGTTAGGCTCTGATACCATGTTATGAAATCTGGATTGTCCTATAGAGAATATATGTTACTGCTGTAGTGAAATAGATTACTATTGTGATTGATCTTTTCACCAGCCATTGATATATATTTATATCTTTTGAATAGTCACATCTTGAAGAGTCATGACCATATAATAATATAATATGACAATTATGGTGATAACCATAATTGTCTACTATAACCATAATAAATATATAATTAAACAGCTAAATTAATAAAATAAATATTATTATGTAAATATTAGAGAAATTAATATAATATTAAAGAGATATTATATATATATATGTATATATATATATATATAATGAATATATATATATATATATATATATATATATATATATATATATATATATATATATATATATATATATATATATATATATATATATATAATCATAATTGTCATTATATTAATTACATATTAATGAATAGACATGTCCCATAAAAGGACATGTCTCTTCTTGGCTAATTCTCAATATAAATGCAAGAGATTGTTGCATTTGAAAAACACATACAATGAGATAGTGTTATTACATTTGCAATGATCCTAAAAATCTTTACATGGTATCAGAACCAAGTTGCAAATGTAAGAGAGTAGCTTGTTGATGGTGAATGTGTGACTGTCTCAGAAAAATACAGTCTCGGTATGAGGACCATATCTCACAAATGCACCGTTGGATTTCACTAAATTTTGGATATGTTGGTGATAAACAAATTTAAAAGAATCTCACCGGAGCGATTGGAGACAAAATCACAAGTGCAAAAGTTATGACCGACTGTGTACAGGTCTATGCAAAAATCTATAAAAGAGCGAAGTTCCTTCTTTAAAAGCCTAACCGCTTGAAGGAAGATCCGATCATATTGAAGGTTGTCATAGTGTATAGAACCTTTGGATATTAAAGATAGGTCATGTGAAAAATTATGGTAATGTTCAAGAATGATGCCATCATTTTGTGAATTTGCATGATATTTTCTATATCGGCTCACCTTACAAGAAAAAATACTTGAATTTTATAAAAGATAAGTATTTCAAATTTTATTAATGCACATAATTTTTGAGTTTATAATTCATGCTATACTATTGGTTGGTAAAATATTGTATGCTTCTATCATTGGTATTTCCGGTCAAGATAGTTTAGTGAGCTATTTTTAATCTCTCTTTGACATACCTTCAGGACATAACCACAAGATAATTGCATTCAAGTGAAAAAGAACTTGATGCTTGCAAATGAATTGATGATTGAGACTAGATGAAAAAGGAGTCTAACATTTCAAAAGAGGTCAAGAAGTTGATAAACTTGAGCTTCAGAGGCAGAAGATGGTTCAGTCAACTTGTGACAATCTTGATCATATTGATTGAGAGGGAGTTCACTATTGAAGGTGAAATACTTCTGAGGTAAACTCGATATAATTGATTATTATACTAATGAATCATGAATGTTTTTAATGGGCCTTCCCCCTGTGTAAATCATGAGGAAGTGAACACTTCCAAATGATTATCACTTGTATTTGTAAAAGTTATTGGAAGGTGACGATCTTACAATAACTTGACCTTCTCTTGTGATAGACATCTTGTGATGGTTGAAACAGATCATAATAGATAGAACTTGTGGATAGAAACGCCGATTGAGGCAATCCACATTAAAGCTTGAGAAGCTTGTGGATAGAATCGTCGATTGAGGCAATCCACCCGGGAATTTGTGGATAGAATTGCCGATAGAGGCAATCCACACTTAAGCTCGTGACTTTGTGGATAGAATCATTGATGGACGCAATCCACATGAGAGCTTGTGGATAGAATCGCCGATAGAGGCAATCCACACTAAAGCTCGTGAGTTTGTGGATAGAATCGTCGATGGAAGCAATCCACATGAGAGCTTGTGGATAGAACCGCCGATGGAGGCAATCCACCTGAGAGCTTGTGGATAGAATCACCGATGGAGGAAATCCACACGAGAGCTTGTGGATAGAATCGTCGATAGAGGCAATCTACACTAAACCTCGTGAGTTTGTGGATAGAATTGCCGATAGAGGCAATCCACACGAGATCTTGTGGATAGAATCGTCGATGGAGGCAATCCACCTGAGAGCTTGTGGATAGAATCGTCGACGGAGGCAATCCACACGAGAGCTTGTGGATAGAATCACCAATGGACGCAATCCACCTGAGAGCTTGTGGATAGAATCGCATGGAGGCAATCCACATATCGAGACTATGATTCTACTGATTACATCATGAGGAAGATGCCTTTATTGCTTACATCATATGATTGATGTTGTCAAGTATCATAAGTGTTGACATTGGATTGATTTATCCTCCCTAGCTAAGAGGGAGTGTTGATGTTTGTAGCATCGCCCAAATAAATAATATTGACTATATGATTATTATGAGAAATGATTTATTATATATATCAATATATATAATAATTGATATTACTATATACATTGATATATATGTATATATAAAGTTAGATTATAATTATTCTCATAATAACGAAATAGTTAAATTAATAAAATAAATATTATTATTATGATTATGTAAATATTAGAGAAATTAATATAATACTAAAGAGATATTATTATTTATATATATAATCATAATTGTCATTATATTAATTACATAATAATGAATAGACATGTCCCATAAAGGGAAATCTGTCTTCTAGGCTAATTCTCAATATAAATGCAAGAGATTGTTGCATTTGGAAAACACATACAATGAGATAGTGCTATTACATTTGCAATGATCCTAAAAATCTTAACAATAATAAACATCAATTATAAAATAGAATTAATTATTCCATATATATTAGTAATGACAATGCTTAATCAAATATTAAATGAAATATATAAATAATAATGATTATATTTCAAAGTTATAATAAAGAAATAATTATAACTCGATGATTATAAAATATAATGATTATTAATTAAACAATGTATGGGTAGAGTATTTGAAGTTATTCATTGGCGTCGACTGAAGCGACGCCAATGAAATTGCAACTCCCGGCATCACACCCACGGTGCTATACATAGCGAGCACTGTGCACGAGTAAGAGGACAGAAAACAGGAAAAAGGGATTACGGGGAGAAATCTAAAGTGTTTCACCAATCAATCACTTCCGAACAATAGAGCATATAATCTGGACAACCCAGCGTACAGGCTAACGCAACAAGAGACGACTATCCAATGACTCAAGAGGAAGATGGACATACCAGACAAAGTAAAAGACGTCCACTCTACCATATTTGACCAGTGTCAAATAGGGAAGTAGCGAGAGTTTTAACAGATGCCTCGGGGAGATAACAGTAGCACATAGATGACAAGTGCGTATGATCAGGATGAGTATGAATATGACAGAATGAATTCACAGAGGGACTATGTTATAAAATAAGTTATAATATCATAATAGTCATCAGTAAATAGATATAAAGATAGAGTAATTTTTCATCAAACTATTATTCATTAGAACAATGGGTCTAGTGTCCCTAGCCCGATCCTGTAATGACTCCTTTGTCAATTAAGTTGGAGAGTCAAGTCAATTACCTAATTCCTCCTTTTTACTTTGTCAAATGATTGCAATTAAACAAATGAGGGTGCTTAATTGCTATTTCTGACTTGTATGTATGAATGTATGCCAAATTGGATATTGGATGGATAGCAATGTCTGATAAAATACGGTATGAAAGTTATTGCTTAATCACTTGTGGGGATGATGTCGTGTTTAATATAGGATATGCCTATGTAATTGATATATATATACTTCTTTAGATAATTTGATTTCTATGTCAATTTGGTTATGGAATTATCGGGTTGTGTCTAATCTGAAAATAATATGTCATCGATTCTGCAAAGAGATGACTTCCTAAAATAGAGCCGGTCTAGGTAATGAAGATATGATCCTTAATTATATGTAATTGCAAATTGATATACTTCTTTTGGTAGTAAAATTGCTATCTTAAGTTATGCTCTTTCAACTCTTGCCATGTCCAGTATATAAATATTGCTTAATAGCGGTAGTTGCTGTCTCAAATAATGTATTATAATCATGCAGTGATTGCTGGGATACTGTGTCTGATATATACTATCTTTACTTGCAATCAAAGACATCGTCTTTGATATAAATTTATGTACTTACCTTCGATTAATGCCTAAGAAGGCAATTGCCCGATATGAGCAGATACAAATGGATTATATCTAAGGGATATTGATGATGCTCTTCGATGAAGTGAAGAGGACTTCCTTCTTATATTCTCTTTCTTGAATGAAGGGTTACTAGGTAAAGATATGTGTCCATCTCTCCATACTTGGCAGCCATTAGACATACCTCTCCAAATATTAATTGATCATTCATCCATATGTAAACGGTGATTATTATTGATCTTTATTAATTTGATATACTTTTGACTATTTTTAGAGATGCTTATCATTATCTTATTCATTATCCTTGTCGTTAATTATATTTATCTATGCGGATACCCGTTATTCACCCGATCAATTAGTAGTTACTTGCTCATTCGTCAATGATATTAGTCGATATCATTGGTTTGGCAAATACGATGCACTGTAGTCCTTTGGACTGTGTAAAGTCTCGCAACCCAAACCTTATTATCACTAGTGCCCGGCCATGACTATCGTTTAATATGTTGCTGAGTTTTTTGTTGGCGCAAAAGGCTCGACCACAAAGTGATTGCTGCTGCGTAATATCCCAGTCACTCGGCTTTGTAAGTTGTCGACTATGATGTAATTATATTATATTGAATATGTTTTATATTGTTCGATGAGAATTAATATTTGATTATTTGTATGCCACATTAGTATATAGTATTATATGATATTTATGTTAAGTACTATATATTATATTATAAATTGTTATTTAATTATATATTATATTATTATAAATATTATCTTATGTTATTATATTCATTATTTACTTTATTATTATAACATTATTATTGAATAATAACACTATTAAATATTATTATTTACTAAATCTCTTATATATATATCAACCATTAATTTAATTTTATCAATATAATTATAATTATATATATTTAATTACAATTATATTTATTTATTTCTTTAATTTTATATTTTAAAATTATTATCATTAAATTTCATCTCAGAGAAGGGGACATTACAGTCCGTCCTTCCCAAAATTGCTTGTCCTCAAGCAATGTGAACCTTCAATATAAATGGTGTCTTGCCATGTAACTCCGACATCCAATCTAACAATCTTATCTTGATGTACAATAGTACGTCTCTTTTCCTTTTGGTAAGGTTTGTCCTGTTCCGTGCTGAGTCTTTTTTGAATAGTTCATGTAATCCTTGGGAAAGACTTTATCTCTTCTTAGGTCTCTATGGATATCCCTTTAGGATGTATCCATCTCTATAATCCCTAGTAGAGACTTTATCCCCTTCCCAGGTCTCTATGGATATCTCTTTGAGACTATCCATATTTATAATCCTTAGAAGAGACTTTATCTCATCCTAGGACTCTATGGATATCCTTTTAGGACTATCCATCTCTATAGTTCCTGGTAGAGACTTTATCTCTTTCCAGGCCTTGGGGTGTAAGATCTTTCCTTAATTCCACATAAAGAATTGAGAATATTCTGAGTAAGTACAAATGAATATTGCATTAATATTTTTGTGGTTCCTTGTTTCATTACAAACTCCTATTCCTTGATTTGATAGTTAACTTTTTATTCTCTTTTAGCCTTGATCACAAAATTGATATTAATAATTTTTCAATAAATGAGTTTCTGATCTCTAGTTCTACTACCTCTCTTCTCTAGTCTTATTTTCTGGTTAACTTCCCATTTGTGTATTACTGTCATAGCTATGGTTGAATTTCCTCAAAGCTCCATTGCTTTTCCCCTTCATTCAGTGATTGGATGCTATTGAGATCCCTTGTATCATGACTTGCTCTCTTATGTGGTCCTTCTTTTGTTTCTTCTATTCTATGGATTTGATTTCCCACACTTATGTCCTGATGCCCATGGTTCTCTACACCTGAAGCATAAGCCTTTCTGCATTATCTCCTCTTTTTGCTTGAGGGTGTCCCTGCCTTGGAATTGGTGCCCAATACTCCACTATTCTTTGCAAAAATAGCATGCTCTTCCTTTATCAAATTTCCTTGACCCTTCATACTCCTGGTGTGCCTTGGTCGGAATATTCTTAGGTCTTTCCTTAACTGTATTAGACTCCACTTTCTTTGCCTTTTTTATGGCTTCCTCCAAATTTTGGGGTTCAAATGGTTTTACAAAGTTTTTGGTGGAGTCTTTAAGTCCTTCTATAAACATATAAGTGAGCCTCTTTCAGGAAAGATCTAGGACCATAACTGATAACTCTTGGAATTGACAAGCAAATCCCTCCACGGTTCTAGTTTGTTTGAGATGGGTTAGCTCTTTGAAATACCATTCCGGGTCTCTCTCATCAAACCTATTAATAAGCTTTTGGGAAAACTCCCCATAGGAATTTATATTTTGATGGCCTAGGGAAATAACCCCGTAGTGCCACCAATCATGTGCTACCCCTTCCAAATGGAGTATTGCAAATTGGAGGGTGTCTTCTTCTGTCATGGGGCTCAAACTAAAGAAAGTATTTAATTTCTGCAACCATGCGTGAGCTGTGATTTTCTCTGATCCATCAAAATTTGGAAGTGTTATTTTGTTCACTTTGTGTTTGAGTTCTTTATTTACGTGCCTCCTGGAAGTCTCTCTTCTCTTATCTTCACAAAATTCTCTAAATGATACCACTTCTCTAATATGAGGATCCAATTCTGCAAAAGCCTTTGCTATGTCTTCGGTTCGGGTCATGGGTTGTTCTATTCCTTCCTATTCTCTTGTGGACCCATCTCTAGGCAAGAATGGAGGTTGCGGTACCCCATTCTTAGAGGTTATATTGTTGTTCTCTGAGTGATTTGAACTAGTCTCTCTCCCCTGGTGGGAATGGCCTTTTAAATTATTGATTGAATTCCCCAAGTTTTGTTGGGTTTGAAGGAGGGCCTGATTTGATTTTTCCATTTGACTTATTAATGTTTGATTTGTTTGCTCCATATAAGATCTCATCTCATTGGCTAAGTCATTCATTGTATTTTTCCTCGTTCTTCTTTCGTGGGTTTGCATAAGCCCGACTCACAGGATGGCAAGATTATGCTCTGATACCACTGTAGTGTCCCTAGCCCGATCCTGTAATGACTCCTTTGGCAATTAAGTTGAAAAGTCAAGTCAATTACCTAATTCCTCCTTTTTACTTTGTAAAATGATTGCAATTAAACAAATGAGGGTGTTTAATTGCTATTTCTGATTTGTATGTATGCATGTATGCCAAATTGGATATTGGATGGATAGCAATGTCTGATAAAATACGGTATGAATGTTATTGCTTAATCACTTGCGGGGATGATGTCGTGTTTAATATAGGATATGCATATGTAATTGATATATATATTCTTTAGATAATTTGATTTCTATGTCAATTTGGTTATGGAATTATCAGGTTGTGTCTAATCTGAAAAATAATATGTCATCGATTCTGCTAAGAGATGACTTCCTAAAATAGAGCCGGTCTAGCTATGTCATGTCCCCTTTCTAGTGACATGATTTTTCATATTGGATTTGCCTATCATCGGCTCTCGTAGGCAAATGATTTGGAGAGAGAATCATTTTTGGAGATCAGTTGGTCATACTTGCTCTTGGAAAAGTGAAGTTGAGCTTATATTTTATTATTATGTGTTAGCAGGGCCCATATGTTATAATTTTAAGTTGAGATTGCACTTTTTATTTTATAAAGTTACTTTATTATAAAAGTGCATTATAATGGGATTTTATAATGGATGCTTGTAGAAGTTCTTAGTAACTTCTTAGAAAAGTGAATAAATAGAGGGCTTGGGCATTCATTTGGACAAGCTGATTTTGGGATTTCTTCTACTTCTTCCATTGTGGAGCAATTTGTAGTCTTTTGGTCTGCAAATATCATTTGATCTTTGGGAACGATAACTCCCTTAGATTAGCATAACTGAGGAAGTGAAATATCTTCTGAAGGGTTGCTTATTGGAGATGGTACTTAGCCATTTCATGTTGGATTTCATCTGAGGATTGATTTGAGGGTTTGAAGATGGTTGAATAAGGGTTTGGAATTCATCATTTTATTGGTGAATCAGTTTGATAGGTTTTGGAGATTATTTTGTGCAATTTCTAAGAAGACCATACCATGGCCTGAGTCACAAGTTTTTGCTCATATCTCACAAACTATTCAGAGATTAATTTTATGCATTTGGGGAATGAGATTACATCCCTAGGCGACCCTGTTTTGGGTATTTTTGGCCAGCAATACCAAGCAGTGATTTTTGTACAGCTGCCGTACTGTACAGCCCAGGTACGGCCTGTACCAGAACAGATAAAGCAGCATCATTTTGGGATCAGTTCGGGTGCAGTTGGAGGTGTCTTCAGCAGCATTGTCATCATCAATTTTGGTCAACATCCGGTGCATCTTTCTAGGTTCTTGGTGTTTGATTTTGGATGTCAAAATTGTATAAAATTTACATATGTTCAGTCACTGTCATAACAGTCCAGTATATGCTTTGAAACAGTCACTGTTATTCATCATTTGTAATTGGATTGTCATAGTTAATGGAAGTGCATTGTGAGAGCTTGTCATTACCATAGTTCATTGTATTGTAATCTGAAATTGTCATAGTTGTAACAGTCCAGAATTCAGTCATTTGAATCAGTCCTTGTTATAACAGCACATTGTAATCAGACTTGGGAGGTTGGACATTGCATTAATAGGAGAGTATCTCATTGTTGATATAGTTCATTGAAAGTGCATGCCAAGTGTTTGACAAATTGTCTCAGTTCAGATTTGGGGTTTTTAGTGGCCTTTATACTAAGGGTCATTACAAGCTAATGAAGATATGATCCTTAATTATATGTAATTGCAAATTAATATACTTCTTATGGTAGTAACATTGCTATCTCAAGTTATGCTCTTTCAACTCTTGCCATGTCCGGCATATAAATATTGCTTAATAACGGTAGTTGCTGTCTCAAATAATGTATTATAATCATGCAGTGGTTCCTGGGATACTGCGTCTGATATATACTATCTTTCCTTGCAATCAAAGACGTTGTCTTTGATATAAATTTATGTACTTACCTTCGATTAATGTCTAAGAAGGCAATTGCCTGATATGAGCAGATACAAATGGATTATATCTAAGGGATATTGATGATGCTCTTCAATGAAGTAAAGAGGACTTCCTTCTTATATTCTCTTTCTTGAATGAAGGGTTACCTGGGTAAAGATGCGTGTCCATCTCTCCATACTTGGCAGCCATTAGACACACCTCTCCAAATATTAATTGATCATTCATCCATATGTAGACGGTGATTATTATTGATCTTTATTAATTTGATATGCTTTTGACTATTTTTAGAGATGCTTATCATTCTCTTATTCATTATCATTGTCATTAATTATACATGCCTATTCAGATATCCGCTATTCACCCGATCAATTAGTAGTTACTTGCTCATTGGTCAATGATATTAGTCGATATCATTGGTTTGGCAAATACGATGCATTGTAGTCCTTTGGGCTGTGTAAAGTCTCGCAACCTAAACCTTATTATCGCTAGTGCCTGGCCATGACTGATGTTTAATATATTGCTGAGTTTGTTGTTGGCATGGAAGTTGACGTGGAAGGCGCGACCACTAAGCAATTGCTGCTGCGTAATATCCCAGTCACTCAGCTTTGTAAGTTGTCGACTATGATGTAATTAAATTATATTGATTATGTTTTATATTGTTCGATGAAAATTAATATTTGATTATTTGTATGCCACATTAGTATATAGTATTATATGATATTTATATTAAGTACTATATATTATATTATCAAGTGTCATTTAATTATATATTATATTATTATAAATATTATCTTATGTTATTATATTTATTATTTACTTTATTATTATAACATTATTATTGAATAATAATACTATTAAATATTATTATTTACTAAATCTCTTATATATATATATATATATCAACCATTAATTTAATTTTATCAGTATAATTATAATTATATATATTTAATTATAATTATATTTATTTATTTCTTTAATTTAATATTTTAAAATTATTATCATTAAATTTCATCTCGAAGAAGGGGACATTACAATAGGAATGTAAAGATTAATAAGTTAATCATCATCAAGATCATGGAATAAATACCACTCATCATAGTGGGCGGAAGGAGAGTAGGTAAGAGGGTAGACTAGAAGCTTAGCCTTACCGAGTCAAGACCCCACTATGTTTGCCTTCACATTCCCTTATGGTATATGATATGAATTCCATCATCACCTTAACGCAGAGTGCTTAAAAAAAGACATCTCTCATCATAGTGGGAGGAAGGAAAGTAGGTAAGAGGGTAGGCTGGTAGCATAAGCTTACCGAGCCAGGACCCCACTATGTCTACCTTATCACTCCCTTATGATGTGAGGAAAAGGAATGATTAGAAGAGGAGAGTAACTACGTTGGGTTTCCTTGTCCAATCCCAACCTAACCTGTCTGTAAGGAAGCTCTGGTTCAGGAGGGAAAGTAAACATGGGGAGTTTTCTTGTCCACTCTAATACATTCTGAGATTACAAATTATACAATTAAACACTAATAAGATTCAAAAGTAAACCATTAACTCATAAAAAGACCATGATTGCAGGTATAAATAATCAGAATTAATTAGGTACATTACAATGGTATCAAAGCGACCTTATTGCCAACCTGTGTAATCAGTACATGAAAACATACCAAAGGAAAGGAAACAAAATGAGTGAGCAATTAAGTAACGAAATAAGGGCCTTCATGGAACATACTGCCCAAACTACCCAAGCTCTTATGGAACAAAATCAGATCCTCTTCAAAGCCATACAAAATATGAGTAACAATATATCTCGACCCCACCCAACCAGTGGAAGGGATGCAAATTCTAACCCTTCTGAAAATAACCATAACCCTTCTCCAAGGTTATCCCACCCAAGGCCAACTAGACCCTCTTTCTTACCTAGGGAAAACCAAGAGGAGGAAGAAGGAGAAGCAAATGGACCACCTCGAGATAATGTTGATGTAATCTTAGAAGCATATTCTAGATTAGCACCAAAATCAAGAAATCATACATCCTTCAAGGATTATTGTGATGTCAAAATGAAAGCCAACCATGCCTTCAAAAAGAAAAAACAATCCGATAAAGATCTTAAGGAAAAAATTAATAAGGTAACCAAACCCACTTTTGATGGAACTGAAAAGATTTCTGCCAGAGCATGGATCCATGTAATGTCCCTTCTTAATCTCCTTTCATAATTTCCTGCAAAACCCTTGTTAGTACAAAATATCACACAATATTTACCAAATTCATACTCTATTCTATGTTAGTAAGGGGGGAATTTCATTCTTAAGGCTGCCTCTAGGTCGGGCTTCACAGAATTCTCGATTCTCGGCTTGAGGGATATAAGATCCACTCTAAGCAATCGAGCTATCAACACGTCATCCCATAGAGCATTGCCCATAAGAATCTCTTGGAAGCAATAAATGCTATCCAAGCTACGCATATGCATATGACTGGCATCAGCATATATACTGCCTATGAGATTATAACAATCTCAACTTTGGCAACGGGGACTATACCAATCTCGAATTGCCATCCATCATAGATTGACAACGGGGTTATATCAACCTTGAATTGCCATCCATCTCAAAGGGGCAACAGGGCTATATCAACCTCGAATTGTTATCCATCTCAAATGGGCAACGGGGTTATATCAACCTCGAATTGCCATTACTTTAATCTCTATGTAGCTTGGGATGAATATAAGATTCATATGTCCGGCTACTAGACAGAGTATGAATATAAAATTCATTATCAACAATTGTAAACAAAAAATTAAATTCATGATAGATATATTTATTAATACGAATCATAAGTGTTGCAAAATATATACATACATAATTTAATTAAAATTAATTCTTATATATATATATATATATATTCTTTTATTAACTATTACCTTGGAAGTTGACTGTGCACCCTTATATAATATTCCTCCCCTTGTTGTGGATTATATCACCGTAATATTTTATTTATTATTTTTTATATCCTTTTTTTTGTCCTCTCTATTTTTTCGTTCCCCTTCCGCCTCCTATTTATGCGGCGGGGGGAGGTATAGTACCCAACCCATGGGTGAGGGGAGTCACACCCTCTCCCCACGGGTGTGACTGTGAGTCACGCCCTAAAGGGATGCGGCTACAATCGCAACCCTTAGTGGCTGCGACTGCAGTCGCAGTCCTAAGGGACCCAATATTATATGTTAATTTATTATTATATTTATTTTTTATTTATTATTTATTTTTTTTATTTAATTTTTTTTTATCAGTAAACGGCCGAAGCCTTTATATTAAATTAGATGAATAAAAAGAGTTTCAGAGTTCTCCGTTCAAACGGGCACTGGTAGGAAAGAACGGAATAAGAAAACCTCCAGTCTTGCCCGAGACCGAGGTCCTTTATTATACAAATTTAAAAGGGGCATACCCCAGTTCATGTGTTTATTAAACAATTGATTCCAAATTTATGCATTAATAGTTACAACATTTTACTACAGGATCTCTTAAGCAAGGGTTTCGTAAACTGAGTGCTCATTGGGAAGCTGGGTCCTTGCATCGAGTGTTCTTCCTTTGGACAGTGCTCTTATAAACATCTGCATGTAAAAAACTAGCTTCCAATTGGGTATTAGTAGTAAGTGCCACAGTGTAAGAAAAAATGAATATAACAAAGGGTACCTTGCCCTAGGACAAACCAGGTGATCATATAATAAACCAACTCTAAAGCTTTGAATAGAAATCATCCATCTTCCAGGAAAATTATCAGTAGGGACACCTATACTAGATGGGGTTAATTAATGTTGATTACATTTCCTGCTACTCTGTAATTACCACACTTCATATTCTTATTAATAGTAAGTACGAAATAATCTATTTAGCTAATTAGAAGCTCAATCTATCTCGTTATAGGCTTCAGTCAATGACAGTGTAGGATTGCCATCTGTGACATTGGGCTAATTTCCTTTCTTGATATAGTGTCTAAAAAATCCTGCGCGAAAGTGAACAAAAAAGATACAGAGTCGAGTATTAAATATAAGTTTTGTGCTCCAAGAAGGATCTAGAAAGGAATAGACACTGTCATCATCTAATGATAGCAGAATGATGTGAGCCGATCTCTTGATAAAGATTTATGATTACAGGGGAGTTCTTAAATTAAGGGTATCAAAAATGATGAAAATAATATATGTTTAATAATATTCACGGGGTAGTGAATACGTGAAAACCGGATAATGAATGGGGAGGGGGATCATGCTAAAAGCTTTGATTAAGGTGTTGATAAATAGTCAAAATCAGGGGCTATTAGAAGAATATTTTCTCCATCTGTCCCTTTATTAGCTAATTGATCTGCTTCTAAGTTGCCTTCTCTGAATATATGTTTAAGTCTAACATCTTCAAATTTATCTATTAGATTGAGAATATTCTCTAATTTTGAGTTTAAGATCCAATTCGGTGTATTCCTTTTCCTAAGTGCGTTAAGTATAATTTGAGAATCTCCTTCTATTATGATCTTACTGATTTTTAACTTGCTACTAAGTTTTAACCCTTCATGTAAGGCTTCTAACTCCGCGATATTATTGGTAGTTATGCCCAGGGGTTTGGCTCTCTTCATAATCCAATTTCCAAAGTCTTCCCTGATGATACATCCAATTCCTGCTTTCCCCGGGTTTCCTCTTGAAGCTCCATCAAAATTGATTTTTTTCCATCCTTTGGGTGGAGGTTCCCATCTGCATTCACTTTTGGCTATACTGTTCTTGTTTTTATAGGAGAGCGGGGGGTTGATCAAATGCTGCCAATTCTTTTTTATTTCTGCGTCCCATTCCGAAAATGAGCCTTCTTCTTTTGTTGTTTTTTTGAGATTATTGTTCATAACTTCAGTAGTGCTTGCTTCGATCTTATTGAGGGATGACATGTTCAGTTCTACATTATTGAAAATTCGTCTATTCCTTTCTTTCCATATTCCGCAAATTAGAATAGCAGGGGTGATATTCCATAATTTTCCGTACACTTTGTGATTTGAGTCTGTGAGCCAACCAGATAGATGGTCTTGCCATTCCCCTGGGAGTGGGGAGGTCCATTTAAGTTTCTGCTTAAGCCAATCCTAGCACTCCTTGGCGTATTTATAGTGATAAAATAAGTGTTCTACTCTTTCAAAATTTTCTTTGCATAGCAAGCATCTTGTGGGGCGTTCAAAACCCATTTTCCTAATCCTGTCTGTCGTTAGAATGTGATTTTGAACTGCTGCCCATAGGAAGATGCCTGCCTTAGGTAATCCCGCTGGGTCCCAGCAAAGATTCAGGGGTATGTTTACTTCTTCCCATCTTTGTGAGTTGATTATTAATTTGTATCCTTCCTTAACCTTATATATTCCGTCCTTGGAGGCCGCCCAGATGAGCTTGTCTTCCCTATCATGGTAATTGATAGGGCGGTCTCTAAGAATTGCCTCTAGTTTCTCTTGTTCTTCTAATTGGAGACCCAAGTTGTTTAGGGATTTCCATCTACATGGGACTTGTTCATTTGAGGGATCATTTTGCATATAATCAGCTACCTTGGTTCCCCATACAGAGGATAAATGGTTTTTCAAATTGATGGAAAAATTAGATTTATCTAGGGGAAGAAGCCCATTCCATGAGTCATCCCAAAATAAGGCTTTATCCCCTCTTCCTATATCCCAAGTTACATACTTAGAGATCAAAGGGCGAAATTTCTGTAAAAAATTCCAAGCTACTGAACCTTTTGGGGGATTTCTAGTTCTAGGGAGAGATGCACTATCTGCTGCATTTAGATATTTGCTATACATTATTCTGGCCCATTTGCTATCTCTTTCTTGATACATCTGCCAGACTTGTTTGGCTCCTAGTGCTTCGTTTTGCCAGTCTAGGTTTTTGACTCCTAATCCCCCTGCTTCTTTTGGCCTACAAATTTTGTCCCATCGGATTAGTGCTGCTTTCTTTTTATCCTCTGTACCTTTCCAGAAGAAGTCTCTTAGTTTTGTTTCTATTTTTTTATTGATATTCTTTGGTAATTGTAGACATGATAATTGGTATGTAGGTAGAGCTATAAGAATTGCTTTGATTTTGGTTGTTCTCCTAGCTTTGGTAAGCCATTTAAATTTCCAAGCTTCCGTATGTTTATCTATTCTTTCTAGAATTTTCTCCCATCCTTGGTTCTGCTTTGCACCTTTTTCCAAGTATATTCCTAGGTATTTACATGGGAAGATACCTTTCTTATATCCTAGATCATTACAGATATAATTTTCTTCTTCTAGAGGAGTATTGAGGAAGAAGATTTCCGATTTTTCTGCATTGATTTTTTGCCCCGAGGCTTTGGTGTAATTATTTACAATTTTTTTGAAGTTATCTGCTTCTGTTTTAGAGCTGATGCCAGAAAGGATAGTGTCATTTGCAAACTGTTGGTGGGTGATGTTATCAATATTATCTGTGACCGTTATTCCTTGGATGTTTCCTTCAATTTGGGCAGTTTTAAGAGTTCTCCCGAAGGTTTCTGCCATGATGATAAAGAGAAAGGGTGATATGGGGTCTCCTTGTCGAATACCCCTTGAGATGCCAAAGAAACCAACTAGAGTTCCATTGATTAGAAGGGATATCTTTGGGGTAGAGATGCATTGATAGATGATGTTGATCCATTGGTGCGAGAATCCGAATGCTTCTAGGGTTTTGCATAAGAATCTCTAGTCCACCTTATCATATGCTTTTTGAATATCTAGTTTCATCAGCATACATGCCTCCTTATTCTTTGATGCTGAGTGGATTGTCTCTTGGATGATAGATATACCATCTAGTATAGATCTCCCGGGTACAAACCTTGTTTGCTCTTTCGATATGAGTTTACGGAGGAAGCCTTTTAGACGGTTTGCTAGAGCTTTTGACATAATTTTGTAAATCGTGTTACAGAGAGCTATAGGTCAGAAATCTCTGGGTTCCTCTGCTTTACTTTTTTTTGGAATTAATGTAAGCAATGTATGGTTAATTTATGTTAATAAAGTACCTCCATTTTTGGTGGCTTCGATTGCTTTCCATAGATCTTCTCCCATGATTTCCCAGCATTTTTGAAAGAAGAATGCTTGGAATCCGTCTAGTCCAGGTGATTTGTCAGGGTTAATATTAAAGAGAGTTGTTTTGATTTCGGTTAAGGAAATGGGTTTGTTGAGAAATTTATTATCTTCTTCTGAGATAATTTTAGGAATAGCTTTCAGCATCTCCTTTTGGGCATTTAGATTTGAGGAGTCAAAATTATTAAGGATGTCTTTAAAATAGTCTACAAATACCTTCGCAATTTTGGCCGGGTCTTCTTCCATATTGCCCTCTTTGTTTTTAATGTTCGTAATATTATTTAAGGCTCTATTTTGTATAGTGCTAGAATGAAAGAATTTTGTATTCCGGTCTCCTTCTGCCAACCACTTTTCCCGAGATTTTTGTTTCCAGAATACTTCCTCTTTTGCTAAGATGTCTTCCTGTTTCGATAGTAGTTATTTTTCTTCTAAGTATTTTTCATTATTCATTCCGTATTTAATTACTTCTAAGTTCAGCTTTTTCAAATTTCCTTCGATGTCGAGTTTTTGATTAAATATAATATTAAAGTGTTGTTTATTCCATTCTAGAATTTTTCCTTTGACCATTTTTAATTTGGACACAAAGCAGAACATTTTTTATCCTTTGACTTGTCCTTCGTTCCACCATTTTTTGACATTTTCCATGAAGTTTTTATCTAAGAACCACATCTTTTCGCATTTAAAAGGGTTTCTAATGGGTTTTGAAGGTTCAATTATGTCTAATTTTACTGGAAAGTGATCCAAACCTGCTAATGGCAAAATATCCGCGTTGATCTCCATGTTGATACTACTTAGATCTCCCTTAAAGAAGAATCTATCCAGTCTCTCTGCTATATAACTGAAGTCTTTCCTCCTATTATTCCAAGTGAATATCCTGTTTTTGGTTGGAATATCTATTAATAAGTTTTTTTCTGCCCATTTCTGAAGTCCCTTGTTGCTCGTGATGTTACCTAGAGACCCCCATATTTTTCTTCTCTTTTTAATGTTGCATTAGGGTCTCCTCCAATGATAAAGTTTTCTTCCTGTTGATTTTCTATAAAAGAGCTAATCTCATTCCATATTACTGCTGTGCCTGCTGTTTGGGTGGGACCATAGACATTAATTAATATAAACTGGAGATTATTTCTCAGGCTTGAGGCTCCGTATCCCATCCAATTAGTGTTAATGGACAACATGTTAAGATCTACTCTTTGAGGGTTCCAGATTATTCCCAAACCTCCTGAAGCTCCATTTGATTCTTTTAGTGCTGATTTCCATTGTCCTAATTTCAGTCCCAATTTGTTTCCTTCTTCTGAATTAAGTTTGGTTTCCTATATTAATATGATTTCTGATTCAAATACTGTGAGATTATGCTTTAGTAAGCATTTTTTGCTAGGAGCGTTTAGGCCCCTAGCATTCCAAGTTGTGATTCTCATTGATCCTTGGGAAGGATCTTCCCCTTCCCTGCTTGAAGAATTTCGCTAATCTTAGTTTGCTCCTTGGCTTGTCCTGCTGCCTCGCTTAGTTCTTTAAGAGATTTCCTTCCTCTTTTTTATTTTTGTTTTCCACAATTTGGAGTTTTGAAACCATCCTGATTGATGGCTATTCCTAGATTATTCAGATTTATCTGTTCTCTAATTTTAACTGATGTGTCTGTTTCCTTTGTTTTTTCTTCTTCCTCTGTTATTATCTCTCTGAGCAACTAGTTTTCTTCTGAGGTTTCTTCTTCTTCTGGATGTTTGCCTTCTTTATCTTTGCCTAAGATTTCTTCTTTTTCATTTGTTTGGATTTTCTCCTCCAAGATTCCAAATTCTTCCCATATTTGATTGTTCTCTTTCTGATCTTCTTCCTGATTACCTATTTGGCTGTCTATTGCTTCTGAATCTTTAATAATTGTTTCTATATCCAAGGGAATTAGTAGTTCCTTACTGATTTCTTTTTCTATCCTATTATCCTCATCCTTACCCATATCAAATATATCTTTACCATTTGTAGGTGTCTGCCAGAATTTGTAACTTTTTTTCTTAGGCTTTTTCCAAATGGTTACATTGCTCCAATGATCAAAGTTTGCTATTGGAAGTGTGTTGAGCTGAGTTTGGTCCTCTGTACTTGCTATTTCCATGTCTGTCTATCTACTCTCACCTGCCTTTTGATTATCTGATATCCAGCTGATTACCTTATCTGCTTCAGGTTCCTGATTATCCTCTGTTATCCCCTGTTCTTCATTGAATATTTCTTCTGCTATATCTGTTACTAACTCCCTTGTCTCTTCTGTAGTCTTTTTAGTTCCTAGATCCTTATGTGACTTTTCTCTGTGTTCTAAGTGAATGCGGTCTGCTATGATGATTTGATCTTCTAGGTCACTTTGTAGGAGTAGGACCTCATGAGTTAATGTATTCAGTTTTTTCATAGTGAGGTCCAATTCTTCTAGATTTTCCTTTTCTTTTCTGCATTCTTCACATTTCTTAAATTCTGAGAGGATGAGTTGGTTTACTTTATTTTCCTTCTGTTCTTTTTCTGAATCCCCAACTTCCTTTATATTTGTCCTTTCAACCTCTAGTTCTGCTTCTTTAATCTCTTTAGGTTGAATTTTAGGGTTATCTTTGCATCTACGACTGCCTTTCCTTTTTCTGTTACCTGCCTCTATCTCCCGTTCTCTAATGTTCCTTAGTGAATCCTTTAGATTGTTCTTGGTGTTATCCATTCTGAAGTTTGGTCCCATTATTCCATTGATTTTTGCTTTATAGTAAGTGAAGGCTAAATTGTAGATTGATCTATTAGTTATTATTTTTTTGGACTTGATGACAATTTATTCTGTCTCCATATTGATTAGGAATTTAATCTTGCTTGAGGTTTTAAAGTTTGCTTCAATTCCTATTAGTTCTCCTAGGGATTGCCCTATTCTTTTTAGGACGTCAAAGTCATTTAATTCTGGAGGAATGTTTTCACATTCGATCCATTTTGCTATAGCTGTTTTTTGATTGTTGCTATCTTTAAAGTTTTGTACCCATGCTATAAATTCAACTGGGAATCCTTTGTAATAAAAGTTAGAAATACCTACTAATTCATTCCTGATTCTATTATTTTGACATTGAACATACAAGGAATGATTATAATAAGTAGTTACGTTACTCACTTGAGAGCCCCAGATCCTTGCTATGTTCCTTACCAGTTTTGCTTTGAGATTTTCCGGTCCATTCCAGATCACATATGCTCCTAGATCAGAGCATTCCTGCCATTTATTTTCACTCACTTCGTTGCTGATAATAATTGTGTCTATGACATCATTAGGGTTTTTCTCTTTGGGGTGGATCGTTCAGGATTCTTCTTGCTTATATGGATTTAACAGTTTTTTCTTATGAGGTGGAATATAGACTGATGGTTTTGCAGAGCTTGAGGGTAGTACGTTCCACCTCTTCGCTAGGTCTTTAGATTGGGGGGGATTAGGTTTAGTGATTCCTAGAGGTATGCAATTTATAGCTGAAACCTTTGTGGGTCGAGGCAAAATACTTAGGCTCAAGGGAGACTTACAGGTATTACCACTAGGAGCAGATTTTTCCGGTATAACCCCTGCTTTGGTATACTTGGTTTGTTTGAAAAAAGCTTCTTGGTTCTTCAAACGCTGAGCTGCTACATCTTCGCTAGTGCTTGATTTTGAGTTAAACTGGTCTAAGTTTTGCCTCCTGGTTTTCCGATTTTTGACCTGCTGCCATTCGCCTTGATTGTGGTCTTCAGTGTTCTTCTGGTTATTGGCGATGGCTGCATTTCGAGTTGCATGGAGCCGAACTAGGTTTCAAAACCTCTTGGGTTTGCGGTAGGTTTGCTGCTTCGCCATTCTTCCTGATTTGCAGATAATACTTCAAAGCGATTTTTGATTTGTAAAACATTCTTCGCTGCTCTTTGTTGAGGATTCGAAACCTGCTTGAGGTGATTTCTAGGTCTGAGATTGTTCGCAGGGGCGACATATTTTGATCTTCCTATGGGTTCAAATCTTTTCGAGTGTCCTGCTTTTTTCGCAGAATTCGTCATATTCGCATTCTAATTTATTATTATACTAATTATTATATTATAATATATATATTAATTTTTTCTTATATTAATTATTATATTATAATATATATTGATTATTAAATTTATTAATATATTAATATATTATATTATAATTAATTATTAGTGTATTAGTACATTAATTATTATATTAATAATTAATCTATATGTATAAATTGTTAATATTAATTATTAATATATATTATGTTTATTTCGATTTATATATTATTAATCTAAAATGTGTATTAACATATATACATAATATATATAAATTTGTATATAAAATTCGCATTATATTTAATGTGTTTTTACAATTGCTTGACCAATAATTACTAATGTGTATCTCAATATATATATATTAAGATAAACGCATGTTCTTATATATTAGTACAATTCGTTTCCTCGATAACATGAACTTATTTTGTTTAATTTGCATGGTTTCCTCTGATGTTAATCCAAGGTTATTACTATCCAAAAGCTAGATACATACCTATCATTAAGCCCCTTGACAGAGGAAAATGCAATTAAATTTTTTGTACTACATTTAGCCGGGATGGCCCACAAATGGTGGCATTATGGACTTCTTACTCAAGACCATCAGTGTATAACATCTTATGATGAGTTCACCCAAAAACTCATCAAGAGGTTCGATCAAAGGCACCCTCAATGGTATTTTAAGGAACTAACTCAACTAAAACAACAAGGGACGGTAGAAGAATTCGCCAATGAATTTCAGAAAGTAGCAGTCATGGTCCCCAAAATCTCACAAGAACGGCTTACATACCTCTTCATAGAGGGATTAAAAGAATCAATTCGAAGTATGGCTAGGGATTTTGAACCCACAACTTTAAGTGAAGCAATTTCTAAGGCAAAGAAATTTGACCATCCACCACCCATAGACCATTTAAGGAAATTCCCATCAAAGGAGGATAAACACAAAAGAGAACCATCCAAAGAAAATCCTTGTTTCCATTGTAAGGAACCATGGGAGAAAGGTCATATATGCAAAGGAGTGGAAGCCCAAAAACAGCGGAGTGAACTAAGGCGAAAAAATTTATGTTTCAAATGTAAGGAACCATGGGATCACCATCATACATGTAAAAAGGGGAGCCATGCATATAACATAGAGGGGGCAGCAAATGAAGATGAGGAAGGACCCCAGAAGAAAGCAAGAATGGATGTCGAAAATGGGTCTCTTGCCACAATTTCCCAAGTCAACAAAAATCAGCCTTTCCGACTCAAGGGTACCTTCAAAGGACAAACGGTAATTGCCTTAGTAGACAATGGTGCTTCTCATGACTTTATCAGTGAAAATCTTGTTGCAAAAAGGAACCTGGAAATTAAAGACTTTAAAGGAGTCAAAGTGGCATTGGCCAATAGGGACATTGACCAATGCACTAAAGTTCTACCACAGCTAGAGATCAAATTTGGAGAGCACACCGTTAAGAGAGACTTCTATGTTGTAAACCTACAATATGATGTGATTCTAGGGATGCCTTGGATACGCTCGTTAGGACGTTTTACTATGGACCATCCAAATCTAGAAATCTGTTTCCATCATAGAAATCTGTTTCAAACATGATGGACAAGAAGTTACGCTTAAAGGACTACCCAATGAATCACCAAAGGTGGTTTCATGTAATAGAATGGAGAGAATATTCAGGCACAACCAAGCAGAATGGGTTGCACAATGTATGATTTCGAACAAGTCTTAATCCCAAGATCAAGACATTCATGTAGATATTCAACCTATCTGGAGAAAGCATAAAAGAGTCTTCGAAGATATGCCCCCAAGACTTCCCCCAAGAGAGGGTTTGAGCATACTATAGAATTGGAAATAGGTGCCAGGCCAATAATTACCACACCGTACAGACACCCCCATAAATTTAAGGAGGAAATTGAGAAAACTATCAAGGAATTGTTAGAGATGGGACACATTCAACCCAACACTAGTCCCTTTGCATCTTATGTAGTGTTGGTAAAAAAGGATGGAACATTCAGAATGTGTATTGACTACAGAGCCCTCAATAAGAAAACAATAAAAATCGATAACCCATACTGAGGATTGATGAGTAAATCGATGAATTGCATGGAGCCTGTTATTTCTCAAAAATTGACTTGCGGTAGGGATATCATTAAATAAGGATGACAGCAGAAGATGTACATAAAACAGCTTTTAGATGTCACTATGGGCATTTTGAGTTCCTAGTTTTACCCTTTGGTCTCACTAATGCCCCTACCACTTTCCAATCGTGTATGAATCATATTTTTCGGAAACAATTAAGGAAATTCCTACTAGTATTCTTTGATGACATTCTCATTTATAGCAAAACATGGGAAGAACATCTCAAGCACATTGAAGAAGTCCTGAATATCTTGGAATCAGAATCATTGTTCGCTAAGGCATCAAAATGTGAGTTCGGACTAGAAGAGATCCTTTATCTAGGAGATAAAATCAATGCAGAATGCGTAAGTGTGGACGATGAAAAAATTAAGGCTATCACAGATTGGCCAAAACCTAAAACCCTAACGCAACTTAGGGGATTTGTGGGACTATGCAGTTACTACAAGCGTTTTGTCAAGGGATTCTCTAAAATAGCTACCCCCTTAACAAATCTAACCAAGAAAGGGGCATTTATGTGGAGTGATTTAGCACAGCAAGCTTTTGAAAAGTTAAAAGAAGCTATGAGCACATGCCTAGTCCTGGCCATACCGGACTTGACGATAGCCTTTGAACTTCAATGTGATGCTTCAAGTGAAGGGATAGGGGCGGTCCTTATGCAAAATAAACATCACATAGCCTTCAAGAGCCGCAAACTTAGAGAAGCAAAAAAGCACTACTCTATCTATGACAAAGAGATGTTGGCAATAATGCATGCTCTAGCCAAATTTAGGCAATACCTTGTATGTGGGAAATTCAATGTCAAAACAAATCATAATAGCCTAAGGTTCTTCATGAACCAAAAAGACCTTAACGATCGCCAACAAAAATGGGTGAGCAAAATTCAAGCTTATGATTTCGACATAGAATATGTCAAGGGAACTAATAATGTGGTAGCAGATGCTTTGTCTCGCCGAGGCCACATCAACTCCATAACCAGCATCGTCGGGGAATGGAAGGGTGACATTACTGTCGAATATGCAAAGGATCCCCAGGCTAGTGAGATCTTTGAAGGGGCACTGCCCAGTAATGATTATAAGATAATGGATAAACTCATTTTGTATAAGGGGAGAATATTCCTTGTCCCTCACTCAAAATTGAAGTGGAAAATTATAAAAGAATATCATGATAACCCCCTTGCAGGTCACCTAGGATACTACAAAACCTATAAACAAATAAAGGAGAGGTTCTCTTGGAAAGGCTTAAAAAGAGATATAATGAAATACGACCAAGAGTGTATGGTTTGCCAAAAGAACAAAGCAGAACACAACCCCCCAATAGGCCTTTTACAACCACTACCCATTCCAGAACATAAATGGGAGAGTATTTCTGAGGATTTTATCACTGGACTTCCTAGGGTACAAGGGAAAGATTACATTTATGTGATAGTGGACCGTTACTAAATACGCACACTTCTTCGCAATAGCAACAAATTACAAGGCCCCACAATTAGCCGAAGTCTTTTTCAAGGAAATATTTAGACTACATGGATTACCAAGAAACATAATCAGAAACAGAGACAATCAGTTTCTAAGTCAGTTTTGGAAAGAACTATTTCGATTGGCAGGAACAAACCCAGCTCCTAGCACAAGCTACCACCCCCAGATTGATGGGCAGATAGAAATCGTCAACAAATGGATAGAAGGCTATCTCCGAAATTACGTCACGGGACAACAGAATGCTTGGATCAAATGGTTGCATTTAGCAGAACATTGCTACAACACCACACATCACATGTCTATTGGCATGAGTCCCTTTAAAGCATTATATCGATACGAGACCACTTCCTTTGGAAATTTGATCACTCTAGATAGTAGGGTACTAGGAGCTAAAGACTTTATACAACATAATAAGGATCTAATGAAAACTTTAAAGACAATCTCCACCATGCTCAAAATCAATAGAAAATCTATGCCGATAGAAAATGCATAGAGAGAACATTTAAAGTTGGAGATATGGTTTTCCTAAGCTTCAACCTTACAAACAAACATCAATCAAGAAAAGCAGTGCAGAAAAACTGAAACCGAGGTTCTATGGGCCATACAAAATCCTGAAGAGAATAGGAGAAGTAGCCTATGAGATCGAATTGCCTGAAATATCAAAATCCATAACATTTTTCATGTATCCAAACTTAAGAAAGTCCTGGGGCAACAAGTTAGGCCATGTGCGGAATTGCCACCATTAGATGATGAGGATAAACTCATCTTGGAACTTGAAGCTATCCTTGAGAAACGTGAAAGAAGACTAAGGAGTTGAACCATATCAGAGTACTTGGTTAAATGGAAGGATCTACCCATGGAAAACGCCACATGGGTGGGAGAAGAAATAACTTTGCACCCAAAATTGCTTGAGGACAAGCAAATTCAAGAGGGGTGGACTGTCACGAGCTGCCAACGATATATAAATATTATGTCTCAATAAAATTAATAAAAATTTATTAATGCGAAAAGGATTAATGAAATTCATGGATAGTCTACTATCAACAATTAAATGTAATAATAATAATATCCAAAGTATAATAATAAACATCAATTATATAATTAATTATTCCATATATATTAGTAATGACAATACTTAATTAAATATTAAATGAAATATATAATAATAATAATTATAGGTCAAAGTTATAATAAAGGAATAATTATAAATCGATGATTATAAAATATAATGATTATTAATTAAATAACGTATGGGTAGAATATTTGATGTTATTCATTCGCGTTGACTAAAGCGACGCCAATGAAATTGCAACTCCTAGCATCACACCCGTGGTGCTATACATAGCGAACTCCGCGTGTGAGTAAGAGGACACGAAACAGGAGAAAGGAATTATGGGGAGAAATCTAAAGTGTTTCACCGATCCATCACTTCTGAACAGCAAAGCATATAATCTGGACAACCCAGCGTACAGGCTGACGCTACAAGAGACGACTATCCAATGACTCCAGAGGAAGACAGACATACCAGACGAAGTTAAAGACGTCCACTCTACCATATTTGACCAGTGACGAATAGGGAAGTAGTGGGAGTTTTAACAGATGCCTCACGGAGATAATGGTAGCACACAGATGATAGGTGCATATGATCGGGATGAGTATGAATATGATAGAATGAATTCACAGAGGGACTATGTTATGAAATAAGTTATAATATCATAAAAGTCATCAGTAAATAGATATAAAGATAGAGTATTTTTTCATCAAACTATTATTCATTAGAACAATGGGAATGTAAAGATTAATAAGTTAATCATCATCCAAATCATGGAATAAATACCACTCATCATAGTGGGAGGAAGGAGAGTAGGTAAGAGGGTAGATTGGAAGCTTAGCCTTACCGAGTCAAGACCCTACTATGTCTGCCTTCACATTCCCTTATGATATAAGATATGAATTCCATCATCACCTTAATGCAAAGTGCTTAAAGAAGGACATCTCTCATCATAGTGGGAGGAAGGAGAGTAAGTAAGAGGGTAGGCTGGTAGAATAAGCTTACCGAGCCAGGACCCACTATGTCTACCTTATCACTCCCTTATGATGTGAGGAAAAGGAATGATTAGAAAAGGTGAGTAACTACCCCGGGTTTCCTTGTCCAATCCCAACCTAACCTGTCTGTAAGGAAGCTTGGTTCGGGAGGGAAAGTAAACATGGGGAGTTTCCTTGTCCACTCTAATATATTCCAAGATTACAAATTATACAATTAAACACTCATAAGATTTCAAAAGTAAACCATTAACTAATAAAAAGACCATGATTGCAGGTGTAAATAATCAGACTTAATTAGGGACATTACATATGGCCCCATTTGGGAGATAATTGATAGGAGATGGCATAACCAACTTAACAGCCCATCCATGCAGCAGCTTATTTCCTCAATTCAGCATTGCGTTTCCACAATAATTTCAAGGTGGATGAGGAGGTTCTTAGTAGCCTATATACAATGTTACAAAAGATCGTCTACTAATAGCACAACTACACTGCACAAGATGGACACATAATAATTCAACATGGGTGATTTTCGCAAGCAAGATGTGCAAAGACACTCGAACAAAATTGCAGCCACGTAGAAATATATGTTAAGATTCTTAAGTTTATGCATTTTGATTTTATAACTAGCCTTAAAGTTAGAAATGAGACTGATTTTTTTCTTTTCCTTATTTCCAATAGATGGTGGCAAATGTTTGGGCCTACAGCCCCAAACCTTCAAAAAATTGTCATCTGCATATTGAGTCATCCATGCAATCCTTCAGGATGTGAGCACAATTGGAGCATGTTCAAGCACATCCACTCAAAGAGGCGTAATAGATTGTTTGTGGAGAGGTTGAGTGATCTAGTCTTTGTTCATTACAATCTTTGTCTTAGGACTAGAAAGATTTTGGACACTAACTCCTCTCTGATCACTCTAGCGTAGATCAATCCAGAGTCCAAGTGCCTCACTGAATCTACTGATCATGTCTTCACTGATAAGGACCTTGAGTGGGTTGACCAAGCAAACAAAGAGACTGAGGTTGTGGCTATGGCAGAGGAGGATAGAGCACAATCAATCACAATTGATGTTGATTAAAGTGGCACCTTACAGGCAAAGACTATGGCTACTTAGTCATCCAGGACCTACCTTAGACACCTTTGCAGGAGGCAGACAAGCTACTTGGAGGCTGAGGGTGAGCCAGAGCCATAGACTCGTTTTTGTTTACACATGTTTGGGAACATTTGATGTCTTGGATTCTATATATTTATTTATACATTTGACAATATTTATAATTTTATATATCTATGTTTTCTATTTCCTTTAGCTACAATTTACGTTTGTACTTATGTGGTGGATGTATGTTTATGTATGTGATCAAATTAGCTTCTATTTAATGATGTTAGTGTCTTTAAGCTTTATTCAATAATGGTTGAATTAAACAAGTTTTAAATCGTTAAAAATCTCTAAATTTGAAGGGTTTTTTCATTTTGCCGAGTCACGAATCGAGTCGTTCTAGCTGAGTCCAAGTCTGGGAACTTTGATTATAACAATACAATGCTCTAAAAGCAGTCATCCCAATCAGCATGTGATGTATGGCATTGTAACAATACTCACTCAAATATAACCACCTAATCCAAGCTTTTCGCTGCCACCCAACATAGTTATGCAAATATCCCTCCACTTGTTTGTTCACAATCTTTATCTGACAATTGGTTTGATGGTGGTAATTGGTGCTTGGGGTCAATTTTGTGCCAGCCAACTTGAGTAGCTCTTGCCAAAAAGCACTAAAAAAACTGCTTTCACGATCACTAACCATATTCTTTGACAATTCATAGTCTAATATATAAACATATATCAGTAAATAAGCCCTTCCAATCATCCAATGAACCACCCAGCTCAGCAAAACACTTGACAAGTTTCCACAATATGCAAAAACCCTAAAATCTCTACTCGCAGATAATGGCCAACTATGCAGAAACTTGCATGCCTCCCAAAGAGCGAGATTCGTTATCCAAAATGAAGTCCAGAATACGCAAAAAGAGCTTCAAACCAAACGTTTTCATGCCAACCTCATAGTCAATTGACTTATCAAATGGAGATGCTACCCACATGCCAAGATGGTCTTTTCTCCACATTTCAAACTCTTCCAAGTTCCAACTAATGCCAAACTCATACAAACCCACGCCAAATGGAAGTATAGGCTTTAAACTACCTAGCTTATTTTTGTTTAATTGGTGTCTTAGCCTCTTTCTCCGCTTTGGTTCCCGGGTCCTCTCCTTACCCTTCTTTTTAACTCTGCAGTTAGACTAGGTCTGCACTTATTATTTTCTCCATTCTTGCTATCTCTGCTTATCCTGATGATGGATCACGGAGTGTGATCCGAAACGTTGATGCATGAAAAATTCACACAATCAAAACCAGAAACAGCATTGCTTTATTTTTGTTTGTTCAATTAAATATCTTAAAAGTTAAAAATCCAATGTTGTAACCTACAATATTGAAATCAGAAAATAAGTGTGGTTTTCAGCCCACCAAATGAGCTTATTACTATAGTAAGATCTCAAGAATTATATCAACCAAGTATGAATATTCAAACTCCACTACAAATCCACGCCTCAAAGCCACTAAGTTAAATAGCAAGTATTAAATTCATTTTTATCATTGCATCCACCTTTATTGTCTCTTGGGAACTCATACCAAAAAATCTGAAATTTGTCTTAGAATAAGACTTCACAAACGAACTATGTATTTTCCAATGAAACTCACAATGAACACATATGCAAGCCAAATCACTACTCCAATATTAATATTGCTTCATTAGGTAAGGCATTTGCATTGAAGACAGACGCGTTAAACACCACAAATCATAGCCGATATACAAAGTCCAAATTGAAAGATGTATTGACCCAATAAGTTCAAATATTCACCTTTTTCCAAGGGCCACATTGTGAAACCTTTTACAAGGCTTCGTAGCCTCCAATACTTTCCAACCACAGAAAGACTATCACTACGAAAATATATCGCAGTAGCAATAGTAAGGAAGAAGTCACGCTCAACACTGAGAGCCACACAAAGGATACCTATGCCAATATATATTTCTCCACATTTCTTTGACTAAAGGAAAAGCTCATACAATAAGCTTAACACCTTTAAACAAGCAGCGGCACCTTCACAATACCAAGAAATATACTCACCATCATGAAGGAGGGAGTCATTTACAACAATACCACCAAATATTCTCCATTTTCACAAAATTATAATGTATGCATGACATAATACTTAGCGAATGTTAATATGGGAGACTAATTAATAAAATATGAAACCCAAAAACAATAAAAGAACCTTGTGCAAATATCATTATTCACACATTATTTTTCATAGGAACTTCCTTGCATTCTTATAAGCATTCACAAAAAAGAATGCATAGCCCGATAGAGTATTGAAACAACCTTATATTTATCATTAATAATAGAATATGGAGCCCACACACTAAATACTCACAATCGTGAATAGAATTGCCCAATGAATAAGATAATGCATCTTTCCATACTTTGTTTACTACTCTTATTCACACGGCTTCCAACGTAAGGGTATTTGCCCATGCTATGAAAATAAAGATTATTCACCAACAAATAATGAATAATTTGTTAACCTTTTGTATTACAATTATTTTCCTTATGTCACAATGATTTATTCTGAAACCTATTGTAGCTCAACACTTATTCTAGAACATAATAAATACCTATCAATTATTTTGCAATGTTGTCTCTAAAACTTCAAACCAATAATGCTCAACTAAGAAATCTGGTTGATTTCTCCAAGGCCACCTAGTACAGATCTCTCACTATCGAAAATGGCTTCACAGATACATCCTAAGACAATTTGAGAAAACTCTCAAATTAAAGAAAATAATTATCAATCCCAAAATCATAACCTTCTCCACTCCCAACAACAACTAAATAATACCATTTTCAGTTTGTTCAGTTATTCCCGGTTATAATTAAAAAGTGAATTAAGTTTAATCTTTTAAGGTCACTTCAACAATTATTTAATATTACCTTTAAATTTCTTTTGGTAATATTAAATAATTTAACTTAATTCCTTTTTAGAATTTAGAAATTAAACATAATTTATTTTTCACATGACAAGATAAGCATATTAGAGTTACCTTATTGGACAACTTCAATAATTAATTTAATTTATTCCTTTACTACTTGACTTTAGCCTACAAGAAAAAATAAGTTGGGTGGTCACTTCCATCTACTCCTAGGAAGGGAGTATTATATATAATGATTTTCACTTTATCATATCCTCTTTGTCATTCGAATACTTTACTCACATCTATAGGCAATTTTTCATTTCTATTTACTATTCTCCAAAGGCTATTGTGAATTGATTGCATCTAGATATTCACTTTCCATGTGAAAAAAATGAAGTTTGCGTATTTATCTAATAAAATTTCTATTTCTAAAAAATATTGAAGCCCAAATGATGAAACTTAAAATTTTCAAACCCTAGCCACTGCTCTAGTAACAAAAAAATAAATCAAAAGAACTTGTAAACCCTAGCAACCATTTTTGAGAGCACTGTAGCTGCAAACTATATACAACCTGCTCACAAACCATAGCCATGTATTTCAAAAAAGTTTGCAATCTTCAACCACATGAGACTTCCAAACTGCAATGTCCCCTTCCTAACTAGTTTAGTATGATGGATAGTTAGCCTATTCAGGGGGTTCTTGTAGGCTAAGGTGTTGGGTTAGGGAACTCTGGAGACATTTTATCCAATAGTATGGCAATATCATAAGTTTAGTTGAGCTCCAACAGTTATTATGAGCATAATGCCCTTTTCTAGAGTGAATTTGGATGATTTCTCCAATACTTACTAGATTGAGTAAGTTAGTTTCAAGCATCGACTAAGGCAAATAGAGGGTCACTATTTTTAGATATGTAATGTCCCCATTTTTGTGAGCATCAGAGTTTGAGGGATTAGCCTATTAATTGACCCTCTTAGACTAGTATGGTGGATTAGAGGTCCAGTTTGGGAGTACTGGAGGTCTTCAGGTGGCTATTGTAAGAGTTTATCTCACCAAATCCTTCATCTGTTCTAACGCATTTACATTCACAGGTTTTTGGTTCTGTTTTGATGGGACTTACTATTTATAGTAAGTATGTGGATGTTAGAGAGGGACCCTTACTATTTTTAGTAAGGCAGATGGATGCACTAGTTGACACCCTAGTTTAGACGACTCTTCAAAATAATGAGTATTTAATGAGATATTAATATTTTAATGGCCTTTAATGATGTTTAATTATTTAAGTTATATTATAAAGTTATAAATTAACTATAATAAAGTGGGGCCATTTTGAGGGTAATGAGTAATTAATATTCATTGAAAAAAAAAGTATGCTTCATTAATAATATAACATAAGGTCAACAAATCCAAATGTTATATTCGTTGAAGAGCCTTCTTGAGTAAGCTTCTTGGTTCAAACGCCTTTGGGAGAAATATATAAGCTTGTAAAGGAAATCGAACCTCATTATGTATATGGTGATTTGTTGATTTGGTTGCATTTGGTGAAGTCTTTGGAAAACTTCCAAGGGTTTCAGATTGGGCTTGGGAATTGTGAATTCTACAGGCTTCAACACTTTGAATTGGTGAGAAACCCAATGAATTGTGCAAGTTGGCAGATGGTTTCAGTTAGATATCATTACAGAGCTTAAGGCATTGAATTTGGTGAATGATAATTTCAGAATTTTGGTGAAGATCGATTGCAGATATCATTTATTGATGCCAGCATTTGGGGACGTGGCTCATAAGGCGGAAATCATCAGCACTAGAGGCAGACATATCAGAATTATATCAGCTGCTGCCTCCCTTGGTTCCCACATTAGGTTATATAGGTGGCGTTTGATATCATTGGTAATATTGATTGGTGTTTGGGCTTACAACTTGCCCAGATTTGTGTGTTGGTTGATAGAGAAATATACTTGTGAGGCAATTTGGTTGAATGCTAGTCTTTGCACTCCTGCGTTAATTACCAGGTTTTAATATCTTTGACTAATAATTAAGAGTTAATGTATTTGCAAGAATTTGACATTGTAAATTGTTTGAACCAGATATGAAGGAATAAGTAGCACACCAAATGTTTTGATGCAATGTTCATATCTAAACTCCTCATAATCAGCATATTAGTTTCATGACAAGTGTATGACGAAATGTCAACTAGCTGTAGGTGTTGAATTGCACTAGTATAAGTCTTTGATCTGCATTTGGGAGGTACAAAAAGGTCTTGCGTTGCATCTTTGGCATATGTTTAGTTTTTAATTCTTCATTTTTCAGCATTTAGCATTATTTGCAATCATCAAAGCAAGACAAACACACTGAGACAAAGACCAGCAAGTTCAGACTTGTAAGTCAAGTGTTTGACAATATTCCTAGAGATTCAAATTTGCACTAGGAATTGCAGCGGATATTACAGTGGTGAAGTTAGAACCGGTTGGGGTTCCTACAAGATATGTTCGTGGGAATTGATATCAATATTTTGATATTCAAAATAATTTGGTGGTTTTAAATAAAATAATGATAATTTAATATTCTATAAAAATAAATTTAATGTTATCATTATTTTAATATTTAAAATAGACTATTTAGGGTGCCGATATTAAAGTAGGAATAGTTAGAAGGGGGCCTTTTGGGGACATGGATGCAACACTATAAAGATGGTGATTTTATTTTAAATGATTAAAAAAGCAAAATAGAAGAGGCCAACCCTTCTTGGGGACTATTAAAAGAGAATGGGAATTCATTTTGTATCAGGCTGGATTTGTTATTTGATATTGCTTATTGTTTTGGAGGATATTGCTCTTCTCCAGGCTTGTGAGAACGAAATCCCTTATTGGCAACATTCTCTACGTTGTTGAAAGACCATCTGGAGAATATCTTGGTGATTTCATACATATCACAGTTGGGTTTTAAAAGAGTTTGATATCTTCTTCTTCAATTCTCAGAGCTTCAGAGTGCTGCTTAATATTGTGGTTGATTAAAAAGATTTGCAGAAAATATTGTGTTTTTTCTGGTCTCATTTAGGCTGGCTGTATCCTTCATATAGGGTTGTACCTTGCTAAGGAGAGACGTTGAATTTGTTGGAGCAGGTCAACTAAGATTTTGAGGATTTCTACAGCTGCTTGGGGTCGCCTAGAGTGGGAGATTACATTGTTATATTTTCCTTTGCCATTGGTGTAGTTCTCTGAAGTTTGGCATCCACTTCGGGAGTGCCAATTTGCTTATTTTGTGAACAGCTCAAGCCATATCATCTTCATTTTGTGGGTATGCTGGAAACACATATGTAATGCTATTTCATGAACTGGGTTGCTCTCACTTTGGAGAAATATTGTATATTCAGATCAGAACTTAAATTTGGAATTTTCAGCCATATGTATTTCTCAATATTGTCATGTTTTCTAAGTTATTATTTGCTGCAAGTATTTTCTGCACTTTATTTATCATTCAAAACCATTGCAAAACAAATCAAAAAACAAAAAACTCAAGTCACAAAACAGGACTGCATATTACACAAACTGCAATGAGAATAGTATGCAACACCTAGACACAAACAAACATTGTTAAAAATACAATTCTTAGAGTGGGATATTTAAAAGTTGGATTTACAGTCCACAATGTGCATACAACTCAACAAAAGATCATTTATGAGGTTTTTGCTGTTATAGCTGCTCAATGGGAGACAGAAAAAAAAAGAGAACAAACAAAACATGGCTTATGGATGCAGTCAATGAAAGTGTCATAATTTTGAAAGGTTGTAAAGCAGGAAAGGTTGTGGCAAAAAAACACATGATTTCTAATAAATCTGCAAATTTTCTAACTGCAAAAGGAAAAACTACTCTGGAGTCCTAGTTGTAGCGAGAAAACTTGTTGATTCTGCAATGAAAGCCCTTTTCACATGACTGCTTGCTTTAATACCATCATGTGAAATGAAATAAAACACAATTTTATTCTATGAGAATTTATAATTGATTATGTTTACAAACATCTCCGTGTATAGAGTTCAAAGGGAAAATAAAACCAATACATGATAAATAATTTAAATATAATAAACAAATAATAAAAATTGACTGATCTAAATTAAGTCACTAAAGTGACTTTTACAAAAGTACATCTTAATAATCTCTAATATACACACTATGAAATATAACTATTTGTCTCAAAAGTAAATGAATAATTTGGCTTTTGTCCACCATCCTCACCTTTGCTTGCAAATTGTAATTATTGTTCTCTTGAAATTCGCAAATATCATTCATATTCTATATACGGTTTGTCAAACTAATGCATTCAATTTGATTATATTGTGAAGAACCTGAGAGGCTCTTCCTGGAAAAATTGTTGGTAAATTGAAAACAACTGCGACTATTTTTATTTTCAATAATATTTATGCAAAGTAAAATTCTGATAACATATCCGGCAATTTTCAATTATCAATTCCAAACAAATAACATTCTGAATTTATTATTCTTATTTGCAATTTATTCCAACAAAATTATGTAATAGTCTTGAGTTTATAAATTCGATTGCACCTGTGCTTTGCAAATCATTCCTCTGTATGCAGTCACAGTTCCTAATCACAACCGCCACCCTCAGCATTCAACACATCCCTGGATTGAACAACACGTGACTGATATTAACAGGTTGCCGTCCCAAGAAAAAGACTCACGGCTCCAGCTGGAGTGAAAACGTGCCTCCAATAACTGCCGCAAGCACCTTATCACCCACGTACCAATCTGCTGGGTTGACGTGGGCAGATTTATTGGTATTTCGCTGTCATAAAATCCCAATGTATTACTGAATTGCAGCACAAGGAAACCCGATTTCCAATAAATCCAATGATCTCTATTTGCACCACTTTCGATAAATTGAAATTGTATAATCAGTTACCAAATAATTATTCCATAACTTGAATTGATTGAATTCTCAAATACAGTTTCTTCAGCAGACTTGAAATTCAGATTTGAATCTTCCACCAATCCGATATACTACAGCACCGAATTGTGTTCTCAGAAATAATCAGCTATAAAATTCATCATCATCAGATAATGGCTCAAATTACGAAATGAGGAATCAGTCCTCGAAACCCTAGCCAGGATTTGTCTTCTTCCCAAATTCCAACAAAAATAATGATTGCCAAAAGATAACAAAAGTGCTTTTTCGAGTAGAATATATAGGCTTTTTGAAAAAAGCATTTTTTAATATTTTCACTTAATTGGCTTTAAAAATAACTCCACTTTATAACATAAAGTTATAAAGTCATAAGTTATTAAATTAAATCAAAATAATTTAATTTAATAACACATTTAAAATATAAGCCACTGAACTGTCTGACTGCAATCAACGAACTTCTGACAAAGCACCAGGTCCAACTGCCCAACCAGGAATAGGCACTGCCCTGCCAAAAATAGCCACTGCTAAAAATAGACTTACCAAAAATAGTAAATCCATCCCAGAAACTCCCAGAGACCTCAAAACACACTGTCAGCTCACGAGGGTCGCATTGATGAACTGACTATGCTCAACTACAGAGACCTGCTAAATCGGGGACATTACATATATTCAAAGGGTGCTTAGGACAATTAGCCAATTGACCTTAACAAGGAGATTGATCTTGACTCGAAATTGCCCGTTAATGCAAAGGACCCACTTGATGAGATATACTTTGAACCATTGAATGTAATGAACAAAAATTGAATCAACTAAGGATGGAGCATGATAATGGAGATTCTTTAACAAGAAATACAACCCCCTCATGGATTGTAATTCACAGTACCTAGCCTCATTGGCTCACTTTGAGCTTCTTTGTACTTTGTTATGTTGTAGCTTGACATTTGTATTTTGTAGTTCATGACTGATTTTGTGGTTCAAATTTTTAGGTCAAATTATGTGGTAAAGAACTGTGCAATGTGCATTATAAGCAGCAATCTCAAAAATAAAGAGAAAAGCCCATATTCCAAAAATAATGATGTAGATTCCTTTACTTTCTCTCTTTCACTCTCTTTCATTTAGGATGGCTTAGAATATTAGAAAGATATTTCTTTTTCTTATCTTTTTTAAATTTTTCTTAATCCTTTGGGTTCCAAAATATTAAACCAAAAATTTGAAAGCATCTTTATTTTCTAAAAATGTCCCAAGAAAGAAATTTGCTTCTAAAGTAAAAAGCGAGTGACAACAGTTCTGGGTTCAATGTTCACAAGTCAGCTTAAAGTATAATTCCACTATTTTGTGGTATTAAGCATACCAATAACATTGTTGCTGCTTACACTTTGTTAACGGTTACTTTGTAATGTTCCCTTCCATTGTTACCCTATCTAGATCCTGTCCACATAGTTAGGATAATCAAAGTTAGGAACAACATTGATCATCGCTACTTTATTTTGTTTATAGCATTATTATTGTATGTATATTTATTGCTTATAGAGATTATTATCTGTATAGGTCAGGTCATCTTAGGGTTGGCCAAGGAGACCTCACTAAGCCCAAGGGCGGAACCATAGCCCTTTGTCCAACAGCTTCCCCCGAGGTGTCTTCAATGGGTGCTTGCCTTCCCTAACCATGCCTACCTCTTAAGTATTTTTCTCATCACAAAGGAATGTCAGGGAGACATAGTGGGGTCCTCAGCTCATATAGTCTGAAGTCCAAAAGGGAAACTCATCCCTCCTGGCTTCACTTAGAGATCAGCCTTATACCCTCTTAGCTAGTCTCCATCCCTCCAACTATGATGAGGTAAATCAATTAATTATTATTAAATTTGATTTTTTCATTGTGATTAAGACAATAGAATCTTACTACCATTATTAATATTGACCATTTATATACCTATGTGTATTGATTTGACAAGTGATAGCTTAATAAGAAATTATATCAGTTCAATTAATTGATTGCTCTTATATCCCTCGCTGATAACTATGCTAACTATATCTTTTAACTTATTTGCAAGCCTATAATTTACTGTTAATTTATTGCTGTATTCACAAAGTAGATGTCATACCTGTTCCTTTGTCTACTATCTACGTCTCAGACCCCTTCCTTATATGCTGCTTCTGTCACTGCTAGCTGTCCTTGACTGATCTAATTTACTGCATGTAATATGTCTTACTGTGCCTCTGTTTCACTCCTACTTGGAACTCTATTCCTCCGATGCCCTTCTTCTCCTCCCAATGAACACCTTTTATATCTTGGTGATTGTAAGAGGTCGCAAATCTTCCTTGCGAGATATCTGTTGATTATTAGTTTGTAATGATAATTATCAGCCTAACTAGTCATTGACACCTAAATTTAAGAATTGGTGACTTACTAGTCCTATTATCAACTGGTGATTACTATTGTTGACCGCTTGCTGATCGGCAACAATGACTAGGCTATCCTCGTCGGATATATTTCTTATTAGATATCGGGGGTAGGTAAAACATGTTAAGTTTTAACTTAACATTACATATTATAATGTTATTAATTCATTATCATCTTTCACAATTAAATGTTAACTTATTTTATTACCTTTAATATTTATTTAAATATTATTTACTATTACCTTTAATAATTTAAACACTAATTTATTATTATAAATATTATTAATTTATTATTCGCATTATAATCAAATGTGAAAATACTATTTGAGGAATTTATAGGAGACACGAAGAATTTGTAATAAAATACATTTATACATGATTTAGATATGGCTCATGACATACTTAAAAGTTAAAACTATGAACAGACGATTAGCTGTCTCAAAAGCCACAATATTGTTGGTAGCGTCACTATTAGTTATATTTCTCTTCTCGCCATAATAATAAAGTTAATATACACGTTCCATTTACTTGATAGTTTATCTATTAAGCATTTAGTATCCCTTTTCCCTTTCTTCCATTTGTTTTCATTGTGTACTACCACATTTACCTATTCGAAAGATTACATAAATGCATTTTCGCACAATTATTATTGAAATTCAATATACTCAATCCAATATCTATATCTATGTGTGTGCATGTACATACATACATACATACATACACACACACATAAATGTATCTATGTATGTATGTGTGTGTGTGTGTGTGTGTGTGTGTGTATAATGTTACCAAATCAGCAGCAAAATAAAGTGTTTTCAGTATAAATTGTACAGGAATCAAGTAAAAATCTGAATCGTCTATGGAGTCAACTGTGTTTAAACTTGAACTATCTGAATCGTGTGGGATCGATGCAAGGCATACATGAGTGATTCTAGGATGGAAAGGTGATTCCTAACTGGCTCAAACATCGAACAAGTTTTTGAGGTCAATTTTTTGCTTTTTGATTGGCAAAACTCTTAGCAACTACAAACAACCAACATATTAATGCATTTAATTTGTTTACCAGCTCCCAGCAACAGTGAACATGGATTGGAATTAAAGAAAAAATCAGCACATCATTCCCCAACAAGGTATTTATCAACAACACAACTCATGATTCCAATCACTAAATATATTCCCAACTGATATATTTGTGTTAGTAATATGTATGATTCGACTTATTATTTATTTCAATGCCCTTTAGATGTTTGTTTTCTCTAAATATTACCATGCCACATTTATGATTTTAGATTTATGATTTATAATTTTAGCTCTAGATGTTTGTTTTTGGCTCTTCTAGGTTCGATCAAGATTGAGAGTGATCACCTTCCTCCTTTCCGTACTCATTGGATGCCCCCTCTCATCTTTTTTCGTCTCGCCGGGAACTGATTATGCACATCAGAATGGACATTTACAGGCAGTATATCCACACTACTTGGGTTAATCCGCTTGGCTTTCTATGCTGACCATTTTCTCAACATACGAGAAGGGATCATTGTCCATCCTTCTTACCTTTCACATCGCAGGTCGCATGCACTCTGCATCTCCCTTGGCTCCTTCAAAGTGGGATCGCATCGACTCCACATTCAAACCGACCATCATATGGTTAGGGAGGACAGGATTTGCAAGCTTCGTTTCATGGGGGAGGTTGAGACAGAGACGCATTTCATCTTCTGCTGACCTATCTACTACAAGATCAGAGTGAGGTTCTACGGCTTGTTTAGAGAGACTCAGTCTGTCTCCTGCTTCTTCAAGTACATTGATCAGAGGTTCCTTGCGCTTTATGTCCAGAAGGCCTTGAGGCTTCGGGACCACTCTCTACAGCAGCATCAGCTCCCCGCAAAACAACACGCCGGTCAGCTCATCACCTCTTTCTTCTCGGTGGTTTCCCCTACGCGTGGTACCAACCAGCGGCTTCGTTCCCCTTCTGACCATACCAGATCCATTAGACCTCGCAGGAATTTCACTCAGCAGCGGTCTTCTTCCTATTCCAGAGGCCTTCAGAGGCAACTTGGGGTTCCTTCTCACCCTATGGCCTATCCTTCAGCTCTAGATTTTTTCTCGGCTTCTTGGAGCTGCTTGTGAGTTGTATGTTTGTTGTTTCTTTCTTTAATTGTTTTGTTTTCTCTCCTTGGGCACCATTTGGTGTTCCTGTTGTGGGCTGGCCATCTGCTTTGTTTCAGCAGTCCCTTGGACCCCCTTTGTGGTCTTTTATTGGACATTAATAAATTTATCTTATCTATCTATATACAATCTCATTTCTACTATATTTATAATTTACTTATATTATAGTATTTTAGTTTTATGTATAGATCAATATTATGTGCATATTTATTATAAGGTGTATATGTTACTTCACAAAATAAATTAATATTAATTATAAACATTTTGCCGATGTGTTAATAATCATATAATGCATGCATGCATGCCCACACACATTCACATGCACACAGGAACGCATGCACAACAGACTAGAACATTCCATACTAATTAGCTGCTTTGCAATTTCATTAATACTAAACAATCAGATTTATTCTCATCAATTAGAGAATCAAATCCACCTTTCTCTGAAGTATTATGTTGGCACATATATAATGTGATAGCTTAATAACAAAAATATAATTGAAAAAGGAAAGACCTGAGCATCGTAGAAATAGACAGTCCATCAATCCTTAAAAATGGATGCCATGCAATAATCAACAAACTTATTGCAATTCCTGAGCACATGCAAAAACATTTTCTTTCATTTATCAGATCACGTGTAGCTTAACAAACTACAACTTCTAGAAAACAAACTGTAAGAATTACAAGCTGAAAGTCTATTCTAGCTATGAACAACATGGTGCTAGGCCCCCCAGGAGCCACATACAGAAAAAAATGCCCTGTAATCAAAGAGCAGCCAAATTTCAAATTCTCTAGAAAGAAAAATTCTTTTACTGTGGAGACATCAAGGATTAATCTCTACAAATGTAACAAAATCAAAAGAAAGATTCAAATACTACAGTCTCTTAAAAATTGGCTTTCATGACAACCAAAAAAGCCAATGTTTTGTTTTTTATCATACAACAAAACAGATGTTAATTCCATATCAAATGTCTGACTCTAATTTCAATGGTGAAATATTTTCTAACACCACTCCCAAAATGAGCATTAGATCCATTGGAGCCAACTTAGGTAATGTACAAGAAATAAACAGAGACAAAACAACCAAAATATGAAGATCCAAAAATATGGAAAATGAACTGCTTGATATACAGGACTCAACAATATTTATATTCCCTTAAACATTGCTTATTGCCATTATTCCCTATGTATGAATTATACCATTCCTTAAAAGTGCAAAAATCTACAGGCATTAAATTCCAAGGAAATGAAAAATGATTTTGACATTTTTCAAGATTCCAGAATTCCAATTACTCTTGAGTCTTCAATCATGTGGTCTTACACTCTTGAATTAGAATTAGCCAAGGAAGTTTGAAGCAACAAATTTGTACTTGAAGGATCCAGTAATTTAATTAATGAAAAAAAATTCTGGACATTCTACCATTCCTCCCAATGTTTCTGAGAGACCAGTGATAGCTACTACCACAAATTCTTAGCAAAATACGAACATTAACATATGGGTTCTGCAAATATTCAAAGCTTTCACAGGTCCAGAATTCCTGTTGTTGATTGGGAAAAGAAGTGCAGATTTGTTGATCTCAGTTGAAAATTGATCTACAGAAAGCGTTAACATTGAAAGTGTAAAGAAATTTTTGCACGCGTTGAGTGTGAAGCGTTCATGAATAAAGCAACCTAAGTATTAAATATTTGAGGTGCAAATTTTGGCACACGTAGGTCGACTTTTTTTCACATTTCAGCTGCGAAAATTTTGAAACTGAAGATAGAAGGTCAAAAGTAGCTACAAGGAAGAAAACCAAAAGTTTTAAAGCTCTGTATGAAGAAGTATGATAATTTAAAAGGTAAGCTACCAATTCTCCAAATGTTTATAAGGCAGTGGTATGTAAAGAAAATCACTTAGGAATAGAAAAAGTGAAAAATGGAAAATCAGAGAACTGAGTATATAAAAAGGAACACAATGACATATTTGCTATCAAGTACAACGTAATACAATTTTTGCTGTGAGTAATTAAACGTAAGAATTTATCGTATGTAATGTCCCCATTTTTATGAGCATCAGATTTCAGTGGTTTAGCCTATCACTAAGTCCTCGTGGGATAACAATGATGTTTAAAGGGCCATGTTTTGGAGATATTGTTATTACTAACCGGTTACTGAGAGGGGGGGTGAATCAGTAAATACTTGTTTCTAATATAATTCAAAACTTGTTCAGTTATCCTTTCTTGTTAAGTAGAATATAAACAATCATTCATAAGCATATAGAGTGTAATGTCCCCGTTTTTAAACTTATGGGATTAGCTTGGTTTGGTGACCCTCACAAGCTAATCAGGCGATCAGAGGGGGTCAGATGGTGAAGCCAGCGTTGGGATTCCATTCTTGAGGTTCAAATTATCAGGTCTTCTCTTCGTTCGGATCATTTTGGTCAACTTACTATTTTTAGTAAGTGGTATTTTGGGTATGGCCAGGATTAGCAGGGTGTCTACACGGAGTGTCAAATGTCTCAGGATCGAGTTTCAGAGAATCTCCAGTTTGAAAGACTTACTATTTTTAGTAAGTCTATTTTTAGCAATTGGCTATTTTTGGCAGTGGGATATTTCCGGCAAGGCAGTTTGCGTTTGAGGCTCTAGTGTCGGAAATACGTTTGTTTCAGTTGGCGAGATTCAGTGGCTTTGTTTTTAAAGTTATAGTTATTAAATTAAATTATTTTAATTTAATAACTTAATTACTTTATAACTTTAATGTTATAAAGTGAAGTTATCATTTTAAAATTCTTTTATATTAAAAAAGTGAAATTGTGTTTTTTCCGAAAAAGCTATATAACCAACTCGAAAAAGCACTTTTCATTATCCATTGTTGAATTATGATTTTATTGAAGTTGTGAGAGAGACTACCCGGCTAGGGTTTTAAGGACTGATTCCTCTTCTGGCAATTTGAGCCATTACAGGTTGATGGTGAATTTTGCAGCTGTAGTTCTGATTTTGAATTTTAATCCAGTGCTTATGTATACTGGAATTGTGAGAAGTTCTTAATTTGCAGATACAAAGATTTGCTTCATAGGGTTTGATTTGTTATTCATACTGAGGAGTTGGAATTGTGAATTCAGAGGTTGTTGTATCTCCTTTGTTCACTACTGAGAGCTGAATGCTGAAGAAGTTATTTAAATACAAGAAACAATGAAATGATTATGCTGTGTTTCATATAGAGGAAAAGGGAATTGATTAATAGTGAAGGCAACCATATTAAAGGCTGCGTCAAACCAGGTTGGATGCATGAGTCATAGGAAGGCTGTGACGTTGCAAATTCAGCCCATGTGCATCATCTTTGGTGCCGTTTTAGCACAGCAAAGGCCTCCGTCAAGTTCAAGCCAGCCTCTCCATTCTCCAGGCTGCCATGTGCATCATTCATGGTGGCCGTTTTAACACAGCCAAGCCTGCATAAGCTACAGCCTAGGCACTTTGTTCTACAGCCAATCGTAATTCTTATGCAGCAGAAGTTACATACTGAGGTGCCTATGTATTAATTTTGTTGAAAATTGGATCTATTGTTATTAAATGATTAATGTCTGATTTCTTTCAGTATTTCGATAGCTGGTTCAAATGTAATAAATTGTTAATGGTGAAATTTATTAAAAGAGAATATACAAATTTGAAAAGTCCAAAGAATTGTTGTGTGAAATTGATAATTTTAAAGAAGAAATTTGTCATTTAAAGAAGAGAGCCAGACAGGTCCTTCACATATAGAAACACACAGATCAACACAAGATGTATACGTGGAAACCCTCGGTTAGCAGGAAAAAACCACGATGAGATAGAGCTCACAACTTCACTACTATAGAATGAAGGCGCCCTATTAGGAGATTACAAAACACTTGTTGGAGTGCTACCTGGTTAAGGGATTTGGTAGATGATCGGTTAAGATCTTAACTCTATTAGGAGTTGCCTGATTAAAGGACTTTTAACATCAACAATGATGTTACCCTGTTAAAGGATTTTACAAAGAACCGATTAGGTCCACCCTAATAGAGGGATTTTAATTTGCTTTCACACCTTATAAAAGCAATGATCTCATATGACACTGAATGTCTAATTAGATCATACCTGTTGATCTCTTCCCAATTTGTCTGGCTGTTGATCTCTATTGCCTTTCACCTCTGTGACTATAGCACTTCTCTCGAAAGGTATCTCTCCTCTGCTCTATGCATTCACCAATTATCAACAACCTTATTTCTTGTGTCCTATGACCTGTATTTATAAAAGAGTTCACCTTCATGAAACCCTTAACTCATAGAACCGCCAAGCTGTAAACTCAACAAAAAACATGCAACTAGCAAAAAGCTTTGCGTTCTGATCTGGAGTTTTCCTTGAAATCATCCGTAGAAATAAAGCTAACTCTCATTAAAAAGTTAACTCCACTTCTGAGCGGTGGATGTTCCGTATAATCCGGCTCTTAACTCAAACTGATCCGCAGAATCTGGATCAGATCTTTATGCAGTTAGACCGGTATACACTTATACCCGGTTCTTCCTTGTATGCAACATAAGATGGTACTTATACCTGGTTCTTCCTTATACACTCTGTTCTCAGTCTACCGGTGCCTTTTTTTGAGTAACGTGAGTGACCGGTGAACCTTTACCAATGTGAATGGTGTTTGTGATTTACACTAATGACAACTCATATTGCTAAGAGATATTTGGTATCTCAGTTAGTAGTTGACAATGCTTTCATCTCTAGACCCTTGGCATATTTTTAGGCAATGTTATTTAGGGTGCTGTAGGTTCATTTTAATATACTTACTATTTATAGTAAGTCAGAGTGTTGATAAAAGCCAACCTCACTATTTATAGTAAGGCACCCTGGTTAACAGTGAATGCAATGGGCCACCTCCTAGTGAAGTCACCATTGATTTACGATGATTAATGATGGAGTTATTATATTATAATTATTATTAAAGTTATACTTTAATAATAATTAATTATTAAGTGCATATCATTAATGAATTAAGTGGACTTTATTTTAAAGGGGGGGATTTAAATGCTTGTAAAAGTATACTTTGTAATAAGTGTTTGTAGTCCAAAATTTTGTATTCGCATAATTGGGGCAACCCTACAGAAAATTTTGTAGGATAAAACTCTCTAAGGCATTTTCATAGTTGTTTTGTATGATTTTTGTTTTGTTTTCACCCTAGGATTGTGGCATTTTCAATTCCGCTCGTTACGAGCTATCGTAGGCCTCAATCGAACTTGTCTGTCAAAATTTATTAAGGAATTAAGCATTCTGAAAGTAGGCTTTTTCGGCCTGCTGCATATCCTTATTCATTGATTAAAATCTTTCATCAGTCGGCTTTTCATTGATGATCGCATGACATAATAGGTGTTATTTACTTGTAAGATGGAATTAAAACTCCATTATCATGTGTTCCCATCAAAATATGTGAAATTTTAATGAGTTTTTAATGTAAAGGTGGGATTTTTAAGTCTTATTACATATCTTCTCATTAAAATTATAATTACTTGTAAAATTAAAACATGAGAAACCTATGTGCATCAAAGGTGACGATTTTTCAAGCGATTGCATGTATTAAGTCAAGCTTTGATATATATTTTATCTTCAAAAGCACATGGCGGCATTTTTGTTAGTCATTGCATGTTTTTGAATCAAAATTTAAACATGCAATGAGCTTCAAACAGCACGTCTAAGTTAATGGTGGCGATTTTGAAGCCATTAACATGTTTAAATATGCATTAATTCGCATGCTTTTTCCTCCTAAAGGCTCGTTATGACTATTAGGGCATGTAATTGCACTTTAAAAAAGCATGTAAAGGTATTATGAGTTGTGTTTTAACTCATCAAAGGCATGGTGGCAATCTTTAATACATTTACATATTAGAAAGGCTTATGTATCACATGCAAATGGCTTCATAAAGCCCATATTAAATCTTTTATATATATAGGTGGCAATTTTTGACCAATTTAAATGTGTTGAATGCCTCTATATCATATGTGAATAGCAAGCAAAAGCCTGTTTTAATACATTGCATGCTACATTTTCATCATCCAAAGCTGGATGGCAATTTTCTTAGCCATTGCATGTCTAAAATTACATGTATATACCTGTGTTTGGTTTATAGAAAACAGTTTTAGGGTCTTTTTGTACAAGACATGAGTTGAAGGAGGCTGCATTTTGCATACCTATACCTTTGTTTTGTATTCCAAAGCCCGTCTAGGGCATTTGCAGCCAAAAACCGTGATTACTACAGTCTGCATTTGGGATTCAAAAGCCCGTTTTTGGGCATCTCTTCCAAAAAACGACATATAGAGGATTGATTGCAAGTGTCTCAGCATGTATATGCAAGTAAAAATCCCGTCCTTGTGCAAGCATCTTCACTTGCAAGTTGGAATAATTCTTTCTTGTTGCTATTTTTGTGCATTCTTATTCTCAACAATCAACACTTGTCAAGAAAGCGTTCTTGACTTGAATGTGCATTAATTTAACAAGGGGATTTTTGTCAAATTCATTGCCTATATAACTCCATTCTTGAGATCTTTTGCTAAATCCAAAATTCTCTTGAATTTGATACAGATTTTTCCCAAGATCTTGAAAGATAGTTTCCCTTGCTTTTCTCGAGAAGAGGTAAGTTTGTTTTACAATTTCTAAGACTTTCATTTCAAGTTTTTGTATATATTTTTTTGTTTGTTCCTAATAATACAAATCTCTCTTTTCATTTTCAGATTTAAATGTGTTGTTCTTTCTATTTCTATCTCAATCATTCGTCTAAGTTGCATATGCAAGAACTTCATCATGCTTGCATATGCAGTCGAGATTTAAAACCCCATTCTATGTAATGAACCACTTCAAAAAAGAGCAAGTATTTTCTCTATGCAGTGCAAGCTAAAAAGACCACCTTCAAGTGTTTTGCATACACTTTATCCCGTTTTTTCCAAGGCTGCAAATGGACTTAAAAATCTTGTTTCTATGCATCAAGAGCCTTCCGCATAACTTGTAGTGGAGCATAAAAACACCACCTATGAGTAAATAACCTTCCCATTTGTATATATATGCATATGCACCTGATTTCCTTACTCAAAGATTTTCTGTCCATTCATATGCAGTGCCTCCAGAAACCCCGTTTTTGAGTTTTTCCTCATTTCAAGAACTGATTTCATCTGAATTTCTTCATCCTTTATTGCTCAAAGGCCTTCCACTCATATCCTATATGCATACTCTGTAACATTCCCAACCCTTATACGGCAACAAACTGATACTGTCACCTCCAATACTATCACCTTCATCGACAATTACGTTCATACAGTCCAATTACCTCCCATGTGATACGCCACTCTCATGATGTGTGGGCCCAATGCCGTATGGAAAACTACCCTATCTGCAGGGTAAGAATTTGGACTTGCTCCTTCGTACGGCAGTGGGTCCATAAGCCATCTTCTCAACACACGACAACTACCTATTAATGTCATCTGGCCACTATCTCAACCCTCCGTACACACTGTATGACCACTTACCAAACTCATCGTACAGCAGAAATGTTTCTATGTACACAGTACGGCAATATGGATCCCACCGTACGGTACACTGTCTATACACTTATGGCATCAGTACGGTAATTATGAAATGTGTATGCTTCAGATTTCGGCACGATTTCAGAATTATTGCCTTCAATGGTATAATTGCCAAAAACTAATAAATGGTAGAGAGATGAAAACACAAGCAAGAGATAATTGCACCGAGATGAAGATTCGCACAAGCAAGAATGAACTCGTAATCAACAATGATAGCACTTCAGCTTACAACTTCCAACAAATATCAGATACTATTATTTATTACAAATTTGTCTTCTACATAAGATTTCACAAATTTGGAGCATACAGTGAAATATCAGAATGATATTTCCAACGGCAGACTAGGGTGGTTGTGAACCAGCGAAACTGCAACAAACCATATAGGAAGGATCTTTCACCTCCGAAATGGAGGACAACAGAACTCCAACTGGAATTTGCAATACAAATAAAATATTCCAAATCGCATAATAACTTCCTACGTACCAGTCATAAATACCCCTTCGGAGAACTCCCGAGGGTTTACAAAAGAACGTCGACACTACAAACAGCTATAGACAACAAAAAATAAAATGGGCCCCAAGATAAACTAAATCGATCAGGTCCCTTACATTGAAATTTATAATTTATACTTATTTTATGACAGCAATATTACATACTCTTTCAAATCTGCAAAGTTCTAACCCAAAAGACCATGTTATGGCTTGTTCTAGTAACTAAAGAATGACATGAGGCAAGAACAACAACATGATGCATTCATACAAAGAAAGGGATGAGAGATGGAATGATTGCAGGCATAGAATGTTTTCATGACATAGATGGAAAGAAACAAAGATGTTTTCCAATAATCACCATTATGATGCACAACAATCAAGGATGCAGAATCATATTCCAGTTCTTGATGCTTTCGTCAAACATGGATACTTCAAACACAGAGCATCCTATAGCAACATGAAGACCGACAAAGGATGATGTAATAAAAGTCGTGTCTCATTAGACACTTCGTCATTTTCACATGCTTTATAAGTAGGTGTAGTTTTATTGATATATTACATGTAATTGGGTAACAAGTTGTAATTGTATGTGATATTATCACATGCAAAGTTGTAACATGTAATCAAACTACAAGATCATTAGGCTTTTTAGTCTTGAATAAGTCAAAAGTAGTTAAGGGTTTCCCCTTCTTTCTCCACCTTTTTCTCAACCCCTCACCTATAAATAAAGGAGGGTGCTCATTGTAATCTTTATCTTTTGGCAAGGCAAGAAAATTCTGTCAATTTGTATATGCACTCTAAGACTTCGAGCTTAGATGTAAATCTGAATTGCTTTGTATAAAAGAAGCAGGTTGTTTAGAGACTTTGTGTTGATCCAACATGTTATGTGACGACATTTTCTTGAATTGATCATGAGTTTTAATGCTTTGTTCAAGAGGGATTTGAATTCAATTGTGCAAAATTTGAGCTGCCTATTGTATTCAAAGTCAATTTAAACTTTTGAAGACTTTGTGCTGCAGGAGAACAAATTGTTATAGTTAGTAGTGGTTGCAATTACTCAAAACTGAAAGACTTTGGGCTTCAGTTGTAAGTATTTTTATTAAGTTTGAGAGTATCCAGTAAGAGACTTTTAGCCTTACTGGTTATTTTGATTATTGAATCCTCATTCAAAATAAGCGCAGGAGACTTTGGATTCCTATTTTTGTTTCACAAATATAAAAGTAGACTATTGTCTCCAGTGTTGTTCTTATGTCAACTCCTGAGCCATCAATATTATCATAGCTATAGATACCTTTTGTTAAGTTTAAAATTTGTAGTTGTTTATAATTCATTCCTAAAGAAAAAGGAAGTGATTAAGAAGAACCACCCTTTTGTTAACTTCAGTTAGGTCTCTGTTGAATCCACCTACGGTTAGAAGGTAACCTCCCCTATTGCTGAGAGGAGAGACAAATCTCATGAGACGTTGCCTAAAGTCACAATTTTGTAAGTTGTGATCACAGTGAATTACAAAAATTTTAGCCAACGGATTTGGTGACTCTGTTAGGGACACGATACGCATTCAAAAGCCTCATGCTTTCATTTGAAGTATACCTATGTCCTATTCATTGTAATTTTATTTTTTCAGTTTTCCAAGCTTTTACCAAGGACATGTAAATGACTGCCCAAGGTCCTTGGTGAAATGTATTTGGTCTGTTGAATTTGACTTTACCTCTACATGCTCTTCCTGATGGCTCACGGAAGAATTTTCCCAAGTTCTTCGGCGATAGACAACAACATCCTGATTAACATACTGTTGCTTTCTACATTGCATGCGGTGTTCATGGTGTTGAACATGAAGACATGTCTATGAGGTTGTTCGTGGAAACTCTCCAAGGCGTAGCTGCTAATTGGTTTTACCATCTACCACCATAGTCTATCACAAGCTGGGATACTCTCATAGCCAAGTTTGAAGAAAGGTTTAAGCCTCCTGAAGATGCTTGCACCCTGTTGGCTCAGCTCGCTCAGTTGAAGAAGGCGCCTCACATTCCTATGCATGAATTTGTTGCTCATTTCAACAAGTTGACACGAAGAATTCCAATTGTTGCTCAGTCTATAGCTGCAAATTTGAATTGATTCTTTGTCAATACCCAAATTCTTGAAGTCAGTTTCTTATTAAAAAGAGAAACCACGGTTACTCTTAGAGCCACACAGACATTGGCAAATGAAATCGAAGATAATCTTATTCTTGTTGGAAAGATAAGCATAGACACAAGCGAGCTTAAACAAAATTCATTTTCTTCCATCACAAGAATGGATCTTGTGGTGCAGAGGTTGGCAAATGAGTTGCTTGCCCTCAAAAAGAAAATAGCTCAAGGTATGTTCTTCATTCTTCATGAGGATGTACCAAGAAAGCCTCTTCCAATTGTTGCTCCTAGTCTTGCTAGTGGGATCAACAAAAGTTAGTTTCATCACCAAAGAAGTTTGCTAATAAGGCACCATTAGTGAAGGCAACAACGAAGAATCCTGAATCCAAAGATATTGATCTTGCTATTCTCTTCCAAGAAAAGGAAGCAACCATAGCTGGCAACTCTTATTTCTGGTTTACACAGTCTCAGAAAGTCATTGATGAAAATCAGAGAAGTGAAACTCATACGTCTTATGTTCAAGTGAATGAAAGCGATCATGTCATTAGACATGAAAAGATGGGCATGCAAGCAAGTCCTAGTCAAGCTGAAAATAATGCACATGTGTCTCAAGGTCATGAAATTGAATACACTTTGCATGAATGTCCTAACCTAGAGCTTGAAAAGGAGCTTTTCATAAACAATCAAGACTTTCCCGACTCTGGAGTTTGTGAACAACATGTTGAGGTATGCAGTGCAGCTGTATCTTCATCTAAATCATATGAGAAAAATCTTTACAATCATCTTGAGGTTGCCACAGTTGATGAACCAATCAAACAAGATGCAGCATGCATGGAAAGATCAGTGTTTGTTTGATCAAGGGGATATCCCATAAGACATCTTCCTCAGTTGGAGGACCATGGTAGAAAGTCAGTAGTTTAACGTGTACTTGAGCATGAAGATGCAATTGAAGAAGACGCTAAACAGGCATCAACAATTCAGCAAGAACAGTATGAATTCATGGCCTTACTTTGGGGAAGCAGTACATATGACTCATCTCAAGAAAGTGAATTTGTTAATCTTTTCCAAGGAGTGTTGCATCAAGCATTGGCATCATTGCTTCAGTTGTTCGTGTTTCATGTTTATGAAGTTGCCTGTGAACATACAAGGTACTGCAAGCTACTGAAAAAAGGTAGCTATTTTGCTGAGCTGGTAAATGGTATGATCTAGAAAGTTGCATTGTTGGCTAGTTTTAATTAGGTAGGTTTTATTTATTTTCAATAAAGTGTGTTTCCACAAGTTTCTTTGTTTTAACTAGGTTTGCTTTGCATCGGTTGTTAATAATTATAGCCTTTCGGCTAAGATCAAATTGGACAAATAATTAATTGTTATTAATTATACCTTTTCCTAACTTGTGCGATTTTATAATAATAATAATATTATTATAAAATGCAAGTAATTAAATATATATGACGTTAATTAGTTAAGGGCCCATAATTAGGCCAAGTCGGCCCTCTTGGAAGGGTGACAAAATTAATATCAAACACATATATATGCTGATCGATTCTAGGAGAGAAATCATCAAAAACATAACACGTATTTCTTCTCCTAGAATCAGAGATATGTGAAATACTCTTCTACTCTTTGGAGCGAATTTATCTTATCTTGGAGCAGCGATTAAGGAAGATAATTGTGCAGATTGAAGCGCAAGCTAAGGCAGATCTAATTAAGCGAAGGTTGGATCAGACCTCTTGGTTCAATATCGAAACATTCTTATTAAGGCAATTCACATCTCGTTAAATGTGCGAATTCAAGTGATTGAATTCGCATATTGGAAAAACAAAATCATACCTACCTAGGGCTGGAAATCGGACCTGTGGTTGCAGCATTAGATCGTTTTGTTGAAGGCAGATCCACATTGGATTTCAGCATAGTTGAAGAACAAATCGGAAACCATCCTTCCATCTTGTTTCTATGTTATTTTGTTTCAATTTCAAAAGCCATCTATAGATTGTTCTTTTCCTTGCATTAATTTGAAATCTTAACATGGTATCAGAGCATAGGTAGAGTTAAAGATCATATTCAGATTATTAGGAAAAACAGTCTCAAACTTTTAAGATTTGAAACATGGAGTATCCATCCCTATATTCAGCCTTGTCTACCCAAACCTCAAATAAATACTCTTGGGTTATTGATAGTGGAGCTTCAAGGCATATCACCAGGTTCTGGGAAAACTTTGATTCATTTTCAGAAAACATTAAGGAAGAAGTTACCATAGGAGATGACACCTCATATCCAATTATGGGTTTTGGGAATTGCAACATTCAAATGAAGTCCAGCATATCGTTGCAACTATCTCGAGTCCTATATGTTCCGGGCATAAAGAGAAACCTAGTTTCTATATCAGCACTTGAGGATAAGGGTTACAAGATTGTTTTTATGGATGGGAAAGTCTTGGCTTGGACCAAAAATTCAACATTAAAACAAGCATACACCATAGGACGAAGACATGAGTGTCTTTGTAGACTTGATACTATTTCATCTCAAGCCTTAATGGTTAAAACAATTAACTCAAGTGATTTATGGCATAGAAGGCTAGGGCATCTAAATTTCCAAACATTATCATCTATGGATAAAGTTGTAGTAGGCTTCCCTCATTTATCTCCTAGACATGGAGTATGCAAAGGATGTGCATTAGGGAAAAATATCTAATCCTCTTTCCCTAGTAGTGAAAGCAAGACTAAGGAAATATTGGAAATAGTTCATTCTGATCTTTGTGGACCCATGTGCATACCATCTATTGGTGGATATCTTTATTACATCATCTTTGTAGATGACTTTTCTCGAAAGACTTGGATATATTTTCTTAAGAACAAGGAATCCGTCGATGTTCTCAACAAATTCAAAGAGTTCAAAGCTTTAATAGGGAATCTTACAAACAAGAGGGTAAAAATTCTTAGAAGGGATAATGGTGGAGAATACATTTCTGAAACCTTTAGCACCTTTTGTATAGAATCAAGGATTAAGAGGGAGTTCACTGTTCCTTACAACCCTCAACAAAATGGAATAGCTGAAAGGAAGAATAAAATCATAATTGAAGCAGAAAGGACTATGTTACATAATCAAAATCTTCATACTTCACTATGGGTTGAGGCATCCAACACTGCGGTTTACATTCAAAATAGATGTCCTCATTCAACATTAAACAATAAGACTCCCAAAGAGGCATTTAGTGGAAACAATCCTGATGTGAGTCATCTTAGGATATTTGGTTGTCCTGTGTATTTTCATGTTCCAAAAGAAAAGAGAACAAAATTGGAACCCTCAGGAAAGAAGGAAATATTTGTGGGATATAGTGAATCTGCCAAGGCATATAGGATATATGTTCCAGGGCAAAGACATATTAAAATTGAGCAGAGATGTCATATTTGAAGAAAACCTTGTATTCTCTACCTCTAAAGATATAGCATGTGATGAATTAATTCAATCCAACCCTCCTGAGAATCAGAGGGAATATCATGATGTTATTGAACATGATCCAATAAGTGAACCTAGTAATTCCATCTACAAGAAAACACCATTGTGGGCCACCAAAATGTTGGAAGATGCAAACAACTTTGCAGCTCCAGCTAGAACTTTTAGGGAAAGTAAAAGGCCTAAGAAATATTTTAACTATGTTGCATTTATGAGTGCGATTATAGATTCTGAACCTTCTTTTGTTTGTGAAGCACTTAATATTCAAGCTTGGAAAGATGCAATGTCAGAAGAATATGGATCCATAATGAAGAATGATGTATGGGATATTGTTCCTAGACCCAAGAACAAATCCGTGGTATCATCAAAATGGATATTCAAGATTAAACATGCTGCGGATGGTAGTATTGAGAAACATAAAGCCAGATTCATAGCCAGAGGATTCACTCAAAAGGAAGGAATAGATTATGAAGAGACCTTTGCTCCAGTTGCTCAATATTCCTCACTTAGGGCAATAATTGCAATTGCAACTTCCAAAGGTTGGAAGATCCATCAAATGGATGTTAAAACTGCATTTCTTAATGGGGAAATTGAAGAGGAAGTGTATACAGAGCAACCTGATGGATTTGTTACAAAGGATCAACAATCTTATGTGTGCAAGCTTAAGAAAGCTTTATATGGGCTCAAACAAGCTCCTCGAGCTTGGTATGAAAGGATTGATCACTATCTTCAAAATATGGGATTTTCAAAGAACGATGCGGATCCTAATCTCTATTTCAAGATATCAGATGGAGACTTATTGATATTAGTGCTATATGTAGATGATCTCCTAATCACAGGAGAAGAATACCTTATAGCAAATTGCAAGCAAGACCTTGCAAAGGAATTTGAAATGAAGGATCTAGGCCTTCTTCATTATTTTCTTGGTTTAGAAGTGTGGCAACAATCTCTTGGGATTATTGTGAATCAAGGGAAATATACTGTTGATATTTTAAAGAGATTTGGTATGATGGATTGTAAACCAATGTCCACACCTATGGAAACCAACCTTCTTAAGTTAAGAGAAGCCATGTCTAGTTCTAAGGCAACAAATGCTAGTTTATACTGTCAGATCATTGGATCTCTTATGTATCTAGTTAACACTAGACCTGATATCTGTTATGCTGTAAATGTTCTAAGTCAGTTTATGGTAGAACCTAAACAATGCATGAGTGCAGCTGAGTATATTTTGAGATATCTTCGTGGAACCATTGAGTATGGTCTATTATACAAGAATGTAAAATTGGATCTTCATGGCTTTACAGATTCATATTGGGCAGGATCCATTTCAGACCGGAAGAGTACATCCTCATGTTGTTTTAGCTTGGGATCAGCTATGATTTCTTGGTTTACCAAGAAACAAAACTCCGTTTCTCAGAGTTCAATGGAAGCAGAGTATATTGTAGCTTATCTCAGAGCTAGAGAAGCAGTTTGGTTAAGGAAACTCATAGTGGGATTATTTGGACAACCTATGGAACCTACTGTTATTTATTGTGACAATCAGAGTTGCATTAAACTTGTCATCAACCCTATGTTCCATAATAGGTCCAAACATATTGAGATTCCTTATCACTATGTCATGGACATGGTGGAAAGAAAGGTCATTCAATTGGAATATGTATGTACTGATGAACAAACTGCAGATATTCTCACCAAACCTTTAGCAAGCGGCAAACTTGAACATTTCAGGAATAAACTTGGCTTGGTGAAAATATGAGTTTGTTGTATTAACATTTCTTTTATATATTTTACAGAATTCATTATGGTAAAGTTATATGAGTCCATTTGTGCTTACTTAGCTTGTATGTGGATTGTGGCAGTTCACATTTATATTTTTGTTGGATATCATAGATTTGATATCTCTTGGATCAAGGATCCACATTTGAGTATTGGTGACATCATGGACTTGATGTCAAGAGACCATTACTCCGAGCACTTGGTGAATATCATGGACTTGATAATCGTTAGACCAATGCTCGATGATATCATGGATTTGATATCTCTTGGATCAGGGATCCATACTTGAGTATATGGTGGACATCATGGACTTGATGTCTGGAGGCCATTGCTCTGAGCTTTTGGTGAATATCATGGACTTGATATTTGTTAGACCAATGCTCTTGATATCATGGATTTGATATCTATTGAGTCAAGGTGACTCTTGTTTAACATCATGGACTTGATGTCACTGTATATTTGAGAATTTGGTAATATAATGTTATCATGAATATCATGAACTTGATATTCTTGTGGACCTGATCAATCCACAAATTGGTAGGATAACGTTATGGAGCCAAATTATAATATACATATGGATTTGTGGTAGATAGGATCTACCTTCATAGATATTGAATCTATGACATCTTTGGATAGGGTATCCGAGATGGTTATGTTTTTGTTTCCACTATCAAGGATGATAGTTAAGGGTGTGTCCTAGTATAGATGGGATCTATAGTTTGATCTTACCCTCAAGACTAAGAGGGAGTGTTAATAATTATAGCCTTTTGGCTAAGATCAAATTGGACAAATAATTAATTGTTATTAATTATATCCTTTCCTAACTTGTGCGATTTTATAATAATAATATTATTATTATTAAATGCAAGTAATTAAATATATATGATGTTAATTAGTTAAGGGCCCGTAATTAGGCCAAGTCGGCCCTCTTGGAAGAGTGACAAAATTAATATCAAACACATATATACGCTGATCGATTCTAGGAGAGAAATCATCAAAAACATAACATGTATTTCTTCTCCTAGAATCAGAGATATGTGAAATACTCTTCTACTCTTTGGAGTGAATTTATCTTATCTTGGAGCAGCGATTAAGGAAGATAATTGTGCAGATTGAAGTGCGAGCTAAGGCAGATCTAATTAAGCGAAGGTTAGATCAGACCTCTTGGTTCAATATCGAAACATTCTTATTAAGGCGATTCACATCTAGTTAAATGTGCGAATTCAAGTGATTGAATTCGCATATTGGAAGAACCAAATCATACCTATCTGGGGCTGGAAATTGGACCTGTGGTTGCAGCATTAGATCGTTTCATTAAAGGAAGATCCACGTTGGATTTCAGCATAGTTGAAGAACAAATTGGGTACCATCCTTCCATCTTGTTTCTATGTTATTTTCTTTCAATTTCAAAAGCCATCTATAGATTGTTCTTTTCCTTGCATTAATCTGAAATCTTAACATCGGTCACGTCATCCTTTCTAGCATTCTGTTTTTAAAGCTTGACTCAGTAGTGTTAATATTTTCAGATTATAGCAAGGAATATACAATCTATAGAGGTCTTCCAAGACTAAGCACAGGATGTAAATAAGAAATCACAAAGAACAAGGAGAGATAATACCCGGATTATTGCTCTGAATCAGTCATTGGAGACTTCAAATCTGTACCTTAAGATCTTCAATTTTGGCCTTCAATATTGGCCTAATCTGTATATACGAAGTTGCCCACCTAGGGCTCCTTTAATTCTGTTCCAATATTGTAAATAACTGGAGCTTAGATCTGAATATAACCAATGCTTAGATTGATTCTGATTTGCATATATGCTATCAAGGTTTGCTTACAATATATCGCCAATCTGCCCTGATTTAGCCTTCTACTAGATCTGCCCTTGTAGCTTGATTTTAAGGTCTTGTGAATTCATCTTGAATTCGCTGCCAGCAGATTTCGCTTTCTAGATCTACCCAAAATATACCAAAATATGCACCCTTTTGATCTGGTCCAAGTCGCCACAAGTATGCTCCAATTTGCTATCTCTAGTGGTCATCGATTTGTCATTGAGGTCTGCTACTAAGTGCATGAATTTGCTCCTCAATGTCTGCCCTAATTCGCTGCTCTTTCTTCTTTAATTCGAACCTTCAATTTGCTTCCTTGAAGGTCTGAAATAAATCACTCAAGAAGAATAAGAATAATGTGAAAGGGTGAACTTGTAAATCTGCTCAAGTACTAATCACATTATGTTTTCGGTGTGTTCTTTGAGCAGATTTACATGCTTTATTTATACCCATAATGGTGACTCTTCAAGAGTCACAACCCTTCCTCAAGGCTGGCCGACTTGCACCTTGGAATTAATTAATTAATTTCAAGTCGTCCTTCTTGGAATTAATCCAAGTCGGCCCTCTTTGTCATTTTACTTTATTATTATTATTTCAAGATCAAAATATTAACAAGTAGCCCAATGGATACTAAGGCACTTGGAGATTATGGATTCTACATTCCTCGTTGTTTCTAATAACAAATGAGCTACGTTCCCCAGTTAAAGCCAGTTGTTGTCCTCAATTTTGTATTCGCAAAATTGGGGCAACCCTATGGAAAATTTCGTAAGATAAAACTCTCTAAGGTATTTTCTTAGTTATTTTGTTTGATTTTGGTTTTGTTTTCACCCTAGCATTGTGGCATTTTCAATTCCACTCATTTCAAGCTATTGTAGGCCTCAATCAAAGTTGTCTGTCAAAAGTTATTAACAAATTAAGCGTTTTGCAAGTGGCTTTTTTCGACTTGACTACATAGCCTTATTCTTTGATTAAAAATCTTTCATCAGTGGGCTTTTCATTGATGATCACATGACATAATAGGTGTTACTTTCTTGTAAGATGGAATTAAAACTCCATTATCATGTGTTCCCATCAGAATATGTGAAATTTTAATGAGTTTTTAATGTAAAGGTGGGCTTTTTAAGTCTTATTAAATATCTTCTCATTAAAATTATAATTACTTGTAAAATTAAAACATGAGAAACCTATGTGCATCAAAGGTGACAATTTTTAAAGCGATTACATGTCTTAAGTCAAGCTTTGATATGTATTTTATCTTCAAAAGCCCATGGTGGCAGTTTTGATAGTCATTAGATGTTTTTGAATCAAAGTTTAAACATCCAATAAGCTTCAAACAGCCCGTTTAAGTTAATAGTGGTGATTTTGAAGCCATTAACATGTTTTAATATGAATTAATTCTCATGCGTATTCCTCCAAAAGGCCCGTTATGACTATTAGGGCATGTAATTGCACTTTAAAAATGCATGTAAAGGTATTATAAGTTGTGTTTTAATTCATCAAAGAAATGGTGGCAATTTATAATACATTCACATCCGAATGGCTTCATAAAGCTCGTATTAAGTCTTTTATATATATATATATATATCGGTGGCAATTGTTGACCAATTTATATGTGTTGAATGCCTCTATATCATATGTGAATGGCAAGCAAAAGCCCATTTTAATACATTGCATGTTGTGTTTTCATCATCCAAAGGTGGATGGCAATTTTCATAGCCATTGCATGTCTAAAATTACATGTATATACCTCCATTTGGTTTATAGAAGCCCGTTTTAAGGTCTTTTTGTGCAAGACATGAGTTGAAGGAGGCTATGTTTTGCATACCTATACCTGTGTTTTGTATTCAAAAGCCCGTCTAGGGCGTTTGCAACTTTAAACGGTTCATTTGTAAACTGCAATCTCTTTATCAAAGCCTGTTTTGGGCATTTGCAAACAAAAAAAGTGATTACTACAATCTGCATTTGGGATTCAAAAGTCCATTTTTGGGCATCTCTTCCAAAAGATGGCATATAGAGCATTTGTTGCAAGTATCTCAGCAAGTAAATGCAAGTAAAATCCCATCCTTGTGCAAGAATCTTCACTTGCAGTTTTGAATAATTCTTTCTTGTTGCTATTTTTGTGCATTAATTTAACAAGGGGATTTCGTCAAATCCATTGCCTATATAACTTCATTCTTGAGATCTTTTGCTAAATCCGAAAATCTCTTGGATTTGATACAGATTTTTCCCAAGATCTTGACAGATTGTTTCCCTTTTTTCTCTGAAGAGGAGGTAAGTCTGTTTTACAATTTTTAGGGCTTTCATTTCAAGCTTTTGTATATATTTTTTGTTTGTTCATGTTAATACAAATCTCTCATTTCATTTTCAGATTTGTATGTGTTGTTCTTTCTATTTCCATCTCAATCATTCTTCTAACTTGCATATGCAAGAAGTTCATCATGCTTGCATATGCAGTCGAGATTAAAAACCTCGTTCTATGTAATGAACCACTCCAAAAAAGAGCAAATATTTCCCCTATGCAATGCACGCTAAAAAGACCACCTTCAAGTATTTTGCATACATTTTTTCCCATTTTTTCCAAGTCTGCAAATGGACTTTAAAATCCCGTTCCTATGCATCAAGAGCCTTCCTAATAACTTGTAGTGGAGCACAAAAACCCCACCTATGAGTAAATAACATTCTCATTTGTATATATATGTATATGCACCTAATTTCCTTGCTCAAAGTTTTCTGTCCATTCATATGCAGTGCCTCCAAAAAACCCCGTTTTTGAGTTTTTCCTCAATGGAAGAGGTTCTTTCATCAGAATTTCTTCATCATTTGTTGCTCAAACACCTTCCACTCATATCCTATATGCATACTCTTCCAGATCTGCAAATTCTAGCTCGAAAAACCATGTAATGGCTTTTTCTAGTAACTAAAGAACAACACGAGGCAAGAACGACAACATGATGCAGTCATACAAAGAAAGGGATGAGAGATGGAATGATTGCGAGCATAGAATGTTTTCAAGACAGCGATGGAAAGAAACAAAGATTCTTTTCTAATAATCACCATTATGATGCAGAACAATCAAGGATACATATTCATATTCCAGTTCATGATGCTTTCATCAAACTTGAATACTTCAAACACAGAGCATCTTGTAGCAGTATGAAGACCGACAAAAGATGATGTAATAAAAGTCGTGTTTTGTCAAACACTTTGTCATTTTCACATGCTTTATAAGTAGGTGCAGTTTTGTTGACAAATTACATGTAATTGGGTAACAAGTTGTGATTGCATGTGATATTATCACGTGCAAAGCTGTAACATGTAATCAGACCACAAGATCATTAGGCTTTGTAGTCTCGAATAAGTCAAAGGTAGTTAAGGGTTTCCTCTTCTTTCTCCACCTTTTCTCAGCCCTCAGCTACAAATAAAGAAGGGTGCTCAATGTAATCTTTATCTTTTGGCAAGGCAAGAAAATTTTGTCAATTTGTATATGCACTCTAAGACTTTGAGCTTAGATGTAAATCTGAATTGTTTTCCATAAGAGAAGCAGGTTGTTTAGAGACTTTGTGTTGATCCAACCTGTTACATGACGACATTTTCTTGAATTGATTGTGAGTTTTAATGCTTTGCTCAAGAGGGATTTGAATTCAATTGTGCAGAATTTGAGCTGCCTATTGTATTCAGAATCAATTTAAACTTTTGAAGACTTTGTGCTGCAGGAGGACAAATTGTTATAGTTAGTAGTGGTTGCAATTACTTAAAACTGAAAGACTTTGGGCTTCAGTTTTAAGTATTTTTATTAAGTTTGAGAGTATCCAGTAGGAGACTTTGTGCCTTACTAGTTATTCTGATTATTGAATCCTCATTCGAAATAAGCGCAGGAGACTTTGTATTCCCGTTTTTGTTTCACAAATATAAAAGCAGACTATCGTCTCAGGTGTTGTTCTTATGTCAACTTCTGAGCCACCGGTATTATCATAGTTATAGTCTTACAGATACCTCTTGTTAAGTTTAAAAGTTGTAGTTGTGTATAAGGCATTCCTGAAGAAACAGGAAGTGATTAAGAAGAACAGCCCTTTTGTTAACTTCGGGTAGGTCTCTGTTGAGTCTACCTACGGTAAGAAGGTAGCATCCCCTATTGCTGAGAGCAGAGAGAAATCTCATGAGGCATTGCCTAAAGTCACAAGTTTGTAAGTTGTGATCACAGTGACTTACAGAAATTTTAGCCAATAGAGTTGAAGTGTTATTTTAAAGGGGAGATACAAGTGAATAATAAAGCAGACTTTATATTATAAGTTATTCATTGAAAACCCAAAGTGGATCTCAAAAGTTTAGTAAATGCTCCCTATTACGTTGACCTACTTGGAGAAGTTATAAAAAGTAACATAAAGCAAATAGACTCATTATTGATGATCATTTTGATTTTGCAAATTGATGTCTTGGAATTTGTGAAAGGGTTTCAAAAACCCAAGCCTTGAAGAGCACAAATTTCTTCATTGTTCCAGCATTCTGTGGTGGTAAAAGATCCATCTAAGTTTGCAATCAGAGTTGGCTTCATTCAGCTGCCATTTGTGCGCATAATCGGTGAAGTTTTGAGGGTTTGAGTGCCAAATCAAAGGGGTTAATGCAGAAAACTTTATGGCCAACCCATAGCTGTTAATTGCAGCATTGTTAGTGGGCAGATTTATTCATATTGCAAGCCTTACCTTCACAGCCACACATGTGACCTGCATGCATGGCATGACTCACCTTGGCAAAAAGCGCCTACATCTTTGTGCCTCCCTTTGTCCAACTTCGACGTCTTGCATCACAGAAGGATTGACATACTTTTTAGAGGAAATTATTAATTTCAAGGTTGTTCGTCTAGTTCCAGGTTTTCTCAATATCTGCATTCTCATCCCCAGACTTAATGAATATTTCCAGAATTCCTAAAGGTCTTTTACACTAACTTCTGGGCATGATCACCGTTGTTTGCACACTAATATGTTAATGTATTTATCACTAAATGATATTGCAGCCATTATTTTGCCAGTAGTTTTAATATTTGTGAATTCCATTGTTAAATCTAGCCTAGCAAAAAGTTTATTTTCTTATATTGAAATTGCAAATCAAGACCATATCATTCAAAAACACAAACATTTGCATGTTGGAGGTTGGATAACCCGTTGGGTTTATTACAGCATAAATCCTTAACAAGCTAGTGATACCAAGCATCTTTCTAATGTAGATTCCATTGTCGAATCAGTGTCCAAATACGTTTTGAACGCAACTAGAGATAACTTTGGCCAAGACTACCACGTTAGGGAAATCCAAAGCTACCAGGCAATAGCAATAATAGTAGGTCCACACATTTTGAAATGGTTCATTTTGCATGAAGATATGAATCACATTGAGTAGCAAAGCATGGAAAGCAAAGCAAGATCATATAACTGAAAATCTCAAAAAAGACACATGAGGATGAGGTGGCAATTCAAAACTGTTATAACAAAGAGAAACTAAAGATGAGTGACAAGGTTATGGGAGCTTAGGTCCAAAGACAACAAGAGAAGACGCAAGACTAAAAAATTTTGGCACGTGCAACAAACATGTGAATAGTATCTAGACAACAAAATAAACAGAAATCCAAATAGCGACTTCTCCATTGCTCAATATGAAGGCTTGGTGCATCTAAATGGGGAACTTCATTAATAAATGTAATGTTATCAAACCATATACCTTAGCTGATGCACCTCAAATTTAGCAATTGTTTGGAAAGCATAAGCCTCTAGAGATGCCAAGTGGTTGCCATATTTTTGCATATTATCTTAACCATTTGTGAGGACAGATGAACATGCTCAAATTTGTAAATTGTGTGTGGCATTAAGGATGTTAAATAAGTTTAATTGAAAACTCGCAAGAGCAATCAGGTGATTTTACCTAAGTGAGAGAAAACTATTACTGAGAAGTAATTGGTAAAATATTTGATGTATTAACAAATGATCAAAACAATCACTATATTAAATATACAAGGATACAAGAATAGAAAGTTTATAATAAGAAACTGAAGAAGATCGTAGAAATGATCTTATCTACCTAATTTACATAATATACAAAAGATGACCATTAAAGTAATATAATAATATTCTAATACCCCCCCTTAATGGTCAATCTGTCAACAACACCAAGCTGACCCCTGAATTTAGCAAACTTATTTGGACCAAGAGGCTTGGTGAGAATGTCTGCAATCTGATCCACAGTCTAAACATACTGCAATTAAACTAATCTGTCTTCAACCAACTATCGAATGGAATGACAATGAACGTCTACATGTTTGGTTCTTTCATGGAAGACTGGATTCTTGACAAGCTTGAGAGTACCTTCATTATCAGAGAACAAAGGATTCGGACCTACTTGAGACATATGCATATCCGCAAGCATCCGGCAAAGCCAAACTGCCTCACAAGCTTCCTTAATTGCTCCTCGATACTCTGCTTCTGTTGAGGAGAGAGATGTTGCCTGCTTCTTTTTACTAGTCCAGGTGACTGCACCAGATCCCAAACTGAACACATATCTAGAGGTTGATTTCTTATCATCAACCGAACCTAACCATTCTGAATCTATGAGCCCAATAAGTCTAGGATCACAACCCCTAGTGTAAAAAAAGTCCATAATCAAAGGTGCCCTTCACATAATGCAGCACACACTTCGCTACTACCCAATGATCAACCTTGGGGGTTGTCATGAAGTGTGAAATGTAGCTTACCACAAAACTAACATTAGGTCTAGTGGCAAAAAGATAGATGAGACTCCCCACTGATCGCCTGAAAGTAGTTTCATCAACAGGAGGAGAATCAGACTTAGCTGATAACTTCAGTCCTTTCTCCATAGGCGTGGAAGCAAGTTTACAATCTTGCATTCAAAACATGTCAAGCAAGTTCCTGACATACTTAGACTGGGAAATAAAAATGCTATCACCAGTTTGTCAAACCTCAACACCTAAACCATAATGGAAAAGCCCCAAATCTATCATACCAAAATCCTTGCACAAGTGTTGTTTGATTTCGGCAATCAAATGTGTTGAACTATCAGTAATGATCAAATCATCCACATAGACAACAAGAAAGAGAATATCATCACCAAAGTGTTTGATATACAGATTATTGTCAGAAGGGCAAAGCTGAAAACTATGAGCAACCAAGTACAGATCAATCTTGATGTACCACGCTTGAGGGGCCTGTTTAGGTCGATAGAGTGCTTTCTTGAGTCAACATACTTGGTGTTCTTTGTCGACAACCTTGAAACCTGGAGGCTCCATCATGTAGACTTCTTCCTACAACTCACCATTGAGGAAGGCACTCTTAACATCCATCTGATGAACTTTCCATCTAAACTGAGTTGCAATGGTGAGAAGAAGATGAATTGTACTCAACTTGGCAGTAGGAGCAAAATCCTACTCATAGTCAATGCCCTCCCGCTGTGTGAATCCTCAAGCAACTAATTTGGTCTTGTATTTATCTAAGGTACCATCTGCATGATACTTGACCTTATTGTAAAGAGCCCTGTTGGCTCTATGCTGAAGAATCACTTTTGTTTTTGGTTTCTAGGATTGTTTTGCTATTTTTTTGTAAATTTTCGGTTATATATTTTTTTTTAATTTTTCAATATACCAGATAATATCACACAGCAATTTGCTTCTATCTCCAAATGCTCACCAATTTTATTTAATTCAAAATGCTTGCAAATATTTACATACAAAAGCAGAGACATATATTTATGCAAATAAGGCACCTGGCAATGTTGCGATAATCAACATGTATCCTCCTCTGATGGCGGATGAGTTTAACTTGTCCTCATCCCACAATATATAGACTGAAATTGCTCACGCCACCTCTATAAGTTAAACCGCAAGTTCATGATATAAATCACAGCATCTATATATTGAGACGTAGCTTCCACTCATTGGATTTGCGGCTTATACTAACCAATCACAGCCTCCAAGAAATCGTACATCTCCTATCATGCTAAACTCTGAAATTTTGAACTTTTGTATTGAGCAAGTACGGTTCTTTGGTAGTCGTACCTTAACCCCTTGTGTGCTGCGATTTCAGAATATTACTTAGCACGTTTTGAATCAACTTCAATCTGTTGTATCATTGTAAATAAACACTTTTCAGGCACAATTCATTGGCAATCTAGACCAATTCAAAGTGCAAATCAAGCTTGGAGAAATTCACATTTCTCATGCCCATGTTCAAACCCTTGGAAAACTTCGATTTTCAAATTAACAAGATGCAATAATAGATAATTTTGAAAATGCTCAAGGCTTTGCTTTAATAACAATCAAAAGCAAGCTTCTTCAACACACTCCAAACCAAAATCTTCATGAGTACTCTTTTCACTTAAGAGTATTCCTCAACACACCATTTAAATAGAACAATAAACTCATAAGTCATTAATTAAGCTAAGCTTAATTCATAACTCCATATGCAAATAGCTATTTAGGCTCCAAGAAAAAGCTTTATTAAATGCTCTTGAAGCTCAACTCCCTAAGCCTAGACTGCACTGCCAAAAATAGCAACCACCCCAGAATAGACTTACTATAAATAGCAAGACTATCAAAGAGACCCTCAAATCCAATTGTCAGCTCACGAGGATCGTAATGATGAACTGACCATGCCCAGCTACAGGAACCTGCTAAATTGGGGACATTACACTTATACACCCATTTGCAGCTAATGGGCTTCTTCCCTAGAGGAAGATCAAAGAGAACCCACATGTTGTTCTTTAGAAGACTCTGGTATTCTACATCCATTGCCTATTCCCACTCTAGAATCCCTTTTGCTTCTGCAAATGTATGAGGCTCATAAATACTATGAATGTTAGCCATGAGAGCAAAGTTAACTGTATTTTGTTGCTTGCCCTTATTTCTAGAAGATCTACCTTCAATGAGCTCATTAGGACAAAGATCCCTGGTGGTCTTAGCCCACCATTTTGGCTGAAGAGTAGATGTGCCAACATCAAATGGAGTAATAGCTAGAGCTAGAGGTGCAGGAGGATCTACAACAGGTGGAAGATCAACATCATCCGGAGGAAATTCAGGTAGTGCATCATCAAATACAAAGTCTGCATCATCCCTCCCATCAGCACTCAAAGTACTAATTCTCCCGTCAATATTGAAGATAACAGTTCATGGTAGACTCCGACTGTATATGATTTCTACATTATCAAAGGCGCTGGTTGGAACTTAATTCCTATGCTGGTTTTGTAATTCCCATACAATGATATTCAATATTACCATAGACTCCAATAAAGTTCTTTGCAGATATATGCTAGCTGACTGTAATTGTCGATATTTATACTATTCACTTCTCCCTATGCTGAGTTGGTTGCCGTCTTGAGCTTCCCAAAAGACGAGTCTCTCTCCCTTCCTATATTCGCATGTGGAAGCAACTTCAATGATCGAGTCGCGTCTTTTGAGCCCCGGGTTTAATCATTGTTTTAATATGTCAATCGATTATAGTTTAGGGATGTTTTGATGAGGATATATTATAGTTTATATTTGGTCTATAACAATCAAATATTAAGTTATGAAGTTTTAGGAGATAAATAGATATAATATATTATTTATTTAATTATTAATTATAGTTTATTGAATCATTATTTATTATTTATAATTATTAGTATTTATTATATTATTCTATTAATTATATATTATATTAATTATATCTATATTTAATTATATATCTTATCAATGTTATGTTAATGATATATTATATTTTATTATATCATATTATTATGTTAATAATAAATTTACTATTATTAATCCATCTATTTATTATATCCTCTTTCGGAGCAGGGGACATTATATCCTCAGAATTTTGCTCAGACAAGGAAAGCTGAAATGGTCCTCGTTTTTCATCAAAGACAACATCGCAACTGAAGATAAGGCGATCAGTGTCTACATCAATCATCCAATAAGCCTTATGGTCATCATTGTATCTTGTAAACATAAGCTTCTGACTCTTGGAATCCAACTTGGAGCGTTGGGCATCTAAAATCCATACATATGCTAAAGAGCCAATAACTTTCAGATGGTTGATCCTAGGTTTGCGACCAGTCAAGGCTTCCTCGGGAGTCTTCCCCTTAACAGCATGTGTGGGAGACTGACTAAGGAGATAGACCGCAATAAACACTGCTTCTGCCCAATATTTCTTAGGAACATTTTTCTTTTCCATCATAGACCTGGCCATTTATGTAATGGTGCAATTGCGAGGTTCTACAATGCCATTTTGTTGAGGGGTGTATGGTGTGGTATGGTGTATGGGTTTTATGCCATGTGTATCACAAAAAGTGGAGAAAGCAGTAGAATAGAACTCCCCCCCCCCCCATTATCAGACCTAAGAGATATAATAGAACCAGACTCTTTCTACTAAGGCCTTCAATTTTTGATATACAGTAAACACATTTAATTCCTATCTAAGAAAGTACACCCACATTTTAAGACTGAAATCATCAACAAAAAGCAAGAAATACCTACACCCAATAATAGGAGTATTCATTGGACCACATACATCAACGTAGCCCAACTGTAGTACCTTAGAGGCTCGCCATGAGTCACCATCCTTGAACGGTGTCCTGTGTTGCTTCCCATCTTGACAAGCTCCACAAACTCACTGATTCTGAGTTTGAAATTCAAGTAGGCCATGTACTAAATCTTGCCGAACAAGTTGAGCAAGATAATGAATGTTCAAGTGACCATATTGTGGATGCCAGAGACTACTAATAGAAGATGATTTTGCTACAAAGGCATGCTCAAGAGAATCACTTGTATCTACGAGTCTGTAGAGACCATGATCCTCAATGCAGTAGTGCGTGTTGCATGATCAACAATCGAACACTTGTGTGCACTGAATACCACATCAAGCTGAAGAGAATGTCGCATGATCTAACTCACTAAGAGTAGGCTTAGTTCCATGCCAGGAATGTAGCATACATTGAGGAAACTAAGATTCCTCCCACGAGACTATATCTAAACGTTGCCTTTGTTGACAACAGTATACTCTTCGCCTCCTCCAAATATAACTAAATCAGTAAAGGGAGAAAATTATGTAAACCAATCATGTTTGTGAGTAAAATGCCAAGAAGCACCAAAATCTATATACCAGGCAGAAGATTTCACATGGTTGTATGTCTTTTAGCCATGAAGGCGTAAAAGGAGGACTCTTTCTGCTCTGTGTGCTCAGCAACATTGGCTTTAGGCTGAGACCCCCCTACTTCTGCTGTTCGAAAGCAAAATGATTGCGGCAATCCTTAAGCAAATGCTCATATTTATGACAATAGTTACACTGAACCTTCTTCTTTGAACCATCCTGAGACGAACTAAAGCCAATCTGTCAAGATGACGGAGATGACTGAGATTTGTCTTTATCCTTGTGAAAGCATTTGGCTGCAAAGGCTTGCTCTAAGGAGGATGAGGTGGTTCTTGGCATTAGGAGATTAACCGGTAAGGAATGTAACCGATATATGGCAAACTAGTTTTGTCATTGATTGGCAAAGAGGAGTGATTGTCAATTATGTCTAGGAAGGTCCACAATGTTATTCAATCAGAAACCAAGGACAGATCAACAGGTTAGGAACAGTTGAGATTAATAAGCATAGGAAGACTAGTGACACATAGTAATAATGCTCTAACTAATATCAGAGCAACCGGTCACAAAGCAAGATGCAACCGGTAACCGGCAAAAGAAATCGAAGAAAGGGTTCTACCGGTACAGCCAAAAAAAGGGATGGTGACAGGTTAAGGTTCTTACCTGTGCACAACCTAAGGATATTAACCGATCAGTGAAGATTTCATCACTACTGATGAACCGAGGAAAGTCGCAGTCGACCAACAGTTGTCTAACTCTTTGATCAGGATTTGTTGCACAAAATCCAGTTGACTTTGAGTTATCAAGATGATCGGTACAATGCGCGATTGAAGGTTTTAATGTCAAAGTTTGTGGCATTAAAACATGAAAGATATCTCTTGTGAAGGAAATCTTTTGACACGCATCTGTCGTTTTCTTCATAAAGAGAAAAAAGCATGGCATGCATCGGATGTTCTCTCAGTGAATTGGGACTCCACTGGGTGATGGATCTGAAGGTGATCTTTAAACAGGTCGTACATGTAAAATGTAGAAAGGGCAAGAAGTCTATATATTCCTCTGCCTGACATGAATATAGTTTGCCTTCATTCTGCCAAAGAAAAGAGTGAACCTGTACGTTGAAGAAGCTACTAAGGTGAAGAGAGGAGAAAAAAGTACAGTGTGCAAAGAAGCACAACAACTAAGGAGAACATACCTGCAATGACCGGTAATGATTCTCAGTTGAATAGAGCAGTGATCTTATCAGGCTCAGCAAAGCCATCATCAAAAGATCAAACCCTCTATTGCTCTTTGATAATTGCAATAGAAAAATCCTAGTATTTTGGGTGGACATTAACAGGTCCCTTGTATTAAATCCCTTAACCAGGTGACATCTGTTTAGGTGTTCTAAGTCCTCTAACCATGCAGGTTCTAACAGGCCTTATTTCTTAAATCCCTCAACCGGGTCACATCTAACAGTGCGTTTGTAATCCTTTAACAAGGAAGGCTCTTTACAGGGCGCACTTCAAAAGCGTGCAAAATTTATGAGGTTTACTCACGTCGTGGTTTTCTCCCAATTTAGGTTTCCACGTGATAAATCTAGTGTTGTTTATTGCTTGATTGTGTGATAGCTATTTATGTTCTAGAATATGTTCTACTTACAGTTTTAGTTACATTATATCAAATTTGTTTTCAAATTTTAGTGGGTGCTAATTCACCCCTCCCCTCTCAGCACCGATTGGGACCATCAGTGGCAGTGCTACCAAACTGTTGTTTCCAACGATCCTGTTGTAGGAGTTTGGTGCACAACTCTGGAAATTTCATATCAACACTAGTGGAATTAATGTTGAGAGTTTCAATTAAGTGCTCATAAGATTAAGGTACTCTTCAGGGTAATGACTACCATATCTTCTTCCTCCATTTTCCGACCAAGAGCTTTGAGTTGATCTCATATGTCCTTAATTTTCATGAGATGCTCCTGTAAGAACATACGTTCATCCATCATGATGGAGAACAACTAGTCCTTCGGGAAGAATGCTCTGCACTTGTCGGATGTCTCATGCAACTCCTTTAGATGCTTCCAGATTTTTGATGCTGAAATGCCAGAAAAAATTTGAGGCAACTTATCATTAGTAACAGAGAGCTTGAGAAGCATGACGGCTTCTCAATTCCGATCATCAAACTTGTCCTAGTCTACTTGTACTCTGGTAGGAGAAGTCTCTTTTCCCAAAACAAGATCATCCAGGCCGCACAATATACGAAGATTGTCAGCACACACTACTTTCAGGTGTTATAATTTTTTCCGTTGAATCTCTAACTACCTTCCAACATTAAGTTGGTCAATGACGTCATCTTGCACATTTTCCAATGCACAAAAAATGAGAAATAAAGAAGAGATAGCACATAATCTGAAACATGAATCCCAATGCAGAAAATAGAGGCATATGCAAGTACAGACTTCATAAAACAATGAAGTACAGTTGGCACGGATTTTGAGAAAAAATTTCGACTAACCCAAAAAATTCCAATGAAGACCTAGAAGAGATCTCAAAAACCCATAAGGAATCTGTAATCAAAATAAAATTCCAACTGGTACAAAATTTGAGGCACGAAAATCGAGACACCCACAAAATTTTGATGACAACCCAGTTGAGGTTTCGAAAAACCCAAGAATCTGCAATTACATTTTAAATTGGGCAAAGGAACTAAGAGTTTTAAAGGAAACCCTAGCTGTTTGTAACAAACTTCAAGAAAATAGTAGAATGCTGCAAAAAATGCAGAAAAAACCGTCGTTTTATGCAAAAGATTGTGAGTTGAATGTATGCAGGTGCCAAAAGTGGCACATTTGCATTAGAAGTCACAGCACAAGAGCTTCAGATGACGCGAAATGCAGAAAGAATCTTCGTCACGAGTTGCAAAAAAATGGGGCGAAAGCTCCAAAAATCATGGAGAAAAGGGCCTTGAATCGTGTAGCAGAAAGCCCTAGCAGTCACAAACGGCTTACAGAAGGGTTGTTATTGCAGATGACACCCAAAATTCCTCAGAAAACAAGCCGAAAAAGGCAGGAGGAGAACACGAACCCACACGATTTGAAGAAGAACGAACCGTGCGATTTGCAAAAGAATCCGGACGTGGGTGGAAAGAAGTCCGAAGAATAGACCCATGTAAATTCTTTCTTGAAAAAATTTCTAAAAAAATTCCAAATGAAAGATTTTTGAAACGAAAAAAATTTTCAATAATAAAAGTCCTGCTCTTATACCATGTTATGGTAAATCGATGTTCATGTATTAAATAGAGGAGATGAAAGCTCCTTATATAGATTTACAAAGACAATGTTTCTAAAAGAAACAATCGTGAACTAAAGATGAAAATAGAAACTACCTAATAAATTAAAGACTACTAAGATGACCATTAAAGAAACATTACAATATTCTAATACCCTGTAATGTTCCCTATTAGGATTATGTAATATAACCATCAAATTGCAATTCCCAAGTGCAGATGTAATCTCTCCTTAGAAGGTGGCTTAGGGTTTTGTCTATATTCCTAAGAATCAAACTGCACTAGACTCTTTTCTATATAGCTTGGAGACAACCCATTTATCTGATATAGATGGTAGGCATGCGTTGAAAATACTTTGCCAAGGTATATCAATTCTTTATAATATCACTGCCCTTGTATTGGTGACAACTAAAGTGGGTTTCAATCTGACTAATGGTTGGTCTGAATTTGTGGTCCACTCTTCTATGGTATGAATTGATTGTATCATGACTTTGATAATATTCAATTAATAATAACTAATGTAAATAAGTATCTATCTAAAAATATAAAGAGTTTGTATATATTTGAGTGTCGATCATTTATGTCTATAATATGAAATTGTGGGAAGAATGGATGAGCAGCAGATGTTATTGTTTTTTTATATGAAGCTGAATATAAGAGTTTATATCGATCTTAGTATAAGAGTGCTGGAATCTATAATATGAAATTGTGGGAAGAATGGATGAGCAGCAGATGTTATTCTTTTTTTATATGAAGCTGAATATAAGAGTTTATATCGATCTTAGTATAAGAGTGCTGGAATTATTGTTATTTCTGATTTCTTATCTTTCTGTTTATGCAGTAAGACTTGTGTTGACCAGTCTGAAAGACCTTGATTGCCTCTCAAATCAGATCTATTATGAATTTGCCATATCCTAACAACGTCTCTGTTTAATTTCTCTATAATTATGTCTCTATAGTTGCAATGTCTCCTCTCACGTATGTTGTGTTTGTTGAATAATTTCCTAGTCTTCTTGTCTTATGCTGTTGCTGACTGTACGTGCATCTCCTATTAATACTGACACGATATATCTTTTCTCTCCCCCGTTATTGTTTATGTGATAGCCTGGATGACGTTTGGAAGCTATTCCTTCTGATCTTTCAACACCATCCATATTTTCGAATGCACGTATTCTCCAATAACATTTTATTATCCAGTTCCTTCTTTTTTATTCGATGATGTGTATGTTTGATGACTCGTCTTTCCTTGAGCATCCGTTGGAAATAATTTGCTGTATATGGTATAAAATTTTAATTCTTGTGATGAGTACCAATTATAAGTTTATAAACGATGATCCGATGCCACTTTCATTGTAGTCGATTTCTTTTTAATGCATTTCCACCAGTCTTAAATCATGACTCTATACTGTGTTGTCAATATCGTTGATGTTAACCACAAATCAATATAATACATTTATGACTATATTGATGTTTTGACTCCACCATTCACACAGGGCTTTTCTGATGCTTTATTGAGATCCCAATATTTCTTATCTATTTCCTGCCATATATCTTTTTCCATCGAAGGATATAAGATGAATCCCCTTATATTTGTGCGGAGAGGAAGAAAAATGTCGTCTTTCTTCAAAGGTCGTGACTATTCGATTTAGTCGCTTACTTATGATTTTCTTTTACATTATGATAATTGAATCTTAATTGACGTTTGATAAATAATATATATTATAATATATTTAAGTCTTATATGACCATAATATTTAATACTTGATTTACTATTATTTAATATATTGGATAATTTATTATTTATTTAATAATATTATTAAACTAGATAATATATATATTAAAATGTATGTATATATAATAAAGTTAGTTTTATCAAATTAATCCTAATTATAATGATGTATCTATTATTATTAAAATTATATTCTATTATTTATTATTTATTCATTTAATCTTATATTTTTAATCCCATTATTATTAAATTATATCCCAGAAAAGGGGAAATCACAGTCCCTTGATGGTCATCGTCTAACTGCTATCTTTTGGTCTATAGAATGTCAATGACCAAGTGTAGCTAGAAAAAAATAGAGAAGGTGGTCCCCTTCTTCAGAATCATTTGCAACAAGAGAGTAGAGCCTACCACAGACTCTTCCATTGACCCTCCCAAAATCGGCGAAACCGCTAACCAGAAATCATCACAAAAACACCCTACGTGATGTTGGATAACTAAGCTGCCCTTCTCTGTGGACAGAGACTCACTGAGAACAACTGTGAAAAACTCCAAACTATTGCAGATGAGCAGAATGCCCCAAAACTAACTGCAAAATACTATGATTTGAAGAGTACAAAGCATTGTTTTTACAAAAAAAATAGTAAAAACCCAGAAACAGGAACACCTATTATGAAATGACACGCGAACTTCACATATTACAGATACCAAAAACGATTTTTGAGGAGAAAAATTGATGAAAACCCAACACAATTTTAGAGGTGAAAAATTGATCAAAACCCAGACAACAAAATACAAGACACATATCAGAGAATATAAAGCTTCATTTTTTAGGAAAAGATGGTAAAAACCAAAACAATTTTTGAGGAAAAAATTATTAAAACCCATCAGAGAAACCTTCATTCGCAAAAACAAAGACTTCGCATGGTAAAACAGCACATGCAAGAACATGCAACTCACAAAAAGTACATGCAATAAACATGCAAGTACATGCAACACAGAAAGAGCACATGCAAGTACATGCAACTCTCGAAAATCAAAGACTTTTGCTCAAACCAAGAAATTGCGCGATCAAATCCCTCTGCCAGGCTCACAATTTTCAGCAAAAAACTTTGAAGACAAAACACAAAATTGAAAAAATTGAAAAACAAATTTTTGGAAAAAATATTCGAGATCAGAAGAGGCTTGAATTTTTCTTTTAAAAATCACCAAATTTTATGAAATCCCATCGACCCGCTCTGATACCATATTACTAAGAAGTAATTTGTAAAGAGCCTGTCTAGCTCCTAAATATAATTTATTTTTTTGAATTGCTTGCAATTTTTTGTATCTTTGTGTTTTGTTAATGCTCCTTTCAAATGAAATTTTCCCCGCCAAATTTAAATAACATAAAATAATATCAACTGAAGAATTCTGATTGATCATCAATTATTTAAATCATAGAAGTGACAATGTTTATAAACATCAAATTTTAATTCAAATATTTGGCACCTGGCAATTGTATAAGTGCTGGAGAAATAAAAATGACATCCAATAGTGTCAACGTAGCTTGTAGGAGTCTTCAGCAACCCCAATGAAGTGAACGCAGCTCACTATACAAATGCACCCTTGTTGTAAACTTACGCAGATCTTTTAAGAACAACACCCAGCCTCCTAAATTGATCACACAGCCAGACTAAAGGATGGCGCAGCCTGCTGAAGATGTGACGCAGCCTGTTGAAGAGGTGACACAGCCTCTTTGTGTGGCATGAATTGTCTGTAGGGTAATTAGGCCAGCCTCCAAAAGAAACACAGCTTGCACTTGCAGGTTTCAGCTTTATGGAAGATACATCAACCTTCCAAATGAACATTATTCAAAAACTAGAGAAAAATCGATTCGGCCTGAAACCCTCTGTATCAAATATAAATTGATAATTCTTCCTCCAATTTGGTATACCTCAACACCAAAATGAATTCACAGAATCATAATTGTATTCTCAGAATTTCAAAAGCAAAATTCATCATTAACACGTAATGATTCAAATTGCAAAAAGAGAAATCGGTCCTCATACCCTAGCAGTATTTCTCCTCTTCTCAAAACATAATTTTTATCAAATGAACAATAGATGAGTAAAGTGTTTTTTTGAGTTGAATATATAAGCTTTTTTGAAAAAGCTTCAACTTTACTTTTTTCACTTAAGTAGCTTCTTCAACACAACATCATTTTATAACATTAAAGTTATAAAGTCATAAAGTTATTAAATTAAAATAACTTAATTTAATAACGACAATTAAAATATGATGCCACTAAATCTATCTGACTGAAACAAACTAACTTCTGACAACAGAGCCCCGAGCTCAAACTGCCCTGTCAGAAATAGTCATCTGCCAAAATTAGACTTACTACAAATAGTAAGTCTCTCAAACTGGAGATCCCTAATAAATGATCCTGAAACATCTGATAACACTATGTAGAAACCCTGCTAAACCAGGCCACACCCAAAATACCACTTACTAAAAATAGTAAGTCGTCCAATCTGACCCAAACGAAGAGCAGACCTGACAACCAGAACCTCCAGAATGGAATCCAATCACTGGCTCTGCCAACTGACCCCTCTGATCACTTGATTAGCTTACGAGGGTCGCCAAACTAAGCTAATCCCAAAGGTCTGAAAATCGTCAATTTATGAAATCCCATTGACCTGCTCTGATACCATATTACTGAGAAGTAATTGATAAAATATTTGATGTACTAACAAATGATCAAAACGATCATTATATAGAATATACAAGCATACAAGAACATAAAGTTTCTAATAAGAAACTGAAGAAGATCGTAGAAACGATCTTATCTACCTAATTTACATAATATACAAAAGATGACCATTAAAGTAATATAATAATATTCTAATAAAATCACTTGCCTAACACTCCAGATAGAGAGGAAGAGAAATCACTTAGGTTTTACTTGCTTAACACTCCAGATGGAGAGGAATTGGTAAAATCCAGAAAGGATGCCACAACCAAAACAAACCTTGGCATTTTACAAATAAGTTTGAGAAAATGAGGTGTTCTTTGTGAATTCTCAAGGTATTGGCTGAGAAATATGTTAAGTATCAACTGTTAAATTCCGATAGTTAACTCACTTTCGGATGCTAACATTGTCTATGTCATATGATAGCATCTTCCTAAAGCGAGAGAACATTTTGGGGGGTGGCCAAAGAATCTGCGCAACTCCAAGAGGGTTTGGGGGGGTGGCCAGTCCAAAATGGCTTGAATTTTCTCCCGATGCACCTGAACCTCTTGGCCACCGATGATGTGTCCCAGATATAATATTTCTGTTATTCCAAATTCACATTTGGACTTTTTGGCGAACAACAACTTAGTCTCCTTAATCCCCAGCACTTCGTCCAAATGTCTCAGATGCTCCTCCCATGTCTTACTGTAAATAAGTATGTCATCGAAGAATACCAATAGAGACTTGCGCAGTTACTTGTTGAAGATTTCATTCATGCAAGACTGGAATGTGACCAGAGCATTGGTCAACCCAAATGGCATGACTAGGAACTCATAATGTTCATAATGGCAACCGAAGGTTGTTTTCTCCTCATCTTGTTCCCTCATGCGGATTCGATGATATCCGAAACGGAGGTCTATCTTGGAAAAATAGACTGCATCGTGAACTCATCCAACAACTCGTCGATACTGGGAATTGGATACCTATTCTTGATGGTCTTCTTATTCAAAGCACGATAGTCCACAAACATCCGAAGAGTTCCATCCTTCTTCACCAACACTACCGACAACACGAAGGGGCTAGTGTTAGTATTTGTGGCCTTTTCGGTAAGATCAAAATACTAACATACATCTCTTAAAGTATAATATTAAATTCTGAATAAAAAGATAACAAATATCATTGCATTGTGCTAGAAGGACGACCTTGAATTACCTTAGAGAGATGACTTTGTGTTATTTCACAAGGGACGACTTGCTAGAAAAATATGACTTATGTTAACAAGTTGGGACGACTTGTTTATATTTTATATAGAGACCGACTTGCAAGACTGAATAAAATATGTTTATTGCATGCCAACTTGCATATATGTTACCTTGTGATATAACACCTCTCTTATTGTATATATATGGAGGGTGTTGGTGTGAACTATGGCAAGCATCGAAGACATAACATGCAAGCCAAAATTCACTCCACAACAGCAGTTAGCAGCAGTCTATCAGACCTCTTAAATCTGATCCATAGCAATTCCAATTTGCCCTAAAATAGCAGCAATATCTAAAGGGAGAATAGCAGTCCTATGGAGCGAAACATAGCAAACATAAAGAGCGAATTAGAGTAGACTTAGAAGTGAAATACAAGGCAGATCTGGAGGCGAAACATAGCAGATTTAGAACAGACATAAATGTTGATTTAGAAGCTACTTGAAGGCATCAACAAGGAGATTCTACAGACAACAAAACCAGGTTCTATCTTTCCATGTTTTTACCTTATCATGTTTGGTTTTAGAAGAACATCTATAGATTGTTAAACCCTAGGTAGAAATCTGAATATATTAACATGGTATCAGAGCCATGGTGGGAAAAAGATCATTCAGATTTAAGGGATTCAATCTTATCTTTTAAAACCTCCAAATCAGGCCTATGGTTATTTCATCTCATGAAAACTACTCCTTCATAATAAATCTGATTCTAGGCTCCACCAATACACTAGCAAGGTACAGGCTACAGATATCTTATCTTCATGGCAACCTATGTTATCCAAGTCTGATCAAATTTCACCTAGGCATACATTATAAAGGATAGTAGCATCAACTCCAGTATCCCTTGGAAGAGTTGAAATCCCGAAGCCAACAAAATAGTAATCTTTAGCCTATATAAAACTTCTAAAATTTGTAATGTTATGCTGAGGTGTTACATGGCTAAATAGAGGGGAAGGTGATAGTGTTGAGTAGAAGAATGAAATTTAACATTCAGTGCTATTGTGTTTGCTAAAGCCTAATATTATAAGCTGCTCATTGCAACATTTTCTTCCATGAGCTTGTTGCAAAATCTCTTCCCAAATTTATATATGCAGCAATAAAATGCTTTTAAATCTATAGTGCCTATGTAAGAATTCTACTATAACTTTACCAAAACCATATTGTTAAATCTTAGCATACTTATGAGAAGGGTTCAATTGCATGTTCATTTATTCAATTTTTTGCTATGGTTTTATTCTATAAAAAGCATGACATATTGCAAACAAAGCTATAATGTTTATTCCAATTAATGGCAGATTATTCATAACAAAATAGCTATACATAAGTGTAATCTGAAACTATCTTTTATTTAATAGCGAACTGCAATATTGATTCACAAAGCTATAAACAAAGACAAATTGTGAAACATTCCCAAACAGGGATAAAAGATATCATAACAGATCCAAAGAAATCTGTAATGTCCCCGTTTTTCAGTCTTTTGTGATTAGCTTAGTTTGGCGATCCTCGTAAGCTAATCAGGTGATCAGAGGGGGTCAGTTGGCAGAGCCAGTGATTGGATTCCATTCTGGAGGTTCTGGTAGTCAGGTTTGTTCGTCGTTTGGGACAGATTGGATGACTTACTATTTTTAGTAAGTATTATTTTGGGCATAGCTTGGTATAGCAGGGTGACTACACAATGTTATCAGATGTTTCAGGATCGTTTATCAAGGATCTCCAGTTTGAAAGACTTACTATTTATAGTAAGTCTATTTTTTGCAGATGGCTATTTCTGGCAGGGCAGTTTGAGCTCGGGACTCTGTTGTCAGAAGTTAGTTTGTTTCAGTCAGATAGATTTAGTGGCTTCATATTTTAATTGTCGTTATTAAATTAAGTTATTTTAATTTAATAACTTTATGACTTTATAACTTTAATGTTATAAAATGATGTTGTGTTGAAGAAGCCACTTAAGTGAAAAAAGTAAAGTTGAAGCTTTTTCAAAAAGCTTATATATTCAACTCGAAAAAGCACTTGACTCGTCCATTGTTCATTTGATGAAAATTTTATTAAGTTTCTTGGTTGTGAGAAATGGCTAGGGTTTGAGGACTGATTCCTCTCTTGGCAATTTGAATCATCATTGATTGATGATGAATTTTGCAAATTGAATTCTGAAATTCACTACTGAGTCTAATTCTGAGAATACAAGTTTGGTGCTGAGGTATGCCAAATGGAGTAGATTAAATTTATTTTGAGCTAAGAGTTTAATACAGGCTGAATTCGAAATTCTTCAATAATCGAATTCTCAAGGAGGCTGGATTATCTTCTTGAGTGGTGGAGTTGTTTTATGGAAGCTGCGAACTGTTGCAAGGGCAGCGTTTGGTTAATTTACTGTTGTGTATTTCTTGTGGAGGCCACACAAATTCTAAGGGAGCTGTGTTTTACAACTGCAAGCTCGTGCCACCTTACCAAGCTCACGTCACCACTTGGGAGCTCGCCCAGCTACTACCAAGCTTGGCGTGAATACTAGGTTGCTGCGTACTGTTTTATGGAGGCATTGTAGATGACTTTGGAGTCATCTTATATTTTTCAAGGGCTGCGTTAATTATTGAGCAGCTGTACATAGCTGCATATGAATATTACTGGCTGGAAACAAACATTTGGAGGGTGCATGACTTATTCAAGCCCCTGAGACCATTTGCAGGTTTTTGCATTTCCAGTTAAGAGGTGACGTCTTCTATATAGGAATTGATCATTAAGGTGTTGCATTAAATTAATTTTTGTATTGATTCAAAATTGTGAAGATTAATGTTTAGCAATAAGAATTATTAATTGCTGATGTCCAATATGAAATTGTTTCAAGTGGAAAGTTTATGAAATAGAAAATAAATATTTTTTTGAAATCATTCGGAATTTGTCAATTCACTTGAGATAAGTCAATTAAGTACAAAGAGCCAGGCAGGCTCATCACAAAATCAGAGAATAAATAAAGAACTCTGCCAATATAGTTCTCATAAATGATACACGGCAGATATAACATCAACCAACTCTGGCCTTTATTTGCAATTGGTAGTAGAGGTGGAATTCAGGAACAATATTAAGATCTAATGTGAGTTAATCTTTCTAGACTTTGTGTTGAGATTTGCTAACCTTGTTTTGTAACAATCTGTCCAAGAAATTACAGTCTTACAAATAGTGGCAAAACAGTATAAGAATCAGAATTTGAACGCCTTGTCCCTTAGACTTCACCTTGAGAGGGAGTTCTGATATGGGCCTTCCAGAACATTAAAAGTCACAAACTCTTTCTAATTCTTTGTTAGTTTTAACATCACTTGTTGATATTACTTTACATTGAGAATATGATTCTTCGTTATGTTAAATTAATTACTATGTGAGTATACTGTTATACTAACATACTTGCAGGTTATTTTGAGCGTTGAAGCTCGTGCACCTTTGAGCGTTGAGGCTCTTGCATATTTTTGAGCATTGAGGCTCTTGGATAGAATTACCATTGGAGACTATCTTCCGAGAGCTTGTGGATGGGATATCTTGTGGAGGAGATTTACACTTTGAGGTTAGTGTTTTATTTTGAATTTACATCTTGTGAAGATGCTTCCATTATTAAAATTTTGATAATGCTTCTTGTGATTATAGATTAGAGATCTATTGTTATGTTGATACCTCTTATAATTTGAGATCTATTTTTTCTGACTACATAGGTATAAGATCTATTTTCTGATTACATAAATTTGAGATTTATTTTCTGATTACATAGATTTGAGATCTATTATTGAAATAATGCTGAGATCTATATGTGATTATTACCTCTCATTACATATGAACGATGCTTGTATAACCTTACATCTTGTAGTAGATGATATTACCAAGGTTGGGACATCTTGAGGATGGTCGTCAAATTGATTTCATCAGGTATGAATACATGATGAGTACATTATGTTATGTTTTCTTTAATGGTTCCATATTCATTGAGAATAAAATCTTGTGATGAGATTTATTTGATCTTCCCTCGAGACCAAGAGGGAGTGTTAGTATTTGTGGCCTTTTCGGTAAGATCAAAATACTAACATACATCTCTTAAAGTATAATATTAAATTCTGAATAAAAAGATAACAAATATCATTGCATTGTCCTAGAGGGACGACCTTGAATTACCATAGAGAGACGACTTTGTGTTATTTCACAAGGGACGACTTGCTAGAATAATATGACTTATGTTAACAAGTTGGGATGACTTGTTTATATTTTATATAGAGACTGACTTGCAAGACTGAATAAAATATGTTTATTGCATGCCGACTTGCATATGCAAGTCGGCTATGTTACCTTGTGATATAACACCTCTCTTATTGCATATATATGGAGGGTGTTAGTGTGAATTATGGAAAGCATCAAAGACATAACATGCAAGCCAAAATTCACTCCACAGAAGCAGTTAGCAGCAGTCTATCAGACCTCTTAAATCTGATCCATAGTAATTCCAATTTGCCCTAAAATAGCAGCAATATCTAAAGGGAGAATAACAGTCCTATGGAGCGAAACATGGCAGATATAAAGAGCGAATTAGAACAGACTTAGAAGTGAAATACAAGGCAGATCTGGAGAACGAAACATAGCAGATTTAGAACAGACATAAATGTTGATTTAGAAGCTACTTGAAGGCATCAACAAGGAGATTCTACAGACAACAAAACCAGGTTCTATCTTTCCATGTTTTTACCTTATCATGTTTGGTTTTAGAAGAACATCTATAGATTGTTAAACCCTAGGTAGAAATCTGAATATATTAATAGCTAGAGCTAGGTCTAATCCATCCTTTATCGAGGAGCTCCTGGATTGTCTTTTTAGTCTCATCCTTAAACTTTTTAGGATGACGGTACGGTGTGGTGATGATGGGCTTGGCACTCGCCCCCAACTCAATAGTATGCTCAAATCCGCGGTGTGGGGGTATGCTAGGTGGAATGTAGGCGAAGACCATGTGGTGCTTAATCAAAACTGCTTGAAGCTCTTCATCCTGGTCACAGGTCTGCTATCTGTGTATGGGTTTGTTGGCATGAAGCAATGCACAGCCCAGACCACATCGTCGTGTCTAAAAATTGCCTCCATTCGTCGTGCTGAGATCTCCCTCAAGCCGTTGTTCAACATTTCCCATAGGACTACCCTTTTGGCATCTACTTAGAAGGAGAATTCCATCATTTTGAAACTCTACGTGTACTCGTCGAGAGTCTCCATCCACTGAATACCCAATATCACTTTCATGTCATCCACATCCACCACAAAGAAGTCATTTGTCACTGTGTGATTTCCCATGGTGATGCTCAATTACGGAACCAGATGGGTGCATGATAGGTTTCCAACCACCACCTTGACCTAGAACCCTTTGTGTGCCTCGGTACGCAACCCTCTGCGGTTCACGAGTGATGAATTCATGAAGTTGAGCGTGGCCCCACTGTCAAGCATGACTACCACCCGTTGTCCTTGAAGTGTACCCTACACCTGAAATACTGTACACCTTGGAGTTCCTGCAAGCGTAGCGATGGCACCTCCTCGCCGAACCAATGTGGCAATCCTCTCCGCGCGGTCCATGTTGTCACCCGATGAAACTTGCTAACCTTCAGGCTCAGTTTCCTCAACTTCATCGTCTTCATCAGACAAAACGTCAACGTACTGTATTTTTCCCTTTCCTAAGCATCTGTGCCTAGGCTCCCACGGCTCCTTGCAAGTAAAAACAAAGCTTCCTTCTTCTGAGTTCCTGTCTGGTAGCTTCATTCAACAATGGTTTCCTGAGAGGGAATTTGTGGTCCTTTTCCTTCGGAACTAGAGGTGGCTTCGGGTGTGAATAATTCCGAGATGATGAAGCTAATGATGTCGCCATGCCACATGCCTTCTTGATTGCCTCGGAGAGAGTGCTGGGGTTGAACCCTTTCACCCATCCCTTCAGAGGCTCCATCAACCCATCCATGAATAACACAATCTGCCGCCTCTCAGAGATGTCCGTCACTAGCACTGACAACCTCTAGAATTCAGTAATGTAATTGTCAACTGATCCAATTTGCCTCAGCTGCGCCAATTCCTTGAAATTTAGCTCTGGATCTTTTATGTTGAAGCAGTCTATAAGCCTCTCCATGAATTCGGCATAAGAGGTTATTTGATCATGACCGAGAGTAACCAAGCCATGATGCCACCATTTGTGTGCAACTCCTTCAGAGTGGAGTGCAGCAAATTTGATTGCTTCTTCTTTGGGCATCAGATTGAGCTGGAAATATGTGCTCGCCTTCAGCATCCATGCCTATGTCGAGATTGATCCGTATCCATCAAACGATGACAGATTCACCTTGCCTATTTTGCTCTTGAGGTCATCCTTAATGTAGCCACGGTTGCCCGAAGTACCTCATTCTAAGATCACCATAATCTCTATAGGATATGTCTCCGTCCATATTCGCATTCCTCCAATCTTCCCATAGTTGTTCATGCATTTCCTAGAAGGTAGGTTCCCGCTCTCTATGCAGTCCCTCAGTCCTTGGAGGATAAGTTGGCATCGAGGGTCGCAAGTGTGTCGGTAGAGGATTCATTCTTCCTGTAACCAAATTGTCACTATGCCCATTTTGTTCTTCGGATATCTTTCCTTCAGCCAATTTTCGTAACGTTTCCTCCATGAGTTGTTGAGTATCGTTGATTTGGGCTTGACTTCTGGTGAGCTCTCTTAGCAGGGTTATGACTTTTGCAGTAAGATCTTGTTGTTCCCCCATTCTATCAACATAATCATACCTCCTCCTTCGGGTATAGAGTTGCATTCACCTCCAACAAGCTAGTAGAATCACCAACTCTAATAACACTGTAATGTTCTATTCCAGACGTTCACCAACCCTTGATCACTGGTGTTGTTGGTGGAGTGGAGGTCTTGAGGTTGTACGAAAAAAATCTAAATCGTTCGGTCAAACCTATGTTTGTACATTCAACCAAACCTGACTAATGTGTGCAGTACGGTCTGAAGCAGAAGTCCGTACGAAGTGAAAGGAGTGCGTGCAGTGGTCTTGGAGTCCGTACAATGTGGATTGTAGCCCGTACAATGGGCAGAAGGGTCTTACGGTGTGAGAGACAGGTTGTACGAGGTGTTTTCAAGGTCGTACGGTACCTACACAGTGCCTTCTTCTCTCGCGCAATCATGACAATTAGTTGTGTTTCAGCCTTCGGTGGTCACCTGCCATTGACCGTACGGTATCAAGATCGTACGATGGTTACACTCTGCCACAAATACTTCAAGCACAGTATCGCTTTCAAAATGAGGGTATCACCAACAGTCTATTATGCCATAGACAAAGAATTATGTTTAATGGAAGAGGAGATGACAATAGTAAATCAACATGGAAGAATATCGGATAAATGGTAGCCAAAATACCAGCAACACCAGAATAATTCAGATTCAAATAACGAACGCACTACAAATTACAATAATTCGGATATGGTTGTTGAATACAAATTTGTCTTCTACAGAAGACTTAACAAATTTGGAGCACACGGTGAAATATCAGAATGATAATTCCAATGGCTGACTAGGGTGGTTGTGAACCAACGAAACTAGAAGTACCAAACAGGGAAGATCTTTTGCCTCCGAAATGGCGAACAACAAAACTCTAACTGGAATTCACAATACAAATGAAATATTCCAAATCGCATAAGAAATACATCCTACACGTCAGCCATAAATACTCATCGGATAAACTCCCGAGGGTGCACAATTAGAGCCGACATGGCAACACCTACACCTATGGTAAAAATAAAAGATGGGCCTGAGATATAAATGAATCGATCAAGAAAAATACAAATATTATTATCGTATTTTATTTAATAACGGGGACATCACATGTTGTGAGGGTCGACCATGATCAAAATCTGATTTGTTTTTATATTGGTAAACTCTTGAAGGTGTCATGATGGTCCAATCCTATTATTCAGATGACGGATACTAAAGGTTCCCTTGCTTCATGTACAATATGGGGCTGAGTTTTTGTTTCACAATCAACATCACATTGTTCAAGTACATCTCAATTTCAGTTTTAGGTCACAACTCTAGCAAACACATATCTTTACCACGTATAATATCTTAGGGTTAATAATATGGCCCTTTCTCCTACATGTGGAGCAATTACGCTAAGAGTTTTGAGATTCAAGGTTAGTGTTTGCCTTTGTTGGTTGGCTAGGGTATTTTTGCAAAAACATGAAGCTTCTAGCCATCAATCTTCTTTTCAACTATATTTCCTTTTGCCCAAAAACTTGAGATCTTCCCTCTAATAGCTTCTACAAGAATCTTAATTTCCTAGTCACAAAAATAGCATCTTTAAGAGTTTAAATACTGAACATGCCTACCTGAATTCAGATTTTTGACTACAAGTTGGACATGTAAATATCAAGCATCGTATCAAGTACCTTCTTGGGGACAAACTTTGTCTCCAAAACATGGGAATTCTCTCTGCTCTTACAAGTTGAGTATGTTGCACTTTATCCCAATTTTAATATGTTCTTTGAGTTAAAACCTTAAGAAACTAGATAAAAGCTGATCTAAGGTTAAAAATAGCCATCTAGTTTGTCATGCATGAGCCACCTCGATGTTGCAAAGCCATTTTTGTGTCATCATGAAGTCATAAGAATTTTGCACCTTCAATATTAGATGCATCATACTCAACCATGTGTGCGCATCAATTTTCTTCCCAAAATCATATTGAAAATTCTCCATCTACAAGTTCAAAGAGGAATTCTACTGGCTTAATTTTAACTCTACCTTCAACTTGGAGGATCCAAGTCACCCAAAGAGTTGACATATTCATCTTCAAAGTTTACATCCATTGCCCCTCTCAAATAAGATCATCCTTTTTGTTGATTATTATAGCTTCGATTAGATAAAATATTGATCTACGAGAATAGGCAATATAATGATATATATATATATATATATATATATATATATAAACATATAGATAATAATAATAATAGATATTATAATTATTATATATATATATTAACATATATTATCTTTATTATTTATTACTATGATATATAATGAATATTATTATAACTATTCTCATAGCAGTTCAGATCGAATAAATATAATTATAGATGTCGATTCATTAAAGGAGTCGAACATATTCAACATATATTCTATATTATAGATTATAGTTATCGTTTTATATAATATCGTTATCAATTTATATATTATCGATTATAGTTCTTGATTACCGATTATATACTATCGATTTTAACATTATGTAGTTGATATGTTTAAGCCGCGGGTTATATTGTTTAAATGTGTGTTACGTATAGTCACGCCTATGATAGGCGTGACTCATTGAGGAGTCACGTCTATCATAGATGTGACTGTTCCTCTCCACCGCGAAGATATATCTACTGCCATTGAAACTTTCAATAGAATGCACAGAAATCGACAAGTGTAGTGGCATTGATTAGTTTTTGGAAAACACAGAACATATACTATGCAAAGTTAAGAAAGGTATAAGATAATAGTTTATATTCATCAAGTTAATTACTTATAGTTTAGATTTGACATAAGTTCAATTTGCATTTACATGGTATCAAAGCCAAGTTAAGAAAGATCTTAGCAGCAATTGAACTTGAGAAATTCAGATTTAAAGAACATTACATTCTTCTATGGCAACTGTAATCTGATTCGAAGATAGGCTAGAAGGAGGAAATAATTTCTCAGCATGGAAGTTCAAGATTATGATGCTATTAAAAGAAAATAAAGTTGAGTCATTTGTGAAAGAAAATAAAGCAGAACCAGAGAATGATCCCGAGAAAACGGCATGGATTGAAGGAAATGAAAAGGCCATGAAAATCATAGTTGATGGAGTTAGAGATCATATTGTGCAAATTTTGACAAAACATGAGACTGCATATTATATGTTCAAGTCACTTGAAAGCATATACGAAATAAATAATTCCAGCGGGACCTTGGCTCTAAAGAGAGAAATCAATCAAATAAGTATGAACAAAGGAGAATCTATCAACGCATACTTTATGAGAATATCTACACTAAGGGATCAGCTATCAACACTTGGATACCAGATTGAAAGTAAGGAGCTAACATTAATTGCCCTAGATGCTCTACCAAATTCCTGGGAGACATTTGTTCAAGGCATTATTGCAAGGTCTAAATTTCCAAATTTTGACCAGGTAAGATCAGACTGTCTTCAAGAAAAATAAAGACAGACAAAGAAAGGATTCAATCAGAAGAATGTACATGAAGATGTTCATGTCTTGAATACAAATTCTCACAAGAAAGGAAAGAAGAAACACTTCAAGAAGAGGAAAAGCTACCATGAGAAGGGTTCATCCAAGAAAGATGTTTCTCAAATCCAATGTTTCAGATACGACTAGTATGGGCACTATGTTGTCAGATGTCCTGACAGAACCAAGCAACAAGCATCATATGCCAAAGTAAGAAAGTCCAAAACAAAGCATGAATCCGAGAAATATGTATTCCACTTTGCACTTTCAAATCAAGTATCAAATAAATCCAACACTTGGGTTATAGATAGTGGTTCATCAAGACACATCACGGGGTTTAGGGAACTCCTAGACTCCATGGTAGAAGAAACTGATGCAAAAGTGACAATTGGAGATGACTCTGCACATCCAGTCAAAGGTGTTGGAACTTGCACCATCAAATTGAAGTCTAGCATCTCTATTCAACTCACTCGAGTATTGTTTGTTCCAGGCATCAAAAGGAACTTGGGTCTCCATATCTGCACTTGAAGATAATGGGTATAGGGTAACCTTCATGGATAGTAAAGTGTTGGCATGGCCAAAGAACTCTATTATTAAGAAAGCTCAAACCATAGGTCATAGACAAGGTTATTTGTATGAGTTATGTATTGAACCAAATCTAACCCTAATTCATGAAATTGCAGCCTCTAATGAAATATGGCATAGAAGATTAGGACAACTCAATTTCCATGCCCTATCTTCCATGGAAAGACTAGTTATAGGTTTATCCAAGCTCAAACAATATCATTCAAGGCCATACAAGGGGTGTTCCTTAGGAAGAACACTAAAGGGTCTTTTTAAAATAGTTCTAGCAAAACAAATGATGTATTAGAATTAGTCCACTCAGATTTGTGTGGACCCATATTTGTACCTTCCTTAGGTGGGTTTCTATACTATGTAATATTTGTTGATGACTTCTCCAGAAAGACCTAGATCTATTTCCTCAAATGTAAACAATCACAAGAGATCCTTAAAGATTTAAGGAATTCAAATCCCTCACTAAAAACTCTTCTGGTAGAAAAATAAAAACCTTAAGAACAAATAATGGAAGGGAATATACATCAAATATTTTTAAAGAATTTTGTAAAAATGTTGGGATTAAGAGGGAGTTCACTATACCCTACAACCCTCAACAAAACGAAGTTGCTGAAAGGAAAAATAGAACCATTGTAGAAGTTGCTAGGCCTATGTTACTTGATCAAAACATAGAGACTTCACTTTGGGCAGAAACCTCTAGCACTGTTGTCTACATACAGAACAGATGTCCTCACTCCCATATTGATGACAAAACTCCTGAAGAAGCTTTCACAGGTATAAAACCAGACAATAGTCACCTGAGGATATTTGGTTGTCCTATTTACATTCATGTGCCCAAAGAGAAAAGAACTAAGCTAGAATCTTCTAGGAGAAAGGGTACTCTTGTAGGCTATAGTGAAACCTCAAAAGCCTATAGAATATATGTCTGGTCAAAGACGGATTGAACTAAGAAAAGATGTGCTTTTTGAAGAAGACATAGCCTTTAAAAGAGCCATAAATTCTATTAAGTTAGAAATTCAATCTTCCATCATAGACATAGAAAAGGATCCTACTCCTGAATTTCACAGGGAGTGTCCTAAGGAAGATACAAATGAAGAACAAATCACATCATTGGAAAATCCTAAGAAGAGACCACTCTGGGCTACGAAAACAATGGAAGAAGCAAGAACTTATGTCGCTCCATCAAGGACCTTCAGAGAGAGTAAAAGACCTAAGAGATTCTCTAGTTATGTAGCTTTGATGAGTGAATTCATCAAATCAGAACCTACTAATGTTATAGAAGCTCTCCAGCACCAAGTATGGAAGGATGCCATGAAAGAGGAGCATCAATCCATCTTGAAGAATGATGTTTGGGAGATAGTACCTAGGCCAAGAGAGAAATCTGTTGTTTCTTCCAAATGGCTATTTAAAATCAAACATGTTGCAGATGGCAATATAGAAAAACACAAAGCAAGATTTGTAACCAGAGGATTTTCACAAAAAGAAGGAATTGACTATGAAGAAACCTTTGCTCCAGTTGCTCGATATACCTCAGTCACAGCAGTACTAGCAATTGCAGCAGCCAAAGGATGAAAAGTCCATCAAATGGATGTAAAAAATGCTTTCTTAAATGGAACCATTGAAGAAGAGATCTACTTAGAGCAACCTGAAGGATTTGAGATTCACAATGCAGAATCGCATGCGTGTAAATTAAAGAAAGCCCTATACGGACTTAAACGGGCTCCCAGAGCCTGGTAAGAAAGAATTGACAGTTACCTCATGAGATTAAGCTTCTCAAAGAATGATGCAGACCCAAATCTCTACTTCAAACAAAGAAAAGGTGATATGTTAATATTGATATTATATGTTGATGCTCTATTGATTACAGGAGATTTAGCCTCAGAATTTGATATGAAGGACTTAGGTCTATTACACTACTTCCTTGGACTTGAAGTCTGGCAGAAATCAAATAGCATTGTTCTGAACCAAGGGAAGTACACCATTGATATATTGAAGAGATTTGGCATGATGAACTGCAAACCTATGTCATCCCCTATGGAAACAAATCTTCATAAATTAAAGGAAGCAGCATAAGATTCTCAGTCAGCAAATCCTACTCTCTACAGGTAGATGAATGGATCTTTGATGTATTTGGTCAATACCAGACCCAATATCTGCTATGTTGTAAATGCCTTGAGTCAATTTATGTGTGAGCCCAAGGAGATACATCTTGTAGTTGTGAAGCATATAATGAGATATCTTCAAGGTACTCTTAATTATGGCCTAAGATATGATAAGGTTGACTTAGATCTTCATGGATACACAGATTCAGATTGGGCTGGAAGCGTGACTGACCGGCAAAGCACCTTCGGGTGTTGCTTCAATTTAGGATCGGCTATGATATCATGGATCAACAGAAAACTGTCCTCAGTAGCTCAAAGTTCTACAAAAGCCGAATATATTGCAGCTTGTATGGCTGCTAGAGAAGCAGTATGGCTTAGAAAACTGCTTGTGGGATTATTCAATAAACCTTTGAAACCAACTATCATCCACTGTGACAATCAAAGTTGCATTAAGCTTTCAGTGAATCCAGTATTTCATGATATATCTAAGCACATTGACATTCCTTATCACTATGTGAGAGACATGGTAGAAAGGAACGTGATTCAGTTGGAGTATATCAATACAAGAGATCAAACAACAGATATTCTTACCAAAACTTTCCTCAAAGTGAAAGTTGAACACTTCAGGAAGAATCTTGGTATGATTGAAATGTAGATTTTTCAAATTGATTTGTACTAATATACTAAAGATGTTTAGTGTGTAAACTTCTTTTGTCATACGTGTGACTCTGTGACTTTATGGGCCTACCCAACCTGTGTATATTTCTGAGAAGTGACAACTTTTTGGATAATCAACACTTGTATTTAACATTATAAGGTGACGATCTTGTAATGTCCAGTAGACTAATATCATGTGACTAGATATCAGTATGATTCATGGATTTTCCATGATTAGTTATGGTAGACATTATGCAACTTAATGTCAGTGCACATACCATAACTAGGATATATAAGGAGAATGTAATGTTCTCGAGTATATTATATCCTTTAGTATCACAAGTTAGGTGATACTTCATATCACGAGTTATGTGATATGTGATACTCTGTATCACGAGTTAGGTGATACTTCATATCACGAGTTATGTGATATGTAATTTCTTATAAGTTGAGTGATATATCATGAGTCAAATAACTTATATTTTTTATGTCATAAGATATTCATAGAGATCATTGTGTTTTTTTTTCTCCCAAGCTAAGAGGGAGTGTTGATAATTATAGCTTCAATCAAATAAAATATTGATCTACGAGAATAGGCAATATTATGATATATATATATGTATAAACATATAGATAATAAGAATAATAGATATTATAATTATTATATATATTAATATATATTATCTTTATTATTTATTACTATGATATATATAATGAATATCATTATAACTATTCTCATAGCAATTCAGATCGAATAAATATAATTATAGATGTCGATTCATTAAAGGAATCGAACATATTCAACATATATTCTATACTATCGATTATAGTTATCGTTTTATATATTATCGATTATAGTTGTCGATTACCGATTATATACTATCTGTTTTAACGTTATATAATATCTGTTTTAACGTTATGTGGTTAATATGTTTAAGCCACGGGTTATATTGTTTAAACGTGTGTTACGTATAGTCACGCCTATGATAGGCATGACTCATTGAGGAGTCACGTCTATCATAGACATGACTGTTCCTCTCCACTGCGAAGATATATCTACTGCCATTGAAACTTTCAATAGAATGCACAGAAATCGACAAGTGTAGTGACATTGATTAGTTTCTGGAAAACACAGAACATATACTATTCAGAGTTAAGAAAGGTATAAGATAATAGTTTATATTCATCATGTTAATTACTTATAGTTTAGATTTGACATAAGTTCAATTTGCATTTACACTTTTCTTGCTATATTGTGAATTGTCACGATAATGCCATCATCTCTTCCTTTGTCAAAGTATATCTTAGATAAACACCACTGGCATTTTTCCCTTTATTAAGCAATGGTGAAATTAGTGAGAGGCTCTAATACCACTTGGTGCGTCATTTAATAATTCATTGAAAAACACTAAAAATGTGGACACTAGCTCACCCAAAATGGTTTACACATGTAAATCTGGTTATAAAACAAGGCTACTCACACAATCCAACCTTTCAATGTATTACAAAAATAAGATTGTCGCATTTTATTAACAAAATAAGATTGAAAGAGACAGCTATTAAGGCTTTCACTCACTATATATTCAGTAGATAAAAAAGCCCTTTGTATGCCTTTTCATTATAATTTACTTAATTGAAAGGAAACCTTTACCCACCCATTACTAAGTTCTTCATTACTCATTAGGTGAAGCATAAGCTAAATGATAACAAAAAGACAAGGAACTAGAGAATAAAATATAAGTCCAATGCTACATTTACTACATTGCACCTACCTACACGTCTAGATTATTCACATATCTTACAGAAAAGTAGAGCGGGATGCAAGAAATGAGAAGAGCCTGAATAGATTATAAAAAGTCAAAACAGAACATAATCATACTAAAAGCTTCAGTGAAGAATACTTCCATCTTAACTCATTCAAATAGAGGCTAAAAAAACTTACCATATGAAACGACAGAAAATGGAAGATGAACTATAGGCTTTAATTTCTGGCTGAAAATATAAAATCCCTACAAACAAGACAATATTTTATGAAGTTTACTGCATTGCACAATGCACAAAGTTAATCAGAAAATATCAGACAAATATCACACTTTCCAAATTTAGGATTTGTGGAGAAATGTTGATGGAACAAAATGGGACAAATGCTAATATAATTACATAGAAATGCAGAAAAGATGAGGCAATTTTTCCAACGTTCATAAAATATACTCAATAAAATGTAAAAAATTAACAGTGTACCATCATTAAATAAGACATTGATGTCTGGGAATAAAAATCTTGTAAAAAGTTCAGATCTTCTAGTCACTATTACAAGATACAGTGATAGTAAGGCTGTAGAGGGACTTGTTCTAAGGTCGTGGTTATCCATGTTATTATGCAGCCCACATGTGCCATGTTAGTATCTGTGAGAGAGGACCGAGAAAAGAAGAATGTTTCCATCGAGGTTCCAAACCAGATCCTTGTTAGATGTAAACAAAAATTTTCAAAAATAAAGATAATTGACACGGTAAAAGATGGAAGAAAGATCGAAGATGTAAAGGCAGAAATTATTAGAGATAAAAAGAAAATTACATTAAAAACAGAAAGTTTTATGATAGAGGATACAGACAGCTGAGAACTCATTTTGTTCTAGGAAGATCATTTGTGGGGACAATATGTAGAATAAAAAAACATTGTTTATAGGCAACTTCAATAAAATGTGGGATCCAACTACAACATAAAGCATGTGAATGCTAGAAACCTTTAGACATGATAGTTCCAGAAGTACTAAACACAAGATTGTTCTTGCAGATAAACATTCAGACTCTCACTTGGTGAGGCCTAAACTTACCAACGCATGTAACTTTTACAAAAAAAAAACTGTACTGGAAAAGAGAATGTACTCATGATCTGTAACTTTCTACAAGACTGTCCTTGAAAAAATTAACAGAACATTAATTTTTACCATTCAATGCTACTTCAATTTTCATCCAGATGATAGTCGAATTAATTTAAGTTGGAGCGAGAATGTACATTCGAAGTGTGGAAGCATATGTTATACTTCATAAACAACCATGGAAAAATGTAAAGCATACCATACAGAAACAGATTTATCCAAGAAACATTGAGTCAAGAAAAACCAGTTGGAAGTAAGAAAAGCGTATCTTTTGAGCTTTCTTGGAATATTAGAATCAATTACAAGCATAAAGTCACTCTTTATGCTTCCTATCTTCCTAGTGCTCTCTCATGTTGTGTACTTCGAAGTTCCAACTATAGTTGAGAAACTGGGACTTACCAATAACTTGACAGGCCCAAAAAAATTAAAACCTTGGAACTCGACAATAAAATATATCTAACGTTTGAAAATACATGATTTTATCCATAGAAGCATTTTAGGCAACATTTCAAGGATTTCATGATTCATCTCAATTGCCACAATAATAAAGCTGCAACAGACCTTACAATGGGTTTGGAATAATTTTTGTGGGTGAACCAAGTATTTTATCCCAATCATCAGCAAAATAAAACTACACCAAACCTTTGTGGAGGACCCTGGAACAGATGTTAGGTGTTTCTGGTTCTATAGACAGCAAGGAAGGCAAGGCAATGTTGTTACTTAAAAATCTAGTATCATACATTCTGTAGCAATTGTTTGTGAATTGTTCACTGCTGGACAGCAAGTACTAAGCTCAGAACACTTTATTTTGCATCCCAAAATCATTCACGATGCAACTTGTGTAATTGAATTTGGGTGATTTCAATATCTACTGACTCCTATCAATATTGGGATGATTAAATGTGACCTGATCTGTTAATCAACTGGGAATACAAACAGAAGATGTGGTGGTTTTTGTATGAATTTTATTTGATTAGACTGAACAGCTCACATTTTCCTTAAATCTAGGGTTAAGCTTGTTAGTTGAGACAGTTAGAATTAAAACAGAGAATATTTTTAAACATCCCATCTTCTGCTAGTGATTGGTATGCTGCTAAATCATCCCTATTGATTGGTAAATATGATTGTTCCATAAACAAACATTTACATCTAAATTTTAGATATTACATACACTACAAACCAGATGCACATGACTAAAATATATCAATGATAATCATAGTTTCCATCACATAATCATAGTTTCCATCACATCTGTTGTTGAATTGAACCTATGAGTTCTTCCATAATCTTTTGAGGATGAAAACCCTCACTAGATTTCTAGTGAGGGTTTTAGAGATAATCTCTAGCTAAATTTGAGTGGTTCTATCTAGTAATCCCCACTGCTCTTCATCAAAGTTTACAGTTTGGGGTTTCAGTTAAAAAAAATTTGGTGTGCTCTAAAAGAAGATTTTATAGTGTGGTTTTCAATTTTGTTTTGCAAATTTGTTTGAATTTCTGTTTGGGCGATTGGCAACAGGAATTGCTGAATGTACCACTTCTTTCCTGACCAGGTCATACTATTTGGGTCAGGTATAAGGGTTTACAGACTAACTCGTTTATTGACCAATGCCATTTATTGTACTTGCATGCCGTACATGTCTGGTTCAGTAGATTCAATGGTGTTGGAAGTCGTAGCCAAGTCCTTTCTGGTTGTATAGACCTCCTAATGAGCTGGTGTAATATTTGTAAGTAGAAACACATATGTTATTGGGCTTATTCAGCCCTTTAGGTAGTGCCTTGACAAGGTCTCTGAATATTTAATGAGTAAACTAAGTGAAGAGGTGTTTTTGAATTGTTTATACTGGCTGTCCCTGTTTCAGAACACTGTTTAGTGATGAGTATGACTGAAAAACATGATCAGGCCTGCAAATTGTTACTCCATGTCATCTTAAGGCCAATTGATAGCGTTGGGTATGTGTGAAGTTATTGGGTATCCTCAGGAGGTGTTCTATGCAAGTTTGGTGGGTGTTTTTGAGGGGTTCACATTGTTGTTTGGACCTGAAACTGCTATACAACAATCTTACATGTCATATCAGAATTGCAACACAAAAATTGGCCATCCATTGTACTTGGAGCCTCTATATAAGGCTGGCTCAAATCATTTGTAAGGGAGATTTTGGAGAAATTGTTGCTAAAATGCTGCCAAAGTAATTGCAGATTCATTGTTGAATGCATGGTTACTGAAGTAGAAGTTGTTTAAGTTAAATAGAAGATGAAAGATATTGTTGGTGAATCAAGGTGAAACTTATGTTCATACCTTTTGGTACTTGTTGATTGCAACTTCAAGTACCTGTGTAAGGTTGGTCTGAACTCATTGAAGACACTTAACTTCAATCGGGAATGTTCATTTGGATTGTGCCAGAATTGGGTATTTGAATGAATGTTAGCAATATGAAAATCATCCATGCATCCTTAAAAGATAGCACCCTCTTATGCATAGTTGTTTACATCAGCGAATTAAGGACTAGTTTAGTTTCACCACATCATCAATTGTCTCTTGCATTGTTAAAATTTTAAATTTCCTAAACCCCAACTTCTTTTGCACATTATTTCTATTGATGTTTGTAGCATCGGTCAGATAAATAATACTGACTATATGATTATTATGAGAAATGATTTATTATATATATATATATATATACATATATATATCAATATATATAATAATAGATATATATATATATATATATATATATATATATATATATATATATATATATAGTTAGATTATAATTCTTCTCATAATAACTAAATAGTTAATGAATAATTGATATTACTAAATAGTTAATGAATAATTGATATTACTAAATAGTTAATGAATAATTGATATTACTATATAATAATTGATATTACTATATACATTGATATATATATATAAAGTTAGATTATAATTATTCTCATAATAACTAAATAGTTAAATTGATAAAATAAATTAATGAATAGACATGTCCCATGAAGGGACATGTCTCTTCTTGTCCTTGTCATGTATAAATACAAAGAGATTGATGCATTCGAAAAACACATACAATCAGATAGTGCTATTATGTTTCCAATGATCCTAAAAATCTTAACATGGTATCAGAGCCAAGTTGCAAATGTAAGAGAGTAGTTTGTTGATGGTGAATGTGTGACTGTCTCAAAAAATATAGTCTCAGTAAAAGGACATATCTCACAAATGAACCGTTGGATTTGGCTAAATTTTGGATATGTTGGTGATAAACAAATTTAGAAAAATCTCACCAGAGCGATTGGAGAAAAAATGTCCGGTTCAAAAGTTATGACCGACTGTGTACGGGTAAAAAAAAAGCGAGATTCCTTCTTTAAAAGCCTAAACCGCTTGAAGGGAGATCCAGTCAGATTTAAGGTTGTCATAGTGTATAGAACCTTTGGATATTCAATACAGGTCATGTGAAGAATTATGGTAATGTTCAAGAACAACGACATCATGTTGTGATTTTGCATGATATTATCTATATGGGCTCACCTTACAGAATGAAATACTTGAAATTTATAAAAGATAAGTATTTCATGTTTTATTAATGCACATAAATTTTGAGTTTGTAATTCATGCTATACTATTGGTTAGTAAAATCTTGTATGCTTCTATCATTGGTATTTCCGGTCGAGATAGTTTAGTGAGCTATTTGTAATCTCTCTCTGACATACCTTCAAGATAGAAGCACAAGATAATTGCATTCAAGGGAGAAAGAACTTGATGCTTGCAAACGAATTGATGATTGAGACTAGATGCAAAGGAAATCTGACATTTCAAAAGAGGTCAAGAAGTTGATAAACTTGAGCTTTAGAGAGAGCAGATGGTTCAATCAACTTGTGACAATCTTGATCATATTGATTGAGAGGGAGTTCACTATTGAAGGTGAAACACTTCTGAGGTAAACTTGATATAATTGATTATTATACTAATGAATCATGAATGTTTTTAATGGGTCTGCCCCATGTGTAAATCATGAGGAATTGACGACTTCCAAATGATTATCACTTGTATTTACAAAATTTATTGGAAGGTGACAATCTTACAATAACTTGATCTTCTATTGTGAAAGACATCTTGTGATGGCTGAAACAGATCATAATAGATGATGTGAATGTTCTTATGGTGAGTGCACATTACCTATGAACATTTGTTGAGTACTTGGTGGATATCATGAGACTTGATATTTTGCAGGCCATTACTCTGAGCACTTGGTGAATATCATGAGACTTGATATTCTGCAAACCAATGCTCTCGATATCATGAGATGATATCTTTACGAACTCTTGAGTACTTGGTGAATGTCATGTGTTGACATTCTGATAGGCCAATACTCAAGATATCATAACTTGTGGATAGGATCACTGATTAAGGCAATCCACCTAGGAACTTGTGGATAGAATCGCCGATGGAGGCAATCCACCTGAGAACTTGTGGATAGAATCGCTGATGGAGGCAATCCACACATTTAGACTATGTTTCTATTGATTACATCATGAGGATGATGCCTTTATTGCTTACATCATATGATTGATGTTGTCAAGTGTCTTAAGTGTTGACATTGGATTGATTTATCCTCCCTAGCTAAGAGGGAGTGTTGATGTTTGTAGCATCGGTCAAATAAATAATACTAACTATATGATTATTCTAAGAAATGATTTATTATATATATACATATATATCAATATATATAATAATTGATATTACTATATACATTGATATATATATATAAAGTTAGATTATAATTATTCTCATAATAACTAAATAGTTAAATTGATAAAATAAATTAATGAATAGACATGTCCCATGAAGGGACATGTCTTTTCTTGTCCTTGTCATGTATAAATACAAAGAGATCGATGCATTTGGAAAACACATACAATCAGATAGTGCTATTACATTTGCAATGATCCTAAAAATCTTAACAATTTCATTAGAAGTAGTTGACGAGCTCAAATTGCCAAATCATTCACAGTTAAAAAGTTGATATCCATGAATGAATAGAGTAAGTCCCCACGTGGTTACCAAATCACATCATAAAATCACACGAGGTCACTAGTTTGCAGTGTAAACCTTGGGGTTGCCTTATTTGATCACACAATTCCCATATTGCTTAGCATATGAGGTTTCCTTGTTCAAGAAAGCGTAGAATACTCGGTATTTTATTCTGCATATTGGAGTGGTCACAAAACTCACATCAACATAACCTAAGGCACCATGCTTCTATTGTGTCTCCATTCTGAGTTGAGGATTTATATTCAAGATGTGTCACTAGTTTCTTTCCCACCTCCACGGGTGTTAAATGATGGAACGTATTCAATCATTAATGTTAGATGAGTTTCACACAAAGTTTTAGTATAACAATCTTCCCAGCCCCTGTCCTGTCCCCTTTATGAGTTAAGGAAATAATTTAATTTAATTTTCCCAAAAAATAACTTCATGTGCATCAAAAGGCAACTTATATTTTATTATTGTGTTATGAAGTACCAAAAAGAGATACTAAAGTGTTCTGAAAAGAGGGCTTCAAGTGATGTTATAAAGTGTCATTAGGCATGAGATAGCAAGTGATGTTTTATAGAGTTAAAAGGTTATTTTAAAGTGGGGCAAAACCAAAAAGGAATCTCAATTTAAAATACTCAAAAGCCACTTCATTTTATTATTGAATGGAAAAGAGAAAATAAAAAAGAATAATATTCCGTTGCCCTAAAAGTGCCTATAAAAGGAGTTGACGATAGAAGAAGAATTCTAGCTTATTATCAGCTTCTTTTTTCTTGAGAATGGACAAGAGTGTTTCTTTCTTTGTCCTAGGACTAGAAAAATTGGTTTGAGGACAAAAACCCTCCCGGCCATTTTTGTGATTTCATCTAGAGATCACCAAGTGCTGAATACTCTATTTCCCTTGGTATTTGGTGTTTGGTGTTGTTGCAGATTCTGTTTGAGATTGTGAGGAGATTTTAGTGTAAGTTTCAGTTTGGAGTTTAGAATGAGGATATTCCAGTGTAAGTTTCAGTTTGGGATTTTGATACCAATATATTTCCAGATCTCCAATTGATTTTGTGTGGTGTGTGTTTCAGAATAACTACATATTTGAGTTTTTTTATCTTCATGTTTTCCTGTTGTGTGAAGAGTAACTCTTTAATTTTGAGTATTATTGCCCTAGCAAATTAGCTACAGCATTACTGCAGAGTTTCCTTTGATTATATGCTTCTAATTTCTAGCCGTACCATTTACTATAACTGGATGCCCCAAATCATATGAGATATTTAGTATTAAATCCAGTACTTATAAATGTGTACTTTCACCAGTTCTGGCCGTACCACAGCAGCAATGAATCATTGTCCTTTGGATGTCTTTAAAGAGCCAAAATTGTGCAATTTATTCTACCATTCCAGCCACCCCTTTGGATTTTGGGAAATGACTGATATTGGGTTGTAGCATCCATTTCTAGAAAATATCCTAGTTTTCAGGACTTGATACCACAGTTTAGTGGATTACATATTGGAAGTTCTGGTTAGTTCTTAGTTTGATGTTCTAAAGCTTATTCTTTTATTTGCATATTATTGTTGTTGGGAATCATATGAACTTATCTACAGTTTTCTCGCATTTCTAGCACCATTTGTTGAATATGTTGTCATTGATGTCAAATGTTAATGATCACAGCCGTATAAACTCTAGAGAATCACTCAGAGTAATAGAGTTTTTGGATGAGCTGCCTGGCTGCCTACTTGAGGTGCTTGAGCTGCTTGAGCTGCTTGACGTGCTTGACGTGCTTGACATGCTTGAGCTCGTTGTGTGTCTACTTCAGCAGCTTGTCAGCTGCCTACTTGTCTACTTCTTTGCCATATCATGTGCCATGTCATCATTTGAAGTCAAAAGGGGAATCATATTAATCCTTTTGGTGCAATAAATCTATGGATGAGCTTTTCAAAGTCAGCAGCAACCTGTAATGTCCCCATTTTCGTGAGCATTAGTTTTCAGTGGTTTAGCCTATCACTGGGTCCTCGTAGGCTAATAATGATGTTTAGAGGGCCCTGTTTTGGAGGTATCTGGTATCTCAATTGGCAGTTAGCAATTTTTTTATCTCCAAATCCTCGGCGTATTTTGAGGCAATGTTATTTAGGGTGTTTTGGCTCCATTTTAATATACTTACTATTTATAGTAAGTCGGTGTGTTGATAGATGTCAACCTTACTATTTATAGTAAGGCACCTGGTTAGCAATGAATGCAGTGGGCCACCTCCTCGTGAAGTCAGAATTGATTTATGATGATTAGTGATGGAGTTATAATATTATAATTATTATTAAAGTTATACTTTAATAATAATAAATTATTGATTGCATATCATTAATGAATTAAGTAGACTTTTTTTAAAAGGGGGTGATTTAAATGTTTTAAAAGTATACTTTGTAATAAGTGTTAAAGTGTTATTTTGAAGGAGAGATATAAGTGAATAATAAAGAACACTTTAAATTATAAATAGATTTGCATACACATATCAATAAACGAATACCAAAGATGAATGTCAGAGACCAATGGTGCCAGAAGTAGCTATTGATTCAAACAATGATAATGCTTCAGACTTGCCAAATTTGAAGCCAAGGAAAACAGAATAGAATAGGGTGAGGGTTGAATCCCACCAAAACTGCACTAGCCAAGTAGGGAAGGTCTTTCACTTCCAAAATGGCGAATTAGAGTAAAACTCCAATTGGAATTCGTAATACAATAAAATAATTCAAGTTGCATACCATCTACATCCTACAGTCGGCTTTAAATATGGCTTCAGGGAAACTTCCTAAAGGAGTACAAAGAGTGTCGACATGGCTACACGCTACCCAACGACTAAAAAAAAATAAAGATGGGCCCGAGATATACATTAATCGATCGGGACCCCAAATACAATAGTTATTTATTTTATTTAATAACGGGGACATTACAGTTTCTCTTAACTTCTTCGTGGGTGCTTGACTAAGCAACCTCATTTTGTAAATATTTATATCTAGATCAGCTTGTTTGGTTTGTTAACTCATTTACTGACTCATTAGAAGCATCTCCTTATTGAATTTTGCAAAAAAAATGCAATTCTAATTAAAATTAAGCAATTTTTTAAGTTCCTGATTTTTTCCCGAGAAGTTCCCGACTTATCTCCGACATTTGCCAATATCTTTTTTTTGCCCTCGGCAAGAAGTTGCCAATAATGATATTTTGAACTATGGTTATTACTATCATTGATTTAGTAGATGCAATATAATATTTCCTAATGTTTGGGTGATGTGATATTTATTTACAACTGCAAAACATCTCAAAAAAATAGTGGCACAAACTACGGCAGACCCTTACATGGACATGCAGTAAGAATTGATTCTTCAGCTGTGTGATATTTTTCAGTGCATAGAAAGAGGTTGAAGGATATATGTGCTTTTGAAGAAAAAGGACGAGCAGTTATAATTATCTATTTATCACTGGGCTTGAGTCTCTGGTGTTGAAAAGAGAAGGGATATCTGACATATATGGCTGTGTGTTTATTATATTTTGCAGCTGGGTTTTTTGATGAAATTATTTTTTTTGGAAAGAGGTGTGGTTGCTGTGTGTTTCTCCTCAATGTGTGGAGCAGAGTCTTGTGGAGTGTAAGTATTTAATTTTGTATGTTTCAGACAGTGTGGTTCACTGATAAAATACAGCAGGTATATATGTCTTTTGTGCATTGATCATGATTAGGGGATTGAGCTTTGAATTTTGAATTCTTGGTTGACGTACAATATCATTGAGGAGGAGATGTTGTTTCAGAACAGGGAGCTGTATTGCTCTTTATATATTTATATTGTTTCAGCTGGTGTTTCAAATGATAATGGCTTAAAGAGAACTAGTCTAGAATTGTTTCAGATTTCAGTGTTGTATATTTTTGAGTTGGTGCTCTGAGGTTGGTGCCTCAGCTATTCGGAGTTGGTGCTTCGAGAATGATCGGTGCTCTCTATGAGTTGGTGCTCACTTTTGTAATCTGGGTTGGTGCCCACTGTTATTTAAAAGATTTTTATGTGCTGTGGTTTTTTACCTGAAAGGGTTTTCCATGAGAAATTTTGGTGTTCTTGTCTCTATGTTTTGCTTTCATTGCTATATCTCTATTTAATGTGATTTTATGAGACACAGCATGCCCAATATTTAGCCATCCTCTACTCTATCCTTTTTGTTAATAAATCCTCTTTCTGATTTCTGGACTTTTTGTTAACTATTCATAGTTATCTTGTTGTCTCACGGGATCTTTCATTCATATATGACTAGAATTCATTAGATATCCTTCCAATTTATGTTTTGATATTCGATATCTTTTTAGTTTTTAGCTTCTTTGGAAACTCTTTTTAGTTCCCACTTGCTATTGTTTTTAGTTATATTTCCAAGTCCCATTGACCTTTTTTGGTCAATTCTGGATATTAATATAATGTGTATCCTTCTTCTTTCTAACTTCCTCCCTTTGCCTATTAATAACAAGTAGAGATTTCATGGATACATCATAAGCACAACCATGTTTGAAAGTGACATCATGCTAATAAAGATAAGAACTGGTAGCCAACAACTAATAAATCATAACTCTATCAAGTTTATTGAGGGAAATAAAATTCCTTATAAAATAAGAAACAAAAGATACAATACCACACCATTTTAATTTCAATATCCTAAAATTAAAGGGAATTCAAGGAAGTAAATGCCTGCATGCGCTCTTTCTTAACTTGATAAACCAGGTAATGTTGCAAAACACCTGCAAGCAACCACATCAGGGCTTAGTATAAAGAAAATGACAACCCAAACATCTAGAAGATAAAAGCCAACATGTACGACACTATTATTAAAAGAAAAAAATAACCAATTTTGAACAGATAACCTTCAAAATAATTTTCCTTTGAGAACTAGTCTATTTAGCCTGGCTTGGGTTGGCCTGAGATTTGTTTAGTAATGACTTTGGACCTTTAGACCTTGCAGACACAATTAATATCATCTTTGTGATGTTACGAATAAAATCACCTTTGCGATGCTATGAATAAAATCACCCTTGGGATGTTATATATATTCTCTTATAATGATTATGGCTAGAAGAAAATATATTTTATTTATCATGATATATACTTTATCAGCAAGGCTACAGAGAAATTCATGAAAATATTGCAATATTCTGATAATAATTGTCAACATTGTGTTGAACAAAAAATTCCTAATTTATAGCATGGTATATTCCTGAGAAATTAACTTATCATGACATTTTGGCCCTATATGCCCTCTGCCCTGCAATTTTTTCCTCATTCTGCTTGTTTTTCTTGAATCTATAACACTATCAACAACAACAACCAAGGATTTGCAGTTCTTGATTCTTGTTGAATCTGTAGGGCCCACCCTTGTCTCAAACCTGCCATGTCCTAACTCTCTCTTGATGCTTGTCATTTGCATGTTACCAAGAGTAAATTGGTAGATGGATTATTTTAGTGATGCATACTTGCATGTTGTTTCATCCATCCACTTGTTTTCAGAAAATAGAAAATTATAAGTATGAGTTATTGGATTCAATTGCCTGTCGGAATTTAAGCTACAAGATAGCTATAGTAATTGTAATCTTAATTAAGGCTTAATGATATTTAAAATTGATGAAATTTGATAGTTTGACATTGGGTAGGAGAGAAAAACAAAATGAATTTTGAAAAATTGTTGTTTCATTGTTTTAAGGGCTAGACCTTGCTGTCCGTGGAATCTGAGATCCAAAGGGCATGCCTATGTGATGTTCCCATCAAATTCAATAAAGACTTCTTGTAATACACAAGAAAGGCTCGTATAAAAAACACATTTATTCGATTAACAAATGAATGGTTATTTTCATCATGATTGCTGAAGATAATAATGAACTTCACTTGATACCACTTCATAAAGGAAAGCAAGTCAAAAGGCCAGCAAACAAGAGATAGAAGCGATAATCGTTGGTAAACAAAATGGCACTTAGCATAAAACAACGATCTATTAATAGAGCAGCGATGACATGTAAGAGCAGCATTAATGTATGGGATCGACTACCACACAGTCAGCAATCACATCAAACCAAAATCCAAGACCACAATCTGTAATGCATACACCAATGTTAATAAGTAAATGAAACTCCTTCATACAACAATAAAGCATATAAGGACAATCAAATATCACAACCCATGAATAAATCGATCAAATTTAATATACTTGGAAAATAAACAAACATAATTGCCACCAAGGAAGTATGATGCAGATTACTTTGATCTGGCAATAATTAGAGATTGTACTATAAATGACATAAAGACAGATATTCCTAATTACATTAAGCATTGCTACAATATTCATCTATTATCATCAATTTAAAAGAATGATTAATTAATCTCAAGAGATCACATATCACTTTGCAAAGAAAGGTTGTCATTAGTTAGTCTAAACAACTACAAGAATTAGACATTCATCAAGAGGTGTGATTAACTTACTTAATGAAAGGTGGCAACCCAAGATTGCACCCCATAATGATATATTAAAGGAGGTTGGAATATCAATTCAGAATCATCATCGGATTATATCTATTTCTTATTCTTATCCATATTTGGATTGCTCTATTGAGCAGTAGTCTTTCCAAGGCAAATCGGTTGCATATATCTAAAGACTTCAATCAGGAAAAGCACCAAAAACACACATTGCATACTTCCAAAGAATTATCAGGAACTGCAAGTATTATATCATCAATATAACCAATAAGAAGATCAATAGGATAATTTACACCACTATATCTAAGACAGCAGGATTAACTCCGTAACATCAAAGTGATCGAGCTTTCACATCGCAGATCGGAGAATAGCATCCATATCAGGGATAATCATTGCATAATTCTCATAGTTATATCAGAGACAGCAAGAGATACTCCATCATATCAAATCAATAAGATTCATATGTTGCAGATTTGAATATCATTGCATCTCTCTCTCTCTCTCTCTCTCTCTCTCTCTCTCTCTCTCTCTCTCTCTATATATATATATATATATATCAATATATATCAATTGTCATTAGAGTATATTGATAATAGTGCTTTCATAAGGATATTTAATTAAATTAAAAGATAATCATTATTACATAAGTGGGATTATGAATAAGTCTTGCAAAGTATCAAGATACCGTATTTTATGTTATAAGTATTTGATTAGAAAGAAGTCTCTTGCAATTAAATTATAATTGAATAGTCCCATAATCTTAAGAATTTGCATAAGGGTACATTACAGCCTAGCTTCTAGAATGTTAAAGTGTATGTCATGGATGTCATTGTCTAAGTTTTGGGAACTGCAAAAAGTGTCCCTAGATTCTTGAAACTTCTAAGAGTTTCTTTTCAACTATATTCTATTCTATTTTGGTACATGTTGATTTGAGGGGTTAGGAAATTATATTGAATAGCACTTATAAAAAATCATCTTCACAAAAAAGAAAGAAAAGAAATTCCTATTTTTGAAAAATTTTATGAGGGATCTGGCTTTCATGGAGATGTCCCCACAATTACAGATTCATCTTTCAAGACTTTTGTACATTTTTTCTTCCCTTTTCTTTTGCATACTAGAAGTTTTAAGATTGTTAATAATTGAGTGAGTTATGGCCATTTAACTCCAAATTATAAACGTGTAACAAAACCCTAAAAGATGATGTTATGAAGATTTATTATTTTTTTGGAAAAAAATTGATATTCCAAATCACAATCTAGAAGCTTGTAATTCTTGTATGCATTTTTCTCTATTTTTGTTAATAATTTGTGAAATCTAGTCGTTTCTTGTGTTAATCAATGAATAAACTTGGTTTCTATAGCTGTATATGATGTTAGGATACTGATGGAAAACAGTTAACCATCTCAAAGTTGTTAATGATTTGTAGCTTCGGTCAAATTAATCCTATCAATGAAATAATATGCATGAGTAATCTCTATAATGCTGATCATAGATTTCATCAGTATTGTTAATTATCGAAGCTTCGATCAGATAGAATATCAATTATAATTTATATATAATAATAATAATAATAATAATATCAATTAGAATTTATATATAATAATAATAATATCAATTAGAATTTATATATAATAATAATAATAATAATAATATCAATTATAATTTATATATAATAATAATAATAATATCAATATAATAATAGTGATATCATTATTATTAATATTAATATGATATATATAAAACATTGATTATATCAATTATAATATAATAAAAGAATAAATATATAATAATATTGATATCATTATTATTAATTATTAATATGGCATATATTAGAAGATCGAATGATATTGATTTACTAAAATATCGATCATACACTGACGACTTATGTTATACACTGTCGACTTATGTTATGCACCGTCGGTTGATATTTGTCTAAAGACCGATTAGTATTATCGGGTTGTAAGACAATACATATTATATTAAACAACATGTGAACTGTCGTGAACAGTCACGCCTATGATAGGTGTGACTCCTTGAGGAGTCACGTCTATCATAGACGTGACTCTTCCCCTTCACCACAACATATATATGTTAGGTTGCAGATTGAATCAATGACAATAACACAGAAATATATAAGTGCAAGTTCATCGAATAGGTTCCAAAGTAATTAATATAATTACTACTCGAACTCAACAGGGATATATATCTATATCAGAGATAAAATTAAATTATTGTTAACAGTTTAGATTTAATATAGGTTCATTTTCCATTTACATGGTATTAGAGCCAAGTTAGGAAGGATCCTAGCAGCAACTGAACTTGAGAAATTCAAATTTAATCTTAAGAACATTACATTCCTCTATGGCAACTGTAATTCGATTTGAAGACATGCTAGGAGCAAATAATTTTTTATCATGGAAATTCAAAATTATGATGATATTAAAAGAAAATAAAGTTGAGTCATTTGTGAAAGAAAATAAACCAGAATCGGAGAATGATCCTAAGAAAACAGCATGGATTGAAGGAGATGAAAAAGCCATGAAAATCATAGTTGATGGAGTTAGAGATCATATCGTACAAATTTTGACAAAATATGAAACTACTTATCATATGTTTAAAGCACTTGAAAGTACATACAAAATAAATAACTCCAGCAAAACTTTGGCCCTTAAGGGAGAAATCAATCATATAAGAATGAACAAAGGAGAATCTATCAATGCATACTTTATGAGAATATCGACTCTAAGAGATCAATTATCAACTCTTGGATACCAAATTGAAAGTAAGGAGCTAACACTTATTGCCCTAGATGGTCTACCAAATTCCTGGGAAACATTTGTTTAAGGCATTAGTGCAAGGTCTAAATTGCCTAAATTTGACCAATTAAGATCAGACTGCCTTCAAGAGGAATCGAGACAAACAAAGAAAGGATTCAATCAGAAGAATGTAGACGAAGATCTTCATGTCTTGAATGCAAACTCCCACAATAAAGGAAAGAAAAAATTCTTTAAGAAGAGGAAAAGCCATCCTGAGAAAGGTTCATCCAAGAAAGATGTTTCTCACAGCCAATGTTTTAGATCCGACCAATATGGGCACTATGCAATCAGATGTCCTGACAAAACCAAGCAACAAGCATCATATGCCAAAGTAAGAAAATCCAAAAAGGAGCATGAACCTGAGAAATATGTATTCTACTCTGCACTTTCAAATCAAGTATCAAATAAATCCAACTCCTAGGTTATAGATAGTGGCTCATCAAGACACATCACAAGGTTCAGGGAACTCCTAGACTCCATGGTAGAAGAGACTAATGAGGAAGTAAGAATTGGAGATAACTCTGCACATCCAGTCAAAGGTGTTATAACTTGCACCATCAAATTAAAATCTGGCATCGCAATCCAACTCACTGGAGTACTATTTGTCCCAGGCATAAAAAGAAACTTTGGTCTCCATATATGCACTTGAGGATAATGGATATAGAGTAACCTTCATGGATAGTAAAGTGTTGGCATGGCCAAAGAATTCTACTATTAAGAAAGCTAAAACCATAGGTCATAGACAAGGTTATTTGTATGAGTTATGTATTTAACCAAATCTAGCCCTAATTCATGAAGTTGCAGACTCTAATGAAATATAGCATAGAAGATTAGGACACCTCAATTTTCGTGCCCTATCTTCTATGGAAAGCCTAGTCACAAGTGTACCCAAACTCAAACAATACAATTCAGGGGTATGCAAGGGGTGTGCCTTAGGGAAGAACACTAAGGGGTTTTTCCAAAATAGTACTAGCAAAACAAATAATTTTTAGAATTAGTCCACTCAGATTTATGTGGACCCATGTTTGTACCTTCGTTAGGAGGGTTTCTCTACTATGTAATCTTTGTTGATGATTCTCCAGAAAAACATGAATCTATTTTCTTAAATGTAAAGAATCACAAGAGATCCTTAAAAGATTCAAAGAATTCAAATCCCTTACGAAAAATTATTCTGGGAGAAAAGTAAAAACCTTAAGGACAAATAATGGAACAGAATATACATTTGATATCTTTAAAGAATTTTGTAAAAATGTTGGGATTAAGAGGGAGTTCACTGTACCTTACAACTCTCAACAAAATGGTGTTGCTGAAAGGAAAACATAACCATTGTAGAAGCTACTAAGGCTATGTTACTTGATCAAAATATAGAAACTTCACTATGGGCTGAAGCCTCTAGTACTGTTTTCTACATTCAAAACAGATGTCCTCACTCCCATATTGATGACAAAACTCTTGAAGAAGCCTTCACTAGTATAAAACCAGACATTAGTCACTTAACAATATTTGGGTGTCCTCTCTACATTCATGTACCCAAAGAGAAAAGAACTAAACTAGAACCTTTTGGGAGAAAAGGTATTTTCGTAGGCTATAGCGAAACTTCAAAAGCCTATAAAATATACGTGCCTGGTCAGAGACAGATTGAACTAAGCAGAGATGTGATTTTGGACAAAGACATAGCTTTTAAAAGGGCTAGAAATTCTATTGAGTCTGAAATTCAAACTTCCCCCATAGATCTAGAAGAGGATCCCACTCCTAAGATTCAGAGGGAATATCCTGAGGAAGATAGAAATGAAGAACAAATCACATCTTTGGAAAATTCTAAAAGAAGACCACTTTGAGCTACCAAGACAATGGAAGAAGCAAAGACTTATGCAGCTCCATCAGGGACTTTCAGAGAGAGTAAAAGACCTAAGAGATTCTCTAGTTATGTGGATGTGACTCTTCCCCTTCACCGCAACATATATTAGTTAGGTTGCAGATTGAATTGATGACAATAGCACAGAATATATTGTTAGGAATATAGGATGAATAGGTAAGTGAATAATCTGCTCTTGTTGATGGACTGAGGAATGCAATGGCCTTTGTGATTGATTGATTCCTCATTCCAATCAAGCATATATATTATACAAAGGGTTAGCAACTTGGAGGATCATGACTCTTCATGATGTCCATTAATTACTAACTAATATGATTAGTTTACTTAACATCTCTTACTATATTTTAGTTAGCTAGAAGCTTTTATATACAACATCGAAGATAACACAAATAGCAACTATCTAAAACAATGACAGAGAGCATTTAAGGAAACTATAGAGCATTAAGGAAACTATCCTAATACCCTCCCATAATGCTCAATCTATCAATAACACCAATAGCCTCTCTGAATTTTACAAATTTATCAGAACCGAGAGACTTGGTGAAGATATCAGCAGACTGCTCTAAGGTAGGAACATACAGCAACTGAATAGATTTGTCTTCAACCAGCTAACGAATGTAATGACAATGTGTTTCGACATGCTTGGTTCGTTCGTGGAAGACCGGATTCTTTGCCAGTTTGAGCACTCCCTGATTATCACAGAATATAGGAGTCGGTCCTGACTGGGGAACATGCATATCTGCAAGCATCCGCCGAAGCCAAACTGCCTCACAAGCTGCCTTAACTGCTCCCCAATACTCTGCTTCAGTCGAAGACAGAGCCACCGCCTGTTGCTTCTTGCTAGTCCATGTGACAGCACCAAATCCCAAATGAACCACCTATCCAACGGTAGACTTACGATCATCAACAGAGCCGGCCCAATCTAAATCTGTGTAGCCACATAGTGTAGGGTCAGAACTTCGAGTGTACAGGAGGCCATAATCAGAAGTACCACTTACATAGCGCAGGACACGCTTTGCAGCTGTCCAATGATCAGCCTTGGGAGTTGTCATAAACCGAGATATGTAGCTTACTGCAAAACTAATGTCAGGTCTGGTGATAGTAAGATAAATGAGGCCGTCGACTAGTTGTCTAAACAAAGATTCATCCACAGCAGGAGAAGTTGACTGGGTTGACAATTTAAGCTCGGGTTTCATAGGAGTGGAGGCAGGGTTACAATCCTGCATTTTGAACTTGTCCACAAGATTTTTGGCATACTTGGACTGAGAAACAAAGATACTATGCTCAATCTGCCAAACTTCAATTCCGAGACAATAGTGCAAGAGTCCCAAATCTGTCATATCAAAGGTGTGACATAAATTCTGTTTGATTTCAGTGATCAAATATTCTGAACAGCCAGTAATGATCAGATCATCCACATAGACAACTACAAACAATATAGCATCACCTACATATTTGATATACAGATTTGAGTCTGATGGACTCCGCTGAAAGCCCTGATCAGTTAAATATCTATCTATCTTCATATACCAGGCCCGAGGGGCTTGTTTCAAACCATAGATAGCTTTGACAAGTTTACAGACTTTGTGTTCCTGACCAACAATCTTAAATCCAGGAGGTTGTGTCATGTATACCTCTTCCTATAAATCACCATTCCGAAAGGCACTCTTAACATCCATCTGATGGACTTTCCAACCAAACTGAGCTACTAATGCTAAGGCAAGAACCAGCCGTACGGTACTCATTTTGGCTGTAGGAGCAAAGGTCTCCTCATAGTCAATGCCTTCTTTCTGTGAGAACCCACGAGCAACAAGACGAGCTTTATACTTGTCTAAGGTTCCATCAGCTCTGTATTTCACCTTGTACACCCATTTGCAACTAATGGGCTTCTTCCCTGAAGGTAGATCAGAAAGGACCCAAGTGTGATTTTTCTGAAGACTTTGGAATTCTGCTTCCATAGCTTGTTCCCACTCAAAAATACCGTTAGCCTTAGAATAGGTCTGAGGCTCATAGACACTATGAATGTTGGCCATAAGAGCAAAATTAACTGTAGATTGTTGTTTGCTCTTATTTCTAGAACCTCTACCTTCGATGAGCTCATCATTCCTGAGATCACTAATAGTTTTCACCCACCATTTGGGCCGGATCTCTAGAGGAGCTGGAGGAGCTGGAGGAGGTTCAGGAGCAGCAAGAGGAGCAGCAAGAGGATCATGTGGGGGGGCTTCAACAGGATCAGCATCAAGTGCCCCAAGAAGAGCATTATCTGTATCATCCCTCCCATCAGGGGGTGCTAAAGGAAGAGAAACACTGTGAGACTGTTCCTCAGAACACTGCTCAGAAAAAGACAGAAAAGGTCCTCGAGTTTCATCAAAAACAACATCACGACTAAAGATAAGATGATCAGTATCGATATCAATCAATCTGTAGGCCTTATGATTGTCATTGTACCCTGTCATCATGAGTCTTTGACTCTTGGGATCTAATTTGGAGCGTTTAGCATCAGGAATCCAAACATATGCAAGAGAGCCAAAGATCTTCAGGTGGCTGATCTTGGGCTTACGACCAGACCACAACTCTTCTGGAGTTTTGTGCTTGACAGCCTGAGTAGGAGAACGATTAAGAAGGTAAACAGCAGTAAACACTGCTTCTGCCCAATACTTATTAGGAACGGTCCTGTGTTGTAACATAGAGCGAGCCATCTCAACAATCGTACAATTGCGACACTCAACAACACTATTTTGCTGAGGAGTGTAAGGTGTGGTGAACTGGCGTTTGATGCCATGTTGAGCACAAAAATCGAAAAATGCAGTAGAACAAAATTCCCCTCCATTATCTGTTCTAAGAGAAATGATACTGCAGCCAAACTCATTTTCAACCGAAGACTTAAAAGTCTGAAATGTACTAAACACATCTGATTTTTGTTTAAGAAAGTACACCCACATCTTTCTACTAAAATCATCAACAATAAGCAAAAAATATTTGCAACCAGTAACTGAAGATGTATTCATAGGACCACAAATATCAGCATGAAGTAATTGAAGTACCTGAGATGCACACCAAGAATCTCCATCTTTGAAGGGAGTCCGATGTTGTTTGCCAGCTTGACAGGCGTCACATACTCCAAGATGTTGCATCTGAATCAGAGGTAGCCCAGAAACAAGTTCCTCCCGGAACAGCTGAGAGAGATACTGGATGTTGAGACGTCCATATCTCTGATGCCACAAAGTACTGAGAGATAAATCACGAGCTGCCATAGCTATTTCAGGAGAATCACCAGTGTCAGTAAGCCGATATAGGCCATGATCCTCTAGACCAGTAGCAATAGTAAGACGAGTCTCTCGATCAATAATGGAGCATTTTTGGGAACTGAATACCACATCCAACTGAGGAGAATTTCTCATGATCTGACTCACAGAGAGCAGATTGAGAGCCATACCAGGAACGTAGCATACATTGAGAAAGATGAGCTGACACCCACCAGATTGTATCTGAACATTGCCTCTGCCAATAATTTTGAACTCTTCTCCACCGCCAAATACAACTGAATCATTGTAGGGATAGAAGTCCGTAAACCAGTCACGCCTATGAGAAAAATAACGTGAAGCACCAGAATCGATATACCAAGCAGAAGACCGGGCTAAATCAAAAGGGTTTTTAGCCATAAAAGCATAGAAGGTAGACTCCTTTTTCTCAGAATGTTCAACAACATATGCCTGTTGATTTGACCCTCCCAGCTTCTTTTGTTCGGAAGTGAGCCGCTAATGGCAATCTTTCTTCATGTGACCGTACTTATGACAGTAATGACACTGAACACTCTTCTGCTGAGAGTTGCCTGAGAATTGATATGAACTGCCCTGTTGGGATGACTGAGAAGGCTGGGATTTAGCTGCAAAGGCTTGTTCTGATAAGGATGAGGAAGCACGGCTACCAAACTGTTGCTTCCAGCAATCCTGCTGGAGAAGTTTGGTGCATAACTCTGGGAATTTTAGATCAACATTAGTTGAGGTAATGTTGAGAGTCTCTATGAAATGCTCATAAGATGTAGGTAGGCTTTTCAGTGTAATAACTACCATATCTTCTTCCTCCATCTTCTGACCGATGGCTTCAAGCTAATCACGAATGTCCTTAATCTTCGAGAGATGTTCCTGTAAGGACATACGTTCATCCATCATAATGGAGAACAACTGATTCTTCAGAAAGAACGCGCGACTCTTGTCGAATGTCTCATGCAACTCCTTCAAGTATTTCCAGATGTCTGCAGCAGACTTGCCAGAAAGAATCTGAGGCAGCTAATCATCTGTGACAAAGAGCTTGAGAAGCATAATAGCTTCTCGATTCCAATCATCGAATTTATCCTGATCTGCTTGAACGGAAGTCGGACGGGTCTTTGTGCCTAGAACAAGCTCATCCAGACGACGGTACTCGAAGATGGTCAACATTTGCTGCTTCCAGGTGTTATAATTGCTGCCATTAAACCGTTGACTGTTTTCTAGCATCAGATTGGTTAAAGACGCCACCAGAAACAATCTTCAAGAATGAAATTTAACAAGCACGTATTCCAAGACAAATTACTGGCTGACCCAAAAAAAACAATAAGTTTCCAGAAAAGCTGACAAAAAACCCAGAAGGAATTTGAGGTCAAAAGTCAAATCTGTTGGCTTGAAAATTGAGACATGGAAAACAAGGTACTCAGAAAATTTTAACAAAGACCCAAATAGAAACTCGAAAAACCCACCACAAAAATGTATTCGAAAAAAATTTCTGGTCTCGAAAATTAGGGTTTTCGCAAAACAAATGGCTCTGGTTTCGAAATACCACAACAGGAGCCAACAAAAAAATGCAAAGGCATGAATGGGAAGAAAACCAAGTCGTGAGAGCCTCTGCAATGTTTTGTGAGCCTCTGGTGTCGTGAGTTCGAGCCACAGATCGTGGACGAACACACAGTCACGAATGAAGTCGCACTTAGTCACGCCAGTCGCATGCAAAGGTCACGTGCAAAGCCCTAGCCACACCAGTCGCTCACCGCACCAGTCGCGTGTGTATACAGGCCGCGCACGCAGTCTTACCAGTCACGTGCAAGATTAAAACCCTAGTTGGCTCTGATGTGAAGGTTTCACAAGTGAATGAAGACGGGAGAAGGCTTCAGCAGTCTCAACCCAGGAAGAAACGTGAACAGAATCGCAATTTTCAAGCAAGGTGAACAGACTCGCGATTTATACAAGGTGAACAGACTCGCGATTTCGAGCGACTTAGCTCTGATACCATAAAAGAATCTGAGAAGATTATCTTGTATTGAATGAATTAAATCTTTACAATCGAGCTAGAAGCTCCTATATACAACATCGAAGATAACACAAATAGCAACTATCTAAAACAATGACAGAGAGCATTTAAGGAAACTATAGAGCATTAAGGAAACTATCCTAATATATTTCAGCACTCCCTCTTAGTAAAGAAGATTTAAGTCAAACTATCAGTCATGACAATTTAAAATCAACAACTCAATGTTGTCTAGCCATGAACATAATATTTGATACAATCCGGAACACATCATGACAATTTGAAACCAACAACTTAATGTTGTCTAGCCATGAACATAATACAGTCTGGAACACATCATGACAATTTGAAACCAACAACCTAATGTTGTCTAGCCATGAACATAATACAATCCGGAACACATCATGACAATTTGAAACCAACAACTTAATGTTGTCTAGCCATGATATGGTTATTACACAACAAGTAATAACATGGTGTTCAAGATATCTGGCGCAATCCAGGACAACCCTGTTTGGGTGTCAATCTTGACGCTTGGTTAACTATTGTCAAGATCGTCACCTTGAAATAGTAACCACAATTATTTACACAAAAGATCGTCATCTTCTATGAACACAAAATGAATGGACCCATAAAGTGACCTTGACTCTTCTCAGAGGGTAGATCCACCATGGCTCATCCCAGAGAGTGGAAACCAAGACTTCCACCTTAGACTTGTCTATCAAAGACAAGAATCATTTAAGATACAAAATGATGGATCACTGAAGCTGAAACCTTGTTTTCAGCTAAGGCTTTACTCCTCAACATACCAAGGTTATCTGAAAGTACACAATCTTCTTTCTAGCAAAGGGTTTGGTAAGAATGTCTTTCATAGGTTCTCCATTGAATTGCATTTGTTTGTACTGTCTCATAGTCTTGGTGAGTTCTGAGCTTACAAGGTATACACCATCTTGACATAGTACACTCCCTCTGAATTTGTATGACCAAGATCTTGGGTGCCAACTTAATTTGATCTTCTAGCTTCTCCCTCTGACATATAGCCTTCTCACATGGTAATAATCATAATTCTCTGCTACAATTTCTTGATTACTAGAGAACCAACAAAACATGGTATACTCCCTCTAAACCAAGATCCTCGAATGTCCACTGATGCAGATCCTTTTAGCTTCTCCCTCTGTCACGAAGGCATACCTTGTTTATATACTCAACTCAGTGTCATTGCAGGATGTCACTTCATACTTTCCTTCCTGAGAGAACCAATACGAATAATCTGAATAGTCATAAGGTTACATCGGCTAGCATAAGATGCATTTTGATCTTTTCCAAGGCCACAACATTAACACTCCCTCTTGGACTTGAGGGAAGATAATAAAGACCTCTGGTATGGTGTTTATCTCAATGAGTTGTACTCTCATGATGTAAGGAATGCCTTAATCAGGGATTCTATCCACGTTCATCTCATCAACAATTATAATCTCAAAATTGTTTTACCTTCAATAGTGAACTCCCTCTCAATCAATATGATCAAGTTTGTCCAAGTTGACTAAATCATCTGTTCCTTAGAAGCTAAATTTCACCAACTTCTTGACCTTTCTGCAAATTCATATGGATTAATAAAACATGATATATATATATATATATATATATATATATATATATATATATATATATATATATATATATATATATATATATATATTTCAAATATTTTCAAGTATTTCGTAAGGTGAGCCCATTAATACGATACTCGTACCCATTGTCCTTCTTCATAACATATCGGTTTCATTCTGATCCTTATGTTAATTTTCTTCTTTACAAAACACATCTCATTATGGTAATATCATACATTAACGAATACTTGGCATCAATGTTGTCTTCATTAGCAATTTCAGCCTTCTTCATAACTTATCTGACAAGTCTTCTATTATGGCTGCTGACTAATAAGTCATAAGTCAAGTCACTAATTAACGTGTTAATAATTAATCGATGGTATTGATGCTATTGCTTGAAAATTTCTTCCACCAACTCTAGAAATATAGAAGGCACTCTAAGTACTGAAATGGATTATCAAACTCCTCCTGAATATTAACACTCCCTCTTCGAAGAAACATTTCTAGCTAACAACTCAGTCTCATAGTAGCAATTATCAAGTTCTTCTATTCTTATGCTTCTTGGTCCATCTTGAAAGCACTAGGGAGATTATCCAATGCAATTAAAACATAATGATTTGCTATAGCATAACTATAAAAGTTTATGTGCATTAATCAAGCATAGAATACTCATCTTTTATTTGAAGAGAATACGCAGTTAGCAAAGAGTCCCAAATGACCAAATATGCACCAAACAAGAACCACAGATCCACAGACTTGGAATATGCTGGAAAAGGAATCACCGTTGTTGTTTCACCATCAAAATGAATTCTGAGCCTCTCCAAACTTTGCGGAATCAGTTCCAAGTATTTTGCAGTGATGTAAGAAATTGTGGTGTCTTGTTAATAATGCTTGCAGGAAACTTTAATGCCTTCAACACACTATCACCTGGCAACTGTAATTACTATTAATGTAGCTCTTTTCAAGAATAAAGATGGTGTGAAGTTTCCAATCATGTCTTCCATGCAAACATTTCATATTCCAATGCAAGAGGCATAAAATGAACTCCTCAATGAATACAATCAGTGGATGTCCTATGGAGAATTCCTTATGGTCTAATCTATGATTCAAATTGTGTTGGACTCCTTAGATAAATCATATTACTTCGAGACAGACTTATCACTTGTGATGACTAATGAATAAGTTGTAGTCATTTCATATATACTCCTGACCTTCATTAATTTATGATATTAAGAATTTTCTGATTATTTCATTGGTTATGACTGGCTTCATAACTAATATTCTTTGCTCATAAAAAATATATTTTGCATCGTGTCTTGTATTCAATAATCTTCTACTATCGAGATGATGTTTTATCCAGACATTCCTTCCTCAGTCTGTGTAACTACAGCCGATCTACTTTCGACATTATTGCCTGAACTGATAAGTCATTGAACCTCTGCCTCCTGATCTGCAGAAACATTTTGGATCACATTGTTCCAGCCCAATCTGATATACATATGCAGAGTATTCCTCTGGCATTGTTCCCAAGATGGATGAATATCGACCCGATACATCAAACATCAACCACAATAAACTCGTGTTCTCAACAGAGTTATCCCAGATGGTTTGAGGTTGAACACCAATCACGTTTGGAATCAGGAGCTCCCAGTGAATAAGATTAAGTTATCCCTGGCAGAAGTAAATGAATAATATCCAACGTAAACAATGCACTCCTTGACTTATTGAAATCATTCTTGATACTATATTTTGTGCAGCAAAAACGATTAACATATTTTAGAATCTCTATCCCTTCGGCTGCTGTCAATAGTCATTACCATGCCTGTACAGGAATTGGTTATGTGGCATGTTAACAGACATCATATCTACACATATTTACTTACCCAATAGTTTTAGTCACATTCATGGAATACTTCCTGTATTGGGAATGCACCAAGTCACAAATACTAATATAATGATTTTGGCCCAATCAATGAAATGCTGCCATTATGCCACATACACCTGTCTCCTAAATTCTGTAGAGAAACAGATGTTTTATTTTCAACAGTAGCTTCAACTGAAAGAGAAACAGTGAAATTCTTTTGTGTGCCCTTTAATTGCGAATTTTGCAGAGCGGGTTCCTTTCATTAACAAATTCCCAATTTGTTTGGCACAATCTTGGGTTCCTTTTAATCCTACAATATTGTCATTAAGAATAGGGCTACTGTGAATCACAAATGAATTATTTAATCACCATCTCTTCTCAAGATTGCCAGTCAATGTCCAAGCACGGTGTTCATTGTTGTGGAAGGTAAGAAGTTCCAGTAAATTCAAAAAAATTATGTTTGATAATTCCAATCATCTCTATGATATAGTTTATGGGACTATTCAGAACACTGAAATAAGTGCAGTCATTTGCTCAATATGAATGCCACTTCTCGAGACCAGGTTGACAGTATTTGAATCTCAGACTCAATTATTTGTTCATGATGCCAATGATCGAACCTAATACTAAATTTCACTGCAAATTATTCCTCCATACTGCGATGAATACATTTGCAAACAACAAAGAAGAACCTTTCATCAGTGTAATGCTCGACAGCAACCAATAGAATCTCCCATTCATGTACTAAAATCTTAAGTGGGTGTTATTATTAATTGTATCCGCCTTCCATCAATAGGTGTCTCTATTTCCTGCAGTACTCCCCCAAGTTGTTTAATTTATTTCTTTCACCTCTCTGAATTGGTGATGCCAACGGAGTCTTATTTGACTTTTGCGATTAAGGTGTTCACGCAGTGTATTTCCCAGTACTTCAATTATAAGGCTCACACTCGATAAAATAAGTTTTGTAGCCAGACTGGTAATGTGAGTGTCAAAAGTATTCATCCTCTATGTGTGCTCATAAGATCTTCCTTCAAGCGATTAGGCTTTACAGAAGGAACTTGGCTCTGATACCATGTTAGGAATATAGGATGAATAGGTAAGTGAATAATCTGCTCTTGTTGATGGACTGAGGAATGCAATGGCCTTTGTGATTGATTGATTCCTCATTCCAATCAAGCATATATATTATACAAAGGGTTAGCAACTTGGAGGATCATGACTCTTCATGATGTCCATTAATTACTAACTAATATGATTAGTTCACTTAACATCTCTTAACTATATGATTAGTTTACTTAACATCTCTTACTATATTTCAACATATATAAGTGCAAGTTCATCGAATAGGTTCCAAAGTAATTAATATAATTACTACTCAGACTCAACAGGGATATATATATATATATCAGAGATAAAATTAAATTATTGTTAACAGTTTAGATTTAATATAGGTTCATCTTGCATTTACAAATATGATTAATAACTAATGAGTTATTATTATGTATATATATGTATAGATATATAATAAAGTAATTGCTTCTTTATTATTATTATATATATAGACACATATATACATAACTAAGATTAAATATATATATAATTATTAATCATGCTGATTGATACAAATTATGAGAATCGATTATATATTAAACATGATCCATATAATGAATCAATGTAATGCATTGATTATATTAATGAGTAAAGCGATATTAAGTATTGATGATAATGATGCTACTAATCAATATTACTATCGATTATGTTAAGTGCTGTTTATATATTAAGTATCGATTATGAGAATCAATTTACTATCGCTGATTGGTTAACAGCAAAGACATTAGTTATTGGAGCATGTCTCTATGTAGAGACATGACTCCACGTGAACATTGTTCACGTGGAGACATGTCTCTACATAGACATGTCTCCACTTACCATATATATTGTGATTGATATCGATTCAAATGTTTAGTACAGAAAATCAAAAGTGCAAGACAAATACACATTGATCTCCTTCACATATTATATGCAGATTGATATTAATTCATCTTGAATTAATTGTATTCATTATATATCAGCAGCGATCTACTTTGCAAGTTATCATATACATCAATCATAGTTGTGAGATAGTAATTGAAATAAATATAAAATTCCTTCTATATCTAAACCTGATCAAACTTTACCAAAAGTGTTAGGTGTTCATTTCTTGCAAAAGGAAATGTGTGAGTTGATAGGTTTTTGGTCCAAACAACCACTATCTCTGCTAGTTCTATGTCTCCTATGCATTATAGTGGAACTAATTGTTTCAAAAAAGCTTTCAAATGGCTTATTTTCAACTGCTTGGCAAGACGATCAGAAAAAAAATACCCCAAATCTTCAAAAGCTAGTCCTCCACATCTTTTTTGAAAGTTGCAGCACTTCTATGCGTGTGTGCAAATATAACTTGTTTAAAAGCATTTGCAAGAAGAAATGCAACAAGTTGACAGAAAAGAATCTCAATGACCTTGTCTTTGTACAATACAACCTTCACCTTACTGCAATGTGTAATGTCCCTTCTTATTCTTTTTTTTATAATTCCCTGCAAAACCGATGTTAGTACAAAATATTATATTTATATGACTCATACTCTACTTTTAAGTTAGTAGGGGGGGGGGATTTGCTTCTTAAAGCTGCCTCTAAGTCGGGCTTCATAGAATTCCCGATTCTCGGCTTGAGGGATATAAGATCCACTCTAAGCAACCGGGCTATTGACACGTCATCCCATAGAGCACTGCCCATAAGAATCTCTTGGAAGCAATAAATGCATTACAAGCCTACGCATATGCATATGACTGGCATCAGTATATATACTGCTTACGTGAGATTATAACAATCTCGAGACTATGGAAACTATAACAATTTCCTCTAGCCCCCTCCAGATATGGGGATCCATCCCTAATGAATATAAGATTCATTTTATATGCAATCCATATCATCATCTATGGTGAGATTATAACAATCTCGAGACTAGGGAAACTATAACAATTTCCTCTAGTTCCCTCCAAATATGGGATCCATCTCTTAATGAATATAAGATTCATTCTCTTTATGGTCTCCATATCATAAATTTGGGTGGACATATAAATGTACCAAAAATTAATGTAAATTACATGATCATATATCAAATTAATAAAAAATCCAAAAACACAAAAATGCCTATAACATAATTTCATAGATCTTAATTGCACATGTATACATTTCTGATATTAATATTTCATGTCATGTATATATTTCTGATATTAATATTTCATTATTAAAAAAATAATTTTATTCAATTTAAATAATTCATTATTGTAAATGATATATATATAATAATAATAATAAATAAGCAAAATCAATTATATAAACTCTTTATAAATAGATATAGCATATTTATTAATTATTTGATGTACATCTATGCACTTTAATAATTAATATAAATTTCTTTTATACAAATACTAATCTATATTTATACATAATAATCCTAATTTCATCTTCATATATATCCTTATTAAATTAGAAAAGTGAATGGATTTTCAATTCTTTATATTTGATTCCTTATTCATTAATGGTTATATATTTCCTTATTTTCCTCCTATATTATTTCCTTATTTTTCTCCTATATTGTTTCATTATTTTTCTCCTATATTATAGTGAATCTATTGATTTATTAAATTTTTAATGCAATTCACTTGATAAGATTATTCTTTTAATGATTAATCTTCTAAATATTATATTACCTAAAATCATGGAAAGAAGTATTGAATGCATACCTTAATACTATTCACCTAAGGGTATTCACCAATTTACCTTAGGATATTCATGTACTTCTCAAGAATGAGGATTGACTTTGTACTATCACCTTTTGGGGCCTTTGCTTATTTTTCTTTATTTCCTATATTTCCTATGTGCTTTCATGTCTTTCACTCCAATAAATATAAACTAAGTTACCGGGTTCGCCCCTAGACCCCTCCGGACCGGCCTGGATACGAACTGGTCCGTGGTCCGAGTCCGGTTCGCCTGTGGGTCCGGGCAGGGTTCGATTTTTTGGACCCAGTTCAAACTACTAGCCCGAATGATCGAACCCGGGCAGACCAGGTCCAAAAATCGCGAACCCCAAGCAAACTTGGATGAACTTCGAGCCTTGGACGTCACTTAAGTGACAAAATTTGCAAAATTTTATATTTTTTTGACATCCGGAACCCTAAAAGTTGGTTATGAAAGGCTAATTTTTGCTTCTCATTCTCATTTGTGGTGTGCAAGTAGGTTATTTGACTTGAGCAAGAGCAAAAGAGCAAGTTCTTGGTTGTGCAAGGAGGAGTTGGAAGATTGGTTTGTGAGCTTTCTTCAAGTGTTTGTGCCTCATACGTACACCTTTGCAAGCTTACAATGAGTAGAGGTAAGTTCTTGTTTCATTTTTTTTTTGTTTTTGTTTAAGTTTTCTTTTTTTCATTTCTCTTTCATTCTCCAAAAGATCTTAGCCATTTTTTCAATAATTTTTCATTCTCTTGCTTTAAACTTTAAAGTTTTAAGTTTTCCATTGAATAATGAATATGTATACAATTTGAAATTTCTTCCCATAGGAAAAGGAACTACAATGGCATCTACCTCTTCTTCAGTAGGCAATACCGAACAAAGAATAGAACCCCACTCTAATTCTCCTTTGTGGAAACATGTTGATATTATAAGAGCCTTTCTAGAGGTGGCGCATTCCGTTGGAAATGTAGGGGTTGTGATGTAGAAAGAAATAGCTCATATTTTCGTGTGGTAGGCCATTTGTGTGGATACCCTGGTAAAGGAGTCAAGAAATGCCCTGGAAAAAGAGGTGTACCTGTACCCAATGAAACTGTACTAAAGTATATTGAAGAGCATGAGGTAGCAGAAGAGAGAGAACATGGGCAAAATTCAACTGATGGCATTGACAATAGAATTAAAAGTAAAAAAAAGCAAGGGTAACACAACCCCCACAGATGTTGTGATAGAAGACCACCCCTTTTTTACTACCTCAGCTACCCGTGAGCCTGAAAAAGAACCCCTTGGCCTTCTACACAAAAGAAAGGAACCACTAGAAACTGCATTTCAAAATCAAAGTCGGGAAATTGCTGACATTGATGTGGGAAGATGCTTGTATGCAAATGGGTTGTCTTTTAATGTTGTTCGCTCTCCATATTGGAGACAGATGTTGAAAATTGTCAATGAAGCTCCAAGAGGGTATCAAGGCCCCGGTTTTGAGAGAGTACAAACCACCTCGATGGATCAAGAGGTCAGGTGGATTGATGATCAATTGAAGCCCATAAAGGATTCATGGATTGAGACAGGGGTATCAATTGTTTCAGATGGGTGGAAAGATGCTAGAAACCGTCCCTTGATCAATGTCCTAGCGATGTCCCCTAAAGGGGCAATGTTTTTGAAAGCGGTGGATTGTAAGGGACAAGTAAAAGATGGGCCATTTATTGCTAATATTCTCATCTCTGTCATTGAACAAGTGAGTGCTAGTAATGTTGTCCAAGTCATAATAGACAACGCAAAGAATTGTAGAGCTGTTGGTTTGTTGGTTGTGTTAAATTTTAGATCAAATTATGTATCTTTTAAATTTTCTTCTATTATCTCCTATGTATATAATTTTCTTCTATTATCTCCTGAGTGTATTTTCTCTGAGTATCTGCTGCGTACTATATCTTCCCTCTGCATTCCCTTAGTTACCATATATATATGAGACCAGCCCCATCATGGAGTCATCATCCACAATGGGCGTGACTCCTCATGGAGTCACGTCCATTGTGGATGTGACTCCACATTAGTCGGCAGCGGCAAACATAAACAATGTTAATTCTTAAACAAACGGTTACAGCACACCGTTTATAATGTATGGTAACAGTCGACAATTAAGTCGACATACATTAGATTCAATAGTCGACAATAATGTTGACTTTAATCAGCATTCATTACTTATTATTATTAATGTATCACTTAGTCGATATATATATATATATATATATATATATAGTTAATTATCTGACATAAGCTAACAACAATAACAGGTTGAAGAGCGATATCAGCATATCTTTTGGACACCTTGTGCAGTCCATTCACTCAATCTTATGCTACAAAAGATTGGGAACACAATTGAGTGGATCAAGGAGGTGTATGCAGAGGCTAAGGACATCCAGATGTTCATCACAAACCATCACATGACTCAAGGAATATTCAGAATGTTCTCACGTTTAGAGTTATTGAAGGTAAGTGAACTTGAACTAAAGTTAGTAATGTGTATTCTGATTTTCATTTTTTTTATTGTGTAATCGTAATGTGTATTGTTTTATAAAGTATGTATCTAATAGTTGTATTTTTGTGCTCTAATTTATGTTACAGGTTGCTGAAACTCATTTTGCATCAAATTTAATTGTCTTGAGACGACTTGTGCAAGCGAAAGAGCCACTTTGCAATATGGTAATCAACAACAATTGGGCTATATGGAAGCAAAGCAACAGTGAAAGGGCAGCCAAAATAAAGAGAAGGATATTGGATGACTTATGGTGGGAATGTGTGGAATATATCATTAAGTTCACCGAGCCCATTATGAGCATGCTTAGGTACGCTGACATGGATAGGCCTTGCCTTGGAGAGATCTATGATGGCATAGACTCAACGCTTGAGAAGATCAAGCAAATTGTAAGTGAAAAAGAGCAAGATCCCGAAGAGACCCTCTTCAAACAATTGCAAGCAATTATTGTCGAACGATGGAACAAAATGACCACTCCTCTACATTTGCTTGCCTATGCATTGACGCCCAAATATTATAGCAACCAATATCTTGATCTACCAGGAAGGCTACCACCCTATAGAGATTTAGAAATGTTTGATGGATACAAGGCAGCATTTGAAAGACTCTTTCCTGATGATGATATGAGAGATTTGATTACGAATGAGTTCATAGAGTTTGTGAATGCAAGAGGTCTAAGTAATGATGCTCTTCGTCATCGGTTTAGGAAGGATGCTCATAGTTGGTGGTACCTCCATGGCCAAAGATTCCAAACATTACAGCCCCTTGCAATAAAAATTATATCACAAGTAAGTTTTATTTTTAATTTTTTTTTAAAAATTAGCTCGCTTTATCTTCATGACTAGCAAGTAAATTTTATAATTTTATTTTAATTGCTTACCTTGTCTTGTCTTCATAGGTTGCTAGTTCATCTGCATCAAAAAGAAATTGGAGCACATATTCTTTCATCCACTCAATGAAGCGCAATAGATTGCAGTCAAAAAGAGCAAAGAACTTGGTATTTGTGCATTACAACTTGCATCTTCTCTCACACAAGAGTAAACAATACAACGAAGGGGACATGAAGAGGTGGGATGTAAATGCAGAGCTTGCGGACTCGGATGCTTCCACTTCTCGGCTTGCACTTGATGATTTTGAAGATTTTGACGCCAATACTATTGTTGCTGCTGCTGATCCCATTGGCCTTACCTCTATTGCTAAGTCAACTAATGTTGAAGAAGAAGATGAAGATTAATACATTTTTTATTCATTAGTTGAACTTGAAAGTTTGAAACAATGATACTTGAACTTGATGTTATGATTTAGTTTTAATGTTTTGAATCTTTGATGTTGAACTTGAAGTATATGATGGTATGATCACGATTCATGATGCTATGATTATAAGTTTATGGTGTTTTTGTTATTTAAATGTTGTTTTTATGATACTATGTGACATTCTAATTTTAACTCATGCTTCTAGGCTTCATAAATATGTATATATTTTTTTTTTTTTAAAATTTACATGTTTTTTCGAACCCGAACCCAAACCCCTTTTCAAAATTTTGTCGAACTTGCGAACCGGTTCTTTGAACCCGAACTTGGAACCAAACTCGAACCAGTAACTTAGAATATAAATAATCAAATGGTTGGTCATGACCTTTTCTAACATCCTTTCATCTGTATTATCATTTATTAATACACTTAATAGGATGCTCATTAGGATGTTTATTAGCACATTTATTATTAATATATTAATATTAATGATTGTTTTAGTTATATATTTATACATTGATACAAATTGATTATTTATACTATATCGATGATTTTGATTCTTAATATCAATATTATTATTAATAGTACATTAATGTTATTATTATTTAATATTAATAGTTATTGATTAACATTATTATTAATTAATACTAATTAGTACTAATGATTATATTTAAAAATTACTAATTAATTAGTATAAAATATCATAAATTGATATTATTGATTAACATTATTCACTTATATATTTATATATATTTAGAGATAGGAGATGAATCATATGTGTGTCTATCTTAAATTATATTAATCATGGCTCATGACACAATGACAAGAAAGTATCTCAATTACCTTTCTTTGTACAATACAACCTTCACCTTAGTGCAAAAAAGGTGGAGATAATTACTCACAAGCCAGTTGACTTGGATGAGACTGATTCGTATGATGACTAGACTGTGCAAGATGAGAGCACCCCCACACTTACAAACGGCAATATGGCTGATTTTGAAAGGGAAACAAAGGGCAATGCACTAGAAGTAACAACTATTGGATAGGATGACATCATGGGAGATGATGATATTAAGACAAAGAAGTCATTGCCTTCCAATTTAGGGGTGGAGCTACAACTGATTGCAAGAAGTAGGCACCAAATTATTTATAGAATGCATACAAAGAAAACAAAATTCAAATTATTGAAACTTGCACGGATATGTAATTTTGTAAGACTATTTTCAATCAGCATAATACATATCATATTTATCAGCTGTTGTATTTCCATAGTGATGAGATATTGTACTTTTTTTATATTCAAATCTAATATTAAACAATTCTCCGACATTTTATAGACTCATTTTATTTTTTAATGATTCAAATTAATTTTGTAAGTTACTGATTATTTTGCCAAGTCACCAAGAGTCTACGAGTATTGGCAAGCTGTGCATTTTTTATCTATGATCCTCATAATGCCTAACATCAACCAACTCTTTGAAATTAACGCCCATGCACCTAAGTCGCACTTAGTGTTCCCTTAATCGAGATGAACATCTAATTGCATATCAATCCAAGATATCGAATGATGTCATATGAAGGTTCTCAACATATGACGAAGAGCTCTAGAAAATTGTGCAAATTGTGAAGCAAAGGAAACACCATCTAATAGGTTAGGAGATCATCATTCACTTCAATCACAGCCCTCTTAAGGTTGTAAGCTAGGAAACTCAAGTCATATGAAGAGGATGACCTATTTGCAGCTACTAAATCTAGTGATGAAGCACAAGAAGGGGAAAGAAAATAAAGTAGTTGATTGCTTGAGCAGACCTAAATTTTGCAAGTGGACACCCATACACTTGGAATGGTTGTTTTACATGGAAGGACAAGTAATCCAAGCACACCAAGTTGGATTTGCAACCTCAACCAACTCCCTCACGAAATTACAACCACCAATTTGTAGTTCATGAATCTTGCAGAACTTGTGACTAGCACAACAAAGTGCATGTCATCCTATCAAGTTCAACATGCAAAAGGATAAAAGATCAAGATGCCAAAAGAATATAATTTTAGAGTAACTGACCAAATGACACTTCACCTTCCACATCAAAATACAGTTTTCATAACTAAAATAATTTGTCCAACAACAAATTTCGAAACTGAAATGTCTTTTGACTAATTTAAGAATTTTATAATTCTAATCTTGTCAATATCCATTGTACTGTCTTTTAATAATTTAAGAATTCTATTATTCTAATCTAGTCAATATCTATTGTACTTACTCCCTTGTTATAACAGATTCTCAATGCCCTATAATCCATCTCTAGATTCAGCCCACTCATATACACAAGTTTGGTTTCTAAATCCAGTACTATACATATATGTGTAGTGTCATATTCATGATGAAAGGAAGAGCCATATTTGTTATTGCTTACTTCTCTATATGTACAATGGTACTTATGCGTTGCTTTCCATTTTTCATTGCATGCTCAATATAACTCACAGATAAACTAGATAGATCTATCTATTAATTCGCCTATAATCTTTACTCCTTGCAAACTCCTGGCCTCAACATGAATCATAGTTATTAGCATATCAAACCTGCATTTGTTGTACTGTGTTGTAGTATTGGCCTGAAGTTACCATAAAGATGTAGTTATTTGTTGTCCTCAATTTTGACATCACAAAATTGGGGCAATCCTATGCAATTTTCTCATGGATTCGTAGGTGTATCCTCTACGTTTTCGATGTATTAGATAATGCATTGTTAAGGCAATTCGTTATCCTTGAAATGTCCTTTATTTTGCATGTTTCATGTATCCTTTTTAGGGGTTTCCGTCAAGTTAATCACCTTATTGCTTGCCAGGACAAGTTTTTTTTCACTGACTGCAAGCACTTGATTTTTGGTACCTTCAAGTCTTTTTCTTAGATTTGGGTTTGGTTTTTAATCTTGTTTTTCCCTTACATTAATAGCCCTTATAATTCCTCTCATTTCGAGCTATCCTCGGCCTCAAAAGGAGTTGTCTAGCTCAAGTTATAAAGGTAAGGATAGGATTTTCCAGGGCGACAGCATGTCCTATAAAAAAAAATTCCAAAAGTGGGTTTTTTATTGGCATTTGCACGAAATAAAATTACTTTTAATATATAAAGTCGATTTTGACATCCATTTTAAAATTTCAGCTCATTGTAAGTTGACTTGACCATGGTTTTTTTATGTTTTAATGAAAATTGGTTTTTTCTAGTCTATTTTCATGTTACTTTATTATAAAATTTAGTTATATATTAAATTTAATTACATAAGACAGTTAAATGCATTAAAGGTGGGCTTTTTATCACTCATTGCATATCATCCACATGCAAATCATCTTTTAAAATCCACTTTCAATAAAATCTAAGTCCTTAATGCATAAAGGTGGGCCTTTCATATGCAATAACACATTTTTATTTAAAAACATATCATTTAACATGTGTTAGCGGGGTTTTTATGTGCTTTTGCATATATAAATCTTATTATTATAAACATTTGATGACTTAAAGGCTTTAAAAGTGGGGAATTTGAACCCAATAACTATTGATGTTTGTAGCATCGCTCAGATAAATAATACTGACTATATATGAGAAATGATTTATTATATATATACATATATATCAATATATATAATAATTGATATTACTATATACATTGATATATATGTATATACAAATTTAGATTATATAATTATTCTCATAATAACTAAATAGTTAAATTGATAAAATATATATTATTATTATTATGTAAATATTAGAGAAATTAATATAATACTAAAGAGATATTATATATATGTGTATATATATAATCATAATTGTCATTATATTAATATTTAATAATGAATAGACATGTCCCATGAAGGGACATGTCTCTTCTTGGCTCATTCTTAATATAAATGCAAGAGATTGTTGCATTTGGAAAACACATACAATGAGATAGTGCTATTACATTTGCAATGATCCTAAAACCTTAACATGGTATCAGAGCCAAGTTGGTATCAAAGCCAAGTTGCAAATGTAAGAGAGTAGTTTGTTAATGGTGAATGTGTGACTGTCTCAGAAAATTACAGTCTCAGTACGAGGATCATATCTCACAAATGCACCGTTGGATTTAGCTGAATTTGAGATATGTTGGTGATAAACAAATTTAGAAGAATCTCACAGGAGCAATTGGAATGAAAATTTCAGGTTCAAAAGTTATGACTGAATGTGTACAGGTCTATGCAGATTTCTGAACAAAGAGAGTTCTTTGATTAAAAGCTACAAACACTTTTTATAGTGCAAATAAGAAAAGGATCATTACATTAATCAAGAGATGAGTATTCCATGTTGATTAATGTTCATAAATTCTTTTTATTTAGTTATTAAATCATACTATAACATTGGGATATAAAATATTGTATGCTTTCATCATTAATATTTTTTGGGATAATATAGTTTAGTGAGCTATTTGTAATCTCTCTCTGACATACCTTCAGGACAAAATAATTTCATTCAAGGGAGAAATAACTTGATGCTTGAAAACAAATTGATGATTGAGACTAGATGCAAAGAGAGTCTAATATTTCAAAAGAGGTCAAGAAGTTGATAAACTTGAGCTTCAAAGGGAGTAGATGGTTCAGTCAACTTGTGACAATCTTGATCATATTGATTGAGAGGGAGTTCACTATTGGAGGTGAAACATTTATGAGGTAAACTTGATATAATTGATTATTATACTTATGAATTATGAATATTTTTAATGGGCTTGCCCCCTGTGTAAATCATGAGGAAGTGACAACTTCCAAATGATTATCACTTGTATTTGTTAAAGTTATTGGAAGGTGATGATCTTCCAATAACTTTCTATTGTGATAGATATTTTTGTGATCTTAATTGTGGATAGAATCGCCGATGGAGGCAATCCACACCATAGCTCATGAGTTTGTGGATAGAATCACCAATGGAGGCAATCCACACAGGAGCTTGTGGATCGAATCGCCGATAGAGGCAATCCACACCATAGCTCATGAGTTTGTGGATAGAATCGCCGATGGAGGCAATCCACACAGGAGCTTATGGATCAAATCACCGATGGAGGCAATCCACCTGAGAACAATGGATAGAATCGCCGATAGAGGCAATCCACCTAGGAACTAACCCTCAATATTTATGAACTTATGATGAGCTGCATTTTATCTTCCCTAGCTAAGAGGGAGTGTTGATGTTTGTAGCATCGCTCAGATAAATAATACTGACTATATATGAGAAATGATTTATTATATATATACATATATATCAATATATATAATAATTGATATTACTATATACATTGATATATATGTATATACAAATTTAGATTATATAATTATTCTCATAATAACTAAATAGTTAAATTGATAAAATATATATTATTATTATTATGTAAATATTAGAGAAATTAATATAATACTCAAGAGATATTATATGTATATCTGTATATATATAATCATAATTGTCATTATATTAATTACATAATAATGAATAGACATGTCCCATGAAGGGACATGTCTCTTCTTGGCTCATTCTTAATATAAATGCAAGAGATTGTTGCATTTGGAAAACACATACAATGAGATAGTGCTATTACATTTGCAATGATCCTAAAACCTTAACAATAACACATGTTATTGCATTCTAAAATTCCACTAGCATGTATTTTTAACAATGGTGGGGAATTTGAACTCAAACACATGCTTTTGAACTTGCATGTGTTATTACATTTCAAAAACCCGTTATTACTTCTCCAAAAGAGACATTTTCACTAAAGCCTCTAAGGGTGGTGATTTTTTACTCAAAAGCACATGTTTTGAGCTGCAAAAAGCCTGTTTTTAGTAACTTAAAGGCAAAGTGGCCTTTTCAAGCTAAATAACATGTGTTTTTGCCTTATAAAAACCCATTTTTATGCAAAAAGTGCATAGTGGCAAATTTGAGGCAAAGTGCATATGTGTTTTTGCTCCTAAAAAGACCGTTATTGGGTCTTTTTGCTTATGTTTTCCAACAAATAGTGCTGGGCGGCAATTTTAGGCATACTAACATATGTTTTTGCCCTCTAAAAGCTCATCTTTATGCATCTAAGTGTTTTATTTCATCACTCAAGTGCTGGTGGCGATTTTGGAGAGGATTGCATGTTCTTTTTATGTGCTTTCCTTCCTAGAAAACACGTTTTTATGCATTATACTGCTGGGTGGCGATCTTCAAAGGCTTTGCATGTTTTCAAATACATGCTTTCATTCCTAAACAGCCCGTTTTTAGCTATTCTTTTCTCAAAAATGGCCCATAGAAGACTGATTTGATCATTCAAACTCAAACATTTTGCATCAAGGAAGAATTCTAGGGTAAGGAATTGCGTTTTCAGCTTGTTTATCATTCTTTTCAAGTTGATTTGATGCCCTAGGCGCTGTTTTTTGTTGCCTTTGCATATGCATTTGATTTAGTAAATTTGGTTGCTATTCTTGTGCAATTTGTTTCTCTATTATTCAACACTTGGCAACCAATGAATCTTGACTCCAAAATGCATTCCTTTCAAGAAGATTGAGTCAAGATTCGAAATCTATATAAGCCTCTTTGTTTCAATCATTTTTGAATCCGAAAATCTTCTTGGATTTATTTCAGATTTTGCATAGAAATTTAAAGAAACTTCTTCTTTTGCTTTTTTTGGAAAAGAGGTAAGATTTCTTGTGATTTTCATAGGGCAAAGTTGTATATATGTTTGTTCTTTCGTTTTTTGCAAATCTCTTCATTTCATTTTCAGATTTGCATTTGTTTTGTGATATGTTATGTGCTCCTTCTATCTTCTGTCTTCATTTCTCCAAGTTGCATATGCAAGTGCTTCATCTTGCTTGCATATGTAGTCAAGATTAAAAACCCCATTCTTGAATGAAATTATCAAGGAAAGGAATCTCACTTTGCAACATGTTTTGCATTCAAAAAGCCCACTTTCATGCTCACACGCACTTCATCTACGCTTGTTATATCGCTGCCACATGACTTAAAATTCATGATAGTGGTTGCTTGCACATTTGCTTATGATAAAAACATAACAATTCATTATAAGTAAACATTATGCCGCCCATTTTTCATGCAATCTTCACACATAAAGCCTGCTGCCCACATATGTTATTAATAACCTTCCAAAAACCCGTTTTTGGGTTTTTCCATCATATAAGCACATATTTTGAGCTCAAACGCATGTATTCATTCGCTGTCTCAAAAGTTTCCAGCCTCCATATGCAAAAATCCCGAAACTCACACTTGTGCGTCCAAAAAAGTGCAATTGACCCATCCCTTTAAGATGTACTCATGTTTTGGAATTTTCATGTCACAGCTACTCAGGCATATCATATTCTCATGGCAGGAGAATTTCTAGCCAACACTAGAAAAGGAAAAAGAAATGGCCTAAAGGATTGAAAGGGAGAATCAAGAAAGGTTGGAACGTGAAAGGCAGAACTGAAATAATGATCTAAGATGGTGTTGCCTTCCTATGCTAACTATCCAGTTGTGCAACCAAGTTTGGATATAAACGTAAGGCAGGAAGATATCATTTCAGACTTAGAGGCTTTCATTTGGAATCAAAGAGAAGACAACGCACACTATACAGTTGCTCGGGCCATCTTGGAGGAAGAGGAGGAAGTTGGTATTGAGTTTGAAGGAGAAAGGATACAAAGAGAAAGGATACAAAGAGAAAGGGAAGCCCATAGGAGAGCTCAAAGGCTACCCTTAAGAGAAATTCAATTTCGAGGGAATCAAGTGAATCGAAATTAGAACATAAGTTGGATAAGAAGATTGGATCTTTCTCCTGAGAAAGGTTCAAAAGACTACAATCAGAAAGAATGCTTTCAAGACAGAGATGGAAAGAAACAAATGCGCTTTTCAAGAAACAACCATTATGATACAAGACAACCAAGGATGCAAGTTCCTGTTCCAGCTAAAGATGCTTTCGCCAAACCAGAGCATATCAACTATCAGGCATCCTATAGCAACATGAAGATCAACGAAGGAAGACGTAATAGGTGTTGTGTCTTGTTAGACACTTAGAATCTTTTTGTCATGTGTTTGTAATTGACAGATTACATGTAATGAAAACACAAGATGTAATTGCATGTGATAGTATCACGTGCAAAGCTGTAACATGTAATCAGGTTGTAAGTGTTTTAGGCCTTGTAGCATTGAATAAGTCAAAGTTAGTTAGTTAGGCAATAAGTCAAGGTGGTTAAGGGTTTTCCCCTTCTTTCTCCACCTTTCTCTCCACTCTTTTCCTATATAAAGGAGGGAGCTTCATTGTAATTTTCATCTTTTGGGCAATGCAAGAAAATTCTGTCAATTTGTATCTACACTCTAACACTTTGAGCTTAGATGTAAATTTGAATTGCTTTCAATAAACTGGGCAACTTTCTTACAAACTTTGTGTTGATTCAAGGTGTTATGTGATGACATTTTTTGGATATTTATTGTGAGTTTTGGAGTTTTCCTCAAGAGGGATTTGAATTCAATTGTACAAACTTTGAGCTGCCTATTGCATTCAAAGCCAATTTGAACTTTTGAAGACTTTGTGTTGCACGAGGACAAATTGTTATACTTCGTAGTGGCTACAATTACTTAGAAATGAAGACTTTGGGCTTCAGTTGTAGGTATTTTTATTAAATTTGAGAGTATCCAGTAAGAGACTTTGTGCCTTACTGGTTATTCTGATTATTGAATCATTCGAGACAAGCGCAGGAGACTTTGGGTTCATGTATTTGTTTCACAAAATATATAAGGAAACTGTTGTCTTTGGTGTTATTCTTACATCAACCCCAAAGCCACCAGTATTATCGTAGTAGTAGGAGCTTTTTGTAGAATTTAAAGTTGTAATTGTTTGAAAATCATTTCTGAAATAAGAGAATCATCCCTTTTATAATTTCAATTAAATTCTTGTTGTAGTCACCTACGATAAGGGAGCCTCCCCTATTGCTGAGAGGAGAGAGAAATCTCATGTGACATTACCTAAAGTCACAATTTTGTAAGTTGTGGTCACAGTGACCTACAGAATTTTTAGCTAGCAATATTATTGTTGTCAATCAGGATTGCGCCTATAGCTTGATGCGGAATCTAGCTATCTTGTTGAAACATAGAAATGTTCTCGCTGATGGGGAAGAGAACGAATCTCCGGATTCTAGGCCGATTCCTCTTGGATTTGGAATATCACTTGTGCACAAATTTGTATAAGGAAAGGGATGAAAGGAATAATGTAATGAACTCTAAACCTAAACAGGGTGATACGCCAAAACTGATACATAACTTAAACTAATCCAGCATAGAACTTTTAAAGATAATTATGGCTCTCAGTACCCAGACAAACATGCAACTATAAAAGTGTTTCTATGTAAGGACCTACAATATTTTGCACAGATAGGGAAACAATGCTTCACCAAATCACTGCAAAAGTTAGGACACAAACAATAGACCTATAATAGCAAGTATCAAGATTCAAAACGTAACAAGGAATGCAGCTAAGATGAAGGCTAACACAACATTGAAGCAATTAAACTCACAGTATTACACTTTGAAACAAATGGGAAGGAACAAATATCTGTATTTATCAATGCTGGAATAATTCTCTGCTACAATTGTCTTACAATTCTCTCTCAAGTTTGCAATATGCAAAACAAGTGAGCCCAAAACAAGATCCCCAAAAAATGAGGTGAAAATAAGGTAAATAGAGTTCTCAAAACCCTAATCTGTATGCATGAGAAAACCCTCCAAAATGAGGAGTCAAAGTGCCCCTTGAACTCCTCCAAGTCATATATAACTGGACTGCCACTCAAAATCTCCCTTGAAACTGCTCCAAAACTCCAAAAATCATGCAAATATGTGAGGGGTCGGATATGAAAGAAAAAGACATCAAAAAATGAGTGTAACTGCTGGAAACTGATAGTGAACTGCTCCAAAGAGACCCTTAACTGATACCATCTGATACTGAACTCAAAAATGACCTCTAAATGACTCCAAGATGCCAACAACAGCCTCTAGAACTGAAGATAACTAAGAAACTCCTCCCTTATCAGAATGACGATCTCGAAAATAACTTTAGTTACATATTTTATTTATTTAATACATTCTGTAAAAAGTTTTTATTTATATTTTTCCTAAACTATACTTATTATATTTATGTTTAATAAACAAACAATAGATTTATACTTAACATATAAAATAGAATTAGGGACTAATTCTATCCAATACATTTAAAGTCAAATATAAATCTATTTTTTATATTAAATATAATAAGTATGAATTAAATTTAAATTTTAACATATATATTACAATATAATACTAAACTTATAATATATATGTTAGAACTTAAATCCAAAAGTAAGGAAAAATATAAATAAAGACTTAAAACCTAACATATCAATAAATTAAAACATATTACCAAAGCATTTTATCTAATAAAATAACTAGTCGACATGACTCTTTATACAAATATCTCTGCATCTCTAAATACGAAGCCATGTGACTGGCTATCGTGGCACTCTTGGAATGAGTCGTATACTGCAGTCACTTGCATTGCGGACTCCAAAAGACTCTTCAAACTGGCAAAGGCATCTCATTATCTCATCTTTTCGGCTTTCACTTAGGCATTTTTCACATTGCAAATGAAGAGAGGCTAGGGTTATGCTGCCGCCGCCATGTATCTCTGATAGTTACCTCTGGTTTTTCTTGCTTCTGTTGCTGGATACTGAACTTTTGATGGCATTTTTCTTCTTTGGCATGGCTATGAATTCCAACCTGTTGTTGCTCAGTTTTCTTTTATGAAAGCTCGTGAATGCAGGTATTTTCAGCTCCTAGCCTTGAGCCTGATGCAGAGAACTTAACATTCCCAATGCCTGAATGTCTTGATGGCTTCCAATTCACCGATTGTAGTCTTCTATCTTATCGCTATACTTCCTTGCTTAGCACCACAATTGATGTGTAAGTCACCATTCATACTTCTATGCTTGTCTTGGAAACTCCAGTGGCTTCGTTTGATACTTTTGTGTTTGTCAATGTCTACTACACCTCAAGGAATCTCTTGATCATATTTATTGCAACCTTGAATAGACTTTGTCATTCATTGTTGTGTAAAGCCTTGCCGTAGATGATACCTTTGAAATGGTGTTGACAAGCATCAATTCAATCTCAACCTCTTAAAGTTCTCGTTGATGTCTTCAAATATTATGTCCACAGCTATTTACATGTCTTAATGGCTTCCAATTCACCAATTGTAGTCTTCTATCTTATCGCTATACTTCCTTGCTTAGCACCACAATTGATGTGTAAGTCACCATTCGTACTTCTATGCTTGTCTTGGAAACTCCAATGGCTTCGTTTGATACGTTTGTGTTTGTCAATGTCTACTGCACCTCAAGGAATGTCTTAATCATATTTATTGCAACCTTGAATAGACTTTGTCATTAATTGTTGTGTAAAGCCTTGTCGTAGATGATACCTTTGAAATGTTGACAATCATCGATTTGATCTCAAACTCCTAAAGTTCTCATTGATGTCTTCAAATATTATGTCCACAACTTTTTCATCGTCGTTCCACCCAATCCTAACGATAATCACCTCCGCGCTAATATGCTTATCACCGATTACCCCCTTTTGTCTTACACACTTATGCAAGGAAATAACAACGACTAAGTGTCTTCTCTATCTTGCAATCCAGGAATATACTAGCCAAACACGTACACACTATAATAGCTTAAGCACGGTGAATGATGAAAAACCAACCCACATAATTACTCATCCATAGAAGCCTCCATTATAGTCACAATGCTCAATAGAAATATTAAGTTGGGTGTCAATGCCTCCAAAATATGCACCTAGCTGAACAAGTGAATTACAGATCAATTGCGATGATACTGGTGTTTCTAAGACTTCAGAATATAATCGATACAGTCGCAACTCTAATCAAGATTGCCTTTGGACATTGAGTATGTCAGAGGAAATCATGATCGTTTAATGTTTCTCCCGATTATGTAACACCATCACACAAATGGACATCATTATATTTGTTGGCTCTCCCATTCAAAATATTGGAGTGATGACTCTCCTTAATCTCTATGACCAGTGTGTATCAGACAAGTGCTTATGTGACTCTCCTGCAATAGCAAGCCGAGTTCCTTTGATTCGTAATTGTTGCAACCTTAATGCATTCTCATCCAAAATATCACCAAGGACGTTATCCCTAACTCACTACACACACAGAAATGCAGTATACTAATCTCTCGATTACTCTTGTATTGAATATCAAGGTCTTTCTACAATTTCAATTCAATAAATAATATTATAGTCGTATTAGGTTGGAAGGTCTTCCTTATACAACCTACTCAAAAATATACAGCCCCATCACAGGGATATGTGCCGCCATAGAAGTATCATCTGCGAATTCTGCTACAAGATGCACTGGGCATAGATAAAGCTTTGTCCAAAAATCATCTTCAACATCTTTATTCCTAGGCTTTGCTCTGATACCACGTTTTTTTCCGGTGTGCTCGATTAACCACAGACAATAACTCTTATTGCCCTCCCAACCATAAACGATATATTAGTCTCCCTCGAGCACTCTAATATATATTGATCTGCCTATTATTATTATTCAATTGTTATGTATATATTGAATGAGATCACACATCTCATTATATATATGTGAGAGGTGTTTATTCACCAAGGGTCACCACTCTTCCAAGTGGCACCAATTATTATATTATAAATATAATATAATAATTATTGTATTATCATATAATATAATTATCAAGTAGAATTATAATATAATTATATTATCACATAATAATATAATTATATCATCTCATAATAATAATAATATAATTATATTTTCACATAATAATATAATTACATTATCTCACAATAATAATATAAATATAATCACAAGCTTTGTGATATCAATGTCGACCTGTGGATTTTGACCAGAGCTACAATAAAATTAACACTAAGTATGTGAAGGAATTGTTGAAGAGATTCGGAATGGATGATTCAAAACCTGTTGCAACCCCTATGGTTACCGGTTGCAAATTAACAAAGAATGATGATTCCCCTTTTGCTAACCAAAAAAGGTACAAATCTATGATTTGTGGATTGCTATACTTGACTTAGACCAGACCAGACATAATGAATGCAGTTTGCATTGTTGCAAAATTTCAATCAAAACCCAAGGAATCAAATGTTACTGTTGTTAAGAGGATATTCAGATATTTGAAACGGATAGTGGATTATGGACTATGGTATCCTAAGGATGATGATCTTACTTTGTGTGTTTACACTGATGCTGATTGGGTAGGTAATGTGGATGATAGGAAGAGTACTACAGGTGGTGCATTCTTCTTGGGGAAGAAATTAGTTGCTTGGGTTAGTAAGAAACAAACTTGTATATCTCAATCTACTGCTAAAGTTGAGTATTTTGTTGCTGCTACGAACTGTAATCAGATAGTTTGAATGAAGCAAATGCTAGAAGACATCAAAATAAGCTTTGGTGAGCCTATCGTTATTTACTGTAATAATTCAAGTGCTATTAATATTTCAAAGAACCCTGTGTTGCATTCAAAGACAAAGCATATTTCTATAAAGTATCATTTCTTGAAGGATAAGGTGAATGAGAAGTCAGATTGGAATATGTGCCTACAAAATAGCAGATTGCAAAAATTTTAACAAAGCCCTTGCCGAAGGATACTTTTGAGTATCTTTGAGGTAAGCTTGGGGTGATAGGCCCTCCTAATCAAAGCTAAAGATGCATAGATTTGCATCGGTTCAGTGCTTTCACGAAGATTATTGTCTTCTGGATTGATGCTTTTGGGGACTACTCCTTAGGGGGAGTAGTTGGAATGTTGTTGTTGTGGCCTCTATGACTTAGTGCATATATGTGCCTTTGTCATTGATGGCAAAGGGGGAGAGATAGCCATGTGAAAAACAGAGAGAAACAAGGGAGAGATAGCCATGTGGAAGAAAAGTGTTAGACTTGGGGGGAGTAATTGGTATATTGTGGATTGATTGTTGCTGTGTGCATTGATATGGTTTTTCACTTCATATGTTGCCATCAATGCCAAAGGGGGAGATTGTTAGAGATTTCATGCATATATGTGTTGGCATTAATGTTTTGTCATTGATGTCAACATATTTCTTTATTCCTGACAATTTCCTAGTTTTTTTAGTTGAAGTTTCTAGTTCGGTATGAACAGTGTACTTGATGTTAGCTACTGCGAAGCTAGAGATGTGTTGAGGAATGTTTGTACTTGATTTTGTTCAAGTCTCAAAGGTTCGCTATGTGTTTTGAGGAAGTTATAAGTAATTTGTCAGAGGACAATTTTCTAATTATTTATTTGGAGACAAAGTTGAAGTTTTTAGATCGGTGAGGTTCGGTTATGCAATATCTTTTGTTGCTAACCTAGTGGTGAGTTCAAAACGTGGATTTGTGTTCTCAACTTGGATGGTTTGTGATTTGGATATTGGCAAGCTATTCCTATTTTCTGACAAAAGTTGATGTTCAATGTTCCTGATGAACAGTGCAAAGAAAGTTATAGATTCTAAGGCAGAGATGTTTTTGTTGCTGTTGTAGTAATTCATGCTGCTTGTTGATGTTTCTGGATCATGTTCTATTCGTGTTGGTGGATCGCATTGAGATATGTGATCGGATTTAGTGATTTACCTGTGGCGTGTTGATGTTCTTGATCGACTTGGTGAGTTAGCATGTTGCAAAGATTTGAGGCATGATCTTTGGATCTTGGCGTGTTCATGGATGGAGATTTGGGTTCTAGCTATGTCTTAGTCAACATGTCCTGGACCGCATTGTGCATTGTGTATTACTCTTTGTAATGTTTTGTAATTAGGTCTTTGGCCAACCTAGTTTTAATAAGTTGATGTAATATATTTAAAGATAAAATCATTTGTAATTGTGGAGGCATGGTACGGATGTGTGTGATGTTGGATGAAGTGATATCAGTGGATGTGTGAAGAGGTATGAGTGGAATCTAAAATAAATTCAAAACAGAGTTGTACGTCATTGGAGCTGTATTGGCATGTCTGAGATGCTATCAGTCAGTTCACAAAATTAGTGGATTGTTATCCACAATGGATTGTAGTCCATCTTCGGGGTTGTAGCCCTAGTTGTATTTTGGGTTGTTGCCCTCATTTGTATTTGAATAGTGAGCTCTAGGCAATGAGCCCGAATGCATGTGCATTCCCCATTGTACCTTTAACAAGGTTTCTATGTACTAGTGCATCATCTAGTGGTTTTGATCCCGTGGTTTTTCCCTTAACCGAATTTCCACACAAAAAAGCTCTAGTGTTATGTGTTCTTGTGTTGACAGTTCAGTTGCTTCATGTCTATCTAAGCAAGGAAGTTAAGCATTGTTAAGTTTTGTTTTGACACAACTAATTCACCCCCCCTCCCCCCCCCCCTTCTCAATTGTGTGTTGTCTTATTTCTATCAATATGTTAATAAATACTAAATATACATAAAAGCACTTCAACAATCTGTCAAAAGGGTAAAGAAAGAATCTGCATTAAGGGACAACAGCTTTAGGGCACCCTGCTACAGTGGCAAGTAGGGACAACAGCTGTTACGGCACCCTATTACAATTTCCCTTCCTGCCCCTACGTTGAGGGACTGTTGGCGAAGGGAAAGATCTCCAACCATGTAAGAATGGAAGGGGATTGCGTGGAGGGAGAACAGCTGTCTAAGGCACCCTACTATGCCTCCTTATTCCATATCTTATATGACTGAGATTCACATACAAATCAGATTTGCCACTTATTGCTGAATATATGACTTCCCTATTCTAATAATAGACTTAAGAATTTTCTAGCAAATTACCCCTGTTCAAGCTTGGTGCCTAGTTTGATTTCTTGAGTGTTCATTTCATGATTGGAATCCTGTTAAAAACTTCAAAGCCACCATTTTCAGGTTTGCATTTGTATTAAATAGGATTTCAGATTGTTTGAACGAAATTGAAAAAGAATTAATTGTGACTTTGTTGATTTAATGTACATTATTCCTATACTATTTACAATGCATTATATCCTATTGTATGTTCTTCATGAGAATGAAATCTGAAAGCAAACAATCAGCAAAACATTACACGTTGGTTCCAAAACTTGCAAAACTTCCACAAAAAAAGGAAAAAATCAGGGCTGCATATTCAATGACTCAAGTTTATCAAAAAGACAAGGGTTTACTTGAAAGACTAGACATTAAATGAAAATTTAATATGAGTACAACAAACCTTGAATGGCATCATAGTAATTACAAATTTCTTTATGAAGTAGATCATAAACTCTACACAAAGTCAGATTTGTGTTTCACAGTAAAAATGTTACCATATTATTGCATTTAACTATAGGAGATATGGTAATAGTAAATAAGAAATAACCATCATGATACCAGCTTGTTGTTGAACTAGTGGTTGTCATTGCACCAAAAGATTGACCTGTTAATGTCCGACACAACCACTAGACTTATAAAAGACACAGGAGGTTGTTAAACCATGTCACGAATCCCAAAGGGGGACGTTGGCAGTCAGTCCAACAATCCCCCCTCAACGTCACTCGAGGGGATTCGAACCTGTGACCAAGCTCTGATACAACTTGTTAAACTAGTGATTGCCGTTGCACCAAAAGATTGACCTGTTAATGCCCGACACAACAACTAGACTTATAGAAGACACGGTAGGCTGTTAAACCATATCACAAATCCCGAAGGGGGACATTGCAAGTCAGTCGAACACTTGTAAACTCATTTGAAATTTCAACACTGTGAAAGCACAATCTTTAAAATATAATTGACAAAAAACAATTGTATCTAATCAAATTATAGTATAAAAATGAATGCATACTATTGAACCAAAGAATCAATCTCATAAAACAAAGTAACAAACAATACCACCTGCTGCAGTTATCCAGTTGCCATTGTACCACTAGAAGCACATGCACAAAAAAAAATTTAACGAGGCACAATTACTAAATTGTTCCCAGATGCATTTATTTTCCAAAATGGGTTTAAAGAAGAAAAGCAAAAACTACATTTGACAAAGAAGCCAAAAAGCTAGCCAATATGGGTCAAAAATCAGTAATCACAAGACACATTACAAATGGTGCAAGTAAAATAAACAGACAAACAAAATTTCAATGTGCCCTTGCTACTGTAATTAAGGAAGAAAGATTATAGAATATCCCCAGTTAATAACAGGAAATGGAGCCAAGACCTCTCACTTGTGACAATCAAAAGAACTACATTTCCACTAGAAAGCAACGCCGGAAGTGAACTAGTCATTGAAGAAAATATCCAAGATGCCAATGCTACAACAATAGCACATGCTCCCTGCAAAGTCAAGCCAAGAATATGCAATGTCATCTTCCCTTACCTGTGCATTGGGTTGTGCATCTACAAATTGAGAATCTAAAATCCCATGACCTCAAAATGCTTAAGAAATCATGATACTCGTCTCCAAAGGCTATGTCTAATTTGCTCAATGTGGGAGACCATCAATGAAAGAGCCATACCAAGAAAATACAATATAAAAGGCCTCCAAATAAACTTGCAGGTTGTCGGTGACCGAATAAGGGGACCTCCCGCATCGAGTCAATGAACCTAGAAAGCAGTGTCAATTTTTCCATGTCACAAACAACGTTCACAAAAGCAACTTAAATAAAAAGTATTCTCTGAGCATATACTCTTAAAAAGACCATTTTATTTCAGACATTTACTTGACAAAGACCAAACTCTACATTCTCTGATCTTAAATTTGGTTGTAAACTTTAAAGTATAATCACTGACTTCCATCATCATGCCTGACGAGAAGATGTAATGAAACATGTTACTGAAGAACATACAAAAACAGGAACATATCCCCAAAAAAGCCCATAACAAGTACAGACAATAGCTGAAGTTAACAAAATTATTTTGTGTCTAAAAAGGAATCAAAAGAGAGATTATATTATGCCTAGAGTTCAAAGAGGAGTATGAAAATATAGTGACACATAGAACTTACAAAATTATCATGGAATGCATGAAAATTACTAAAGTGCAAGCTACATGTTGAATGGTTAATCTTCAGTATATGCATCAAAGTTGAGATGAAATAATCATTTCTACAGACTTGATGCTATTATCCAAGATGAATTGAGATTGATCTACAGATTAACTAGTACAAAAACAAAGATGATGGATAGAGTAGACCTAGTGTATTATCATGTTTTGAAATCAGAATTAATGGTGGTGTTGAACATGTGAACCAAATTCATCAAGATGTATGATTCAACCATGGGCTAAACAGCATGGAATATAGAAGTATTTGGTAATTCCCGAAGGCAGAATATTTCAGAAACAACTGGATCTATAGTTGCCTCTTCCATGAATAAGAACAATCTATCAAACAGATTCTTTCCCAAAATAAAGAGTACTAGAATATGTTTATTAATCCACAACTTTTACCTTTCAATGTCAAAGAAACAACTAAAAATTACAACTAAAAAAAATGGAAATTTTCAACCTTTTGTTGTAAGAGAAACAACTACATAGAACTTTGAATAGAATTGAATAGTAATATGAGAAATTGAGCATCCACATGAAAGATGAGGAGAAGAACACTCCACTAGAAAAAAAAATTAACAGATTTTGTTCATTTAAAAATTAAAACACTTTAAGACAGATACATAGGGATATATATTGCTTCGGAACAATGACACAGTGATTCATAATCAACAAAAGTGAGAAATATGCTGAAGCGGACTCCTCTGTTGCTAACCACTCTCTTTCATAGCAGACTTTTAAGATACACAATTGAAAAGGAAATGGATATCACTTAGACATAATTTGGGCAGCATTGAGCAGAGGTCTTTGAGTACAAAGCATCTTTGTTTCGATCCTTGGATCTCATAGAATACATGGTCTCATGGACATCAGAGCCTTCATTTCATTTCTCCCCTCATAAAATCCCTCGGAGTTTGATTTAGACATTGCCAATTCTTCAATTTCATGATTCACTCATACAACAACCTTTTTTTCCAGCTACACATTGCACTTGTCTTCCCTAGTCATGGTGGCAATGAAGGGTGTAGCCATGATGCATTTGGGTGCTTTCAATTTCTTTTCTCAAGAATCAACCAATGACTTTAGGCTCGATTTAGGTTATATTCCTCAATAATATATGACAACCTACAAGAAGGCCATATTTGACTAGTTTTCCCATTTAAAAATAATCAATTTTGGCACCAAGTACTATTGGCTCTAGCACTCCAATGGAACGAGACAATTCATGAGTTGGCTAGGATCAGCTTAACATTGAGCTGCCACATGAATCAACTTCAATAATTCTTTTCCGAATGGATACTCCTTTGGTTTTCATTTTTTCCAAATGATCCATTTTGAGTCGTGACCATTCTGATATCTGAAGTAGACAGAAATTTGCCTGAGTTCTTGTAGAGGCAACAGTATCTCCCTTCGATCTCATAGTAAATGGGGCATCTGAAGATGAATTACTCCTCGAACTCTACCTCCTAGAGCAAGCAAAGGCCACAGATCCAATCAGGTCAAAGAGTCTGGTGGTTTGTCAAGACTCAAAGCTAGTAGAAACCCCCCCATATCGAGCCAAGGGGGAACCTCAAGCCATGTGACCAATGATGTTGGAGATAGTGAGACAGCATAAAATATCATCCTCCACCTATAAGAAATGATCAACATAAAAACCAAGCTTCAAGCTAAATGGCACATGAGGGGTGTTGGAAAAATGGCCAGCGCTCCCCTCGGGATTCGTGACATGGCTTAACCGCCTCCTGTGTTTTCTATAAGTCTAGTGGTTGTATCAGGTATTAACAGGTCGATCTTTTGGTGCAACAGCAACTGCTACTTGTAACAAGTGGTATCAGAGCTTGGTCACAGGTTCGAATCCCCTCGGGTAATGCTGAGGGGGAGATTATTGGAAAAATGGCCAGCGCTCCCCTCAGGATTCATGACATGGCTTAACCGCCTCCTGTGTCTTCTATAAGTCTAGTGATTGTATCGGGCATTAACAGGTCGATCTTTTGGTGCAACAGCAACTGCTACTTGTAACAAGGGGAGGACAAGATGACTTGGACACAATGTTTGTACATGTCCCTTCTAGTGGCTCTTGTGATGGTCTCCTTCAAAAGGAGGAGCATCAAAGGAATACAAGAAAGGAGGTAGTTTACCTATCAAGATGCCAATGGAAGGGAGTGAGCTAATCTTCAAAGTAGCAACACTGATAGATTTGAACTAGAACTAACAAAGCAATCCTTTCAGAACAAGGAGCTAAGCACAAATATTTCTCACGACCAGAAGTAATCTCCCATTGATCTAAGTTTGTGTATGTAGAAAGCAAGCCAGGAGATAGTCTCAACAAATAGCGAGTTGAGCAGTTAATTCAGCGTAAACAATGTTTTGTGGAACACTTCGCATGCACCTAATAATGTACTGCAACATGAGAATCTGCACTTTCTCAACATGGACCCAAACAACAAATCCGAAGCTAGAACCCCAAACCTTAGAGCCATAGTTGATGGTATCAAAACGACATAGCATTGAAGGGATATCTAGGAAGAAGGTCTAGAAATGCTAATGTTCCATGAATCATAGAACTAGACTCTTGGGCAGCAGGAATCATAGAAGGCACTATCTATGATGACAGGGACACAGAGATCAATGAGTTGATCATTTATAAGGAGGGGATCTGTTGGTGCCTACTTCACATCTTAAGGCAAAGATACTAAAAAAATTTCATGATGCACCTATGGTTGGTCACCCGGGATTCTTCAAGACTTACAAGCAGGTCCAAGAGTGGTTCACATGGAAAGGACTCAAAGACGAAATCCTTAAGTATGTTAGAGAGTGTCCTACTTGCCAATAGAATGAAAATGAACACGCTTATCTGGCTGGTCTACTTCGGCCCTTATTCAGTCCTAATCAAAATTGGGAATGTATCTCCATGGACTTCATTATCGAGCTACCTAAGGTACAAAACAAGGATAGCATATAACTTGTGGTTGAAAGGTTGACCAAATTTATACACTTCTTTGCTATTTTTGCAACATATACTATAGCACAGGTAGCTAATTATTCTTTACGGAGATTATTAGATTGCATGGGATGCCCAAAAGCATAGTAGATAGGGACGGCAAGTTCCTAAGCCTCTTTTGGCAGGAGTTTTTCAAATTGAGTGGGACAAACTTCACTCCTAGCACAAACTACCACCCACAGACAAGTAGATAGACAAATATTGTAAATAAATGGGTGGAAGGATATTTCACAAATTATGTTTCAAGGCAATAGAGAGCTTGGGTAAAATGGTTACACCTTGGAGAGCATTGCTACAATTCCACCTACCACATGTCTATCAAGATGTCACCATTCACGGCATTCTATGTGTATGAGGCACCCAACTTCACTGGTTTGCTCTTTGGGAACAGTAGAGTGCCTAAGGCAAGAGATTTGTTCCAAGAAAGTCAACATATTTTTTTTTATTTTTCTAAGAATTTGTAGCAGGCACAGAATCAGTAGAAGCTATATGTTAATCAGCACCAAATAGAGCACAATTTTAAGGTGAGTGACATGGTGAGTTTGAAGCTTAAACAATATAAACGGTCTACTCTCAAGAAGAGCGGAGTGGGGAAGCTTAAGCCCAAGTTCTATGGTCCCTTCAGAGTCTTTGGGTGGGTTGGAAAGGTTATCTATGAGCTTGAGCTACTAGCTAATAGAAGAGTGCATAATGTGTTTCATGTATCCACGCTCAAGAAAGCACTCAGGCATAATGTGGTCACCTCATCAAAGTTGCTACCATTGGATGAAGAGGGGAAATTAATAATGATTCCAGAGCCAACATAGATTATAGGGAGTGTACCCTTCAAAAGAGGGTCATAAAGGAACACTTGGTCAAATAGAAGAATTTGTCAGTAGAGAATGCAACATGGGAGAATGAACAGATTTTTCAACATCTAGAGTTGAGAGTGCTTGAGGACAAGCAATTTCGGGAAGGGCGGACCGTAATGCCCCTTTCCTAAGCACTTCAGTTGGTCGTCTATTAGCCTATACAACGGGTTCCCATAGGCTAATAAGTTAGGTTAGGGAACTCATGATGACAATTTGTTTAAGCAGGGACAAGTGTTTATTTGAGCTCTGACAGTTGAGATTTTCACAAAACCCTTTTCTCAAGTGATTTTGAATGGTTTACCAAACTATTTTTAGTAAGTCAATTCCAAGCACCAACTAAACTAGTTGTTAGTATTGTTATTAGTTGGTGTAATTAAATATTCACTAATTACACTTTACTTAATCTTACTTAGGATAAAGAATTGCATAGTAGTTTGCATATGACACACCTAAGAGTTTACACCTATATTAAGCACATGGTGTAGGAGAATTCCACTTTAGGTGGTGATAGTTGTTATCCAATTCCATTTTATGTGTGAGATCCACCTTTAGTGCACATATCACATTATCATCCTCATCATACGGCACATACTTCATTGCATAGTGGAGGATGATCCACCATTAGTCGACATGTGATTCCACCTTGTATAGGTGATAGCTTATCAGCTCCTTATCATAGTCTCTTAGTGCCTTGCCTATATAAGCAGGCCTATTATGTACATTTCAATTATGTCCATTATCAATAATATCATTCTTGCATCTTAATGCAATTGTCTTGCCATTCTCTTGTGGAAGTTACCTTGGTCTTTCATTTGATCCTGGGGTGTTGTAGAGTCACCTAAAACTCTAACATTATTTTTAGTATAGTCGGTGAATACAATTAATGTTGATATTTTGGTTATCAATATAGTCTAGTGCTTTTAAATTAAATAACAACAAATTATTAAGTTATAAAGTTAAATTAAAGATTTAATGTTATCGTTATTTTAAATTATTTAATAAAGGACTATATGGGTGCCCAATATTAAAGTGAAAGTGTTTAAATTTACTGAAAGGGGCCTTTTTGAAGTTAGACGCTTAGACACCACCGTGGGGAGGTGATTAAAATTAAATTAAAAGCTCAAAGGCAAGAAGGGGCATAGTTTTTTAGAGCTTATTTCTCATGCTTGGTTTAGATATTTGGAAATCTCCTTTGCTGGTTGAACTCGTTCAATATGTAGCTTTGTGAGGACAAAATCCCTTACAAAGAACATCTTCTACGTTGGTGAGGGTCCCAATTTGGAGGATTTTGGTGGTTTCAATTCAGGAATCATATCAGAGCTTAAATGGTGATTTGATTATTCTTCTTCTTCAGTTCCAAAGCTGCACATTATCAGAGATTGTTTGTAGAGGCAGATTGAGAAGTATTGAATTCATCACAAATTGTAGACGCCATTTTGAGCGGGTCATACTCTTCCTGGCTGGTTGTACGGCCCTAGGAGGGACATGGGAGCTGGGTGTGGAGATTGATAGGGTTTTAGGGAGGTTTTGGTGCCTGTTTGAAGGCATTTGGACCTGCACCAGAAGTCTTCTTCATTTCGTAGCATTCAGAGGGTTTCCTAGAGTCTGGCATCCCATTTCACCATTGCCAGTTTGCAAATTTCAGTGCCAAATCAGACTTCTATATTGTTGGAGTTAATGGGTAAACATGAAATGTATTTGACAATTTGCTAATCATTTTAGCTATCTAGTATTGGCCCTTTTGATGATATATTGTACTCTCTATTCTGAAAATAATTCTGAGTTCTATCTTCCTATGGAGCTTTTTGTACATTGTCATTTCCTAAGTTATTATATTGCTGCAAGTTTTATTATTGTGAAACAAATATTCTATAAATCTCTCTACAACAAAAAACACTCAAAAACACGGAAAGGAAAAACAAAAAAAACAAGAGCGTATGTACAATACAACATATCAAAGTTAATATAAGGCAATGGAATTATAGAGCTTTTGATATATGTTACTTCATAAAATGAATTAGTATATATTATTAAAACGTATGCTTCCATCGCCATCATACTCTTTATTTCTATTATCGTGTGGCTTGCTACTACTGGTTCATTGAATATGTTTAATTGCACTTGCATAATATAGAAATATTATTACATATTGATGTCAACTCCTACAACTTACCAGTGGATCCTAACTTCTGGGTTAAAATGGCGGACAAAAACCATCAACATTCTGCCAGATTACTTCGAATTTATCTTTAAGAGAATACAGTGAAAATATCCAAAATAGCATTTTTAACTTTCTGTCCGAGATGGAATTCATACGAAATTGAGAGGTACCCTTCACATTTCGCATTTTAAAGTGCGAATTCCCAAACCCAATCACCCATCATGAAGTTTGTCTCTTAAAAAATGCTCATAAAGTCTGAATCTAGTTGTAGTAGTTAATCCTAGGTCAGAGGACTTGAATTTGGATGTGAATGGATGGCAACACTAAACATATTCATAAAATACGCTGTTTCTTCTGCTTACAAATTTCATCATGTTCCCAATTACCTAATCATACAGCCAAATGCACAACCAATATCAAACCAGCAGGCTTTTCACTGACTGTCAAACTGAAAGAACTTCAAATAGTAGTTACCAAAAAAAATCATTACCACGGTGTTAACGAAATTCCCATCCGTTCTACACTAAGCTTGACTGATATAAATGTTAGATTAAAATTTTAAGGCAGATGATAGTTTACTTTACGTTACAGAAAAATAGTGTGACATCGATGATTTAAGATTTTGGTTGTTGGAAAGTTAGGTTTAAATTTACAAGTGGCTGAAAAATCCAAAGAGCATTAACAAAAAATTAATACAAGAAAACCTCAATTAACAGATAAAGTAATGTTGAAGCCAAAGGATTCTTACATATCGGTATTATCAGGTCCATAAGCCCGTGAAGCAGTCGACTGTCTATCGAACCAGCGTGCCATGATGCTCTGGCTCTAAAATTATCTTTCTTACTCACGATATTCGCATATTCAACATTGATTGTTTTTCCCTCCTAAATCAGCGGGAAAAGCAATCGAGTTTTCTGTAGAAGTGATATACAGACAAATTGTCTGTAAATATGAATCATGTCAGTTTGGTAAGCCAGTATTTTCAAAGAATCTCGAGAAGCTGAAAGTCCAGCGCCCTCTAAATTATTTTGTAAAAGAAAAATTCAATTACCATCCTTTTTCGGATAATAATCATCGTTGAAAGCTATAAATCTGTAGTGTAATGATATTCACTGGTCGCATGCCCATCCTCTTTTAGCTTTTCGCTTACTTTGACAAGGATTTTTCAGATTGCTTAGTATTGAAGATATATTTTAGAATGTTTTAATCACTAGCAATGGCATTGGCATCTTCGTGTGCAATGGATATGCTAAGATGTGTGGGAAGTAAATTAGGGAAAGCTTTGGTCTATTTTCTATGTACATTTATATCATACATGAGATCAATTGGTAGGCCACTTAGAATATAATATTTTTTTGCACAAGAGAGGTCTTAATAGTGAAGTGATAGTTTTAAATCAAGTATGCATCGACTTACAAGAATCCAATCATAAACAAAATCTTTAAATTAAGAAGTTAATCAATTTATATTACCAATATGTACTTGTTATGTTTCTAATGGGGTGAGAGGGAGAGATATGTATCTGTGTGTGTGTGTGAGAGAGAGAGAGACAGAGAGAGAGAGAGAGAGAAAGAGAGAGAGAGACCAAGATAGAGATAGAGGGACAAATGAAACAAGAAATATGGAAAGAGAGATATAAAGAGGAAAATAAATATAAATATAGAGGTGTAACACGAGGGAAAGGAAGAGGGAGGGAGAGAGAGAGAGATAGATGGATATAGAGAGGCATGCCTAAACATGGATGGGGAGAGATGAATATAGAAGTAGAGATGAAGATGGAGCAAGAGAGAAAGAGGGAAAAAAGATAGAGGGGGGGAAGGAGATGGATTAGAGATAAAGATATAAATATAGGGGGATAGAGAGGGAGAGATGTGGAGGGGGATAGAGAGAGATCTATCGAGAAGCACTGAGAGATAGAGATATATACAGATTGTTAGATAGAGTGATAGAGAGATAGAGATATAAGGAGATATAGATAGAGATATAAACAAATAGAGATGGAGAAAAGGTTAGAGAAATAGGGGACATAGACATATATTGGAAGAGAGTAAGAGAGATATAGATATATAGGAAGAGAAAGGGAGAGACATAGAAACAAAGAAATAGAGATGGTGAAATGGGAGGGAATGAGAGATGGTGAGGTTGGGAGATGGCGAGAGTAGGGGAGAAAGAGAGAGGGAGGGAGAGAAGGGGAGAGAGATAGGTAGAAAGATAGATAGATAAGGAGATGAAGGTGGAGAAATATATGGATAGAAAGAGATAAAGAGAGTCGATAGTTTGTCAAGAGAGGTGAGGGTTTTACCTTTAGTAGATTGTCATGGATTTTGGGTACATAAGGGTTCTTTTCTTTCTGAATCAAAATTATCTATAGATATGACTATGCTATGGCACTAGAGACTTAGCCACATTGGAGAAAAATGTCTAAGGACCTTGAAAAATAAAGCCATTGTTTAATGTTTGAATGGTTTTGATCTTGACTTTGATTTCTATGTGAATTCCATTGATAGAGAACAAAATCATGTTCAATTTTACTCAAGTTCTTATAAATCTCGTGGTGTGTTGGATCTTATCCATTATGATGTGTTTGGTCCTATAAATATTCCCTCCATTGAAAATTCCACATATCATGTTTCATTTCCTAATGATTATTTTATAAAGAGTAAATTTGAAGTTTCCAGTTGATTTGAAGACTTAAAGCAATGGTTGAATTACAAACTAGAAAGAAAGCAAAATGCTTGAGGACTAAAAATGACAGTGAATTTTTCCCTAATGATTTTGATAGATTCTATAAAGATTATGGCATTCACAAATAAATAGAAGACAACTGTGTATTCTCCACAACAAAAGAGTGTTGCAAAAAAAAATGAATAGGAAATTGATGGAGAAGGTTTGGAGTATGTTGAGTGGTGTTGGACAAGAATAAGAATTTGCATGAGATGGACTTTGTGTTTTAGAGGCTTATAGCTATTGAGTTACCTCGAAATATCTAGTTGGTGAGACTCTATGAGAAGATTGCTCTACGATTATATTGTACTCTCTTGTTGAAATCTGAATAATATATTGGGTGACTTTTAGGGTGTGGGGGTTTTTCCCCATGTAAATCATTGTATTGTGGTATGCACGTTATTTATGTTCAATTCTATTAGGTTTATGTAATCATTGTAAGATTTGAGAAATTTTTTGCTTAACCCTCCTCTCAAGGTTAGTGTGGGGACTTGTTGCACTACCTTAGCTTCCCTATAACAAGATCATCAATTCAATGAATTGGATATATATTCTTCATAGCGATTTTGTCCAAGGCCCAATAATCAATACATAGTCTCCATGTTCCATTTTTTTTCTATCTCAAATGATTGGGTTGCCATGAGTGATATAATTGGTTGAATATAGCCCTTCAAATTAGTTCTTTAATATGTTGTTTAATCTTATGATTCTCCAAAATCAAATTTTTTTATAATGACCCATTTGACAATGGTGTCTATGGGATTATGTTAATTGAGTGTTTAACTTGACATTGTAGTGGAAATCCTACTGGTGAAGTGAATATATTATGATACCATTCAAATATCTTTTCCATTCAATTTTGTTATGTCGTGATGGTTGATATTTTAGTGTTATTGTCACATAAGATTTTATTCTCTTCTTTTGGTTGTGTGATTAGTAATGCAAATACTCTAGCATGGGCAATCAAATGTCTATATTATTTTGCACTAATTAAAGAAGCGGGATTTGTAAGACTTACCTCAAGAATTGAATTCTTCTATTTAGCCAACTTGACAACAAACAATGCATGGCCTATATAGGGGCTTGCCTTAGTCAACCCATCATTTCAATTATCTCCACATTCACGAATAACCAAGTACATATTTGAAAACAATTGTGCATGCTCTAAATATTAAGTGTATCTAAGACTGTGATGAGTTAAAGAAAAAAAACATAAATAAGAGTCCCCAATCAATTGTGTTAGAGTGAACCCTAGACAAGATGAGCAAAGGTGATGCATACATTGACTCTAGAACATTTGAATCAATTAGATTTTTCTTGAAACTAAAATCTTAGGCTTACTAGTGGAACATAAAAATGACATAAAATCATAACTAATCCTTTAATGAGTGGTACAAAAAAAAAATCATTCAATGATTCCTTATTACACTCGAATATCCCTTGAAGCCTCCATGATTAAATGCTTGATGAATACTTCATGATTGTTGATCTAAATCTCAGGTTTATATAATCCTTATTATATAAATTTATTTTTGTGTAGCATGCACTTCAATCACATAATAAATACTTTATACTAAATGAGGAAATCTAACTAGCTTTTATATGAAATTGTGGCTTAAATTGACTAGAGGGCCAACTTATAATTTGGTCATACTCCCATATCAAGAATATATATAAAAATACCAAGATCTACTCATCATCCTCCCAAAAGTTTAGCCAATACAAAGGGGGTAAGATGTTGTCTATTATTGACATAGTTCGTGGTTACAAAAATAGTTTGAATTGAATTGATTCAGATTTTGAGGTTAGAAAGATAATGTGGTCATGATATTAGATCTAAAATTGATATGGGTGTTGAAAAAACCAAAGTAGGGCTTTAATTGCATTTAAATAAATGTAATAGAATGAGACTCAATTTGAGTTTAAGGATTAAAATAGCATAAAAGGGACACTAAAATAAGGGACCAAATATAAGTCTATTGAGATTTGAAATAGAATAGGATTCGTGTTCTTTAATTAGGTGTTAATTAAGCTAGAAATGGTCTCAAATAATGCATAGAGGAGTGAGAAATCTATAATGGGTGCTCAGAGAGTGTGAAATTGGGGTCACCTACCAAGGGAGTACAATTTACCACACTAGATGTATTCCTCACTTTAGTGATTGTATGACACTATGTGCACATGCAAGATAAAGTATAGGAAAGTAAACATTAGGAAAATGATATAATTTGTCAAAAGAAGCCCCTAAAGTAGCAAGTACTTGCAATACAATGTTAGGAATCACATGCTTCAAAAACCACTATGTTGCAACAAATCAAAATCTCTTAGGATATTATTGAAAGAGTGATGAAATTTGAGGGTAGTTATATCCCCCCTTCTTTCTACTTGTTAATTTAGGAAGTAGAAATAGGGTATCGTGTCTAGCACACCAAATTATGAAAATAAAGTGATGACAACATGACTTTAGTAGGGTGATTTATCAAAATGATGCCATGAAAAAAAGTACCTAGTAAAGAGGAGAACTGAATCGTGATTACAATGCAATAGATAGAATGTAAATTGGAGTTCTCTAATTCACTTTTTTTGATAGGAATATTGAACTATGCTAAATTAGAGTTTGGAGAGGAATTTACTTTTATAAGGTGAAAGTGAGCTATTCGCCTTGTCTTATTCTCATTTGTCTACAGTATAGAGGAGTTAAAAACATTGAATATACCATGTAAGTGACATCTATATTCCACCTAGATGGGGGTTCTAAAGCTAGCCATCACAGAGGGTTTCCAAATGCATGGGGTGGGATAGCCCCACTTTTCTTTGTTGTCAATTATTTTTATTTTGGTTTAATTTTCTTCATGCTAGACTAGTCAACATGTGGGCTCCCCTATTTGGATGTTGTAGTCCTATTAGGGTTCCATGGTCCCAAATTAGGGTTCCTAGTCCATTTGAGGTATGCCGCATGAACAAAGAAATAAGTTGATGAAAGAATCGTATTGATAAAAAAATTATTTGTATGTTTATACTCTCATCCTATCATGTGTAAGCACATAGATAGTTTAATATATACCTATTTTCAAGATTAGGTTGGGTATCTCCCCTTGGTACACAACTCCACCCATATAAGATAAGATTATGGTGGGTATATGATGGGATAAGCTAGGATAGACTAGCTAGTCTATGCTCTGCTTCTTGTCCAAGGACTCAAGTGCACTACTGACACATGTGGTTGGTCTATAGGAACCTTCTACATTCAAGGGACCCCTGACCTACCTAACTCTCCCACCAAGTTCAATCAATTCACTCATCAATACTCCATACTTTGCAATTTAGCTAGTAGCCTTCTCCTAGGCTTATCACGGGTCTTTTGACTCCCAATGCTATCACACACTCGAATAGTGAGATCTAATAGGTTCCAAGGTGTTTTTTTAGGCATTTGACACCTCCTCATGGCATTGGTTCAATAGGGTTTTCACCCGATTTGGTAGTTCCTTTGGAAACTAGGGCTACTAGAATAGGCCTAATTAGCCCTTCACCCGGTTTCATAGGGGATTTAAGACCTTTTCTCCATAGAACCAACAACCCTATCCTAAATAAATTCTACTCCATATGACCCAAACTCAAATATTTTCAAGGTCTTAGGTGCCCATGTGACCGTACAACAATATTCCCTATTTATGAGGGTTTCAAGGGTTACAAGATTTTTCACTGCTCCTAGCTTCACCAATGTCGTTCTAACACTCTTCAAAGCTCCTCCTTCACAAAACTTGACCTTCATACACCCATCTCACATCCCTCCAAAGGGCTTAGCTTGGAACTTCATCCTCTAACTGCTGGAGCTTCTTGAATGCTGTTGGAACCTAGCTGGGTTCTTGCTAAACTCGCCTAGGGTATCCACAAACAATTATTTGTCTTTCTTTTCAAGGGCCCTACATTTGTGTACATATAAAATAGGGTCTTTACCTTCATTATGCATGATTCCATGGCAATCCCACGATGGACAAGAAAGTTACAGGCCCATTTGTAATAAACTCTCCAAACTGGCAGAGCACTGACAGCACAAAGATATGAACAAAAGATGCTAAGAAACTTTAAAAGAACCTAAACTATTACACACATAAGACAATATAAACACACATAAACAAAAAAACTTTCAAATATTCAATAGAACTTCCACTGTATTCACAAAATATCAGTCATAACAAGGACTGTTACACACTGAACTTCACCAGTCTGTCTTCCTCGTACAATAACTTCACAAATCTTTCAACCAACCCATACATTAGGGTTTTCCAAGGATTAAATACATTTTTCCTTTAGTGATTGTTAGTTCTTGAGAGTCTATTGTGTCTCTTGGGTTAGACATCCCTTACAAAGCAAGAAATGGCTTGGAAACTTTTAAAAAGTTGCTTGAACACTTTTTGTTCCCCAATACAAATAGACCATTATGAGGCTTACCAAAGCACTCATATGCATCACATGACCACTAATCACTAACTTCTAAACCCAAACACCCCAACTTGACATTTTTCTAGAATTAAGGACAAAGCAAACTTAAGAAGATAAACAGGCCTCTAGGACTAACTCTTGGCCTAGCCACAACCAAAATTTGATTCAACCAACATGATGACTCTTATTGCTACTTACATGTTTTTGACACACCAAAATAAGAAGGTGAGGGCCCTTATAGAGGTTCTCCTGCACCATGCTCCCCCTCAGCACAAGCTAAGGTACCTTGGGATCTAGAAGTGCTGGATCAATCCCAAACTTCTTGAACTGTCCTTCTTCAACCCAGGTGGTTTTAGATTCAGGTTGATCCTTCCATTTAATCAGGTGTTCCATGTAGATGTAATGTTTAGTTGCCTTCTTTACTCTGGATTCAAGGATACTCTCTGCTTTAGCCGGTTCCTTCTTGGGCATGGCATTTGGATCTATGTCTTGGAGTACCTTAGGTGTACCTATTTCTTGCTGATTGATGTCACCCTTAAATCTGATCAGATTTGCAACATTGAACACCGATGAGATGGCCAAATCTAAAGGTAAATTCACCTTGTAAGCATTTTCTCCATACTTTGCTAAAACCTTGCAGGGGCCTACTCTCCTCATTTGCAGCTTAGTAGGCATGCCTTTTTGCATTCTTGCCTTGTTAAGATGGACCATAACATAGTCCCCAATCTGAAAATGTACTTCTTTTCTCTTTTCATCCACTTTATCCTTGAGCCTTTGAGTAGACTCCAGAATAGACTTCTTTCACCTGCTCTTGCACCTCTTTGATAGTTTGAGTGAAATCTTCAGCTTGTCCACTCTTCAACTCCATGGAACCTAAATCCCTCAATTCACAAACTCCTCTAGGATGCCTCCCATAAACAATCTCAAAAGGACTTCTTCCTGTGGTCCTATTCACACTATCATTATATGCATATTCAGCCTGAGATATAACAAGATCCCAAGTCTACCCATACTCCTTTGTTAGACACCTTAGCAAATTGCCAAGCACCCTATTGATGACCTCAATTTGGCCATCAGTTTGAGGATGGTATGCGGAACTAAAAGAGAGATTAGTTCCCAGCCTTTTCCATAAAGTTTGCAGAAAATGACCCATGAACTTGTTGTCCCTGTCTGACACAATACTCAACGGAAGTCCATGAATTCTAACAATCTCTTTAAAGAAGAGATGTGCTACATAACTGGCATCATGAGTACTTCTACATGGAATGAAATGACTTATCTTAGAGAACCTGTCAACAACAACATAGATGCTATCCATACCTAATTTGGTTTTAGGGAGTCCAACTACAAAGTCCATACTTACACACTCCCAAGGCCTATTTGGAATTGGTAGAGGTTGACAGAGTCCTGCATTGCTTGACCCTCCTTTAGCTCTTTGGCATACTCCACATTGCTCAACATACCTCTTGACATCCCTTGCTAGCTTAGGCCAAAAGTAGTATCTCTGTACTAACTCCAAAGTCTTGTTTATGCCAAAATGACCACTTAGGCTGCCATTATGCTTCTCTTGGATCAGATTTTCCCCCATGGATCATCTAGGTACACAAAGTTGATTATCTTTAAACAACCCATTTTGAAGGGTGTAATCTACAAACTCACCATGAAAGTTGTTCTCAAACTCCAGGCACACCTTGTAGGCTTGTGAGAATTCTTCATCCTCCTCATATAAGTCTTTAAAACCTGTTATTCCAATGCTTTACAACTGTACCTCTTGGACAGTCACTAACTTCCTACTCAAGGCATCTGCTACCTTGTTGAGCTGCCCTTTCTTATGCTTGATTGTGAAGGTAAAGGACTGGAGATATTCCATCCACTTCAAGTGCCTGTTACTGAGCTTCTCCTAAGTGTTTATGTAGCTTAAAGCCTGATTATTAGTAAAGACAAAAAATTCTTTTGGCAAAAGATAATGCCTCTACTTTTTGAGAGATTGTACTAATGCATACAATTCTAAATCATAAGCTGAATACTTTTTCTTTGCTTCATTGAGCTTCGCACTAAAGAATGCTACAGGTCTCCCTTCTTAAATCAAAACACCCCCTACTATTGTACCACTTGCATCACATTCAATGGTAAACAATTTATCAAAAGTAGGCAAGAGTAGGATAGGTTTAGTGGCTACCTCTTGCTTCAATGTTTGGAATTCTTTTTCAGCTGCATCAATCCATTTGAATTTAGTTTTCAGCCCTCCTTTGATAGTGTCTAATACTAGTGCACAAATCCCACTAAAGTTCCTCATGAACTTTCTATAAAGTTGGGCTAGACCATGAAAACTTCTAACTTTTGTCCCTATTTTTGGGGTAGACCAATTCAAGATTGCATCCACCTTGCTTGGGTCCATTTTCAAAGTACCCTTGGACACTACAAAGCCCAAATAAATTATCTCTTGCTGCATGAACTCACACTTTTCTAGGTTGATGGCTAATTGCTCTTCATGTAGCTTCTTCATCACCAACCTTAAATGTTCCAGGTGTTCTATTTTTGTCTTGCTATAGATGAGTATATCATCTAGATACACCACCACAAATCTGCCTGTGAAGTCCTTCAAGACCTCATTCATTAACCTCATGAAAGTGTTGGGGGCATTGGTAAGCCCAAATGGCATTACAAGCCATTCATACAATCCATCGGTGGTTTTGAAAGCGGTCTTCCACTCATCACCCTCCTCAATTCTGATTTTATGATAACCACTCTTCAAATCTAGCTTTGTAAAATGCATAGCACCTCCTAAGCAATCCATCAAATCCTCTATTCTTGGAATGGGAAACCTATACCGGATAGTGATCCTGTTGATAGCCCTTGAATCTATGTAAAGTCTCTATTTTCCTCCTTTCTTGGATGCCAAAACTACTGGAACTGCACATGGACTTATACTCTTTTTAATCAGCCCTTGATCCAACAACTCTTGCACTTGCCTTGCTACTTCCTTATTCTGATCCGGGCTTAGCTCGTAGGTTTCTTTGTTAGGTAGAGAAGCACCGGGAACAAATTCAATTTGATGACTTATTTCTCTTCTTGGAGGTAAAGTGGCAAGGGTTCCATCACTCACTATGTCTTTGAATTCTTTTAGCATTTGTTGCACTTCCAATGGTAAATCTACCTTCAACTTCTTTTCTTCCTCCTTTGGCTTTACCATAATAGCACACCCTATGGTCTCCTCATCCTGTAGAGCATATAAGAACTCTTTACCACTGCTAAGCAACACACTGGGTGTCTTAGAAGTTCCCTCTTCATTCTCTGTTATGGACTAAATTTTGAAAGTCCTTGCATCTTTCTTAAAAGAAATGGAGTTCTCCTCTCCATCGTAGATCATCTTCCTATCAAATTTCTAGGGTCTTCCCAATAGAAGATGGCATGCATCCATGGGTAAGACATCACAAAGAATTCTATCTTTATAGCCTCCAATAGAGAATTCTACCCATGTCTGCTCATTAACTAGCACACTTTGTTCTTGGTTCAACCAAGTTACCTTGTAGGGGTTTGCATGAGGAATCTTTGTGAGTTTCAGATTCTTTGCTACTTCCTCTGCTATAGTGTTATCAGTAGACCCTAAATCTACTATAACCTTGCACACTTTTCCTTGTATCTTGAATTTGACTCTAAAAAGAGCCCTTCTCTGTTTGGGTTCACCTTGATTAGGCTACCTTATAAGCACTCTCCTAAACATGAGATTCTCACCCATTTCTGATTCCAATTTGCTGACTTCATTAGTGCATGAGCTGTTGTTGTCCTCTTGGGTATAGGCTACCCTCTTCTCATTATGTGAGGTTGTTGGTTTATCAGGACACCTATAGGCAGGGTGTCCAAGTTGTCCACACTAATAGCACTTCATAGTGGCAAAATAGGAGTTGCTCCTTCCTGTTCCTCTTCCTCTACTTCCTTGAGAACCTCTTCCTCTACCATAAGATCCTCTTGTACTAATTTCTAAACTTTGTTCCAAGAGTTTGCTCTCACCTTGGTTTCTTGATTCACCACCTCTACTAGAACCTCCTCTTTGACCTCCTCTAGCGTCTCTACCCCTTCCTCTATTCTTGGAATTAGGTTCTTGCTTTCTCCTTTGTTTGTCTTCAAGTTTTTGTGCCATATGCTGACAACCAAGTAAGGTAGTAGGAGTGAACAAACTCATCTCTTCTGCTATGCTCCATTTCAAGCCACCGAGGTACCTTGCTACTTTAATGCTTTCATCTTCTTGGACTCTAGATCTCAAGCTCAATTTGTGGAACTCTTCAGTATAGGTAGCTACATCCATCTCCTTCTATCTAAGTGTCAACCCTTTCTTATGCTATTATATTTCATAATCAGCTGGTAGGTATGCTTCCCTGACCTTGTTGACCATGGCTTTCCAATTAGAGATTGGATTCTTTCCCTCTTTCTCTCTTTCACCCTACAAGTAGTTCCACCAGGTTAATGCGTGTCCTCTCAACCTAGATTTAGCCACTTTGACCTTATGTGCCTCTGAGATCTCTTCACATTCAAAGTGATTCTCCATGCCTTCAATCCACTGCATCACAAGCTCAGTATCCATCCTGCTAGTCAGTAATGGTACACCTTCAAGTGCCTTGCCTGTGATAGCCTTTATAGCTTTGAGAAACTGCTCATCTTGTGTTGGAGGATTAGGTGTGGGTACATCATCATCAAGAGTCTTCTCTTTCCCCTTAGCATCCTGCTCCTCCATTTTCACATTCACCTTATCTGCTTTTGCTTGGACATCATCCAAGAGCTGTTCCATCTAATACAACCTTTCTTACAGGAGTCTGTTAGCTTCCTCCTGATCTTCTACTTTCTTGGAAAGCTCTGCATTGGTCACCATTTTCTATTTTTTAGATGATCCACTTGATTCTTCTGGTGGTTGAAACATCCACCCTTCACTTCCCAAGCCTTAAGAAGCTTTGATACCAATCTGATGGGATAAGCTAGGACAAACTAGCTAGTCTATGCTCTGCTTCTTGTCCAAGGACTCAAGTGCACTACTGACACATGTGGTTGGTCTATAGGAACCTTCTACATTCAAGGGACCCCTGACCTACCTAACTCTCCCACCAAGTTCAATCAATTCACTCATCAATACTCCATACTTTGCAATTTAGCTAGTAGCCTTCTCCTAGGCTTATCACGGGTCTTTTGACTCCCAATGCTATCACACACTCCAACAATGAGATCTAATAGGTTCCAAGGTGTTTTTTTAGGCATTTGACACCTGCTCATGGCATTGGTTCAATAGGGTTTTCACCCAATTTGGTAGTTCCTTTTGAAACTATGGCTACTAGAATAGGCCTAATTAGCCCTTCACCCGGTTTCATAGGGGATTTAAGACCTTTTCTCCATAGAACCAACAACCCTATCCTAAAGAACTTCTACTCCATATGACCCAAACTCAAAGATTTTCAAGGTCTTAGGTGCCTATGTGATAGTACAACAATATTCCCTATTTATGAGGGTTTCAAGGGTTACAAGATTTTTCTCTACTCCTAGATTCACCAGTGCCATTATAACACTCTTCAAAGCTCCTCCTTCACAAAACTTGACCTTCATACACCCATCTCACATCCATCCAAAGGGCTTAGCTTGGAACTTCATCCTCTAACTGCTGGAGCTTCTTGAATGCTGCTGGAACCTAGCCGAGTTCTTGCTAAACTCGCCTAGGGTATCCACAAACAATTGTTTGTCTTGCTTTTCAAGGGCCCTGCATTTGTGTACATATACAATAGGGTCTATACCTTCAGTATCCATGATTCCATGGCAATCCCATAGTGGACAAGAAAGTTGCAGGCCCATTTGTAATAAACTCTCCAAACTGGCAGAGCACTGACAGCACAAAGATATGAACAAAAGATGCTAATAAAATTTAAAAGAACCTAAACTATTACACACATAAGACAGTCTAAACACACATAAACAAAAAAACCTTCAAAGATTCAACATAACTTCCACTGTATTCACAAAATATCAGTCATAACAAGGACTGTTACACACTGAACTTCACCAGTTTGTCTTCCCCGTACAATAACTTCACAAATATTTCAACCAACCCGTACATTAGGGTTTTCCAAGCATTAAATACATTTGTCCTTTAGTTATTTTTAGGTCTTGAGAGTCTATTGTGTCTCTTGGGTTAGACATCCCTTACAAAGCAAGAAATGGCTTGGCAACTTTTAAAAAGTTGCTTGCAACTTTTTAGCAACTTTTAGTTGCTTGAACACTTTTTGTTCCCCAATAAAAATAGACCATTATGAGGCTTACCAAAGCACTCATATGCATCACATGACCACTAATCACTAACTTCTAAACCCAAACACCCCAACTTGACATTTTGCTAGAATTAAGGACAAAGCAAACTTAAGAAGACAAATAGGCCTCTAGGACTAACTCTTGGCCTAGCCACAACCAAAATTTGATTCAACCAACATGATGAATCTTATTGCTACTTACATGCTTTTGAAACACCAAAATAAGAAGGTGAGTGCCCTCATAGAAGTGCCCGTGCACTAGTATATTAGATGCCCACAATGGAATATCATGATGTGATATTGATGCAATTGATTAAGTTAGGCACTTTTGTATTCCCCTTACCCATTGGAGAGGTGAAAATGACACTCAAGGATATGGATCAAATCTTGTAGCTTCTAGTGCATGACATTAATTTAGGGACAAATAGCCACAATCTCATTTTGTTATTGCATATAGTCAAATATACTGTATAGATAGGGTTGTATGTAGACATAGGAATTAGAACATAACAATAAATAATAAATAAATTAAAGAGAGTAACTGTCAAGTTACAATTCCTAAGCAATTACCTACCCTAATTAAGAGACAATAATGAAACAAGGAATGAAATGCATATCAAATAAACAAATCCATATAAAACAATTGCAAACCATTCATAAAAGTTCTCCCTTGGCATTTATCTTCTTTATGTCTTTTGTGGGTTCTCAAATTTGCTCCTTAGCTTGATTGCCTAAAGATTCAAAGTTTGTGGTTTGAGAAATAATGAAGTATGCACTTTATTTTAGGGCTCATTTGGGTGTTGGAATTAGAGCCCATATTCTGGAATTAGATTTATAGATAATGTCAATTCCATGTTTGTGTCCATCCAAAAAATTGGAATTGGAATTTTGAAATTCCAATTTTGCCCCCAAAATGGGCATTTCATCTTCCACTCAAATAGGCGGAATTGGAATTTCGAATTCCAATTCCAATTTTTATAAAACCAAATTTAATATTTCGTTGGGATCCGTGACTATAAGGATGTATATTATATTGATATAAGGATGTATATATACACATGTGTGTATTTGTATTTGTTTATATATATACACACATGTATGTATATAAACACGTGTGTATGTATCTAACACACGTGTGTGTATATGTGTGTATGTGTATGTGTATGTGTATGTGTGTATACACACATCTACACACATGTGTGTATGTATACATATGTGTATGTGTATATATACACATGTGTGCATATGTGTATATATACACACATGTATGTGTGTATATATATAAACATATATACACCATATTTAAAGAAATTAAAATAAAGAATTAAAATTCCTTTTGCATCTTCTTAGTCATTTTCTAGGTGAACCAAACAGGTCAGCCCATATTCCGAAAATCATTTTCAAGATTTGTATCTTCCAGAATTGCAGCATCTTCCAAAATTGACTGGAATTGGCATTTGGTATTCCAACACCCAAACAGGCTCTTATAGATTTTAGGATTCCAATGGGCAATCTAGATTAATAAGATGCACTAGTTGATAATGGATGGTTGGGATTGGTTGAGACTAAACTAATTAGACAAATGACTTGGATTGATTAGCAAATGACCGGATCCATAAAAAAACTAATTGATGAAATAATAGACTTGACTGATAAATGACTAAATGGATTAATCAAAAGACCAAATAGACCAAATAATAAGATTGGGAGTTAGTGGTCATTATATTGGAGGTGGAACTAGAAGAATAAACTAGCATAAATCATTGAAAAATTATTTAATTGTGCATGAGGAGGAAATAAATAAAATAAATTATTTATTTATTTTTAGAAGAATCAATTGACTTTGGGGAGATAGAAAAACTAAATAAATTAAGCATTCATTTAATTATAGAAGAAACAATTAGTAAATTAAATAATAAAAATAATTGTTTAACTATAGATGAAAATAACAAGAAAGTTAATTTCATTAAATAATGATGATTATTTAATTAAAATTGAGAAAATGAATCAATTAAATAATTAAAATTAGTTAATTAATATTAGAGGAATAATTAGATAATTAAACAAATAAAATTATTCAATTATGAGAAATTGGAGGGACGAAGCATATTGGCACATCTATATTATGATCATAGGAAGTATGTGTACTATGGGGGACCCAGTTTTATGAATTTCATGCTTCTATAGGTATGACCATTTGAGCATATAGCATGCACTAAACCAGTTGGATGCTTGATTGTGATTCCAACATCATACCCACGAACACATGCCTACTCAAAATGGATTCCATGGTAAAGAGGTGATTTGTTGTATTGGAGAGTTAGTTTTGATAGGTTAGCAATTTCAAACATCGCAAGTAGATAGTATAGGACCACGAGGAGGTGGTTGAGGCAGTGGACACAACTAGTAAGGATGCAGTGATACTCCCTATTACAACCTAGTCACTGTGATTATACTTAATGTCTTTTTACAATGAGAGAGTAACATAAAAATTTGGTGATATACAAGGTATTTCTCTTCTTGTACCTATTTACATGTAATTACCTTAGAGTGTGATAAGACCTAGAGATCAGTAGAGACCCATATCATAGGATGTTTCTCTTAGAGACCTATAAGATGTAGAGTAGGATAATCCTCTAGTCTTTGTTAAGGACATGGTTGTCATGCACAAATACTTCACTAGATAGTGGAGTATACATGGTCTTGCCCTGGTATTTCCTAGGAACCACCCTATTGGATATTTGAGGCGATTGGTAAATTCAAGAGATAATGAGGAGTAGGGAGAGGAGTTAGAAGAGGATTATGATTATAGTCAAGAGTAGGATGATGATCACACTAGAGACCAAGTGTAGGGTAAGTATCTTTCATGGAAAAATGGGAAACATGAGAATCACACCTAGGACCCATGATTATTAGAGGGAAAAGGGAAGAGGGTGGATGGAAAAGACCCCAACTATGCCATACAATATATTATATCTAACATTTACCATTGTATACCTTGAGTGGGTAGAGAAATACCTGGATGTAAGAAATTGCACTAATGTTTTGAACTTTTATATGTTTATTTTGATTTTAGTAAACATGATAATGTAGTTGATTCCATACTTGTTTGTTTTCTTATAGTGGGCACAATATGATGGCATGACTTTGTGAGATGTTCTATTAGAGGGATTTCATACCTGGTAAGATCCTAATATTCACCATAAAATAGATCTAGATTACAACTAGGGAGACATAAGGAAATATTTGAGCTCATGTCACAATTGCGAGTTGAGTCTGAGACTCTATAGTAGGAAGTCGAACAATGGTAAACCATATATCAACAAATACATGGCATCATTAATTTTTTTAGGGTGAAGATGATATTTTATCAGAGTATGGTCTAGGGGATGGAGAGGAGTGCCTCTAGGAGTTACTCACAATCCACATTACTACATAGATGCCCTCTCTATGACCTACATAGCTTGGGCCTCAAGATTCCAACAACCACAAACCCTAGAGAGATAAGATGTATAAGATTTCACATTACATTTTATCTTTCTGGTGAATTTTGAACATATATATCTACCTATCATAAATTATATCCCTATGCAATTTATTGCTCACCTAGGCCCTATTTTAGCATTCTTAGCCTCTTATACTTGATATGTTTTATTTGAATCAATTCCTCCTCAACATTTTGGACTTCAAGTCCCAATTTGAGCTTGCAATAGGGGGAGCAAATCACCTCTGGTAACCCGCTTCAGCTAATTAGGGCCCAAATTTGAATTGCTTAATGATTAGCTTGCAGAAGTAGGAATTTTAAACCCATGCCATCTTGCTTATAAATTAGCACCCCAAGATGCTTGATGAGGTATAAAAATCAATCTTTCCTCCCTCATTTTGACATCTATACTCAATAATTCAATTGTGTCTTCAAGTTCAAGCATTCAAGTCCTCAAGAGCAAGTGATCAAGCATCCAAGACATTAAAGATAAGGAGTAATTTTTAGATGTATGCATTCAGGATGACATCCATTATCTTATTTTCCTAAAGTCAACTCTGCAAGGTCAACATCAACATCTTCATGAGAATTTAAACTCAAAGAAGGCCTATAAAGATACAAACATTTCATTTTCACCTCTAAACTTAGTTACATGTCAGCACAATTTTATTTCCATTCCAAATTACATTCTAGTTTCAAGTTTAATTCCTAAACTAGGGATTGACTTAAGCAAACCCCTTTCCACCCAACACTTTTCATTTTATTATTTGTGTAGGAACATGTTACAGATGCACAAAAAATGTTAGAGATCAAGCATTCAAAGATCTATAGTTTGTAGATCATTTTGTCAGAGAGTGAGATGAGCAAGTCACTCTGACCAATTTAGTTCTTCATTTTTGGCCCAAAATTCAAATCACGGGTCAATTACAATTTATACTTCCCAAATATTTTGTTACAATTTTCCTGTCATTTTTTATTTGCATGTACATGCAAAAAGTCATCTTTTCTCCCTATTTTGATCTAGCTTATTCATTCATCTTCCATAATTGCATACTCATCGTCCATATACAAATAAGAGCCATTGAATTCACCTCATGCCCAAGAATCCTTGATCTAAGTAGATCATTCCCTTTTCTCAATGTTAATGAAAGTGGAAATAGACCTAAGCGCGCTCTCTCTCTCTCTCTCTCTCTCTCTCTCTCTCTCTCTCTCTCTCTCTCTCCCCATGTGTTTCTCCTTTTTCCTTGTTACTAGATTGATAAATTGTTCTAAGTCGCTTGGGGGTGTGGTATTTCCTTGTCCCTTTTGCCTTAACAAAATTTTCTAATGCGATGATCTACTTTACTAAGAGTATGAATGCAAGCTAATACTCTCACTAAATTAGGGGCTAAATGTATCATCATAAATTATGTCCTTATGCAATTTATTTCTCACCTAGGCCCTATTTTAGTACTCATGGTCTCTCATACCCAACATGTTTGATCCAACTCAATTTCATCTTTAATTATGTTATTTTCTTGGTACTTTGGACCTCAAGTCCTAATTTGAGACCATATGGCGGGGAGAGGGGGGGGGGGGGGGCAAGTGACCTTCTCACATCAATTGGGGCCTAAAGTTGAATCTCTTAACGATTAGTTTGTGAAATAAAGAATTTTAAACTTGTGTCAAATTGCTAAAAAATGAACACCTGAAATGTTGGGTGAGGTAGAAAAACAAGATTTCCTCCCTTCATTTTGACATCCACAATCAAGTTCAAATACATCTTCAATTTCAAACATCTGATTCTTCAAGAGCAAGTGATTAAGCATCCAAGGCATTAAAGACAAGGAATAGCTTTTAAATCTATGTATTCATGATGAAATACATGCTCTTCTTTTCCTAAAGAGAACTCTACAAGGTCAACATCAACATCTTAATGAGCATTTCAACACAAAGAAGATATATGAAGGTATAAACATTTTATTTTCAGATCTAGCCTCTACTATGTATCAATACACTTTTATTTCTATTTTAATACATTTTGATTTCCATGTTAATTCATGTTAGTTGCAGATTTTGAACTTTTAGAATAACTCCTTATAATGACTCTTTATGCTCAGACTAAGAACAAAACAAAAACCAACACTTGGGCAGATCTTTGTTAAAAAAATAATATCCCTCTGAATTTAAGAGGTACAACTCCCTCTTATGACATAATTAGATTTTTCAGGTTTCCTTTTGATTGGAAAGTAGTAAAGGAAAAACTAACACCTGAGCATATGCATGTTGTAGATATAAACATCAGCTTTATAAACAAATGAGAAAAGAGAAAATGACACATAGTTCACTTCCTTAATACTCATAACAAATAAGAAGGGAAAATATTGAAAATTTTTCTTTCAGATGTATGAATGAATGAGAAATCAAAGTGTTTACAACAAACATATGCATAATTAGATTGAATAAGGAAGCATTACAAGATTTTTTTTTGACTCAAAGGCCAATTCACAGTAAAAAGAAATACATGCAAACACAAAGTTTTGAAATATATTTCTTTCTTTCTCAAAATGCAAAATAGAATGATTCAAAGTCCATCTTATTCTTGTGCAATGATTATGCCAAAAAATAGAAAATATTTATATCCCTCTTTCCCCTTTTACAATCATAAAATCAAAATAAATATCCCTCCATCTTATTCCTAAACAATGATTATGCCTGAAAATAGAAAAAAAAAATCCCTCTTTCCCCTTTTACAATCATAAAATAAAAAATAAGTATCCCTTTCTGAGCATAAGCTTTAGAAGAAAAAGAGAAATCCTTCCTATGTATAATTCCCCTTCTCCTCCCTGAAATCTCTCTCTTAAAAATAATCAAGACTTGTCCCCTTTTATTCATTGTCATTTCAGTTTTAATAAATAATTCTTTAAAGATATCCACATTATTCTCATATGATGACCTTTGAGTTACCTATTAAATAAAATTCCTTGGAAGATTATCCATTTCAAGAATTATTATTACTCGTCCTATTTATGAAAGACCCATCTTTATCTCATCTTGCCCAACACATTTTGTCCAACACTACAATAATACCATGCTTGGATCATGAGATGACATCTATCTTTGAAATTATAGAGTGAATATACGTAATCCATTCATCTCTTGAGCTTGTTCATTGTCATTACTCCATTGAATTTATTTGACCTTAGTATTATATTTAGGAATCATCAAGATCAATTCATCTGGCATTGTCAAAATTGACAAGGAATGTGTGACTTAGTAGGAGAGATCACCTTCTTTTAAAAATTATGCTTCCAAACTTAGTCTGAATATGTTGTATTGAAAAACTAATGGTGACATGATTAGCTCCTAAATGGGGAAGACCAATGCCTTTCAAAATATTTTCCTCTACATATACAGGAGAAAAAAGCATTTTTGGAGCTTTTGTGGGCACATTCCCAAGATATTTTTGCCATGCTGCTATCTTTATCTCTTCTCACGATGACCTTGTATGTATGGAGAGGGATCTTAGAGTCTCAAACATATGTTAATTGAATATAGAATTCTATAATGATTTGATACTTATATCACTGATACAAGAGGTAGCCATGATCAAGGGAGATCTTTGGCATCAACCTTACCATAGAATAAACTTGATAATCTAGATTGAGATTCAATTGTTATAATTCTACTCAAACTAATCTTTGAACATTCAAATAGTTTGTGTGCTTTCATTTATGATTTTACCTTTGTCGGGAACCTTCAATCATCTTGATTTGGACACTCCCTATGGCCATAAGGTGTGGTTCCCTTCCCTAACATTTGCTGGTTGATGTATATTTCACAACCAACTTTTATCGTAGGTCCATATCAAATCAACTTTGTTATGTCACTTGCAAATGGTTGAGCTCTTGTATTGTGTATGTTGGTAAGAGAAACTAATATGAATGGATTGTATGTTTTCATTTATGGTAACTACACATGAATCTCTTGGCCACTTGATAGTTTTTGCGAAGGTCAAATTGAATATTTGGCTAAGTATGGAAGTACAAGGGAAAGTGTATAGGATCAGTAAAAGGATCGGTATGGATAGGTTAGGATGAATTTTGAATTGTATAGCTCTAGGAATATTCTATAGGGTATATTCTATGGTATTACACAATTGTACTTGTTTATGATACCATTTTCTTAATTTATAATGATCTGAGTATCGAGTATACATAAAAGATTAAGGAATGGTGACAAGAACTTGTTGGATCAATCAACGATCCTAACAGATAGATGATCTAATTGATTTGAGTGTAATTATTGGTAGAGATGACATGATAGATGGTATATGTTCTTTGGTCAAGGTTAGCATGAAGATTTGATTATTGTTTTAATCAAGGTTCTACATGTTACATGTTTTGTTCTTGAGGCGACAAGTTAACTTATTATACTTTGTGATTGGATATATAAGATCAAGTTTTTGTGGAGATTTGGAGTAGCGATTGGAAAAAAGATATTGTGCAAAAGTCAGAGATGATATATTGATATTTTGTATATGAGAAGTGTGTGCTAAAATGTTGACACACTTCTATGAGTCATTATATCCAAGATTACTCAAGAATGAGGTCTCAAATGGCAACTCATAGCTCTCTATTCATGGAGTGCAAGGGTTTGTAATGGAGGCCCTCAGCTTAGACCTAGTTTGTGCCCATGAAAATACACCATAAAACAAGAGATTAAAAGAGGAAAAGAAAGAGTGCTAGTCTCCATGATCATCAAATATGTATGAAAATGAAAATGGAAGCTTATTCTATATGATAACAATGTATGAAAGCAAACTAATCTATGAAAGGAAATACGCATGAAAGATTATTCTATGAAATGAAATATGAATCTAATCTACCATGCAAGTGCAAGAGTAATCTAAATGGATTACCATGGAGGCATGAGAGAAGAAGACAAGAAAAGAGAAGTTGCAATGTTCAAGCTCAAGTGCTCAAATTCTCCTCCAAAATCGCTCTCCAAACCTGCAGCATAACAATAGCATAAAATCTTGGATCCCTAAATGAGAAGGAGATGATTCCTTATAAAATATTTAGAAATGAATGGATGGTCAAGATTAAGAGGCAAAAAGAAATGAGCAATGGTGGAGATTAAATCTTGGTTGATCCATGTGCTCAAGATTCTCAAGAGGCAAAATCAATAGGCATGATTAAGAGGCAAAATAATGAGCCGTTGAGATAAAGAGGCAAAAAGCTTTTTCAAAAAGTCAAAAGATTCTATCTCATTGGAAAGTGCACTTTTATTTTTATTTTTATTTTATTATTTTTTAGCAAAATGATTTCCATTATTTAATTAAAACATTTTTTTATTTATTTAAAAATACATTTTTATTTAATTAAAAGGGAGCATATTCTTTTAATTAAATGAGACTTAGGATAAATGATCAAACCTTAGGAAATATTGAAATAATTGAATTAATTATGATTTGATCAAGGAAATTGATTTGAATTGAAAATATTGCAAGACATTGATTCAGGAAATTGATAAATTGATTCCATCATTTGATAAATTGAAGAATGGGGGCCCATAGTCTAGGTGACCATTTTAGGGTGCATACATTTACCCCTCTTTGACTAATGTGTGATATTTATGGGAACACATGTAGTCAAAGAATGCAATTGAAGTGTGAGATCGATTTGGGATCACAAAACAACCCAGACACGTGATCGATGGATGAGAACACATCAAGACAAAGATAAGTTGATTAAAAAAGACAAGGTCAACACCCCTGTAAATAGGTAATTGACATGTCCAAGATAATAATCTCAAGCAAGGTTGCCCCAAGTGGAGCAATTGATAGGATTGATAAAGCTGAATCAAAGATTAAATTTTGATAGGTATTGCCCCCTTGTGATCGAAATCGAAATGAGATAGAGGAGAAATAAAAAATTGATAAATTTGATCAAATCGAACTAAAAATAAGGTTCTTGATGTAAGATGAAAGATATAAGGATCACAAAACCAAGGTAGATCGTTAGGCATGAAAGATTATGCCCCAAGGTTGAATTAGAAGAAAATAAGCTTGGTGAAAGCGAATGGAAGATAGAAGTTTGGAAGAGGTGGAAATAAATGGAGAGAAGAAAGAGAATTTGTCTTAAGAAAGAGAATGCCCCAAAATTAATCAAATGTTTAAGATAGAAAATTTTGATTGAGATCATGAAAGAAGATAAGGAAATGAAGATCAAAACATGACCACAATTGATTAAAAGTCCAAAAGAAAGATGAAGGAAAACCCTCGCAAACTCATAATGCAGCCTAAAAATGTAAATTAACATGAAGTCTAACAATGCAAGCTACATGAAAATGCAAAGGTGTACTTGCAATAGGGCAACTGTAACATAGGATTTTATGTTCATCATTCATTAGAGAATGTTAAGGAACTTATTTTCATCATTGGGCCATTATTAATGGATATTGGAAAATCACACAATCATCACTAGTTACAAGCGCACCTATGAAGATATGAATGTGATTTATATTGGATTGGAATGTGGAAAGATTCTAACATAAGAATCAAAGACATAAAGGTCAAGATGACTTAGATGTTATCTTACCCAATTTAATGTAGCAAAACCATGCTCGCATCAAGGCATAGATGTTGGGATGACCACAAAACTAGTTAAGGATGATGCCTCAAATCTCCTAAGTGTTTCAAGGGGACAACAAGAGACACTCTAGAGTTTCAAGATCACACCCACAAGAAAAAAGAAAATAAAAACATGTCCCATGCCCCAAGTCCTCTAGCTATGCATACCAAAGAGACTTATTAGACAAGGACACTCAACGAAAATTAATAACAGTCAGCACACAAAGAAAACATCATGACATATCTCAAGCATTAAGTGTTATGTTTAAAAATTTAAGTGTGTTAACTGATACTGAGTTCCGAGGATAAGGATCGAATGCTTGCCAACAGGTAAGATCACATGACAAAACTAGGTAAGACCAAACTGATAAGTGTTGAAAAACACTCAATGTCAGGGGTTGTATTGGAAAACACAGTTGGGGTGGTGTTGAAAAACACTGTTTGTGAGGTGTCCTAAAGACTAACACATCCAAGAGACCAAAGCTAACATAGTTATGCCCCCTAGACAAAGACAAAGACCAATTCCAAACCAAGGTAACAAGGACAAGGCATGATGGAGAAATGCTAAGTGTCGAGGATGCGTGCTTAGAAACAATGGTACAAAGGTCTCAAGTAGCACCCATTTCCTGGTTTTCACCACTTGGATTTTATTGCAAATTTTATTTTATTTTCAAGACTTTTTATAATTTTTTTGTATTTTTTCTACCAAGGCGCTTGTTTCCAAGTTTTCACCAAGGCACTTTTTCTATTTTTTTTTTGAATTTTTTATTTTTTTTATTTTTGTTGGTATTTTTGGAATATATAATTTTTTTTGGAGATACATCAAAGCTCCTATTGCTAGGTTTTCACTAAGATGATCATTTTTTTAGGATATTTTTGAATTTTTAGAATTGTTGATAATATATCATTTATTTGGATTTTTTCAAGATCAATAAGTATGTACAAAGGATGTCCCTAGACAGAATGTGCATCATGGATAGAACTTCTTCAGGTGCAAGACATTGATAGGATCAGGGAGTTGTTCTCCGGCTACTATAGACAATAAATAAGCACTTGACCCAAAATTTGTTGTAATGATGTAAGGTCCAAGCCAGTTAGGTTCAAATTTGCCCTTTTGATCTCTATGCTATTGATTCTTAGGATTTTCACGTAGGAAAAGATCTCCCACTTGGAATTATCTAGGGTGAACTTTTTTGTTGAAGGCTTTGGACATGTGCTTTTGATAAACCCTCATATGGTCAACTGATGCTTGACATTTCTCATCTAGAAGTTCTAACTCTTGAAGTCTCATGGCACAGTACTCTTCATTTGTAACTAGACCTTTGAGGGAAACTTTAAGTGAAGGAATCTCAACCTCTAAAGGTAACATTGCTTCAACGCCATATGTAAGGGCAAAGGAGTAGCCCCAGTAGGAGTACAAATACTCATTCTATAGGCCCACAAAGCTGGATTTATCTGTAAATGTCAATCTCTACCACTCTTACAAACTGTTCTATGTAGGATTTTAAGAATGGTTTTGTTTGATGCCTCTTCTTGACCATTTCCTTGTGGGAAGTAAATGGAAGACAAATGTTGCTTAATCTTGAATTTCTTGTAGAGTTGCTTAAGGTCTTTATTTTTGAACTGGCCTCCATTGTTAGTGATAATATCAGAAGGCACTCCATATCGACAGATGATATGGTTCAGAATGAATAGAGAAACTATCTTGCCTGAGGCAATAGAAAGTGGGACAATGTCTACCCATTTACTAAAATAATCAGTACTTGTGTCCACATGATGAGTTGGGATGAATCTGCCCAACAAGATCAAAGGCCCAACGTTGAAATGGCCAATGAGATATAGAAGGAATGAGCTCCCTGCCTGGAGCATGTATCAGGTTACCATGTTTTTGAAACTTTTCACATGACTTTGCAAAAGCTAATGCACAACCAACTATGGTAGGCGGGCGGGAACAAAGAATGGGAACAAGATTTTCTATTGCTTATAGGTATGTGACTGGCGCTGTGTAGGACCATGACCATTCTAGGACCATTGGATAATCTGCCTGCTAGCCCTGCAACTAATTTGCATCGTAGGCCAATCGTACCCCACCCTAAGAAACCTTTGGGCCATGGAAAGACCATTGGAATGTCCCCCACAGATGCCCTCATGGATGTCAACTAACGCTTGGTCAGATTCTTCCTTTTATAAGCATCTAAGAAGTGTTCCATCTAGACCACTCCTATACAAATCACCAGAGATAAGGGAATGGCGAGAGGCATTTTGGGTAAGGTTTCTGCGTTCAGATCAGTTAAAGGTTTTAGGGATAATACCATCATGAAGGTATGAGTAAATAGCACCATAACGGGATGACTCACAACCAACAAGGGTACAAATGACATGACTTTCTTGGGAGTCATAGATAGGGTGATGTAGCTCTTCCACCAGGAATTTAAATCTGGATTCATGTTCCCCTAACTGAAGGAGTGAAGCAAGTGTAGCCATAGCATCAGTTTCTTTATTTTCTACTCTAGGGATTTGCTGAAACGTGACAAATGTGAAGTATCATTTCAAGGAATCAACCATTTTCTTGTAAGGTACCCGTTTCTCATTTTTTGTTTGATATTCATCATTGACTTGGTTGATTATCAACTATGAATCCCATACATGTGTAACTCTTTGATTCTCCATTCTATGGCCATCTTAAGTCCATTTGTTAAAGCTTCATACTCAGCAATGTTGTTTGTACATGGGAACCATAACTTGTAAGACTTAGGAATTGTGTACCCATGAGGAGAAACAAACAACACACCAGCTCTTGAACCATTTTGCATAAAGGATCCATCAAAGAACATCTTCCATGTTCTTTCAGTCATATACATGAGGTGTTCATTTGGGAAGTCAACTTGAATAGGTGCATTATATTGTATTAGGAAATCAACCAATTGATATGCTATGGCTTGTCCTTTGATTGCTTTACATTCAATGTACTCTATATCAAACTTTGAAAGGATCATCATCCATTTAGCAAGTCTACCTGTGAGGGAAGCCTTACCTAGTAAATACTTGAGTGAATCTATTTTTTCTATGAGGTGTATAGTGTGTGCAAGCATGTAATGTCGTAACTTTTGAGAAGCAAACACAACTGCAAGGCAAGCTTTCTCAATGATGGTGTAGTTAACCTCATATGAACAAGAGTGCAACTAATGTAGTATATTGCTCTTTCTTTCCCATGTTCATCAAGTTGAGTTAGTAATGCCCCCAAGGAAGATTCTATCGCTGAAATGTATAGAATAAGTGGTTTCCTTGGGATAGGAGGCATTAAAATGGGAGGATTTGCCAAGTATTTCTTGATTTGATCTATGCTCTTTTGACAATCCTCATTCCAAACACATTTGACTCCTTTGTGTAAGTTCTTGTTGAAAGGTTGAGCTCTATCTGCCAACTGTGAAATGAACCTCCTTATGGATTGAAGACATCCTTGAAGACTCCTCATTTGACTAATATTTTTAGGAGGTGGCATATCTATGATTACTTGGAATTTTTCAGGGTCTACCTCTATTCATTTTGCTAAAATGATGAATCCTATTAGTTTTCCAGAGGTGACACCAAATGCACACTTTTTAAGATTTAACCTTAGTTGAAATTGTTCCATGCAATCTAAAATGACTTCTAAATCATCTAATTGTGTGTCTCTTTTCTTAGACTTGGCCAAGGTGTCATCCACATAATCTTCCATGTTTTTATGCATCATGTCATGAAAAATGGTTGTCATAGCTCGTTGATAAGTGGCTCCTACATTTTTTAATCCAAAAGCCATAACGTTCCAACAATAGGTACCCCATGCACAAGTGAATGCAATCTTTTCTTGATCTTCAGGAGCTATCTTAATTTGATTGTATCTGGAAAAAACATCCATCAAGGAATAAATCTCATAACCCATAGTCATATCCACTATCATGTCTATATTGGGAAGTGGAAAGTCATCCTTTGGGCATGCTCTATTGACATCTCTAAAATCTATGCAAATTCGAATGGATTTGTCATGTTTGGAAATTGGTACAATGTTTGATATCTATTTAGCATAGTCAATAGCTCTTATGAATCCTACACCAAGGAGTTTCTCTAATTCTGCTTTGACCAGGAGAGCTATGTGAGGATGCATCTTTCTCAATTTATGTTTAACTAGTTTGATACCTGGAGCTATGGACAAGTGATGCATGATAAGATTAGTGTCTAACCCTGGCATATCTGAATAAGTCCATGCAAAGTTGATCTTCTTTTTCTATAAGAACTTAGTGTAAGCTTATTTTTCTTGTGGTGACAAGGACTAAGCCAAGTGTACTATATGTGGAGCCTCATCTGTATCCAAATTGATTGTTTGTGTTGGTTCGATAAGCACTAAAGATCTATCTTGAAAGTAGCTAGGGAGACGATCAAGTACCTCATCCTTAGGTGCCTCAGAGAGTTTTTCACCCTTGGATACATCATTTCTTTTTAATTTTTTTGGTCCTGACACCACCACACAGTGGTTTTCACCATCATAACTTTTATTCTTTTTATTTTTTGACTAAGGTACTTGATGTTTGGCTCTATCATGCCGGTAGCTGGTTCACTAGTGGAAGAGACTATGGGTTCAATGGCATTCAAGTAACAGGTTATCTCATAATCATTTTGAAATGTTAAGAGCTCAGGTTCTTGATAGCGTTGGGACCAATCAAGGAGGTTAGGATGAACAAGAGGTAAGTCAATGACTGGTTCAAGGTTGTGAATGTGAATGATATCATCTCTGGTGATTGAAGAGTCAAAGTCCATTAAGTATCCTTCTAAGCTACCCACATCGGGATTCAATATCCTAACAAGTGAAGAATCATCCACTAAGGCAATATGTGGGTTCAAATCCTCTAATCCTACATGTGACTCATCAGCTACCTTGGGTTGAGAACTATAAGTGTGGATGACATCAACATCCATGTCAACTATGGAAGGCTCTTAGAAGGAGTCCCATTCATACTCATATGAACTTGTTTCTGAACTTCAACTATGATGTTTACACCATGAAGGTTAGGATATCTTGATGTGGAAGTTATAATGTCATCAAGGGTAACACCTTCTCTCTCCATCAAATGAACAATATTCTTGCATTTATGTTCTCTGATAGGATCTTCTACATCTGATTCATCTTGTTCTAAGGTTGCAATTATCTCATGAGTGACTAGACTATCTGAATCTTCCCAAAGGAGATTAGTGGAAAGGACCCAATCTTCACACATATCTTGCTGATTTGTCAAATTAGGTATGTATTTTGGTTCATCTTCACTATCTGACTCATCAAGGATAGGAGTAGTGTTCTTGTTGTAATTCACAAATCTGAAGCCAACCGTCTTCTTAGACTTGTGTCCAAAAAGAGCATGATCAAGAGGTTCAGCTCTAGAATCCAATCTATGACTAAGAGGGCCATGTCCTAGATAACCCATTTGTTTGACAAAATTATACCCTCTTCCATAAGCCTTAGGAGAGGGAGAGAATTTCTCATTGTGCATGTATTTCTCTTCTCTATAAATCCAATCTTTAATAGCCACCTCTTCTTTCTCATCTTGAATGGGCACTGGGGACTCTACAAACATTCCAAATAAAGTCATACCTGAAGAGGAAGGTCTCATTTCTTGTGAAGGTTTTCCATAAGACCTAGGTGAAACTAGTAGTGTTGTGAGGGAGTTGAGTTGATACTCCCCCCATGCCAAGGTCTACTGACTTGAACTTGTCTTTACATTTAGCTAAGGTTGCATTGAAGTCTTATGCTTCTTTATTGAAGGGAACATGAGTACTCGCTAAAACTGAGTTGACAGATAAAGTGTTATCCCCAGGTATACAAATCTCTATTCCATTGTAGGGGAACTTAACACACTAATGATAGGTAAATGACACTACTTGCATATCATGAATCCACAGTCTACCAAGTAAGATATTGTACACAAGGGGACCAACATCAACTATTTTGAATAAAATATCATTTTCAATAGGGCCAATCCTAACAGGAAGGACGACCAACGCCTTGGAACTTCTTTCCGCCTCATCATAGGCTTTGATATTGATCTTCTTTCTGGTATCTATGACTTGTTCAGAATAACCCAACATCTTCAAAAGACTCAAGGAACAAATATTAAGCCCAACACCCCCATCTATCAACACGCGACTAACATGGGTTTTGTGAATCATGACCTCAATATATGAAGAGCGAGATTGTGTGGGTGGCTCAAAGCTTTATCATCATCCTCTGAAAAGGTAAGGTAATGAGGGCTAGCAATATGGTTAACCATGTTTTGGAATTGATCAACGTCTAAGTTGTTGGGGACGTTCGTTGCGCGCAAAGCATCCTCAAGGACTTGCTTGTGTCTCGGGGACAACTCTAAAAGCTCAAAGGTTGAAATTTGATCTGGGGTTCTTTGCAACTGATTGACAAGATTATAGCTCAACTTAGGATTGACTGCTGGTTTTGAGGTGACATTCTTGGCTGTCACTTGCTTTGGTTTACTTGGTTGACTTGAACTGGGTCATCTAATGACAAGGGGACCTTGACTTTGTGTGACAACATTGAGAATTTGAGATGACACTATAGAGTGAGGACCCCTTAGCACCAGGATGGGTTCTTCATCAAAGATAGGAGGAGAGTCCATGTCTAGATCATAACCATATGGATCTTTATTCTTCATCATGTTGACATTCTCTTCTACAACTTCAAGCATGTTGACAACATTCTACGGATCTATGTAAGTGTAATTGACCTCAACATTACCATTCTTAGGTTTAGAGGTTTCCCCCTTCTCATACTTGGGCAAAGGTTCTTTGAATGCCTTATGATCGGCATTGGTGTTCAATCCATCTACCTTAAGTTTACCATTCTCAATGAGATCCTGGATGATATGTTTGAGTTTCCAGAAGTTTTCAATATCATGTCCAATGCCATTGTGAAACTTGCAAAAGGCTTTCTCATCCCACCAATGTGGCTTAACATCAGGTGTATAATGCTTTGCGGGATCTTGAGGATGCACAAGGTTGTTGACAATGAGTTTTTTCAAGACATCCTCATATGAATCACCAAGTTTTGAAAACTGACATCTCTCTTTCTTAGGCTTATCTGGATATCTTGGCTTGTTCTCTTGTTGATTAGATGCATTGAGTTTCATGGCTTGAATAACACTAGACAAGTGGAGAACGGCCTGATCTTTGGGTTGAGAGGAGTCCACAACCCCATCACTGACCACTTGTTTGTTCCTATTCCAATGTGAGTTCTTTCATTTATCCTTGTTAGAGTTATTATTATTTTGACCATTGTTGTTGTTGTTTCCATGTTTGGTCTAAATTTCTTGTTCTCACAAAATATCTTCAATCCTACATGAGGTTTCAACCACAGTATTAAAGGAATCAAAAACCATCTTCCTAACTTCATACCGCATTTCGAGAACCAAGTTACTAACAAGGATGTCAATCTTCTCATTTTCAGGAATGGTCCTAGAGTAGCGAGAGCATTTTCATCTCCACCTTTGCAAGAAAGTGACAAAGGACTCCCCTTGATTTTGCTTTAAGTTGCATAAGTCCAACATGGTGATAGATCTTGAAAGGTTGTATGCAAAGTTTTGGACAAATCTATGGACAAGCTCTTTGAAAGTCTTAACGGGGGGAGTCATGCTGGTGAGCCATTCCATTGCTTGACCCTTAAGACTCCTTGGGAACAACTCATGAGGTACAAGTCATCTTGATGGAACTCAAAACTCATGGTATATAATTGACACACGTGATCATGTGGGTCTCCATTCCCATTGTACTTGTCATATTGAGGGATCTCAACCTTTCTAGGGAAGTCTTTCATGTTAACACTTTTGTCAAAAGGATTAGAACAAATTGAATCAAGTGAGAATGAACTCTTGGGTGCCAAAATCTTTTCCATCATACTCTTAATTTGTTTGATCTCTTCTTCTTGAGATGGACCTTGCTTCTTAATCTTCTTGTCCACATCAAAGTTGTAGGGGACTCTAGCGCCCTTGTTGATTAAACTCTCTAGGAACTTGTCTTTGTTTTGCTCTAAGTATCTCTCCACATACTACTGGAATAGTGGTTCTTATTGTATCTTCATGAAGTCAACCAAGATGGGCACCAAAAATGTGTGCTAAAAAGTTGACACACTTCTATGAGTCATTATATCCAAGATTACTCAAGAATGAGGTCTCAAATGGCGACTCATAACTCTCTATTCATGGAGTGCAAGGGTTTGTAATGGAGGCCCTCATTTTAGACCTAGTTTGTGCCCATGCAAGTACACCATAAAATGAGAGATTCAAAGAGGAAAAGAAAGAGTGCTAGTCTCCATGATCATCAAATATGCATGCAAATGAAAATGGAAGCTTATTCTATATGATAACAATTCATGAAAGAAAACTAATCTATGAAAGGAAATACGCATGCACGATTATTCTATGAAATGAAATATGAATCTAATCTACCATGCATATTCAAGAGTAATATAAATGGATTTCCATGGAGGCATGAGAGAAGAAGACAAGAAAACAGAAGTTGCAATGTTCAAGCTCAAGTGCTCAAATTCTCCTCCAAAATCGCTCTCCAAACCTACAGCATAACAATAGCATAAAATCTTGGATCCCTAAATGAGAAGGAGATGATTCCTTATAAAAGATTTAGAAATCAATGGACAGTCAAGATTAAGAGGCAAAAAGAAATGAGCAATAGTGGAGATTAAATCTTGGTTGATCCATGTGCTCAAGATTCTCAAGAGGCAAAATCAATAGGCATGATTAAGAGACAAAATAATGAGAGGTTGAGATAAAGAGGCAAAAACCTTTTTCAAAAAGTCAAAAGATTCTATCTCATTGGAAAGTGCACTTTTCTTTTTATTTTTATTTTATTATTTTTAGCAAAGTGATTTCTATTATTTAATTAAAAGATTTTTTTTATTTATTTAAAAAGGGATTTTTATTTAATTAAAAGGGAGCATGTTCTTCTATATGTATGTTGTAATATGAGTAGTGAACTCTAGGTAGTGAGCATGAATGCAAGTGCATTCCATTTTGTACTATTTCCCTTAACAAGGTTAACATATTTATTTTTGCAGAGATAATTGTGGGTTTAATCCCCACCATGGTTTTTCCCTTAACTAGGTTTCCACATAAAAATCATCTTATTATGAGTTTGTGGATGATTTCTTTATGTTTTAGTTGTTTAATTTTCATTGATATCTATTCATGGTTAAAGAATCTGATTGGTAGAGTTAAAAGTTTCAAAACACTAATTCACCCCCCCTCTTAGTGTTCCTCAATACCAACGGTATAAGATATGTATCATCCAATAGTTTCCAACTGACTTATCTACTTCCAAGAGCTACTTGGTAAGAGATGAAGGTATGGTTGAACTAATTTTGGTGTCTTCACAATATTCTTTAATCGAATTATAGAAAATAGTGGTATATGATCATCTACATTTATGCTCCATCCTCATCTCAATCGAGTACTTATCTTCTTTCTAAACTATGATGAGCCTCGACTTTTACCTACAACTTGTATATGCTTATTTGATCTCTTGTGGAACATTGCAAATAACCTTCATTGTTGCAATATCTGGGTCTTATCGATGTAGTATGCCAAGTTTTTATGCACTTTGTTTATACTTGCAATGTTGATGTATAATTGAGTTATATTCAGATGCCTCGACAAGGAGGATTATATGTTTTACTACATCATTGCGATCAATGAGAATTTCATACTAATACATTCTTTGAGTTGGGATATAAGAGAATTGTTGAAAGTGTCGATCTCTTTGCATGTTGGGATGTCAAAGATGAACAATACTTCTGAACCATGTTGGGGGTTTGGTGAGTTTGGGAATCACAAAAACCCTTATCGGGCCTGATATAGACTTTCCACCCGATACTCTATATCATCGGTATGTCAAGGGTTTTTAGAACTAAGTAACTTTACATATGGCTTGACAACATATAATATCAAGATTTTGGAGATAATAGGCCATCATATCTTTTCTTTGTGTTGATCCATCAAAATAAATATGTTTGTCTCTCTAATGATGTATCAAACCTTATAATTTTTAATTAATTACGTACAAAATCAGTAAGGTCCATGAACATATTTTGAACTAAGTGGGAGCTTTGAAAGACATCAAATTGGGTCAACTTGGAGAGAAGACCAACCCTAATAAAAATTGTAAATATTGCTAAAATCTTAACCAAAACCACTTGCATGTTTTCCTCTAAAGAGCACTAAAGCCTATGTTAGTGATACCTTATTTTGAATTTCAATCAATACAAATGCTTGGAATGATGAATCATAAGACCCTGAAGAAATTTTTAAAAATGTTGGTATCAAAAATTGGGTAACAATTCCTAAGTAAAGGTTTGACTTAGGAAAACCCCTTTCTAACCATCATTTTCCTTTTTTTTATGTGTAGGAATAAGTGGAAAATGCACAAAAAAATGTTGCACATTAAGCATTCAGAGATCTATAGTTTTTGGGTCCTTTTGTTAGAAAGTGTTAGGAGAAGGTTGCCCAAGATGGCCTAATCCTAGGAGTAGGTCACCCCAACTAGCTGGTACTTCTATTTTTGCCTAAAATTTGGATTGTAGATCAATTATAATTTGTACTTCCCAAATAATTTGTCAAAGTTTTCCTCACAATTTTATATTTGCTTGTACATGCAAAAAGTCATCTTTTCATCTTATTTTGATCTATCTTTTTTATCTTCCATAATTGTTGCTAGTATTTGATGGTATTGAGAAGGGGTTGAATCATTACCAATTGGTAACCAATAAATTCAACCACATGTCTGATTAAATTTTCCAACAACTTCCAAATTAAAAAATATATAACTGATGCAATGAAATAAAAATAAATAACATAAGACATCCACACATGCATTACACATAACACACTAATTTTTCTCATGGAAACCCTTAGTTAGAGGGATAAAACATGGAGGAGATGACACCCACAAGCCCTTCAATACAATAAAAATGTTTGCCCTGTTAGGAGCTACAAATACCCTTAATGAGGGTTCACCCTGTTAGGAGTGACTAATACACTATTAGGCGTACAATGGGATCTGTTAAGATCTAAATCACTAGAGGATTTAAGACACTTTCTGAGTCCACCTGGTTAAGGGATTTACAATAGAAGACATGTTAAAGTCCACCTGGTTAAGGGATTTTTCTTGCTGGAACTATTAGGGAACAACAAGTAATGATCTGGATGTAGCGTTGCTTGCCTGTTAGATCCAATCTATTATTTTCTCTCTGTAACTTCTCTCTAATCTTCCTCTACTCAAGACCTTGATCACAACCATATAAATCATGAATTTCACTTCATACAATCAACCATCAACAACAACTTCATCTTTTTTTCTTTCTTTTTTTCAATAAGAGCAGTACCAATTATATACACGATTTGCACTGACATCAAAAATGAAATTTAAATACTTCCCCACTTAGGTACCACATGAAAAAATGAAAATATTAATGTAAAACATGTTTTACCATGACCGCGTCGGCCCAAAAGAAGATATGCAAGTTATATATCTAAGGTAGTCAAACATGTTTTGACTTCTCCAATACATTACACTAAATCCACCTCATTTCTTGCCTTAAGCATATAAATGATAGCTCATCAAATCCATATCATCTAGGACATGTCACCATAACAACTATATTCACTACAATATCCATACTAGTCACCAATCTAATGTCTACCACTGGTAGCTCAAGAACTTAGACTCATAAATGTGTTACCTCTTCTAGCACTGAAATGCTTTCACACCAATTGTACAAATGAGTTTTGATCACAATTATAAAGTGTTGTGATTATATCCATGCTATGTCTAAGACTTCTCCACTTAATTCCTTCTCAAACATCACTGATACCAAACTCTCCATCTGTAGTTGTTCTCCTTGTACACTTCTCACTTAACTTAGTTGAATCCTTCTTACCAATTGAACAATGACCTTACCGATTGTCCTAATCATCTGATGTGACTATGTTTGCATCAATGATAACCAAAATCACTACTACCTATGACCACTCACCAAAATACATCACAATTCCAACAATCTCCTCCTTCAGAATTGATGGCAAACACTGGGTAAAATATGTCTATATCCCCAAACTCATCTTAACATGGATTAGAGAAAAAAAGGGAAAAAATAGACTCCCCCTGACGCTATACAATTTAAACTCAAATACATATTTTCACCTATCCTTACTCTCCCCCTTTTGTCAACAATGAAAAAGGTTCACATCCTATCAAATGAATTTTTGAAGTTTGTCTTTTTTGTCTCCAATGACATCTCCCATGACTTCTTCAAATGATTCATCACAATGATCTGCCCATGTAGATCAAATGCAAACTCCTCCATGGCATCCAAAGTACTTGTGTCTAGTAATCCAATTAGAGCTTCTGCATTCTTCACATTTTATTACATCACCTCTACTATAGTGGATAAGTATGATTGTAACTCAAGTAGTGTGATGAACCTCCTATCTTGTTTTTCCTAAAAATTATTCACCTTATGCATGATCATTTTTACTTTAGTGTTGTATTTTGTTGTAGAGCTTGTGATGGGATCAAACTTGTCAACTAAATTATCATGCTCCTTTTTTTCTTCATCTCTGCTCACCTCCAAATCCTTGGTGAAATTTGATAGTTTGGACACTTTAGTTAGTAATTGACCAACCTCCTTTAGTGTGACTTTAATTTCATCCACTAGTCTTGAAAGTGTCTTCTTGTCTTTTGCAATCCTCTCCACCAATTTTACTATCCTTTTCTTCTCATAATGAGACTTTGCCAACTTCATTACTACAATATCACTGTCAGAAGTTTGATAAGCTATAGCCTTCCATATGATCAATAATTGTTGCATATGTGTCATACTCTACATAAGGAATTAGATTTTCAACATCATCTTTTCAGAAAACTTAAGTAATTCCATAGGGTGCAATTTAGTAACATCAATAGGAGTTTTAATATCTTCATCTTCATATTCTTCTTCTTCCTCTTCTCCTTCAGTTACCAATTTATTTTTTTTCTTTTCACTTGATTCTCCTAAACTCAACCTCCTTTGTACTGAAACAATATCCTCTACATCTTTAAGATTTTCTACTTTCTATCCTGTCACCATTTCTTTAGACTATGCTTGTACCTTTGGTGTGGTCTCTTCTATAGGAATATCTTCATTATGTACTTCATCTCCACTAGTTTGATCAATATCTTGTGCTTAAATGTCATGCACTTACTTCAAGATATTAGAAATAGCATCACCTATTATCTCTTCAGGATTAGACATGTCATTAACTTGCTCAATATCTGGCTCATCAACATTTTTTTATTCACTAGTACCTTATTGATACCTTTGTTCTTCATCTAATTCCTTCTGTGATTGCAAATTTTTCTTCCATATGTCCATAGTTTCATCATGTACACTTTGTGCCTTTCCAACAATTATTCTTGTAGCTCTATTTATGATCTTGAAATCTTGACGGTAGGCTTCAACCATTATCTTTTCATCATCAAGCTTCAACTCGAAAGTTACTTGCATAAGTGCTCTCTCCATGATTGCTCTATCCAATTTTAGTGTTGTTTTCCAACTTACATCAATTGATTTAAATATTTCTTTAGGTAGGACCAAGAATAGCTCACTTGGAGTTCTGTAGAATTTGTGTAGGCTCCATATGCTTGTCTCCTCCAACTTTCTTTTGTCTTCATCACTACAAAATTCATATCTTCTTGCAACACTACCCATTCTACCACTCTCCACTATGTCCTTGACAATGAAATCAATAGTAGGGGCTTTCTTCTTACCACTCTCCTTAAACTTCTTCACTTCCTTGTCTGAATTGGTTTTGGCTTCTTCTTCTTCTATTGTCTCTTTCTGCTTACCAACCTCACTAGTCTCACAATTTTTTTCTTCCTCTTATAGGTTTTCTCCATTGTTGGTGTCTCCTCTACTTTTGTAGATGTAATGGGAGTAACTTGTGTTGGTTATTTAACAAATTCAATAGTATAAGTATCAACCTTTATGTTTTCAACAATCTTTGTTAGCTTCTCAATCATTCTCCTTGTCTTCCTCTGTATCAATAGTTTCTTTAGTTCCATCTGAATCTTGGGGAACATGCTCTTCATATGTACCAAACCTAGGTGTGGTAGCATCTATAGGTTTAGATACTAGTGCAACTGCATGAATTTTCACTAGACCATTATCTACCTCATAACCCATGACAGGAACCCAAGATGTTCTTGGTTTCACCAATTACAAAATGCAAGTGTCAGTATCAACAAGAAAACAAATATGTTATTTATACTCCTCTACAATACTAGTTGGGATTCTTTCTCTTTTATGCATTCTAGTTTGAAAATCCTTAAAGTAACCCCACATAAAATTATCAAATTTATTTCCTAATTCTTTTATTAAATCACTTATTTGTACTAGCACTGGTCTATCTATAGCCCATTGAATTATACCTCTACTAGGAAAATGATTTTGTAGATAAAAGAAGATACATACCAAGATATCTCCACACTTGAATCATTGTTTCTTATCATTCTTTATCTTGTCCATATTTACCATGAATTGAATCCTCGACATCTCACATAAATCATATATTGCATCCTCCTTCACCATTTGGTAGGTAACATGAATTGTTCCACCGGGCACACTATTCAGATGACTTGATTGGTAAATTCTATATCCAATGACCATAGATGCAAATATAACCTCCTTATCTTCTATGTCATTGATTGTCATAGCTTGGTAGTTAGATTTAGATTTGGTTAACTGGGTAACCAAATTATCAACAATCATCCTTAGGGTAGTTGACTCACTGGTAGCACAAAATCTAGTTACTCTATGAATGATCTTCGTGATCTTGTGTGGTCTATCCAAACATAGAAATTGATCATGCACTAGGATCAAAACATATCAAATTCAGTCATGATGAAATACATTAGGTATATCAAATGCATAGGAAAAACCCTTCATCTTCAAATGCTTGTGCTCATCCTTCAACACATGATTCTTGCACAATCCCTCATATTCACTATCGATAAAATCCCCTCCTAGCTCATCAATTTTATAATGTATATATGATCAAATGTCCTTGATAAATATAACTATAGGTGCTATGGAAGATAAGGCACCCATATTATCATTCTCACTTTCCTTCATCAGATGTAGCTTGAATACAGGTTGTGGCTCTTGAACAATGTCAACCAAAACTGAGGTATCTACAACTCTTTCCATGATTCAATTTAGAAAGCACTCCTAAATCTTATCACAAACCATAAAAATACTTCTAGCTTTACTATTTAGAGTTCATGAAGGCTATCTCAATATACCGTTCTCAATTTCATTGATCACTAGCAACGGGCGCTTTAGACCACTTTTAGAAACTTCACTAGTGCGCACAAGAAAGTAAAGTGACAAATGATCTCAATTTAACCTTTAGAAAATAGTCATTGCACTTTAACATTAAAATAGTGCATTCCAATTGTAGGAATAGTGTCATGTCACTAGTTAAAGAATATCCACTAGTTGGTACTCATTCAACCATTACAACTGTTATCAAATAGGTATACACCATGAAATCTTAATGAGGTCAACTTAGAATCACTAACAACCTTAAAATCTTTAGCAAAACCAAAATAATAGTAATTTACACCATAATGTGCATATAGATCTTACCGCTCTTGAATCAAGGGGATCAGTAAACTATTTTCCTTTAAGTGCCCCCCCAAGTCCAAAATAGACTTAGTTTTAAGAAGAATCCTCTACACCAGAGGATGGTGAGTTCCCTTTATATGACTTGACCTCTTCCCATTTTTCTCCTTCCTTCCTCAAAATCTTGTTCATCTCATGACTAACTTCCTCAACATTGATAATTTTCTTTCCCTTCCTGTCTTTTGACCGTTTGGGTGACAGGTTTCTAAATTGATAATCTCTTGCAAGGTGATTGATCCTATGGAAAACAAAGCATGACATACAGGTTGATCTCTAAGGTCCATTATTTTCTCCTTGTGTTCTCATTTTTCAATTCACAACTAGATGACCATAGTTACTACATACTAAACATGTAACATTGAATTGTCTTTCCCTTCCATGAGGACTTACTAGTTTGGCTGGAGACCTAGGAACATACACTTTAGACCTATAATCCTTTTCTTTATGTCCATATTTGTTACATGCATAACAATATCCATCAAATCTACCGTCATTGGATCTATCTCTAGATCTAGATCTACACTTATAATCAGTATGACCATACTTATGATATTTATAGCAATAACCATAAAAAGAATATGGTTTATTCACTGATTTTCTCCTACACACATTTTCAGTATGACTAGGCTTTCCACGGTTATAACAAGTAGGTCTTTTAGGTTTCTTACCTGAATTGCTTGGATCTACCTTCTAATCTTGTGGCTTCTCAAGTTCATATTTAGATGACTCACTGATTTCAAATGTTCCTTAACTATTGTAACCAAGACCGGTTGTGTCTTTGTGTCTTCAATTATTCATCAAGATTTTGCACGATTTCATTGTATTGCTTCTTGTTTTCATTTGCTTCTTTCTAAGTTTGTAATTCCTTCTTCAATTTCTCATTCTCCTATCTAAGCCTTTCATTTTCACTCAGATTTTGTTGGTTCTCCTCATTTGTGTCATCAAGGTGCTCATGCATGAGAGAATTCTCTTGAGATATCTTGAAGAATTGTTCCTACCTTTTCTTCAGTGCATCTTCAACAACTATCTTGGCATCTTCAAATTTTATTTTTTCTTCAAGATCTTCACACATCCTGACAAAATGACTTTTAAGTTCTCTTTTTAGATTTGTCACTTCTTCTTTAAGACTTTTTTTCTTATCCATCATATCTATAATTTCTTCCTTAGATTCTCTAGACATACTACCTTCAAATAGTTGCTCAATGTAATTATGGATTTCATTCAATTGCTCAGTAAGTTTTCTTCTTATGACAAGTGACTTCTTCAGTTTTTCCTATAGCTCATTGATCATCTTGTGTGCATTCTCAAGTTGTGTCTCATACTTTTAATTCTCAATAAATATGGATCTTTCCCTCAAGCTATTAGGCTTATCACCAATAGGACCAATGCTCTAATACCAATTGTTAGTATTTGATAGTCCTAAGAGGGGAGATGAATCAATACCAATAGGTAACAAACTAATTCAACTAGAGGTCTAATTAACTTTACCAACAACTTCTAAATAAAAATATATATAATTGATGCAATAAAATAAAAATAAATAACATCAGACATCCACACATGCATCACACATAACACACTAATTTTTCTCATGGAAACCCTTGGTTAGAGGGATAAAACCATGGTGGGGATGATACCCACAAGCCCTTCACTGCAGTAAAAAGGTTTTCCCTGTTAGGAGCTACAAATAACCTTTCTGAGGGTTCACCCTATTAGGAGTGACTAGTATACTGTTAGGAGTACAATGAGATCTGTTAAGATCTACCTCACTAGAGGATTTAAGACTTTTTTTGTGAGTCTACTCGGTTAAGGGATTTATTATAGAAGACCTATTAAAGTTCACCCAGTTAATAGATTTTTCTTGTTGCAACTATTAGGGAACAAAAAAGAAATGATCTAGATGTAGCACTACTTGCCTTTTAGATCTAATCTATTCTTTTATCTCTATAACTTCTCTCTAATTAACATCTACTCAAAACCTTGATTGCAACCCTAGAAATCATGAATTTCACTTCATATAATCAACCATCAGCAACAAATTCATCTTTTTTTCTTCTTTTTTTCAATAAGAGCAGTACCAATTATATACACAACTTGCACTGACATAAAAAATGAAATTCAAATACTTTCCTGCTCAGTTCCCACATGTTGGTTCTTAAAAATGTTAGGAGTTTATGCTTTGAGAGCTACCAATACCTTAGACTAATTTTAAAGAATGGTTAGTTCCACATATAAGGTAAATCTTAAGGTTATTGGACCAACTATAGGGACAAGACTACCTTCTACACTTTTGGTTCTGCAAAACCAAGGCGAGTATACCTAATCCAGCTTTACACAACATAATACAATTCCTTTTCTGGATTCTATAAAGAAGATGATGATAAGAGAATACTAAATGATAACCAATCATTCATTGATACTCTATTATCATGTAAGATATACAACAACAACTATAATAAGATAAGAGTTCAATATGGTATCTATTTAAAAGAAAAGAATGTAACCCTACTTCACCAGACATACATCAGTATAGAAAATACTTACTTCTGATCAGTGCCTTATCCTCCGGGCAACATTCTAATGCATGCGAAGAATACAGGAACCAACTTTTGTCAAAGATTCAAAGCCATAAATACAACCACTAGAACCCTCACTACTTACAAATATCCCAGTGTAAATCTTGTAAATCTTAAGAATGTATGCCCTATCCAAAGTCTATTAATTTGATCCTAGATCAAAGATAAGGAATAGCAACATATACATAGATACTCTATGCAATGAATTAGCAAATTCAAAACTCAAAAAATCAACATAATGGAGAGATAAGAATCTGGATACTTATATTAAGTATGAAGAATCATGTTCTATATACACTTTGCTTCAAATATATACCACTCCAATATAGCTAAAGACTTGAAAGCTTTCTATTTCTATAACAACTAATGCCTAGTTATATTCTGCTACACCCTGACTGAAAATAATATGCAACAAATTTCTCTCTCAAGTCTCCAGCCCTTCTAAATGATCTTGGAAATCCTTATAAAGGTGTGCAACAAGTTTCAGATCATTTAGGGCAAAATTAGGTTTTGAACAACCTTAACAACTTGCAACAATAAGAAAATAAATACAAGAAGGAAATCCTGAAAACTTGGATCAGATCAAATCTGATTTACATTATTGTCTTTACCATCACATACCAACTATGGTTATAAATGAACAAGTTTCTTGTTGTAGATAGAAATTTAATGCCCATAACCATTTTAGAAACCTTGCATGTACTAGGGCATGAAAAACACTGACAACCATCATACCCGAGCTGCCATGCTAAAAAAATCAGTCCTCTGCATCAAAACTGGAATGGCACCCAGGGAACACAAATCAAATTATAGCAGCCACATAACACCTACTCATCAATTTCTTACCTGCAACCATCCTTTTAAAAAATCAAAACCAAATTGGTTTGTCATTTATGGCTCGCCAACTTCATTCCTATTGGAAAAACCCTTCTCAACAATTTTAAATAATCTGGCTGCAACGGTGAATCAATAAGTTTAAAATATAGCCATGGATCCTTATCTTTCCCAACACATTGTGTGATTCTCATTAATCAAAAAAATAGTCAACAAAACCCTGAAAAATGTCTCTCCACATCACCATCCTCGATGACCAATAAAAAATAAACAACTCAACATTACTTGGCACCAGGGACCCACCATCTTTACTGCCTCATCAGGCTAGACATGTGGCGATAGGGCGTGATCTCACGATCACTAACCATTGTTCATCTTTTCATAGTGGTAATATGCCAATCATCAGATCATCTTTGATTTGCACTGCCTTTTACCTTTCATCTTCACCGTAGCGAGTCCACAACTAGCACTTTTTACTATATTCACCAAGTCGCCAGCATTTTTCATCTAACCATCTTCTTACCTGCAACCTGGCGACAAGCATTTTTTATTCACCTTTTCTTCATCACCAGCTCGCTAGCATTTTCTTCTAACTACCTCTTCATCTATGATCTAATGACTAACTATCAACCTTTAACATTTTCTTTCTATCACCCAAACGCAAACTATTTGTCTTAACCACCACTTTATCTGGCAAGCTGGCGACAAGCATTAACTTGACACTCACCCACTCATGACGGTTAATGTTTACACCTTTAAATTGCTAGTGAGCCAATGCTAAAGCTTGACTTAGACAATTTCACCAATGGAAGATCGAATGACAGGCGTGATCCCGCGATCACTAAAAAACTTGCATCTTTCCTTTGAGGCATTATGACCATCATCTGATCGAAGATGAGATAACTGCACTTTATCTTGCTTTAACCTCCAGCCATATTGACATCACTTTTTACTAAATAGAAGATCAAACGACAAGCGTGATCCTACGATGAATATCCATCAAGAATTTTTTCATTGAGGCTTTACGTCGACCATTGGATCAATCTTTATCTGACCATTCTTTATCCTTATCTTTCTCTTTGACCTCGGGCCCATATTCCATGAAACCTATCGCTACAAGCTTCCCCGATGACTTCATCGGCAATCACAAAGTACAAAATTATTCCTTGTCGATCACCCTTTGCCTCTAATAGATTTATTGCTATAAGATATCCTGATGCTTTAGTCGGGGAATAGAATGCTTGAAAATTGACTTCGCCGAAGCCTTTATATGCCTGATAGAAATATCAGTGAGCCTTAATGCCAATTGAACCTTGTTTATAAAACATCGGTGATACATATGGTGATGAAGAAATGGACATCATGTGAACATAAAATGAATACTTCCTATCGTCGATGAGATGATTGGGAAGGGTTATAGCAATGAAATGAGTACCTCTTTCTTTCTCTTCGACCTCGGCCCCACTAACTGCTAGGTGTTGATTGGTCATGATTTCACAATGAATAAACATCAAGTAACTTTAGTTTACTAGATCACGTACATTGTTAGATTAACATAGATTTGGCAAGGATATAACAAGGCTGAGACACATATTAAACCGTAGGACTTAGGAACTTTAGGAAATATTGAACCTAGGCCTGCTAGGTAAGACAACTTGAAAGACATGGCCCCACCTGATAGTAACTTAAGGCATGTGTTGGAAAGGGAACTTGAGTGAAACAAAAAGGTAATGAAGAAATAGAAGAGGTAGGGTTTAAGGCCTAGACAAATAATTTGAAACCCTTGAAACATAAATAAAACCTATTTCTTCATACTTGCATGAGGACATGGCAACTTTCTTAAGATTTTGCAGAAATGAGGACCATTTTCAATAGACTTTTTTCTATGATAGGAAAATGGCCTAACACCATGTGCCAAAATGAAAATATTGAAGTAAAACACATTTTATCATGATCGTGTCGGCCCAAAATAAGATCTGCAAGTTATATCTCCAAGATAGTCGAACACATTTTGACTTCTCCAATGCATTACACTAAATCCACATCATTGCTTCCCTCGAGTGTATAAATGAAATCTCATAAAATAATTATCATCTAAGACACATCACCATAACAACTATATTCACCGCAATATCCATATCGGTCACAGATCTAAGATCTACCACCGGTAGCTCAAGAACTTAGACTCATAAACTTGTAACCTCTTCTGGCACTAAAATGCTTGCACACCAATTGTCCAAATGAGTTGTAGTCATGATTATAAAGTTTTATGAGTATATACATGCTACGTATAAGACCATTCCACTTAAGTCCTTCTCAAACATCATAGATACCAAAGTCTCCATCTGTAGTTATTCTTCCTATACACCGCTCACTGAACTTAGTTGAATCTTTCTTACCAACTAAACAATGACCTTACCAATTGTCCTAATCATCTGATATGACTATGTTTTCATCAATGACAACCAAAATCACTACTACTACCTATGACTACTCACCAAAATACATCACAATGCAAACAATTGCATAGTCATCTTTCATCTACCACAAAGGACTAATGAATTCACCTTGTGCCCAAGAATCCTTGAGCCAAGTAGATCAGTCTCCTTCTCAAAGGAAATTAAAAGCTTTAGAACACTAATTCAAACCCCCCCCACCCCCCCTCTTAGTTTTCCTCAATACCAACAATTGGTATCAAAGCCTTGTGCCTCAAAGAAAGTCTAACAGCTTGAGGAAGATCTTGATGGGTGATTCAACAATTTCTAATAGTGTTTAGAGATAGTTGTTGATTGCACTTGAAGATGTTGACAAGTAAAATGCTGAAAATGTTTAACTAAAAGAGAAACTCAAAGAGGTTGAAATCTTTATAGATAATCTGAAGGAGTAGTTGGATATGTCTATAAAAAAGATGAAAGATCTTGTTGAGAAGTGAAGTTGAAAAGAAGCATTGATGATTCATCAGCCATGAAGGAAAAATATGATCAATGTGAGCAACTTGTGAAAGAAAGTGAGAAACTAGAACATGAGATGGAATCCATGATGGTGAAATTTATTAAGGAGGTTGAGGAAAAGAAAAGGAATCAAGTAAATATTAAAAAATCCTTAAAAGATAAGTCAAATGAATGCCAGATATTGAATTGTTAGTTTGGACATATGCAACTTGATCTTGATGAAACCAAACATAATGAGCAAGAGCTTGAAAGGGTTAATGAAGTTCTTAGGAGTGAGCTTTCTATAGCTAATGAATTCAAATAAAATTTCAAATCTAGTTTAGCAAGGCTTGATGCACAACTTGAGAGTAAAAGACCTAAAGGAAACACACAATAACTTGTCTTTGAGAAGGGAGAAATTTTTGGATCTAGTGAGAAAATTGATTCATTAGAGAATCAAATTGAAGAACCTAAGAAGAAACCTATGAGATAACCAAATTCCAATGATAGATGCTTTACATGCAAAAAAATTTCATAGAGCAAAGGAGTACAGAAGAAGACCTAATACCACATATTTTTCTTGTTACTATTACACTAGCTACAACTATGGATACAAATCTAATGAATGTAGAGAAAAGGTGAACTAAGGAAATGTAATGTGTTACAAATGCAACAATTTTGGATAGTTGGCAAAGTAATGCAGATTAAGGAAAAATAAGAAAATCCAAGGTATGGGAATCCAAATGTGTTGTGTTTCAATTGCAATAATTTTGGCCACATTTCTAAGAGCTATAGATACAATAAGGCTAATATGAATACACAAGGATCGATTGAGAAAAACAAAGTGCAAGATGATAAAGGAAAAAAAAATTGTTGATGTAGAAGAACTTAGGAAAGAAATGAGAAAGATATGGATGAGAAAAGAACATATATATGTTACTAGATAGATCACACCAGATTTTGGTGTGAATATCTCATTATTGAATTAATTAGGTCATGGACCTAAGGGGGATTGTTTATTGAAAATATTTACCTTACCCTTGAGTTTGATGGATTGAGAGAAGCGATCTATGGAGTTAGATGTAGAGTTGAATTTGAATCTTGATAAGACTACTTTTGATGGATTATGATCAATTGTTGAGGATCATATACATAATTTTGACCACTAGTTGTACGCATATTTTTGAGTGAGGGTTCGACATATTTGTTGTGATTGATTTTTGAAGCATGTGATGGATTAAAAGGGCTTTTTGTGACATCATTTGGCACCATTCTATCTTGAGAACAAGATTGCAGAGAGATTGAAGGTGATTTGAGCATTTTTAGAGATCAAACTTGAAAACCCTAGTCGTTGTCATAAAAAAATATTTAAAATTTTGCAACTTGATAAATTTGATCGGTAACTATGGATACACCTATGATAGTTGATATTAAGGATATACCATGAACTAAATTCAAGAAAAACCTTCATAAATCTATGGAAGATGACCTTGTTTGAGCCTTTTCTCATGTGCCTTATAGAGTATACATGTAGAACCCATTAGGGCATACATTCATTTTAGTCTCGAGGAGCTACGCGAGTATCAAATATTTAAGATATATGAATCCTTGGGTGTTTATGGTTAATTGAAGGAAGAATTCAAAGTTTTAGAGATAATGAAGTTAGCTCAGTTTATGAAGTTTTACAACTTTGATGAACTAGAATGGATTAGACTTGTTCTCAACATAATTCATGATCAATTCATTTAGATACACAAACCTTATTAAATTACCAAGGAAGTATCGAAAGCAATTACTGAATTCAATGCTAATGGGGAAGTTCCTACCTTAAGGACTATAAAGAAATACCTAGTGACAAGCCTGACAGATTCTAAATGGGATAAGAGGGATATGGAAATCAATAATATCAGATAGCTTTATGTGAAGTTTTATTCAATGGTTCTAGGATACAAATTCTATCACTCTATCAAAAAGAAATCTATCTCTAGCACCATAATTCACATTGCATACTAAATGGTTAAGGAGAAAGCTCAATATGATGTTTACAAGGTTTTGAGAATGCATCTTATGGAGAATTTGGGAAAGTTAAAGGACATGAAATAGATATTCAAGTATAGATCATTGATCATACATATATTCTTCTACTTCATGAATTACTTTGCAAGGATTGATGACATTACATGGTAGAAAGATATACCAATGGCAATATAAATAGTTAGTATTACAGTATGTAGAATCACTAATCAATGATAGAAAATTCATGGGGATATTTTAAAACCTTTCAAAATAATATGGATAACCAAGTTAGAATCCCAAGAGAGACTGTGGAGAAATATGAAGACACAATTTGCTTTATGGTTGAAACTAATGATTTTCGTGTAGAGGTAGTTGACCCAAGGACTTCTTAGATCATGCCTATGGGTTATTAAGTAGATTATATTCTACTTAAGGCATATGTTAAGGAAATGTTAGATCAACCAATAGACACTAATAAAGAGAGGTTTGAAACCTACAAGGAGAAGATCTTGAAAGTACACTTAGAGATAAACTAACATGCTATGAAGAGAAGAGTGAGAAAAGAAGTTGAAGCTATGGGAGAAAGATTTGGTTTCACTAAAGAGAGAAAATGGGAAAATCTAGAAGAAATCATGAAGAGGAAGAGGAGAAGAAATTTGAAGTAGATAACCCTATCAATATGGATGATGATGGACCTCCACCCTATATACCTTTCAAACAATTATCTGGTGGTAGATCTACTTGGAGTTCAATAAAGGCATCAATTAGCCCATCATAGAAGGTGACAACACTTAAATCAGAGTTTAGGACACCTACATCAAAGGCTACTAAGCCTAAATATGCAAAACTGAAGGTAGCTTTTGAGTCTATAAGGAAAAGGGTAAAGACTAAAAGAAAAGGGCCACATAAGAGAACCAAGAATGATGATTCAAATGAGTCCATTGGCTCAGATGATTCTAAAAAGAAGCTAAGGACTGAAGGATGCAAGGCAATAAAAGTAGTGATTGGTAAGATATCTGAACAAGTTATTATTGGCAAGCCACAATTTACTGTGGATGATGTGTTGAAGAAAGTGACTATGCATGCAATTTTAATTCAATTTAATAAATATTATCATGGATATGATATAGAAGAGAAGAGGAAACTAGAGGAAGGAGTGGTTTCATATCTAAAAAAAATCAATAGAGCACTTGTTGAGATCAACAGGGAAATTCCTAATGATCTATTTGTCAAGCTTATGGAATGAATATTGACTGCATTGGAAGAAGACAAAACAATCAGAGAGGGAGTCATAATCAAACAATGTGTTATTGCAATTGATGATTTGAAATTACTCCTTGAAGAAGCTAAGAGTAAATAGTTACCAAACTAAGGACAAATCTGGTTACGAGTGGTAAGATTTATGAAGTTGTAGAAGAGACTGAAGAGGTGATAAGTATAATATTTTTGGATAATCAATAGGAAGGACCACCACATAAGCATAAGAAAGAAACACATGAATCTTTTGTGCTTACAAGATTTTAGACAATGGATGAGGAACCTAATTTCTTTATTTCTAGTATACCTATCACACTCTCTATAGAAAATGATGATGAGGAATTTATACTTGGAGTAATGAATTATAAGGAAACCATGACAAAAGATGAGTATAAGGAAGTAATGGAGACAACAAAAGATAATACAAATGGTAGGTCTAAAGTAAGACGTGAAGAATTAGACAAAAGAGAAGGTGAGGTATTAAAAATAGATATTAATGATCATAAGGTAGATGAGGTGAGTTCAATGGATGAATAGACTCTTGATAGATCAGAGGAGATTCCTGAGATAAGAGGAGAGGAAATGAAAAGTGAACCAGTTGAGGAGGTAAGAGACATTGCAGATGTAATGATCACATTATTGGGAAAGGACATCACTGATATGAAAATTATACAAGGTCCAATTGAATTAGACACTCTTAGTGAAGATCATTTGATGGGACTTTCTATGGTTGCCCATGCCAAAGCAAGAGAGCGTATTTTAAAGACTAATGAGAAGGGAAATAAACTTCTATTTAGGGCAGCATATGTTTTGGGTAAGATCATGCCAAACCATAATTTAACCAAAATGAGTCTACATTAAGATAACTAGAAGGTTTATTGGATGCAGTTGATACTCATTTTGAAACCTTCTAAAAATATATGCAATAATCAAAGTTTAAAATAAATTCAATGGAAGAAGATTCAATCAATTGAACATCATGATTTCCAAGGATAAGACTTCATTGAGAGTTGCTATTTATTAACTAAAGGATGCATTGTTAGAAGGATGAAAAATATATATATATCTTGTGTTGATTATCCTAAGCATGTAGCAAATGTTGAAAAAATTCTTAAGGATAATGAGGCTAAACTATTTGAAATATCACAAGGATTTGATGCTTTTAAGGAGTTGGCATCAGTTCATTCAGTACAAGTGACAAAACTTCATGATAAAATTAGAACTCTTGTCACTGAAAGGGATAGAGTAAAGGGAAGGATTGGAGAACTGATGAATCTGATTATTTCAAATCTTGATATTTTGTTGAGAGAAGTAAAGGAAGCAGTTACAACCTATGAATTCCTTGATGCACCTAACTTAGGAGAAGTAGATAAGTTGTCCCGTGCCACTTGTGGGAAGATTTAGATAGATGAAAGCATTAAGAATATTTGGGAAACACAATTTTAAGGTCTGAGGAGCAATTTCATACATATTTAAATTGTTTTAAGTATACTCTACACTTATTTATATAGGCAAATGACACAAAATTTTGGTAGATGAATTTTGAGGGAGATCCTATCCTTTGCCATTGATGTGAAAGTGGGAGAGATAAGGGGTGAAAAATAAGTTATCTAGATTAGGGGGAACAAAAATTTTTTGTTAGGAGGAGACCTTTTGGAGATTGGCATTTTGCTCAGACACTTAGTCATTTTTCACTAAGAGTTGTCATCAATGCCAAAGGGGGATATTGTTGGCAAAAGAAACTGATATGGAAGGATTGTATGTTGTCATTAATGAAAACTACATATGAATCTCTTGGATACTTGAAATTTTTTGTGATTACCAAAGGTCAAACTGAATATTTGCCTATGTATGGAAGTACAAGGGATAATGAACATGATCGACAAAAGGATTGGTGGATAGGTTAGGATGAATTTTGAGTTTTGTAACTACAAGAGGATTCTATAGGATATATTCTATGGTATTCCATGATCACACTTGTTTATGATATCATTTTCTTGAGTTATAATGATCTAAGTATTAGGTATACACAAAAGAGTAAGGAATGACAATAGGTACTTGTTGGATCGATCAATGGTCCTAATAGATTGATGATCTGATATGTTTGAGAGTAATTATTGGTAGAACCAACATGATAGATGGTATATGTGTTTTGGTTGAGGTTAGCATGAAAATTTGATTATTGTTTTGAATGAGGTTCTACATGTTACATGTTTTGTTATTGGAGCCGACAAGTTAACTTATTATCCTCTGCGATTGGATATATAAGATCAAGTTTTTGTGGATATTTCGAGTAGCGATTAGACAATAGATAGTGTGTGATATACTGATATTTTGTGTATGTGAAGAACCTAATATCTGAGGTTAGGTTGATGTATATGTATTGTACTTCAATGGAACTATGTAACATAGTTGATGTTATTTATCAGTTCACCATTTTGGATTGTAGTCCAAACTTTTGTATCGTAGTAAGCCTCTATATGTATGTTGTATTCTAAGAAGTGAGACCTAGGCAGTGGGCATGAATGCAAGTGCATTCTATTTTGTACTATTTTCCTTAATTGGGTTAACATCTTTATTTCTATAGAGATAATTGATGCAGGAGCATCCTGGGTGTAAGAGCAATCTTGCATCACCCAAAAACATTTCTATTTTTTTTTTTTGAATTCAATAAGGGCTATCTTGTGCAGAGTTGCTATTTATGGAAAGTTACTATTTTTGGTAATTTTCGTATGTGCTCAGAATGATCTGATTTCTTTCTTGGAGGTTCATTTTGGTCATATAAGTCTGCCAGTAAAGTTTCATTGCCAGATCAACTGTATATTGGAAGATATTGAAGATTTTCGGTATTGGCAGCAGGGGACAGAAACTTTGAACTCAGTTTTGAAGGCTTTAGAGGCCCCGGATGAGGTCAAATTTTGGGCTGAATGAAGCTTGCTTAATTTAGGTGTTGTAGAGCTCCTCGCGCCCTTTCCGAAATGGGGTTACAATAGTCAATCGGGTCAACTGGTGATGACTTATGGTCTTCGGAAGTTGGGTCACTTGAAATGGCGGAAAATGATTTTTCTTCAAAATTTCTGTTCGGGTTTCAAAATTTATTTTGAGCCGACTATGATGTAATGAAATGTAAAATAAAAATAATTCTAAGTTTGGTTGGCCTTATTGGCTAAAATTCTGGAACCTTCCCAGGCGGTGGAAAATTGCCTATATAAGGAAGGCTGTATTATTGTCTTAGGTAGTTCGGAATAGTTCTGGGTAGTAGATCTGGGTATTGATTCGAGGCTTTGTCCTACAGAATATTGTAAGGGAATGCCCATGTGGCTTTGCATATTGTAATTCTGAAAGTTTGTAATTCCACATTTGTGGAGATAATAAGAAGCCAATTTTCTGTTCTTGCATATTGTTGTTGTTTCTCTATTTCTATTATGTGTTTTTGGTATTAAGGGGAGCACCCTTCATCAAGTGGTATCGGAGCAGGAGTTCTTGAGTGTGTAAACAGATCGCCGACTGTGAGGCAGTTTGCACCAGGACTGTGGTTAGGGTTTCGGTGCGCATCGCGAAAATGCCTCCACGAAGGGAACGTGGCGGAAGAGCTGGTGTTGTGACACCTGAGGTTAGAGAGCTGCAGAGACAAGTGCGAGCATTGCAAGAAGAGATTCGCAGAGGAATGAATCTTAATGTCAGAGATGAAAGCGAGGATGAAGCCGAAGAAGAATATCAAGAAGGAGAAGTCGAAATCGTGAACCAGGAGGAAGAAAGACTTTTTCGGGCCATTTCTAAGATTGGGAAAAGACCTAAGATTGAGGTTCCTACATTTTTTGGAAATCTTAACCCAGAAGAATTGATCGACTGGATCAATGAATGTGAGGAATATTTTGAGTATGAAGATGTTGAGGATCCTGATAGGGTCAAATTTGCGAAGGCCAGACTGAAAGGTCATGCGAAGATCTGGTGGCAAGAAATTCAATTGGAGCGAAATAGAAGAGGGAAAGATAAAATCACAAGATGGGATCGGATGGTGGATAAATTGAAGCGACAGTTCATTCCTGTTGATTATGAGCTTGACCTACTGAAGAAAATGCAGAGTTTGAAGCAAGCGGGAAGATCTGTTCAGGAGTATACAGAGGAGTTCTATCGACTTCTCATCAGAACAGGCCATGCAGAAGCTGATAAGGAGAAAGTTGCCCGATACCTTAATGGGTTAAGGCCAAGCATTCAGGAGGAGCTGAATCTGGTTCGAATGAACAGTATTGAAGAGGCATACCAGTTTGCCCTAAAAGTAGAGGAAAAGCTGAACAAGAAGTTTGAGAGCAGACAAAACGGAAGAGGTCGCGGTGGACGATCTGGTGGACGGTCATATGGTGGCCGAAATGAGGATCCGAAAAAGAAGGATGAGGCCAGTAGTAGTCAGAATCAACGAGGAAATAATTCCAATCGCTTCCAGGATCAGAATAATAGAGATCAGAGAGGAACAGGAAGAGGACAAGGATCTGGAAGAGGTGGCTTTCGTGGAACATGTTTTCACTATGGAGAAGAAGGTCATAGGGCATTTGAATGTCCTCAGCGCCAAGGCAGAACAGACAGGAGAAATGAAGGGCAGGCTAGAGTTGCACATGTAGATGAAGATGCCAGATCATCAAATTCTGAAGATGCTGAAAGAGGAGAAACGTTGATTAACAGAAGAGTCCTGTTGAGTGGTGAGAATGAACCTGAACAAAGGAGGAGCCTGTTTCGCACCAGGTGCAAGTGCCAAGGTAAATGTTGTGATGTGATTATTGATAGTGGAAGCACTGACAATTTGGTGTCAGAAGAGATGGTGACAAAGTTGAAGCTCAAAGAGACAGAAACACCCACATCCATATCGGATTGCCTGGGTACAGGATGACCACAAGATCATGGTCAGTGAACCAGTGCCTGGTAAAGTTTAAGATTGGCGGATACCAAGATGAGGTATTGTGTGATATCATATCTATGGATGCAATGTCATATGTTGTTGGGTAGACCATGGCAGTTTGACAGATGTGCTGTACATGATGGTCGTGCAAATACCTATTCCCTGACAAAGGATGGAGTGCGACATAAGCTAAAACCATTGAAGGAGACTGAAGAAAAGTATGTGGTAATGCAAGGATAACTTTTGTTGATGGAAGAAATTTCCTAGATGGTATGAGGCATGAGCATGTATGTTTTGCTTTAATTCCAAAAGCTGGTAAAGAGGAAGTAGAAGATGTTCCTGTAGAAGTTGCAGATTTGTTGAATGAGTTTCAGGATATTGTATCTGATAACATGCCTGATGGATTACCACCAGTCAGGAAGATCAGTCATCAGATGGACTTGATCCCAGGAGTGAGTTTGCCGAATAAGGCAGCACACAGAATGACACCTGCAGAAAGTGAGGAGTTGAACAGACAAGTACATGAACTGTTACAGAAAGGATTGATCCGTGAGAGTCTGAGTCCCCTGTGCTGTACCAGCGGTATTAGCACCAAAGAAGAATGGAGAATGGAGGATGTGTACAGATTCTAGGGCAATAAACAAGATCACAATCAAGTACAGGTTTCCATTGCCACGAATGGATGATATTATGGACTGTTTGAGTGGAGCTGTGTATTTCTCAAAGATAGATCTGAAAAGTGGATATCATCAGATTCGGATCAGAGAAGGAGATGAATGGAAGACTGCCTTCAAGACAAAGGAAGGACTGTATGAGTGGCTAGTCATGCCTTTTGGGCTAACCAATGCACCGAGCACTTTCATGCGGCTCATGAACGAGGTTCTGAAAGAATTTCTGGGTAAGTTTGTCATTGTTTACCTAGATGATATCTGATCTTTAGTAAGACATTGGATGAGCATATGATGCATATTCGTATGGTATTTGAGAAGTTGAGAGAAGAGAAATTGTTGATTAATTGAAGAAGTGCAGTTTTGTGAAGAAAGAGTTAGTGTATTTGGGATTTGTAGTTTTCAGCAGAAGGTCTAAAAATGGACCCAGAGAAGGTACAGGCTATCCTTGAATGGCCTATCCAAGGAATGCTACTGAGGTAAGATCTTTTCATGGTTTAGCTAGCTTTTACAGAAAGTTTAATCAGAAATTTTAGCAGTATTTGTGGACCCTTGACTGAAACAATGAGAGGGGATAGAAAAGAGTTTAAGTGGGACTAATGGGGCAGAAAAGAGTTTTCAATTATTGAAACAAAAAGTTACAGAACAACCTGTTTTAGCACTTCCAGATTTTAATAAGGTGTTTCAAGTAGATTGTGATGCTAGTGGTACTGCAATAGGAGCTGTTATGAGCCAAGAAGGTAAAACCTGTTGCTTATTTCAGTGAGAAGTTAAATGATGCCAAGAGGAAATATTCTGTTTATGATCAGGAATTTTATGCTATAGTTCAGGCATTAAAAAAGTGGAGACATTATCTGCTTCCTAAGGAGTTTGTTTTGTATACTGATCATCAAGCTTTGCAATATTTGAATAGTCAAGGAAAGTTGAATCAAAGGCATTTGAAATGGGTTGAATTTTTGCAGAGTTATACAATTGTTTTGATACACAGGAGTGGAAAGTCTAATAGGGTTGCAGATGCTCTTAGCAGAAGGCAACTATTGCTGACAGAAATGCAGATTGAAGTGGTTGGGTTCAAGGAACTCAAGAATTTGTATCCAGAGGATCCTGATTTTGGTGGAGCTTGGAAAGCTTGTAAAGAACCTGTTACTCTAGACAGGACGAAATGGTTGGATTTCATCATCCAGGATGATATGCTATTCAGAGGGAGTCAATTGTGCATTCCACGAAGTTCTATGAAGGGATAATCTCATCAGGGAGAAGCATAGTGGAGGATTGGCTGGACACTTTGGTCGTGATAAAACCCTTGCTTTGGTTAGTGAGAATTATTATTGGCCACAATTGCAGCAAGATGTGAAGAAGTTTGTACAGAGTTGCAGAGTATGTCAGATGGCGAAAGGAGTGAAGCAGAATACAGGATTGTATCAGCCATTACCTGTACCAGAGAAGCCTTGGGAGGATATCAACATGGACTTTGTTCTTGGTTTACCGAGGACACAGCGGGGACACGATTCAATTTTTGTGGTAGTTGACAGATTTTCAAAGATGGCACATTTCATTCCCTACAAGAAGACTACTGATGCTGTTCATGTAGCAGAATTGTTTTTCAGAGAGGTAGTGAGACTACATGGTTTGCCAACGACCATAGTTTCAGATCGGGACGCGAAGTTTGTTGGATATTTCTGGCGTACATTGTGGAAGAAGCTGAAGACAGATTTGAAGTTCAGTTCATCACATCATCCACAGACTGATGGACAGACAGAGGTAGTGAATAGAAGTTTGGGAAATTTGCTGAGATGTTTGGTTGGAGATAAGCCAACAGGATGGGATTTGATTTTACCACAGGCGGAATTTGCATACAATAATTCTGTCAACAGAAGCACTGGTAAATCACCATTCCAGATTGTATATGGAAGTAGTCCAAGAAATGCATCTAAATTGAGGAAGATAGATAAAGGAGAAATAAGTAGTGCTGAAGCTGAGGATTTTGCAGAACACTTGAAGAACATCCATGAGGAGGTGAGGAAGCATATTACCAAGATGAACGCACAGTATAAGGCTAAGGCAGATGAGAAAAGGAGGTATAAGGAATTTCAGGTTGGTGATGAAGTCATGGTTCATTTGCGGAAGGAGCGGTTTCCAGTTGGTACATATAACAAGCTGAAAATGAAGAAGTTCGGGCCATGTAAGATACTGAAGAAGCATGATTCAGGAAATGCATATGAGGTAGAATTGCCTAGTGAGCTGAATATTTCACCAGTGTTTAAACATTTCAGATTTGACAGAGTATCACGAAGGAGGTGTTGAAGATGAGGTTGCAGCAGCACAGTGGAGTATTCCAGCAACTAGTTCAGACACTAAGGAGATCGAAGATATACTAGACAGTCGTGTTGGTAGAAGCACAAGGAACAAGACATATGAAGAATATCTGGTCAAGTGGAAAGGACGACCTGTTGAAGATTCATCATGGCTGACAAAGGAGGAGGTTAGCCGTCTTGGCTTTCCTCTGCACACCTGAGTCGTGACAGGGTCACTTCTCAAATTACCCTGGGTGTCTGATGCAGGAGCATCCTGGGTGTAAGAGCAATCTTGCATCACCCAAAAACATTTCTATTTTTTTTTTTTTTGAATTCAATAAGGGCTATCTTGTGCAGAGCTGCTATTTAATGGAAAGTTACTATTTTTGGTAATTTTCGTATGTGCTCAGAATGATCTAATTTCTTTCTTGGAGGTTCATTTTGGTCATATAAGTCTGCCAGTAAAGTTTCATTGCCAGATCAAGTGTATATTGGAAGATATTGAAGATTTTCGGTATTGGCAGCAGGGGGACAGAAACTTTGAACTCAGTTTTGAAGGCTTTAGAGGCCCCGGATGAGGTCGAATTTTGGGCTGAATGAAGCTTGCTTAATTTAGGTGTTGTAGAGCTCCTCGCGCCCTTTCCGAAATGGGGTTACAATAGTCAATCGGGTCAACTGGTGATGACTTATGGTCTTCGGAAGTTGGGTCACCTTGAAATGGCGGAAAATGATTTTTTCTTCAAAATTTCTGTTCGGGTTTCAAAATTTATTTTGAGCCGACTATGATGTAATGAAATGTAAAATAAAAATAATTCTAAGTTTGGTCGGCCTTATTGGCTAAAATTCTGGAACCTTCCCAGGCGGTGGAAAAATTGCCTATATAAGGAAGGCTGTATTATTGTCTTAGGCAGTTCGGAATAGTTCTGGGTAGTAGATCTGGGTATTGATTCGAGGCTTTGTCCTACAGAATATTGTAAGGGAATGCCCATGTGGCTTTGCATATTGTAATTCTGAAAGTTTGTAATTCCACATTTGTGGAGATAATAAGAAGCCAATTTTCTGTTCTTGCATATTGTTGTTGTTTCTCTATTTCTGATATGTGTTTTTGGTATTAAGGGGAGCACCCTTCATCAATAATTATGGGTTCCATCCCCCACTGTGGTTTTTCCCTTAATTGTGTTTCCATGTAAAAATCATGGTGTTATGAGGTTGTGGATGATTGATTTATGTTTTAGTTATTTACTTTTAATTTCTATCTATTTATGGTTAAAAATTTTGATCGGTAGACTTAAAAATTTTAGAACACTGATTCAACCCCCTCCCTCTTAGTGTTCCTCAATACCAACAGTGTAAAACATGCATCATCCAATAGTTTCCAATTGACTTATCTACTTCCAAGAACTTCCTGGTCAGAGATGAAGGTATGGTTGAGCTGGTTTTGATGTCT